>FR997794.1:24190139-25542649 GCA_905475355.2 Clostera curtula | reverse complement strand
ATATAGCATATCTGAATAGTCATTACTTTTATCATTTTGATTGCAACCCACTTTATCTGATAAATTCATGAAAACAACATGAATGGTGACAACAGATGACTTTTTATATTATCAAGCTCGATCCAACAATCAGTTACACACATTTATTAGTGCTCCACAATTATAAGCATATAATATAAAGCTGCAGAGTTTGTTTGTTTGAAAGCGCTAATCTTAGGAATTACTGGTCCAATTTAAAAAAGTGTTGGAAAGTCTATTTGTTGAGGAAGGATAGAAATTCTATCTCCCTGCGGGTGGCACAGCTGGGAGCAGAAAGTTTTATATATGGGTAAACAGGTTGTGATACAGCTACCCTGGACACAATCTTGACTTCATTGCAGCCCTGGAAGTATTCCAGCATCTTGGTGGACAATGAATATTATAAATAGAGTAGAACACTGCCTAGTCACTACCATTTGTATGAACACCTGATGGTTACCACACCAAACAGGAAAACTGATTCTTAGAAAGACTTTATTATAAGTATACTAACTGACCCAGTGAAATCCATACAGCCAACAAACACTTTGTATGGGATTTCTTTTATCTATTTATGTACTCACCCTTGAAACCTTCTTTGGGCTTCTACAAATATATCAAAACCAAAATTAGCCAAATGAGTATAGCCATTCTTAAGATCTTGTAAGTACAGCAAATGTCAAATCATGTATAAAAATATACTTAAAATTATAACATTTTTTTTTATTTTATATTAATCATTAAGGGACAGTTGAACTTTTTATCATCTCTAAGTATTTTTGTGATAATTTTGCTAATAAATGAGTGAAAAGTGTCCTAATATACTTAAAATAAAGTGATTAAATCAAAAAACCTAAAATATAACAGTGAAATCCTGAAATAATCTCAAAACTTGTGCCAAAAAAATTATAACCGGTACTTAACCTAAAAAAAAAAAAAAATTTGAATTTAATCTCGCGATAAAAAATCAATTTGTAAATAAAATTGATAAAATACAATAATGGGCCATATGATCTTGCTAGAAAACGGCTAAATAATGTCTCATAACGAGAAAAATAGCACTGGAAGCAGTGATACATGTGCAAACACGCCAAACAGACAACTTGTCCAAACTGTTTTTCACAAAGGTTTATTTAACAATAAAGATACTAATATAAACCAAAGTACTCCATCTACATCCAACTGTGATGCAGGAAAAGCTGTCACAAGTGAAAGGCAAGCAAATATTAGTGTAAATACACAACAGCCAGTCGTAAATACGATTATGTTCAGTCCAACTGTACCTGTCCCATGGCAGCGAAAACCGATAAAAGGCAGAAAAAAAAAGCTCTCACCTGAGCAAATTACTGAGAATCACAAGGTCCCCAAAACCAACCATACCAGACAACAATTGTTTGACAAAACCAGAGGTTCCCCGCAGGTTGTGGAAACAAATAACAGTTTTTCACTGCTTAGCACAGATGAAGGGGAAGATGAAGACCCACAAGTCACAGTTATAAATAGCAAGCCAAAGAGAATTCATAAACCACCACCCATCTTTCTGTATGGAATTGATGATGTGAGTGAATTAACCAAGTGCATCGAGACAGCCATAGGAAAAAGTGATTACACCTACAAAATAGTTTCAAAAAATCAACTAATTATTGCAACTCATACTACCGAGGTCTACAAGAAATTAATAGACCATATAAGATCAAAGGGACTTATTGGGCATACATTTACTCGGAAAGAGGACAAGTGCCAGAAAATTGTAATCAAAAAGCTCCACCACACAACTCCAAAAGAGGCTATTGTTGAAGCTATTGAGGAGACTGGCAACAGAGTAAGAGGAGAAATCATAAATGTTGTCAAACGTGGAAGCAAAGAACCATATAATGTATTTTTTGTAAACCTTGAACCTAATGATAATAACAAGCTGGTAAAAAAGATTCAATACATATTCCATCAGCGAGTAACAATAGAAGACCCTAGGAAATCAAACAGCATCCCACAATGCAGTCGTTGCCAACAATATGGGCACACGAAAAACAACTGCATGCGCCCTTTTAGGTGTGTGAAATGTGGTGCCTCACACAAAACTTCGGAGTGTGTAAAAAGTAAAAACCAGCCTGCAAAATGTGCTTTATGTGATGGCGATCACCCGGCCAGTTACAAGGGATGCCAAGTCTATAAAGAAATCCTGGATAGGAAGACCAAAAAAGCACAGAATAGATACACGCCTAAGGATAAAGAGTCTGAAACTGTAACTGAGCTGAAGCAAGCACCAAAAGCTGAAAATTTTCCACCTATCACACAGAGCTTACAGGAAAAAGACCAATGCACAAGAACATACAGTGATATCATAAGAAAAGGTAAACAGAATAACCAAACAAAATCCACAGAAATAATAAATCATCCCAAATCACAGCCAAACCATCATACTGTGTTAACCGCTAGCCAAATGAAAGAAAATAACTCCAACACACATGAAAAAGATGAATCTTCACAAACAGTACTACTTAACATCATGAATAAACAAGCAGAAAAAATAGATCAACTTATCCAACACATGGGGATCATACTTAACCTCATAACAATGCTGCTGAACAAACTACCATGACCAGTTTTAGAATAGGCCTGTGGAACATCAACGGACTAACTTCAAGTAAGAATGAACTTCAAATCCTGTTGGAAATTAATAAGATAGACATAATTCTCATATCTGAAACACACATGAATGACAAAAAAGAATTCCAACTAGAAAATTATAATGTTTATTGCACCAATCATCCCAGTGGCAACTCGCAGGGTGGCTCCGCAATAATTATAAGGAATAATATAAAACACCACCTACATAGTACTTTCCAGGAAGACTATTTACAGGGTACAACCTTAACATTACATGATGGAAGAGGCCCTATCAATATTGGTGCAGTATATTGCCCACCTGGAGGCTCGGTAAGTGAGGAAAAATTTGCCTTATATCTGAGATCCCTGGGAAATAGATTTATTACTGGAGGTGATTGGAACTGTAAGCATACACAATGGGGATCAAGGCTTGTATCAACTCGTGGCCGTGAATTAAAAAAATGTGTTGACTCATTTCGACTAACTACCCTATCCACAGGTGAACCAACATACTGGCCTAAAGATGGAAACAGAATACCTGATCTGCTTGATTTCTTCCTTTTAAAGGGCCTTGCAGGCTTGTACTATGACATTGAGTCATCCCTAGACACCACCTCTGATCATTCACTCATTATAGGTATATTTAGCACTCTGATTATATATAGAGAACCAGAAATGACACTTTATAATCGGAAGACAGACTGGCAATCCTTTGGAAAGTACTTGGAACAGGAAATTGACCTTAAGAAGAGACTAAAAACAAAAGAAGATATTGATGAAGCTACATTCTATATAACAAATAGAATTCAAGAAGCAGCTTGGAAATATACGCCTGAAATCAAGAGTAATACTCACACTACAACCAACATACCTCAGGAGATAAGAAAAAAAGTACAGGACAAAAGAAGATTAAGAAGGCAGTGGCAGCAGGGCCGATCGCCTGGAGACAGAACAAAACTCAACAAAGTAGCAAAAGAATTAAAGAAAATGATAGATGACAATCTTAACTATACATTCAGAGAAAAAATATCTTCACTTTCCACTTTGAAAAAAGACAACTACTCTCTTTGGAAAATAACTAAGAGCTTTAAAAGACCACAGCAGCATATACCTCCACTTAAAACACTATCAGGAACTTGGGCCAAAACTCCACAAGAGAAAGCTGAAGTATTTGCGCAACACCTTAAAGAGGTGTTCAAACCAAATGAATCAATTTCGTTAGAATTTGAAAATGAAATAGACACTGTAATTGATAGTGATCAACAATTATCACTTCCATTGAAAATAGTAACTCCAAGAGAGGTATACATATATGTAATGAACCTAAGTAATAGAAAAGCTCCAGGATTTGATCTTATAACTGGTGAAGTCCTAAAACACCTGCCTAGGAAGGCAATCGTCTTTCTTACAATGCTGTTCAATGCTGTATTCAGGATACAGCACTACCCCAAATTATGGAAGGTATCTCAAATTTGCATGATATGGAAACCCGGAAAATCAGAAACAGATGCCAGTTCATACAGACCAATAAGTCTTTTACCAGCACTTTCAAAATTATTCGAGAAATTATTCCTGTGTAGACTGAAACCAGTGCTTAATCAAGAGAATATAGTACCAGATCACCAATTTGGGTTCAGGGAACAGCACTCTACAGTGGAACAGGTACACAGAGTGGTCAGCAAGATCAGAGAGTCACTGGAAAAAAAAGAATACTGTGTGGCCACATTCATAGATATCCAGCAAGCTTTTGACCGAGTATGGCATAAGGGACTCTTGTACAAGCTTAAAATCCTGCTTCCAAACACATTTTTCATGATATTAAAATCATACTTATCAGAAAGGAAGTTTCAAGTAAAAATAGCAGACACAGTCTCGAATTTGTACAACATAGAAGCCTCTGTTCCTCAAGGATCTGTCCTCGGGCCGATTTTATACTCTATCTATACAGCAGATCTTCCATGCACAAATGATGTGGTAACAGCTACTTATGCTGATGACACAGCATGTCTTGCTAGTGACAAGAACCCTGAAATGGCGACCTATAAACTCCAAAATCAAATAAACTTGGTAGAACAATGGCTACAAAAATGGAGAATTAAGTCAAGTACTACAAAGTCTGTACAGATCACATTCGCGCTACGAAAAGGGGACTGTCCCCCGGTAATTATGGCTGGTGAACCACTACCTACACAAAACTGTGTTCGTTACCTCGGCCTGCACTTAGACAGAAGACTTACCTGGACTCAACACATTAAAGCAAAGAAAAATGAAGCGACTTTACAGTACAAAAAACTTGTCTGGCTAATGGGAAGACATTCTCCTTTATCACTTAACAATAAATTACTTATCTATAAATGCATAATAAAACCAATCTGGACTTATGGAATTGAACTTTGGGGCTCTGCGAGTAACTCCAACTTAGAAATATTACAACGCTTCCAAAACAAAGTGCTAAGAGACATATCTGGTGCAACATGGTTCACTAAAAATACTGAAATCCATGAATACTTGGAAATGCTAACAATTAAAGAAGAGATCTGCAGATACTCAAAAAAATATAAAGAGAGGCTAAAAGAACACACAAACAAACTTGTAAAAGACCTGCTACACCTTGACAATAATCGCACAAGAAGATTAAAGAGATGGCACATTCTCACCCTCGATGAGAGATCCTAAAAACTAAAACCTAATCAGATACCATGAGAATGACTATCAATGGACAGTCACTCAATAAAAATACTAGAACCAAATCAATTAAACCATCTGATAAAGACTAAAGAGTCGATGGCAGATACAATCGGAAAAAAAAAAAAAAAAAAAAAAAAAAAAAAAAAATTATAACAAATGTACATTGATTATGAACTGTTGTTTATAATGTTTATAATAATAATAAACTATAGTTTACATATTAAAAAATGAAATAAGTAATTATTAAAAATGAAGTTTTTCGTCAGACCCATGCTACAGACCCAGTGACATTATAAAACTAGTTAAATTGTTTTCAATAATCAAATAGGTGTTATAGTAGAATGTGCATATTTTACGATTATTAATTTACAAAGATAGCTTCCATCAAATCATTGAGAATAGAAGAGTCATTTGAATACAATCAGTACAATGTGGGACAAGGTCCTAAAGCCAAATATGATTAGGTTTTAATTAATTCGATAAAAACATAAATGCAAGTAAGGAAAATGTAATATAGCCCACAATGATATCAGCAGCAATTTTAATACTTTAGTGAGTCACGCGTCCGGCCGTACGAATTGTTGTGCCGGCCCTGCGAACCTACGAAAAAGTTCGGTAGGTACCAAAATCGAAAACGTTTCAGAATATTGCAATGAGTAAATATAACATCATAACAAAGTTACGTTTACTTATCTAAAATGAAATAAAAATGAATATTTTATGCAATTGCAAAATTACCTTGTCCAAACATTTCAATTCTTCAGTCGGATAAACTGTTTTCTCACACCTTGCGCAAGTTTTATTCATGTTGAAAGTTTCTAACACGAGAACACAATAAATGAACAAAGATACTAGTCTTCCACACAGTAACACAAGTTTTCACAATTCATAAACAAAGTTTCCAACTCACTTTTAAGAAAAACACTCAAGAGCACGATTTCTGTCGCATCTCCAAACGCGCATGCCAAAAAAATGACAAATGGCGGGTATGGCGGCCGTAGTGATATCCAATCCAACATACCAAAATAAAAATAACTACCATTCTACAGCTTATTACGGTAGAAATTAAACCATAAAATTATGAATATTCTGTTCGTTATCTTCCGATATACAGCGGTGGTAATTTACCGCTGTTATTTGTACAATGGCGGAAGTGAGCTATTACTATTACTCATCCCTTATATGACCCAATGCAGAGTCGGGGCTCCTCCAGTTACGTAGAGGGTAATTGGCCTACTGTGCCACACTCGCCAGATGGGTTGACACAGGTTTTCGTATCATAAGTTTTCCTTCTCTTGCGGCTAGGTTGTCGGCCTTGTCATTTACTTTTGTCGGCTCTTACAGCACCCTCAGGAAAGAATAGGGTGGTGACACACGTTTTCTAAATCCGTCACCACATGGGCGGAAGTGGGCTAGTTAGGTAATATCTGGGGAAGAACCGACTACTGATGGGGTAGAGGAACCTGAGTGCCTACAAATACGGAACCTGAGTGTACTACGCCCCTCTGCTACACGAAGCGACAATTTGCGAAAGGCTACAGATACATCCAGCTGAAGATAGAGAGCTATGGTGCTCATTGCCCTACAGTAATATCGGGCCTATGTACAGCAGAGGACTGATGATGATGAAATGACCGTTTTAAGGCTTCATTTTTGTTGAGAACATTCATAAAGAAAAAAAGTTAACTCATAGTTTGTCGTTCGTCTCTTTAAGTTGTTTTATAATTAAAAATGACTTCGAAGGAGAACATTTTAAAACTGTATTATTTAAACAATTATTACGAACATAAACATTTTTCTCTTTGAAGCACCATCAAGGCTTCATTGAATAATTGCTTGGATGTTTGAATCATGTCAGTCAGGTGATTGTAATCTTCTTGTTTTTCCTCTTCAACCATTTTTAGTTTGTCTTCCATTATTTTTAATTTCTCTTCAGTTAATTCTAATTTATATTTCATTTCATCTTTATCTAAAGCATCAAAACTTTCAGGCTGTGACTCGGATGTAGTACTTTCACTTGGCCTTTCAGCAACGGCTGCCACAGATGATACTTTCTTACTAAGAGATGCGGCTCCAAAATCAAATTGTTGTTCTTTAACAACAGATGTTTTTGAAGCCCGTGAAACCCGTTTCGAATCTTTATAAAATTTTAGTTCTTCCTCTAAAGATTTCACCTTTCTTTCGAGCCTTCTTTTTCTCTCTTTTAATTTTCTGTGGACAACTTCTAATTCTTCCCATTTGCGTCGCTCGATATCAATTCTTCCATTCAAAGTTACTACTAACTCTGAGAGCTTTTTGATTTCATTGTCAGTCGCAGTCTTCATGGGTGTGAAGAAAATGCTTTGCAGTGAACATTCTTCGTACCTTAGCAACTGAGCTCGTAGCTCGTCTATTTTTGTTGCCTTTTCATTGGTTTGTTTTCGTAAAGCATCAATTTTTGCGTCAGTATTTTTCATTAGTTTCTGGTATTCTGTTATTTCCGAATTCATTTTATTCATTTTTGTAGTGTTTTCTTTAAGAATTTCTTGATAGTATAGTTCCGAGTTTTTTATTTGAATCTGTGAAAAAATATTTGGAAACATGATACGTTTGTATGATTGTTAAAATAACTAAATTCATAGTGGTATTAAATAAAGATGGTTAATTTTTGGTGTAATTTTTGATGGTTTTCTATCATATGAACTGACGAAAATATATATCTAAAGCTAGGATCAATAATATGTGTTTCAATACAATTACGAAACAACTAACTCTTTGTTCATTTATCAACAAGTCATCATGAGAACTCTTCTCTAGAAAAGTTTGCATTTTCTGTCTGATAGTCGTTGCGTCACACTCCAAATTTCTAATTCTGCAGCGCGCTCCTTCAAGTTTCTTTTTCAGCTCGACATTATCTCGTTTGATTTGTTCTAAATCTTTCAAATTTTGGTCTATATCCTTTTTACGCTTTATTTCTATTTCACGAATTATCTAGAAGAAAATCCGCTATTTAATATTAGTAGGTAAACAAGCAACGGCGCTTTGAGTATTTGAAATATAGAAAAAGTAGCGAATAGCGATATGAAAAACAATTTAATGCTTTTTATTTTCTTTGTTTTAATGAGCGATGGTTTATAAATTCCACTATCACCTGATTTTGATCTTTTCTTTTGACGTCAAAAAGATCGTCCTTTTCCTTTTGTTTGCCATTCAATTTTTCCTCAAGTTCAGCAATTTTAGCTTGCAAGAGGACTATTTGCTGAGCTCTGCCTTTCCAACCAGCAATGTCATTTTGCAATTCTTTGATACTAGTGAATTTGTCACCCAATTCCTGCTGTAATATCTTTGTTGCTATTAAAATATCATTTTTTAATTCCAGATTTCTATTTTTACTATCATACAGCTTTTTATTAACTGTGGCTAATTTAGTGTTTAGTTCTTTCAGTTCATCGGGGCTGACATCAATAGCTTCTTTACATAAACAAGTATCTAATTTCTCTTGCTCTTTATTCATCATATCAAATTGTATTATTTTCCTTTCTAACGCAGCATTCTTAGTCTTAAAGCCTTCTACTTCAGCAACTAGATGTCTGTTCTGTTTACACAGCTCGGTAATCTTTGCACTAATTATGCCGGCAGATTTAGATGATATGGCTGGACCAGCCCCAGATATAATATCACGAATACGCTGGTTCAGATCTGCAATGGTCTTGTTTAACTCTTTTATATTTGTATCTTTTGTAAATATACATTTACGTAATTCATTATTTTCACATGTCATTACCTGTGGACATAATTATAATAAATGAAATCTTTTTATAAAGCATTGTATAATTTCATATCACTTCAGTGGATGGCAAAAAGACCGAGTCTTTGGGAGTAATATAGAGATGATTTATATTATGTAATCTAATTAATTGATAGCTATGTTGGGATGTTTTCGATGTCAATACCTTAAGTTGCTCAAGTAAATGCGCATTTAGCTCTGGTGGATATAATAAATCATCAGGTTCTGGTTTTTCGAGAGCAGCAAGCATTTTTAATTTCATTTCATCCGTCTCATCAATTTTACTCGCCAATTCTGTTATTTTATCTTCTTTTAAATTCTGTTTAGAACGTGTTTGGCCCTTATTAGTGGCTTTTTGTTTGTCCATGATGTTAATTGTAATTAAAACCACATTCACACTTTTCTGTCCAATAATACGGTTAAATGGTGTTTCTAAATTCAAAGACAAATTGTATAAATTTATGCGTGTATCTCAGATTTCAACCTCTTTGGAAACTACAGAAACAATTGTATGAATAATATTCGATGATGGCACTTTAACCCTTTACTTCGCAAGCAAAAAAATTATGAAATTTTATTATTTTATTATGATGGGGGTGTTTACATATGTATAATTAAGCTTAGAAAAATGTTTAAAAAAATATGGTATGTATACTTTTTGGAAAATTAAATGTAGGTGACGTACAACATTGCGAGAAACTTAAAGAATTTTGGAGAATAATTTAATGTTGTTCTCTAACAACATTGCACGTGTTGTAAGAATACAAAATGTGAAAGAAATACAACTGTTATTTTGAAAAGTTGTTATATTTTAATAAAATAAGGAACTTAGGGACAATAGACACAGACATGGTAACTGTAAAAACAATTTATTTTTTCAAAAAACATAATCGCAAGGATGTAATTCTTTTTTACAATATTTACATCTGCCTTGCGGTACAAATGTTGGTAAGTGACCAACACCGTCATATCGCACAGAATCTTGGGTCTTGTTGGAGCCTTTATCTTTACAGTAGGCTCATTATCTTTTGCATCTGAATCCTGTTACATTGTAACAGTTCATTTGGTAGTAGGGGGGCATCTATTTATCTATCAGCGACATAAGTCCACTGCTGAACATATGCCTCCCCCATAGATTTCCACAATGTACTATCTCGTGCAGACCGCATCCAACGACTCCCAGCGACCTTCACGAGGTGGTCCGTCCACCTAGTCGAGGGTTTCCCCACGCTTCTCTTTCCCATACGTGGGCGCCACTCCAAGACTTTTATGCCCTTAACGGATACACTGCATCCGTTCTTTGGGGCACGTGGCCTGCCCATTGCCACTTCAACTGTGCAATCCTTCTAGCTACGTCGGTCACTTTAGTTCTTCTACGGATTTCCTTATTTCTGATTCTATCACGTAGAGTACCTCCCAGCATAGCTCTTTCCATCGCACGTCGAGGAGGGGGCCATCATCTCGTCCATACTAAAACGCCCTTCTTCTTCGAGTTGTAAATAGTTCTGTCGGATCTGTTCTAGTATTGGATGAACTTTAAAATTTCGATCATCGTTCATTGTTTCATATTTTTTAATGGCATAACATCTGCAATCTTATGTAACTTGAGCCTCTTACTGCAATAATAACGATATGAACAACACCCATTAGTATCGTTATGGCTATAAAATCTTTTATTTCTTCATTGGTGACATTGATTCTTTGTTAGCTGCACATTGTACTGAATACAAATTAGTATTATCGGTAATGAGGTCAATTCGTTATTGCTTTTAATGGGGGCTGATGTTTAGGTAGCTCAACTGTTGCAGCGTGTTCAAAATTTGCACTTCCACTTAAATTTTAAAGCTTTTCGTAAAAATTCGTACTCGTTTGGTTGTAACTCGAGGCACAGTATTAGCTGCTCTTTTTGAACGAATGTTATTAGCAGGCGAGTCTAACAGCGACAAATCGGATGAAAATGAAAGAAACATTTCTTGTATAACAGGAGATAGTGAAACAGTATCTTCATCGGATAAAATTGGGTTTTCGGGTACTAGTCCTACATTTTCAGGCTCAACATTTTCGCCTCCATCGGAACTTGAGAACATGTACATGCAATCTAAACATGATGGATATATGTCGTCATCATAATTTGGGCTTCTGAAACATCTTTTCTTCAGAGGCACTGCTGCTATCTGACGAAGGTGCTTTTTCAGGTGGTACCGAAGCCATTATATTTTGTATTCTTTGCCATTTTCGTTTCTGAAAAAAACAATGCAAAAGTAACTTGCAAAACCGCACCCAAAGCATAACCAAATATAAGATATTTACTATATCTTATTATATGTATTTATTTATTATATTATATTATAGAAACAGCAATAAACGAACAACTAAGCTAATCTTTTATGGAAAACAAACGTTCTCGCCTGGTAAAAAAATAGACCTTATCTATATATTTAAATATATATATAAATAGCAGTTTAATTCAAAAATGTTGCTTTTATTTTGCTACGATATTGTAAATTGTAACCATTGAAATAGTTATTTATTTTGTTGAAATAATTTTCTATTTGTTATGTTGTTCACATACAACATTGCGAATTAAAGGGTTAATTTGCTATTCGTATTCACCTCAGCCGGAGGACCTGCAGCGATCCATTTACTCAAATATATAGATATCAAATTTAAAGATATATATAAAAACAAAATGCCTATGAATTGCTGACTCGCCCGTATGATTACTCTTTTTATGTTTTTATCTTTAAAAATATATTCAATCCAAGACCTACTGTAATGTTGATCTCTTTGGTACGAATTTAATTTTATGGTAGTTTCTGCCTGCATATTGCTATTGATTGGTACCCATGGATGCTACCAACATGCGAAGTCCAATGCGTGTTATCAATTAGCTGATTTAGCTGTCAATTTTGACACACAAATTTATATAGTTCGTTGTACGTTGTTTCAACTTTTATTATTATATTTTAATTAGTTAATGTTTGTTGTATTTAGTTTAACAGCATTCATGGACGTTTAGATTAACACCAGCTTCCTGACAACGCACCACCTACTCGCACAAGTTAAGCCAGGTAAAAAAATTGTTCGTCCTTGGAAGTCAATTGGGATGGTTATCAGAACAATATGAATCTCATTAACATGCAAACAAAATAAAGCTGTGATACCTACATGTCTTGTTAGTAGTACAAAAGTATTTTAATATCTATATTTAAATTATGTATTGTCCATGTTAGGGTATTTGATTGCTTGCATAATTGTCATCAATTTGGTTAAATATCTTCAAGTCGGTATTAAATTAACATTAAGATGTGGTGAAGGAAATATGATTCTATCAATTATAGCTGTTATAGCTGCTTAGCATGTTCAGATTAAAATTTAACCCTAAAACTCCACAGATTAGGAAGTTGTTTTGTTTTGTTTGTTTGCCCTAAGTTATCCTAAGTGTTGGCTATCTGCCAATATTAACAGCTTATGTAATAATTCAACATCTCAGTTACATGAAAGATCTCTTTTGGGGTTGGACCTGTGTTAAGGGTGTGTATGAAGCCTTTAATGGTCAGTTTACCCTTAGTGTATTTGTAATGATGGTACTGAATGAGTTTTTGCAGGTTGGTTAAAAACTTAGCTTTCATTGTTTAGATAAAATTAAGATCAGATTTTCTTTACTGTGAGGTTTTAGTGTAACCTGAATTCCATTTTTATTTTCAAATAGACCATTTCAATCTTATGACTGACCAATGAAAGTCTAAAGACTTTTATGTGTACTGATGTTGGTTAGTGAGTGACATTTATGGGGGCATTGGGTATACAGGGGTATCAAGGGGTGTGAACCTGCAGAAAATGCCAATTATTGGCACTGTGGTGAATATTATCTGAAAAAACCTCCCCAAAACTCTATTTAAAAAATGTGTTTAAGGACTATTTAACAAATGACTTTCTACTTTTTCAGGCCATCATGCCAGGCACTAACCTTATAGTGCCAGTGGTGCTATGGGGCAAACATGCTCCCACACACTGTGTCTCCGCAGTCTATCTCTCTAGAGATCAAAAGACTTTGGTAACTGGTTGCTACGATGGCCAGATATGTATATGGCAGGTGGAGCCAGAGACATTAAAGATGACCCCCAGATGTCTGCTTGTTGGCCACACTGCTCCTGTGACATGCCTTTCGCGTGCATCAATAATACAGGTATGGGACTGTAATCAATCATTCATCAATTCATCATCAAGTAATGTATGAACCTTTTAAGTTCAATAATATGTCTATAGTCTATCTCTAGCGAGTTCATTCATTACTCCATAGAGAAAAATGTAGTCTACAATCTGCCTAATAGTAGTCCAAGCAACACAATTTTTTCAATTGGTATTTGAAACAGCTATTTGAGAGCAACTCTTTTCTCTAAATGACTCTCATATAAAATTGGTTTGGCATAAATGTTTTGATTATATGGCTGCCAAGAGGACTTTATTACTTCTAACGTAAATAGGTCAACAGCAGAGTTGCACTTATATAATCAGTATAAACTGTCATTGAGGGTTTTTCAGGACAACAACTTTATAGTCTCCTCGTCTGAGGCGGGTGAGATGTGCACATGGGACCTGGTCGATGGAAAGTGTCGGGAGAGTGTTAAGCTAACACAGGTTCACACTAACATACAGGTCAGTCAATTATTCTTAAAAATATATCCAAAATTACATAATCTAACGTAAAAGAAATGCATTGTAAAATGTGAATGAAGATGTTTACTTACTTACTTACTGTACTGTGTAGTCCTCGCCAATCTTTATGGCCGTTCTGAATGTAGCCGTATTACGCTGCGCACAACACAAAATCAGGTATCAGCGGGTCGTACGCGGGGCGGGGAGGCAGGGCCATTTTTCACCTGCAAGCGCATGTTAGTGTGTGTGAGCTACGTTCGTATTGGTTATTAAATGTACGACGCGCAAGTTCGTACCCACGGCTACCTTCAGAGCGGGCATAAATATTGGCGGGGACTGTACATCTGTTCATCATTGTTGTCTTTGAGGGTAATTTACATGTCCTCAGGCATATCATATGTGCAACAGCGAAGACCTACGACTGTTTTGCAACGGGTACTACGCGGAGATTCTCATCATGGATCCGTTCTCCTTAGAAATATTGTTCTGTTTGAGCTCCAAAATGAATCCTGATTGGATATCTGCATTGCATGTAAGTTGCTCCCATAAATGTTGTGAAATAATAATGATCCGCGTTTTTTTTTTTGCACAAATGTATTAGCCTGTACTACCAGGTCATACCACATTTCATCTTGATGTTATAGGTGCTGCGTCCGTCTTCCAGAAAAGACGATGTCGTCTTGGCCATTTCTATCACGGGAACTGTAAAGGTAGGTAGAGATTTTTTATTTTTTTAGCACCTCTCCAACACGTAATGAAGGGCATGTTGTTTATTTGAACGTCATCCTTGATCTCCTATAACTTAATCGACAGGTGTGGTCCCTCCTCGGTCACGAGAACAAGCAATCCGAACCGATATACGAGAATGAATCGAAACAAATTCGATGTCTAAACGCGCTGTCACTGAATTGCTGCGCGTACAACCAACGAACGGTTCTCATAGTGTGCGCAAAATACTGCCAGATTTACGACGCTGGTAAGTTCATAGTTCTATTATACTTGATTTTTAGTGGAGGAAACATATACAACCTTACTATTTTACTTTATACAAATATTATAACAAGGAGAGATTTGTTTGTATGTATGTTTGTAAAAATCGAATAGACCAATTTAAAAACTCCTTTCACCATTCGAATGCTACATTATCCCTGAGTAACAAGGGCTATAATGCGCAGCACGGAGCCGCGCGCACATCTTTTATAATAAGTATGTGTCCAGTACCGACTGTACAGTATCAAGTCAACTTCGTTGGAAAATGGGGATTTATACTCTGATTCAGTCATTGTCTAGGATCTGTATACTAACCCGTAATCGTGTTCCTCGTAGGTGATTTTTCTGTACTATGCTCAATCCAAGCGCCCTCCGGTGAGCGATGGATGTCGGGAGACTTTCTGGCGCCAGATAGAGTGCTAGTCTGGTCCACGGAGGGAAAAGGATACTTGTATAGGCTGCCTGCCAAGTAAGAGGACCCATAACATATACTTATTTTAAGCAGATTAGCCGCAATTGCTAAGATTCTTTTCATTGGTTGATATTCAATTTCAATTTGGATTTCGAATTTATATTCTTGAAGACAAATGTGTTGTTATAGAATTTTAAAAAAAGTGGGTCTTTGGGTAGTGTACAGGATGTGACGAAAAAGGTATATACATCCGAGGTGAGGATTTTAATTGGATTGATTGTGACCATATATTGTCACAAGTATAGCGGGATAGCGAGATTTGTGCTTTTTATACAGATGTGTCTTGTGCATGTCGTATTTGAAAAAAATTGTTAATGTTATACTTCTTTTGGCGCGTTAAGGAAAAATGATGAGAGTAAATTTTTACGATGCGCGCGCACACCGTCACATAAAACCGACACCCTGAAGTTAGCTAGTCAACATTAAGGACATCTATGCATGTTTGACATGACTGACAACTGTAATCACGATATTTATTTATTCAAGTGCTTCTGAACCTACCCCACGTGTATTGTATCAGTCCGAATAAAATATATACATAGATATATATTTTCTCAAAAAATAATATAATAAAAACATAATTACTGTTAATATAAGTGATAATAATTGTTTTTACTTAAATCTATACTTTGGTTACGTTTTTAGAGTTTTGTGCTAGTTCACGGTATGTATTATTGTGATACACCTTTTTTCTATTGTTAGTGTCGATTTTTCTACAAACGTAGAATAAGACGAATGATGATTTTTGAAAAGAGTTTTGTTTTGTTACGCCAAAGAAGTATAACTTCTATCGCGTGTGCTAAGTACACACACACACACACACACTTTTTGTTTACTGTAATATTTCGCAATTTATGTATCAGTGGTATTGTCGATCCTTATATTATGTCTATACCTTTTCCGTTACATTCTGTATAACGAAACTATCATAATGAAAGCAGCTACGGAGACAAAGCTAACGATATTTAAATGTGTTTTGTGAATGCTATAGCTGTGTCATAGATTCAGATGATGATTTACCTTAGCATGGGAAGGCGGAAGTATCAATATTAGCTAATATACACTTTGTTTTGTAACTTGAAACATGTCATGTCTTATAGCGAATTACTAAAAATATTGATATTTCGTCCTTCAAGTTTCGATCACTGTCAAGTACAGCAGACATCTCAAATTAGCAATTAAGTACACACTTATTCTAGGGTTTGATACGTTCTATAATAATTACCTGAAACTTTGTCACCGTTTCTACTATTGGGTGTAATAGACAAATAAACAGTTTTTTTTGGTTTTTGGATATTGAACTTTAAGTTTAGTTACTAAAGTGCAATATCTGATACTTTTTCGTAAACTGGAGTCGGTTGTGTTTCTGGCTAAGCTAAGCGTTTATTTTCAAATTGGCATGAATCATCCGGTCTGCGAGACGATTTTTCATCTGTAGTTTCTCATTAAAGCACTTACTGCCTCTGTTATAGTTATTTGTATAAACCAAGGCTTGTCTATGAATAATGGAGCTATTATTAATTCAAATTTCTAACCCTCGTAATATAGCAGCATCTTCATCAGTCCACTGCTAGACATTGCCTCCCTTAAAGTGCCGACAGATATATGCGACACGATGAAATGCGTATCAACGCTCATAGAGATTTAAGCTTCAAGTTAGTATAGTATGATCAATTCATCACAGTGTCACAATGCATAGTAAAAATAGAGTAAATGAAAAAACAATATAGAGAACTGACGACCAATCTCTACTAATTTGTTTGTATGTTTGTAACGAATTGGCTGGAAAAGAACTGGACCGGCTTTAAAAATTCTTTCACCTTTTGAATGCTACATTATCACTGATTAATAAAGGCTATTTTAATTGCAAGAATAAATTTAAAAAATATGTCCACCGGACGGGCCGCTAGCTTTAAGTGAAAAAGAGACCCATGCCCATGGCCGCATGTGCGTAAAATTTTGTCTTAATAATATATCCTATGATTTCGTTAACACATGGCCAGTTAATAATCAACTTGTATTAGGATTGTTGTCTCAATTCGAAGCACCGGGTTTGTGTGTCAAAAGTTCACCGATAGATGACACTGTTTATTCATCAATTCACTTTACCTTAACCGCCTTATGGGGATTTTATACATCTAAATAAATTTAATACTATTAGTTTGTGAATAGCTTCCTCGTTCATAGAACAGTCTTCCGTCCACATAAAAAGAAGAATTTAAAATAAAATTTCGTTCTAATTGCAGTATTTTTCCAACTTTACACTAACACCTAAAGCTGTACGATAATATGTGAAGACATAAAACATTTCTTGTTTTAGCAAACTTCGCGGACGGGCTATCAGTAGGTCAGCACAATATTGTTGTCTTTTACATATTTGCTATGTATTTAGATTATTTTGCTTGCACTATTTATGGAGGGCTTGTTCTGTTTTGAGTGATAGTTTTTTGTTTAATGTTGCTTCAGCGATAGATCTTTACATGTATCCAACGGTCATGTGAACTGTAGATATGATGCGTAGAATGCCACGTACAAGTAGAGGTATAGTGTATTCTGTTTACTGCCGTTGATTTATTTTTCTGTAGATTTGTATTAGATGTAGATGAGTGAAATTGTGCGAAGATCTGGGATCATGGTCTCAAAAAATCCTTCAAAGTCATCGGCTCCTTTTTTATTAATACAAATCTGATGAGTAAGGCTCTGTTATGTAAAATACGGCAATTCCCAATTTTAATGAGATACTCTGACTCTTCAAGTTTCTGTTATAAAGTATTTTATCGCCTCATGTTCTCCTGATGTTCCCATGTTCCTCCTGCAAAAAGCGTCGGGCAACTAATGCCTATTTGACTACCTAAGCGAAATGGATTTATTACGTTATGATACAACCTCTGTGTAGAGTTCCGGATGTAGTAATTCGTATGTAAATAGTAATTATTATTTAGATAGTTTTTATTTGCATTTGCACTATCATTATCCACCACTATGCTTATAGTTTTGACGATGTAATATAAGTACATAATTGTTCGGATATACATAAAAATAAAACCATGTATCTATTAATTGACTGGTGTGATACCTCGTGTTGTTTGTTCCTCGCTCATTAAGTTCACGCTCAATGTGCGACTACATATTCCATTGAACATTTTGTATACGCCTTCACGCTTGTATTCCCGGGATAAGCAGAAGTATATATTAAACTTGCTGCTAAATGATACGGCGCCAATGCGAGTGGTGGACTTGTAATATTGTTGTATTTTAATTGAACCAGGGTAACCACGAAACCGACTGGGTTGCTTCATTTGTATGTACTTTTGTTACATTTGTTTGTATCCCCATATTTTTACTGTTCCTTGGCCTACCATATAGTAAAAGATAAGTGTTTATTTTTAATAAAATCCTAGGCGGTATTTTGCATTTTACGTCTGCTTTCCGGACTTAATTTCAAAGACATAAAAGGAAGTTTTTTGTTATTCTAAATTTGATTCAAGTTTGTTTTAACTGGCTAAAATTTTCATCAATAGGATGATCACGTCTAAAGTGATCGAGATACGATATGTCTTTTCCGAAGTCTGCTATTGTTTACTATCAAGCTTCCATTCTAGTTATGCTGCCAAAATATCTTTGTTGCCACACTACGTTCATCCTTTTGTAACGTGTTATCTTCGCTTATAAAAACGACCCTTTTTCCATAGTACTTGTACTTATACATTGTATTAATATGTTTACTGTATTTTCCAGCTCCGTACCCGATCACAAAGGGTTCCATGGCCCAACAGTGGATCATGACAGCCCAGTGCTATTTGCGATTCTGGCCCATCCTGATAATAAGGTAGGCAAATAAATCTAGTGAGGTTTGTATTAGTTGGTCGGTGTACATTTTACGAATACGAATCTCCATGGTTCCTTTATTCAACAGTACGAGTGCCTTAGATTCTTTGCGTGTCGTGACAAAAATGAGAACCTAGATAAGAGTGTTTTTATAAACTGTTCCGAATGATGTCAATTCTGTTAGTGGATTTTACTACGGTAAAACGACTGCTAGATGGAGCGACGATCTGCGAAAGGTTGCGGGCAGCAGCTGGATGCGTCAAGCTGAAGACAGGGCGCTATGACGCTCTTTAGGGGAGGCCTATGTCCAGCAGTGGACTAATGTGGGCTGATGATGATGATGAAAACGACTACCACTGCACCAATGAATAATGTTCAGAATCAAACCTGTCAAACGACTTGCCGATATGTTTCATCTACCAATATACTCATCGGGTAGTAAATGTATCTCCAACTCAATTCTATTATTAATTTTTGTCAACCAGTTGTTTCGGGCGGTTATGCATAAACTCGTCAGGTAGCTATTATGCACCGCTATGTTTGTCTGTTTAGCTGTTGTCCTGCCCGCCGGCGATGCGTTTTATCATCACATCAGTGGGCGGCAAACAACGCCGCTTGCTTCTGCGAGGTGACTCGGCTGGAGTGGTGTCACTGTGGAACGTGGACGATGCAGCGATGCCTACACCTAACCAAATTCCATGTGAGTGTACGACTGACTGAAGAGATCGACATAGCTCTCGGGATTGCACGGTTGGACCGGCAGAGTGGGTAGGGCAAGAAACCAGATGATTTTATGCGGATATTAAATCCCGCAGGGGTAACCACGTAGAAATCGCAACGTGGACAGCCGAATGGATTGAAATAGATTGTAAGGACGCTAAGGTATAAAAACTGATATTTATGGTGCTCGATGTTCGGCAGTAAACGTTTGAATAGATAATAATTCAAGTTCAAGTCAATAAAGTTATTTTATAATTAAAATATGGAATAATTGGGAGAAGAAGTATTTTAATTTCTTTCTGATTCCCAATAAAATTTGGAATAATAACGCATAAATAAGTGGTGGATATTATAAGGCTGCCGTTACAGTACTTAATTTCCATAATCTTTAATATAATATATATAATTCTACGGTACGTGTGTATGTCACTAAACTCCGATTTGAATGTTTTTTTTTGTATGCGTTTGGGATTCACCTAGTATGGTTTGGATTCGCAAATCAGCCCGACAAATGGCGCTGCAATCTGTAAACGAGTATCAAGCAGGACAACGTCTGCCCCGCCAGCTAGTTACTTTATAAAGTCTCGTATTCCATTTCATAGATAAATGTTTACAGCGTTTGCGCCGATCGTGATGACGAGTTTGGACTTGGCGTGGGCGGAAATGAACCCCAGCCCTGTCGGCATACTCGACCAGCTACATCATCCAGAAGAGCCAGGTAACGTTACGTGTTTGACTCATTTAGTAGATAAATTAGCCTCCGTATGAAGGATAGGCCAGCAACTTCCCCTTCAGAAAAGCCACAGCAGTTTGATATGGCCCCCAGAACTGCGAATGCCCTTTATTTGGCTCTGAAATTGAACGTAACTTATATTCGTAATTACTGTACTGTACAAGTACTGTCCAAGCGCGAGCTCCTCGTAAGCGGGGGCTGAGGAAGCGGGGGCTGAGGAAGCCGTTGCCAATTACTAGGGAAGCGCCATCCACAATAGAGCACGCTATCGAGGCCTGGCTCTGCTTCAAGTGCTGGTTGCGATAGTGATCTATTAATTTTGTTATTATACAATGGTTTTATTTGAATAATAACATATTTAGGTCAATCATTACATGTTTTTTTAATAAATTGACATTCAGGCTATAAGAAGAGGATACTAAATTCTCTTACAAATAATATAATTATATTGATTTATCATTCATTCAGTCCTATATAATAATTTTTTTCATACAATTTATTTTGACTTCCTCCTATCCTCGTAGAATTATTTCATACTAGCTGACCCGGCGAACTTTGTTCCGCATTATAAATATTTAAAACAAAAAGAAAGTTGGACATAGGATACCTGAGATTTTTATCCCGTCCGTATAAAACCTTCTTTAACAAAACGCAACTGATAGCGAAACGTTATGTTGTCTATAGTTTAATATGGTCGAAAATTTGACAATTAGAAATTTTGAATTCGACTTGTTTATATTGTTGTAATTCACATAATATCTTTATAACTTGTAGCCTATGTGTTATTCTGATGTATAAGCTATATTATTGTAAAGTTTCATTAAAATCCATTCAGTAGTTTTTACGTGAAAGAGTAACAAACATCCATCCATCCATCCATCCATTCTTACAAACTTTCACGTTTATAATATTAGTAAGATTTAAATAAATGCGCATGTGAAGAGGCAAAAACTGCGATTGATAAATTGTAATTATCGACTAAATCACAAAAGTAGCTCATTATGTTAACATTCCTTAAAATTCCTTCGCACACGGCCTATATGTGTAGAGCTCCTGAGATAAAGGAAGACACATTGCAGAATGTCTTTTGCTATAATGGCCTTTGTTGCAGAGATAAAATTAACGGCGTCCATTTACTTGTTGGCTGCGAACCGGCTGGTTGTTGGTCGTGAGGATGGTTCAATTGTGATAGTGAATGCCACGCATACGGTGCAACTGCAGTTGCTGCATGGCAATCATCAGCAGTTGGATGGTAAGTGGCGCGCTTGCCATGATGGCCTTCGTACTACGTATAGCACTCGCCAAACTTGATGGCCGCTCCGGACCTAGCCGCATTACGCAGAACACAAAATGAGGTATCAGCGGGATGTACGCGGGGGTTGGAGGCTCTTCTACCCGCAAGCCTCCTAGCCTCCTGTGCGTTAGGGCTGTGCGTTTTGGTTGTGAAATGTACGGTGCGCAAGTTCGTACCGACGGCTACATTCAGAGCGGCCATAAAGATTGGCGAGTGCTTTACTAGAGTACTCACCAATCCAGTTCTAGAACGTTGTTAGAAAACCAATGGAATTCGTGAATTGCAATACTATACCAACGCTAGGGTTCAGCTTGATCCCTCTGTTAACTTAAGGTTTAAGTTAAAACGGACATAAAATGTCGAAAGTAAATTGTAATTGAGTGAATGAGGCGGAAAAGTGATAGATCCACTTCACGTAATGAGAGTGAACGTCAAGATGAGCGCGGGTGGAAACGCTAAGCGTGTCAAAATCAGTAGTTTAAAATAAATTTGACCTTTTTCATGTTTTGTTTATATGATGACGTACAATGCAGTATATCCAATCAATAAATTTGCGACTTTCAGAACACAAAGTGTATTGTGTTGGGGTAATATTCACTATGACAAAACATAAAAAATGCTTACACAATAATAAAATCTTTAAATTTGCTCCCATATTTAGAGGCTGTTCATAAATCTGTAACGAATTCGGGGAATACTTAAATATGACTTACATAGATGTATAATATATATACCTCTATACCTCTTCGCGTTCAATCAATTTGTTCCAAATTAGAAAGTTACTACTTTCGAACGCAACTGTTGTGTCCTGTCCTTTAACCATTAAATATATCTGTAAGGTACTGAGATAATCATAATTGTCACTTGTATGTGGGTAGGCCATTCCGTGATTAAACTTGCTTGGTATAAGTCCTTGTGTCTTATTACTGCGATAATTCCCAAAACATTTCATTGGCGACGAGGAAAACAAAGTCAAAGAACGCGTGTGTAAATAACAGGAGTGATTAAATAAAAAGAAACGATTCCTACAAATATGTCGGTCGGCAAAATTGCGGAATTTAACATTGAAAGTGATAACTGGCGTTTGTATGTAGAAAGGTTGGAGCAGTACTTTATTGTGAACAATATCAAGGATGATTTGAAAGTACCAACATTAGTGACAGTGATGGGCGCTAGAAGTTACGAATTGCTCGTGAATTTGTGTACGCCAGATAAGCCCGTTGCAAAAAAATTCAACGAGCTAACCGACATTTTGGAGCGACATCTGCAGCCACGCCCGAGCATACTAGCGGAGCGTTACAAGTTTCACCACAGAAATCAAGGTGTTGGAGAGAAAATATCGGATTATATCGCAGACTTAAAGAAGATGTCAAGGACGTGTGAGTTTGGCCAAGGGCTGAACGAATGTTTAAGAGATCAGCTGGTATGCGGACTGACAAACGAGGCGATTCGCCAGCGGTTATTCGCGGAAGACAAGCTCGATTTCCATAAGGCTTGCAGTTTGGCGCAGAGTATGGACAATGCAGAGAAGAATGCCGCTTTGGTGGAACCGCGAAACGGCCTTCCAACAACGAGCGATTGCCAAATGGTAATGTTGGCTCGAACAAATAACAGGGAGCGATCTCAAGTTTCATCAACAAACGGCATACGCAAGGATACGGGGGTTCGAGCGCAGCGGGACACGGGCGCGCGCCGCAGCGGCACGGGGATTGTCGCCGAGCACGGCTGGCGGCGGGGCGAGCGCAGGCAGTGTCGAGTATGCGGAGGTGACCACGAACCAGCCGCGTGCAAGTTTCGCCAGTACGTGTGTCGGGTCTGCAATCAACCGGGACACCTGCGACGAATGTGCCCGATCGTAAGGAATAATGGACATAACAATCTAGTGGAGGTGGTTAATTCGAGTGGTTATGATATCGACGAAGAGGTAATTACCATAAATCAGTTATCAATATCTAATTATCCACCCATAGTCGTGACGTTGAATGTTGGGAATAAAATTATACAAATGGAGTGTGACACGGGGAGCGCGGTGTCATGCATTAGCGCTGATTATTATAAACAACATTATAGACATATAAAATTATCTAAATGTAATCTAATTTTAAGATATTACACTGGGGAAATGATCCGACCTTTGGGTGTAATTAGGCCGCTAGTAAAGTTTAAAAACATGTGTAAACATTTGGACCTCTTTGTTATTGATAACGGAAAAACAATATTACTAGGACGGCAATGGATGACAGAGTTAGGTATTACGTTGAAAGCGACCAATGATTTAAAGTCAGCAATGTACAAGGTGTCAAGTGCGAGTTTTGATGTAAATGATTTCATTTCCAGATACTATAATGTATTCGCGGACGGCTTGGGACGTTTTACGGGTGGCAAGGGCAGTATTCACGTGCGCCCCGACGCGCGGCCGGTGTTCCTGCGCGCGCGCCCGCTGGCGTACGCGCTGCGCGAGCCGGTGGAGCGCGCGCTGGAGCAGCTGGTGCGGGACGGCGTGCTGACGCCGGTGGAGCGCTCGGACTGGGCCACGCCCATTGTGCCAGTCATCAAAAAGGACGGTAACATTAGAATATGCGCTGACTATAAACTTTCCTTGAACAAAGTGTTGGAAGTCGACCGTTATCCGTTACCTAGGGTTGAAGACTTGCTGGCCCGCCTCCATGGGGGGGAGCGATTTTCAAAAATCGATTTGTCCCAGGCCTATGCCCAAATTGAGTTAGACGAGACTAGTAAATATACGGTGATAAATACACATAAGGGATTATTTAAATACAACCGTTTAGTTTACGGCCTCGCATCCAGTCCAGGGATATTTCAGAGAACTCTGGAACAATTATTCGGGAACCTGCCATATGTTGGGGTGTTTCTAGACGATATAATCATAAGTGGAAAAGACACAACATCACATTTAAATAATTTAAATAAGGTATTTAGTATATTAGAATCTAACGGACTCAAGGTCAAGAAAGAAAAGTGTTGTTTCTTCCAAGAATCTATAACATATTTAGGGTACACGATATCCAAAGACGGGGTACACACGTGCCCAGATAAAGTTAAAGCCGTTAATGACACCCCCACACCGACGACGGTTAGTGAGCTACGGTCGTTTCTAGGCATGGTGATGTATTACGCAAAATTTGTTAAAAACATTAGTTTTATTTTAGCACCCCTATATCGGTTGTTAAAAAAGGGCACCAGATTCGAATGGTCGGAAGAATGTGACCAGGCTTTTCAAAAAGTTAAACATTTACTGACTTCAAGTGAAGTGCTAGTACATTACTCTCCAGATTTAGACATAGTTTTAACCACGGACGCGAGTAGCGTAGGCGTAAGCGGAGTAATCGCGCATGTCACGCCTAGTGGAGAACGACCTATCGCTTACGCATCGCGAGCTCTTACCAACGCTGAACGTCATTACTCGCAAATAGAGAGGGAGGCTCTAGCCATCGTGTACAGCGTGAAGAAATTTCACCAGTACCTCTATGGTAGGCGGTTCACGTTAAGGACAGACCATAAGCCATTAACAGCGATTTTCGGAAATAAGACGGGCATACCGGTAATGGCTGCAAGCCGGATGCAACGCTGGGGGGTTTTATTATCAGGGTATCATTACGATATTGAATATGTTTCCTCTTCAAGGAATAGTGCAGATGCGTTATCTAGATTACCATCGAAAACAATTACCGAAGACTCGCATAGTGAGGTGACCTATTTAAATTTCGTTGAGGATTTTTTACCAGTGAATCACTCAGATATAAAAAAGGCGACTGCTGCAGACCCAGTGGTTAGCAAGGTGCTTCTCTACACCCAAACGGGGTGGCCGGCACATTGTGACGACGAGGCTATTAAGCCATACTATATTCGGCGCAACGAAATTTATTCAGAGGGAAACTGCGTAATGTGGGGATATAGAATGGTAATACCTTCGTCGCTACGTCCTACAATTCTTAAACAACTTCACAGTAGTCATTTAGGAATCGTAAAAACGAAATCATGGGCTCGTAGTTATGTATGGTGGCCTAAACTGGATGCGGAGATTGAAGACATGTGTCGACAATGTTCTACATGTGCGGTAGAATTACCGGCGCCCTCTCGAGCACCGCCACGACCGTGGCCGTACGCCGCTCAGCCCTGGTCGCGACTTCACATAGATTTTTTAGGTCCAATTAGAGGACTAACTTTTTTAGTGGTCGTAGATTCCACATCCAAATGGATTGAAATTTTTGAAATGTCGCGAACCACTGCTAGCTATGTCATTAAATGTTTAAGAGGGCTGTTTGCAAGGTTCGGACTACCAGTCGAAGTAGTATCGGATCAGGGACCACCTTTTACTAGTTTAGAGTTCAGCTATTTTTTAAAAAACAATGGTATCAGGCAGTCCTTTTCGCCAATTTATCATCCGGCATCGAATGGCGCGGCGGAAAATGCAGTTAAGCTGTGTAAAAATGCAATTAAAAAGGCTTTTACGGATGGCAAGGATATTGATGCGGCTTTACAGACCTTCTTGCTTTCGTACCGAAACAGTATTCACAGTACGACAGGGGAAACGCCTGCACAAATTTTACAAAAACGTTCGCTGCGTTCTCGTTTAGATTTAATACGCAGCGACAGGGCTGTACTGGATAGGGTCAGCGAGGCCCAGCGGCGTCAGGTTGAATATTCCGGGGGTAAACTGAGGGAACTCGCACCAGGGGAACCGATTTGGTTTAGAAATTATCGTGGCCAGCAAAAGTGGGAAAAGGGATACATAGAACGGCAGGAAGGGTCTCGAAGGGTCTCGATTCGTGAGAATAGCGATAACGGTCGACAACACACAAGACATATAGATCAGATTCGTCGTAGGTCCCGTATGTCTAATGTTACGTGTCCTAGTGATGACACAGAGTCAGTAAACGGTGCCGAAAGGGATGAACCGGTGCTCGGTGCATCAGGTGAATTCACTGACCCCGGTGGAAATAGGGAGGAAGGAGATGAGTTCAGTTCCTCACCGGGTGGTGAGGCTCGAGGTCCCGAGGAAGTATTCAGTACCCCCACACCCGTCCCAAGGGCAGATATTTCATCGGAGCTTCGAGTTACACCAGCTGACACCACAGCACCGGTGTCACCTGTACAACGTCCCAGGAGAACGCGCAAACCTGTGATTAGGTTCGCTATTGAATGATGTGGATAATAATATATATTTATTTTTGTAGAATTGTTAGCATAGTCATCATAGTTAATAATCGTGTTTAACATTTAAGTTTATGTATTAAGTTAAAATTAAGGGTGAGGGTGTAAGGTACTGAGATAATCATAATTGTCACTTGTATGTGGGTAGGCCATTCCGTGATTAAACTTGCTTGGTATAAGTCCTTGTGTCTTATTACTGCGATAATTCCCAAAACATTTCAATATCAAACACACATACTTACTGAATCCTTAACGCGAACGAACTATAAACACTGTGTTACACATTCTTTCACATAAACTGTAACGCTATTGTTAAAAATCTGATTGAATCGCAGACTGGCCACCTCATCAGTTGCTGCTAGGGCACAATGGGAGAGTCAACTGCCTACTCTATCCGCATCATGTTCACCAGAGGTATAGTTTGCTATGAGTTACAACAACCTTAATTTTTTTAAATTATGACCAAGTTTCGGTTAGCACTGAAGGTGTCAGTCCATTTGAATGGCAATCCAGTTTTATCTCAAAAGTTAAGTTTATTTAATCGATCTCATAATAATATTCAATTTAAAGTCATTCAATTATTGTATCTGAGTATAAATGTACTGCTCACTTATCGAAGCGGAAGCCAAATAATGTTCCTAAAATAGAAACTTAAATACATCAGGAGGCTAGCCAAGAAAGACAAATGTTAAGGTTTGACACTGACAGGTGTTGTCAATCCTATGGGATCTCTTTTTTATATTCTATCAAAGAGTTTCGAAAGTCACTCGGATTTGCCCCCAGCTATCTGTAATGCAAGTCGAACCATTTTTATTGGGTATGCACTTAAATGAATAAGTCAGAAACTAAGTTGAATATATAACTTTCTTAAACAAATACAGTTATGAATATTAATTAGATAGTTTTCTCTATTGTAATATTCGACACAGGTATGACAGATCTCACTTGGTGTCGGGAGGAATTGACTTCGCGGTCTGTCTGTGGGATCTGTTCAGCGGGGCGTTGCTCCATCGTTTCTGCGTGCACGCCGGCGAGATAACGCAGCTCATAGTACCACCACACAACTGCAGTGTGAGTTCGCCTTTATTTTTATAAACACGCGCCCGCTCCAAATGTCCGTGTAAGTGATTGGTCAGAGTAGTCTTTGGCTTACACAACATCACTTGACCGGACCCTGAACTTCGACCGAGAACCCGTGATTTAGTACAATTAGCTGCGTCCACCTCTACCTATCGTCTACAGTGTCTTATTTAACTTTTAATGTTACGTTCTCGGCGGCATTATCACATGGTACCATTAATGACCTAATGACCATTATTTAACTAGGTCTCCACCGATTTGTTGGCGGAAATCCACTCTACTGTGCCGTATTGTTCGGTTTGAACGAAAATTTCAATGACATTACTTTATGGATATAAAGTTTTAAAAGGATATAAAGTTTTTAAGAAATGCACTAGAGAACCTGCATCGCGGAAGCGGTTTACGAACATGAAATTCATGACACCTATACTCTGCGCAAGTGCCTCTGGTTTACACAAAGACACTTGCTGGCCCGTGACCCGGAGGCGGCACATCCAGTACCAGACTTAAATGACGGGGTTGTAAGATGCCCAAACTTGAACTGAACCCAATCAGAAGTGTAAATTGTATTGCAGCCTCGCATCCAGAAGTGCATCTGCTCCGTTGCATCCGATCACAGCGCGACTCTTCTTAGTAAGTATTATCATTAGTAAGTAAGTCTAAAAACAAGAGTGTGCCACTAAAAACTATATGAATGGCGAGATAATACTAGAGATGACTTGACGATACGACGTACGAGTAGTAGTAGTATTATTTCGACATTTATTCACGTCTGCTCGCGACTTAGGCCCTGTTCAGTTCTAGCATTTTTACACGCGTTCGAATTAGGTTTACGTCCTGCTCCAACATCTTACACGTCTGCCTATCTACAAAAAATGCATGAAGGCTTCGCATAGAGACAGTTACGTCTTTCCCAGAGGGGTGGCGGAAGGCAGAAGCGCTTTGCGTAAATACTGGTAGTTGGCCAGTACAGGTTAGACTCACCAGTCTACACAGCCCACAGACCTCCCATTACAAGGAGAGCCATTAGCCTACTGTGCCACGCCGGCCATACGGGTTCCTTCTCTTACAGCTCTGCCGGACCGAATCTCCCACCGGATCTGGGTAAACTCTGTAGTTGCTCTTTTTAGGCCCCTATGACATTGGAAATGAGGCGAAGAAAAGTTTTAAACTTTCGAACGATTTCCTCTAGGTCTTACGGAGCGAAAGTGCGTGACCCTCGCCTCGCGCCACCTGTTCCCGGTGGTGAGCATTAAGTGGCGTCCCGCTGATGACTTCATGGTGGTCGCTTGCAGCGATGGCACCGTGTTTGTATGGCAAATGGAGACGGGACATTTGGACAGAGTGCTACATGGTAAGGGCCGTTTCGTTTTACTATACAGATGCTCTATAGCCATGAGGTTAGTTTTTTTTTCTTGACGTTTTTTTCATTAATTTATCGATGAAAGTGTCATAGCTTGTGGGATAATAAACACGATAGTTACTTGGTTTTCAATGGAACCCATGTTTTGATGTCACACGTCGCTTGAAGACTAAAATCGTTGGGTATCGAATATTTGTGTAGCCTTGTGTACGAAGAGCTTTAGTGGCTTCTATCATATATAAGAATTATAGGTATCGATATACAAGCTGCATAAATTCGTAATGTGAAATTCCATGCTTAATTTTAAATTTGGTTATATGTTTTTAATAAACTAATAATATTACGTCCTTGTATTTGATTGATATTCATGAAGGATATGTATCCGTCCATCAGGTATGATAGCTGAAGAAGTACTTGCAGCATGTGATGAAGCGTTGGCTGATGAGCTGGGTGGGTCTTTGTCGGGCGGCACAAGCGACCTGCAGGGCCTGGCAAACCCTGCGGTGCATTTCTTCAGGTATACTTACCTACAACCTGCAACAATTATTGTAATACAGCAGAGACACTTTTCCGTCTGGTGACCGATTTAGAATAGTCTGCTGACTATAGATAGACTGTCTTATTAATACAAACCAACTCCACCGAACAAAAGCTCTAATGGGCCAACTTGATTAAATGAGTTTTGATTTTGAACCCCTAGACCACTTTGGCTTGATAGCAGCCTACTTGTCCCCTCCATTAACTTGGACGATGCGTGGCTCAGATAAATGGAGACAACTTGACTTGAAAATCTGAAATATGCTATGAGTTTATCAATATCTTGACCTTGATCAATATATCGACCTTAATCGACTGAAATCGTAAATAACTAATTGTAGTGTGGCAGTTATTGGATGTACGTTATTTGTAAAATAACTAATTGAACTAATTATATATTTAGTTGTGCTAACGAACACTGTACGCGTTCTATAGATCTTATATGCATATTAATAACGGCTCTAGCCATAATAGGTTTTGTTAAAATAGACCAAATAAAAAAACAGTGAAAAGAGCCTTCTATACCCGCGATGTCGATATTAGGTACAATAGAGTGGTTGAAGGAGTGATTAATGACGTCATAAGGGTCAGTCAAGCGCAGTACGCCAATGAACTTTTAAGCAAAACTCTTCTAACAGGGGTCTTCGTCACCGCAATTTGAACGCAATGCGCGCCGCTACGCAGCGTGGTATACAAGCGTTGCAACACTCTGGCCCGGCTGGAAACGCGGGACCACTTGCCGAACCGGCGAGGGCCAGGCGGGCTCAGCTCACCGTACAAGGCTTCCGCTCCAACCCAGCTGGTGAGCGAACGAATGAATGAGTCGTTAATATATATCGAATAAATCATATATTTATTCAAATTGGTTACGCACTCACGTTTGTTGCAGATCCTGAGAGCCACATTCTGTTCTTTGACATCGAGGGTTTGATCGTGGAATTGCTCAGCGAAGAGTATTCCGCCATGAGTCCAGCCAGTCTGGAGGTATGTTGATTATATGTCTTTATAAGGGTCACAATTACGACGTATACGATGTATCTTTAAATGTCAAGCCATATTCTGGAAAACGGATTTAGCATACCGTCGTTGTCAAACCAAAATCTGGTATGTGCATTTTCGAGAATTTTACTTTCACACCGTAATAATGCACTTTTTACTTTAAAATATGTATGTACTAATAAGCTAACACGTCAAAGGACTGCCTAGAAGTATGTTTCAACTACAAAGACAATATTATTTGGAGTTCACCCTCTTAAAATTTTATACGAAAATGTTTTTACTCGTTAATTCAAAATAGAGTTTTTGCACATAGCATTTTTGTTTAACAACGACGATACGCATGTCAGCAACCCACACCATCCTGAGGGTGACGTAAGAGGGAGACTGCCTAACCGCAAGAGTAGGAAAACTTGATACACACTCAACCCGTCTTCCCGACGTTGCACAGTATGCTAATTTCGCTTATAGGCTGAAATGATTATGATGATGATAAGTTTCAAGCCTTTTCCGTCATATGTGCCCAAAATACAATTGCTTCTCAGCTTACGTGGCCGCCATTTTGAACTGCTGATAGTATTTAATAATCAACTTTTCTTTGTCAACCTAACACCAAATGAAGTTCAGGAAATCAGTAGTCCTCAATTAAGACTACTGATTTCCAACGTGTACGTTGGAAAGTGGCATACATTTGTGGAACTAATTATATTTGGTTATTTTCGCTGGTGACAGGCAGCCGGACTGATCACGAGCGAGTACATGAAGGTGGCAGCACTAACGCAGTCAGCGAGCCCTGACGCCACCAAGAAGATATCAGGTGACTAGACAGACTAATACATTTACTAAGTGAACTTTAATTATTATAGTTATAGTATCTTGTCTCTTATTAATATAGTTGAATTAATGATAGTGTTATATGAGGTAACATCACCATCTATTCGTAAAAGAAACGTTTCCCTCAGTGTTGCTAGCTAGTAACTTCTATGAAATCGATATAAATAATACGAGTACGCTCTGGAACGAATGTTCCAAATTGGATATTTCTTTTTTGTTGATGCGTTATTGTCTGGTCAAGTTTCATCCACGGCTGGAGGTCTATTAAAAAGGTTTCATCCCCCACTTAAAGAAAAGTCAGTGTTTCTCAAAGTACTTTTAAACAATAAAATCTTTTTTTTTATCTCCAGACCATGAAAGTAAATAAATGAAGTGATACTAATAGTCATAATTAAATATACATTACGGAGTAGCAGTGTGTCACTAACACTTAGGGCCCCCGCGCATTTAGGCGGCCAGTCGCGCGGCCTGGCCGCATAATGCGCGCAGCTATAAACATCGTAGAAGAATGAGTTGGCCGCAGCGACTTGGCCGTGTGGCCTGGCCAAAGAGATAGATTCCTCCATGAATTCGAAGGAGGCCCGACTCAGTAGTGGGTCGTTGAAATGACGAACGACGATTTCCAGCATCAGTTGAGTAATATATTGAGCTATTTATTTATATATTCGTTATTTTACTTCATGTCAAGTCACTGGTGTTTATTCTCTTAACGCTTACCGAAACGGATAGATTTCTTTGGCCGTGTGAAAGACAAGGCCGGTGATATGGAACGGATTCTGAAGGAAAAGGACAAGCATGGTTTGTATACAGGGATTCTTATTGTTAATTCTACTATCAGCATTTCACGTCTCAAACTTTTAAGTATAAGTTGCGAACTTAACTATGTAATATACATTTATCTATTTCAAATTTGATACTATAGTAATATACTATAGTAATTAGCGTAATACCTAATTTTAAAAAAGTTACTTCAATCGAACGTAACAGTAGGACATCGTAGATTAAAAGTTTACAGTATATAATAAGCATTAACATGGGTTGAGATTGAGGGTCTGAACAAAGGTATCTAGACGCGATTTTCTAGTCGACCACTTTCAAGGACACCCTGCAGCTACATTTTGACCATATTCTTAAAACTCAACCAAAATTTTTAATTATTATTAAGATTAGATCTAACTATGGAAATTTGCAAGTCTCAGCACATTGTACTGAATTACATATTCCTTATATGCAAGTTTTTACAAGTCGAGTTTCTTAAAATATATCCTAGGTGAAGTCAAGCCAACATTTTAGTTCTTCAGTGTAAAGATTGTCGTGGGCCCCATTATTTTGTCACGCCAACGTAGACCCCTGTCGCAGCTCCCATGGACCCCTTGGGGTCCACATGGACCACTTTGGGAACTAATGGTCTACAAGATATGTATTTTTAGAAATAAGTCTGCGCTTTATATAGTTTTTATGTTTATATATAATAACTAGGGACGCGCCCCGGACTCCATCTATTAAAAAAAACTTATAATATGAAGTGAGAGTCCAATTGATGTATGTAGGTATTATATGTTACACCTAGTAAATAAAGCAACGATTATTTATTTGTGGTATGGGCGGCCAATCTCTACTCGCAGTCTCAATCAATTTATCATAATCTAAAAAAAAAACTTCATAGACTTGTTTATTGGAAATAACTATTACCTGCAGGTATATTGGCCAAAATGAAGGAAGGTGCTGAAACGGTGCAGACGAAACTGGCAGCCAAAGCGGAGCAGCTGAAGGGCCATCTCGACGCTAAAGGTAAGTGCCATGTCATGATTTACAGATGGACACACACTATTACGCAACATATTTGAAGTGGTATGATAATTTATGAACCTACAGAGATACAGATAGAGTCATTAACATCGTCAATGCTTTATCCTAATGTCTATAAATATAAAGGTGCGTCTAAACTATATTACTCGTTTTACTGCTACATGTGTCTACAATATTTTCGGTCACACAGCAACAATTATTGTAATTTGTCCGTATGGTGACCGATTTAGAATACACACATACATCCTGAGGATGTCGCAAGGGAGCCGACAAAATTTTTATTTTTTGATTTTTAAACTATTTTTGAATAGAATAGAATATATATCATCATCATCAGCCTACATTAGTTCACTGCTGGACATAGACCATAGAACTCAAAACTCAAATCATTTATTTCAATTAATGAAGTTAGGAATCTAGTTGCATGTTCCAAAAAGTAGATCCTATGGAGAAGAACAGGCAAGAAACTCCATGGACACTCTTTTTATCATATTTTCTGTTACAAGCATCTGATTGGGTTACATTGATTTCGTGTTTATTAAGCTAAGATGTGAGGACAATGTAACATATTGCACAACAGAAGTGTCCAGGAGATCAATATAAAGCTATGTAGGTATGTCAATAGCAGTTAAGGGATGACCGGCCCCAACTGGCGGCACCCCATCACGAGCATGACGCATGTGCCAGCCATCCCCCAGCTCAACCATATTTTAGGGAACCGAAGGACCCGACACACGACACCACCAGCATGACCTTTAAGCGAGCATGACATACTCTCAACTGCTTGTTTATATGATAAGTTATATAAATACGGTGACTACATAGTGCTCACATTTACAATTCCAAACTTCTAAACAATTATACAAAATAAAATGATGAAGGTCCTGTATAATACGAAGGTCCTGTATACTCGATACAAAAAAAACAAAGACAAATTAGTCCTACTCAATGGTAAAAAAAAGCAAGGAACATGAATATTTAATAAATCCATGATGTCAAAAATAATATTATCAGATAGGTACATAATATAAAAGATAGATATATATGTATCAACCTGTACAAAATTTGTGTGGCTCTAATTTTTAATTTCTTTTAATTTCATTAAAATTCTTCTCAGCTATGTCTAAATTTGTAATCAGACTGCTATTTGAAATACGATGATACAAAAAGAAATTCTAGTTTTTATACTTTCGTGTACATAAACGAATCCATTTGAAAGCTGGATAAAATACATGAACTTTTAACAAGATTCCCGCGTCTTGAGTGACCGGTCTTTTCTTGTGACATTTTCAGTACGACGTTGAGGAATGTAAAGTTTTTAAACGATACCAGTATTAAACAAAACATCTGAACATTTTTTACAATGGAACCTGTAATTATGTGCGTTTTTGTTACGTTGTGTGTCATACTGCAAACGGACGCTACCAAATCAAATGCAACTATGTATTTTATTTGTTACACTGATCAACCAGCAGATAGGTAATGCAAAATGTTAATGCATTAATAAGTGCGTAGGCTTCATTTATTGCTTCATTGAATAGTATAGATTGCTATTTATATCGTTGTGCGGTAAAATTGCAATTGCAAAAGATAGCTACCCGCCCTTGGTGGACTATACCGCAGGTTTCTTTTGGGTGACCATCGTGTCCAGAATATGTGTGTAATATCTAATTCTATTGTAGTCGTAGCCAGTAGAGTTTAAGGGGCAGCTGGTTTAACCATTAATGGTGGTCTCGTGCCGTCCCTAATGAAGTTGGGAAAAAGTTGAAATCCAAAAAGGACGGTTATTGTTTTCATCATGATCATGATCATCACAAACAATAAATGACCCACTACTGATTCGGGCCCCTTCCAAGTTCACAGTGGGAAATTAGCCTAATGTGCCTATTGTTTGCATCATCATCATAATTTCAGCCAAAAAACGTCCACTGCTGGACATAGGCCTCCCTCAAGGATTTCCACGTAGGCCGGTCCTGAGCCAGGTCGTCGTTCCACCGTGTGGGAGGCCTAACAGTACTGCGCTTTCCCGAAACGCGGCCGCCATTCGCGGACCTTTCTGCGCCATCGGGCATCAGTCCTGCGAGCTATGTGCCCTGCCCATTGTCACTTAAGTTTGGCAATCCTGTTTTCATATTGCAGTTTAGGGGTTATGGAGTACTATGTTTTAAATAACTTTATCTTCCTGGAAAGGCAGTAGGGTTCGTACCCAAAATCGGAGAACATACACATTTGTGTATGTTCTCCGATTTTGGCGATGGCCATTTAGCGTAGGCCTTCCTCCAGGTGACTGATATACTTAGGTAGGTAGAGAACCTGACAGGATACATAAAATATACCGTAGGTCTACACTTCTTGGCAGAGTTAAACTATGTTACTCCTATCACACTGTAGAAATAGTGGAGCGGGATTTTGTACTAATATGCTCGGAGGTAGATAATATTTATCGCGCTCTGAAAAGTGTCTCTTACGAGTGTCTCTTACGTAAATCCAGCGAAAGTAACAATGTCTATTTATTTGAATAGTCAACATTGATTCCGGTAGATTCTGTGCAAGGCTAGCGACCACGCCCGCCGCATACCTGCGCCTTAATTTAGTGTTCCTATCTGAATGGGTTAAACTTCAAGGTGCTAATAGCGCATATTTGTTCTAATGTTTTTCTTTTTGCTTGTCTGCTAAACGTCGTAGTGCGACGTGGACAGCATTCCTTCGTAATGAGGGTGTCACATGCGAAATATAGCCCAAACCGTCGGGCAGCTAATTACATCGATTTGTACGATATAAATTGAATTGATTTTTTATGATAAATATAACTAGTTTATGCGCTAGGTTTTACATGTAACCTCTGTTACACAGGTATTATACAGCATTCTATTGAGTTTTTGGAATTGGTACAGTGGGTTTTGAGTTTATTTGTTACAAACAGACCTAATATTAGTACATATTAGTTCCAACATGTGCGTGGAACTAAAATCCATTTCCAATATATTTTATCGAAAACTTTAAGCTAAATTCTACTGCTATTAAGCCCCCCTTTATATATATATATATATACTAGCGACCCGTCCCGGCTTGTATTATACATACAAACCTTCCTCTTGAATCAATCTATCTATTAAAAAAACCGCTTCAACATCCGTTGCGTAGTTTTGAAGATTTAATGACAGCGACTTTGTTGCAATTCATCAAAATCTAAACAAATTGTGTAATTGCTTTCGATTTTGATGAATTGCAACATATGCGTGTGCATTCATGTTCTGTTCACCTACTTCAATATCTGCCGTCTTCTACATCGTCGCCTTCTCCCAATCTTATTGGTGGCGGCACCATTCTTACCTGATTTGGCTAATTACCTGTGTAAGAAGAAGCGATTGCCGTCTGACCTGGCTTTTCGTGCCCTCCGAACCACGGCGGAGTCAAATATTAATATGATGGGAATTCATTCAGCAACCGGCAGAGCCCGACGTAACTTGCGGATTAATCGCATTCCGAACTACCCGCTAGTATGGGCGCCCAATTTTGATTTTTTTAACATACTCTACGTAGAGTCCGTGTGGTGAGGGATTTACCACTTCATCCTAAGGGCGGCAAAGCCGAAAACCTAGCTGCAAGAGAACGTAAACTTGATATGAAACCCTTTGGCAACTCGTCTGGCCAGCGTGGTGCAGTAAGCTAACTACCCTCGATGTAACGGGGCAGGCCCTCCACTCATTCATGGGCTGAGGACTCTACGAATATTTCACATATATCGTCCCCGTAGAGCGAGAATTAAATAAGTCTTCATAATTATGTAATTGATTTTCAACCTAAGAAATCAGTAACTAAGTTGAAAATAGCCAAACATTTTTTTAAGACTTAGTTACTTCTTTCTCTACCGAGACGATATAGTTAAAAAAAAACACTACATTTCTTTCTTAACGTGGGGTTTTGTAAAGTAATCTTTGAAGAAATTTAGTTTAATTGTATTGCATTACTACTTTATAGCTTCCCGATCGTAACCCGACACCTATGGAGGAAGTGATAATAAGTAAACACAGTAAATAATATGTTAATTCTGTTGATGTAATTAGATCGCGTTTTATTCATATAGTAAGGTCCCCAAGGTGATCTACAATCATAAATTATTTTGACCAAATGATACCTTGTGGGCGCACACGGAGCGATATTTTGTCGAGCCAAGCGTATTTGTTTGGTTCATCGAAACCTTTACCAACCATTTTAAATATTTGAATTATGCTGGCATTTGACATGGTCATTTGTGTTCGCTATTCGTATGTGGTATTTATGTTCTATTGTTCGTTATTTTTGTATGAGTTTTTTGACAACCCTCTATTCGTACATAGTCCTTAGTGTCAAATATGACAGATAAGCGAATACAAATAATGACATAAAGTATGCAACCGCCATGAAACCGCGTTAGGCGGTTGGACTGCGGTTGCATATTAAACTTGAAAAGCGGCAGGCCGCGGCAGTGCGTACAGAGGCTAACACAATCTATGTACTCCGGAGCAGTGACGGGCTGATTTTGACATCCAATGTTGGTACTCGTGATTCACATGCAAACATCTGAAGAATTGTGGTTTTGGCTATAGGTGTTGGACTGAATTCGTATAAAAACCTTTTTATTACATTTACCTACATTGACCAGTTTTCGTTTTATTATACTGAGTGACCATCTTCAAGTGTCCGTAATTTATAATGGACTAAATGTTGACACCCATTGAGAGAAGCTTATGTTCAGCAGTGGATTACACAGTGGGCTGATGATGAAATTGGAGGCCTATCTCGGTTGACATGGTGGTAACCGACAAATTGGCCAAACATGTCTCGTCTTACGTTCGACAATCCGCATCACCCTTGTGTTCCTCCAACAAAAGCCTACGCCCTCACCAAGGTAGTCTAGATATCAGGTAAACGGGTCCACCATTACTGGTTAACAAACAGGCGTAATTGGGCCTTATTATTATTCTTGCAAAGGTCAGATTGCATTGGCATTTGTGCGGCAAACCTGATGAAATTACCAGAAACTTGACAGTTCTTTGTTCGTTCAATAAATTGATCTCTTTGTACACATTTCCGCATAAGCGACGTACTCCTTAATAGTTATTACTTGGACTAGCGTATAAGAATAATATTTGCCGGTTGAATTTAATTAGTAAGTAATGGTTGCCTGGAAGAAATGGCTTTTGAGCAAAAAATTATTTGTTTGTTTGTTTTTGGTATTTTTGTTTGTTATTCCTACTCCTTGTAGGTATGAACAATAAAGACTCTCTAGTAAAACGTATTCTTTATTACGGAGACAATTGGCATACCGTGGACACATTATCTTGTAAGAAAATAGAGTAGCTACGTTAATGACAAATAAAGTCTTTGTAACTTAATAACTAAGCCGATATTATACTATTGACCCGCCCCGGCTTCGCACGGGTGTAATGATGAACCTCTAAATTGATCAGTGTTTCTCTACGATATTTTACATATAAAACTTCCTCTTGAATCACTCTATCTATTAAAAAAAGGCGCTTTAAAGTCTGTTGCGTAGTTTTAAAAATTTAAGCATACATAGGGACGGACAGAGGACAGCGACTTTGTTTTATAATATGTAGTGATGATGCATTAGGGAAGGACGTAGACTAACACCGTTTGTGTGAAAATATAATCTAAATGTACTATGATAGTAAATAATCAAGGCGTCAAACGGCGAAGAGGTGAAGTTTTTTGTTACGAAACTAAAATATACGGTGTTCCACGCTGCTTCTGTCCATTTTCGGCAGCTGAATCAGCAGGCGAGGCAGTGACGCTGGTCCGGTACTGTAAAGCGCACCCGTCCCGAATGATCCGAGGAGATATTTTAATTAGGGCATCGATGGCATTCAAGTGTAGCCTGAAGTGTCTGAAGCTCTGTGTGGTCTTGGACATAACATTTACATTCATCATCGCTTCAGCCCAAAAAGGACCCACTGTTGAGGCTGGGACTCCAGGCTTTTACTATACGGAAGAAGCCAGTGCTACGCTGGTCAAACGGGTTGGTACAGCGGTTGGTATCAAGTGTTCGTTATCTTGGTCATAATTTGTAAAATGGAGCGGATAACCCTGGAGCTTAGGGACGCCCTAGTAGGACTCGAGCTTAAGGCGCCTGACCAAGCCAACGTCCTTGAGCAATCGGGCGGAGCTAGATATTTTTCGCCGCGCTTCACCGCGCCCCTCGCACTAAAAGATCGTAGCGATCGTTTGGTGCGGCCGCGCTGGGTCGGCCGGCGGCGCTTGCCGCGTCTATGTTGGAGTGTCACAGAGTAGCAAGATTACAGTAGTACAATATTATAGTCAATGATATTTTTATGAGTATGTATTTATAAAGCTGTTTATTGTTCAAGTCAACTTCAGTAATTGACAAGATAAATTTATATTTTGTGTTTGATAATACTACGTACAATATAATTTATGTATGGGAAAATAAATAATACCTGGTTTGACCTTCACTCGGTTTGTAAGCCTAGCTAGATCGCTTTATCGACCCCTAAACCTGTACGACTGTAGATCTGGGCAGAAGCTTGAGAAAATGGTAAAAAGCGAAAGAAAAGTGTAGGATGAAACCCGTTTTAAATGAAAGAGAATATAAAAAAAATTATTGGAGAAATAATTTACGGGTGATCTGAGGTCGGGAAGTGGGGGAGGGGCGGTTTTTACTACAACTACAAGTCCTATGGAAAAAAAACTCTTGTATTTGCACTTTTTTCACATACCCTCAAAATTTACGTGAAAAATTCAAATAACCAAAACTTTTTTTTTTATCGCAAAAACATTTTTTTCTCGAAATTTCTTTTTTACCCTTAAAACCGCCCCTCCCCCACTTTCCGACCTCAGATCGTCCGTAGTTTATTTTTCCAATATTTTTTATTATATTCTCTTTCTTTTAAAACGGGTTTCATCCTACTATAATTTTTATTTGTATCAGAAGTTATCGACACTGGTCTACTGTATGAGACTAAAATTATATGTTTAAATACAAGAATTGATTGTTCAAGGTATAAGATAAAACACCAGTTTTCTGCAGCTTTATACAGGATTAACTATACCTAGTCTTGCCATAAATATTGAAACAAAGAAAATATTTTTTTTCGATTGCATATAACATTTATTACTTGTAAAGTGTGTTAGTTTAATAAATGAATATAAAACATTATAAAAATCTTATTCGAAGTGGTCTCCATTAACTGCAATGCCATACAGTCCTTTATACGTTGAGGCCAGTTATCACTAGAAGTACGCACTCTTCCCATGGGAAAGTTCTTCACTGCCAATAGTACGGATTGTTTTAGGGACTCCAAATTATCATGGCGTTTAGGGCAAGCCGTCCTCTCTAAAACTGACCATAAATCATAATCCAGCGGATTAAGATCGGCACTAGACGACGGCCAGTCTTCAGCTCTGATGAAGTTCGAAACGTTCGTTTCCAACCAAGACTGCGTAGACCGATCTTTAAGACCCGGCGCCGGGTCTTGCTGGAAGGACCATTCTTGGTTATTGAACATGGTGTTGTTAAGGGGCTTCACTACCTTCTCAAGAATGGTATCTTGTTACACTTGTGCCGATGTTTTGATCCTTTTTTCACAAAAGTATGGATGGCTCAATCACTCCTTCATAACCCCACAAAACCATCACTGAAGTCGGATAGTGCCCACGTTGCACTCTGTCGACTAATTGAAAAGTTTCCTTTGAGCTTTGAACAAAAATACGGTCATTTAGTTTGTTAAAATGTTGCTCAATTTAAAGAAAAACTCTTCCGTTGACAAAATTTTTCTGTCACCTCCCTTTGCGTACCGCTTCAGTAGTTGTTTCGACTTTACCACCCTATTCTTTTTTTAAATATCAGTTATGAAATGACCAGTACGTCTCTTATAGGCTGCAAGTCCTAAGTCATCTTTTAAAATACGCGACATGGTTCTAGGTTAGCTAGCTGTTTATCTCCCGAGATAACATCTCTTGCTTTCGGATAGGATTTCTTCGAAATCTTTTTTGTACGAACACTACGTGGACGGCCGGATCTTTTTCGATCGGTACACAAACATTTTACTAATACCAAGCGTATGGAGTTTTAAAAATTGGTTTTGGCTCCATAACTGCTTTGTGTAATGCAATCACAGCAATTCGGATCTCTTTATTGCTCCACTCCATTTTAATATCGCAAAATATTGTACAATGTATAGGCGCCAAAATGAGAAAACTCAATGAAGAATCATATAAAAATGTAAGATTCCAAATTCAAATGATTTTGTTTATTTTGAATTGTAACAATCGTGTCGCTTTGATTTTTGATATGTTTATTTTTTCTAAAGTGCAGATTATACTTTGTGTCTGTTGTATTATTGTCAGTTTGCTGCACACGTTTCGCATAATGTGATGTTTACTTACTTACTTAAATAAAGCCGAGTTCAATTACTTTGAAATAAGTAGTACAATCTCCATCGCTAATCATTCTTTCATATAACATACCATGCATGGGTATGTAACATTTAAAGCCTTCGAGAAGAATTGCTGATTCTATTTCAGCTGAAGGACCTGTTGCATATTTTTTCTGTAGTGGAACTATTAGAAAGATAAGATCTGCAATAGAAAAATCAAGATTAGAGTACTTAAATGCGAAGGAGCATACATAAAAACCGGCCAATTGTGTTTCGGACCATGCGACCAGAATAAAAAGCCGTGAAAGAAAATATGTTTTCTTGGTTTTTGTCACAACTACATTATTGAAAATGCCGATTTCTGATGAAGTACATTAAAAATCGGCATTTGCAGTATTTGTTGTTTAATGATAGTTTAAGATACATGAATACCAAAATTTCAGAAGTAATTGAATTAGTAGATATTTTAACAAACCGTCCGCCAAATAATAAGCGTAACTACGTGAGGAACTTGCTGTATTATTAGCACTGTGGCATTTATTTTGATGGTGGGTTTTTAACGCGAATTGTATTGTATCCCTAACTATAAGTAGATAATCTTACAAAATGTTAAATGCAGAAAATGCAACTAAGCACTTATTTTTCTCTATGTATTTAGTATGAGTCAAATAATAATGAAATGAAAATAAAGAAAAAAACACTTTACACTTTTAGTCATAATGTCACATTTTGTCTGTGTCAACAAGTAATTTAGAACCAATAATACATGTTTTACAAATTGCTTATGAATGAGAATAAATTTGCTCGTGAAAAATTATTTGAACCACTATTGGAAATATGTATAGTTGCTTTACCTAGTATTTTACTTTGAAAAAGGTGTAAATGTAAATAATTTTACTATATATAGAGATCATTTACATACCTTTTCTTACAGTTCCGTATTCCTTTTAGATAATAACACTGATTTCTTCGTGGTTTTGTGTTTTTTATTGGCCAATTTTATTTATTTTACGTTGCGCAAACGTATTTGTAAGAGTGGAGTAATTTTGACACAGACCCGACGTTGGCAAGCGCCCGATTGCGACTGGCGGAGCTGCGGGCGGCGCGGTGTGTCGACAAACCGCTGGACGACGTTCGAATATTGGCATAAATATGTATTTATTAGTTAAAGGATTATAAAACGAAATCAAAATTTAGCAGGACCTCTGGAGTACGTAAAGAGAAATATATCCATATAAAAAATGTGTATCATATTGAAAATTTCTTTAATAAGTACCTCAATTATAACTTATAAATTAGCCGATTTTCGAGATTTTTTTTGATCGAGTGAAGTACATTTTATCGTGTAACTAATTAGCACATTATTTGGACAATACCTTTATCTATATCATATATTTTTTGTAACACCGTTATTTAATACTAAATACGTAAACCACTTATATTAGAAACCCAGTTTTCCGCCTTCTTCGCCGAATAGCAGCCTTAAATACCTTGTCTTAAAAGATTTGTCAACATTTATTACATTGATTTATCCTTAAGTATAAATCTAATAGGCTCGCTGTTCGCTTTTACGCAAGGTTGCGGCTTTGATTCCTGATCGAGCAGGTGTCTCTGTGCAAACAAGAATATGTGCTTTACTCAGACGGTCATTAGTCTATCCATCTATTATTTGTTATTGAGCGCGTTAATAGCGTAATAAATTAAATAATAAATTGGATAATATAACTTTAACAAAAAACTGAAATTATGCTTATTACGAACTTAAGCATTTTGAAACTATCATTAAGAAAGACTATCATTTAAAAAGAAACATTGTTTTGCTATAATACTTGCTGGTCGTAACAGTATTTTCACATATCGTTGCGACCTAATTAACTAACCTAAAAAAGGGGTGTTGTTGTCTTGTCTGTCTATCTGTGGCATTACAGAACCTGAACGAATACGATTTTGGTTAGTGCTCAACTGTTTAAAATCTTTTACATTTACGTCGCTGATTTTTACTCATGTTACATATACTGACCATAAAAATATTCGTCGTTTTCTTCGTTGTTTCAGCCCATAAATAACCCACTACTGAGCCTGATTCAACACCATTTCGGATCATCAGTGATGGAGCAAAATATACCTACTGTGCTCCGTTGGTCGCATGGCTTTGTTTCAATTTTTTTTTCTGTGGTTCGTTTAGATTTGCCGTCGGTCGTACCTTCAGGAATGGGGCGTATATTGACTGGACTCATCTGTTTTTGCTGTTGTTGATTAGCAATCTATTGCGTGTAACAATGAGGTTCTATGTTAATTGCGGTTTTTTCAGTTGCATGTTCGATCGGTTTGGTTCAGGGTTAACCGAGTCTCGTATTAATTGAAATATGTTTATGCTATGTTTACGCTATTTTACCTTAAGTTGTCTAATTGTAAGATTTCATCGGCTGCATTTGCAGATCCTGTAGCATTGCTATGAGTGACGTTTATTGTCTTAGCTAGCATAGATTTTCTCGTAATCATGCAGTGCGGTTACAATTTTATATAAATATAATTTAAATGTAGACATCTGTATTGAACAGTGGATGTGACTTACATATCTATGTGTATCGGGTGAAAATAAAAGTGATGTTTGTGGTCCAGCTTTTTATTTACGCTGTAGCAACGATGGAACTGTGCTGCGCTTATTATTATTATTCACTAAACTGAGACCTTTGCAAGAAATCGGAGGGCCGGGACGTTGATTACCTTACAGCATTAGCAATTTAGTAGAATAGCTAGTGTTGTTCGATGTAATTGAAGATTGGTAATGGTTTACCAACCATGGTAACCGAGGCCGTAGGCGGCGGTGTAGGGAGCGACGCCCAGAGGAGCGACAATGCCCAAAGGAGCGGCGTAGGGAGAGGCAACGTAGGGCGCGGCAAGAGCGGCTTTAGCGGCGATGACACCGTCCACAGCGGCGGCTTGGTTCTGGGCAGCGGCAACGAGGTTCTGGGAAGCGGCCACGGAGCCCCAGTAGGCGCTCTGGTGCAGGTCCCGGTTGGCCTCAGCGACTTGACGGACGGCTTCGGTGTTGTGCTGGACGATGGCCTCGGAGGCGCGCGCATGGCTCTCACCGATGGCGCGAGCGTGGTCTCGGGCGGCCACGTTGGCGTCGATGACGGCAGCCTGCACGTCACCAGCGTTCACACCCAGCACCAGGGGGCTGATCACGCTGCAGGAGGCATAGCCCAAAAGGGCGACGAAAGCAATCTGAAAACAAACATAAAAATGAGTGATTGATAATTATTTGCTAATAAAACCAATAACAAACACACCGGGGGCATCTGTGGCATGGAGTGCTCCACGTCACTTATCGAAATATTCATGAGTATTATACAACTATAAATCGTACCAGGAATCTCATCGTGCACTTCTTGTCAGACTGCTCGATAGCTACTGAATGCTGTTGGCTCGTCGCGGTGCTCTTTTATACGGTTTGTGTGGTATGATAGCAGTGTAGATGAAAGTATGCAGCGGGATCATTGAAGTACATACTTGTTTTTAAATCGCGCACTATCAATTTGCATCAGCATTGATAAGTGCAAGGTCTAGTAGGATATTTATTTCACATGGACGTACGACAAAGCATTCGTGATTGGAATTTAAAATGTATGCAAACGCGCACTCGTCAGCATTTGAAATTATGAGTAATGTTTGTTAACAGTGACATTGCGATGTGGGAAAATATTGAAGAAGCTATGAGATATAAGAACTGAATGAAAATAAATATTTTCATCCCCCCATCTCGGAAAGAGTATTTTTGCTCTTCGATATCTGAGTGCAAAAGCCGTTTTTATTCACTAGAGAATAAAGTATTTTTGCTCTTCGATATCTGAGTGCAAAAGCCGTTTTTATTCGCTAGAGAATAAAGTAAAGATTATTCTGTAATACTTACCTGTCATAATGTAGTAATTAATACCTAAACTGAAATTAAAGTGTACCTATCTTGTCAATCTATATTGTAAACGTTTTTTTTTTGCATTCAGTCATTTCCTCGCTGAGGTGGAATGAAAAGTTACGTGTTGCACTCGAGTGCAAAGATTTTTCACCTCGTGCTCTTTTGATTCCCTCGCTAACTTTCAGGATTCTAATTTTGAATCACTCGCTGCGTTCGTGATGCAATTTTAGAAACCTTCGCTTGCTCGGTCATCAAAATTGAACACGCGGTTAAAAAGCAACTTTGCACTCTCGTATAACTATTAAGCAACAAGAGTTTGACACCCGGCTTATTTTAACACGTCTGTTCATGTACGCTGAAATACTGATTATTAATTGTATGTGAACATCTTAAATATTTGAGACCTATGATTTCATCCAAGTATCCCCGTCGAACATTCAATGGGAGTATTAATTTATGAATACCAACTATAAATCAAGGTGGATCGATTATTTCATTACCATATCTCTGTTATCGCATTCAGGGTTTTGTAGTTGTCCCGGGGCTTACTAAAATTTTCAATGATGCTTAGTACAATAAAAATGTTTTTATCGAATTAATTCTAAAAAATGCTTTCCAATAGACAAATAATAAAAAATAACACCTACATATATAATAATTTAGTCTTACGACTAGTTTGGAATTCCATTCTACAGAGAAGAGCCGAGAAGATACCTCGAGCTTACTCTTTGAAATAAAAGGGTTACAATGATGGTGGTACACACAAGTACACGCATAAATATGTAACATAGCCAAAAATAATATCAAAATCATTGCAATGACATGCAATTTGTCCGTGTGGTGACGGATTCGGAGTACACAGTGTCACCACCCCATTCTATCCTGAGGGTGTCGTAAGAGCCGACAAAAGGATGTGACAAGGCTGAAAACCTAGCCGCAAGAGAAGGAAAACTCGATACGAACCCCTGTGCCAACCCGTCTGGCCTGCGTGGCACAGTACCCTCCCTGTTATGGGAGGAGGCCCGTTTCAGCAGTGGGTCATTTTTGGAAGCGTAGTAGTAGTAGACATGCAATTAATTATAACTCAAACAGAAGTTTACTCATGTAGGTTATATCACGAAACTCTTATAAATCGTCATTTAAAAAGCTACTACCATCCCTTTTCAGCCTTTGTCCCACGCTGGGAAGTCTCCGTACACTCCTATCGGTGTCACATTCAGGTCTTTCATATGCATGTTCTCACTCAGACAAGACAAGTTCCTTCCATCTCTTTACCCACAGCCTTTACGTCCATCCACGTGCATATTAAAACTACGACCGACACAAAAATCTCTGTAGTTGCTTTATTAAAATTAACGGTCTTGTTTATAAAAAAAAACATAGTCAGAGCAAGTCGCTAGATGCGCAAATATACTTCTACTCGGGCCATATATGATCCACAGCTGAGTCGGGCCTCCTCCAATTACATGGCGGGTAATTAGCCTACTGTGCCACGCTGGCAGGCGGGTGGGCACAGGGTTTTGTATCATGTTTTTTAATACAGTTGCTCAAAAAGTGGCATATTGCAGGGCCGTATAGCGTTCGGGGAGTGGGCTATTACACACGCGTGCTTTTTTTTACCATTCCCGCACTAGTGCGTTTTCTTTCCCAACTGTCAATAGTATATTTCATTACAAGTGCGGAAAGGCTGTCATTACAACGAGTTCCGACAAATGTCTACCCGAGCCGAGGCGCAGCCGAAGGCGAGGGTTGACAGTCGGAACAAGTTGCAATGACGGTTCCGCACGTGTACTGAACGACTATTTTTAATACAGTTGCGAAAAAATGAAGCAATTTAATAAAATATTATAAACACAATAAACTCAACCCTCGCCTTCGGATGCGCCTCGGACGGGTAGACATTTGTCGGAACTCTTTGCAGTGACAGCCTTTCCGCACTTGTAATGAAATACGAGTATACTATTCCTTCTCTTGCGGCTGGGTTTTCGGCCTTGTCATTTCTGACGACATCCTTGGAATGGAAAGCGGTGGTCTATTCTAAATTCGTCACCACAGGGGACGAAAACGGTGGATGCGAAACTGCACTCACATACTGTGTACAAACACATAAAAACACTAACTTCTTTTAGTTTTTTAGTCGCCTCGGGTCGCACTATGATTTCGTTACCATACAGGAGGCAAGCAAGGGGTGTGTTTGTTTTTGTATACCACTAGAGTGAGAAACTGATTTAGAGTACATAGTGTGACCACCCCATTTCGTCTTGAGGGTGTCCGAAGAGCCAATAAAAGGTAATGATAAACCCGATAACCTAACCGCAACAGAAAGGAAATACTTCACCAACCCGTCTGGCCAGCATGGCACAGTAGGCTGGTTAGCTAATGTTGCGGGTAGGATTTCGAGCTTTCTACATTGTATTATCTACTTAATTATTATCATTGTTGTTATTTAAACCGTTTTAACTTAAAACCATTATTACCTGTTTCCTAACGAGTCGCTGCTGGGGCTTGGGGTTTTATTCCACAAGGCTGGTGCTCAAGGGTTTAGCCCGCTTGATGACAAGGGTTAAAGTCGGTAAGGGTAAACGAACATTTGATATTGTAACCAGTTTATTCGTTAATTATTTTTTATGTGTTTTCTGTACTATGGCAATCTGTTCTAAAACAATAAGCCCACTTGTTTGGCTGGAACTACATATCCTGATTATTATATACTAGCGACCCGCCCCGGCTTCGCACGGGTGCAATGATGAACATCTAACTTATCAGTGTAATATACATATAAACCTTCCTCTTGTATAACTCTATCGATTAAAAAAAACCGCGTCAAAATCCGTTGCGTTAAAGATTTAAGCATACATAGGGACGGACAATACAGCATCCTTCCGAACCGGTGGTAGTTTCGGCATGAATGTGAGTGAAAGCAGGGATTGTGAGCGATCAGGGGAGATGGAGGGATTGTAGGAGTGAAGAGTTGTGTGTGAAAGGTGTGAATGTAGGTATGACGACTGATAGGTGTGTGTGGAAAATATCACCTAGTGTGGGACAGGGGCCGTAAGATGATAATGGTGTTTATAAATATGACGATTTATAAGAGTTTTGTGATGAAATCTACGTAAATAAAGTTCCTTTTGAGTTTGAGTTTGGACAGACGACAGCAACTTTGTTTTATACTATGTAGAGATAATGTCTTCATCGCGAGCCAATCACTTGCTGGAATTTGCAGCAAGCCGTCTTCTTGACTCAGTCTACAAATCATTGGGGGAGACTGGGAATGTCTTGTCTCTTCAGTCGATTGTACTGTAGTCCGCCCTCTCCAATTAGTGCCTATGCGAGTTGGTGTTATACAAATAAATATTTAAGGAGTATCTAGCATTACTCTAGAAATTTATATTTCGCACACCAAGGAACCTAGTTACTTTACAATTGATTGCGAAAAATGTATAACCTTGCCCCATTTTTATTATCTTTCGTGTGCAATTTTCCCAAATCGTTAATGATGAGCCTTAAATTTCACATTTGATGCCCACATTTTAAGAGCTATACGACTACCAAATTACTATAATTGCGTTCAGCAGTTTCGAACCTTCCGTTGTTGTGATACTTTCGAACGTTTCGATATAACTTGTGTCAGTTGGAATTCTAACACACATAAAACATAGTCGATATTTGTCGATATGGTGGGCAATCTACTAATGATGGAACGAAAACCTTTTCATTTATATCGGCGCACTATTAATCAATCAAGGACATCGTACCGTTGTAAGTAACTATGGTCCTAATATAAGAATCTCTCATATATCTTCATATGATAAAATTTTCCTTTTAATAAAGCTTCTAAACTATCAGCAAGTTGGCTTTGATGGGGTTCATTGAAACAAACATAACATGGAAAACATTAAAACAAAGAAGTCTATAAGTATGTGTTTATTTACAATTTGGTAATGATGGCATAACTGTAATGACTATTAGTTGACTTCGGACCATTTATGAAAATCGTCTGAAATCAGCCCCAAGTAAACGCTAATCGCTATGTACCTGCGATGTTTGTGCAAAATAAACATTGCAGCTTTGCGCTGGCTTATGCAATGTGATAGTTTTTTACATAGCGATAAAAGATGGTGGTCTTGTTAATTACCAAGCGCGGTAGCCGAGACCGCTGTAACCGAGGCCGTAGGCTGCGGTGTAGGGAGATGCGATGCCCAGAGGAGATGCGATGCCTAAGGGAGCGGCGATACCCAGGGGAGCGGCGAGGTAGGGAGTTGCGAGGTAGGGGGTGGCAAGAGCGGCTTTGCCGGACACGACTCCGTCAACGGCAGCAGCCTGGGACTGGGCCGCGGCGACGAGGTTCTGGCCAGCGGCGACGGAGCCCCAGTAGGCGTTCTCGTGCAGGTCACGGTTGGTCTCGGCCACTTGACGGACGGCCTCGGTGTTGTGCTGGACGATGGTCTCGGCGGCGCGCACCTGGCCCTCGCCGATGGCGCGAGCGTGGTCTTGGGCGGCCACGTTGGCGTCGATGACGGCAGCCTGCACGTCACCGGCGTTCACGCCCAGCACGAGGGGGCTGATCACGCTGCAGGAGGCATAGCCCAAAAGGGCGACGAAAGCAATCTGCAAGTAAAAATCCAGAATGTAATGTGACGTGGATTAGATGCAATGAGAAAAACCAAAATAGACCAGGTGTATTGATCAAAATATTTTGTGCCTTCGTACCAGAAATCTCATCGTGCACTTCTTGTCAGACTGCTCGACAGCTACTGAATGCTGTTAGTTCGTCGCGTTGCTCTTTTATATGACACGTGTGCTATATGTCAGCTATGGAGATGAAAGTATTAAGCGGAAACATCGAGATACATACTTGATTTTAATTTGCGTACCAACGATTTGCATTAATAGTTATCGGCAAGGTCTAGTTGGATATTTTTATTTCGTACAGAGCAACGCAACAAGCGTGACTGATTTAGAATACATAGTGTCACAGCCCCATTCCATCCTAAGGCTTTTGAACCGAATACGCATTCAAAAAAAGAAATATTTTGCTCGAGACAAGTATTCTAACTACAATATGAATATAAATTGACTTCGAACCAGGGAACTATACTTCTCATCAGAAAAATCGAAACACTTAAACAAAATACGAAACATATATGAAAGTTTAATTTGAATTTAGAACATTAACATTAGGATTTGAAAACATTATAATGTTCACTATTAAACGACATATGTATATTCCTAAATATGTACAGTGTAATCTCACTAATCCGGCACTATTAGGAACCGGAGAATGCCGGATTATTGGAATGTTCGGATTAAATAAAATAAAGCATTTCATAGAGAGAATAAATGTATATAATGTATTAAATTTTTAAAGTTTTGAAATAATCCTTAATTGCGGTCTGTGCTAAAAAACTTTTTCTCGCATGTTGCGAAGAATTTTAATATCTTTGCCAGATATGTATACAGGGTGGTCATAAAGTCGTGGATCAAACGAAACCAGCGGTTAGATGGGGCCATCAGCAGCAAAAAATTGTTCTACGGGAGGTCCTTAGGGTCAACCCCTGCAGAGTTACAATAGATTTTGTGTTTTTATGAGAAATTGTCTTTTTTTTACTAAAACTTGATAAAATTCGAAAAAATCTACACCCTGTATCTTTTTTATAATTTTCACTAGATTGGTACTGATGAGTCCTTTCGTTAGACATGCTATTTATGGTAGTTTATTGGGTGTGTTGAAGATAATATTAAGTTTTACGAAAGCAATAATTCTTAAATCAAAACTTGTTACTTACTTCGGACCCCACTGTGAAAAAAAAAAACTCTACAGAAAAGTGCCACTGTATCACAATTTTTGGCGCATTTAATAGGGATTCTAAAAAGGTATTACACATGGCTATGCGTGGCTTCGATATCTTTCAAGGACGATCTTTTGTAGCAAGGCCAGAGTTAATTCATACATAAAACTCGGTTAGGCCTACTAACCTAACCTTACCTAAGCGTGATCGTTTTCCGGACTACAGGGTCTTTATCGTCGTTTCAGCCCATAAATTACCCACTAAGGAGTCGGGCCTCCTCTAAGTTCATGTTGGGAGATTAGCCTACTGTGCCACGCAGCCAAGACGGGTTGACACAGGGTTTGCTTCAAGTTTTCCTTCTGTTGCGGCTAAGTGATCTGCCTAATGCGTTCTTTTAGTCGCTTCTTACGACACCCTCAATATGGTATGGGCTGGTGACACCACACGGACAATTTATTAGAATTGTATTCTTTATGTGCGTACTAATTCGTACATGGAGGGAGTCTTACCGGGTCAGCAAACCCTGTGCCAACCCGTTTTGCCAGCGTGGCACAGTAGGCTAATGTCCTTCCATGGATTGTGAGTAGGCCCGGCACAGTAGTGGGTAATTTATGGGTGGAAACGAAGACGATAAAGAATAAACAATGTCACCAACCCGTACCATATTGAAGGTGTCGTAAGAAGCGACTAAAAGAACGCATTAGGCAGATCACCTAGCCGCAACAGAAGGAAAACTTGAAGCAAACCCTGTGTCAACCCGTCTGGCTGCGTGGCACAGTAGGCTAATCTCCCAACATGAACTTAGAGGAGGCCCGACTCCTTAGTGGGTAATTTATGGGCTGAAACGACGATAAAGACCCTGTAGTCCGGAAAACGATCACGCTTAGGTAAGGTTAGGTTAGTAGGCCTAACCGAGTTTTATGTATGAATTAACTCTGGCCTTGCTACAAAAGATCGTCCTTGAAAGATATCGAAGCTACGCATAGCCATGTGTAATACCTTTTTAGAATCCCTATTAAATGCGCCAAAAATTGTGATACAGTGGCACTTTTCTGTAGAGTATTTTTTTTTCACAGTGGGGTCCGAAGTAAGTAACAAGTTTTGATTTAAGAATTATTGCTTTCGTAAAACTTAATATTATCTTCAACACACCCAATAAACTACCATAAATAGCATGTCTAACGAAAGGACTCATCAGTACCAATCTAGTGAAAATTATAAAAAAGATACAGGGTGTAGATTTTTTCGAATTTTATCAAGTTTTAGTAAAAAAAAGACAATTTCTCATAAAAACACAAAATCTATTGTAACTCTGCAGGGGTTGACCCTAAGGACCTCCCGTAGAACAATTTTTTGCTGCTGATGGCCCCATCTAACCGCTGGTTTCGTTTGATCCACGACTTTATGACCACCCTGTATACATTTTTCTGATAACCCTTACCAAACATAAACTTGCAAGGTATTTCGATTTTTCTGATGAGAAATGTATGTAACTGAGATTTATCAGTGACTTAGATCATAAGATCAGTGATTGTGGGGGGCAAACAATTGTGTGTCATTGATGTTATGGTTTGTACTAGCCATGTTATTTTTATAATAAAAAAAAATAGCTTTGACCTCTTGACTTTCAATTTGATTCGTTAGTTTCTTTGCAAATACGAGTAGTCTTAATCTTAACGCACTATGTATATTTAATATTTTTTGCATAAGATGGAATGAATAGTTGATCAGCCACTGTCAGAATTATAATATTAGGGAGCGAGAGTGATTGCATTCTGCCCTCCGCGACTCTCCGGTAGTTACATGGTTAGACCAGTTGTCAGTTTACGTGCCCTCCAAAGCACGCAGCAGATGGTATACTATTACTACTCCTCCCATCACAGGGAGGGAAAATAGCCTACTGTGCCACGTTGGCCAGACGGGTTGGCACAGGGTATTGTTTCAAGTTTTCCTTCTTTTACGGTTAGGTGATCGACCTTGCCATTTCCGTTTGTCGGCTCTTACGACACCCTCAGGATAGAATGGGGTGGTGACACTATGTATTCTAAATCCGGCACCACACGGACTATCGTATATAACACCCAAATGATGGGCATAATGGACACCCATCCAACCTTCAGCAGAGCCGGACGTCCGCGTTAACATGGGAATGTCGTAATTTTTATCGTGTCAAAATGTAATTGATGTTTGCATTATTTAATGCTTAAATATTTATAACACATCATGTTACGTATGGTACTAGCTTTTCGTTAAAAAATATCTTTTGAAGCTCTTTGAGATTAATAATGAAGAAGTGTATAAATTCATTTAGTCATATATTAATAGGTTGGGGAAAAAACGCTTAAACCAAATTTGTGCTACTCTCACAGACACTGCACTAGGTCCATAAACATCGCAATTTTTTTTTTCGGCTTGCGGTGCATTTTTTCCTTGTTTGTAGTTAAATTTTAAAATGTATCTAATTTCTTCATTAGATTCACTCATCTTGACAGTACAAAAACAAATGAAAATCACACATTTTCCTAATATGAATTTGGAATTATGTTCTTTAAAATTTAATCTTTCAATGATACCAAAACCAGCCAGATACAAATAGCATAGCCAAAGAGATTTTATCACAAGTTCATACATACTATAATGCGAAAAGACGTTTTCCCCAACCTAATATTAATTTTATTAGTATATCATTATATTAATTTTATTACTGACTGCTTCCTTGAGCTCAGACACTGTAAATAGACCTTTTTATACTTCGCATAGCGCAGGCGCGTCCGCCATGTCAAAAACGCAGCAGTATGACAGTTTCGGGCACTTTTCATAGCTATGGCTGTGCAACAAGCATTATCACAACTCACATTTTTAAATAAAGTGCCCGAAAAACATGACGGAAATTCGGGCATGCGCACAAAATACCGAAACTGTCAAAATCGACAACCAGCGTCAATGTCGATTTTGTTTATAATGAATTAAATAGATTAATAGAAAAAAATCGGGGTAGCGTTTTTTTTTAATCTTTGTAAAAATAAAGCTCAAAGAAGCTTTATCTGTATAAAAATAAAGCTGTCCTAGCGTAAAAATTGTGATGATGAAAGTTATTTAAGAAAAACCAAATATTTCACTTTAAAACAAGATGGCGGTGAACCCTCTACCGGGATTAGTGTGAAAATCGAGATTTATACTTCCACACGCCCATCCCCCCCCGACGTGTAAAAAAAACCCCGACTGGACTACATGATTTTTGGAAGAAGTCTGTTGTAGCGCTTCTAAACATCGCTAAAGATAGCCTGGCGGCCTCAAACTCAAAAGGAACTTTATTTACGTCATATTTAAAGTTACCATTATCATCTTACGACCCCTGCCCCACGCTAGGTGTTAGTGTCCTCCATACACACCTATCAGTCGTCATATCTACAGTCACACACAATTGCTCATTGTTACAATTCATCCATTGATGATTTCTCTCTTGATTTCCCACAACACTTGCGTCCACCCACATTCCTACTGAAACTACCACCGGTTCGAAATGCTGCTCTACAGAGAAGAGCCGGTAAGAAATTCAGTAGTTGCTTTTTTCAAATCATTGGTCTTACAAAAAGCACTAAACAGCATAGTGAGAGCAAGTTCGCCAGATGAGAGGCCACTGCGCCACTGCGAGGTCGATCAGTCTAGTTGTCCATGCTCCAGTACCTCTGAAGGATAGTAACGATGCAGCTTTTAGAAACGCAGATACTGGCTGCGACTAGTTTTAGAATAACATTCCTCACACAGTAACACTATCCTTGCTTGTAAGACTTCATACAGTCTTACTGGCATTTTTCAGATTAACAGTTTTAGGTAGAAACACGCGGTCATTTACCATTGACCTCGTTTTTAAACTAAAACTACAAAAGAAGATTGTATGTATGTAACATACATTTGTCAAACAAAACACGCAAAAATAGATAATAGACATCAAACACGATTAAACATGTAAAATGGCAATGTTAGGATAAAATGTTTGGTTATTGCCTTTTTTCCGCAATCTTCTGAACCCCACAGCCTTCGAAAAAGAACCCACTAAATAGAGAATCGAACAATTATACATCACCAAAGTGGCTTAAACTATTGGAGTAAACGATTGGTTGAAATAAATCGACATGCCGGTGTGCTTTTATTTTTTTGGAATCACGTACAGTGCTCGTATATCTAGTTCTTGAACGAAACCTGCGACATAGTGATACCGATTTCACAATGGAGCATGTATTAAAACTTTTATTTTCATATAATATAATACCTGTAATACGTTATAAATTCTGCTCGTAAACCACCCATTTGAGTGGTCCTCTAAACCTCTTTAATATTCTTTGAGGGGAATCTGCTTACGCTGGCCAGATGTCCTCTTGCGGATAGATTTTCTGCATACCTACTTCGTTTCGCCGCCTGTTACAACACATGTTCATGCAATGAATTCTATTATATCCGTCTTTATGCGGATTCATCAGTGCCAAGCAGGTGCCGTTTGCGTTTACGTGTATTCTACTATCTAAGGCAGTCGAAACACGTAGTCGTTGGCGTCAAAACTGACAGCTGGGCTGACCATATAGTTACCGGGTGTCCCATTAGATATGTCGCGGAGGACAGACGGCAAACGCTTCATGTAAATACTGGTGGTTAGCCAAATCGGGTGCCAACTCCAATGGAATCGCAAAACGGAGATTAAAATTGTTCCGTTTTTTAGTATGAAATCGATTTGTTTCGTTTTGTGATGAATTGACAAACTCTTGTTTGCCCTTGCTATCTGTAGTATCTGGCTGCGTCTGTATGTACTACTTGAAGCGCGTTGTTGCGGAAAGAAACCCACGTGATCGCAAAATCCGTAGGCATGCATCGCAAAAACCTATCCAATATACGATAGGAATTTTACAGTCTCTTACCACTAGAGCAAGGAATTTGTATGTGGTTTGACAGGTGCTGGATTTGTTATTTTAAGGTGAATGTTCCGGGGTAGCCCGCGAAATTCAAATTTTCTTACGTTTTTTGCAATAAGTAGGTCTGTGCTAGGTTGTATGTTGATTAAAATGTTATTCGCGGTTGTAAGACGTATGTAGTTATAGAATTATAATCATCAAAATCATCAATACAATCCTCCAAGCTCATAAAGGTGCAAGATAATCTTTTTCAAGCTCAAAGTCATTCTTCAGTCTTTCAAAAAGCTGTCCAAATTCGGATCGTGAAAAATGTAGTTGAATAATATATTATTTTGAACACATCGTGTTTCATTATGAAGTGCTTTCTTTCATAAACGAGATAATAAACTTACTGTTATGAAGTAGCTATTCTAACTATTTTTTTCAGCAGAGTGGCATTTATGTTGATTTCCAATTTACCTTGAGTTTTTACCAAATATATTTGCTGTTAATTTTGTTGGAGTCCTTTTTGGGGATCACTGAAACAAATATCTTATTGACAATTGCGGACAAAATTAAACCAATTCGTTTTTTATGTATGGGTTTATTTACACTTTGGTAATGATGGCGTATTTGTAATGACTATTAGATATACTTCAGCTGAATTTGCATCATTATTGAAAAATTACTGCAATCAGCTGCAAGTATATTTGTGCAAAAGTAATGTTGCAGCCTTGCAATGGCTTATGCAATGTCATACTTTTTTACATAGCGATAAAAGATGGTGGTCTTGTTTATTACCAAGCGCGGTAGCCGAGACCGTTGTAACCGAGGCCGTAGGCGGTGTAGGGAGATGCGATGCCCAGAGGAGATGCGATGCCTAAGGGAGCGCCGATACCCAGGGGAGCGGCGAGGTAGGGAGTTGCGAGGTAGGGGGTGGCAAGAGCGGCTTTGCCGGACACGACTCCGTCAACGGCAGCAGCCTGGGACTGGGCCGCGGCGACGAGGCTCTGGCCAGCGGCAACGGAGCCCCAGTAGGCGTTCTCGTGCAGGTCACGGTTGGTCTCGGCCACTTGACGGACGGCCTCGGTGTTGTGCTGGACGATGGTCTCGGCGGCGCGCACCTGGCCCTCGCCTATGGCGCGAGCGTGGTCTTGGGCGGCCACGTTGGCGTCAATGACGGCGGCCTGCACGTCGCCGGCGTTCACGCCCAGCACGAGGGGGCTGATCACGCTGCAGGAGGCATAGCCCAAAAGGGCGACGAAAGCAATCTGCAAGTAAAAATCCAGAATGTAATGTGACGTGGATTATATGCAATGAGAAAAACCGAAATAGACCAGGTGTATTGATCAAAATATTTTCCCACAAAAGCATGTGCCTTCGTACCAGAAATCTCATCGTGCACTTCTTGTCAGACTGCTCGACAGCTACTGAATGCTGTTAGTTCGTCGCGTTGCTCTTTTATAGATCGTGTCCTGTGGATAGCAATGAAAGTTTATAATAGAATTATTTAAGTTCGCATACGATATTAATTCGCGTAATGATTTTGATAACTCCAAGGTTCAATGAGGTATTTGCTAGTTATTGGCGACCGATATCAAACTAGTTAACTAACAAGTTAATAGTGATAATATGAGAATGTCAATGCTAATTGGGTTCCAGACGTCGCGGAAATACAATTTGACTTCAGGACGAAAATCCGGAACTTTTACTTAATTGTAGGAATTAAGTAAAAGTTCTAGCATGTTCGGACGGGTAATAAGAAAAATTACAAACATTTTGACATACCACTTTATAGTTGCATCATTCAAAGAATTATCTTGTCGCTTCAAGTTAATTTATTTATACGTTCTGCGTATGAGCAAACCTATTTGGGGGTGTATGGCGATTTGGATTAGGACTTGGGGTCAATGGCCTCTGGAAAGTCAGCCATCCAAAAGATTTTTAAACCAATTTCTGCGTGATAAGGATATTTTCAGGCGTTGTTTTCATGTTGCTTTTTTCAATGTTTTCCTTATAAAATCTACTATATATATAGCTGTAAATGAAACATGCGTCTCCGCTCGGGGTGATTACAAACTCTGCTACATCTAATTTTATAAAATTCTCGTGTTACGATGTTCCTTATTAACCTCCTCCGAAAAAAAATATATTCGCATTTGGTAGGTTTGCGAATCGGACAATTTATATTGTTAATTCCCCTAAAAGTTATACACCTAAACTTGGGTTTTCACTTTTTGACATATATTTTTGGTTTTATTTTTTTTAAATACTGTATACAACCCTATATTTTTACCCCTATTCGATCAACCCCTATTTTTAATAGCGATATTTATATGGAAATACAACGAACAAACAAATTACTACAACGACTGGGCTACCTTCATGTAGAACAAAGGCTAGGTGAGGGAGATATAAAAGGGGCTGACAGATTACAATTGTCAAGGTTGTCGGACAGATGAATAGTCCTTGTAATAGTTGAAAATATTTTGTGCGCATGCCCGAACTTTTGTCATGTTTTTCGGGCACTTTATTTAACAATGTGATGTGTGTTAATGCTTGTTGCACAGCCATAGATATGAAAAGTGCCCGAAACTGTCATACTGCTGCGTTTTTGACATGGCGGACGCGCCTGCGCTATGCGAACTTTAAACAGGCCTATTTGTCTTAGCCCGCTCTTGACTTTACAAGAGAAATGTCCATCGGCTACAAAACAGCTGGTTTTACCGGATACCTCAACCGATGGTGTATTATATGGTTCAATAAAAAAATGGAATAAAAAGTATTCTATTTTTTTTTGATCAACGCGGTATTGCACGAAAGCTCAAAAGCTAAATAAAAATAGTCGATGCTTTAGCGAAATGTATACAATGCACCAAAAAATATGAGAATAGGTTCCGTTCCGTAAACGATTAAATCGTGATAGCGAGAAAAGCAGAATAACTTCAAAGAGGCAGGACATCGGATAATCACTACATAATATGTCAGCACCCGACTGGAAAAGCATATCCTGGTTACAGATTAGAGCAGCCTATGCAATGTTTCTCCGCGTACGTAAGATTAGGAACCCTGTCGGAGAAACAGGGTGTTGGAATAAAAAAGAAACCAGTTCTCCTTTTTAAAAACTTACATAGAGTACTTATATAGAGTGCTTAAAATATTTTTCAATATCGATCTCGGTATCGATGTTTTTCTACACCTGATTATTGGTTGATGGGTTTCAGTACTTAGTTATCGTTATTATTATAGGTTCTTTAGGTTTTTTGTGCTTATTTTTGTAGTAATAGCACTTATGTCACGAAATGTTGCATTTTACGAACAAAATAGGGAAATTTTCATCCTGGTAAATTTTGCAAAGATTATTTATTACGTTGATATGTTGACAAATTGTAAGTCATCGTGTACTAAGCTAAATAAATGACAAGAATTGGAATCTGTATAAGTTGTAATATCGCTTTTTTCGTTATGGCTATATGGTTTTTGTTACACCATGTACAATTGAATATTAATCCACATTATATATTTACACTTTGTGCCAAACTGCTTAAAGTTCGGGCGGTGCTGGTCGGGCGCTAGGCCGGTACATGGATGCAGACCCTAAAGCCAGTAAGGCGTGTCGCTGGCTGCGCCAGGTGTGTGGTCAGCTCACGCCTTAATCCTTAGAATATAGGTCTTTCATCAACAATTAATTAGTGGCGTGCTCGAGGTTTATGTTTCAATTGTTTTGTTTCACCCCAAATTTCATATATTTTGGGCAATACACGATGCACTTCGTGCATATGAATACTATTGAATCCCAAGTAGATATTACACTTAGTATCTGTGGCTTCTCCTACACCGAATATGAACATAAAATGTATTAGCTAATATATGAAAATCTAGTGACGGTGCATGTTATTGAACTCCTCCGACCCTTGCATTTTTATTGAGTTTAAACTATTTGAGAATCGGTCGTGGACTATTTTTTAAACGATGCGACAACGTTTGTCTATTTAGCTAGTTGTTTATGAATTATTGCGCCTGCTTTGCATTGTGAACTATAAACCAAGCAAAATAACTTGAATAACTTTTTAGAAATATTCAGTTTTTGGAATCTGCTCATGTCACCTAAAGATGATTGTATTTAAAACGTCTCCTTTTTCTGTTCTTCTATTAATCCTTCGGGTATTAATGTCTGATTCCAAAGGGGATAAAAAGATTACATGAGTTTCAACAAGTTTTTATTCACACTTTGGCAGCGATGTCTTATTGTTCCAATAAAAAAAAATGGAATGGAATTTAGAGCGCCGTCTAAAAATAATTAAAAGACAGGTTGAATTTTCTTAATTAAAGACAACGCACATTTTTTAAGCGGTGGTAATCGATGGTGGCAGCATTTTACCAAGCGCGGTAGCCGAGAGCGTTGTAACCGAGTCCGTAGGCGGCGGTGTAGGGAGATGCGATGCCCAGAGGAGATGCGATGCCTAAGGGAGCGCCGATACCCAGGGGAGTGGCGAGGTAGGGAGTTGCGAGGTAGGGGGTGGCAAGAGCGGCTTTGCCGGACACGACTCCGTCAACGGCAGCAGCCTGGGACTGGGCCGCGGCGACGAGGTTCTGGCCAGCGGCAACGGAGCCCCAGTAGGCGTTCTCGTGCAGGTCACGGTTGGTCTCGGCCACTTGACGGACGGCCTCGGTGTTGTGCTGGACGATGGTCTCGGCGGCGCGCACCTGGCCCTCGCCTATGGCGCGAGCGTGGTCTTGGGCGGCCACGTTGGCGTCGATGACGGCAGCCTGCACGTCACCGGCGTTCACGCCCAGCACGAGGGGGCTGATCACGCTGCAGGAGGCATAGCCCAAAAGGGCGACGAATGCAATCTGCAAGTAAAAATCCATAATGTAATGTGACGTGGATTAGTTGCAACGAGAATAACAAAAATAGACCAAGTGTGTTAATCAAAATATTTTCGCACTAAAGCATGTGTCGTACCAGGAATCTCATCGTGCACTTCTTGTCAGACTGCTCGATAGCTACTGAATGCTGTTGGCTTGTCGCGGTGCTCTTTTATATGGGTTGTGTGGTATGATAGCAATGTAGATGAAAGTATGCAGCAGAATCATTGAAATATACCTGTTTTTTTTTTACGAACGCGCAAGCATCTGTATTGATAACTGCGAGGTGTGACGGCGTGTTCACTTGACATTCTGGTTCTCATCCGGGGTGAGTGTGGGTTGTGTTTGACAGGTGTCGTATCCGCGCTGCTCTTGTATGATTGACGTGACCATATTTGTTTTAATATTACTTATAATAAGTACCTTTTCAAGTAGTTTTCAATAATACTAGTAGTATTATTTTGAAAAACATAGCATGATTGTGAATATAGAAAATATTGCCAAAAATATGACAGGAAAGATATTTGCTTTAGTAAATGATTTAAATGCCTCTAAAATATGTTCAGTATTGTAAAATTTTCAAGGCATCTCGTAGTAAGCGATGGGTTTTATCATTGTTAGGGTTTGCGGATCATGGTTCGATTGTATTGAAGGAGATTAAGGGCGTCGCTATCACGTATCAAAATCAAATCTCATTATTTAATAAGAGCCAACTTATTATAACTTATTTGCCAAGTCAAATAATGTAATAAAATGTAAAGCTTCGAAATGCAGCGTTACAGAGAATATATTTTGAAAGAAATTCATTTTTTTTGTGTATAGGGCCAGAGTAATACAGATTTGTGAGAGCCAATTCGCGCAATAGTCTCAAAGAGCCAAACATCACAACATCTAGTCAATAATAGTAACCTTTTAATGCCTGAGGCAACTGACCCCCAGCAACTGCTGTTTACAAGGATGACGCATGTGGCAGCCATGGCCCTCCTCAACCTTATTTCAGGGAGGAGAACGACCCGCCACCCGACGATACTGCTCTATCCCAGATCACATCATGACCGCGTTGTTGGTTCTGCATATGCATAATCGATTAAAAGTGCAATATTAACTAAATTTTGTGATAACTTGTTGCCTGGAAATGTTTTCAGAAGACCGGGGTATGTACTTGACTTTATTGTTTTTGTGACCTTAAAATGTCATTTTTATTGAGTTTAAGTGGAACAATTATGTTCTGTCCACTGAGAAATTTTTATTATGAATGTCATTATTTACTTATTGAGCTAGTTCTCATTTATTAGTCAAATATTCTCACACCTTGGAATAAACCTATTGTTTTCATCTATGTTAGATATATTCTGCGTTTCGGGCTTGTCACCCCTCTAAGGTAGTATTTAGTAGGTTTCCTTTAATAACTACTACTTTTCAGCCGTCCTACTGTTGTGTCTGGCATTGTGAGTTGGCACAGGGTTTCGTTTTGGGATTTCCCTCTCTCGTGGCTAGATTTTTGGCCTTATAATTTCCTTTTGTTGGCTCTTCAGGATGGAATAGGGTGGTGACGATCTGTATTCTAAACCGTCACCACACGGATAATTCTATATATCTCTATAATAAAGATGCTCTTTATTACGAGTACATCATACGTAATGTCTTGCGGATACGGAAACGGAAAGTTACTGACACATAGTGTAGGGAGGCCTGCCTCGGAGTAGGGGGCATTATTTAACGAGGCGGGCCAGCCAGGGCCGTGGAGCATGCTCCCTCATTGGGAGTGAATCCTGTGGCCCTGGTTCGGGCAATCGATGATCGCTGTCGGTTTTTGGGTAGGTCGGTGCGTCATGTACCATTTCTACGCGCCCACTTTGCTTCTGTTGCCAACAGCAGGCTTCCTTTGATAACCTTACTCACGCGCCAAGGGTGATCTAATTTTGCTACGGCACTGTAACTACTGAACCCCATCGTCTCGGTATCTGTCTGCCGTATTCCGTATATCCGTGTGGTGCCGTTATTAGAAATGTATTCTGTTATGTAATGTTGTAAATGGGTCATCACCCCAGGGTGAGTCGATAGAAAGAAATGACAACGCCGGGACCTCGCTGCAAGAGAAGAGACTTGATATGAAAACCTTGTGGTAACCCGTCTGGCCAGGGTGGCACATTAGGCTTATTACCCTACATGTAATTGGAGGAGGCCCGATTCATGGGTCATGTATTGGCTGAGTAAGTAGCAATCCGATTTGCCTTATTCGCGGACAGTCCGCGCGTTGTATTAGGAGAATTTTAAATCAGTGTAGCATACCTAAGCAGTGAGGCTTTTACAATTGTATTGTGCAGCAACGTTTCTGAGATGTGAAGGTGTCCACATATACGTGTGTGGATTTATAGGTGTGCGGAAATTAATGCATTGTCTTAGGTTAAGACAATCTGAAATTCGATCCCCATGACGTTTCATACATGGGGTATGTACTCAGACGTCCTATTCGAATAGTAGCTATACTTAATGGCTAGGGACTTAGTACATTATATTGTAGTTGGTGCCAACTTTTATTGTCATCGTCATTACTTTAGATTTACGAGTTTCCTATTTAGCATTTTAGTTTTCTATTGTTGCTAATCATCATCATTTCAGCCAATAGACGTCCACTGCTGGACATTGTTGCTAATAAGGTTTTATATTTTGTATTCTATCTACCAAAGCCTGCGTTTCGAATATTTCTTGGTTATCCCCCAAGTACGGGTTTGCATGCGTATTGGGGATTACAGTGATTCCATTACAGTGGAGTAACCATTACAGTGATTCTTGAAGAAGTTTAGGTATATCATTTGTTAATTTTTTGTGTAATCTGGGTATCATAATAAGTGCTGTTGTACCGTATCAAATGACGAAAATATCTCACTCTACAGAGGCGGTTATTGTTTTTCGGCAATGTTTACCGAGCGCTCGGGTCACGGTGGTATCTTTTTAAATACCATCTCCATCGCCACAAGCGTCGTACTGCTGAGTTAGGGGGGATTAGCCTATTGTGTAACGCTGGTTTGGCACAGAGCTTGTATCAAATTTCTTCTCTTGAGGCTACCTCTTCTACCTCTGTAGTTGCTCTAGTCGCCTCATAGGATAAGTTCAGATGGGAATAGACGTCGGAGACATGGTGTTATCTTATTGATTGTTGTTGTCGTTTTGTAATTCGTTTCATACCACCTATAATTAATTCCTAACAGTCAATGGAGATGATCAAAGAATCTTGATCTTATGTTGTTCGTTCTCAACCATGTTAGCCATTGTACATCATTTTGATAAGTTCAATACAGTCCGAATTGCTGGAAGGTTTTTTTACATACTGTATGCAATTAGATTGCATACCAATCAGTCAGTCATTGTAGTCCAGATAGAAGAATAGAAAGGAAGAGTATCATACCGAAAGTTTTGGGGTGCGAGGAAAAATATGATTTTTTTAAAACCGTGTTTATTTACACTTTCGTCAGTCAAGGCTGAACATATTTAATACAAAAAGTAGAGTAATAAATATAGTCAGCCATTAGCTAGTAACACTAGTGAAGCTATAAGAAATAAAGTAACTAGTGTTGCTCGCCAATGTAACAGCTAATAAAAATGTGGTGTGTAATTTAACTAGGGCTTCTAAATTGGTGGTTGTTTACCAAGCGCGGTAGCCGAGACCGTTGTAGCCGAGACCGCTGTAGCCGAGACCGTTGTAGCCGAGACCGCTGTAGCCCAGGCCGTTGTAGCCAAGACCGTTGTAGCCAAGACCGTTGTAGCCAACGCCGTACGCGGCGGCGTAGGGAGCGGCGATGCCAAGAGGAGCAGCGATGCCCACATGAGCGCCGTAAGGGGAGGCGAGGTAGGGGGTGGCAAGACCGGCCTTAGCGGCGACGACTCCGTCCACAGCAGCGGCCTGGGACTGGGCAGCGGCGACATGGTTCTGGCTGGCGGCAACGGAGCCCCAGTAGGCGTTCTCCTGCAGGTTACGGTTGGCCTCGGCGTCTTGGCGGACGGCTTCGGTGTTGTATTGGCCGGCAGCCTCGGCGGCGCGCGCCTGGCTCTCGCCGAAGGCGCGGGCGTGGTCTTGGGCGGCCACGGTGGCGTCGATGGCTGCTGCCTGCGCGTCTCCGTGGTTCACTCCCAGGACGTAGGGGTTGATCACGCTGCAGGAGGCATAGCCCAAAAGGGCGACGAAAGCGACCTGTAAAAACAAATTCTGTTAAGATATCTGTTTACGTGTATAGAAACAATACACTGTAGTACTGACTGAATTGATGCATCCTTAATACTAAGGTGTTGTGTATGTGTTATACCGGAATAATAATAAAGGATATTCTACAATGTATTTGTGCAAACGTGTGTTAGTAATATGATTATTAGGAAATTCGCATAATGTTTTACATATTCGTGTTGGATATAAATATAACTATTAGTAACTTATAAAAATTCGCAAAGGCAGCCATTGACTTCATCTTTATTATAAGAAATTTGCTGTGGCACTTTTTTAGGACTGAATTCATGAAGTAAACTAAAATCCAAATTGTTTTGGAAAGGCTTCAGATCTTAATCTTTATTATATGCCGACTATGAATAGACAGGTCAGTCAAATTTGGGTGATACTATTAGCGATTTTAAGTTACACGTTTAAGTTACAAAATGTTCAAAACCATTGTCCTAGTGAGATTAAAAATATATCGTACCAGAAATCTCATCGTGCACTTCTTGTCAGACTGCTCGACAGCTACTGAATACTGTTGGCTCGTCGCCTCGCTCTTTTATACGCGTGCTGTATGATAGTGGTGTCAATGAAAGTATGAAGTACGATCATTGAAGCACATGCTAGCGGCTTATCACAAAATGTTGGGTTTTAATTTGGCAAGGTCACATATTGCTGTGACGTTGTATTCCGCTTTCGTTTGTTACTTAGAAGGGTAGATTCTGTGCGCTAATATTGGCAGGTCTCGTAACTCGTTTTTGTTAAGGTTTGTAGTTTTTTCTCATTTTAGGGTCTGGTCTTAAATGGACAACTCTGTACATATAGACCTATTTTTGCTTCTTATATATTCGTTTCAATAGACAGAATTTTTTTTCTTTGTTACTCATATAATCGAGTTGGCTCATTAGAGTTATTTTGACTAGGCAAGCAATAAATAATAATAATTGACTAGCTGACCCGGCAAACTTCGTACTGCCTCAGAATCAATAAATAAATAAAAATGATTTTGCATATTTTCTCACCTTTTAAACCTTCCCTGGACTTCCACGAATATTTCACGCCCAAAATTGACTCTCACTTGTCACTTGAATTGACGAGACTAACGAACAATCATTTTTTATATATATAGATAAAAGATTGTATTGTTGGTCTACGGGGTGCAAGTGTCTTTGTGTGAACCAGAGGCACTTGCTTTCGTCTGAGTGTTATTTGTTTTCGTGAATTGCATGTTTGTAAACTGCCTCCGCGATGCAGGTTATAATGTTATAAAGATAGTCCCTGGGTTTAGTTTTCAATTTTTATTACATACATATTAAAATTATTGTTTCTTTATTACTGCACTGCCCTAATTGTAACTCCATTAAGAAAATATCATCATCATCATCATCATTTCAGCCAAAAGACGTCCACTGCTGGACATAGGCCTCCCCCAAGGATCTCCACAAAGGCCGGTCCTGGGCCACCCGCATCCACTACTTTCCGGCGACCTTAACCAGGCGCAGTGCTGGTAGGCCTCCCACACGGTGGACCGACGACCTGGTTAAGAAAATATAAACAGACAAAATTAACAAAAATAAGAAATCTTAACTATACATACATACAAATAACTAAAATAGGAGTGTCTGTAAAATAACCAGTTTTTACAAAATGCGTAAGTATGTATACACAGTACATAGACCGAAACAACATTTTTTTTCATTTTTGTCTGTCTGTCTGTCTGTTTGTTCCGGCTAATCTCTGGAACGACTGGACCGATTTTGACGGGACTTTCACTGATAGGTAGCTGATGATATAAGGAGTAACTTAGGCTACTTTAACTAGCTTCGCCCCGCGGCGGGTAACATCGCACCCGTGTGAAGCCGCTAGTTTGTATATAAAAATGAATGCTTATCTGTATGTCCCTTAAAGAATCGTAAGCCTTTGCAAGCATTTGATCATGTATCTTCTGTAAAGTGTTGTGCATGAGGCCACGAAGGTTTCTGAACAAAAAGGAAATTAATATTAATGATTTCTTAGGTTTTCGCGATTATTACACATTGAAATTAAACAATTTTTAACGGATTTATCGCGTGTATATTACATTATTTAATTCACGACGTTTCGAATGTTTTGCAGCAGTCGTGGTCGCGGGAGAGACTAGATGACAGTTGTCTTCAAAAGTACAAAGAAACAGTTTAAAATCTACCGCCTATAATTTTGTTTTATTGATAACGTTCCATGTGCACGCTGAGCATTCCAAACGTCGGGACTTAAATAATCTTACTAATATTATAAACGTGAAAGTTTGTAAGAATGGATGGATGGATGGATGGATGTTTGTTACTCTTTCACGTAAAAACTACTGAATGGATTTTAATGAAACTTTACAATAATATAGCTTATACATCAGAATAACACATAGGCTACAAGTTATAAAGATATTATGTGAATTACAACAATATAAATAAGTCGAATTCAAAATTTCTAATTGTCCAATTTTCGGCCATATTAAACTATAGACAACATAACGTTTCGCTGTCAGAACTTGCGTTTTGTTAAAGTAGGTTTTATACGGACGGGATAAAAATATCAGGTATCCTATGTCCAACTTTCTTTTTGTTTTAAATATTTATAATGCGGAACAAAGTTCGCCGGGTCAGCTAGTGTATAATATACACACGATAAATCCGTTAAAAAGTGTTTAATTTCGAAATGAATATTTGTGTCATTTCTTTCCTTCAAATTTATTTTAGTAATTGGCGCAGCAACTTGCGTTGTTATCACATATATAATAATAATATAAATTCACAACAATGCGATTGGGCCATAACACTGCCACCAGGTAACGTGCCCAGAAGGCATGCCCGCGCTGAATAGCTTTGGTTGGCCTGACGGGGCGATTTATCATTTCCTTTTATCGGCTCTTACTGTACCCTAAGCAAGAAACGGGGTGGCGACACCATGTGTCCTAAATCCGTCGCCACACGGAAAATAACCAACGCTCAAGTAGGACATACCCGACTGGGATAGGGCCTCCACATAAAAATACAACAATACCTTTGGCACATAAGTAGGTTAGTTACGACCGCGGAAAATGTGTTGTACCTCTGGTGTTCCAAAATTTTAATGCGGCGACGGCAACCGCTTTCCACGAGGCTGGCCGTATGCGTGGTTAATTTTTTTTTTCTAATTTTTCACCAATATGCCATTTCTTTTTTGCACATTTTTAATAGTTTTATGGAACTCGCAACACGCAAAAGAATTTATTGACATATTTAGTTTTGAAGAGTGGCGTACATACGGGATGTGGTGACGGATTTAGAATACACAGTGTCACCACCCCATTCTACCCCAAGGCTGTCGTATGAGCCGACAAAAGGAAATATCAAGGCTATTAACCTAGCCGCAAGAGAAGAAAAACTCGATACGAAACCCTGTGTCAGTAGGCTAATTAGCCTTCATTTAATTGGAGGAGGCCCGACTCGGCAGTGGGTCGCGTATGGGCTGAGTAGTAGTCGTTATTCGATATTACTAATGCTATCAGGTTTATCAGGCGGGTATCGCATGATAATAAATAAAATAAATTACGTTGGTACGTAAAGGTTAATTTAAGCCAGTTATTCTACCTAATAAAATCACAAAGGTAACCAATATCGACTAAATGGCAAAGGTAGTAAGTAGGTAGTGCCTTTGCTGATTTTATATCAAGTTTTCATTCTCTTGCGGCTAGGTTTTCGGCCTTGTCATTGCCTATTGTTGACTTTTACGACACCCTCAGGATGGAATGGGGTGTTCACAATGTTTAAATACATCACAACAGGGCCGCAGTATCGAATAATGCTTAAGGGCATGGGGCTTTATACCGCCGTAAACATTTTTCTTTGTTTTTATCAGTGACTTGAATGCCTTTGACCCTAGGCTTGCGTGATGGAAAGCTACGCCAGGGTCTAAGATGGAGCAGGCAATTCAAGGAATTGCCCTGTCGGGCACCAGCTCTCACATACACACGACGGACACACAGTAAAACTGGCGTCGGACTTAAATGTTAGGGTGGTAGCCGGCCGGGCTTACTTTAATAGGCAGGTTACTTACATTTCTAATTTTAGTTGATTACAAATTGTAAACGATTTTGCCTGTTTGGTACCTGATACTAAACGGTGTTGATAAAATGTCTAACTTCTTTCTTCTTTTTCAACCTTCACCACCCAATGCCGAGTGTTGGTCACTTCCAATGCACGCAATGCATTGTAAAATTTATAATAACTTTGATGACTTTCTTTGACCCAAGATGACCACAAGAGACCCAAGACCAGTTTTTTCACCTGCGTGGTTATCGTGCCCATTCATTTGTTCAGGATAAGGAACGTATACAGACGTATCCTACTCAAGGATTTGATGCAAACAAAGAGCAGGTTGGAAATAAATTTAACTCCCTAAAAAATATCGTACCGATCGGTACTAAATATTTACTGACGATATGCAGCTTTTGTGGGTAGCAGCATGAATTGCTAACGTCGACGAGACATCATCCAACATGTACCGTGCTCTTAATACAAGGAATAAGTTTCTCATACACTTAGTCTTTCGAAATTTAAACAAAACTTGCAAACCCCCCTTTCGCTTTGTAAATATACGTAAATTTCCGTTCAAGGCTTTCCCGCGTAGATTTCGGGCGCATACTAAACACAATAAATACATTAAAAAAAAATGATGCCTTTCATTCCTTTCAAGTGTTATTTTCGCTCCTTCGAGGTTCCATCCCTGTATATTTGTTTCAGAAATTAATATACATAAGTATATATAATTATATTATGTTGATTTTAAATTATATAAAATAATAGCTCTCAGAATCAATAAATAAAAAACCTGAATGATAGTTCTAGAATGTTTCACCTTTTAAACCTTCCCTGCAGCCAAATCGGTTCATCCGTTCTCGAGTTTTAGCGAGACTAACGAACATTTCATTTTTATTTATATAGATTACTAACTTAGGAAGCTTACCTCATAGACGCATAATCTTTCGATTTAGAAATAACTTTATCTGTGAAAATCGAATTAAAATCTTACTGTTATAAATTTGTTAATCTTACGCGGAGAATACCCACGAGCAATACTCTAAGAAGGCCAAGTTCAAGTTTAACGCGAGTTGATTCAAGTTACATAACGTTTGTATCACGATTTGTAAACACGCCTGAGAACATAAAAAGCGGGCGCTGGCTTCGAGCTACTTTCGAGCTACTGTTGTTTGGGAATTAATTCATTTTCCGTGTAGGTACATTAATGTCAAATTTAATAATATTATGACTTTTGGATGGCAAAAATGATCGTTAGTAACAGTTCGTTTATTCAGTATCAGGAAATATATGAAATAGAATAAGCGTGTAAAGCTATTGGCATCTCCTTTACATATTTATGCATGTGTGTCTTTTACACACATGCATAAATATACTGACCTATCCCTGAAGTACACTAAGATAGTCTGCCTAAAAGCTAGACGTCCTCGGAGTACTGTGAGGTATTCGTGTTTAATTCAAAAATAGTCAATTAGAGTGCTTTTTTGACTGCTTTTCTGACGGCTTTTTTGGTGATCCTATTTTATAAGAACGACTACTGAACTTCGGAATATAATAGGTTTCCACGATCCAAATTCAGGTACCATCAATGATATTTTAAATTGGGTACCATAGATAAAGTTTAACATGTACCTACAATTTGCAGGATGGAGGATGGAATTACTAAATAATTATGTTCTACACACTTGAATATGTAAGTTCTCATTCCTGGTGTTTACCAATTGTTCAGCTGGCCTAATATCGTAAATTTTTCAACCTGTACAGGTTGATCCCAAAGTCTCGGGTGTATTACATTCACTTTGGGAAGTATTTAGTCATCATGATGTCTTTGATGTCATTTAGATATTTGCCTAAACCTATGGTAAAGGAACAATGAGACATATCGGATTTGTAAAAACGTGTTTATTTACACTTTGGCAGTGATGGCATGTATATTTATTTACAAAAAAAGAGAGTTACTAAACTGAGACCTTTATCGTTTGAGCGTATTTCTTTCTATTTTAGGTAACATTAATGAATTTGGAGTAATTAAAACCACTAGTGTTACCCAAAATACTAACGTATCAGTAACGGTTATTTATGACATATTTTATATATCCTAAATAACTATTACTTTACACGGTAGCGGTTTACCAAGCGCGGTAACCGAGACCGTTGTATCCGAGACCATTGTAGCCGAGACCGCTGTAGCCGAGACCGCTGTAGCCCAGGCCGTTGTAGCCGAGACCGTTGTAGCCAACGCCGTACGCGGCGGTGTAGGGAGCGGCGATGCCAAGAGGAGCAGCAATGCCCACATGAGCGCCGTAAGGGGAGGCGAGGTAGGGGGTGGCAAGACCGGCCTTAGCGGCGACGACTCCGTCCACAGCAGCGGCCTGGGACTGGGCAGCGGCGACGTGGTTCTGGCTGGCGGCAACGGAGCCCCAGTAGGCGTTCTCCTGCAGGTTACGGTTGGCCTCGGCGACTTGGCGGACGGCTTCGGTGTTGTATTGGCCGGCAGCCTCGGCGGCGCGCGCCTGGCTCTCGCCGAAGGCGCGGGCGTGGTCTTGGGCGGCCACGGTGGCGTCGATGGCAGCTGCCTGCGCGTCTCCGTGGTTCACTCCCAGGACGTAGGGGTTGATCACGCTGCAGGAGGCATAGCCCAAAAGGGCGACGAAAGCGACCTATGAAAAAACAATAAATACATGAAAAAGACCTCACCACATCTAAAAGTATTACTGTTTTAACTAGGTCCTATTACAATAGAGTGTATGTCTTCATTTGTTAATTGAAGCTTATATTTCTTGAGAGATCTGATCACTTTAATTAGTTAATATAAAAATTAATTTGTGGAACGGAACAAGTATCATTTACCGCCTCACAATTAATGTTACATCCTGTGTTTCATTAGCGCAATAATGTGCACTAACGCCTTGAAATTATTCATACAAATTGCTTAGTAGTTTTCGGTATATTGTTGGCTATTCAACGCAGTTAATCGGTAGCTATTAGCGTCTTGAGTCATGTAATGTGTTAAAAAGCACTTAGCGTAAATTTACTTTTTTTGCATTCTATTACCACTTTACTAGTTTATAATAGGTGAAATATTAATTTCATTTGCAATTATCTGTACTCTTGTACAATTAGGAGTCAATTAATAAATAGCGATCTACGTTAACGGTATCTTATTAATATGTTTTACTTATTCTGACTTCAAACCTATGTGGCTCGCATTAGTATTATATTGCTCTGTATAAATATTTTTGAATCTTGGCCTAAGGCGGTCATAGCCATGGTTTTCAAAATGTATTTCTTGACGTATCATATAGTTAGGAATTGGTTTATAACTTCCATCAATTTCTATGTTTATGTTTATAGAAGTAAAATAATTCCGCATTTTTTGCAGCAACAATTAAAGAGAATCGTTTTAAGCTATATACAGTCAGACACAATTACTACTAATTATGTGTTAGGTAAACACAGCGCATAAATATGTTGCGACACATAAACGGTGTTGATGTTAATTCCTTTAATTTGAGGGATTTGTGCAACAAACAAGCCCTATTGAGTAAATTTTTCGTTGATGGGATATCCTTATTACATACTATTTGAATATTTAATATACCTGATATTTGAATTGATTGTATAAGGATTGCTATTCACAAATAAGCGTTTATCATGTATGTGTGGTCCCTAATAACGATATCATGATTTTATAATTAGTTACAACTCAGCTTGGGCGTAGTCGAAATTCTAGCACGTCGAACAACTTATGATTGCGCAAACGTTAACGCGACTACATTTGTTGTACTAGCCCGCTAAATAGTTGTTTTGTCTCAAAAATGGCGGTGACATTGACCCGATTTCGGAAACTATTTTATGGACATGTGTCGAAAGGATTATCCATGGGGTTTCTAGTGTTGGGAATTAGTGACAGATTTGCTGTGAATGGTGAATTGTTAGAATACGTTCATATTATGTTAATTCCCATTGATAATGAATGTTTTTGTACTGCAAAAGAATTTGTCTATACTCTTCAATGTTGCTTATTGAGGTATAATATGTATATTGTATTAAGCTCTGGTTTTGGTCCCTGTCTGTACTACTGTACTACGGCACTCCAGGACCAAAGTTATTTATATCCCACGTCCACAGTAAAGCTTATTATTTTATCTAGTAACACAAAATATAGAACTTGAACTTCATTTTGCTGATCATAGACAAAAGTGCAAAAAAACTGAAATCATTTCAATTGAACCTATTTACAGGTGTTTTTGAAAAGCCGAAAGTGAAGTTAGGAAGCTAGTTGCTTGTTCCAAAACGTAGATCTTATGGAGAAGAACAGGCAAGAAACTCCATGGACACTGGAACTCTTTTTATCACATCACTATTTATCTGTTACAAACATCTGATTGGGAACATTTAAATTGTAACCACTGAATCTTTGACTGGTCCTCATTTATAGAGCATTTATATATATTTAGATAGTTGTGAATATACTCTTAATATTGTAACAAACCTTCATTACTTTAAAGAATAGACACTACCTATAGGGCTTTAATACGTGCTAAATGTGCGTGCTTCTAACATGGGCCTTGACCGAACGTCAATTTTAAATGCATATCGCGTAGTTATTTGTAAATGCGTCCATATTAGTTCAGCCTCCGATTTTGTAGTGTCTCATGACAGCCATAAGTGCGACGTGGTTATAGAGTTTGTTTTTTATTGTGTCCTTGACAATGACTGTTCGGTTTAACGAGAGCACCAAAAACTGCTAGTCGAAATTAGTAGCCTTCGTTATAAATGGAACTAATTTCATTGTTTTTAGGCGTTTGTTTTCTTGGATTCTCGTGGGAATGCAAAGTTATTATTATTGATTGATTCGATATTGTTAATTAGTTACGAATGTAATGATGAAAATATATTTATGTTTTGAATAGGTCACGTAACACGTATATAGAGGTTTGAAATTTATTTACGGTTTAATTGGTGTGACCTAAAATTAAACCAATACGAATTGCTTAAAGTGCGGTGTAACGTTAGTCTTTCTTAGGTTTTAATACTTAGTTTCAATAGTCCCTTGCGTTATGATTTTAAAATCATTGGCGTATTATTCATGGCAGTGTCAAATAACCTGTTTGTTTGCTAACCAATAAAATATTTCCGGGGTGGATAAAAAGTCTATGGTGCTTAAATACCATGTCACTGTCGCACATTTAAACTTAAATAGAAATCGTTTTAAAGAAATTAGTCACATTACTTTAAATAGTTATTATGCCCGTTGCCATTTAGATAACACTATAGAATATTGTTAAATTTTTTTAATACTTAGGCTTTTTTTTTTGTAAAACAAAATTTCAATGTGAGATTAAAAAGTTAAGAAAGCAATATCTCCTCTATTTAATCTACACCTTTCGTTTGGAATCTGATAAGAAACCCAAATTCTTACCAGGAATCTCATCGTGCACTTCTTGTCAGACTGCTCGATAGCTACTGAATGCTGTTGGCTGGCGGGTTTGCTCTTTTATACGGCGTGTCCTGTATAGTAGTCGGATTGTTATTGAAAGTGCCCGGTAAAATCATTGAAGTATCTGTTCTATTTAACACTATGAAGGATTAGGTTAGGCCGAGCATCGGTGCAAGGTTTGGTGTATATTTTTAAATGGCTGCGCTCACTTTTTGGTTATTTTGAGGGCAAGTTGGCAAATTAGTTATGTGGTAACATAGTATACGTAATTAGCGGCTGTAGTGAATAGTTTACTAAAATTGTGGTCGCGATATTGTGTTCTGTAACTTATTCGCTATGTGATTGCTTTGCTTTGTTTTGCATCATCGACTGCGTTTTTTTGTTTATTATTTAATGTGCGGAAAATGTTACAGATATCGTTGCTTTTTTACGTTATTATTACGTTGCCTTAGGCTTTTTAGACATTGTGATGTCTTAGGTTTTCACGATCTTTGCACATTGCAGGAAATAGCGCCAATTAGCAAGTGAGATAATTAACAAAATAAAGGTGAATGCTGAATTTACATTAAACGTACTTAGTTGGGCCATCATCATCATCGTTATTTCAGCCAAAAGTTGTCCACTGCTGGATATAGGCCTTCCCCAAGCATTTCCACAACGGCCGGTCCTGGGCCGCCCGCATTCAATGTTTTCCGGCGTCCTTATCCCGGTCATCGGTTCGCCGTGTGGGAGGCCTACCAGCACTGCGCTTTCCGGAACGCGGTCGCCACTCGAGGACCGTTCTGCCTCTTTTTAGTCTGGCCATAAATACTATTCATATAAAAAAATACTGAGGCCTTGCAATCCATAACAGACGCATTGGTTCACATTCTCTTTATTTTATTTTAAACACATTTTACATCAATTAAGTTAAAATTTAAAAAACGAACAGAGTTGTAAAATCAATACAAATTACTTCGTAATCGGTACGCAAAGAGACGTCACAGTGTTTTTTATTTACTGACGAGAATTCTTTACTTTTGTGCAATATTTTAACAAGCGGAAATAGCGAGTATCTGCTCAAATGTCTATAGAAGCTTCCCAATGAGTCAACGCAGATTATACGAGTTCAGTGTTGGTTTGAATGTTAGCTACCAAAGCAGTACTTCTGCTATATTCTTGCCAAAAAGGTGTAATAACAAGCATCAGCACAAGTGTATCAAACTCAACGTAAGTTTATTTGTGTAGTATTGTTTTACAAAGCGTAAGGGCTTTCGTCGTGAAGGCGAAAATAGACAGACACCGGGATACGATTCTTGAGTTGGTGGTAAAGCCTTCTAACAGCAGCATGTTCCATAACCAATAAAAGCCTTGTCAGCAAGACTCAGCACCAGGTCATAAAGCTGGATCCACTGACTTCATCTTTTAAAGGTCTTTATTAAAGCCAATAGAGATCATTTTGAATGAGCCATTTTTTAATACATTATTATATCAATTCAAACCCGTCACGGGTTTAGAATACATAGCCCGAGGTCGTCGTTAGAGCTGCAAAAGGAAATCTTGAAACGAAACTCTGTGCCAACCTGTCTGGCCAGCGTGGTACAGTAGGCTAACTGGGGGTACTGGGGTAGCCCATTGCAGAGCTGGGCGTCCTCCCATTATTCATAATATATTCTCTCCTCCTGTTATATTAAAATACCTTGAGAATTAGATTTCCGATTTTATAATATTCTATATCTACCTATATGTTGTTGTTAATTAGATATCTAATTAACAACATATCACAGGCTAGAACAGCCTCCATCTATACGGGCCCCGGAGTCCCACATACCCCGGCCATTTGGTCTAGTGGTTAGATGTGCCGCCTTTGGATCAGCGGGTCCCGGGTTCGATTCCCGGGTCGGGCAAGTGTCTTTGTCTAAACCAGAGGGACTGGCTCGGAGTCTGGGTGTCATTTCTATCTATAATATGTTTACAAAAAAAAATGTATATAAGTAGTTTATCATCCATCTCGTTACCATAACACAAGCATTAAGTTGCTTAGCTTGGGACGAGATGGCGTTGTGTGAAATGTCCAAGGATATTTATTATTATTATTTATTTCCCAACGGCTAGGTATCCATGAGGATCTCCGACGTACAAAAAAAAGGCTAGAAGAGCTTCTCTACATGAGATGATTTAGTTACTTTGTACTAAGGAAATGTGCCTCGACAAACATGTGTTCCATTTGGAGCTTCTTCGAATAATGCTCGTTAGAATCTTCAGTTACCTTTTTGTCACCTCTTTTCTGACAATAATCATATCAATTCGTAACATTTCAAGTAACCGTGTTAACACTTTATTTACCAGTGACAATGAATGTCGATCCGCTGGTGGACCAGGAAGCAACGTACATGAATAAAATTAAAAAAAAACTGTAGTTTTTTTGTACTTGCTGACATTTAAGGCGGACGATGGAATAGACTGAGGCTGGCTCGCCGCTGCCGGGATGACATTCATACCGCAGCGATCACGCTGAGATGCGCCAGTGTTTCAAATTACGTTCATTTACTAAGTTCTCAGGCGTCTTATATGTGTACTACTACATCTGATTGGGATGGACACAATTGCAGGAGGCGACACGCTGGATGTAGGACATAATCGTGGCTACAAAAGATTGTATTATACGATTGTACGTAATCGTTGATATCCACGATTTAGATTATATGCTGTAAGATCATAATGTTTGCAAGCTACTGCAACCTAATAAGCTCTTAGCGTAACCATTAGTCATGATTAGGCGCTGATCGATAAAAAATCGGAAGCCATTACCAACCATATTTATTTTTAATCGAAGTTGTTTGCTTCGAATTCCGATCAATGTCATTCGATTACGTTTGGATACTTTTATCTGATTAACATTTCGTGATTGGTCACACAATACCAAACTGTCCATTGTCGTACGAGGGTTTAAAATTAGTTGAGAATTGTATTTTGTTGTACGGTTGACTGATTATTGTGTGCGAATACGTTCGTCTCTTGTTGCGTGACGGTGTGACACGAGGCGGTGCGTATCAATATTTTAAGGGCACTGCGGTATTTATGATTTGCTCTTTAATTAATTTATCGAGCAGTGTGTATTTCATCAAAAGATAAAGTAGGGGAATAAATAAATATTGTTATGGCTGCAAGGATTTTTATTGAATTAGTTAATAAATATTTATTCGAGCACGACATATTATGGGTTGCCTCGTCCTAATAGGGAAGTAGTTACTTCTAATGAAGCGAGGTATTAATTTAATTAGTCTCTGTTCAGAAAAACAGTGAACGTTTCCTATTGTTTAATGCCGGCGGCATCTTCGAAACTTATCGTTAAATTCCAACCAACATCCAACTAACCTTAACAAATGATGAAAAGTTGCAGAGTGTCATGACGAAAAGCCAAGAAAAGTGCTCAACGCCGCTAAAGAAGTTTTCACTTCAAAAATAGTTCAATAGATTATTTTTAGACGCAAAGGGATGATCATCCAGCCAGACGAGGTGGTATGTCTGGCTAGGGGTTGCAGCGCATATCCCCTCGATAGTTGTAGTCGGAGAACTCTTAATTTTGCGAATTGCTCTACTTATTATTCATACGGACTGATGGTTATGGAAAATGAGGATAATCATATCTTAAATCTCGGCGTCTCTTCCAACAATATGCTGTGAATATGTCTTTTTTTGTATACGCGCAAGGCCCTGCTTTAGGTATATCGTTAAACTTCGATTTCTGATAAATAATTAACCGGTAAAAACTAACGATCAACAGTGACAATGAATATTGTTTTTTTTTATTCATCTTCGGATCACGCCGGGTCGAAATTATTTCTTTTAAGCATTGACTGCTGTTTCTCATAGTGTAATTTGTCTATCCTTGCTTCACCAAAAATGTCTACCCGTAAACAAACATCATCAGGTTTATCAGTAAGACCTCACCCTGGCCCCACCCTCTGCAATCCTATGTAGATATTTCATCAGCTATCCTTCTACGCAACCTCCATAACGCGCACCGCATTCGTTTCGACAATATGCGGCCAAATTACTTCCATTTAATAGCTACAGCACAATTTCTGCTCTATTGTAATTGTAATAATACTTGAAATTGCATAATTTTGATTTCAATGCACTAGATTTTAACTTGAAGTGTTTAGAGTGAATACTAAATGCATTCAATTAAAATTTCTTTCGAATTACCCTTGGGCAGTTTAAAACGATTCGGCAAACTTAATTGATGCAATTATCGCTCTGTTAAGTGTATTTAAAATTTGAATATGTACCATTTACCAAATATAAATGGGAGCACATTTCCTAGAAGTGTTTTGAAATATGATTATTCCGGAAAAAAATCTCGAAGCAATCGGAAATAAGATTTTATTTTGGACTCGAATACAATAGTTTCCTTCTATCGGCCAAATGTATAATCACAGCCAATCCACTGCGGAATCTGACCTAAGAGCAGTTGGGACTACATGGACTACACAATCCATCGCTATACCCGATGAATTGTCAAAGGGGTTGTGTGTCATGTACTTCTGGCTAGGTTGTCTGCCGTGTAATTTCCTTTAATAGGGTATAATGATACGCTCAGAACAGAATAGGGGTGTGGCATTCGGTATTCTAAATTCTTCACACGGGCCGTCAGATAGCACAATCCAACCCTGCAGAAACTGTACCGTCTTCGGCGGTCGAAAGTTGAGAGTTCCGTGTTTTACGTGGTCGTTTCGTTACTTCGTTAGACGCTTTACGCGTTTAGGAATCTAAATTAAAGGTTCACCCCGCCAAGAGTGTGTTCAGGAACGATAGTTTAGGTTTTAGTAATCCCCGTGGAGCTACGATCGGGGCGCGGTTGAAAGTCAGCGCGACCAGAGGAGTGAGTGAATAAATTGTTTACGTGACAGCATAGCAGTTTAGAACAATTGGTGATCTACATAGTGCAGGAGACATCGGCGCACGAGTACCGAAAACTATTCCACCTACATTTTTTTATGCGTTCCTCTTCAAATTGCCCTACTGATGATACAAATGCATGTTGCCATAGGGCAACCCCGGGATATAGCTTAAATATTTTTTTAGCCAGACAATTTTTTTTACTTTTTTCTTTTGACCCATGGAAAGTATATTATTATATTAACATTTACTTAATGGCGCCATTGGTTTTAGTCAAGATTTTTTGTCACTAACATTACTCACATACAGCTTGATACGTATTTTTTTTGGTTCAAGTACCGCGGCACATACCAAGAGAGATTTAATTTCGAGGTTCCGTAGCTAAACCCCAATCTGAGATTGACTTACTACTCAGCTCATGTACAGCAAATACTTGGTCACAAATTATCAATAATTCCTGTGTAGTCGTTGAAGAAGATATACATACGTACGTAGGTTTAGAATTAGATTACCCTACCAGCCACAAGGTAAAAGTTATACCAACGATGGCCGCTCAACATTTATCGCAAGAGTCCCTAATACATCCGAACCGGATTCGACCGAGCGTTTGTATGGTAATAAACCATTATTTAATTGATTGATGACGAAGCACTTGCCGAAATCAGAGTGAGTTTGTCGATTATTGACCTTCTCACACCCTGTGCAAGTCAAGGTCTTTTGGTATAATAGAAGCTACACATTTAAAACTTCATATGCTTATTATATTTGTAAATGTTATTCTTCTATTGTAATGTCTTAAATATTAAATTGCGACTATGTTAGCAACAAATGTATGCTTAACGTAGTAAAAACAATTAAACCTTTCAAATTAACAAATGTTACAATGTTTAAAATTGTTAGAAGCTGAATACAGGGCCGCATTATGGTGATAAGTTTATAATTTAAGGTTGAAATAAATCAGTTTTCAACGGATTTATCGCGTGTATATTCCCGACGTTTCGAATGATTTTCAGCTGTCGTGGTCACAGGAGAGTCTAGATCACAGTTGTCTTCAAAAGTACAAAGAAACAGTTAAATACACCTACCTCCTGTAATTTTGTTTTGTTGATAACGTTCCCTGTATACGCAATAAGGAGGGACACCTGCTGCCTTTCCAACCAGGCCCAACAAAGGGAAATTACTCTGATGATAGAGTGATAAGAGATAAGTCAATAAGATCAGAACACCTGAACGCAGAGCATCAAACTCCCCTCATCCAAGGCAACGCCGATTCCCGAAGGCGGTCACGGCTCGAGTAAGCACGCAACGTGTAATCTAGCCGCAACTTAACAACTTCACGCGGCCGGGACCCACACATACTCCAGCCAGTCCCCCTGCTGGGGACCTATAATAGGTATACAAAACGTTAAAAAAATATTTAATGCAGCGGGTGATCTCAAGTCTATCCAAAAGGCCAGGTCTAAAGACGGCCCAACGTCTTTAGACCTGGCCTTTAGGTGTTAAAGCCTAAGCTTAAAATACTGAAGAACAAACAAGATCAAGTACCACGCACAAGTGGTTACTAAGCGGCCCGAGTGTGTTGTACCCCTTTTACGAAACCTCCGTAGATAAGTATACATCATAAGCATGCTTAAATGTCGCCAGGTCCTATATGCAAGCTCAATGTCAGTGGCAATCGCCATAACTGGTTCATAGATTTGTCGCATTTACCATACAACTCATGCAGGGTTGCGAAACGCATCGCGATGGCCCGGTCACCCCGTTGTATGACTTCGTGACGAGATTACCAACATTGGGTATTCTGAATTGTATCACTTTCTTCAATGGTTGGGTAAATTGTTGTGAAATGGGGTAGTCTAAGCTTGCGAGATAACGAGGTTTCACCATGCCTTTATTTTAGAGGAAGTGGATGGTATGGCCCTCTGCCAATGGATTGAACTGTCAGAAGCAACTGAGGTCCCTGAAGCTTCCTTTGCACTTTATTCATGATAACAGCTCGTATGGCCAATTTGATGTAGATAAATTACTTTACTGTGCCGCGCTGGTAGGTGTTCATAAAAGGTTTTCTTCTCGTGTCCCCAGATTTTTTGTATATTTTCCCTAATACCTTTCAGAATAGACTCGGATGGTGAGACTTAGTATTCTGAATTCGTCATAACCGCGCCAGCACAGATTACACTGTCGTAATTTGTCGAGCGCGAGATATTGGTGCTAATGACTAAGTAAATTACATATTGCTTTTTCTCTGAAAAGTCTACAAATATGGTTCGGGCCAACCACAATGGCACAATGATGACAAAGAGGCAAGTTCGTAGTCGTGTTTGTACGTGACTAGTGTAGTTATGAGAAAGTTGTGAAGTTTAGAGCGCCCAGTAAGTTATTTATTATAGACGTTTATAATAAACAGTGATTTTCTCTTTGTATTAGTCGATTAGTAAATACTAGTGGTTGCCCAGCTGCCGAATTTAGACCATAATTAATTTAAATTATAGTTCTATTCCCAATTTGACCACAGACTGTAACAAAAAACTAAAAAGTATATATATGCGTATGTGTCAAATACATGGTATTGTGTGTAATGATTATTTTATTGACTTCATGTATTGTAAAGTATAATAAAAATAACTTCTTTTTTTTACTATAACTATAATTTCAACTATAATTTCATACTCCTCCACCCGCGCGTTTTTCGTAAAAATGTATCTACAAAGATTTTGCTTCGCGTATTAATATAGAGACGTATCTTCATTGACTCATTATTCCAGTGTGATGGCTAAAGACGGTGATGATAATATTGATCTCTAATGCCTTTCCATGGAGATTAAGTGGTATTATAATCATCAGTTCACTATATGACGTATGCCTTCCCTAATGTGTACGCTCTGTCCATATGCTAACACATTCACCTGCATCCCGCAGCCTGTTGCATGATCTCTACAACTCTTCTGCTAGTTAGAGATTCATTTTGTAGTTTTAGTTTTTTACGACATAGGAGCAGTTATTTTTACCGCATATGTGCCTACATATGAATATTGCAAACATTTTGTGGAACTGGTATTCTAACGAAATTTCCGGATGTTCACGACGTACTTCAATGTTTCATGTAAAATAGCTCGCCATTTGAATATTTAAGCATGCCATTGTGTTTTTGGAGCTAACTTACTTGGAAACAAATTTGTTTATAATTGTTACAGCTACTAGGTTATCAAGTATACCCCATGGCAGATGGTAAGCTGTGCCCGTCGCCCTTGGATTTTTTTTTACCCTGGGGATCTGACAAAATGGCACTGGCACAGTCGCAATGTGGATTCTTTTAGCTGCCAAGTAACACTGATTGTTTATAATAAAGACGAGCTGTTCTCACGGTTTCACCCGCGTTTATGGCTATTGTTTTGTACCTTCATTAATAAATAGGGTGTACAGTGCAATAAGAATGTTGTAAATCGAACAAGCCGTTATAACGCTTGAAGCATTGCACGTCATGAATGTGCGTTTGGTACTTGAAATTATGATATTTCGATATTCAAATTTGGTTGTTTAGATCAAATGATGACGAGGGTTTATAAAAACGCCGTCGCAAGTATGCTTTATTTTAGAACAAATGTGATTATGAACATTTTTGCGTAACTTTAGACTTCATGTAACGCACACAACGAAAGCTCTAAATATAAAATATTTAATATCTATTATATTAATATGAGAAGCAAAAACGTTGTACCCCTTTTTAGGAAAATTCCGCGGTCGGAGGACTAGGAAATCACATCCACACAATAGTTAATATAGGAAATGAGTGTAGAAAGCATTTTTTTTATTTGACAGATTTCTTCTATAATAGCAACATTAACATGTATTTGACACACGTGTATATTTGTTTATTATTAAAGTCCATGGTCAAATTCAGTTTAGAACTATATTTAAGGAACATACATTTAAATTATAGTGGATATAAAAACTTCAATTACATAGACACAATCTCATTATTCCGAAGACAAGTTTCGTTGTATACTAGCCGAGTCTGGCGATGTTACCCGCGGTTATTGACGTACCGCAGGTAAAACCGCAGTCAAAAACGTAGCCTTAGTTACACCTTATATCATCAGCTACTTATCAGTGAAAGTCCCGTCAAAATTGGTCCAGCCGTTCCAGAGATTAGCCGGAACAAACAGACAGAGAGACTCAAATTTAAAAGACTGTTATTTTATATAATTTTCTATGTACGCATTTAGTAAGAAGTGGTTATTTTATTATGACAAACAGACACTCCAATTTTATTTATTTGTTGGGATAAGTTGAATTTAAGGCTCGCCTAAAGGTTGATTTACATCAAACGAGCGAATGCTCATTCTATCCCCACTATAACCAATTCTTTTAGTGTAAACAGGCGTAGAACATTATTTCGTTGTTCTTATTGCGTTCGCAAAGATTCTATGGAATATTCTAAGAATGCTCGCTCGCTCGATGTAAACGGCGCTAGAGGGCGCGGACAGTTCTTTGAGCGTTCTTCCGTGTTCGGACAAAATAATAAATGTAGCAATTGTAATTATGATATCGATGTCAGAGTCAGACATAGCGAGGCACTACCAATACCAACCACCGAATTGACACGAATGAGTAAAAGATTACGAAAGAATGCTCTTGTTCTAGCTCTAGCTCTTTGTTCGTTTGGTCTAAACCCACCTTTAAGGAAGTAATAAAGTTAATTTAATATGCTGATATCGATTCTGTTTTCTTAGTACCATGATAAGAGAGTCGTAACTAATAAATTATACATACATCTACATATTTTATTTATGTTAAATAATCTCCTATAATTGACTCACATAAAATAAGTTTGCAAATGTTACGGACCAACTGACAAATGGGTCATTATTTGACGTGTCTAATATATTTTATACTAGCTGACCCGGCGAACTTTGTTCCGCATTTTATATATTTAAAACAAAAAGAAAGTTGGACATAGGATACCTGAGATTTTTATCCCGTCCGTATAAAACCTACTTTAACAAAACGCAACTGACAGCGAAACGTTATGTTGTCCATAGTTTAATATGGTCGAAAATTTGACAATTAGAAATTTTGAATTCGACTTGTTTATATTGTTGTAATTCACATAATATCTTTATAACATGTAGCCTATGTGTTATTCTGATGTATGAGCTATATTATTGTAAAGTTTCATTAAAATCCATTCAGTAGTTTTTACGTGAAAGAGTAACAAACATCCATCCATCCATCCATACTTACAAACTTTCACGTTTATAATATTAGTAAGATAGCTGACCCCACAAACGTTGTCTTGCCATATAAATATCGCTATTAAAAATAGGGCTAGATCGAAGAGGTGTGAACCCTAAGGTTGTATCTATTTTTGTATGCAGTAATAAATAAAAATGTAAATACTTGCCTAAAAATAAAATTTTCTGGTGGACCACCCTTAACATTTAGGGGGATGATAAACAGATGTTGTCCGATTCGCAGACCTTACCGATATACATACAAAACTTCACGATAACCAGTCGAGCCATTTCTGAGGAGTTTAATTACTAATAGCGTAACACTAGAATTTTATATTAGATTGCAAAACCTTAAGTAGTGTGAATATTGAAGGTTAGTTTGCTGTTTGGTGGTTGTTTAAGTTATATAGAAAATTCCAGTTTGATTCCTGTGCGTTAGTATCTCATTGCCAAGGGCTTTAACATAGGAATACCTGTATCCTACAGACAGTCCCTAGTTTGTATTGCTTGCGTTCATAGACGTCATCCTGTTAATGGCTAGATAGACCAATTTATTTAATGTACCCCACTTCTATATACTCGTATATCCGGCCGAAAATAAAGCCCATATAATAAACCCCAACAAAAGTTGTACTTCTTAGTTGTTGGTGTACTGCAATCGTTATTATTTTGAGCAAACTACTTTCAGGTTTTTACTATATCATCACTACATATTATAAAACAAAGTCGCTGTCGTCTGTCCGTCCCTATGTATGCTTAAATCTTCAAAACTACGCAACAGATTTTGAAGCGGTTTGTTTTAATACATAGAGTGATTCAAAAAGAAGGTTTATATGTATAATGCATAATGTTGTAGAGAAACACTGATAAATTTAAAGGTTCATCATTGCACCCGTGCGAAGCCGGGACGGGTCGCTAGTCTACAATAAATCACTCAGTGTAAACACAGTTGCAGGAATGTATAAATAAGCTAATACATATTTGCAATTGACTAGATTTGTAAATTTTATTTAAAAACTCGATTAAAGCTATTTATTAAAGACTAGCTGACCCGGCAAACTTCGTACCGCCTCAGAATCAATAAATAATAAGCCTGAATGTTTTTTTCACTTTCCCTGGACCTTCGGCGAATATTTCAAGACTAAAATTAGCCAAATCGGTCCAACCGTTCTCGAGTTTTAGAGAGACTAACGAACAGCAATTAATTTTTATTTTTAAAGATATACATATATGTATTTTGTAACTCCGACCGAAGCATCTGTTTTAAACGATACTTTTTAGTTGTTACATCCTCTTTGACAATATTTGCAGCACGCATTCTATTAATTTCATGTCAAACGTAATGAGGTTACATTTAAAAAGTTTAATTTTAGATTAGAAATAATTTTATATGGTGTTTAAGTCTTCTTTATTTTCCTAATTTTCCGCGTAATTGTTTTATTTTATTTCTATTTATTTAATTAATTTGTATATACATTTATGAAACGTTTGTACTTTCAACAAAGCACCATCTATTAAATACTTACTCCAATATAGACAATACAGTCAACAGCGCCATTGTTTGGAGCGAACATATGATTATGACTGTCAAATAATAGACAAATAAGTTGCAATAATATAATTTTAATAAATTGAGATGTAAGCTATCTTAATTTTGATTAAACTAAATCAAACAAACACACACGTTGCGCAAATTCGATTATAATCATTTACTTAGTTAAGATTACCGAACCGTGTCGGGACGAACGTCAGATGTTTGACAGGTAACAATTTGTATGGGAAAATAAAATTGTTGTATATATTATTTTACTTACAATATTTCTATGTTTTCTCAACTCTTAAACCTTCCCTGGACTCACACGAATATTTCAAGACCAAAATTAGCCACATCGCTCCAGCCGTTCTCGAGTTTTAGCGAGACTAACGAACAGCGATTCATTTTTATATATAGAGATAACTACGTAAATTCAATTTTTCTATTTATTTTCTTCTTGAAGCTCTCGTCGTGATTTATAATTGATTGTTATCTAGTATAGTTACATTCTAATTATGTATTTGTATGGTGTTGTAATATACCAGGCCGATGACCTAGCCGCAAGAAAAGGAACCCCAGGCCGAGCCGTCTGGCCACTGTGGCACACCCACTAGGTTGGTGACCTTGTGTATTCTAAATGCGTCACCACACGGACTTACCTAATACCTTACTATTTATTTTTAAAAATTGAATGATCAGTGAAGTTTTGACTCACTGATCATTTTACGTATCATTTCCACAAATCCACTTGAAGGGAAGTGTACACTTTACAAAAATAATGCACACCCTGTAACTAGGCGTATGCCAATCACTTATTCAAGTATTTCTTGTATAATCATTACGCTCTTGAAAATGATAGCTTATTTATGCACAAATTAATTATAAGAAGTACTAAATATTGTTTAATTTGTCTGGTTTTTTTATAAATGAGTTAAACGCTGGGCTTGGGATTATTGCTACTAAGAGTAAGACATTTACTACTACTAAACTATACTAAATTAAAAAATGATTAAAAAAATGGCGGCGTATAAAGGAATGGTCGGTTTTTTAATATATCATACATTTGATCTACTGATGTACGATTTGCTGAAGACATGGTCGTAATGGCTGAGACCATGGCGGGTATCACTACGATGCTCGATGGCCTCTGTCGAGCCTCCGAACGAGTAGGCCTAATGATGAACATGGAGACAAAGATCATGTTCAATACCCATGTTCAAGCAACTGACATCGGAGGCTCTACCCTCGAAGTTGTTGACCATTATAATTATCTTTGAGCAAGAGGTCAATCATTGGATCCAACTCGTCTGGGCAGTGTTCGGGAAGCTGCCAAAGACCTGCTCGTCCACAATACCCCAGTGTTTGGAAACAAAAGTCTTCAATCAATGTGTGTTGCCAGTGATTATACATATATGATACAGAGTCGTGGCCGCTCACTATGTGCTCCATCAGAAGGCTCAATCACCCAAAAGGCAATAGAGAGGGCTATGCTCGGAGTTTCCGTGCAAGATTGAATCAGAAATGAGGAAATACGCAGGCGAACCAAAGTTACAGACATAGCCCACAGGATTGCCAAACTTACGTGGCAGTGGGCAGGGCAGGGTATAGCTCGCAGTGCAGGTAGGCCTCCCACACGGTGGACTGATGATCTGGTTAACGTCGCCGGAAAACTGTGGCGGCTTCCACAGTTTTCCGGTGCCGCCCAGGACCAGTCTTTGTGGAAATCGTCTTTTGGCTGATATGATGATGGTGATGTTCGAAGGCGGACTTAATGCATTAGGTATTTTCCGCCTGTCTACCTTGGGCGGTGCAGAGACAAAGTGTGGTAGGTGCACTAAAAATGGTAACGATATCTAATTAGCTAACACCGATACCATATACAATTTAACTTTATATTTGTGTATTAAAATTTTGTACAACTGACCATGTACATTCCTAAAGCGTTGGTCATGTCATGGAATGTACCTGCACTTTATCATTATTGTTACTTAAGATATTCTTACACTACACAAGGCGCTCCACATTAAAGCCACTTTATGACATTTCAGCCATATGTTCATTCGTTGTAGTCGACATAAAATGCGAGCCACAGGTTTGCACTGAGTGAAGAGCAAGGTCGCCTCTTAATGCCGAGCCTTTCTCCACTTGTACTGGTCTTAGTAACCAATTATTCAATCACAAGGTAGTCGAGCCAAAAATGTGAGGTCCAACTAAGTTTACACCTTCTCAGATGTCAAAAGAACTCCATCGATGAATCGTGGTTTTGTGATGAGAATTTTATATCATATATCATACTAGCTGCGCCCCGCGGTTTCACCCGCGCTTACTTACTGTCGTACCGCGGGTGACGGCGCGGGGCAGAGCTAGTCTAAAAAAGTAGCCTATGTTACTCCTTATATAATCAGCTACCTATCAGTGAAAGTCCCGTTTAAATCGGTCTAGCCGTTCCAGAGATTAGCCGGAACAAACAGACAGACAGACAGACAAAAAAAAAAAACTTATTTCGGTCTATTTACTGTGTATACATACGTACGGATTTAGTAAAAAGTGGTTTTTTTATTATTACAAACAGACACTCCAATTTTATTTATTTGTATAGATACACATTTATGATAAACACGAATGTTTGGTGGTTTTAGTCTTTTTATGTCAATGTCAGTGTGCTCAGAGAATTAGCAGACTGAAGTGGCAGTGGTCATATCTGTAGAAGAACCGACAACCGCTGGGGTAGACGAGTTCTTGAGTGGAGACCGCGAATCGGCAAGCGTAGTGTGGGACGGCCCTCTGCTAGATGGAGCGACGATCTGCGAAAGGCTGCGGGCAGCAGCTGGATGCGTCAAGCTGAAGACAGGGCGCTATGGCGCTCTTATGGGAGGCCTATGTCCAGCAGTGGACTAATGTGGGCTGATGATGATGATGTCAGTGTGGTGACGGATTAAGAATATATTGTGGCACCGCCCCATTTCATCCTGAGGGTGCTGTAAGAGCCGACAGAAGGAAATGACCAGGCCGAAAGCCTAGCCTCAAGAAAAATATAACTTGATATCTCCTCTCTTTCGGTGTCCTTGTAATCGGAGGAGGCCCGACTCAGGGGTGGGTCATGTATGGGGTGAGTAGTAGTAGTGTTCCAGGCAAAAATTGATGAAGGACATTTCTGATTCAGAATTTCTGTGTATCTTCACATTGAAATCAGCATTAATATTTCGTGTTAATATTCATATTTAACTATCTACCTTTAAGGCGGTGCCTGACCTTAACACGCTTTAGAACATTACAAAGATATACTACTACTATTATCCAGCCCATAAGTTACCCACCACAGAATCGGGCCTCCTTCAATTACATGGAGGGTAATTATATGTATTATTAGTCTACTGTGCCACGCTGGCCAAATGGGTTGGCACAGGGCTTCGTATCAAGTTTTCCTTGTCTTGCGGCTACGTTATCGGCCTTGCCATTTCCGTTTGTCGGCTCCTTTGACACCTTTACGATGGAATGGGGTGGTAACACCATGTATTGTATTTAGTAAGTTAAATCCATCACCATACAGAACGAATATATAGTTGGATTAAATTTATTTCTTTAAGTTATTGCTACGCACCCTGTATGTGATAATTACTAGGACGGAACGCAATAAGGTCGACTAGTGTCGGGCGTTCCGTCGCGAAATTGTCTCGCATAGCTAGTGCCAATGTCGAATCGGACGCACACGCAATACTTTAACCACGGCTAATTGAGTTTGCAAACGGACATGTCGAGATAGATACAACTATTAATTTAAATCATTAATTAATACTTGTATATTTTAGCGCCACTGCTATTTACTATGTTCTGATGTAAGCTTTCATGGGATACAATGAAATGCAAATAGTTAATTTGGAAATAGCCAATTTATTTCTAAATTGAACGCCTAAAATATGGTCCTCTCTATTCTTCCACTATCCATTCTTCTTCACCAAACAGTCTTGACCAATGTAGGGGCAACCACTCCGGGCAGTTGCTGAATGCTAGCGAAATTAACCAAGGGCTGGGCCAACACAGGGTTCAGCAGTGGGTTCACGAGATCGTATCTGTAAAAATTAGTTAAGCCATACGGACCGACGAAGGTTTGACCAAACGCAACCGCGGGCTTCTCGTTAACGGACAGCTCGGACGTCTTCACCACAGCCTCGGAAGCAGTTTCGGACTTTTCAGCTTCAGCACTCTTCGCGGCCTCAGCGGGTTTCTCTGGTACGGCGCTCTTTTCAGAGTCCTCGGAGTTCTCGGGCTTGGATTCGGAGGCTTTAGCCAGATTCTGGGCAAAAGTGCTGATATCAGCAACGAGTCCTGAGGCGTACGCTATCGGAGACACGGCGCCTACGACAGGCGATACAGCCGCGAGGTAAGGCGTGGCTCCTACCGCGGCCTTGGCTAAAACAGGGGCGTTGTTGGCGACCACTCCATCAACTTGAGCTTCAGCAGTGTTCACGGCGTCTATCGCTTGCCACTTCTTCTCTTCGGACGACCAGAAAGTTTCGCTGGACTTTTGGCTGGCCAAGTCAGTTTCGGTGATGGTCTTTTCGATTATGTTCTCAGTGGCTTGTTCGACTAGTTCTCTAGCTTTGTCGGCGGCGGCGCGAGCGTTGTCTTCGGCTTGCACCTGAGCGTCAATAGCGGCTGCCTGGATATCTCCGGGAGATAGAGTAGGGACCACACCGGGGACGACCACTGCAGATAGAGCTACCGGGAGAGGCAGCAGGTGACTGGGCACCGGCCCAGCTGCGGCGAACGCGACAAATGCGGAAACAATCTGCAAAAGATTATTTTACATTTTTATTCTTTATAATTCGTTAAAACAAAAACTGAATACATAACCCTTAGCCTGACTTTCCACCTCCTCACATTTAATGTAATCCTCTTTCCAGAATGATTGAATTTTCCTGTTAGTATTTTTATGTTGTTGATAAAATCATAACATAATATTTTTTGCTGCGATATTAATTAATTACAATTCATCATTGTCCCACTACGTAATTGAAGGTGAAATGCTAATGTGTTGCATAATTTCAATATGTATTGACGATTAATGCTTCAATTTATTAGTACATGTATTTAGAGGCTATATTGAGACCGATCGAATATTGGTATGCATTGTTCGCTAGTGATCAGACAGTATTTGTACACAGCATGGCGCGGACCCGGTACATGTTAATGCATGAATCAATTTCCTGCAGTTGAAACGTATTATGACAGATCGAGCTCGTACGTTGATGAAGAACACCACACAAATATGTAGTAGAAAGTTATAGTACTTCGCAATATTTAGTGCTATGATTATATCTAGAATCTAAAAAAACGCATATCGTTATTGACTACAGCAACTACAGAGCTACTACAGAGTTTCTTGCCGGCTCTTCTCTGTAGAGCTGCATCCCGAACCGGTGGTAAATGGTAAAAAATCTATTTGAAATAGTAAAAAATATATTTTACTTTATTGCTTGACTTGTCAAGAGAGCTCTAATGAGCCAACTTGATTAAATTAGTTTTGATTCTGGTTGACTTGTACTGTTGTCGATCAAATAATTGCCACACAATTTTCTATCGGCATCATCATGTTCTGAAGGCCTTAGAAATATCGAAGTCGATTACATTACGAGTCTTGGGTGTTTTTTAAGTTTAAGTACCGCTGTCTATATTAGGACTTCACGCAAAAAACTTAGTGCACAGGCCAATTCTGTACTGGAAAACCCTTGTAAAGTGTATGCACTCTGGCGGTTCGGTGCGGTTCGGTGCAGTTGGTTGAACTGAAGGTATTAAATTGCTGTACAAATGCACACTCCAAATTTTGCCACATTTCCCTACATATTTTTCACTTTTACCACAAACACTTTTACGAATTAAAATAGTACTGACCAGAACTCTCATCTTAGACTACGGGAGGCTGCGATAGCTACTGATCGACATTTCAAACCGCAGCGTCCTATTTATACGCACTCGTTTCTGTCCATCTTGTATTAATAAAACAAAAAATAATGTACAGGTCGGGTGAGTTTCAATGGATTTATTCATTGGGTTCCGCAGATATTTCTCGTTCTCTTTTCAGTTTACACGAATTCGCTTGGTGCAAACTTTTCTGCGCGATGGCTGACTGTAGAGTGCAAGCCGTTTAAAAATGTGTGGAATTCACCTTATATTTATTAGTCGTGCCCGATTTTAGGGACTTTGGACTGAAATATTTAGTGTTGTTATGTTACAACATATTGCCAACGTACATATTGCCAACGTACATATTGCCAACGTTTTTTTATTGCTTTTTCCGTCTTTTAAGTAGCTAATAGGGGTTTAATATATTTTCTAATAATCAAATTATCATTAAGCATATAAGTATACATATTTCTTTACGGTACTCTAGATTCCGCTGCATGAAGGCGGTATTAATATTAATGGAAAATGCAGATTATAATATGTTACAGCACGATTTATCATCAAAGCGTCTACGTAAAGTTGGTAGGCTTTGTTGCTCTGAATCGAACCTAAAATATTAAATATACATATCAGCGCTAGGCAATTGATCAAGCCATATTCGTCGCTTATCGCGCGTCGCAGGAATGGACATAGTTTGTTTTGAATTATAAAATATGATAATGTTTATTCGGCGGTTTTATATTTCGCCTCAACTGAACCATAAAACTAGCCACATTGCAGAGGGCGGGAAGAATGCAGGAAGCTCTGACGTTCGCTATATTCGATTTCAAGTTATATTTTTCGTCTTGGTGTTATTGCGTCGTATAATTTGGATGTGCAAGCTGCGCTCACTGGCTTGGTCTGAGCTTTACACTAGAAAATTTTATGCCATTGCACTAATCGCTGGAATTGTGAATAACGATCAAATATAAAGCTGTTTGCTAATTTCTGAATCTTTTATATCTTCTATTACTACTCAGCCCATAAATTACCCACTGCTGAGTCGGGCCTCCTCCCATTACATGGACGGTAACTAGCCTACTGTACCGCGCTGGCCAGACGGGTTGGCACAGGGTTCCGTATCAGGCGTGGTTCTGCATCAGATCCCCCAATGCCGCAACAGGACGCGAGCACTCCGGGGATGTTTAGTGGGTAGGCCCCCTCGGGGGAGAGTCCCACACACCCCCCCTCGGCCATCTCCGGCCGACGGGGATAGTCCATAAAGGATTTTAACCCGGGTGAACAAAAAAAAGGGTTCCGTATCAAGTTTTCTTTATCTTGTGGCTGTGTTTTCAGACTTGTCATTTCCTTTTGTCGGTTCACGACAACCTTAGGACGGAATGGGGTGGTAACACTATTTATTCTAAATTCGTCACCACGCGGAAATGGTAATGGTAATAATTGCAAAGTACTCTGTGCGTTAATTTGATACATTTGTACTCGTCCATTGTTTAGTACTTATTTAGTCGCGAAAATCGCGAATAGCATCAGATATAATTCATTTTTTTTGTTATCAATGGCTTATTAAACTATTATTATTATTAAACTTACTTTCCCGTCTGTTATTTGAGGAAGCTCGATTCAGCAGTGGGTCCTTTATGGACTGAATAGTAAGTAGACTATTATAAATGAGGCTGAAGAAAGATATGTGCGGTAGATGGGTTTTCAAGCAATCATTTCTCGGACATACACTGAACATGTCTTTTTTTTACAGGTAAGTTCACGAATTGTGCGTTTGAGCGATAGAATAAAGATATTTATGGTAAGTACCTTTCTCAATTTATATATCAAACATTTTATTGTACAAACTAACCGAAAGAGAAGGCAACTGTTGGAGGTGGAACTATGTACAACAATACACCGCCACGGTGTAATGTTGTACATGATGAATGTTGAACGACGTATGAACGTTTACGAAACCCTGTGAACCGTGAAACCATGATGGTGAGCAAAAAGAGAAGCAGGTTCCTTCTAAATTTCCGAGTAGTGACTGATTCATAATACATAGTGTCACCACCCCATTCCATCCCGAGGGTGTCGCAAGAGCGGACAACAGGAAAACCTAGCCGCTCGAGAAGGAAAACTTGAAACGAAACTGTGCCAACTCGTCTGGCCAGCGTGGCACAGAAGGCTGATTGCCCTCTCTGGGATGGGAGGAGGCACAATGCAGCAGATTACCTACTGATATGAGCTTCATAGTAGTACCTATTAGTGGTAAAACTAACTTACGCGCAGGAACACAACATCACTCAAGATGGTGTTATTTTTGCTGCGGTATTCTGGGGTGAAGAACATTCCCCAGTCTCTGCTCTTATAAACCTGAACCAAAATAAAGACACCTAAAACCCGGCCACCCCTGGTGCCACGAGCATTCTCCTGATACATGTGTACTATAACATATAGTCATGTACTCCAGGCCATGGGTTGGGTAGGTTACCTCTCTAGGGTGCGAGATGTTGGTGTCCCTGACTTCCTGTAACAACCATCAGCCAAACGTTCCAGTCATGACAACCTTGTACCCTTTCGAGGTCACGTATACACACATTAACATATTGTCCGTGATTAAACGATAATGTTAATGGCAAGCCTGACCACAAATTCCCGGGCCATTTTTGTGGTGATCCGATATTTATTGTATAGTTGCTCGGAGGGCGCAGTATTGACTGTCCCCCTGATATGCCCATCGTCTTCGCAAAATCTATCTATTCATCGAATTTGTAAATCATGAAATAAATTCATTGGAGTTTTTATTTATATTCAATAAATATACTTTAACGAGTTTCATACTTTTACTTGTACCATTTAAAGTTATTGCCACGACTACATCGCGTTATATATCTTATTCGCATGAATATTAAGCCGATAAAACACAATATTTACGGCCAGACAGACGTACATGCATATATTTATTGTTATGACATTATTTTAATACCGCGTCGCATTACGGAGCATTTGTCGGCGCCCGCGCATTTAAATGTCAACAGCCTTCTTTATAGCGCTCTTGTGACAAAAAATAGTGCAGATCTGTTTTTTGTTTTCTTTGAACGAGTACACCCTATATAATGACTGCAAGCGAATTGTTGCCGGTGCAATTGCCTCTATGTGCGAAGCCTCTTTTGCGAAGTGTGACGTACTCAGTTTTGAGGCGATTGATTGTATATCTCGTTTTTCTGTATTGGTCGCGGGAATCCGGGACATAGCGGTGCCATTGCGAAATATATAAATAATGTATATAATAAATGTCTTTAGTCCAAATGAAATTGATTACTATAAAACGTACAATGGTAAAGTACGTTTTAAAGTATATTATTATTTTACGTTTTTTTTCAGTTACATTATAATTAAAAACACATGAAATGGCTCCATTTATGCTCATGTACGTTGTAGATAAAGATATATATTTAGGATCGTATTTTAATTCTACGGTTCAAGTACAATTTGCAAATTAATAAAAGCCATGATTTAAAACTGGTATAACCGCATAAAAACGTGTTTATGGCGCTATTAAAGAATAAGGGTCAGTGACGTCCCTTAAACCTTGGCATTTCTTAGTCTGAACTACGCGAACAGGTTTAAAAATGCGTTTCAGAATTTATTACAATGTAGGGACAGATCAAGGGATTATTTCTGAACTAGTTCTTTTACATTGCTCCTACCTGAACAAAATTGTATGTAAAGTGTCACGGTATTATTTTGTGGCTTTAGATAACTTCTGAAAATATTAAAAAAGATCTTCTTTTATCTTGTCTTTTATATAGGCCTTAATTTTTTTAAGGTATTATGAAAGCCCCGCAGTCGGTATAAAATGTATAGAGGGGGCAGTTTACAAACGGGGTCGGGCAAGTGTCTTTGTGTAAACCAGAGGCACTTGCTCTGAGTCTGGGCGTGTCGTTTGTGTTTGTGAATTTCATGTTGGAAAACGGGCAATTTTACAGGCCGCGATACAGGTTATAACTAGTTTAGAGGACTCGTATTAAAAAAAACAAAAGGCAGGTGCATTTATATCAATAAGGAATGTACAAATTATTGGATTTTATCAATATTTTATGTATCAACTTGCGGATGCTTATAAATGTTACCTTAAGTTACCCGAAGTAAAGTACCCATAAGAGCGCAAGCATTACGATTTACGATGGGTTTCACATTTTGCATCGACTCCTGCAGTACGCGCATAAATAAAATTGGATAATAAAAAGAACGGGCATTACACCAATGCGAATCCGTGGCGGGTCGACAATATTTAAACTACTACATATGAAGTTCATACTGCCAAACCGCCATTTTTTGTGTCCGTAAACGTGAATGACAACTAGTAATTAGATATCTGGTTTACAGGACAAGTAACATTTATTGTCCATTACGATTTTTTGCGCGTCGGAATGTGGACACTTTACTTCGAATGGAACTGGTCCACTGGTTGCAAACTTAATTATACTCTGCCTTAACCGAACTCCGGAATAGAATAGAATGCATAGCATGTGGGACGGCCCTCTGCTAGATGGAGCGACGATCTGTGAAAATTTGCGGGCAACAGCTGGATGCGTCAAGCTGAAGACAGGGCCCTATGGCGCTCTTGAGGGGAGGCCTATGTCCAGAAGTGGACTAATGTGGGCTGATGATGATGATGCATAGCATAAGGCATAATTTTATTTTTCGGTTTCTGGGGAAATGCTTAAGGCAGACCGCTGCCCTTCGAGGGTGAATTCCGCGGTTATTTGGGACTCCGGAGCCCTAGTACACTACTAGTACCTAGTTCCGGAAAGCGCAGTGCTGGTAGGCCTCCCACACGGTGGACCGATGACCTGGGTAAGGTCTCCGGAAAACGATGGATGCGGGCGGCCCAGGAGGCCTTAGTCCAGCAGTGGACTTCATTTGGCTGAAATTATGATTATGATGATTAAGTACTATTAGTCCACTAGTCCTAACACAATACTTAGTCGACGCCTACCCATTAAAACCCCAGCGGTATTCCCTCACACGTCTTGTTTAAGATTAAGAAGCACACATGCTCATGGGATCCTAATAAGCTTTGAATGACCACAGGCTGTATATTTAGCGACCAACCACTTATAAAATCCGGTGCTAACACATCTGGCCAGCGTGGACGAGTAGGGTACATCAAATCGAAAGAGGTGTGACTCGTAACTGAGTCGAACCTGTAACGTATAACCTTGGCATTTAGCAATTTCCCTTGCTATATCAGAAACCAGTCAGGCGCGCCTCACTGTTCGATGAACTTGAACTGATCGAGATGCACTCGCGTGGTGGTACAGATAATGTCGTCACTCATTTACCACCTCCGGCTTTACTTTAGCACTGGTTCACAAACGGGGATGGTAAATTTCGGTGCACAAATGGTGGAGAAATTATGTGTGATAATACATTCAAAATCCATAGACTGATTATTAAGTGAGAGTACCTACCGTAGAAAGAAAAACCAAATATAATATGTGTATTAGACAAACATTATTTTTGGCATAGCAACGCCATAATGCAAACTCCCTAACCTAAATTGAGGGACTATCGCCATCTAGTAATGAATTGCAGTTGTACCCCTTTCAACAATACTACAGTCCGCGCTCTAAAACCGATTTTTTTTGAGAAACGGTGACGTATATTGCGAGATTTGTCAATTATACCCCGTTCAACATAGCTTGATCGATTTGACAGTCGGGCTAGTGATGGGAAACAGAAAATATCTAGTAGTCCAAAAAATAACGTTTTAAAATACTTGTAACAGTGACAAGTTGGCGTGGGTGTATTATGTGTGAAATTCTTTATTGCACTAGACATATAAAACATTGGGTAGATAAGCGATGGTGGGTCAATATTCATAATAAGTTTCTATATAATATTACAGGGTTATTTTTTGACCTTCCGCCAAATTTAAATAGGTGGTTCAGACCATGAAAGTAAACAAAAAAGAAAAGAAAATAATAGTTGTAAAAGTGTTAAATTTCAATGCGATAAAGCCAACGAATTTTATTTCAAAATGAAAATGTTTTTTATTCGAATATTGTCTTATAAAGTTAAGAAAAAGTGATAAAGAATTTCACACATAATACACCCATACCATCTCGTCACAGTTACAAGAATTTTAAACAGTTATTTCTTGGACTACTAGATATTATCTGTTTCCCACCACTATTCGTCCTTGCAAAGTAAAGGTATGATTCCGAAGTACGCAGAAGTGCTACCACGGCACTACTGGTCCCCATTACCGCGACGTAGTTTCGAATCATACCTTTTTGTCGATCAGAAAAATTGACATCTGCCAAATCGATCACGCTATCTTGAATAGGGTATAGTCAATAGTTAAACTATCGACCGCACTATGTGGCCTCGGCGCGTTCGCGCGTTTATTAATTGTGAATTGACTCCTCGGAGACAATATGTACTTAGAAGTAATAGTAAGTTGTATGACTAGACTAAGTTATTTCCACATCTTCTCTCCGCTTAGCTTGGGTGGAAATAGAATAACGAAACCTGATTGGTTATTTTTTTTTTAAGATGTTTATTCACAAACGATACATTAATTAAATTACATAAACATCGCCAAACTGTTTTAGATGTTGATGAGATGTGTTTATTCAAAACACATCTCATCTCGTCTCTTCTCCTCTCTGCTTTGGTGGAAACCGAGCCTTAGTCTAGTCATACAACTTAATCGGTATTAACTTAATCGGTAATCGGTTAATCTCATTACTTATAAGGTTTTGTTTTTCTTTATGAAAGAAAAATGACAATTAACATTAAAATGTTTTTATTGTTGTTACTTAATAAAAAATAAGAAGAAATAAATGTAATTAAATCAATTAAAACGATACTTATGTTTTCAGTGTTAATTTCAATTCGTATTGACATTGCACAGAAATAAAAAGTTAATAAGAAAAAATAAGTACAATGCGGACGATAGGTAATAAATATCTACAACTGAGGTAATAGTTATAGATATTTATTTAGAAAACAATAACCTATACTCGTATTCATTAATGGGTCGATGGTGTATTTTGCATAACATTAACATACATACGGTCAGACCATTTTTCACAAATACATTTAAGTAGTTCGAATTAATTTGAACAATTTATAGAAATTAAATATGTTTTAGTTTTAACTTTCATATTTATATTGCTAGTACGGATTCTAAACATTGCCCAATGTCTTTCATTATTATTCATAGTCTTGACCTTTATTCTGCTGGAATTGTTTACAAACATATTTTTGAGCTCGTCGTTTTCTATTTGTATCTAGGTACCGGTTAGTCATCAATCTTCCTAGGCGAACTTGATTCATCCGTGATGAGGGGACGATGACCTGCGCGGACGGCATCTTTGATGCCACTGCATAATGCTACAACCACACTGCACTAACGTTTTAATTTTGTTCTAGCTGATGTGGAACTTCCACATCCGCTAGTACAAAATAAATATGTGGGGAAGGACAACCCCTATCTAGGTAGACCAGGGCTATTTATTTATTTGTAAAAGTTGTAATTGTTTCACATAATCGTAACTTGACTAAATAACTTTTCAATCGACGAGCTATAGCATAACTGCCCTAATAAATTGCAGTTAAATCATGCATCGCACTGTTGGCGAGGTGATTTTAATAGTGACTTTTATGTTTAAAAATGAAACAGCTTATCATATGTCATGTGCATAGCTGGGCACCGTTAAGTAAATAGTTAACTTCGTTAATCGTTAATCCGCTACAAGAAAAGTTAGCTTCGTTAAACGTTAAAGCGTTACATTTCTGAAGAATTAACGCAAGTTAACGTTAATCGTTAATCCGTTAATATGTGTAAAATTGCATCATTATATCGTTGCGTTAGTGAACTTATAAAACCTGTTGGTTTAGGTTTTGGAAGTTAAGAGGTTAAGAACAAAACAAAATACTTGTATAATTCGAATGTGTAATTTATACGTCGGGCATAAGGTGCATATTCCCCTTCATGAACATTAACATTGTAGCGACCAGCATGCTACATACTTTCCACAATTTATTCGAAAAATCTTAACTAATAACATCAAGAAGTTTCAAGAGCAATTCACACAGTTAAGAATTCCCCGACTAAAAATATCGAGGGGATAGGCGCTGCAACCCCTAGCCAGACATATCACCACGTCTGGCTGGATGATCATTCCTTTGCGTTGCGCCTAAAACATGTTTAAGTTCTCATCTGAAAGCGAGGCTCGTTTTGGTGTTAGAATATCTGCACCCGTGGAAAATAGTATATTTCATTACAAGTGCGGAAAGGCTGTCATTGCAAAGAGTTCCGACAAATGTTGACAGGTTGACCGGTTGACCGGTTGACAGTCGGAACAAGTTGCAATGACGGTTCCGCACTTGTACTAACGACTATTTTTAATACAGTTGCGTAAAAATTAAGCAATTTATTAAAATAATAAAAACACAATAAACTTAACAAACCAATCATTTATTAATTATAAAAAACATGGCGCCAACCGTAGAATATACGCAGATTTTTTTTTTCTTTACCCATTCTGGTAGGCAAAAGGAATTGCCAATACAGCCAAGTCCTCAGTAGATTTTTTTTATTGATATTAAATGAAAATGAAATTTAATGAGATGAAATGAAATGAAACCTAACCTAACTCATTCAATCAAATAATTAAATCTGATATTGAACCAAATTAGTAAGTAGTTTCTTTTTAGAACTATACGTATTTGCATGAATCATAAAAACTTCTATGATTTTTTTTAGTAAAAACTTCATGGTTGGTTTTTCTTTATAATAGACATTATTTTGGCAGTTGGGAAAGAGAACGCACGAGTGCGGGAAAGGTAAAAAAAAAGCACGAGTATGTAATAGCCCACTTCCCGGACGCTATACGTCCCTGCAATACGCCACTTTTTGAGCAACTGTATTAAAAAAAAACATTCAACTGCAGCGCTTGAGGGTATAGCAGAATTGTATTTAATGAATATATAATTCATTTAATACAAACGGCAGTTTAGTAATAAACTATTATGCATTGGATTAACGATTAACGGACTTCTGCATATTAACGGAAGTTAACGTGTCCGTTAACATTTTTAAAAGTTAACTTAAAAGTTAATCCGTTAATAAAAATGTTAACTTCGTTAATTAACGATTAACGGATTAACGAGTTAATGCCCAGCTATGGTCATGTGTTTCATAAAAATATCATCTTTCGTTTTGGTTTTCTCTGAGTCTACTACTTTCTGTCAACAATAAAAAAAAAACCAACATTAGTGCTACGGTTTTGGCGTAGACACGTAGCAAACATAATTAGTTAGTCCGCTAAAATTGGTTTAGATTATTCCGCAATTGCTCTTCCTCCCCAGTAAGCATACCGTTTTTTTTTTCAATCCTATAATTTAGCTTCGGACGTTAAATATATTAAGAGCAGTTTGGCATTCACAGGTGTAGACGCTACTTTAGGGATTTGTGCATGTGGATGTGTACGTGCGCGATTCACGTGACGTGATGGATGACGAATCGTCGCGTTACGAAATGAATGGAAGCCTTGGCGGAAAGTTGAGTAACCCGTTCAATAACCGCGTCTGTTGTAAGTCGGGTGTCGTCTTCACTACTAAGCAAAAAACCCATTCAAGACATTTTGTTTAGCTAGGTAATTGCTTCGAGTTTATATTTCGAATGAAGAGTATTTTGGGATGATGTAGAAAAACTATTTTGAATTGTCAATTTGATTAACTGTGTGTTTTCATTCATCATTGTTTTAAGAGGCCTTAGTAATGATTAAAGAAGTCAAATAGTCCCTTGTAGCTTCAGTTCGCAATATTCACTAATAGTTTTACTCGGACCAACAACATAGGCGTCGAGAGAATCTTGGCGTGGGTTGCTATCGTCGATTGCACAGGCACTACCTACTACAATACAACGCCACGATTTTCATTCATAAAGCTTTGATTAACTCTTACAAGTGTCGATTATGGACCCTTCAAATTATGGACGCAATAACGTGTATCTTATACTTCAAATACGTATTAAACTAGCTTATTTAGCGGTTAAATGTTTTGTTCAATTGCTTCTAATTATGATACATGTTAACATTAACAATACAAAATTAACGGTTTACGACTATTTATGACAATTTCTTACTTTACAGTTTCCCAATGCGTACAGCAAGCTAAATAAATTATACTACTAACTAATCTTAGGCCAACTGTATTAAGGAATATATCCATAATACACGTACTAACATATATAAAGTCGGGCTATTGGATAATTTGTAATTTAGACCTGACAATTAGAGAGCTCAAATTATCAGCATTGATAAAATGATTTTTTTTAATTAGAATCATTTATTCCTGCAATCATACGAGTACAATGTTGATACCTATAATTCCTTCCTACACTGGTCAGCGGTAATAATGCAACCGCGCAGGCAGACCACCTTTCTACAACAATAATTATTATGAAATCGGTTCAGCCGAGGCACAAGTTTAAACAGGTATAAATTAAACTAAATGGCAAATGTTATGCCATGATGCTGCCTTCATCTGAGCGGGAGAATCGTACGTTTATAAAGTCATTAGCCGAATCACAACCCTCAAAAAATTACACGATATGCAAAATGATTAGTGTATGCGTAGAAACGAGACAGCGCACTTAAACATGCTGTTTTATTCTGATCTGTTATTTACAATGAGTCTCGTCTACGTCTACGGTATCCGACCGAATACTATTTTAATATCTTTATGATACCGGATATTGATTCATTTTAGTAAGAACCAATTAGTTTTCAAATATATATTGTTTAGTGGCAATTATAAGTTACTAAGTGATGTCCCATTCAAATAATAATTTCTCATCAAATGTCTTGAACTTGGGACATTTTATCTCAAGACAATACACTTTATCTAAGAGGTCCTTTATTTAAAAGAATCTCATCGACAAAACTCTTTTGTCCGAGGTTAGCTCTAAGCCAATGAAATTGGATTTGCTTACGATGTGTAGAACAGATCTGCCCGAGTTTATAGCGAAGTATTAGCGTAAGTGAACGTTTGCCTTGACTGGTCTATGAAATGCTATGCTTACTCTATGATCATCTCTATCTGATCCACTAAACGTATTTTTTTTTAAATTATGGATGACCTATGCACTTTCTGCTACTGAAGAGACGCCGTCATAACTATATATAGCTAAATATTAAGAAAATTACCATGGAACTGGTTGCATAAATTTATTAGTTCACGTCATCGGCGGGTTTTGAGCGGTTAGCCGTTTCGACTGTGCGCGTCCTAAACGCGGTTAGCCTAGATTCTAAACCAGTCCCGCTAGTCTAAATAATACTGCCGTTATTACGCCAACGATCCGATGTAGGGAAACCTTTGTTTTTGTAATTAAAGACCGCCCAATTGAACCTATAATCCACAGATACCTATATTATTTGAAGTTATAACCTATGTTATAACTTTAAAGTTTTATAGATTCATTAAAAACCCAGTATTTTGTTAATTAGTTTATGTACAAGGCAAATTAATTAACATAATACTGCCAATCACCATCCTCAATCATAAAAAGCCTTTGCTTGATTTTAACTTGCAAGTTCTAACTTGCACAGGTTGAATTTAACTGTCTCCTGTTTAGAGAATAAAGTAACACATGTGTGTGTTTTAACGTGTTAAAATTATAACGTGTCTACGCTATGATCGTTGTTTGAAATACTTGATACCAATATCTAAATAACTTCCCACCTAGCAAGGAGGTTTGATGTCTACAAATCAGCTTTTTTAAGAAGGCGTTTTCCAAAACTATTCCATTCGTTAAATATTCAATAGCTACTGATGGTGATGTAGTTAGAATACACAATGTCACCAACCCATACTATCCTGAGGGTATCGTAAGAGGCGAAAAAAAGGAACGCAAGAGGCAGATCACGTAGCCGCTAGAGAATGAAATCTCGATACAAACCCTGTGCCAAACCATCTTGCCAGCGTGGCAAATTTCCCTCGAGAAGTTTGAGGAGGCCGACTATAGGTAGTGGATAGTAATGACCTGAAATGATGATGATGACGTCAATTTTTTACGTTGGTGATCCTCATGGATTCTCTGCCGTTGGGACTGGCCGGGTTATGTGGGCCTCCGGGGCACGTAGAGATCTCTAAAACCGACGGCGATCCTCGAATGTCCGAACCAACACCACCATTAGGAGAGCATACTCCGGGACCCTGGGGATACTCTAGATAGTAGAACCAGCAGGAGACCTGGTAGTTGTTTTTTTTTTACAATATTTTACCAAGTGATAAAGGCGCGGTGAACCTTTAACGAACATTCCTACGTGGCCTATGGGGCTGGCTTTACTAAAGTCCAAAAACCAGTATTTAATTGGCCCGCAGAAACGCCGCGTGAGCCGATGGCATTCTAACTTAATAGGCCACTTCCTCCACTTGAAGGAGACTTCCGTTCTGCAACACACAATTTATTCCTTCACTTCAGCCAAGTCAAGTTAATTAAATATGGCATTTGGTCCCTAAGGTATGTACTTGAAAATATTGTCACCATGTGCAGAACTCTGGTTAAATCCCGACGCAGGTGGTCATATAAAAGAAAATAACTTACTCTAGATTTTTTTTTATTTTTATATTAATTGTAACAGAAATTTCCAATTTTCCTGACGAAATCTGTCAATATTGACCCGTGTGTACCCGTTAAGGGAATGAATGGGCCCTAATTGACTTCATTGAAATATGACTTTAATCGCTCTAACACTTAGTCTCGAACTATAATAAGGCGCCTGTATAGATAAGATTGATGAACTTAATTGGCACTTTGCGTGAGCATTCAACATCGAACATATTTGCATAGTGGCAATTAGCACCGCCATTCATATGTGTGACTAATTGGTTGTTGATTTTTATATTCACTTTGAGAATGGCGAACTTATTTAAGAATCTGCAGTTCTCCTGATGTGGACTGAATTCTAAGCAAAGCTATGGTGACACATTTTACGCGTACGAATACCGGTACCAAGATTTGATGGCTCTACTGTAGCGGACTTTATTAAACGGAAACACGGACGGGGAAATTCACTCTGATGACCACTCCGCTGTTTTTCTGGTGTGGAATTCACTATGCGAGATAATAATATTACCAACACAGTATCCCGAGTGTGTCATCGGAGTTGGCTGAAGGCCTTGTCTACGGAAAGATTTGTCGCAACAGGCGGAAAACTTAATACTTAACCAGTAATCTAAGTCTATTGAGTTTGTAGAAGCTTGACTATATCGGAGGAAGCCGTCATATTCCCAAATGACTGTTGCATTTAAAAACTCATAGCATCACAATATGCGTAGTTTGAATTCTACGAACACTGGCTTAGGGACTGGCTGGTCTAGCTAAGACATTGGGACGTTTACCGGAGTGATATTTAAAGTTTAAGCGACAACTTTAAACTCTGACCTATTGACACAGTAGTCTCCACGTATCGCGCATTCCACGGCATACAAATCGACATTGTGGAAACGTATTTCGCAAAGGGTTACGCAATACGTGCACTGGTATTTTTTCTCAAGTTCAACGCCACACATCGACCTTCTGCGCGGCCACCAGCTTAAAGCCCCACGCAAATAAAATAATTTTACACGGTCCATACTGCGTTCAGTTGCGGAAGTGTAAAATACCTAGCGATATAACCTTGACCAGCTCTGTACCTTCACATAATGAAAAAAAGAAATAATCACGAATTCGGACAAGGCGGGGCGAGACAAAAATGCCTTCATGTGTTCCAAAATAATAGTTAGAATGATCGAATAGGAAGTCTTTGCCTCTGCTGCTGTATTAGAAGACAGCCTGCTTGAGGCCGAACACATAATGTATGGGTGTATTAATATTGTTCTGTATTCATTTTAATTATTTACATTTGATTCGCATGTTATTGTGTTAAGGTCGACGATTTAAAATTTGAACTTGACTTTTAATTTTGTGTAATAGTAATTAATACAATAATTGTGTAATAGTCATTTTGTAGAACCTCATGAAGCTTTTGCCATTTAAAGAATATGGAATCGATATTTTACTATTAGCATTGCTTGTACATTATACATAGCAGTAATGATTGTCGTGGTGCCAGGCTGCTTTATATTCATATTCGGTACCAACCAGGTGACAACAGTAAATGTTTAAAGAAACAAACATATTTTAGTAAAAATACTATTTCATTTATTCACACATCCTCGCCTCAGTATGCCTGCATATTTTTTTTATAATTTATTTACATTCCAAAACACAATTGAGTACTTTTTTGCGACTAAATACTATTACAATTTACCATGCGTGGTGACCGGCGGAGTAAGCCACGGGGGAGGCCTGGTAGATGGGAGCGGAATGGACCAGGGGAGCAGAGTGGACCAGGGGCGCAGCATGGACCAGGGGAGCGGGGTGCGACTGGGACAGCGACTGGCTCACGACGGTCTTGCTGGAGGCGATGGCGGGGGCAGCATAGGCAGCTACACCGTGGCCATAGGCGGGAGCGCCGTAGGCTGCGTGGGCGCCGTAGGCTGCGTGGGCGCCGTAGGCTGCGGGGGCGCCGTACGCGGCAACAGCGGGGGCGGCGACAACGGCGGCGTGACCGGCCAGCTGCTTAGCCAGGACGGGGGCTACACCGGCGGCGGCACCGTCCAGCTGCGCCTCGGCGGTCTTGACGGCGTCGACGGCTTGCCAAGAGTGGTCCTCGGCGGCGTTGATGGCCTGTCCCTGGAGCTCGGAGGCTTGGTCGTGGTATTCGCGGGCGGCGTCGGCGGAGGCACGGACGTGGTCACTGGCCTCGACGTGGGCATCGATGGCGGCACCCTGGATGTCTCCGGGAGAGATGGTCGGCAGAGCAGGGGCAACGGCGTGCGCCACGGCTAAGGGAGCTGCGTGGGCGACGGCCAAGGGGCCAGCGTGGCCCAACGCCAGGTGGCCGGCGATGCCATGGGCGTAGGGTGATGCCAGCAAGCCGGATGGGGCGGCTGCGGCGCAGGCGAGGACGGCGGCGACGATCTGTGAAACAAAACCGATTATAAAATCGATAACACATACCCTATCCCATCGGGATCACGTCACTAATCATGCACTACACTGAATTATTTAATGAAAATATTAATAATATATTTTTGCGTTCCATTATTCGACTTAGTAATGACTAGTTCTCAACTAACCAGAACTCTCATCGTGTACTTCTGTTGTAGACTGCACGAAGGCTACTGACTGCCCCCATTTGGTCGGCGACGGTTTTTATACTCGCCGCCTTAGCTGCTGGCTGTAACGTAGAAAAAAAGTAAGTGGTCGTTCTCAAGGGCGAAAAGGGTGGTCAGGAAGCGCGATTTTTTTTTAGTGATAGATTCGTATGTAACGTAATGACGGCGAACAACTTTTTAAAATTTAATAGTGGACAAGGCACTCGTTGGCGGGCAAGGTGAGGTTCGAAGTTCATTATTTAGCTTTTGTTAATATTTCATGCGATTAAAAGTACGCTAAATGTCACCATTATACCGTTCCATATTTTTACTTTATCAGATCACTTATCTTTCGGTAAAATTGTAACTTTGTAGAAATATTTCACAATTTGAGCTAGTCACGTAAATCTAACTCATTGAATATTTATCCGGTTCCAATTCAACTGTGTTGGTAAACTGCTAAATACTCAAGTTTTGTGAGCTAAGTTTTACTTACGTATTTACGTTAATTTATTTTATTTATATAATGTTGCGGTATGTAGTTTAAGTATATAATTTCCACGTATGTATTGCGGCCCATTTTTCCTTTATCTTTTGTTCCAAAAATATTCCGGAACAAAATCATAATGTAGATAGTGCATTTTAAATAAAATGTTTAGTTTTCTTCGTTCGCATGTGCTTCTAAAGGAAAATCAGCTTACCTATATATAATTATTAAATTTAGTTTAATATATCTCCCAGTGTACCTAAACATTAAATAACTACATTCATAAAAAAATCGAACGTTTTAAATGAAGATGTTTTATTTCTCTTTCTAGAACGTTTAGACATAATGTATATTTGCTCATTGGCATTGCTGACCATTTAGATTGTATGCCTCTGCAATGGCCGCTAAAGACCAGACCATTCAAATCCTCCGAGGTAGGAACGCGTCTACATGCAGCCGAAATTGCCTTGTCGCTCCCTGTTTTCCAGCCAGCCATCATCGGCGGTGGTAATAAAAAATACGACTTATTTAGTTTTCATTATAGTCGACCCTGACAAGATTGGTTACAAAATGTGAATTAGGATTTTTCATTGTCATTATTTGTTTTAAATTATGAATGTGGAAGGCCTTGAGAATAATGTTTGAGGCGGAAATCTTAGTACAATTCGTTTAATACAACCATTGTCATATTACGGGCAAGACCAGAATATAGTACTAGAGCGGGGTAGGCGTAAAAAAGTCGTAAGTGTGGTTCAAATATGTTTGTAGAAAAAACATGAGAAATATACTTCTATTTATCTATCCTATGTAAGTTATTGGTATATGACTGTTGTGTGACAGTTGTTCTTCTACTTTTTGGTACCTACTCCATTTTATTTTCGAAATAAAACTAGTTTTGGATAAAATAATTCCCTCTATTAATATTTCTTTTTTCATCATATTGCTAATGCGAGACGTCTATGCTAATATTGCGCAAATGCGAAATTAATTATGTGTCGTAATGCTTTCACGAACTCGAAATAAAAACGCCTTTGTTCTTTTCAATTGAATGTAAAGCATAATAGGCACTAGAAGTGCAACTTGCAAGAGATCGGAGCGTTTTTAGTTTGTACTCTAATGTCTATGTGAAATTACTTTCACTATTTTGTCTGCAAATAAATAACATCAGGTCGACATTTATCCACATGTGTAGATGTTGTTTTTTCAATGACTGAAATAAGTATGACCTAAAATACCGTTAGAAATCAAAAAATGTCACCTAAGGGTTTCAGAAGCTATAAACAAAAAGCTCACACCTATGATTACATATGATATATACGTATGGTTTTCGTTGTAGGGAATATGGGAAACACCTCTTTATGATAACCTCTAACGAGGTGCATCCGGAATTTGTATTTATATTTACCATATAGAATGCTTACGCGAAAAATAACTGCGAGGTGCTGTAGCGAAGCAAATAAAAATGTTAAATTGGGTAGGCTTTTTACCAAGTAAATTAAAGATTACACAATGTTAACTTCCTTTATGAACTGATGCGTAGAAGATTCAAGTTTTTATGTTCTCGTTGTTCGTATATTGTCTCAATTTTTTTTCGTTTCACTGGGTTACTGCTTTACGCTAGGGGACTCCAGAATCTACTCGTCTTCCCACTAAATTATATTCCCCCAGCGGTATACCCTCACACGACAGCGCCACAGGTTCGCGTAAACGCATTCCAAATACATGGGTCCTTTCTTAACATATGCGGTTTCAGATTTGTAGACGGTAACCACGATTAAGTTAAATTTCACTGGAGTTCATTGTTACTGCGCCATGGCAAATGGCGAGACTCATTATCAAGAAAAAATAGTGGCGATGTCTGTCATACGGAGTTTAGTAAAGGTTGGGGTATTTTCACACGGCATGTCCTATGCCGATACAGTTGGTAACTTACTAGTACTATAGTGTTAGTTCGCACCGTATGCAACACCAGCCCATAAATAGCCCACTGCCGACTGTCCCTCCCCATTACCTGGAAGGTAATCAGTGTAATGTGCCACGCTGGCCAGATGCGTTGGGACAGGGTTTCGTTTCAAGATTTACTTCTCTTGTAGGTAAGTTTTACCCTTAGGACGGAATGGGATGGTGACGCTATGTATTCTAAATCCATTAACACGCAGACTACGAGCAATTGGCAAGAACTGTTATGGCTGGTCTGGTCACTTCAATAGAAAATAGCATGTTTCGGGCCCTGAAATCCTCACATACAGCTAAATTACCCAGTATTTATGTGGGTGTGCCTACAAAAAATGTTTCCTCCGTAAACTATTCTATGTTAAGTTACCTCTTATGACATGCGGAGAATCGAATGGGTCGGCGATACAATTGTACTAATATTAAAACGTAACCTACACCTAGTTCATGGGGGTATTCCACCCGAGGGTGTCGAAAAGCCAATAAAAGGAAATTTTAGAAAAGAAATTCGCTAAATTGAATAAAAAAAAGTGAAAATAAATCGGGAGGTTTCAGTCAACCTCATACTGTCCATAAGATACGAAGACTTTTTTCTTATGACACTCGATAGAACAATAGAACATCACTAAAAGGATCTTAGCATACAAGACTCAATTTAACCATTGTATCTCTGTTAAACCGTTCAATTATCGGGTTAATTAGAGCATCTTACCGCCAAACGTATGGAGGTCCTATGGCGTAACAATCTCCCGATCTAACCAACTTTGATTACCTAACCTGCCCTCTTATAGGCGAAAAAGTGGAATTTCGATTTTAAGCGTAGAACGGTTGCTTCATATACTTTCATAATAGTTCCAACTTATACACTGTGTAACAAAAACCCTATAGCCATATAAAAGTACCTTATGCTAAATTTCAGCAGTAATCTAAGGGTCAGATGTGCCGCCGTTGGATCAACGGCTCCTGGATTCGATTCCGGGGTCGGGTCGGTCGGTAGTCTTTGCCTAAACCAGAGGCACTTTCTCCGAGTCTGGGTGTTATTTGTGTTCGTGAATTACATGTTTGTAAACAGCCCCCGCGTTATAGAGGAGTAATTTCCCTTATATTTATGGTCACCAGCTGATGACGATAGAGCTATCACTAGAGAAATAAGTAGCTGGTTGTTTGGTTTGTGATAAAAATCTGGATCGGAAAAACACGTTTAACATTGTGTTCGATCTTTTTATATTTTATTTTCACTTCCATTGTAACAGTTTAATTGCATAAATCTCCTCTGACGTTCTCTACAATTTCATAAATTCCGTTCTTAACTGACCTCTACTCGGTAAAAAGAATATTTCTACCAAATTTCAAGTCTCTAGGTCTTACGGTTCCAGAAATATAGTGATGAGTCATCCTATCTATAGAACAGCTTCTATATCTTATAGATTATATACCATGGCGGGAGACGTTCTTACCCCGTTTGACCAAATGCTGGAGAACGATTTGATCATAATCAACCAATGGTTCTCAAAGAAAGCTATTGGAGCCTTCAGCCTACATCTGCAGCCTTCCGTAAACTCTCGTATAATACAAGTCTGAATGTAGGACAAGTGGTGTGTATCCGGACTTATAGGCTTTACGCTTGCAATACATAAATAAATCAATATAAAAAGCAGTGAAGTTTTGAAATAAATCTGTCAGTGTTCTAAAACAAACTACGAGCGTATAACATGCAGTTTTTACTAAATTTATTCTTAAAACAATGACTCATCACTTGCACTTATCTAGCCAGTTTTTGCGAGTATGTCAAGGAGAATAAGCTGTATCGTAAATTTATTAAATTAGTTAATTATTTAACGCAATTGCAAAAGTGGGCATCGTTTTCAAAATCGCCAAGTCATACTTTCCCTTTTTGTTTTATATTTTATTATTATTACGTCACTAATTAACAGTGAAAGTGAATACAATAATACGAGTATAATCATAGCTAATGCAACATTGTGCATCTGATGTGGTTTATATTAAATATGGCCATCAATGGAGACCTGCGCTCAAATTAACACACACTGCATATACACGGTACATATACCAAAACAACATATTTTTATAATGTTTGTCTGTCTGTCAGTTTGTTCGGCTAATCTCTGAAATGGCTGGACCGATTTTGAACTTTCACTGGCAGATAGCTAGATGAGTAACTTCGGCTACTTTTATGGACTCTCCACTCACTCCTCTCCCGCTTTTCAGAAGCCCATAGTTAGTGAATTTTCCACCTTGTTAAATACCATCCGGACAAAGATGCGGGTAACAGCTAGTTGGGAATTAAGTAGAATACACTTGGCGATTTTTATTAAAATATTATTATGAGATTGTCAGCGTGGCACAGTAGGCTAATTCCCGTCCATGAATTTGGAGGAGGCCCGACTCTGCAGTGGGTCATACATGGGCTGAATCGGCGATGAGATTGTGTCATTCCACGATACTGCTCTAATGGACATGATTTCCACAGATTACATTATTTTTAATTGTCTACGAACCGACCTTCCCGTAATCATTACATTAACTGGGTAAATACATGCACGTGTTCACAGTGTGTTATTCTAATATCATGCGAATAAAGTTGAAAATTGAGATACGTTTTGTCTCCATTTTTCTCATGAAGTGTTGCACGTAGACTATGTGTTGGGTCGCGTTTAAAAATGACAAGCTTTATGATATTGCCAAATACAGGCATACAAACGCTACGCCTCGGCAAATATACGTGATACAGTAGATACGTTCACCATTCGTTTAGGTCTTGTAGGGATACTCTTACTATTTCTTATTCCTGCTATGGTCACGCTGGCGTCGGCGCAGTATAGCCTCTTCCGTCAGCTGTTATGTCTCCATTCATACTTTGGTCTTCCTCTACCCTTCCATCCATCTACTTTCATATCCAACACTCATCGCTTTGTGCCTTCGATCTCTGCTCGTCACATATCCATAGCATCCAAACAGCATGCTATCTTTTTTTATCAAAATAAGCGACGAATCTGAAAATGATTATAATTAAAACTTATATTTTCCTTTCCTTAATTAATTAATTATTATTTACCTTACTCGCCTCTTACGACACCCTCAGGCTAGTATTTGGTGGTGTCATAATTTACTCTAAATCTATCACCACGCGGACAGGTATCAAATACAGAGTGTTATTGCATTATTATTTGTAACACACTTTGTTAGTAAACAACATTAGGGTATTTGAATCGGAAAATATCACAATTTCACAGAAAAAGAAGTGCATCTGAGGAAACTGACGCTTAGCGTTGCGACAAACTACCGTGTTGCATCTCTTTTAGTCAATAAATTGCGACGAATCGAATTTCTCTAGTGTTTCAAATATTTTTTCTTTGAGCACTTTTTGTTTGCCTATTAGTTAGGTATTTGGCAATGTCAGAAGCGTTTGAGCAAACGTCTTGTACTTTGGTGGTTGATAATGTTTGATTAGGATGCTATCCGTAATTGGAAAGGAAAGGCTGAAAATTGAACGTTGCGTTGCGTTGCATTGAACACGAATTTGTGAACGAAACGAGACTGATTCCATCTACGATTCAAAATAATCCTTTTGTCTTAAGCTCGATGCTTCTAAGATTTTTTGGGTGTGCGTTTTAGGTACAATACTATTCACACACCAAATCTAAGCGACTGTCATCTACCGCAGAACATAACCCACGTTCGCCACGTACACAGACACAAGAACGGTACTACGCAGTCAGCATCCACGATCACAACCAAAGGTAAAAGCATCCGTCCACTTAGTTAAAACCTATCTCGATCTGCATTCCCATTGGTAGTCGCTATTCTAGGTGTTGACAGAAGGTCCAGATTTCCTAGATGTTGATCCCGAAAACTGCCTTGTAAAAATAATACCGTGTTTCGTACCGTCACGCGTCACCGTCACCTATTTTCTGCCAAAAGCGTGGTGTCTCTACAATGGGCAATAGCACATTTCATATAAGTATATCAAGAATCACGCCTTGGCTCTCGCAATTGTTGACTGACCCACAATACTATCTGTTACGTCGTGTGGCACTTTTCCTCACGAAAACTTATCGCGCATCGTCTGAGTGCATCGTATTTGTGAACAGCATTATGCTAAAGTCGGGGATGCAAAGACAGATAATATAAAAAGTGGTTGGTCTGTTCAATTCTGTTAATTGACTCAGGTTTCTCCCTAAATGTGTAGGCGGTTTAGGGACGATTTATAATACACAAACTGACCAAGCCATACCATCCTGTGGATGTGTTATAGAAACAGATTTATTAGCCGCAAGAGAAGGAAAGCTTGATACAAACTCAGTGTCAAACTGTCTTGCCAGCGAGGCACAGTAGGCTAATTTCTTGTTCTAATTGAAGAAAGACTATAGGGTCTATCCAGATGATCCTTCAATAAAAGTTAATTCATCTCCTCCTTTAGTGCTCCTTAGACTAAGAGTCCTGTACAACAGTTATCATAGTGTGTTTACTCAGTCCTTAAGCTGTGAATTAAATATTCTTTATTTTAGCTTTAGCCTGGCCTGTTGCTTAATCGCGTTTATCTATTTGATCATGCGTGTCTTAACAACTTAGTCATAAGAACTGTGTCGTATACGTTCCTATTTGCCACATTTTAATCAAAATATCATTAGCATGCGAAATATCGATCAAACCTTAGCTTCTATCTATGCATTAGTCCAAGATTTTCTTTATTTTAATTTAAGCTGCTGTGAGTTTTGCCAAAAATAGGAATTTGAATGATCAACTGGTAGTTCGATTTGTAATGGACTTGTTATGTATAGGAAACACGAGCACATGATTGACCCATTGATGGTGTTCAAATTGATGCCTAGTGGACACTTTACAAACTGCGAAAGAGTGTTTGCTTAAAATAATTTGGCCAAGCTTATAAAAATGCAGGTTTATCTTTCCATAAGTTCACGAATTATCCACGGTCGACGGGGACGTGCAGTTAAGTTATGGTTAACTGGGAAAGGTTATAGCGAAGGTAAATGGAGCTGCTCCGCAATTACGCTCGACATTTCGAAGCATAGGTTCAACTTTTAACTTGTTGTGAACTGGGTCGTTCAACGGTTTGCTAAAGTATTCTTGATTAAATTTGTTTCTCTTGAATACTTGCCATGGCTCAAGCTCAAGAAATAATGAATTGAGGGTTCGTATTTCATACCAAGAGCAGGAGTGAAGACAAAAGTATTTTAGAACGTAGCTCTCAATAACTTTCTAATTACGGCAGTTACGCAACTGCGTTTCTCTTGTGCGGGTTATAATTTAATTAATAAATCATAAGTAGCCAGAAATGTCAGCTGTGGACAGATCTAGATGCAGGTAAACTGGCTCTACGTCACGCCCGGTGCGCCGTTCACTCGCCTTTGTCGCCTACTGATTCTAAGGGCGTGGTACCGAGTATAGGCGGAAGCGGACTAATTATTTAATTCATACAACCTATTATTTTTAAATATTCTATAACTCTAGAATATCAATGAGTTCATATTTAAGAATCAACGGGCATATTACTATTTGACAAAGCTTTCTTGTTTATTTTTTATACAAAATAATTCAACAAAGTTATGATTATTAATGTTAAAGTCTATTTAATAGAAGTTCTTAATTTGCATAAAATTTAACGCCATCGCTCGTCACTTGAACTGGTTCACTGCATTCCTGTCCATAGCCGGTTGCCGGACATATAGACATGCTTTGACCTCGGTACATTTCACCTAGACAGACAACTCAATAACCCTACGACATATGATATTCCAACAGGTAAACCATACGGCTAGATTTTTACATCTGGTAAGCTCTTTAGCATCGGGTATTGCAGCTAGATTTTGACTTAAAACGACCCGTCTGGCCAGCATGACAGTAGCCTTTCATATAATTGGGGACCCAACTCAGCAGTGGGTCATTTATGGTAGCAGTGGGTTAGAGAAAGCGACAGCTACTCGATTTATTTGCGATGGAACTATTTTGCAATTAACGACATATTCGGAAAAGCGAGTTTTCCCCAATACATCAACTAAGAAAATCTTTTCATTATGGCTCTGCTCTTTTGATTAGTCCTCGCTTTGGATGTCTATGGTTTTTCTTACGTATATCCTGCATATACATATAATTAGAAGGAAGTATATCTGTGGTGTGACTGTCCGATCGAGGTCCGGTGTCATGTCCGTATCGAGTTATCAAATCGACTTGGCATTCGTAATGACGGAAAGACGGAACTTATTACGTCATAGAACAATGTGGGACGTGGGTTAAGGATAACTTCTTTGAACTAGTAACAAAGCCGGGCTTATAACTAGAAAATAAGGTAAAAAAAACATCATCTGTATGAAAAAAGCTGTAGGCAATTACGACTACCTCCTGTTATCGGAGATAGGGGAGCCTTGGAGCTGGGGGTCAATAGTAAATTGAGAAGGTCCAACGCCCCCAAGATCACGGAGAATGTTCCCCTATTAGGGGGCGCAACCCACGACACTGAAGCGGGCAGTGGAGGAGCCCCGTTGGTTTTATTAGGTAGGTAGGACCATCTTTCCGCGCACCGGAGTACCACATACACCGGCTAGTCTCCTACGGCAGGGTATACATGACGATTTTCAACGAAATAAAAAAGGCAATTAAGAATATTAAAATACAAGCTTAATTTGATTTTGAATTGTATCCGTTGAATTATTTTTTCATTCATTATCCTAATCACTGTCTTTAGCTAGTTGACGGTTAGTTATAAATAACATTGAGTGGTTTATAATGGAAATCGGTGGAGAAAAATAATGTAGTTTTTGTTAACTGTAAAATAGAAACGTAGAATAGAATAGAATAACCTTTATTCTGAGAAAACTGCACACAACACAGAACATAAGGAAATACAAAATATATAGAGACATGTTAGTTACATTAAATTCTTAAAGCTATTATGTAAACAGTTTTAGCTTTAAATGATTCTTCAAGAAAATGTTGTTAGTTTGGGTTTGTAACTAAAGCCAGCACTACAAGTGAAACATGGTAATTATAAACCACTGCACTAATATAGCTCAGGCAATAGTACCTGCGAATCATATCGTAGATAGGTATCATTACGGCTGGTTAGAGTGGTTTTGGTTACGCCACACCATCTATGTCGTGTTCAACAATACGGGATAACAGGAGTAGTTTGCTTTAGACAAAAAATAAACTATTTGACATAAAATTTAAACCGACTTAAAAAAAGGCGCCTTGGACATACCTCCATTTTTAATTAAATTCAGTGTCAATTAAGTTGGCACCGTCGAAATGGATATTTTCGCTTTTAAGGTTTTGAAGACAGGTAACATAACTTGTAAAAACACTTAAAAACTGTCCAATTGAGACCTCCTCCTTTTTTTTAAGTCGATTAGTAAAAGTAATACTGTTGGTTTACTGTCATCTTGATAAATTAACAAACTACATTGACTTTATTAGATTTATGCGTAGTTAGATTGGTCTGTATTCTAGGGGGCTGCAAACGTTTCCTGAGGATCAAGGTTTGATTGCGTAATATTCGATTCCGTTAAACTGCCTCGTTGGATTTGTGTTCGTCGTGAACTCCATATTTGTAACCTGCCCTCGTGGTACAGCTGTACTAGAAGTTTCATTTTAACTAAAAAAAATCTTATTTATACCACAATATGGAGCCAATTGCTTTTTTGCAAGCTGAAAATAAAATACATATTCGACATGACATTCGACTTAACGATATACCAAGTTAAAATGTGCTTGAGTACCGAAAACCCTAACCGCCCGCCGGCCGCCTAAAGTTTTTGACGCAACGCCACATTACATAGGCCACTTAGTTTATAATAGTCTTTTTATAAAGCATTGTCTCTCGTGGTCCATGCTCTTTTGAACAATAAGTAGTTGCTCGGATGGCCACGGTCAATCTGTGCTCTTTTCACAATCTAGATTTATCACGCTAATAAAACTTAACAATCTTTTATTGCTTGAAATATCATGAGACAAGTACGTTTATTCTGAGGACATTGTATTTGATCTAGAAATGTGTCGGTCAAATCATATATTCATCATTTGCCTGTATGGATTGATTGTGTTAATGAGAATATGCACATGAAAGACGTGAATGTAGGTATGACGCCGACAGTAGAGTATGGAGACTACCGCCTAGCGTGGGACAAGGGCCAGAAGAAGATGAATTTAAATATAGTTACAGCACTTATACTGTTATACGTGCTGACATCCTGCATCAAGAAAATGTGCCAACAGTTCTAGGTGGAAGCAGCTGGCTAATTCTCCTTTGTGATATTGAAAGAACCTCCATGAAGGTGGATAATTTATGAACTGAGATGATGTGTCATTAATTTTGAGACAGAGACAATGTCTTCAGATATAGAATCATTTCTGGATGGCGTGGGCTATACACCAGTATCCTCACTCTGTATTGCTCCTTTCATATCCTGAATCTATCTATTATTGGCTATGCCGTACTGGTCAAACGTCGGTTTCGCCATATCATAATCCAATCTAGAGCGCATTGCAATGCTACAAATTAAAAAGTAATTCCATTAGTTTATCTGATATTCTGATCGTGTATCGGTAATTCAATCGATAGAAAGGTCGACTCAATAGAAAATTTATAAAATTTCACTACGATATTTTTTACTCCTTTATAGATGACATAATGCAGATGTTAACTAAAAAAATAACGATAGCGAATGCTCTTTTAATTGTTAGTTCATGACATGTTTTAAGCGGTGTCTTATCTACCGATTTTCTAGAGTTAACTTATGTATATCTGAGTACTTATTACCTAAATACTTAAAAATAATTAAACATCCAACTGACGATGATATCAATGACGGTACATAAATATACTTACGTACACACTGGTGTATCACAACATCCTCGGTTTAAAGAATTTAAAAAAATTAACTACGTCAAGGCATGTAGCCAAGTGGCTTGTCCATCGCATGCTCTGGTAGAACTGCCTCGTTGGTCTAGTGGTCAGATGTGCCGCCTTTGGATCAACGGGTCCCGGGTTCGATTCCGGGGTCGGGCCAGTGTCTTTGACTAAACCAGAGGCACTGGCTCGGAGTCTGGGTGTCATTTCTATCTATAATATGTATGTATTTACAAAAAAAAAAATGTATATAAGTAGTATATCATCCATCTCGTTACCATAACACAAGCATTAAGTTGCTTAACTTGGGACGAGATGGCGTTGTGTGAAATGTCCAAGGATATTATTATTATTATTTATTATAATAGAAAACCAAATGTATGGGATGGATACGACATGTCAAAGTTAATCCCAAATATTTGGCGGTCTATTCTGCCACAGCGTACGTTTCCAAAGTCACTTGGCTAGGTACCCTAATCTTTTTTTGATTCATTTATTTGATATCAGTCGTAAAAAGGCAACTGCAATTTCAGTTATCCCGTAAAATGCACAATAAGAAAAAGTACTAAAAGTCGACTTTAATTACATAAGTGAAGTTTGTTTGTTTCATGTAAATTTAATAAATTATGGTATATTTTCCGGTACGTTAATGTGAATCGTTTTCTATGCTGTATACATAAATACTCCACGACAATCGGATTGAGAATACTTAGTGTCACACTCCCATTCAATCATGAGGCTGTCGTACGAGTTAACAAAAGCAAATGACAATTTTGAAACTTAAAACCTTGTGCCAACCCGCCTGGCCAGCGTGGCGCAGTAGGCTAATTATCCTCCAGTTAAGTGGTGGGCTCGGCAGTCTGTCATGCATGGGCTGAGTAGTAGTAGGATTATATTGTTGATTGCCAAGTCTCACAAGATGATGATTGATGACTAAATACATCATCGTCATCATTTCAGCCAAAATAATAAATAAATAAATAATAAATATCCTTGGACATTTCACACAACGCCATCTCGTCCCAAGCTAAGCAACTTAATGCTTGTGTTATGGTAACGAGATGGATGATAAACTACTTATATACATTTTTTTTGTAAATACATACATATTATAGATAGAAATGACACCCAGACTCCGAGCCAGTGCCTCTGGTTTAGACAAAGACACTTGCCCGACCCGGGAATCGAACCCGGGACCCGTTGATCCAAAGGCGGCACATCTAACCACTAGACCAACGAGGCAGTCAAAATACATCCACTGCTGGACATAGGCCTCCCCCAAAGATTTCCGCAAAGGCCGGTCCTGGGCCGCCCGCATCCATTGTTTTCCACCGACCTTAAGCAGGTCATCGTGCACCGTGTGGGAGGCCTACCAGCACTGCGCTTTCCGGATCGCGGTCGCCACTCGAGGACTTTTATGCCCCATCGCGCGTCGGCCCTCTGCCACTTAAGTTTGGCAATTCTGTGGGCTATGTCGGTTACCTGGTTTGCCTCCGTATCTCTTCATTTTTGATTCTATCTCGCAAGGAAACTCGAGCATAGCCCTCTCCATTGCCCTTTCGATGACTTAGAGCTTTTGAGCCTTCTGATGGAGCCCATAGTGAGCGATCACGACTCTGTGCTATATGTCATCACTGGCAACACACATTGGTCGAAGACTTTTGTCTTTAAGCACTGCTGTATTTTGGACGAAAAGATCTTTCGCAACTTCCCGAACGTAGCCCAGCTGAGGTGGATCCGACGATAGAAATCTTTGTTGTTGGACTTACCTAACTGGACAGTGTGTCCCAGGTAAATGTAATGGTCAACAACTTCGAGGATAGAGCCTCCGATGTCAACAGGAGTGACTTGAACATGGATATTAGACATGATCTTCGTCTTCTCCATGTTCATCTTAAGGCCGACTCGTTCGGAGGCTTGACGGAGGCCATAGAGCTAATTTAGTAAGTGGCTATAATTGAACTTGCATCATTTGCAAACATCACATGGGACACGAAGAATAAAATCAGCTTTGAAAATAATAGACAGTGTAAACAAATCATCTATTAAAACTATGTGAAATGGATCATGCGCACAATGGTTCCTCCCACGATTTGATCTAGCTCCACAGTTAACATGACAATATTATGTGGTAACTATTCAGATACTATGTTGGCGTGAAGAAACTATTGTCCTCTTTAATTTTATATGAATAATGAGATATTTAATTGAAACTTCTAGAAAATTCAGAAATGCATGTTTTCTTCAGTAGTAGTTATTAACTGTTATGTTATATGTATTATATTTTGAGGCACAATAGTTCAAACTGATTGTGTTATTTTTTATTTTAGTTTGGATATGATAACTTAGGCTTTATCATATCCAAACCAAAGCCTAATTCCATTTGCCAGATACGGAAGACGTCTGAATACCAGTGTGAGTTGTTTATGGCTGACAGAATTACCCAACGGTAGATGTTGCTATAGAGATAATATTACTTCTTATATTAGGAATTATCTTTATCACCCAACGGTATCTCTTTCTACATACGCCAACAGGAGGGATAGTAGGCGTAGACGTCTAAAATGCTTGAATATTTATAAGTACTTGTAGTCGCCCTGCGGTCTAAATTAGACCATAATTAATTTAAATTATAGTACTATGCTCAATTTGACTTTAACACATTATCATCAGGCCACATTAGTCCACTGCTGGACATAGGCCTCCCCTAAAGACGCATCCAGCTGCTGCAGAGGACCGTCACACAACGCTTATCTCAGTAACGAGACTATCCGACAGAGAACCAAAGTCACCGACACATAGCTCAGAGAATTAGCAGACTGAAGTGGCAGTGGGCTGGTCATATCCGTAGAAGAACCGACCACCGTTGGGGTAGACGAGTTCTTTAACACATACTTTAACAAAATATTATATATACGTGTGTGTCGAGTACCTGGTAATGTGAGTGTTGCTTGTATGTTTAATGATTTAATTTAATTTTAAGCAAATTTTAAAAAAGAAGCGGTCTGTACTCTCCTTCCCTATATCGTCTCTGGTATACAAAAATGAATGTTTTTCTGTATGTCTTTTATAGAATCGTAAACTATGCATTTTATCATGTGATGATCTTCTGCAAAGTTGAAGACAATGAGGAAGGTATAAGAACAAAAAGAAAGTAATATTTGTGTAATGTATTTCCTTCAAATTTATTTTAGTTAGTAACGTAGCACCGTGGATAGGGTACAGCTAGTAAACTATAAATGTGGGAAACTTCATACTACTCCGTCCGCGCAGTTACCGCAAAAAGGGGTAATAAATTTTTGCTATCATCTCTCAAGTATTGACCAACTATTAAAATAAGTCGTCACTGGTTTGATCATCGTCATTTTATTCATGGGATATCCAGTCAGAAGACTTAGTAGCCCATTTTTCTAAGGCCAAATTGGACCCGTGCCCCTCTGGTCAAACGCATTAGCACAGGGTTTATATTTAGTTTTGCTGTTCATGCGGTTAGATTTTCTACGCAACTATTGCCTCTTACTACACTTCGGGATTCGTTGATGACAATTTGGGCTAAATGCTTCATCATACAGCAGTCCTGTACCAGCAGCAATTTGTGTAGCAATAATCTCAGGCCGAACTCGGTTAGCGTAATTGCGATTCGTACATAATAAGTATCTTATCGTGTTAACTCCAACACTAACAATAAAGCTCATTTTGGTCGGCGCGTCATTGTTTTCAGCAATTAAATTCGCAACATAGTCAGACTAACAATGATGTGGCGATGGATCGATAAAGCAAAGGTTATCATTCGCTAGCGTAATCGATTCCAGCTGAGATAATTGTACATTGGTAATTGACTGGGATTCGGTCGAGGATATCTACATGTAACTAGCATTTTAGAGCATTAATATTAGTATAGTACCTTGATCTAAAGGAAATATTAAAATAAACATATTGTTCCTCGGTGGATTGGATCCATCCGAGGATTGGAAATAATTGGCGCATAACTGTAAGATTATCATAAATTAACTACTACTATTATGTGAGTCTTCCGAGGAAAGTTAGACCAAGCATAGAAGAGGAAGAAGGCGCTTTTAAAACTGTTAGGTTCGATAGGTATTGTTGCAGTTGGGCGCTATGATTATTTTTATATACAGACAGGACATCGTCGTCGATTCTACCAGTTTTGTAATTCTAGTTAACATTGGAAAGGTGTCCAGTGTCATGTGACGGGCCTAACAGCGGACAGATCCGGTGACAGACTGTCATGTTGCTGAAATGTTAAAATAGTATGTATTTCGATAGGTATTAGAGCGTAGCATTTTAGCGGTCTAGACTATTGGGTGTCAAACATTAAGAAATAGTAGTATCGTTCAGTTATTGATTATGAGTTTAGTCATTTTGTGGTAACGACCATACGCACTTTGTTCATCTCGATCGCATGAGAATTCGATATTCGCATTTTATGGGTGTTGGAATAGTTGTCTTAGTTTTCCAATATAGCAGTAAAGGTATATATGTTTATATTCCGATAGTATCAACCCTGGAATTTATAAATGTTAACTCACTGTTCTAAAACTTGATTTATACACAACTCAATGTAGAAACTCAAATTTTTACACTATTATTTATATCGCGTTATCATAATGTGATCATAAGCCAGGAAGAGTACACGACGTATTCACATTAATATTTTTATAATGGAATGTTTATGAACAAAATATGAATAAATATAATTAATTATGTTTATTCATGTATGTACGTAAATATACTGCCGGGTACGACCATTTTTATTTTATTTTTCTGATACGACACCCTTAAGATAAGAACAATAGAATTATGATACAAACTACTTACTGGCTCACGAACCCGTGACACAACAATAGCTAATTTATGGAGTGTGATGATGATGGTAATAATGACAAGAATCATGTCGAAGAAATAGGAGGTATAGATAGATAAGTCCATTGCACATTTGCGTTCGTGGAATTCCTAAGCAATTCAAGTACCTTTTGCTTAACCTTGATAAAAGGCAATTGTGATAGTGTAGCTTAAGAGGCTGAACTAAATCTGAGTCATCGGATTGCGTATACTCGGACCTAATATGGGTTTCTTTGCTATGACGTCGAAGGCTAGCCGCTGGCGAAAAGTACTCCACTTATAAAGTCTGCGTACGTGCAAAGATGTATGTTGAGTAGGCTCTGGCGTTTTGTTAGCCTATAGGCAAACAAATTTGTGCACTATTGAGTATATAATACGATAGAATATTGGTCCTTAAATTTGTTCTGAAATAAAGGCGTCATTGCTCCGAGCCAAAAGGTCATAAATATATTGCCAAAAATATTGCTACATGCATTCCCAACGACCATTTTAGCCTTCATATGACCCACTACAGAATTCTCATCTCCTGCATTTTGGGAGTAAGAATGGAGCCTGTAAAGCCAAACACGAGACAGACTTTTGTTCTTTTTTAATTCCTCCTTTCTTAGCAATGCCACTGTTAATGAAGACACATTTCTCTGATACTGTTGACTGACCCTTCTACAATTAACTTGATGTAGTGACGTGTCTGCATGCATGTACGTTACTCCGAACCTGTTCGCTCAGAAATGCCAAGGTGTTGACTATAACCGATTTACATGTTTTATATAACCTTTATTAGGGTTTTTAATTAAGTATTGTCCGTTTCCTAATACGTTAATTTATTTGGGGGGTGGCTAGCGCGTGTTTTTAATGATGACGTCACATACGCTGCTAATACGTGTCCTTTTATCAAAATCGTTTCACATACGTCCCGAACTGAAAGTAGAGTATTAGTAAGTTACCCATTGTATCAAAATCGACAATGACATTAGTAGAGAGAGTAATTCGCACTTTAATAAGCAAGCCAATTCAATTAGACAAAGCTAAAATATTTAGGGACAATAGGTACCGTATTATAACAAAGCTCCTCAGATGTGTCACGACTTCTAATGCAATTTCATATGATTTGGAGGCCGAACAGTAGACGATTTGGCACGGTATCATAAGCCTAAAGGTTAACCTGCGCGACGCACCTGATCCCGAGGTCAAAGCCGTAATCGCTTTCCATCTGCAAAATAATCCGCATTAATTTAGTAAGCTAAGCCCATATTCAGCCGGGGCAGTGTCAAATCTATATTATATTAATACGCGAAGCTAAAACTTTGTGCTCCTTTTTAGGAAATTTGCGCGGACTTTGGTGTATGAAATTTTCCAAACTTATAGCTTATATAGAAAAGGGGTGCAGATTGCTTATATCTTTTTAAATGAAGCATAAAAAAAAACATTAAACACACTACCATGTGTTTGACACACACACGCTCATTTACTTTTTTGTTTTGTGTTAAGGACTGTGGTCGAAATGAGAATAGAACTATAATTTAGATTAATTAAGGTCGAATTTAGACCGCTGATCGACCACTAGTAAATAATAAAACTGCCATATTTTTAATAGAGTAAAATGTAGAAAACAATTGCTCTGGTTACTACATGCATTACGAAACAATAAACCGTTTAGGTAATACAATGCGTTCAGTCTATAAAACAGTTGATGCAGGTACGTGGCAAGGAGCGGCCAGGTACCCTAGATGTGCTCGTGGTAGGGTTGCCACAGATATCAATTTATTTTTAAATAGGGCTTGAGATTTAATTACGGCTTGTTGTGAGCGTTTAATTGTGTATCAAAAACAACTTTATAATTGTATTATCACTTTTTTTTAAACGCGACCCCGGCCCTCTGTATTTAAGCTGTATAGCGGGGGCTGTTGATGAAATTCACGACAGCAAGTGACACCCGCACTCCGGACAGAGCAGAGCCTCCGGTTTACACCCGTGATCCAAAGGCCGCACATCCAGCTGTTGGTCTGGAATATATGTTTGGATAACCTTGATTAATGTTTGAAGTATTTTCTGTAGCCGCACTCATAACTTTTATTATGCCATCAAGTACGTATACAGGGTGAGGACATAAGCTAAACAATAGAAGCAGTTCTGTTTTCAAAATGTAGCTGTAGTAGTAGTAGTAGAAATTTTTGTGCAAGTTTAGGTGTAATCTTGCAATCGAACTTTCCTTCATTCAAAAAGGCATTTCTTTCGAGCGGCAACCATAACTGCATCGTGAATATATAATACGAGAGGTATTTCAGCTTTGTAGCATTTGCATTGCTCTATTTGTAGAGTTTCAAGTTTATTGTGTGTCCAGCTTTAGCTTACTTGAGTATACTAATTATATACACATTTTCGATATCGAGAAGAAAGGCGAATTTCCCTTGTTTTGTATGAGGGCTCCGTGAAAACCTGGTAGGGTCAGACTTTGCAAGGTCCCTAATAAAAGCTGCACGACAATGATAGATCAAAATAACGTACTGATAATGAAGCTATTTAAAGATTAGGAAACGCTTTGTATTCAATATTTAAAAAGGTTTTTGGTGTTAAATTATGTTGCTAGGGCCTGAACGGTTGTTACCAGCTGCTGCCGCTGTGTAAAGCGACGCGGGGACCTGATGACGCATTTAAAATACATTGTGTCACCAAATTATTGAAGTTATCCTGAACGCGTTCCATAAAGAAATCTGTTAATTGCCCTCTTTTAAATCGGAGGTGTTGTTAAGCTTTTTCCCCCCACCTGTTAAACATGCAACACGCTTAGCAATTACTGCTAATCGTACTATGTTCAAACAAAAGGAGAAAAAAACGTATGAAAAGCACCGGCACTCGAACCCGCGACCTCAGCTACAATCAGTTAACCACTAGGCCAAGGCGACTCGCTGTGTCGGTTCCAGCTTTACGTAACTGCGTAATTGATCGACTTCCATATAATTTAGCTTTGTTACTTTAAGTATGCAATCTACAATATCATCATCATCTCTGTATCTTCTGGATATATTCCTCCCCCTTCAAACATATTACTGTATTCTATCTAAATTGTTTTTCTATCGGCCGCTATATTTTTCCCCAATTGTAATAGACGCCTGTAACGGAGTTTGGTCATTGCAAATATTGCCTTATGATCACAGGTTCGATTTCAGAGTCGGGCAAGTAAGTGTATTTGTATACCGCAAAGAAAATCTTTATGCTTACCGCCGATGGGCCCACTAGATGGGTCACAGGGGGAAGACGGCAATCGTTCCGTGTAAAATGTAAATACGGACACTTAGCCAAATCAGATTCAGGAGATTCAAAGAAACTTTACCTATTTTTTCTCGTGTAAAGTTCGTTCGCTGATGACCTGATTAAGGTCGCCGGAAAACGATGGATGCGGGCCTTTAGGGGAGGCCTATGTCCAGCAGCAGTGGACGTCTTTTGGCTGAAATGATGATGATGATGATGAAAGTTCGTTCTCCCTTGATGGATGCCCAGCCAGTGGGACATTGGCTGGGGTAAGTGCCAGTAGTTGCACCCCGGCTACCCACTAAAACCTACCACGATTTTTTTATACTTGAGCCTTGCAATGGGAACCCTGAAACTTGGTGTTATTTGACTCCGATATGTAAAGGCACACGGTGTAGAACTCATATTAAAAAAAGTTGTATTTAATACCTTAATTAGTCTACGAATTTGCTTATCCATTAAGTGAAACCCAAGATGAAGCACTTGGATACTTTCGTAACTCATACACAGAAAGCTGTAGGTACGGGGACCGTTAAGTGAGTAATTAACTATCTACACATTATACATAGATAACTTATTTTATCATTTAAGGTGTATGTTCCAGGGTAGCCCGCGAAATTCAAATTTTCTTACGTTTTTTTGCAATTTGCAGATCAGTGCTAGGTTGTGTGTTGATTAAAATGTTATTCGCGGCTGTAAGACGTATGTAGTTATAGAATTATAATCATCGAAATCATCAATACAACACTCCAAGCTCATAAAGGTGCAAGAAAAACTTCAAACAAGTCAAGACAAAGTCATTCTTGCAAAGTCATTGTTGGATTTCGCGGGCTACCCTGGAACATTCACCTTAAAGTACATCGCTATTTTCATTTGATTATAATAACGCAACATGTGTTTTTATGGATTTTTATTTCAATGTTTCCATAATATCTTTAAAACCAGTACTCTAAAGGTGAGTTTAGGCGCAAGGGATGATCATCCAACCAGATGCCTGCCTGACATACCACCTGGTATGTCAGGCAGGGGGGCTAACTGTAGTTGAGGATTTCATAACCGTGTGAATTGCTCTGTAAACTTCGCTATCGTGGTGTGGCACTTTTTGGTAATTCTCGCTTTTGTAGGCGTATTTTTAGATGTTAGTTCAGAATATTGGGTAAATTGTGTAAACTATGTAGGCTGCGTTGCTGAAACTACCTACTAATAGCATTGCGCAAAGGCAATAACCTCCTGTAACTAGATCAAGACATGACAGACGTAGGGCAAAGCGGATTAACACTCGCCGACATCTGGCCGGCTGGAGAAGGACCTTCACTATACTACTACTACCTTACTACTCAGCCCGGAAATGGCCTACTGCTGAGTCGGGCCTCCTCCCATCACAGGGAGGGCATTTTGAACTTTTCATTGGACACATGTCTTGCTTGAAAGTCTTCTCATTGACCAGAACCTTATATTGACCTTAACTGCACTGAGCGACTATCCATATATACATTCACGCCTTAGGGCACACAAATGGGCGTACAATCACCACCATACAATAGTAGCTGGCGCAGCGCCGGCGAGGATTGCGACATTCGGTACGCAAAGGAACTGCGCGCTAGTGACGCATTGTGACATATTATACTAGGGTCCGCCCACGGCTTCGGGCCCTCGCCAAAAATGACGAATTTTTAAGTAAAATTTAATCTCCCGATACCTTTTTTTTTTTTTTTTTTTACGTCGGAGATCCTCATGGATTCCCGGCCGTTGGGACTAGCCGGGATATGTGGGACTCCGGGGCGCGTAGAGATGGTAAATTGCGCCCCGACCTACCCACTAAAACCGACGGCGATCCTCGAATGTCCGAACCAGGGCCACGGGATACACTCCCCAATAGGAGAGCATGCTCCGGGTCCCTGGATCTCCCGATACCTCCCTCAACTTTTATCCAATCGCATTACGGTCGGCACCAGTCTTTCCCTGCACTTGGTATAACCTGCAACGCGGGGCAGTTTACTAATAAGTTATTTAAAATAGTATAATAGTAGATAGTAAATCACGATTACATATGACACCCAGACTCGGAGCAAGTGCCTCTGGCTTACACAAAGACACTTGCCCGACCCCGGAATCGCGCCGGGGACCCGTGAACGAAAGGCGGCACATCTTACCTCTAGACCAACATTGCAGCAACAAGACGTACATTTTAAACAAGACGTAGATAAATGATGACGTAAATTTTCGACCACTATTTGAAGATACTTAATCTAGGGCATATGTGCCCGGACGGTTCCAACTCATAATAAAATTATGGCAACGATGTAGAAAAAGATAGTGATCACAAACTCAAATTGTGGCGAACTTATTGAATTATTTTTATTGTCTGGTTACAACTTCTGAGGTTACCGGTAGGTTAAAAAAAGCACTGGTTCCCAGACGCAGAAGAACAATTGTGTATAATTGAATTTATTCTCAAAACCTTATATTAACCTTACAGATAGCAAGTTAAAACTTTAAATGATATTTCCATTAAAAATATAAACTTATAAACTTTACAGAAGTTAACAGAAACATACATTCAGGCACACTATGTTGAAAACTAAAACATGAACTAAATGATGAGTGCGACATGAATGAAATAAAAACCTTAAAAAAAATGTTCACTTTGATTTTAGGATAGCAATATGATTTAAAAAGTCAGACATTAAAAAGCAGCCTTAAAAAAAAATATAACCGATAAATCCTTCATAGTATCAACATCAAAATGTGTGCGAAAATACATTAGGTACTTTGTAAGGAACGCATCGGACACGAAACTGCGACGATAGTGTGATTGATTCCGTATACCTAGCGCTCTATTATCAAATATTAACATTCGTTACTGTCGTCGGTCTGGTCGATCTATGTCGAAATCTCTTTTGAATTATAAATAACGTGTCCACGTGTACGTTCTTGACTTTATTTAAATTAATAATCTGGTTTAATAAAATATACTAAATTGTATACAAATATACAATTTAGTATATTTAAAAATATAAATGACATTGGCGATAATGGCATCATTTTACGCGAAAATCAATGATAAATAGAAACCCAATGATAAATTTCAAATTCTTTGGTTACAGATGACGCAAACCAGACCAAACGACAGCGGCCCAGAGACATGTCTCTGGCTGAGCCTCCACACACGATGGAGATCGCCCAGATCCTTATCTCACTACTGCACGCGTGGGGTTTAGACCCTGACCTCGACAGGGTCTGTGAATCGAAGCTGGGGTTACTGCGACCAATGGTAAGATCATTGTTAAGATCCATTAAACGATGGCAATGCATTTAGAATACGTAGTGCTACCGTATTATCCACCTTCTTGGCACACCGTACAGGGCAACTAGAAGAGATAAATATAATCAGTTTTGCACGAAGGAGTAGATAATCATAATTTGTATATATATTAAAAAAACATCATCAGCATCATCCAGTACCGAGTCAAAGTTACGTTAAGTTTAATGGAAGGAAATTAGCCTCCTGTGTCATAAATTTGACGCAGGCTTATCTACGTCATTCGGACGACACCGTTTCAAAATGAGATACTTAGTAGCACAATGTATTCTAAATCAAATCTATTGCAAATACTCTTCTTGCCCCCAGGTACCAGTGTGCTTCGGCGTGGTGTCTCGACATGGCCATATGGCAGTCCAACTGCCAACATGGCTGGGCTCTTGGGCGGAGGCATGTGCCGCAGCGCCTGACGATCCACTGCTCATCACAACTAACCTACCTGTCGAGATAATCAGGCAGGAGAAACTCACTAGGTGCGTACATCGCATAATGTTATACCAAAGCTCATCACAGTAAAGGTGGCAGACAAGGGTGCTGGACACTCAATATATATGAGTAAGCATTTAGTTTCATGAGAAATATTTCGGACTACATGTTAGCACGATGGTTAGCTTCGTCAATACCCCATAAATTTAAAGGAGCATCTTCGTTGGCGCGCCTCATGTATGAAAGAGCTTTAATATTCTTGTTCACGACTGTTAGCTAATACGAGAGAGGCGTCGACAATCACTACTCCTACTTGTTGCTGCGATCCTTCTTGGTACACATCTCTTATTAATATACAACTGCAGTGTAATAATAACTGCAGTGTATACACTGCAGTTGTCGTCTGCGTTGCCTTAAATTGGGTTAGTTCCTTTTTTGTAACTAGATGTTGCTGCTACAATTTTAAACGCGGTAACTATTTACAACTTACCGTGTAAGAGTGAATGTATAGTTGTTCAGTCGATTCAGAATTATATATATTAAGTTTTGATTGTAAATCCTATTTGCTGGCAGACTGTTCACGTCGCGACTGCACTGGGAGTTAAGCACAACACTAACTACCAACCACCTTCTGTCGATCGTAGCGCTTGCCAATACGCTCATGTCCATGAGCAATGCCAGCTTTATCCCCGAGCAGGAGGTCATTCGCCGTCTACACAGGTGAGTTCTTCTGTGTGTAGCTTCAATGAATGAAAACAACTTGAAGGCTTCATTCCTGTTGAAGTGACATGCGTTTGTGCCAATGTGACATGTGTTTGGTTTACAATAAAAAGTGAATCTATATCGCGGTTGCAGACCTTCAACACGGAGCTCGTCATCTTGGGCGGCGGATGAGGAGCGCGAGGAGCAGCTGGCGGCACAGCAGGCTCACATCAAGCAGGGCTGGTCCCTACTGGCCACGCTTCACTGTGTGCTACTGCCGGATAAGGTGGTCGCTGCAGGTACCTTCAGCTGCAGAAACTGTTCAGGAGAGCGATGCTCATAATATCAATTCAGATTTTAACTAAAGAGCTTTTTGTTTTGTCGCCAGGTGCCAAGAACTTCAAACGGCCACAGGTTGAGATGCTCGCTCGTAGGTGGCAGCACCATTGCTTGGAGGTGCGCGAGGCGGCCCAGGCGCTTCTCCTGGCTGAACTTGGCAGGCAAGATAGGATTTAACGTATCTGGCAATAATGCCTGTTTAAGTCTGTTACGAAAACTCCCCGAAACTACCTAGTCTTTTAAAAACTACTAATCTGTGATTATCTGTTCCACAGGTTAGGTCCGAAGGGTCGTAAAACGTTGGTGGACAACTGGGCACAGTTCCTGCCTTTGTATACCCACACCGAGAGCATCAACCCGCATGCTTCACAAAAGGAGCCCGCCGAAAAGGTACTGTCGAAGACTAACATTGATCGGAATAAATTATAATTTATTCGGCTAAGCCTTTAAATGAAAATACAAAACTTGCCCACCGTACGCTGGGAAATAACACGTGTTGTAAAAGTCAACGAAACCCAGCACGCTTGGTGGTAGCATTTAATGGTCCGCCCGGCTAGCCAAGCAATTTTACTGTGTGTATGTGGGAGTCAGTGCCCATTTTAGACCCTGGCATTGCTTTCTATCACGCAAGCCTAGACAGCGTCAAGTCACTGATGAAAAATACAAGGCGGTCAAGTAACTGATAAAAAAAAAGATGCACCAACGGATCGGACCTCCTTTAATGGTGGGAAATCAACCCCGTGCGCCACGCTGGCTTCTGTTGTCCTTGCGGTTAGGGCTGCTGCTAATCTAGTTCCTGAAGCATATATGACACCTTCAAATGATATTTGTTAGCAACGCCGTGTCCTGACGGATTTACACAATGTCACCATCCCATACCGTTCTGAGGGTGTCGTAAGAGGTGGATCAGCTAGTCACAAGTGACGGAAAACTTGATACACACCCTGTGCCATTTGGCACAATTTAGAGGAGGCCCGACTCGGTTGGACTGACTTTACTACATTTAACAATAACCAATTGTAGCAAGAAGAAGAGTTTGAGGAGGAAGAAGAGGAAATAATCCGCAAGCCGTCATCCATAGCTGAGCTGAAACGCAAACAGACGACCGCCGTAGTGTTGCTCGGAGTCATCGGCGCGGAGTTCGGACAGGACATCACTAGCGAAGGTATAGACCTACCTTTTATAGACCTGCTATTGAAGTGCAGTAGCGATGTTGGTGCATTTAAAGGATCATTTCAAGCCAATGTTGCCATTGTATAAAGCGTTAAAACTAATTTATTTGCAGTATTATTCATTTTAAACTGATGTTTTGTTCTGATAAAATGATCCCTTTTCATTTATGAATAATTAAAGCTCAATTTCTGATATACCCTATTATGTAATCTTCATAGATCTACGGGTCAACACCGTATCTTAATATAAAACTGATGATACGAGAGTATGTACCAGAGAGATAATAAGAACGTTAAGATGGTTGGTTGGCAAGGTTTTGAAGGGGAAGTCAAGTAATGCATGCGATCTTTTCAAGTTATCGATTTTGTTTTATCGCAACGACTCGCATCGTTGAGTGCCTAATATATAGCAACCACCGTCTACGAACCGCGCGAAATGTATAGCATTTTCAATACAACGCATGTTTATTGACATAAAAGTATTATGTATTTTTACAATTTTGTATCGCAACGGTATACGGTAAACATTGTGTGAAAGAGAGAGAAGAGTAAAGATATACGAATGAATATGGACGTGATTCGGTGAAACCCAGATCCAACGTTAGCGTTTACATTTAGAAGTCAACATGGACCCAACTAGCTAACCTAAATACCGCCGGCTGCTAGTAAGGAGTGTATGGAAGCTAATCACTTAATTTCAGTTACATTGTTCATATACGTAGGAAAATTTTCTTTTTTATGAACGTAGTTTTTTTTTAAAGTGATTTAGTATGTCATGCCAATCCTAAAAGCTTGTTTGGAGTACAAATTGTAATCCTTGGTCGGTAACTGTGACGTAGCATTAGAATGGTATTAGCTATCGATTTCGCTTGTTTTATATTCATGACGGCTTGCTGTCGCTCCTATGTTGCCCACTTCGCTTGTTGTAGGAGCGGCCGGCAACAAGCGGCGTAAGGACGGCGACAGCAGGAAGAGCTCCGTCGTTGAAGGTAAGCGGAGGTGATGGCCCACAGCCGGGCGCTTAACATTTTGCACACGAGTACGTTTATAGCCCATATCTGGAGTAATACGCTACTTCTGAACAATTTTTTTATGAACAAATACAGCTACACTTTTGCATACAATTACGTTCCCTATTGTTTTTTTTTACTGTAATTAAAAAAAACCGTTGATTAAAACGGCGGAGTGTCATTTAATTACTTTATAAGCAAATTAATTTTGTGCTTATTATTCGTACAAGGCTGGTAATACTAGATTAAAAAATATATGATATTGCTTTGTTAACAGGACAGAGTGTTCCCGTTCCCATAGACACATGCTTATGTTTGACTGGTAATAACGACAAAAAATAGTATTTAGTCTCCATGTGGTGATTCCATGTGGTGGATTTATAATACAAAATGTCCCCAAACCATGTCATCCCGACGGTGTCGTAAAATAAGAGGCGACTAAAGGAACGCAAGGGGCAGGCTTTCTAGCCGCAAAATAACCAACCCGTCTTGCAAGTGAGGAGCTTATTTCCCTGGCGAGAACTTGGAGGAGGCCCGACTCAGCAGAGGGCTGAACAGAAATACCAATTATTCATTCAATCTTGTCAACAATCCTTTCCCCCAGTGATCATAGAAATCTTTTACAGGGTTCACACTGAGCTCTTCGAACAACTTGGCTCGTTTAACGGCGCTGGCGCTCACCCATCTGCTTCTATCACCGGCGTCGGGGCGCTTGCCCGCGCACACCCCGCTTCGGCGGGCCGCCGTCGACCTGCTGGGACGCGGGTTCACTGTGTGGGAGCCATATTTGGACGTCAGCCATGTACTGCTGGGTAAGGACTTACACGAAGCTATTGCTGTCTGCCTACCGCGACCAATCTAGTGGGAGCGCCGGTAATTAGATGGTAGATACTCCCTACGTGTAACGACTGCCATTGGTGGAAGAATGGTAGTCGGGATCGACGGCTCCGTGCTTCGGAGCTCACACTCACACACTCACACTTACACACAGATAATGGACGTATGTGTGGGTGGCCTATGTCCAGCAGTGCACGTCTTTTGGCTGAAATGAATTAATGGGCGTATTGCTATTATTGACGATTCCTAAAAATCATATTATATGTTTTGTAATATTTAATCAAGTATACAGGTATGCAGTGGATTTAGAATACTTAGTGTCAACACCCCATTTTGTCCTGAGGGTTGACAGGGTAGACAGTTGACCTCAGGATGAAATGGGATGGCGACACTATCTACTCTAAATCCGTCACCATACGGAAGGTGTATCGTGAAGTTTAAACATGGTACAAAAGGTGTACATCTCTCATTGTTCACAGGTTTGCTGGAGATGTGTTCTGACGCTGACAAGCTGGTGCCTTCCATGACGTATGGGTTGCCGCTGACGCCCCAAGCGGACTCGTGTCGCACCGCGAGACACGCGCTTACCCTCATTGCAACGGCCAGGTACCCTGCGCGTATTTACGAAAAAATAAGCCGAGCTCCGAGCAAGGTTTCATATGCTCTCATTTCTGTACATCCTCATCAACTGGTGACCTAAATTTTGAGGAAAGGAATTTTTTTATTGCCCTTGACATTTAGCAAAATTTTGATATCACTAGGACCATCGAACCTTCCGTTATGGATATAGGAATATATAACGTCTCACTTTACATTGGCCGAAATGACAACAATAAAATCCAAAAGGGGCCATCCATGTCAAAATATTAGCACTTCAATCCTTTGTACCGCTAAACTCTTGTCGAAATAATTTGCTTTTACCTTGGCATTCGGGTTATCGATATTCTACTGTAGTTAACAATGCATTTATATTGGCGTATGCATTTAGGCCAGCCGCGTTCATCACAACTATGGCCCGCGAGGTGGCCCGCTGCGCTGCGGCCCAGCAATCGGGCCAGCCCTCCGCGGCCCACCACGCCTTGCAGAGAGGCCGCGCTGAAGTACTGCGCGGCATAGAACTGCTCATCGACAGGATGCACCACGAGGTCGCTGAATTGTTGGTTGAGGTATGAATAAGCTTAGCCCTTACCTGCTTATTCAATAGGTCCGAAATCTATTGCCGATAAGGTTCTTTATGGTTTGCTTTCATTTCATTGGAAGTCCTCCGGCTGTTGCGGTCTAGCCGGGTATGTAGGACTCCGGGGTGGGGAAAGATGGCAATTTGCGCCCCGACTTACTTAAATCAACGGGGTTCCTCAACTGCCCACCTCAGGGCCGTGGGTTGCGCTCCCCAACCTTGGGGGCTTTGGCCCATCTTGATTTATGGAGCTCCGCTAACAGGGAGGATTCACTGCTCAGCCCGTAAATGACCCACTGCTGAGTCGGGCCTCCTCCCATCACAGGGTGGGTCAGGCTAATGACCCTCCCTGTCACGCTAGCCAGACGGGTTTGCACAGGGTTTCCCTCTGCACAGAAGGCTATTTTGCTACCATTAATTTGGGTTGTATTAACCCAGTAGTGGGTAATTTTAGAAACGACATCTGTCTCATTGAGAGTATATCGTGTATGTCTCCTTTGTGACAGGTGATGGACATAATCCTTCACTGCGTGGACCAGTCGCACCTGAAGAGTAAAGGGCTGAACGAGGTTTTCCCAGCCATCTGCCGCTACAACCAAGTGTCTCATTGCCCCGCCACCAGAAGGATCGCAGGTATCTATCACCAAAATGATAACACTCCTTGTTTAATATTAATTTTTAATCGTCATCATCATCGTCATTTCAGCAAAAAGACTTCTACTGCTGGACATAGGCCTCCCGCAATGGTTTCCGGCAGCCGACATAACTCACAGGATTGCCAAACTTAAGTGGCAATGGGCAGTGCACATAGCTCGCAGGACTAGCGCCCGATGGGACAGAAAAGTGCCCCAATAATGTTTACATCTTCTTTTTCCCAATTTCGCTGGGGTCAGCACCAGTCTAATCTGAACTACCATTATTTGCAGGGAGCCATTGGCAACCGGTATTTATTGGATAGACCAGGTGTAATACTAACGACTGCTTTGGAATAAGAAATACATTCATTACCACTAACGCATTGGCAACCTTTCAGTGGGCAGCCACACGGGTCAGCTGGCGATGTACGAGCTCCGCGCTGGTCGGTGTCAGTCGCTGGCGGCGCACAACGGGCCGGTGACCGCGTGCGCCTTCAGCCCCGACGGACGGTACCTCGTGTCCTACGCCACTACCGACAACCGGCTATCCTTCTGGCAGAGCACTGCTGGTAACGTACCTATTTCACGTCTCGCTTTAATATCGTTCTGTTTTGTTCTTCGTGCTTTGGTGTCCGTTTTGCCTTAGAGCAACTTTTTTCTTTAATCTCATTCATAAACATACCTGATGATACATGATTTCAGACAAAAGACGTCCACTGCTGGACATAGGCCTCCCCCAAGGATTTCCACGAAGGCCGGTCGTCGGTCCACCGTGTAACAGGCATACCAGCACTGCGCTTTCCGAAACGCGGCGATATCGCGTGGCGATATGATGGACGCAACTAAAAAGCATTAATTACCACATGTCATGTTACAGATTTAAATAATGATTATGAATGCTTACACGTAGCAATGGTATTATCGATCGTTCCTCTACGTGTATACGGCTTTTTATACGTTCCTTTTATATGTTTCCACAGGAATGTTCGGGTTGGGCGCGGCTCAAACCCGTTGCGTGAAATGCTACAGCACTGCCCCCATGGCGGACGTGGCTCGCCTCAACCCGGCACGCCTGGCTCGGCTCGTGTGGACCAACTCGCGGACCGTCACCCTCATGCTGGCAGACGGCTCTGAGACGCGGTTCAACGTGTAAACGAAACAGTATGGCCTGCCATTGAAGATGAGGCGTCTCGGATCGGAATATCGTTTGTTTCTAATCCACTTTATGTAGCAGTCAAAACTTTTTAGTTTGACTATTTTGACCGATGAGCAGTCGAAAGTAATTTTGAACCAAATTGGACTTGTCATGACCTGAATGTTGGTGAAGTTGGTCAAATGTAGTCCGTCTTAAAATCATTGGTTTCAGTGCTTTGGACTACAAATTTGCAGTCAAAACCTCACTTGAAATGAGGAATCGTTAGGTTATGCTTTTAACCAGCTCCATTGCATGGAACATTAGGTCGAAATCCTTTTGACTGGTTATGAGTTTTGACTGCAACAGAGAACTAAGGAATTGAGGACATTCTGCCAAAACATATATGGCAAGTAACGCTTAATATGGCTTAATATGCTTGCTTATCCATATATAATAGTATATTACCCACTATATTTTGTCTTCTGACATCTACTAAAACGATATCTGATGATGATAGCTCACTTTGCTACTCGTATCTGACGTTAAGTGCGATGCGTTGGCATATTTGTCATAAAAGCCATACAACAAATATCACGAATAGCCATGTGAAATTCCAGCGTAACACGATCAGATTAAAGATCCATGGCAGGCATAGGTGCGGCAACATTTGTTATATGACTATCAAATTTGGGCGTGTTACCATTAATTTCTTTTTTTGTTATGGACCTGAAACCTTTTCGGGTACAATTATATTTTTATATATTTATTATTAATCAAATGAATGTTTATTGAGGCCTCTTTGCTGATGGAGGGGTATAATCTATGTATTCCAATTCTATTGCACTGAAATCTAGTGAAACAAAAATATATGGGGCCTGTATTTTAGCTATACACAATATATTTAATCGTTATGGTTTATACTTCGTAATTAAATTCTTTAAGCTTTTAGTAGATATTAAATGTATTTATCAATAATTCGCAGCATTTCGCAACGATTACGTGCATCTTTGTGCGACAGAGAATCATAAATTGTGAACCAATACGTATAATTTATAGATACGCTTGTGTTATATATGCAAATTTTATTTATCAGTTTCTTTATGATCTTCCTTGTTTTGGCTACTTAATCTTGTAAATTTTGTCAGTTCTAACCTGTTTGTTTTCGTATCAAAACTTAAATTAAATTAAAATATTTGATAGACCGCAAAATTACGGCAGGTCTGAACGCATCTATGGTGCAAATCAGGTGGCTATCAAAATACAGCGGTTGTTCTAGAATTTTCGTCTTATATTTTTGTTATTACCTCACGCGTATATATTAAGAAATATTGGTTCGACTTTAGTCGGCGCAGTTTAGTGAAAATTAGTCTCTTTGCAACGATTTGTTTCTCAGATGTATCTTTTGTATTTACTGTACAGTATTATTTTACGCAAACGCTTCTATGCACACCTTGTTTCTTGTTTGTATAGCTGATTTCCTGATTTCTACTTTGAATTTTGTTTAATAACTCGTAACTTATCTCTCGCGTAGTAATATACTGACTATAATGGGCAATTCTTAAATGTTACTAATATTTAGCATTAGGTTAGTAAATACACAGATCCAAATTATATTATAATTGCCATGACTTCGAGCGGGCAGCAACAATTATTAGTCTATGGTGATTTCTGTTGAGTAGATCGCTATTTAACTTAAACGGTGACCCGTTGGGGTAGTCTGGAATTGTCATGAACATTAATAAATTGTAACTATCATGAAGGTAGACGTATACTTGGGCTTTGAATTGAATGGTCAGGGCCCCAAACTTGGTAATTCCATAGAGTCAATATCTACTAATACTGGCTGTGTCAGTTCGGAACAAACTTTTGACTTAAGCAGGTTAAATCTAGCAATTAAATCGCGTCGCCAATCTATTGAAATTAATTGAAGTTTGTGGCCCTGTTAACCATACGCCGTGCACATTATGGTAAACTAGTTTCTTAAGCGGTTCGCAAGCAATACATAACTTTAGAACGCTGCCTTTCTACGTACATATGGTAATAGTGATGCATTTCAAATGAACTTCTTTCCGTCCGTCTATTGGATGCTGGAGCGCTGTGTGGGGACGCTTAGGTAGGCGACTAAAATTAAATATAATAGTTTGCACTCCAGAGGTATTAGTTGGTGTAGCTAGATGCATTGTTGGGGAAACTATGGAGCGTCGACCGCCTAGCGGGGAGTAACTTGCAATATTTCAAATGTTAGAACATGAGGTCTAGTATGCGTCTTGAAATCTTCTCAATCGTGCAATGTGCAACGCTACCGTTAGCGGCAATTGTAGCGTACGACCCTATTTAAGGTCCTCGAAGAAAAGCAAGCGTGGAGTTAAACTTTACATATTTGAGATAGCGCAACCAACTTTGTTAAGTAGAGTAATATCTGTACGAATATTCTTATAAACTACACTGCAGTACACTAGAATGTGCTCCGTTTCCTTCAAGATTTGATTAATTCCAGCCGCTTGTCAACCTTTGCCCATCTAATTGCCAGATGAAGGTCGGATATTATAGGATACAGAGCTTGCCGGTTCTTTTCTGGAGAGTTGCATTCCGCATCTTGACGATTTGTAATAGTTGAATTTCAAATAACAGAGAATCGCGGTTCGGTTGCGGTTTAAATGTCACACATTAATATGCAGTATTAATGTATTTATCCCAGCCGCAAAATTTGCGACAATGCCATACATTTTATTGTCGTGGAGAGTGGTGGGGTTTCCGTATGTTAAAAATATATTGAGTAATTTAAATTATAAAACAACAATGTTTAAGTAAATATATTTTTTTATATTTCATTTTTTGTGTATATCCTGGGGAAGACATGTACATTTTTAATGAAATTGGTCGTTCCCAATACTTTGCAGCAATCTTTGTTGTGTGCTTTATTAAGTTGATAATATCGTCCAGTCAAGCAGATGGGCGAAGGTCGTTCACCTCCATTCCCCCCACGGCTGATTCGATAAATGGCTTATACTGATACCTATTGCAGTTGTTTCTCTAGACTGTGCTGTGGTTAGTGTAGAACTACGTCATTTATTATATGAAGATTACTCCAGTACATAAAAGAAATACCTCAAATGTAAATAGAATACAATCAACTGGTTGTCGTATAACGTTAAGATAAATTTTGAATGACCTATCAATTCTTTTTATGTATATGCAGTAGCATGCAGGAGTACGTTGTGTCTTTACAGATATTGAATAGTAGCTAGTAAGTAAATTATTTCTGTGATCTATCGACGTGGAGAGTTCTTCCATCGGGTATATGCATGTACTATAAGTCAATATTTAAAAAAAACAGAATGTATACCTAAATTATTGAGTTTTTTTTTTTTTTTTTTTTTTTTCGGCAGAATAAATACAGGAAACGCAAGATACAGAATGTAATATATTTTTTTAAAACTAAACAAAACTTTAATACCACAAAATATGGTAAAATAGAACAACAAAAATTTTGTAGCGAAATATAAGATAATTTCCAATTTATGTAAACTTTATATCCTTGTATGTCCTGCCGAAGGGTCGCCGTCTCAGCATTAGCTGGGTGCAGAACACCCAGCACTGGTTTTCAGTCGACAACCCCAGAGTAAGTCACGGACGGGGGTATTTTAATGTTAATAATAAATAAACACAATTATATTTTAATGTTAATTTATCAAACGGAAAAAGTATATTTTTGTAGTATGCAAATCGATAGACATTCTAAATAAACATGCAACTTAATTTACATTTGCAAATATGTAGGTTTGCTCGTCTATTATTAAGACGGTCTATGTTTTACACTTCACCAATAATGTGTGAATTTCTTTTGTTATTTTTAAACTTTCGCGATTTGAACACATAATTAAAAACTTATCGGGACTTATCGCGCACAGAATTAATACCTGTTTTTGCTCGACGTTTCGACCATGTTACAATGGCCGTGGTCGCGAGCTGACTGCAGACCGCAAGTTTTTTCGGTGGGAAGTGAGGGTACTTTGGTCTCCTACCCTCACTTGGTTTTGCACACACGTAGGGTTGTCACTACGGCACACCACACTGACTGTATCGGTTGAAAACTTAGTACCTATACCGCGAACTACACATTTGCTTATAACGGGGTTCCACGATGCCGCCAACTTGAATCCATCTTCTCGGTTGAAATTACGATGTTTTCTGATTTCCACCGCTTCACGAACCGTTCTCGCATAGTAATGCCGTTCAGTGGAGAGGACTTTCGGATCGTGGAGCTCGATCCAGTGATCAGACCCCGCCTCAAGCAAATGCTCAGCAATAGCAGACTTCTGTATCTGGTGATTTTTGACAGCTGCGATGTGTTCTTTTATCCTTTCCGCAATAGTACGCTTCGTTTGACCGATGTAGGAACTACCGCAGCTGCAATCCACCTTGTACACACCGGGAGTCTGAAACGGAATGATATCCTTCGGCGTCCTCACATGCCTGGTTAACTTGGATATGGGGGTATACACCGTTTTGATGGAATACTCCTTCAACACCTTATTAAAATAGGTATTAATTCTGTGCGCGATAAGTCCCGATAAGTTTTTAATTAGTGTGAATTTCGTTGGTAATATTTCCCTCTTGTTCGTTTTTATCCACTCTTCTAGGCAAGTTGATGAAGAGTTTGTCGTATTCAGTCTACTGCGTCTCGCATTTATGAGCATGCATCATAACTTTGGATTACAATTATTTATCCTGTAGTGTTCAATGTTTTATAGCTGTTGATTTTATTTTATCAATTAATAAATATAATAACAGAAGAGCCAATATACTGTTCGTGTTGTGATATAAGGCTTTAATTTTATTTGACATAATAAATGAGTTCCTTCGGCGCTAAGTTATATTTAAAGCACTAGATTTAGTTGCCGTAAAAACACTGACGAAAAAAACTGCGTCGAGAAAACAGTCAAAGCTTTGAATCTGTGTATAGATAGAAGCAATTGAATCGCAGTGCCTCAATTATTATGTCAAATGGTTAGTAATCAGCATAAGCAATATTAGAAATAAGTGATTGAAAATAATACATGCAAATACCCCGCTTTTGACGAGAGAATGTCAGCTGGACAACTGCAATAATATTTACCTTACTCTTAATATTTTAACTTTATTATATTTAAACTTCTATCGGTATATTCGAATTTTAGAAATAATAGTCATGTTAAGCGTCTGTTATGAAACGTGTTATTTGTTAATATTGTATAGTGGGCCTTCATATGCATAAGCAAGTCTGCCTTAACAATAATTGAACACTACGAATTTCTATCTTGGCACGCTACCGCTTCTTGTGCAGGCTATAATTTACACTATAACAGTATACCTATTCAATCTTCTATTTACACACATTGTTGGAACAAATATTATTGGAATCAATTTAGTATTATTCCATTCTGTACCTACATAACGAAACTTGTTTTAATGTCCGTTTTTTCATTTTAATGTCTATTCAATAACTTTAATTATCTTGAGCTCAGGTACGATCTGCGCTAAATAACATGAGAAATGCGTTTCTTTTGTCGCACTGATCGATCTTTCCCCGTACGGCATTTTGAGCTCAAGTTATTTGGCGTAGAGAGTATTTTGCAGTCATTAAGGTCATCCCAATAGATATCAGATTCAGTCTGAATCAATTCCTTGCACTTGGTAGATTGACGAATGCATATGATGGCATAGTCCATTCGAGCGACGCTGATCTTGATGCTAAAGTTCTTTCCTTTTGGACGTGATCAACATAATAGACTAAGTCAAAATGTACTTTAAGTTAATTTAGCTAGATCGCCTTACATACTTCCTGACAGTTAGAGTGAGACCCAATTAGTGCGTTGCGTTGCGTGGCATCGTCGGAATGGACCACAACTGAACCAATTTCACAGAGACTTCGCAGTACTGAAGTATTGTCTTAAAAGTGTACGTAAAACGTCGCTGCGACAACGCACCGCGCTAACGTGTCCTTGCTGTTAAGTCACTATGGCTACCGCGTGCATCTATCTCGGTTTTGGTCAAGAAGATAAGGGCCAATTCATTTTGAACCCTAAGTGTGAAGGCAGACATAAGTTAGTATATTTAATATGACATATCTAGAACAAGATCCAAAATTGAGCTCAATTTAGTTTGGTAGGGCGTGAATGTTAATCGGGTCGCCGGAATGGACTTTAATCATTTGGAGTATTAGTTGAAAGCGTGATCGTCTAATAATGCACAATGTTTTTTTGAGACTGTTGCTCTGTTAAAGTAAAATTGTCTTGAGACAGTAAGCCTTACTGTGTTTAAATGAAAGGGCAATAAACAAACATAATATTTTTAAGTGCGACACAGCTATACCTACATGTCGTGATATTCGAATATTTTTATGACAGACAGCAATATTATACTTATTCATATTTTCCAGTAGATTTTTTAAGTGCATTGCCCGTTTAGATGTTTAGAAGAGTTTAGACAAACACGGGATTTGAATCTGCTTTACACTGTCGACGTACGCTTCACAATAATCTGCCCGTTTATTCAAATGCTTCTCGCTCCGATATCCGAATGGGAATAATAGATGGGGAAATGGTATATGTACTAACGTTTAGAACTACCTATCTTTCCCATTTTTTCTCTACGAACAAAGTAGCGTGTATCAGTTCTACGCGCTATCCAGGTATACTTATATATAGTATACTTAATATCCGGGGCATTAGCTTTTGAATAGGCTCGCAACGTTTTCTCTGCTGGTTTGTGTAAGTTCTGAAAATATGTTGTGCGCTATTCTACTGTCACTGCACTTATAATATTAACTAATGTTATTATTTATTGGTCTCGTGTAATCGATGTTAAATAAATTATTATATCGACCGGAGTGTTTTGTTTTAGTGTAGATGTCCGATTTTTAAGCCCCCTTACGCACTAGCGGTTGAACCGCGGAGGCGGCTAACCGCGCGGCCTGCCGCTTTTCTAGTTTAATATGCAACCGCCTATAATTGTACGCACTAAACCGCCACAAAATTTCAATCGCTGGTGCGTACCATCATAAGCGGTTGCATAATATACTAAAAAAGCGGCAGCCCGCGCGGCTAGCCGCCTAGGCGGCCAACCGCTAGTGCGTACGGGTACTAAGAGTGCGAGCGTAGAGTTTCGGTAAGAAACAAAAACTCGAAACCCCCTGAAGTTTTGTTTTGAATAACTTTGCTCTGACGTAAGTTGATGTTTACCAGATAGTAAACCGTGAGTAAACATATCAGTGTACCGATGACGCTGTACACTATGGACAGCGCGCTATGTCCTGGCCTGCAAATTTAGAATGTTGGTACTCCATTCTGTACTAAACCGACTACTACCACCACTCGGCATAAACTTGATTCACTACTGATCCGGGCCTCCTGCTACAAGAAGGGCAATCAGGTTCTGTGCCGTGCTGGTCAGGCGGGTTGGCACTGGGTGTCGTATCAAGTTTGCCTTCTCTTGCCGCTAGGTATTTAGCCGTATCGTTTCCTATTGCCGGCTCTTAAGACACCGTCAGACTGGATGTCGTGGGACAGCGACTCTATTTATTCTAAATCAGTCACCGCGCGACTAAATAAGAAAGATTTGCCACTTCACCTACTTTATCAGTGGAAACCTGCAGCCATAGTACCGAAATAAAACAAAATTATAATTCTTTAATCGGCTTTATTATATTGCCCAACATCAACTTAATCTAAGGATACATGTTGAATAACGAATAAGTCCGTTGCTGGACTTTATCACGACATTTATTTATCTATAATAGAAATAGACGAGTAATTCATGACTTTCGGTTTATCAGTTACAGAATCGATTGACGGATAAACAACCACAACCTGCAGTCTGTTATCTATTTAAAAATAATATATTAAACAATACATATTCTGAACATAGACAAAATATTTCAGGTAAATCGATACACGTAATTAAATTACCAACATATCCATTTTACGGAAGGTACGTTACAGTATACATAAATACCTAATTGAGCAGGGTACAAAAATATTAATTTAGATAAACCCGCCTAAAAACATTCTTAAAAAGTTTTCGGTGTTGCACACCAATATATCCAAAAGTCGGATTAAAATATTTAATATTTACCACTGAGCTGGCGCTTTAGCACACGACCCAACTGCTACTAAGCAGTGACCTTCACCTATGAGACGTAAAGAGAGAAACCGTGACGCAGGCAGCCAAGAGAACTGGGTTTCACCAGCTGCCAACGAGACGAAACGAAATGTACTGGGTATACCTTGCACCTGTACCGCAGGAGCACTTTACAAACACAAACGACACCCAGACTTGGAGCAAGTGCCTCTGGGTCACACAAAGTCACATGCCCGACCACAGAATCTAACCGAGGACCAGTGATCCAAAGACCACACATCTAACCACTAGACCAACAAGGCAGTATTTTTCTTACCAATTACTTGAATGCCTTTGACCCTATAGGCTTATAGGCTGGAAAGCATCGCCAGGGTCTGAGATGGGGCAGGCAGTTCAAGGAAATGCCCTGTCAGGCACTGGTTCTCACATACACACGACGGAACACAATAAAACTGCTTGGCGCCGGACTAAAATATATGGTAGGACCATTTGATCCTACCACCAAGCGTGCTGGGTTTTGTTGACTTACAAGTTTTGCAACGCGCATTTTTTGCCAGCGTGCGGTGGGGAAATTTTATATTCTGACCCGTCCCCAATCATCATGCTTCCTCTAATGGAGCTCTGGGGCACTCTTCCCTACTAAGTAGCCCAAAGTAGATAAATTGTTTAAAAAATACATAACTAGAGAAACATTTGAGCTTTAACGGCAGTCCATTCAGCGGCACGGGCGCAACGGCCGTTATGTACATTTTGCACTACCCTAACCTTCTTTTATTCGTATTTTAAGTGGCATAAAATTCGTAACCATTGGCATATGGCCTTTAAGCTCGTCACTTATGGTCATTTGATTTATTAATATTATAATGAACAGGTATAATTAACGTGGTTTAAATATACATATAAAATTGTTGCCTTAAACTATAAAATAGGTATAAGATAGGAGAAAATAAAACATCGTCGTCGTTTCAACCCATTAATGAGCCTCCTCTAAATTCATGGAGGGAAATTAGCCTACTGTGCCACGATGGCAAAACGGGTTAGCACCGTTTTTTATCAAGTTTTCCTTATCTTGCCGCTAGGTAATCTGCCTCTTGCGTTCCTTTATGCACCTCATAGGACACCCACAGGATGGTTTAGGTTGGTGACATTATGTATTATATATCCGTCACCACACGGGAATAAAATATACCGAATTCTAACAAAAACAGCGGCTTTTTAAGGACAGTCTCATTTTCCATACCTAGTAAGTTTAAAAAATCTTTTATGCGTTTGCGTACGCCATTACTGGTTTAAACAATGAAGCATTTTCGAATTTAATCTTTAAATATCTATATAAATAGTATATATGGACAACAGACGTCAAGTTCAGACAATGGAACTGGTGGGGTTCATGAATACAATGTTATTGGGACAGAGCACAGAGTAAAATTTTAATAAACTACAGACATACCTACTACGTAGTTACCACTTTGAACATCAAATTAGGACATTTATATACTATTATAATCTTACAAATACACTAAATCTTTTCATAAATCCCACCGTTAATTGTTTTAAAGAGAAGGTGGTAATGTCAATTAAAATATTCAATATTCATTAACGTTTCGTTTGTATACCACACACACACACAGTTCGTGTACCTACAAATATTTGGAACAATGATTTAGAAAAATCCATCAAAAATTAAATTCATCGTTAAACCCTGACTACCGATAACAAAAATTATTAAAATTAGTGCCATCTTAATTAGGCTCTATTTAGAGTAGCATGTCTAAAATTAAACTATTATTAATAATAAAAGTTTCTTCATTATTTCAGTCAATATATGACCCACTACTTGACTCTTACAATGTCATAAAGAAAAATAAGATAACCTACTGTGCCCCAGTAGGCTGCCGAATTGACACCATATTGTCTATATTTGACTAATATACCCATCGCACTCCTAGATAAAATGTAATACTATTATAGTATCTATTTAAAAACCTGCAAATGTGAATCCTGTCGACGCATTTCATAGAACCGATGTTTTCGTAACGTTTCCTTAATTACGCGCACACCACTCCACTCAACTTTCAAAAATTTTCGAAATTATGCATAATCTGGAGTATATTTTCTTAAATCGTCAGACCAGATCAGACACTTTGCAGTGTCCGTGGTCGCGGGACGACCACGGACACTGCAAAGTGTCTGAAACGTTGGGAATAAAATAAAATAAAACGATCATAACCGTGAAGCCATCATTTCCTGCAATGTGTAAAGATCGTGAAAACCTAAGACATAACCATTTTGTCTTCTATGCTTTGCCGTTGTTGGCAAGAAAGTAAAATAGTGTTCAATAAAAGCACATGTAGGTTTTAAATGAAATGGGAGGGTAGACGAATTTTGTGGGTAGACACGGTTGGCGCAGTGGTTGAGCGATCGACTGATGCGCAGCATGTCGCGGGTTCGATTCCCGCACGGAAGAAATATTTGTACGACCTACAAGTATTTGTTCCGGGTCTGGGTGTTTTCTATCCATAATATGTATGTACTTACAAAAAAAATGTATATACGTAGTTTATCATCCATCTCGTTACCATAACACAAGCATTAAGTTGCTTAGCTTGGGACGAGATGGCGTTGTGTGAAATGTCCAAGGATATTTATATAGAAAATTATTCTTTTCACTAGTCAAAAGAAGAAGTGTCTGGAAACATCGGTAGTCAAATAGGATTTGGGGAGCAAAATTTATGTTAGACAGTACAATTGGCAGACAGATGTTAATGAAATAGACGACGTCGATAAAAGAAGAGCTATTCCAGATATGCAGTGAGCATCATTTTGGTAAATCTTTGAAGTTGGTGGGGATATGAGTATGTGTGTGGAAGGTTATCGATATTTAAGGAAACGCCATTGCTTTTCTAAACAGGAAAGCAGACGCGTAAATCAAAAACAGTATTATCAAAGAAATTAATAAAGTGTAACCTTTGTTAATCGCTTGTTCGAGAAATTCTTCGGTGTAAATATTGTTCGGGATCTGAAGACCTTGACGGCACCTCCACCAGCATATGGACATCAGTTGCTTGACGCAGGCGCTGAAGCTTAGTGACTGGGGGAAAAAAATAGGTAGGTATATATTTCGGACATTGTGTTTATTGGGAGAGTTTTAGCGGAGTAAGGCTGACTACTCCAATTTTTTTTTAAGCTTTTTGTCTTAATTAACTTGATAAATGAGCACAGATAACCCAAGAAACATTAGGGAACTGAGATTACTAAGCTTGTAGAGTTATTACTCCCTTTAGCTTTAGCTTGTAATATATACCCAGTTAGTTGGTTTTCGATTTGATCCATAATATAAAGAAAAACTTTTGTTTAGGAAAACATCAATATCGCAGTCATGCTTCAAAATAGAAAACCATGTAAACACCTAACTGGTTTTTTTATTAGTTCTCACTTCGGATGGCTGTAGGAATTTTACTTACGAGTACTTCACACTCTTGTTCCTGGGTATGATCAGTTATTGCAAGAGGTTCCGGTTTCTCCTCTTGTTGTGGTATATTGATAATGTCCCGGATTGGTTGTACCAATTGGTAGAACCTTCCCCCGAAGACACGAACTTGGGAACGCACTCGTGACGTTTGTCTCCTTAGACAACGTAACCACAACGTTTCAATATCCTTGTCTCTACAGGCGGCGTCGAGGAAAAAGCATGTGTTAAGTGCCAATTTTATCTTCAATTTAGGCTTGATAGTTCCTTTTTTAAGGCACTTCATGAACAGGTGTTCGTTATAAGTGGCCAAGCCGCTAACTAGTAATTCATGTCTTAGATCCACAATACGGCCGTCCGGATATACAGCCTTAAGATAACCCAACTTGTGGATATTTTTGTTGAACAAGGAATATCTGAAAGAAATACGAAATTTGACAATCACATCCCAGGACGTTTGTTATCTTAGGTTACCTACTACTTTGTCGTGTACATTTTGTTTTGTTAAATGATAATAAATAATCAATAACCAATAGTTAGATTATTTGATATCATTCAACGTGATCGGAATAGACAGAGGGAATTTATATAAAGATCGAGAAATAGAAACAGCATTGTGTTAATGATGGTCCACCAACAAAAAATGTTAATGATGGTCCACCTTTAAACTAATAGATGTTGTCCAATTCGCAAACCTACCGATTGATGATATAAAACTTCATCAAAAACGGTTGAGCCATTTCGGAGGAGTTTAGTAAGAAACACTATGACTCAAGAATTTTGTATAGATTAAACAGCATAAAAAAATACGTATAACCCTGAATCTTCATTCCTCTACGATCATCTCCTGGTTTTAATAGCGATATTTATATGGCGAAACAACGTTTGCCGGGTCAGCTAGTCGTCGTTTCAGCCCATAAATGACCCACTACTGAGTCGAGCCTCCTCCAAATTCATAGAGCTGTATGATTATTTGATTTACTACACTATTATGTCAGCACTTCAATTATATTACCACATCATCAAACCAGAACCATCCACTAAAGATGTAATGTATTTTAGGTAAATCTTAATACATAACTAATTTTATTAGAGTAGTGGCATTTTCGACTAGCCATTTATGCAGTTTGTTTTTGATTGCCTCGTTGGTGTAGGGGTTTGATGTGCCGCCTTTAGATCACCCGGGTTTGATTCTGTGGTCGGGCAAATGTCTTTGTCTAAACCAAAGGCACCTGCTCTGAGTCTGCGTTTCATTTGTTTTTGTGAAATACATGTTTGTAAACTGCCTTAGCGATACATAGGTTCATTAAAAAAACAAATACAACATATCACCAAATTCTTCTATAGAAAAATACTTGTGTGGTACTACCGCACATGGATATCGAACTTGATGAAGTTGTGTCGGCTAATACTCGGCGGTTACTGCGCGCGGCAGATGTGACGTACTTGTTAATTACCAATAATTTAATTTAATTTTAATGGTTATATGTCTGTCTTGTCCCTCAATATGTCTTTTACCAGGTAGTCTGTTTAAAAATAACTTACCCTCGCTGTTCGAATCTAGGCGTGAACCAAATTTCAGCATTGTCAAAGTGTTTCTGCAAAACCCTGTCCACTGCCAAATAATCATATTCCCTTGAAACACGTCTCGACATAGTGGGGTCACTCAATGGATTCCCGGACATAGGTATTAGGCCAAATATACCGATCTGCTCAAAGAAAACCTTCTCTGCTGTACGCTTTTCAAGCATCTCAACCCACATTAGAAATGGGTTGATGAAGTACAGGACATGAACCTTGTAGCGTGACATACCTAACTGAAAAAAATGTTTTATTGTTATTTAAGCAGGATACAAATACATGGTGATCCGGTTCACATTCTTGACAGTATATAATATATAATAATCCTTAGGGGAGGCCTATGTCCAGCAGTGGACGTCTTTTGGCTGAAATGATGATGATGATATAATAATCACGTGATGAAGATTTAGTTTAAATTAGTATAGTTATATTGAAGAATAAACCAATTATGGCGTTCATAATCGACAGCGTATACCTACATCTCATCTTCAAAATTACTACCAGGTCGGAACGCGGCGCCAACCGAGAAGACCTGGCGGAGGAAACTCGGTGGACTAGTCGGAAAGGCTTTCATGATTGGGCGCCATTACATGATTCAGGCAGGCATGCGCGTTCTATAGAGCTTGGAGAGAACAGAGCTCCCCATTGAAGCGTGGGGCTTAAACCGCTACGGTGCACCAGTGTCACCAGTGGCTTGGCTGTCAATCTGGTTGGTCGCTAAATCGAGGGCTGGCGTGGCTTCCTTAAGCGACGGCGTTGTGTCGCAGAAAGGGGTGTCAGGGCCATTCGGACAGAAGTGAGCTTTGACAGACTTGCGCTGCGGACGGAGGCCAGGGGGAGAGGTACGTAACGCAGTACGTACGTACTACTCAGGGGACCTACAAGCCTTATTGAATGAGGGCGTCCCAGTTAATGTCTGGAATGTCCTTCGATAGTCGTAACTCGTCGGGTACCACGCTACAGTAGAATCTCGCGTCCTCGCGAACCAAACAAGACGTGTGAGTGTATACCGCTTTAGTGGGTCGTCGAATGTGACAGACTCCCACATACCTCGGTTAGTCCTCAACGGCCGGGTGTCCATAAAGTATTCAAAGAAAAAAGAAGCAAGGTGAACGTGCCTTTAGGATCTGTAGGGTCCATACCAGGTCAGGATCACCATGCCGGGTGGCCCCACAGGCAGAGAACAGACGAAGAAGTCTCGTGTAGGGTTTTGGCTCCAGGGAGCTGGCTTGGGACCTTTAAATCCTCGCGACTCATTTCGTGGTGGTGGGGTTGTCCAAGCAAGCATTGCGCCGGCGGTTGGAACCGCCACAGTGAGAGCGGAGAAGCGGCCACGTGGGGATCCCAGGGCTGTACAAAGCGTGTCATAGTCAATCCCGGGGACATTACGAAACTCGTGGCCCTAGTTACAGCAGGCTTTGGACACCGTTGGTTTTAGTGGGTACCGAAGATCCTTACTTCCACCTTTCCGCGCCCCGGTGTCTCACAAAACCCTGCTAGCCCGAAGCGGGCGTGTTGAAATCCCCCTTGACAACGGCGTAGAGTCATGTATCTCCTCCCCGCATCGTCGGGGTGTACCCAGGTCGGTGCATACCTGTGCCCCCAATAACTTAAGCGCAAAGTGCCGTAGTGCAGGAAATTTAGAAGGAAACCAATCGCATGTGTTACCCGCATCTCCGGCGGTGATTATGCCAGTGCGAGACCAAAATCGTCGTCGTCGTCGTTTCAGCCCATAAATGACCCACTACTGAGTCGGGCCTCCTCCAAATTCATGGAGGGAAATTAGCCTACTGTGCCACGCTGGCAAGACGGGTTGGCACAGGGTTTGTATCAAGTTTTCCTTCTCTTTCGGCTAGATGATCTGCCTCTTGCGGTATTCTAGTAGCCTCTTAAGACACCCTCAAGACGGTATGGATTGGTGACATTGTATATTCTAAATCCGTCACCACATGGACATGGACCAACGTTTTAGGGTGAATAAATACTTGTCAACGACTATCGTACATTGCTCAAGTTAATTGGCGTAGAATGTACAGACATTCTACAGATAGCGATAGTAAACCCCATCGCACGAACCTTTGTGAGAAACTGGGTATTTAAAAAAAAACATCAACTTTCATTATTTTAAAAGTAGGCACATATCGAACTTTTACATTCGATGCGACAAAATTGCCAACTAAAACCACGTAGGTACTGTCCACGATGTTTCCAGAACAGAACACGCCCCTCGGGATGATCTGCCAAATCTTCGGCCTGAATCGCAGCCTAATTTCATCTTTTTTAGCAGCTAGTTTTTTAGTAGCTCAGGCATAAACGTGGAGGAAAAGGATGCCGCACTATTGACATAAAGGGAATATCACACGCATTTACTGTCTCCACAGGTTCTAGGCACAGCCCTTACAATCTTTAAGTAAGATCATTGTAACTATTCGTTGGTGCCGAAATCTCCAGTGACGCCCAGTTTCGCAGTAATCTACAGAGCAAGACAGCGGGTCCAAAAAGGTAGAGATTTTAAACTGCAAAGCTGTAGCGACACATTGCGCGTTGATTGGGTGGCATAACGCCAATGCCTCGGGCTGCCCGCCCGCCTACAGCGAGAGCGGAGGGGTGGCCAGGGCTGCCGTTGAGCGCTGTATTGATCGGGCGCCATTACATGATTGAAGAAGCCACCGCGCATGCCCATGCCCCATTGCACGCTTTGTAGTATTTTGGAGCGAACAGAGCTCTCCATCAAACCGTAGGCCTAAACCACTGCGGTGCACCCGTCTTCGGGTTGGCGGTCAACTTAGTTGGTTGCTTAGCTGAGGGCTGGCGTAGTTTATTTCTGCAAGGCCGTTATGACGCAGAGGGTATGCCGAGGCGGGTCGTAAGGTAGCCTTGAATGGCCGCGGGAATGGGAACGTGACATTACTCATTCTGCACTTACCGTAGAGGCCGGTGGTGGTTCGGGAGACCATCGACACAAGCATTATTGACTGAGGGCGTCCCAGTAAACCGGGATGCGCTCCGATAGACGCCACCTGTCGGAGCGCCTCGGTAGAATGCGTCCTCGCGAACCTTTAGCGCTCCAAGCGAGACGTGTGAGGGTATACCGCTGGGGTTTTATAGGGTAGTCGAATGTAACGGAGTACCAAATAACCGCTGAAACCACCCCCAAGGGCAGTGGTATGCATTAAGCAGTTTCCCAGTGAAGAAAGTACACTTTTCTTGTTATGACGCTAATTTCCATCTTTCCGCGCCTCGGGATCCCACATAACTCGGCTAACCCCAGTCGGTGAAGGCCGGATATCCATGAGGATATTAAAATCTAACGATGAGCTCATCATCGTCGCAATATTAATGATAAATGTAAACACGATATGATATTATTATATACTCACTGGTTTTTTGAAGTTTGGAGAGAAATGCACACTATCTGCCCGATCTCTACAACCTCGGAGAGCGAAGTGAAGCAGACAAAGGGATCTGTCGATAGCCCAGGCTAGCTAGGAACCTAGCTTATATTTGTCAATATGCTCCCCGCGGCAGTCTGGTCTACGACGCATGCTCACTGCATCAAATACCTGTATTTATTGATTCAGGACCGAAATAAGCTACATCTAGGAATTTTCCTGTTTAAGATGGAACATAAATAAAACACTATTCCTTCACCACTTATTTCTATCTTACTAACATCCGAGCATAAGCCATCATACAGCGTGCAACAGGTAGCCTCGACAATCCTGCAGCAACAGGCTTTTTCCACATCTAAACAAATAAATGAAATTCAAATCTGTATCAAATTAATGAAAATAAATCTAGACAAAACTTGTTTTTGTATTTAAATGTTTGTACCGGAACTATTGTCCCAGGCACATGTGCCTTGGTTCATAGTTATTTAAGGCTCATAGCGACGTATTGATAATCATAAGGTCATAGTTCGATACTTTGAGAATAGTCATAATGTAATTTTAAATAATGTTCTTCTAATGTAAAATCATATTAAACGCAGTATGTGAGAACATCCACTTATTATTATTAGAACTTGTTTAAATAATTAGTTCCTTAGTGCTCGAGTTGTCATGCTCACTATTGCTCGTATGAGTCACGGCAGTGATGGCGTCGTGAGGCGGGTCGTTCTCTTCCCTGCAATATGGTTGAAGAGAACGAGAGCTGCAACGTGCGTCATGCATTAAAACAGGGGCCGTTGATGAGGGTCGGCTGCCTCAGGCATGAAAAGGTTGTCGACTAGATTTGGCTGATGTTTGGCCAAAAATCTGTCCCTTAAATAAGGGATAGGTTCGTAGGTACAAACAAACTCTGTAGTTGCTCTTTTTAGATCACCATTCACAGAGTTTCTGGCTAGTTCTTTCTGTAGAGCTGCATTCGGACCCCAAAACTAAAAAAATAACTTTATTTAAGTAGGTTTCATCAGAAACTCTTCTGTAACGTCATATTTAAACCGGTGGTAGATGGTAAATTTGAAATATTACATTTGTAGGGTACATACCTTACCTCCAAGTACCTACATATACCTTTACCGTTACCAATTAAAACAACATCGCAAGGAGGAAGACTTTATTTAATCGATTGTGTGTGCTTCAAGAAACGTCGTAGTCGATTATGTATGCTCCAAGAAACGTCGTAGATCTGAAAAGATCGCTCGACGACAACGGCTCAACGCGTGCCGATCCAGCGCTGCACGTGGCGACAAACACGACGACCGCCGCCTACCGCTGGAGAAGTGAAAATATACGCACGCGCTGGCTGCCTCGCCGAATTAAGGTGAATGTCCCAGGGTAGCCCGCGAAATTCAAATTTTCTTACGCTTTTTGCAATTTGCAGGCCAGTGCTAGGTTGTATGATGATGAATATTTGATTCGCGGCTGTAAGACGTATGTAGTTACAGAGTTATAATCATCAAATTCATCAATACAACCCTCCAAGCTCATAAAGGTGCAAGAATGACTTTGAGCTTGAAAAAGTTTTTCTTGCACCTTTATGAGCTTGGAGGGTTGTATTGATGATTTTGATGATTATAATTCTATAACTACATACGTCTTACAGCCGCGAATAACATTAGGATCAACATACAACCTAGCACTGTCCTGCTAATTGCAAAAAACGTAAGAAAATTTGAATTTCGCGGGCTACCCTGGAACATTCACCTTAAGCGAGCGCTCGCGCCGTGCGATCGTGTGTATCCACGCGCCTTCCGCCTCACTTACACACATCGGTGCTCCCTTTCGCGCATCCTATCTCTCTCACACATGTGTGTTCTCTTTTTCGCGCCATAACGCTCACACACATGTGCGCTCTCTCTCTTGTATGCTGTTCGCAATAGTACCTAGTATTAGAAATTATGATCTGTTATTGTCCTACTAATAATAAAAACGTGAAAGTTTGTAGGTATGGATGGATGTTTGTTACTCTTTCACATAAAAACTACTGAATGGATTTTATTAAAATTTTACAATAACATAGCTTAAACATCAGAATAATGATCAGTCTAGCGATTCAAAGGGGGAACGCTGCCAGTATCTTCGGAACCTTGCATATAGGGACTCCTTTAAATAATATATTTTAGTATTTAAGTTTTAGGTTAATTGGTATTTTTAGTCTTGTTAATATGTACTTAAGTTAGTGTTTAGGGAATTAAAGAATGATATTAGAATTTTGAAATTATCCAGAATACAACGATACCTAAGTGTCAAGTAAGCGCGGGTGAAGCCGCGGGGCGCAGCTAGGAATCAATAAACCATTCCTTCGCTTTACCTCGACTGGAGTTTTACTACAAAAGAAGAACACGCAAGATTTTATTTTATTGTTAGACATGTCAAAAGAGCTCGAATGAGCCAACTTGAATGAATTTTTATTTTGAAATAATAATATAAATTTTATGTACCCCTCTAAAAATAACATTTCCAAAACATTATTGGTTATTGTGGACTGCGGAGCATGGAACGTGGGATAAAATAAAATTAATTCTCAATCAATAAATAACGTGCAATCAACTTTTTCTTCTTCTTCTCTTGGTTGACTGGCTGGTTCCGTTTTTTGACACGATTCCGCCAATGCAATCAACTTTATCTTTATTCTTTCGCATGTTTTAGTCAGTCACTGTCAAACCCAAATAGTATTTTACAGTGACATTAGTGACGAGTCGGCAATAATGATTTCGTGGCGGAAAAGAAATTGTTTAATTTATTAATGAATAATTTGCTGACATCCCTTTCTGTTTACTGTCTGTGTAATAACCGTGCTTAAGGTGAGTTTTTGGTGTCATTGTATAAACACACTTTATGTTGATTCTTTTTAAACAAACTTGTCACGGATTTTCCTAGCAGTACTATACTAATTTGTATACGATTCCAGTTCAAACTAAGTTATTACAAAGCTGACTATAAATAAACTGACCACAGATAAACATAGTCAGTGAAACACATACATTCTACTACTTACTACTCAGCCCATCAATGACCCACTATTGAGTCTGGCCTCCTCTCATCACTGGGAGGGTAATTAAGAAAGAAAGAAAGAAAACATTTATTCAGCACAGCATAAGTAAACACACACACACACACACATGTATATAAATAATAACTACAACTAACTAATACTTAAATAATTAATATAATACTAATACTTAATTAGCCTACTGTTAATGAACATACATTCAGGCATAAGAAAACTTGTTAATATAAACAGCATACATAATACAGTATTAGGCTTTGATATTTAAATGTGAATAATACTTGTGGTATGGAGGTTGTAGCCTAGCAGGCTGTGCATAACAATCAATCTGCAGATTAAGGTGCAATGTCTGTTCTGCTGGCTGATCAATGGTTGTCATTGTTGTAAGTTGTGTGTAATATCCAAAGTTGTCACTCCTGACTGTCATTCTACCATCTATGGTAGTCATTACATGTATGTCATTACTTGATTGTAATGTCAGTAGTGTGAAAATTTATAGCCGGTTCTGACATATAATTACCATTGGTCAGATATCACTATGGGCTCCATCAGAAGGCTCAAAGTCACTCAAAGGGCAATGGAGAGGGCTATGCTCGGAGTTTCCCTGCGAGATCGAATCAGAAATGAGGAGATACGCAGGAAAACCAGGGTCACCGACATAGCCCACCGGATTGCCAAACTTAAGTGGCAGTGGGCAGGGCACATAGCTCGCAGGACCGACGCCCGATGGGGCAGAAAAGTCCTCGAGTGGCGACCGCGTTCCGGAAGGCGCAGTGCTGGTAGGCCTCCCACACGGTGGACCGACGACCTGGTTAAGATCGCCGGAAAGCAGTGGATGCGGGCGGCCCAGGACCGGCCTTTGTGGAAATCCTTGGGGGAGGCCTATGTCCAGCAGTGGACGTCTTTTGGCTGAAATGATGATGATGAGATAGAGATCACTCCCTATAAATACTGGTACAGTCTGTGCCAATCTTTATGGCCTGAATATGGTCTGAATGTAGTCGCATTATGCTGCACGCAACACAAACTCAGCGGGAAGTACACAGGGCGAAGCACCCTTGCCATCTGCTTGTTAGTGTGAGTGAGCTATGTTTGTATTGGTTATCACAAGTTCATACCTATGGCTACATTCAGACCGGCCATGAAGATTAGTGTGGCCTGTAATTAGCCCAGGGATGATAATATTTACTACCACTTGGTATGGACATTTGATGAGGAGACATGAAGGGTATATTGCAAAGAGAGTGTTGGTTATGAAAGAGGATAGAAGGGTAGAGAAAGACCTTAGAAAAAAATTATGGATTACATGAAAGCTAATATGAATGTTAAAAAAAATACAATAATAAATAATAGCTGACAGTAGAGAATAGAAAACATACTGTGCCAACTCTACATGATATTGCAGGAAGAAAAAGAAACTACTTAATACCAATGCTCATATTGACTGCAAGCATTGTACTCTACTCAGTATGTGCAGTAAAGGATAACCCTGACAATCTACACCATATAACACTAGTGTTGGATTGTCCATTACAAAGAACCTCTATTACATTTTTTTTATAGAGTAACTGCATAAATAATTATAGCTTAGTATATTTCCATTTAGGATAGGTTTTGTAGACCACTATCCATGTGATGAATTTAAAATACATAGTGTCACCACCTCATTCCATCCTCAGAGTGTTGTAACGGCTAACAAAGGAAATGTCTTGGCAAAATAGTTGTAAGAGGAAGAAAGTTTGATACAAAACCCAGTGACAAGTTATATTGAAAAATAAATAGTTATTCATAGCTGAGTTGGTATGGTCCACAATGACTACTACTCAGTCCATTAATGACCCACTCCTGTGCTGGTGTCCTACCATTACATGGAGGGTAATTAGCCTACTGTGCCACACTGGTCAGATGTGTTGGCAAAGGGTTGTATAAAGTTTTCTTCTCTTGTAGCTACATTTCAGCCTTGCTTTTTCCTGCTGTTAGCTTTTACGACACCCTCAGGTTGGAATGGGGTGGTGACGCCATATATACTTAACAAAACAATTTGTGAGGTGGTGTAATGAGTAACATAAAATGTAATCTACTCTCTTTTGTTTTGTTTTATAATAATAGTCCTAATCTTGTGTATTCCCTTAGGTCACAATGGGAGTAGCAGTGAGTAGATACTCTGAACTGTCTTCCAATCCACTTCTTGAAAGATTCTGTTCATCAGAAGTGATCTGCCCTAATGACCCATTCTGGAACCAGCAGTTGACTTTCAACATCAACCCACCAAGCAGTTCGTGAGTTTTTACTTTTAATCTACAAATAATTTACTAATCTCATTTATATTGGGCACTTCTAAGTGACATGTATACACATAACTTAAATTCCTTTGTTTGTTTGTAGAAAATAACTATGTATTACTAGACCTGTCTTCATCAATCAGGAAATTATGGCCCTCCCAACAATTAGGCTAAATCCAACTAAACCAAAATTACCCAAATCCGTCCAGCCATTGGACAGCCTAAGAAATTTATTTTTATACTAACAACCTTTTACAATGATCTCCAATTTGTTTGATTCTTCTTGGTCCCTAATAGTAGACACAGAACAAACATCCATACATGTAGCCAAACTTTCACGTGTATAATATTAGTAGGACAACAATTAAACGCGCTGAAAAAAAATTTGGTACGAATTGAAACCATAAAAATATACATACATATATACACTCACACCTCTTTCCCGTAGGGGTAGGCAGATACCACTTCTTTCCACTTACTACGATCCTTACATACGTGTTTCGCTTCGTCCACTTTCATCATTCCCTTCATACATGCTCTTCGGTTTAGGGTACTCTTGACCTGGCCTTTTTTCAAGACATCCTGATTTGGTCTTGAAACATCCGCCTAGGTTTACCCCTTCCAACACTTTCATTCAAACTCGCCATATACACTTTTTTCGTCAATCGTTCTTCATACATTCTCTCGACATGGCCAAACCTTCTCAGCATACCTTTCTCAATTTTTGTCACTATCATCAACATAACATGAAGATAATATTATATTATGTAATATATTTTATGATTTATTGGACGATAGTTGGAATCGAAAATGACCTTGCTTGAACCACCTGCAATAGGTGTATTGCCTTATCTATGTAGGTTCATGTTTCTAAATTACATTTTTGTGCTATTGATTGTATCAGCGTCGATGTCTGTTGTCCTGTAGCGTCTTGATTGTACATAGCTGTCTATCTACCTACAAACTAAGTGTCCGTGGCCTGCCCCACACTGCACACTATCTATAATTGGTTTTGCCTTGTTGGTCTAGGCTTGGATTACGAGTCCCCGGTTCGATTCCGGGTTAGGGCAAGTGTATTTGTGTAAACTAGAGGCACTTGCTTTGAATCTGAGTGTCATTTGTGTCAATTTCATGTTTGCAAACACGTTACAGGTTTTACCTAGAACATGGCTTACGTTTTATTATAAAACATATCTATCACACTAGCCCGCTCCAGCTTGTCACAGATGAAAAAAATATGTACTACGAACTTCTTACTTTTATAAGGATTTAGGCGCAAAGGGATGCTCATCCAGCCACACCAGGTGGCAGGTGGTATGTCTAGCAGGGGACCACTGCGCCTATCCACCAATAACGGTAATCGGGGTTTACTTAACCGTCTGAATTGCTCTATAAAATTCGCTATCGCGGTGTAGGACTTTTTGGTAATTCTCGCATTTGGAGGCGATAGTTCAGATTCCGGTAAATTGTGTTAAGTATGTAGCATGCTGGTCTCTACAAGCATAATGACAGCTGACCTCATCTAGGAGGGCACGTAAATCTGTCCTTCCCAGCTACCGATCTACCACCCATGGCAGTCGTTAGACATTCAGAACGATCTCTTGATTTGACATGGCTTCTCTCACAGTGAGGAGCAACTAATATTCGACTCGAGTACGGAGCCGCTGCTGCAGAAGTTTCTGCAGAACAACCTGCAGACCGGCAACCTTGGCTCCCTCGTGCAGGTGTTCATAACACGCGCCACTGAACTACTGGCATCGCCGAACAGTGACAAGTAAGTGCACAGAACAAACTGTTTACCAGTGTTTGATACTATTTTATCACTTAGTAATGAATGAATGTCTCTCCTCTCATATTCGAAAATATTTGCTAAAAAGCACTATGCTTCAAACATATCATCATTTCAATTAACAAATATTCTTACAACAAGCTGTCCTAATTATGGAGCCACAATTGTATATTAATTTAATTTAATGACAAATATAACAAGAATTTGTTATATGTATGAGTGTTAGCGTTTACTGCGATAACGCAAGACATGTATCACAATTATTAAAAAAAAAAATGCGTTATTATTCGGTACACCGGAGTTCTTTATTAAGAGGTATTGTATTTTTATGTTTTTTTTTGTAAAAGCAGGAAGCTGGTAAACAATAGTGGTCCTTAGGTCAAATGAACACGAGAATTTTATATTAGATTATCATACTTTTGGTATGATAATCTAATATAAAATTCTCGTGTCACGGTGTTTGTTATTGAACTCCTCCGAAATGGCTCGACCGATTTTCGTGAAATATTGTTTGTACATCGGTTAGGTCTGCGAATCGGATAACATCTATTTTTCATCCTCCTAAATGTTAAGGGTGGTCCAACCCAAAACTTTTGAAATTTTTTGAGCAATAGATGTCGCTAGCGTATCGTTAGCGTCTTAAATTGCTCAAAATACTTAACCTCTTCAAATCATCTTCCATGTGAGCAGCAATACGTACACACGAGACGTGGCAGCTCCATTCTGAGTGTGTTCAACTTGGACGACACTATGCGACACACAGTGCATCTGGTGTGCTATATGTGTTTTTTTTATTAATTTTGTGTTGTTTTCGTAGTGTCTGTAGAGTTAAGGCAACTCTTTCAATAACTTATTCTCGTTCTTTCTATATGACACGTGCGAAATGCTATTTCTTTCAAATCGAATTTGCTTTTGTTTGAATAGTGTGATGCTGGCATGGCAGTCCTTCAACGCGCTGTTTGTGATCCGCGCAGTGAGCAAATACCTGGTGGAGGTTGTGCCGGAGTATGAGCTGTGCAGGCATCTGGATGTGCAGGCAGAACGGAGAATGGCCAATGGACCTATGGAGCAACGGGAAGGCGATGCTACGGTGAATAACCGAAATAAATGTTGGCGCAGTGGTTGAGCGATCTACTGCTGCGCAGCATGTCGCGGGTTCGATCCCCGCACGGAAGAAATATTTGTACGATTATTTTTTCTGGGTCTGGGTGTTTTCTATCCATAATATGTATGTATTTACAAAAAAATGTATATACGTAGTTTATCATCCATCTCGTTACCATAACACAAGCATTAAGTTGCTTAGCTTGGGACGAGATGGCGTTGTGTGAAATGTCCAAGGATATTTAATTATTATTATTAAATAAATTGGAAGAAGCTGTTGTTTTTTGAGCGCTTTGGTATTTATTCATAACTTCAGCTTAAAGACGCTAGACATAGGCCTCCCCCAAGGATTTCCACGAAGTCCCTGAACGGCCGTACTTATCAGATCGTCGGTCCACCGTGTGGGAGGCCTACCAGCACGTCGCTTTCTGGAATGAGTTTTCTGCCCCATCGGGCGTCAGCCCTGTGGCCATGCCCATTGCCACTTAAGTTTGGCAATCATGTGTGCTGTCTGTAACAGTTTCGCTTGCGTATTTCCTAATTTCAGATTCGATTTCGATCAAACACCGAGCATAGCCATAGCCCTGTCCATAATCATTGCCCTTTGAACTTTTACTACTATGTACTACTCCGCCCATAGATGACCCACTACTGTGTCGGGCTACCTCTCACATAGACGGTAATTAGCCTACTATGCCACACTGCCCAGAGGAGTTGGCACAGGATTTCGTATCGAGTTTTCTTTCGCTAGGTTATCGGCCTTGTCATTTTCTTTTGTCGGCTCTTACACCCTCAGGAAGGAATGGGCTGGTGATATTTTACTTTTAATAACAAATCCGTGTTTAATAAACCCGTGAACATGTATAGAGTGTAGTATTAATGAAACAATTGGTTTGCTAGCCCTCGACGTCGACGGAATCCCCGCCTTCGATTTCGCCTGCAGGAGACTACAGGATGTCATACAACGAGAGCAGAGTTGAGATGCTCATAGACGCCCTCATCGGCCTTATTATTGATGTGCCCGTCACGTGAGTATTACGATGCAATAAAAATAGCCAAATGACTACTCCGGCGTCATCCATGAGTCATGGCACTGGTGGCGTCGTGTGGCGGGTCACTCTCTTCCCTGCAATATGGTGGAGGATGGCGTTGGCTGACACATGCGTTAATCTTGTGAACAGGTGCCGTTGCTGGGGGTCGGTAAGCTCAGGCGAGCGGGTAAATACTGCCGATGTTTGGCCTTTTGCGCCTATTGCGCGGGCTTGCTCTTACAAATACTGTTTTTTATACAAAAACGGTGATTTTAAAACTACAGCGTTTCTTGGTGGCTCTTCTCTGTAGAGCGGCCTTGCGAACCTGTGGTAAATGGTAAATTGTTGACGTATATTGACGTGTCAAAAGAGCTCAGATAAGCAAACTTGAATGTTTTTTTTATAAAACGAAACCCTCATAGAATATAACCTTTATCGCGGGGAGGTTTACAAACATGTAATTGACGAACACAAGTTCACGTACTTAAAGACTCTGAACAAGTGCTTCTGGGTGGTTTGCAACACTTGCCCCGACATCGAACCGGGAACCAACAAGGCAGGCAACATTGGTTTGATAACCAGTGGAAATAGTTTATATTTAAATAAACAATGTGATTGCAGTGACAACACCTACTACCTGCATCTGGAGTGCATCAACACAATCCTCGTTCTCATGTCGGTGTACATGTTCGCTGGCGTCCATGGACAGAACCGCCTTGTCGAGACGTCCTTGATCTACAGGTTGGTATATTTTCTAATTAGTTTAACAATATGCGTCTGAATCGCGTAGGGTTTCAAGGGCAAATAAAGGTTCCTTCAAATTCAACCGCGATGCAGAGCCGACCTTCGGTGTTGCTAGCATCAATCTGCTAAACTCAAAAGTGCTTGTGTTAGAAGCGTACCCTACGCTTCTAACACAGGTCGGCTAAACTCAAAAGTGGTTGTGTTAGAAGCGTAGGGTACGCTTCTAACACAAGCACTTTTGAGTAGTGTGGCGGCGAAGAGACTAATTCAGTAACAGTAACTCTGATGATGACTCCAATTTTATTTATTAGTATAGATAACAGATTATGATGTTTACAAAATAGTATATTTCATTACAAGTGCGGGACCGACAAATGTCTACCCGAGCCGAGGCGCAGCCGAAGGCGAGGGTTGACAGTCGGAACAAGTTGCAATGACGGTTCCGCACGTGTACGGAACGACTATTTTTAATACAGTTGCGAAAAATGAAGCAATTTAATAAAATATATAATAAAAACACAATAAAATCAACTAACAAAACATTTATTTCATATATAATTTTTTTTAAATTCGCCAACTTTTTTTTTCTTCACCCATTCTAGTAAGCAAAAGCAACTTTGCCCATACAGCCAAGTCTTCAGTAGATTTTTTTTATTGATATGAAATGAAAATGAAATTAAATGAGATGAAATGCAATGAAATAAAACCTAACCTAACTCATTCAATCAAATCATTAAATCTGATATTGAAACAAATTAGTATTTTCTTTTTAGAAATATACGTACATATTTGCATGAATCATAAAAACTTCTATGTTTTTTTTAGTAAAAACTTCATGGTTGGTTTTTCCTTTTAATAGACATTATTTTGACAGTTGGGAAAGAGAACGCACAAGTGCGGGAATGGCAAAAAAAAGCACGAGTGTGTAATAGCCCACTTCCCGAACGCTATACGGCCCTGCAATATGCCACTTTTTGAGCAACTGTATTAAAAAAAGACCACTTCCCGAACGCTATACGGCCCTGCAATATGCCACTTTTTGAGCAACTGTATTAAAAATATCATTTTTACTAGGACGCTGTTCCAAGGCCGCTACGGGATGCACGCGCCTCTGTTAGTGAAGACCCTGCTTAACAACCTGTCAGCTATGGTCCCTGCACCGCCGAGCATGTTCGGCGCGCATGCTGGTGGCGGCAGTCTGTTGATCAATTTGGCGTGTGAGTTATACAGTCTACAACTAAGAGTTTGCATTATATATATATATATCGGGTTTTTCAACAAGAACTTTGTTTTTCAATTGGGGCAAGGCTAACAACATGACTGTTTTGACATTTTGTTTTTTAACGTATTCGTAGTATGTTTTTTTAATTTGTTACATTTCGTAAAAATCGTTATATTTTCGGACAATCCAATCGTCTTTCTGAGATCTGAGTGAAGTGGCCAGCCAGATGGTGTGATTTAACACCACTGGCTTATTTTTTGTGGAGTTATCCAAGCTTTGTAGGATAAAAAACTCGGAAGGCTGGTCATTTTTTGCTGACCTGTAGCTTAGGTTCAGCCCTTGTAGGATCCCAGCAGTGATCTTCTTTCGGCTGAAGTGATGCTGGTGATGCAACGGTATTTGTAATAATTTGAATATCTTTACGAAAATGTATAAAATGTGTTTCTTAGAATAGGAAACGTGATTATTATTCCTCAGTGTATACTGAGTTGGAGGGACATTAACCTTCTGTGCCACGCTGGCAATATAGGTTGACACTGCGTTTGTATTACGTTTACCTTCTTTTGTGGCTAGATGGTCGGCGTCCTACATGGTGTGGATTGGTGACATTGTGTATTCTAAATCCGAAAGATATCCATGTCCTTCACTATCTCAAATCTATTCATAAATTAAATATCATCATTCTACAATGCTGCCTTTGTAGTAGATTAAGTAGTATTGAAATTTTATTATATACTGTTCCAAGCTGATAGTGAACCAATCCATCACTTTAAATTAGTGTTTCTAATTTGCTGTGGGCTGAGTTTAGTAGTTAGCTATAAAACTTGAACCATTTGTCCACTTGGTGTTACAGCGGGTCTGTGGAGCGCACTGCGACTGAGCTCCAACGCCCGGCCGTCGCTGTACACGCAGCCGGCGATTGAGCCTGGCGAAGTAGCTCGGAGGCTGAGAAGCGAACACCCAGTCGCCAATCAGTCGTGTCTCCTTCTTCTGGCGCTTGCCAATCACTGCATGAACAATGACAACCTCTACCGCACTGCGCTGCACCACGCCACTGGTAACTTATTACTCATCACGCCACTGGTTAACAAATACTGTTCACACACACATATTTATAGTATGCGCGCGAGCTTCGACTAATTTTAATACATGTTGGCGTAATGATCTACCTTTATGGTTACACTATAGATCGCGCGATGTTGACTCGGCACGGGCTAATTTATTTAAGCGATTGAAAGTAATAACACATTTTTAGACAACAATTAATTATAATGTAATGAATGAATGATATATCATCAACATCAGCCCACATTAGTCCACTGCTGGACATAGGCCTCCCCTAAAGAGCGCCATAGCGCCTTGTCTTCAGCTTGACGCATCCAGCTGCTGCCCGCTACCTTATGATGTATCAATATAATGAAATTATTTTTAAGTGGTTTTTGTTGATCGTTTATTTAGGAAAATGACAATTTATATAGAAATTAAGTTAATGACCTAAATATATAATTAATCAAATAAAACATTTAATATATTTTCAATATTTATTAAAAACAAAGTAATATCCAATCGATGGCTGTTGCAATCAGCACTGGAAGAATTCTATGTATTGGTGTCAATGTTGCGCGTCACTAGTAATTGGGGAGTGCGATGTGTGCCCGCCCGCTTCCACAATCGAAACTTCCTCGGAGCTCGCGCGCGGACAGTACACACACAATCGCGAATTGGAGCCAGCCTTTCTCTCACACATCTCCTTCTGATTTCCTGCTAAGTATAGAGAAAACACATACATCATCTAGCTTGCAGCATCTGTCAGCCAGTCACCAAATCGCCAGTATTCACACGGACGGCTTGAAATCCGCGACCCTCGGGGCTACGATCTGTATAGAGAGAACACGTACGACTATTTTTTGCTGTTTCCAGAAACTTCGGCACCGACGCCTTTGTCCGAAGCGAATGACAATGGTGGGCAACTCACATCGCCTCGCATAGATATGGCTGCAGTAAGTTAAATATATTACTAGATGTCACTTTAAATTGGTTTAGCTCCTTTTTTGCAATGTGATATAATTCAGTCAGTTTTAGATTTGTAATGTTACGTTACATACTTATTTCATGTTTAATTTGGAGCCGGCGTTTTGAAGTTCTGCAAATGTGTTGTTGTTACATGTGTCCCTCGTAAAAATATCTTTTAATTCAATCCAAATTAGATAGCTAATTATGTTTTTACAAAACCGTGGTATTTATTATGTATACATATAGTATATGTTTTAATATGTTACGGTATTTTCAGAGACATATGATACGGTGTTGCAATTAATTTTTATTTATTGGAATGTCGTGTCTTCCCCAGTTACACAAGGCTCTATGCGCCACAGCAAGCTGCGAACACTCCACATTGCTTCTCTATATGATGCTGCATTCGTGCGCGGCCTATAAGCGATACCTTTCTACCGTCGATCACATCGAGGAGCTGGTGAGATTATATATAAACTTATGGTATACGCCGCTACTTTTAAATGACCAGAAAAAATGCTTAAAATATCGTAAATATTTTGTTGAAACTTTTTTTACTCTACTATGATAAAGTTATAACAAATAAAAGGTTAGCATAATGGCTAAAATTGCGCCGTGTAGCTATCGTAAATATGATTCTACAAGTTTTTATTTTTAAACGGAACCCCTGCACTTAGTATTGCCTGTATCGCAGTGGCAGCTTACAAAATGTAATTAACTCAGAGCAAGTGCTTCTGGTTTAGACAAATCCACTTGCACGACCCCGAATCGGACTCGGGACTCGTTGATCCAAAGGCGGCACATCCAACTCCTAGACCAACGAGGCAGTATGTTGCGTAATGTGCGTTTCAAAATTGGTAGATCTTTACTCTAGTGACTGCTTTGTTACAGATAATCCCAATTCTGCAAGTGCTGTACAATGCGCCGGAGAATAACTCTCACCACATCTACATGTCACTGATTGTGTTACTAATACTGACTGAGGACGACGCCCTTATCAAAAATGTACACCAAATTGTAAGTGAATCATTCGATTGGAGATTACAACTGTATTCTTGTTATTTTTCTTCTTCTTCGACTGTATTGTATTCTTGTTCTTCTCCGCTCAAAGGCGCTGAGCCGGGCTAGACGGGTTGTTTCTGTATTCATTATAATGTTACAGCAGACTTTGTTTATCTCGCACGTTAATGCTAATCTCGGAAAGTACTAGTCCTGACTTAAATGGGCAAGAAATAATCTATTCTTATCCAAGGGAGAATAAGTACTAATCGTTAATGTCGTAAATCGCCAATCCACGTGCGATTGGGCGTCGATTTTGACAGTTTGGGTGACGTCATAATGCTATAGTCTGTAGCATGGGACCGGGCCATGTGCCACACACACTAGGCAAGGACTTTTGGATTAAGCAGATTAATGCTAGCTATTGCATCTTGTCGGATCGGGGCGTCGATACATATTTTGCAAGTGGTGACGGATACGAAGTTTCACCAATGCGTTCCATTTTAAGGGTGTCGTACGATGCAACAAAGTGTGAGAGATTAGTAAAAATCATAACAAAGCCGGTACCGAACTGTACTGTACTAAATATTTTCCATCATATTGGAGACACGTTGCTATATTTTCTTGTAAAATTGTTGTACATACATACTATGAACAGAGCAATGCGATATTGTATTTCTTGCGAATATGCGTAGTTTTAGTTGTGTCGTAGACTAGCTGGCTGTGCGCAAGCGACCTGCAGTATAAGCAAGGCCTGGATGTTGGATGGGTCTCTCCACCATGTGCGGCATTTGTGTGTAATATCTGACTTCTACTTCGGCCACGTAATGTTGGGCCGACTGCCATTCTACCATCGCTGGCAGTCGTTACACGTAGTCAGTAGTGTGGATACTGAAACCTGGTCTAACCGTATACAGTACTCGCCAATCTTGGCGCGGTATTCACTATTCGTGTGTGCAATTTTTTTGATAAATATTCCATACAAATATGCCTGCATTGAACATTGCATTATCAACATCTAGGGCGTGTCTTATCAACTAGATGTTTGTCTTTGACAACAACCATGGAACCAACGATGGATGGGTTTTATAAAATTGCCTATTTCAACGAATACTACCGATTGGCGGTGGCGCGATATAAATTGCCTGATGCGAATTTTACTGACCAACGACTATGCTTTGTAACCTTGTGCGAATTTCGTAATGCTATATTGTCAAGGATTTAGAATATACGCTGACACCACGACATTACATCTTGCGGGTGTCGGCCGACTAAAATGAAACCCGTCTGGCCCGCGTGTTATTAAACAAGTTACTGCATAGCGATTACATTGATCATATCTGATCATAGTACCGTGATTAAGTTGACGTGTAAAGAAACGTAATGGAGTCAAATGAAAAGATTATGACCTAATAACGGAGGACTGGATCCGTGTGGTGACGGATTTAAAATACACAGTGTCACCACCCCACTCTATCCTGAGGATGTCGTAAGAGGCGACTAAAGGAACGCAAGAGGCACATCACCTAGCTGCAAGAGATGGGAAACTTAATACAATTTAAGTTAATATCTCCATGAAATTGGAGGAAGCCCGGCTCAGTAGTGGGACCTATATGGCCTGAAATGATGAATGTAGAAATGCACACACACACATACACACCGCTGTATATGCGAATTCATATTAATGCGCATTGCTTTTGTAAATTTCTTACTTACTACACCGATGCTTAGTTCGACCCGCATGAAAAATGCAATCCAAATTATTGTTTGTTTTTAGACATTGAAGAATCTGACGTGGTACACAGAGCGCGCTATCTCGGAGATATCGTTGGGCGGGCTCATGGTGTTGGTCATTCTTCGAGCTCTGCAGTACAACATGGCTCGCGCAAGGGACAAGTACTTGCACACAAATTGTTTGGCCGCCATCGCCAATATGAGCTGTAAGTCATTAGTGCAGCTGCTTGCGAAGCCTGTGCATATACTGTTGATGGAGCGTATAAATAGTTCCACCATAACAATAGGAGGATAATAATAACAACAAGCTAGGCTCCTGGGTGAAGAGCCTGATCCAAAAGGCAGTACTCCAGTCCTCACTCTGGATCCCTGACCACCGGTGGTTTGGGCCTTCGGCTCTGCCATGGGAAGTGTATTCTATTTTATATGTATTTTTTTTAAATAAATGAATTTTATAACTAATTTATTTACAAAATATATTTGTGAAATATGAAAAATAAAGAGATGGATTATGTTATAACTTGACATTGTCAATGTCAAGTTTGTTCGAACACTTATCACTGTCAACTGTCAAACATTTAATGTTCCTCTCGTCGATACGCTAAACTCTCCCTTCATATAAAATTACGTATTTATATAGGTTTCCAATCGACAAGATATATGGTTTGGATAATAGCAAAAGGAAATGTATCCCAAATTAACAAATGAATGCCTTTATCATGCCAATCTAGTCAGACTTATTTAAACTAATATTATAAAGAGGAAATATTTGATTGTATTTTGCATTGAATAGGCCCTGAAACTAAACAGGTATGCCCTGAAACCATAGACGAATAGCCATGAATACATTTGCCCATGCTTAGTTTTCAAGTATTAAATTCTATGGGATATATCACTATCACTACATAGTATAAAACAAAGTCGCATTCTTCTGTCCGTCCCTATGTATGCTTAAATCTTTAAAACTACGCAACGCATTTTGAAGCAGTATTTTTTAATAGATAGAGTAATTCAAGAGGAAGGTTTATAGGTATAATATAATTGCACCCGTGCGAAGCCGGGGCGGGTCGCTAGTTATTATATATATTATTCCATTTAAGTTATATTATAGGCTTATGTCCAGCAGTGGCCGTCTTTTGGCTGAAATGATGATGAAATTCTATATTGGATTTTTTAGATATTACGCAGCAATGGTTATGTTGTTGTATATGTTATTATCGTATTCATGTTAATGTCGGACTTTCACCATCCTAAAATGCATTTTCGCTTACCCAGTTAAATGGGACGCCAGAATGCTGTTACATTGACCCACATTACCACAATGGTCTGGTTGTGTGTTGATTTTAGTGATGAATTGTTGCAGGTGAGTTTAGAAATCTACATCCTTACGTCGCACAAAGGCTAATATCTCTGTTTGAAACATTGAATAAGCGGAGAGCGAGGCTGTGCAGTGAAATAGAAGGTACGGAAATTCTCACTACTCCATCGGGCTCCATGGATTGCCGAGTAACGTTCAACTTCACGGTGGCGTCATGACCAGTACATTGACCCAGTCATGCCCCTCAATATAACTAGTCTGGGGCATTCTGTCACCACCACGTTTTATTGAGGATGTCGTAAGTTCCGACATTAGGAAATCATGAAACAAATCCGTGTGCCAACCCGATTGGCAAAGTGTAAACGTTGAAAAAATTTGGCTAATTTCCCTTAAAAAATCCAAATTTCCAAAAGGGAAATTAGCCAAATGTCCCCCTCAGTAGATTCATTTTGATTAACAATATCGGATGTTGAAGATCATAATACTTATGTTGTTGCATTCAGTAAACTGAATCCATTTAATGCTATGTGCGTGTTTCCACGAGAAACATTTATAATATTATTGGTGTTATTAATTTCTCGTTTATTAATGTTTATTTTTTTATTTTAGGTGGTGACATAAATACTGTAGAGTTACCCCATCACGCAGATGAAAAGACTGAAGAAATTGTAAGTATACTCGTATTTACTTAGTTAGGTACTTCACAGCTTATGAACACTCACAACTTTTAGATAAGTAGAATATAGTAATTACCCTTACACATATTAAATAAAAAATATAATAAAAAAAAATATTCCGTTACCTTCTATTTAGTCTTAGTTTGTACTAGCGGCCCGTCCCGGCTTCGCGGGTGCGATGTTACCCGCGGTTATTGTCGTACCGCGGGTGACGCCGCGGAGCGAAGCTAGTCTAAAAAATTAGCTTAAGTTACTCCTTATATCATCAGCTACCTATCAGAAAAAGTCGCGTCAAAATTGGTCCAGCCGGAACAAACAGACAGACAGACGGACAAAAATTTAAAAAAAATGTTATCTTGATCAATGTACTGTGTATACATACTTTCCTATTTAGCCATTCAGGCACATTTACTATTATTTGCCACCGACTGTTTCTTTTTAATTGTGTCTGTTAAGGACGAGAACTAACGTTGGCTGGGCTTTTTAATTTAACATCTTGAGACACAATATTGACACACTTTATTGGCACGTGCACATCTTACGACCTTTTACAAGAGACTAACTAGAAATACAGAAAAACAGAAACAACTAACTGAAAAAGGAACACTATTTAAAATTATAATAATAGAGTATAAAGACCAAAGAGGTTGCGGTTCGCCAACAGTGTCTAATAAACAATATTCTTTCTTTCTTTCGGTTTAAACAATATAATTTTATTATACATATTAATATTCTAAAAAATATGGGCGCACTCAACTCTTTTGCAGATGGATCATATAGGCGTCCTTGATGAGGTGCTTCGAATGCTGATAGAAATAATCAACTCTTGCCTGTCACACCAGCTGTCAAACAACCTTAACGTTGTGTACGCGCTCCTCCATAAGCGCCACTTATTTCAACAGCATCACCAGCACCCGGTCGCACAGAACATTGAGATGGTAAGCAGAGCAAACATTTACAAGCCATTTAGTTCCTTCAGTGAGCTCGTGTGGTGACGGATTTAGAATACATAGTGTCACATCGATACATTGTGTCACCACAAAGCTGAAAGCCTAGTTGCAAGAGAAGGAAAACTTGATACAAAACCCTGTCTGGCCAGTGTGGCACAATAGGCTAATTACCCTCCATTTAGTTGAAGGAGGTCTGACTCAGCAGTGGGTTCATGGGCTGAGAAATAGAGTCACAGTCAGATATTTCCTCCCATGTAATTGGAGGAGGCCCTGCGATGATGATGGTGATCCATCCTCTAATCATTCGCATTTCAGCAAGTCTGTAAGTTATCATCATGGGTGTTGCCAGGTCATAGGCTACTTCTCAACGCGTCTACAGCGGGTACAAGAGGGTGCTGGCGGTGACCTTGGCGTGACGGAGGTACTACAGTGTATCAAGAAGGGTGCCGAGCAGTGGTCCAGTGATAGACTAAAGGTGGGTTCTTAATTATTTTGTACTAATGTCATTAAGTTGAATTCCCATACTCGAGTATATTGATAAAAGCTCTTTACCTAAAACTGATTTCAATAAAGCACCTCAATGCCAAAAAATTGCCGGTAAATAAACTATCATTTGAAATCGGCGTCTCAGGCATACTTATACCGTGAATAATGTTCGTGTCAATTTTATTTTTCGCCTTTTAGCGCCCACTGTGATGTATGTTTACAGTTTTTTTTATTCAATCTTTTTTTTAGTTTTTAGTGTGAATTTGCTTTGTAAATGAATCGAATTGCACCAAAATCGTTGAAATACAGATATTGTCCATAACATACAAATTCTTCATTAATCTCAAGTTTATACTGAACAATTGATTTCGATAATATGCGGCCAATCTGGAATTTATCCCATTCCAATAAAAAAGTATTTTCCAAATCTATTAATACATTACGTAGTTATCCGATAACAACACGAAACGGTAACGAAACGCGTTCCTTTATGGGATGCCAGAAATTTGGCTCATAATTGAATAGAAAAATGCTTTTTTGTATAAGCCCATTATGGCGTTCACAATCGTCAATGGATACATCATCTTTATCACTACATAGTATAAAACAAAGTCGCATTCTTCTGTCCGTCCCTATGTATGCATAAATCTTTACAACTACGCAACGGATTTTGAAGCGGTTTTTTTTAATAGATAGAGTGATTCAAGGGGAAGGTTTTTATGTATAACCCACCCCCGCTTTGCACGGGCGAAGCCGGGGCGGGCCACTAGTAATAAATAATTACAAATACAAATGATTAATTAATTTGTGTCTCGCTAAAACGATATTACTTTAAATGTTATAGCATGCCTGTAATTTGTGTGATTACCCTTGTATGTTGCTTAAAAATACTGTTTTGTTTAAATTGATTTCGGTGATTATGCAGTTGCCGTGTTTTTTTTATTTAAATAAATAAATAACACTACTACCGGGTCGGAACCCGGCACCAACCGAAAAGAGCTGGCCAGAAGAAACTCAGTGGGGTTGTCTTTTTTTAAACGCCATATTACAATTACCTTGTACATATACCTAACTCGGGTTCCAGAAAGGGCTCAACTGAAATATAAAAAATACAATAAAAAAATGAAGTTATAAGTCTTGAATCCATCCGTGGAGTGAGTCCACCAACCCCTTATTAATAAACGTTATCCTATTCCAGAAATTCCCAGACCTAAAATTCCGGTACGTCGAAGAGGATCGTCCGGAGGAGTTCTTTACTCCCTACGTGTGGGGTTTGGTGAACTCCTGCGGTGGAGTGTACTGGGCCAGTGAGGGCGGGGCGAGAGCGCTTGGGGAACTCTTGGCTTGCTGATGCGATACGCGACCGGTCTGCACCAGAGCCTTATACCGACCGGCTCCTATATAAGTACCAATGCACCGACCGCGTCACATGTAGGGAATTTACACGGGTCGATGATCGGTCTTCTAAATGACAATCCGGGAGCCACGTGACTTTCAAATCGCACGCTTTGATAGAATATAAAGACAAATGTATGGGATGACGCGAGCTGTTGCTATCCATCACATACATTTATCTTTCGTTGACCAGACCATGTAATTGGTCAGTTGCACCACCAAATAGTTAGGTACAGAAATTAATCCAACTAAAATGATGACAGTAAAATGACACATAGATATTTTCTTACTACATTGACCGGTGCCACCCACTTCTTTAAGACGTAACCAAGTGGGTGGCATAACGAATAACCACAGACTATCAGTTTTATGAAATAAAATAAATCGAAAATATGCAAATTAGCATTTATCTATTACAGTCTCTCAGACTCATTTGCAATTTGTATCTAATACACAATTATTGATAAAAAAAAGCATTACTTAGTACCTCTAATTACCGTGTTGCGGCGAATTAGGATGCATTGTATCATTGCCTTTTTCCATCCTGAGTATGTCGTAAGAGCCGACAAAAGGCCGAAAACCTAGCCGCTAGTTAAGGAAACCTTAAGACAGAACTCTGTATCTACCGGTTTGGCCAGCATGGAACGGTAGGCTAATTACCCTCCATGTAAAGGGAGGAGGCCTGACTCAGCAGTGGGTCATTTACAGGCTGAGTAGTACTAGTAGTACCTCAAATAACGTAATTCAGGTTATAGAATAACACATATTGTCGGTTATTCTTTCTTTCTTTCAATCGATGATAGAATAGATTTATTAGCGATTATACACTACCCTCACCTCGAATGTGACCTGTCAAAAGTATCAAGCTATATTTGATATAGTGCAGAGTTGCGGACTCTAGCGCGACCGCCGAGAGTAGGTATGAAAAGTGACGGGCATACATAAGCTTAACTGCTGTGCCTAACTATTTTGTGGTTGCAAGCTATGAGGTGTGTTTGAAACAACAAACATGAACAAGTGACGCGAGATTTATTGTTTTGACTAGGAGCTAAAACCAATACATCTAAACTCAGTAATCGCCTTTTAATAAAGACATTGATTATTATATAATGCCTCATTGGCACTGTATGTATGAATTTAGATCGTTCATTCAACAGTAGTGGGCATTGGCCCCATGTTTCCTATAACTTCCGTAAAACTAAGTCGACCCTCCTCCAATCTGATTAGTAAAAGCTCTCCTGCTGTCATACTTTTCTTATCAAATTTTTGCTGCGCTTTCTGCTCATCTAGTTAGTTCATTTAGTCACTTAGAGTGACACGGGTTAGTGACGCATATTCTAAATTTTTCAAATTCTATTGATTAAGTAAATGTCTTTGTTGTTAGTGGCAGGTGAACAGCTTGCATTCCTATATCAATTCAAATATGTTTCTGTAAAAAATATCATGATTGTAATTTTGCATATCAATTGTTATATATTTAGCGATTTGGTGTTGTGCTCTGTTGAGTTTGTAATTTTAGTCGAATTAAAAATAAGTTTCTAATGTTCCATTTGCGGGCAAATAATTTGACGTTTAAATCATAAAAGTGACTCAATTTTGACTCTATAGTCAAAATTGACAATCACCGTGCCTTTTTTGTCGATTTTGACAGTTACGGTAACTGGTATGGAACTGACACTATAGTAATAATAGTGTCAGTTTGGGACCTAAGGCGCCCTAGGCACAAGAATTTGGTGAGAACTTTTGAACTTAGCAATTCACTTTAATAGAAAATAGCAGGTTTGAGGACTGTATTGGTGGGATTAGATCGAGATTAGTTCAGTCCAGTTCAGTGGAATTACGGCATTTACCGCACGTTATCTATAACAACCGTAAAACTAAGATTGGATTAGAAAAAGCTTACCTGCTGTCATACTTTTCTCATCAAATTTTTGCTGCGTTTTCTGCTTATCTAGTTAGTTCCTTTAGTCACTTGGAGTGACACGGGTTAGTGAAGCATATTCTAAATTTATTAAAATGAATCGATTTAGTAAGTGTCTTTGTTGTTAGTGCTTGCATTCCTGTATTAATTCAAATATGTTTGTGTAAAAAACTCTTGTGATTGTAATTTTGCATATCAATTGTTATTTATTAGCTATTTGGTGTTGTGCTCTGTTGAATTTGTAATTTTTGTCGGATTAAAGCTACTTTAAAGCTTCTAATGTTCCATTTGTAGGCAATAATTTGACATTTAAATCGCGTTCATTTCATATTTAATAAATAAATATGATTTAATTTAACGGACAGATCCAAAGTCCTAGTAGGCACACATGTGTTAACAGATTGATGGTATCGTCAACCGTAATCATGATGTGGTCTACAATGTTACCAATATAATGATAATATATGTATATAATATCCTTTGTCCTGACTGATGGATCAACACACAGCCTAAATCGCTGGACTTCGAAACATGAAAAATAAAGGATGTTTGGTAATATAGTTTTAGCATCAGATATCAGATAAGGATTTTGACATTCTTAACCCAAGAGAATGAAACATGTGGCAAAGTTTGCATGGTAAGTCAGACTTCATGACACGAGTTTAAAATCCACGCGGGGCCAAGCTAGCTGTCACAATAGTGACAACTGCTGTAGCACCTGCTATTGCTTCCATTGTAAATAGTGTAAGTTATCGTGGAAATTGTGACGGCTATATTGTAACACTAACACATACTATTCCAAATAAGGTCATTTTCCCATTCGTTATTGTAATTATTTCTTTAGCCATGAAACACTAGGCGTTGTGACTCTAATTGATCAATCCATATTCGATAGATGCAAAACGATGCTGAGTTGAGTCTTGTGCCGATTTTGGTTGTGTCAAAAGCTCGTAAGAAAAGTAGTATGCTAATGCCTTAGGGGCTAAAATACAAACACGCAAAGTGCGGTGCTATGAAAATGTTCTCTTTTGCATTGCAATTGCACACAGGCATGATAAGGTTTGTGCTAAGTTAAATGCTCAGAGTAGGTTTGGGCAGAAAGTGAGAGCTGCTACCGCTGTGACGCTTCAGTTATTAAAGGAGCGCGAGTTCATGTCCACCTTGAGGAATGCGGTAGTGCTGTGACCGTACCGATTTAGTCGAATTCATAATTTTGCAAATTAGGAATTAAGATAAATGTGATAAGTAATTACTTATTTATTTCTAATAGAGAAAAATATTTCTTAAGTTCCAATTCAATTATTTATTTATCTGTAAGACATTTCTTGCCATTCCACGTGCTTGTTTATGTATTATATAAGGTTTTTTCAATAAAATAACACAATAGCGTTAGCGTAAATGTTCGGTATCGATAAGCGCGTGTCACATCCGTCAAGGACAACACTCGACATCGGACAAATGCGGTGAGGTGGGCAAAGGCGGGGCGAGCTGACCCCCGCGCGTCGCCCCGATGGACATGAACTCGCGCGCTAATATGTGTCTTAACTACACACTTATTAGCATTTAAATATTGGAGATTATACCTACCTGCATAATTATGCATAACTCCATATAAGTATATTTTAAATAGAAATGATAATCGTCGTTAACCTTAAAGCACAACTCACAAGATAGGCTGATAACCGAAATAATTATTTTCTTGGAAATAAGTAATTTTCTTAAGTATACATATAAATATATTTATTACCAATTGTCAACTGAGCTAAATACGCTAAGGTGTAAAGTGTAATCACATAAACGTGTTATTACAATATAAATAACTTATTAAACTTACGGTAAGTATCTGTATTACTATTGTAATGAAACATCATAGAATGGAGGCTCTCTTATAATCAAACCTTAAAGAATAGTTTATTTAATACACTTATTAAAACTAGAAAAGACCGGGGATTTAATTAGGTCCTTACATATGAATTTGGCATTTTGTACGGGAGGAATACAGTTTTTTTGTTTTTGTAAAATATATTTAATTAATCAAAGTACCTATGTACTGTTGTTATCTATGCACTTTTTCCATCGCACAGGTAGTTCATTTACAGATACTAAAAAAACCGAATCGGAGTTGATTTTCTTTTTCCTTGTAAGAAGTTATCCAAATTCCGGACAAAATGGTAATCTGTTGGAGCAAGGTCCAACAGTTGGAGTACGGTGGATGTCGCAGACATTCCAATTGTAGCTCATTTAACTTAGTGGTTTTTTGTTGTGCAGTGTGAGGGACTTGTCCTATCGTGAAGCAGCAATGGCCTAGAGCGATTGACCAATCTCGGTTGTTTAGCAGCTAGATCTTCCTTCATGGTTTGCAGTTGCCGACAATAGATATCTGTCGTAATCGTTTGGTCAGATTTTAGAAAGCTGTAGTGAACGACACTGGCACTAGACAATAGTTATTTTACTTTCCCGATTTGCTTTAAGTTGATTAATACAGTTTTATCACTTACCCCGAAGCCTGCAGCTACTTGTGAAGTGCTTTGTGATGGATCAGCTTCCACAATAGCCTTTAATTATTCATTTTCCACTGTGTCTCCGGCCGTCCACGGGGTTGGTTCAGAAGGTCGAAATTTCCAGAACGCTTTAGCGACACCAGCGCAGTACACATCATTAATCCTTCGAGCTGTTTCTGCAGCACTGGTGCCACGGTATAACTCGTACTCGTAAATATACCAATATTTCATGTTTTCCATTGCGCGGTAGTAAAATGAATGGCTGTTTTTAAAACTCAAAGGTACCAGCTAAATGAATCTATAAATTTGAATTTGGAATTCTTAATCAAAGAGGAGATATTTTAGATCAAATAGGTCATAACTCTAATTTCATATCTAAGGACCTAATTCATGTAAAGCACGGTACAGTCCGCGCCAATCTTTATGGCCGCTCTGAATGTAGCCGTGGGTACGAACTTGCGCATCGTACATTTTGTAACCAATACGAACGTAGCTCACTCACTAACGCGCCGATGCGAGGGCGCTTGCGGGTGGGAAACGGCGAGCGCGGGGGTTCCCTGCCTCCACGCCCCGTGTACGTCCCACTGATACCTGATTTTCTGTTGCGTCTGTCTGTTGCGCAGCGTAATGCGGCTACATTCAGAGCAGCCATAAACATTGGCGCCGACTGTAATTCTCGAAGGCTCCTCGTTAAAGTGCCTAGATAATATATTGACTTTATTTATCAAAAGGTAGCGTTCTAAAAACTACCTACACTTGTCTCACCACTGTATCTACAATCAGAATAGACAACTTCACTTGTTAATGGCAAATCTTTTGCTCCATTGTCATTTTAACCGAAACTGACCATAAGCGTCATTGCATTTTGAAAATGTTACAAATTACAATATATCGGGGTATAAACCTGTGGTTGCACCATAAATATACATAGATATATGCAATATTATGTAGAATAAAATTGTATATTTATGACAAATAAAATACTGAACTACGCTTTGTTTATGTTTTATTCTTTATTCCTATTTTATTTTTCAGTATAGCAAAAACATCTGATGCCATGTGACCATTTGTCCGTGTGGTGACTAATTTGAATTAGACAATGTCACCAAACCACACCACCCTGAGGGAGACGTCCAGAGGTCGTAAAAGGCAACTAAAGGAACAAGAGGTAGATCAACTAGCCACCATCGTGGCAGAGTAGTTTAATTTCGCCGTGAACTTGGGAAAGGCCCGACACTGTTGTGCGTAATTTATGGACTAAAATGAAACATTGACTGACACATACTCGTATGAACACTTTTTAACGGATTTATCGCGTATATATTACATTATTTAATTCCCGACGTTTCGAATGCTTTGCAGCAGTCGTGGTCGCGGGAGAGACTAGATGACAGTTCATAATCGCGAAAACCTAAGAAATCATTACATACTCGTATGACTTAGAAATTACGTTTTGTAATTCCCACGGCCTTTCGTATGTTCAATATTCAAATGTCTAGAAATATGCACTTTAGGGCCATCGCACACGAGATGTTATACAGTCGACGTTGAGGCATACAGTGCAATCAAACAAAAATATTTATTTTTCGCGTTTTAGAAATAGTATTTGTCGGTTTACCAATAATCAAATAATTTATTTTGTATACGACACTATGGAGGCAATCTCGCAGCATGCCGTATCGAATAAAACAAGTGTCAACAACAAAGTCTACTGACGGAGATATGGTTAAAATTTGTACAAAATCTACACTAAAATTGTTCAAATATTCTACAATTTCCCGCTCACATAATCCAAATCGGCCATAGACAACAGAATTTACACACAGGAAACAGACAGATTACTGTACTGTATAATAGTACTGTATAAAATTAAAAAACGCAAATAATAAAAAGCTAATCTTACTAAATTCTACGTAATGAAAAAATAATTATTACATAACTCTATGTAACGTTTATTATCTTTACAAAATTTTGCACAGAACCAAGTAGCAAAAGATTCTGCAACTTCCGTTTAATAAATCACAATCACAATATTCATTCATTCATTCACAAATCATAATCAAATCGATGGACTGAGTGTTGTGTAGGACTGGGATTTTGTCATCGACAAGTAGTGCGCGTATGTGTCGTAAACATTTCTATCTTTGAAAATATTCTGCTTTCAGTTGTATTTTAATTTAGTTGTGTTGTTTTGTGTTTGTCTGGTGAAGGTAATAGTAAGTATATGTAGTTCTTAATAAAATAGGTGTAAGAGATGAGTGTAGAAAAGCCTCCGGATGGAGGCGGCGGGGACCTACCCCCAGTTATTAATATTGTACCCTCCACATCATGTTCGACTGAATCTGGTAATTTTAGATTAATTTCCAATCTAAAGCGTCCAGCTGATTCAGAACTTCTGACAGAGAATAAGAAAACCCGTTCTCCAGCAGACTCTATCCAGTCGGTATACATAAAACCTGCGTATGAAAATAGTAAACTTAATTACAACGAGTGTGATAAGGGCCCGTTCGTAGTCCACGTTTCACGCGAGACGTCTGATGTTAGTACTCCATTAAAAGTCCTTAAATTTGCACAGCTAATCCACAAAATGAATGTTGCTGGCATAATCGAAGGTGGTATCAAATCAACGGGAAGAAATAAAGTTTCAGTTGAATTCCAAAATGCCTCGGATGCAAATGAATTTGTTAAAAACTTTTCGGCTAACGATAAATATATTGCGACAATCCCTAAATTTCTTGTTTCTCGAATGGGTATAGTTAAAGATATCCCTACTGACATATCTCTCGAAGATTTTGTAAATGGTATAAAAACACCAAAACAGTGTGGCGAAGTGTTCAGGGCAAGACGACTTAATATTAAAACACGGAAGGAAGATACTGTTGCATGGATCCCTTCAACGACAGTAATGATAGGATTCGTAGGTCAGACTCTGCCAGAATATATATATTTTCACCATGCTTCTTTACCAGTATCTATATATCAATTACCCACTATACAGTGCTTTAACTGTTGCCGCTTTGGTCATACCAAAGCCCAATGCAGATCCAAGCCTCGCTGCTACCGATGTGCTCAACAACATCCTGGCGACAATTGTAGTATAACTGATGCCGATGCCTCCTGTCTGCTCTGCCGTGGAGGTAATCACAAAGCAACCGACTCCAAATGCCCCGAACATTCTAGACAACGTTCAATTAAAGTTATAATGTCTCAAGAGAACCTTAGCTATAGAGAAGCATCTCACCGTTTCCCACCCTCAAAGGTATCGTATTCAGAATCGTTAGGCCGTACCGCGTATTCTCAATCTGCCCCCCATACTAGCTATCTCCCGTCGTCCTCCCAAAATACTAGTTTTTCCCCTCTTCCAAGTAATCAACATATTCTCTCGTCCCCCCCACCTACCCCTATAAAATCCTCTTATAGGAAAACAATCCTCCGCCCAGTCAAGCCAAGACCTGAATTGGGCAAGTCGTATGATAAACAGGCTCATAATAATATAACTAACACCCCCAGATCTTCGCAGCAGAACGGCTGTGCATTTTCACAAAACCTCGACTCTACCCCCTTTGTTACCCCAAACGACAACCTCATTGAATTACTCGTATGCTCTCTAATTAATATACTATCGAAATTCAGCAACACACTACCGTCCAATGTCATTGAACTTATTCAGCACTTATTACAAACTTGGGTTATCCAAAATGGACAAGAAGATCCTTCAATGGAATTGTAGGAGTATTCGCCATAAAAAACACGACCTCTTAACTTTACTTAATGATGTAAAACCAGACATCATTGCTCTATCGGAAACTTGGCTAAGGCCAGGATCTCGATTTCGGGTACCTGGCTTTGCATGCTTTCGTGATGACCGATTTGATGGATGGGCAGGATGTGCATTGCTCGTAAACTATTCCATTACCTACACTCTACTCCCAATCCCCCCCCACAACCCTGGTCTCCATATAGTTGCCATTAGAGCGCTGGATACCTCTATAATATCTGCCTATATCCCACATCCCAACTCATCGGTTCTCTCCGAATTTAAACTCATCCTTTCGTCCATTCAAGGTCCCCACATAGTATTAGGTGATCTAAATTGCCGTCACACCCTATGGGGTGCCCCTTTTAATGATCCCATTTCGACTATTCTGCTAGATGTCTTAGAAGATATTAACCTCTGTGTCCTCAATGACGGGTCCGCTACTCGTAGGACATCACCTATTCAAAATGTAAGTGTACCTGACATATCCCTCTCTTCGCCCTCTCTGGCTTCTTTAATAACATGGCGAGTCCTTTCCCATTCATATGGGAGCGATCACTTGCCAATTATTATTGAAATCCATAAATCCTCTCTTCCGTCTCATAACCCAAGCCCTCTTTTCAAATATCAGCTATCACAAGCTGATTGGAATAAATTCTCTTCCCTTCTGGATTCCCAAATTCAAACGATCCCCTCCGTTGATATACGTAATGTACTTGCTTGCTACGACCAATTCATTTCATGTATTTTATCTGCTGCCGAACAATCTATCCCCCTTAAGACCTCTGATCGAAACCGAATGCGTTCTCCCCCATGGTGGGATTCAGAGTGTTCCGCAAGCGTCAGAAGTCGAAAAGATGCAGAAATGTTGTACGCGTCTAACTTGAATATGGATAACTACCTAAATTATAAACATACTGCGGCGAAAACTCGTAAGTTACTTGCCAAAAAGAAATCCTTGGGTTGGCGTAACTTCTGTGACTCCTTATCCCCTCGCTCACCTTCATCCAAAGTTTGGAACCAATTAAAAGCATATCGTAGATCTACGGAAGAAACAAACCACTCGTCGAATGATCCTAGACCATGGCTAGACTCCTTTTTAAACAAACTAGCCCCTCCTTCTGCCCCCTCCCATGATTCCCTTCCCCCCATAGAATCTTGTCAACCTGATTTGTCGGGCAGCCCCTTGAATGAGCTCTTTTCTTACCCAGAATTACATTGCGCCCTGGATAATTTACGAGACTCAACCCCAGGGATGGATGGAATACCATACTCATTCATATGCAAGTCTTCCAATGAATGTAAAAAGCTCCTCTTAAATATTATAAATAATATTTTCTTATCAGGAAAAGTCCCGGAATCCTGGAAAACCCAAGTAATCATCCCTATTTTGAAACCAGGCAAAGATCCACTGGACCATTCCTCCTATAGACCCATCGCCCTATCGTCAGTACTTGCCAAGATCACAGAACACCTCATAAAGAATAGGCTAGAGTGGCTGGTGGAGAACAAAGGCTTACTGTCCAATACACAGTTTGGATTTAGACGAGGTGCTGGGACTCAAGATAGTCTTAGCATATTCACTTCTGAAGTTCGATTAGCATTCTCCAACAATGAGCATGTCATTGCCATTTTCCTAGACGTGGCATCTGCCTATGACAACGTCCAACTCCCTCTACTCAGGCGGAAACTACAGCAGCTGAGTATCCCGGTGAGATTGATTACTTTCATATGCAACTTGCTCATGGAACGATCGATACTAGTTAGACACAGGAACACCATTTCTTCTCCACGCCTTGTGTGGAAAGGTCTACCGCAAGGATCAGTGTTAAGTCCATTACTATACAATCTTTACACCTCGGATCTAGACCAATCTGTTAACTGTTTCTGTAAAATCCTACAATATGCGGACGATATTGTACTGTATGCTCGCTCAGAAACGTTCACTGATGCTACATCCCGCCTAAACTCTGCCCTTTTCTACCTTAATGGATGGCTAAATGATCATGGTCTGAATTTATCAGTTAGTAAATGCTCTGCAGTCATATTTTCCCGTAAACGTCATACGCCCCAACTGGATTTATTCGTGGGTACAGATCCCATTGTAGTGCGGGATAAGGTGAAATTTTTGGGTATGATTCTAGACTCGAAACTTACAGGAGTCCATCACATTAACTACATAGTAAAAAAATGCGAGAATAGCGTTAATGTCATGCGCGCCTTGTCTGGTGTCAGCTGGGGTGCTCACCCGTACACCCAAAAGATACTATATGATTCTATAGTGCGTAGCCATTTTGATTACGGTTGCTTTCTTTTAGACCCGTGCAATAAATCTGCAATCACTAAAATTAATAAAATCCAAGCTAAATGTCTTCGCATCGTTACTGGTGCAATGAAATGCTCCCCCACAAATGCTCTCCAGGTAGAATGCTTGGAGCCTCCTCTAAATCTTAGGAGACAATATCTATGTGATAGGTTCTTCTACAATCGCTCCCAATTTGATTCTCACCCTCTACCTCCAATTTTGCATTCTCTCTCTCAGGCAGTTTCTTCAAGTCGATACTGGTCAAACAAGAATCCCCCTCTATTAGTTAAAAGTTTCAATAAACTCCGAGACTTCCCTATCCCTCTTACTAAATTTTACAGAAATCCTCTATACGAGACTGATTTCCAAGCGTTAATATTCCAGCCTAAAGTCATTTTAAATTTTGGTATTGCTAAAGGGTCTCCTGGTGCTAATATTTATTTCAACAACCTCATAAGCAGCCAATGGTCTGACTGGCTAACAATCTATACGGACGCATCTAAAAACCCTGAAAGTGCATGCGTTGGAGCGGCTGTATGGATCCCGAAATTTCGTGTGATATTAAGCTTCAAGTGCCCATCTACTTCATCAATATTTACTGGTGAAGCGACAGCAATATGGGAGGCAGTCTCCTACATAGAATCTCACAACTTGAACAAAAGCCTTATCCTAACTGATTCCTTAAGCTGCCTACAAGCTATTTTAAAAAGCCCATTTCGATCTCGGGATAACTTCTCAATCATTCTTAAAATCAAAGAATCGTTAATGAAATGCTCTCGTTCTAATATAGAAATAGTCTTAGCGTGGATCCCAAGTCACTCCAACATAACAGGCAATGAAACTGTGGACTCTTGTGCTAAAATGGCATCGCAAACGGGATGTAATATACCGCACCGTAGCTGCTATGCGCGTGACCTTAGAAATTTAGTAAAGCCCTCAATGATAGAAACCTGGAACTCACTGTGGCAGATCTCCAAACGTACCAAGGGGAAATTTTATGGTCTAATACAGCCAACTGTACCAACTAAACCATGGTTCAAAATACACAGAAACTTTAAAAAATCTGCTACCTCGGTTATTATCCGATTACGACTGGGCTTTGTTTGCTCACCCGTCTTCCTCGCTAAGATAAGAATTCGTGATCACTCCTTGTGTGAGTGCGGACTGGATGAGGGCACCTTAGAGCACTTGTTTTTCTCTTGCCCCAAGATAACTGTTTCATTATATGATATGCTCCCTGATGTTGTTCAACGTCCCATTAATATATCATATATTTTAACTCTAGCTCACACACCCCTAATAAAAGTTCTTTATAAATTTATAAATATAAACAACATCAGGTTGTGAAATCACTTCTTCTCTGTCTCTCTCCATAATTAATATTATTTAAACTCTTCAGATATATTGCATTGCCGCGCGGCGCACCTTGTACTGTCATAAGATTAACCCTACTAATTGGATGTCTCTGTGTTTTTTTGCAGCAAACAACTGAAATCAGTTATCTATACCGATCAAATGTAAGCGTATCCGACTCTATCAATTTCACACTTGTCGTTGGCAAAATTATCGTACAAACGATAGAGCCAAGTTAAAAAAAAAAAAAAAAAAAAAAAAAAAAAAGAGTGTTGTGTAGTGCGCTGTATATTTAACAAAATTAATATAAACATTCGCTATTAAAGCCCGGGTAATATAGTTGCGGGATAATTAAATTACTACATAATAATACATCGAGCGCAGTTTAAAAATACTACAATTGAGGTAAGTAATCAAATATTTTATTGTGCGATTTTACAAGTTTACTGTAATCTAAGCTGTCACATGTGCTAAACTGTGATAAAAAAATTGTTTATAAAAATTTTTAACTTATAGAAGTTATTACACACATAGGTACATGATAGCTTCATTGATTTTTTTTTGTTTTACTTCAACTTATTTCGGTTTCTCAGATATTTGCAAACCAGCAAATATTTATTTGTGTTTATATACTGAGTAAAGATATTGAAATGATTCCATTTTTAAGGGCATTCATATGTTTCATTTATTACACTGAAGCATGTAGAAATTGCCTAAGGTATTAAGACTTACAATACATACATTTTATGTCCAAAAAGACTTTGTTTTTCAGATACTTACCATATAAATCTTATTTTCAACTTTATGACCATATGATGCAGATCTACATCTTACAGTTTCTGTGCACATGGAGTACCTATACCACACATAATACCCAAAACCTGTTGTAATGCTGTTAGGGCACCCTATTTTTGACCCGGCTTCAAATCCTTTATGGACTATCCCTGCCAGCCTGGGGATGGCCAACAGGGGGATGTGTGGGAGTCCCCTCTGCCTCTGTGAGGTGCTGGAGTCATACCCACTAAATGTCCCTGGGGTGTACCATCCCGTGCTTACTGCCCTGTGGGCCCTGACTGTATCTCCATGGGCCCTAGGGTAGCCTTCCTCAAAATAAATTGTTACCATTGCCTATAGACATTTGCAGCACTGGTGAAACACATGTGATGCTGACTCTGTAAAAAGTGGAATAATGAGTCTGGTAGCAGAGGGAAGGTGATTCCTAGGGCAGATTGACAGATTATGTGTTAGCTAAAATGTTATTAAACCTGATAGCAAATAATAATATCATAATCATTCTAAAAAACTGCATTCAACAATGGCTACTGTGAAAACTTTTTGTAAGTAACACATACAATATGTATTGAAGAGGAAGTTCAGTTCAGATTGCTTACACCAGATCCATAACATCAAGTTTATCAGAAGAGCTGCCTTGCAAGCACTGCAAACTTCAATCTGCTTAAAATACTGTGTAAATTTTGATCAACTGCAATATTAAAATAATGAAAAATATCTATTTCATATATTCATAACAGCATTTTATAACTATCTGCAAATTAATCTGTATATTACACCACAGCTAAGGTACAATTTGATCTAAATTGTGTTAGATATAATAGTGGTATGCAGTTTTATCATAGAAGGCCGAAAATCTAGCTGCAAGAGAAGGACAACTTGCTACAAAACCCTGTGCCAACCCGCCTGGCCGTGTAAATTAACATCCATGTAATTGGAGGAGGCCTGAATCAACGGTGGGTCATCTATGCACTTTAAAGTTTAGTAAATGCACAGTGCACTTTAACCGATTTTTATATATGTATACCATGGACGTATAAAAAAATATAAATTTTACCTTTTTTTATACGTCCATGATGTATACTCGTTATATGTATATTCGTTACGTGTATATTTTTATATATGTATAATTGTCACTTACTGCCCATTATTTTACCATTGACCTGTTTACGAAGTCACTGTCAAGTGTGGCACAACGCACATAACATACTTCCTACAATGTGTTCGCTTTTGGGCGAGAACACAACTTGAATTATAATTGGAACTATTTATCACATTACCTTTTTCGCTTGTCATCGTTTCCCGCTATATTTTCGTGCAGTAGTCGTAGAGAAATGGGACGCGCGAACCGTGTTTGATTTCTGAATTTAAAAAGTTACATTTGCGGTTTTGATACTAGTAGTGCATTGTGAACTAAATTTCTTTATCTGAACATTCGTAAACTAAATTATTATTTTTCTGAGGTTATCTTTTGTTTTATTCAAATTAATAATTGAAGTTAATGTTTTATGAATTTGGAAAATTATTATAAATGCAGTTGTCTCTGGTTTGTATTAGTGATAGAAAGTAGAAATAATTTAAGAAAATAAATATTTGGGACATTTAGGAATTCAAGTTATTAGTTTCAATTGTTTATATAATTAGGTGCATCTATAAAATATACTACTCTGTCAAGGAAGCGCCGGGAAAAGTAATAAAGTAATACACGAAATGTTTGTTGTTCATACAAATTTCAAAGTATGCTCCTTCAGAAACGATATACTTACGCAAACGAATAATCCAATATTCAAAACATTTTTTAAATGCTGTTTCCGGAATTGACTTGTCTTCTCACTTCTCGCCGGGAATGCTCTACTATGTCTTCTACCGATTGTAAACGGGTGCCACGAAGTGAAATTTGAGTTTAGGAAAAAGAAAGAAGTCGGCTGGAGCCATAACTGGTGAATATGGTAGTTGCTCGATGGTAGGTATTTGTTGAGTGTTGGACAAAAATTCGTTCACAATGATGGCCTTGTGGCCTTCGCACAAGACCATGGCCAAAACCCAAGAATTTTCTTTCCACAAATCTGGCCTTTTGCGTCGAAGTTGAGTTGCTCACATAAACACCGCATAACTAATAAAAATTCCGGCAAGCATTCCGAGTGCACATCACCGCGATAGTCAAAGAAAACACTCAGCATGACTTTGACTTTTGATCACTTTGGCGTGTTTTTTTCAGTTTCGGTTCAGTTGGAAGGCTTCGGAGTGCTGAAGCTTGTTGTATAGTTTGCATGTCAAACTCGTAAACCCACGTCTGAAAAACGCTTTGTTACTGGAACGATCAGTAACAATGCGTTTCATGAATGTTGGGTCGGAATTGACTCGTTCTTGCATGTCCTCAGGCGATGGAGTTTTTGGAGAAAATTCAGGTCTTTTAGGACTAGCCGACCGGAAACATATTTCATACCCATGTGTGAGTGAGACTCGTGAGACACAGAAAGTTCGGCGGCTATCTCTCTCAAGGTTGAATGAGGATTTTCAGTCACTATTTCCTACACTTTTGCAATGTTAACTACAGATGCAGACGTTGATGGCCTGCCAAAGCGAGGCAAATCTTCCATCACATCTCGACCGCTTTTAAACGCTTTGTTTGTACCTCTTAAGCACGTAATCGATTATTATGCAGCATTATTATGAAAAACACGTGCTTAACAGCTCTGTAACATTTTTAGTGATTCCGAACACGATATTCCATTGTCTATGCCAAATTTAAGACAAACTCTTTGTTTGATTTTTTTGTCCATTATGAAATTCGCAATACACACTGGATATGATATAACTAAAAACAGCACTATTTTTAATATAATTCTCAGGTTCAAGTCAAACTCCGCGCCAAAATGGAAAACAGTTGTGCCACTCTAAAAACAAATCATCCATTCCCAATACTTTCCTGACTCAATGTATGTTCTTATACTTTGTTTTTGTTATATGTTTCTAGGAATAGGCATTATAATTGTATTGCAATCGGTCAAATTTAAGACAGGTACGACATAGTGTAGCCTGCGGTTTCGCGGATATATATTCTTATTCCATTATGTTTAATATGTCATAAACATATTCATACTTACATACATACATACATATACATTACTTCAACTATTTCTTATTGACTTGGGCCGATCAGCCGTTTCTATAATAATGACTATGTATGTTCGGCTGAATGGTATTGTATGTAAGGTAAATAATAAAATGCAATTAAAGGGTATAACGTACTATAACGGTGATTTATTGCAAACACTCTGTGAGAACATTTTTGATGAAAAAGATTAGGTCATTAACTTACTATTAAACAAATATATACACATAATATAGCATAGCTATATCAATTGGAAGATACTGACCATCTTGAAGCCTCCCTCGCGTATTGCCGTTTATACTTAGAATAACACGTTTATTATTTTCTTTACGGTTATTACGTATCTATCTTGAATTCCCAGACATAGAAAACGAAATAAGGGACATCCAGTTCGACGTACCCATTTTGGCGTATGTCCAGAAGTGCACTGAGCAACCAACTGACTTGCTCAAACATCTAGTCATAGATAACAGACATCGGTGATCTGAATCATATTTGAAATTTGTAATAGGTGTCTATATCTTTTAAATTAAATGGCTGGCCTTTTTGCAAGTCATTATTACGAATAAGTAAGTTTACCCGTGTTCTACCTATTCAATTACCTTTGTTTAAAACAAATTTATTCCTGTCAGTTGGCGCGTGCAACTTTGTGGCTGTTTGGTGTAGGCTATTAGTAAGTAAAGTGTTCCTTCGGGCGTCTCCCAGAGATCGCTGGGTGAATCGATCGAAGGTGGATGAAGCAAATACCTAGTATTTGCTTCATTCACCTTCGGCGGCGTATTTTTTTTGTACACAAGTACAATGGCGGACTTAATGCCTGAGGCATTCTCTGCCAGTCCTATCTGTCTGCCAGTCCTATCAGGTCGTAAAGAGAGAGGCACTAATTAACTAATAAAATTATTTATATTGATAAACATAAACACATGCATACATAGTACATTCAAAAATCATATATTATATTAAATAGGACATAGGGCATCCACTTTACTAAGACCTGCGTTAACAAAACTCTAAAATATCAGAGAGAAATCCCTACGGGGTACGTCCAATCATTAAAAGAAAAGGTGATGTATGTCAGAATGTCCTCTCTCGTTTAGCAAAATAGTTTTGCTTATTTATATTAAAATGCATTAAGCTATGACGCCATAGTAACGCACTTTCTACGTACCTTAGAAAGGTAGACAAACAAACACACTTTCCCATTAATACGTCGTGTAACAAAAAGGATATATACGTTCGAAATTAGGAAAAATAAAGCTAATCTAAAGGAGCAAATTCTACCTATATTTGAAAGTATGAACGGGAATCTGAGATTTTTCTAAATTAGATTTTAACAAGAAAACGTTTTTCATTGGAAATAATCAGTTCGGATTAGTGTTACCAATTTTCTTACAGGAACGTTTTTGAATATTGCGAGTGCCTCGCGCGAGCATACAAAAATATCTCGTTAAACATAGGAATGCATTAAAATTGCCGTTTGCATTGTAATTACGGAAACGTGATTCGTAATTATTATATTAATCTCGGTTTGCTTACGTACCTATTTAATTATAATAATGAACATACATGTATAATTAATAATTAGCAACATAAATAATGTGTAGAGGAGGTTAAACGTACATCACATTGACTTCTAATCTATTGGCGAATATACACTTGAAACTGTCACTAATTATATTATTTAAATAAAGGTTACTTTGTGTAGAGTCCTTGGTCCCTTTTGAATGTGGACGCACAAACATAGTAAACCATCTGAAATTTATACAACTGCTTTTTGTTTGAAATAACCAGTGATAAGTATCAGTAACATAGATGAACACAGCCGAAAAAACCAGTTTCACCGATTCATTTCGTTCTAATAAATACTATTAGCAGGCAATTTATTCGCCTGAGAACTTGAAATGAATCCTGTGCCAAGTCGTATGCCGCATATTTAGTTATTTCTTCGAAATGGGAACGAAATTAGCAAGATACTAATTATACCTACTAAAAGTAAAAGGGTCTGTTGAGAAGTGTTTAACTCATAACATGACCGAATACTCAGTAAAATTTATTGAAATAGAAATTATACTTATATGTAGAACAATTTAGAAACAGTTACTGTACGTTCTGATTAGCAAATTACACAGAACGCATAGGTGCTGAAATAGGTCCTTGCCCAAAATTGCTTTATCCATGTTATATTAACAGTCACTACGTCCACACATCATCGTGTACTATTATTAAACGTATGACTTCCCTGAAAATCGTGTATTTTCTTACTCTCTCTCCAGTCTTCGCGTACGTGTTGCGTTCAACTGACGTTACAGGACTCAGTTTGCGCGCTCGTTCCAATTTCGGTTAATTTTTTTTTACTTATTTAGTCTTATGATATCCTCTATATTTCTAGATTATAATTTGTATACTAATTACAATACATATTAACAATAACTGTGAAAGTGTTAATATTAGTTTAGTTGACGACGTTGCAAGATTCACGCGGCAAAAATAACTTCAAATACTTGGAATATTGATTGAAGAAGGGGTTTATTATAATTTCTTAATTAAAATTTGTACATATCATATGATTAATGATGATTAGGTATCGTAGTTACTTTTTTAGAGAATACTTAAGCCTGCAATACTTGCAAGAGTATATAATTTTCATCACGTTTAATAAGGTATTATTGAAATGAAAATTGAAATAACAATATTCAGATATATACCTTATTTATTTAAATGAATAAACTAATTGTTCTGTAGTTATAAGAAATGGAACGTAATTTATTATAAGTTATTCCGCAAAAATGTTCTTGATCTTCCAGATCTTAATTGATCCGTCGAGGATTGAGAGACTGCAAAAGGGTTAATGTATTCTAGGATTTGTTTTGTGTCCCAGGAAGGTCCTTGACACGCTTATATAAATTATATAGTTTATAATATTATGTTAAAGAACCATTTTTGACCAACACATAAAAGCATTACAAGTTAAAGCTTCTTTAAACAAAACATAAAAAACAGAATATGCTTGATATAGTAATGTTGCGCAATCCCTGGCGTGTAGAAGTTTTATTATAAGTCATTAGTTGTTATTTTATTATAGCTTATGGGTGTGTATCGTCACAGCGTATTTCCGTCGTTTCCTCATTCTTATCTATGTCGCATTTCAGTTCAAGTGACCGCTCTTGGACGACGCCCAACCGTTGCATCATATGCTCTGGCCAGTTTTGTTTACTTTACGATAACGATTGTCTTTCAGACTGAAGTCTACCTAGTCCAAAAAATATACGAATAACTTAGAATGCCAGAATGCAGTATTGCCTTCTGTGTGGCTTTTGAACTTGTGCCAAACTCAGTATTCAGGGCACCCAGTCAAGCCACTTGATTAGGCTATAACATTTGTTATCTATTATTGAAAGTACCGCCAAAGTCCGACCATATCCTTTCCACCAATTATTCGACTTTCTTTTTTTTATGGCAATCTGCCGATATTCTCGGCAACTTTTGCCTGTGTCGTGTGACTACTCTTGAGTATGGTTCTCAGCAATACTATTGGAATTACATACATTCCTTAAAACTATTTGACTGTCATTTTAAATTGCATGACCATTTATGTAACTTTCATACCTAAACGTCATAATAAACAAATATACCTACTGGCATCAAGAAGGTTGATTTGAGCCCTATTGCTGTCATAAACAGCAATAGGGCTCAAATCAACCTTCTTCGTCCTTTCAACGTCGAAAATCTGTTTAAACTCGGATTTGAGTGTCTCATTGTATTTAGTCCCCACAAATAGTGCAAGAGATCGGACTTCGGGATATTTTATTCTGTTTTACGTCTGTAATTCCAAAAGTCACTGCGCCAGTCTACTGAGGCGCAGTAGATTAATGCTCTTCCTTATCTAGTTACTTCTTATATTTTATTTCTTATATTTATATATCGTAGTTTATTACGTCTTTACTGAAGATTTAGGTCTACAAATAAAAAAAAAACATTAAAAATCTTGACAGTGAGCTTTCTCTACTTTCAATTTCATTTGATGATCGGCAACAGTATCGTGTTTGCGTGTAAGTTTAGTCAAGCATTTTCTTCTCATTCGAGATTGTATTCATATGACTTACATGCTATTCCGCAATTGATCTTGTATCAAAATGGCCTTAAAAGTAGTTTTATCTCTCTGTATTGAAGAAACAATTCTGGTCTGTAATTGCCACTCAAAACTAGCGACCGTTGAATTTAAGTCTCAATACATTATGTTGTACTTTTATAACAAATCTAGTCTAAAGGTATTTTTTAACACTTACAGTAGTTTGGTTTACACTTGATATAAACGATGAAAATGTTTAAATAAAGATAAAATTTACGCAGATCACGATCTTATCACTACATAGTATAAAACAAAGTCGCTGTCGTCTGTCCGTCCCTATGTATGCTTAAATCTTTAAAACTACGCAACGGATTTTGAAACGAAAGTTTTTTTATTAGTTAGAGTGATTCAAGAGGAAGGTTTATATGTATAATACATCCATAATATTGTAGTGATACTGATAAATTTATAGTTTCATCATTGCGCCCGTGAGAAGCCGCTAGTTATTATACAATATACAAATAAAAGCATTCTGACAAAAAATTAAAACCGACTCTAATACAAAGAAATGTAAAGAAAGAGTGAAAACTAACCAATAAATCACCATTTGAAGGCGGTGCCAACTTAAATTAACATTGACGTTGATTAGGATATAGGTATGCATTAGGCACCGGCTTCAAATGAATGAATATTGATTGTTTTGTGTAAATGATTTAATAATGAAACCGTACTCGTACTTACTCCATCCCGAAAAAAAGACGGTTTATAGACACATTCACTCCCTGCATGTTGTATATTGATGGTCCTGTGTATTTGTATATATAAAAATAAAATGTGCGGTGGCCAAACAGAGACACTTGCGTTATTTTTTCATAAAGGAACTTTTTCGTTTCCAATATTTGTTTAGACAATAGACTCTGATGTTTAGACTTGGTCTGTTTTTACCCATACGGAAATCTCGCTTTATACATGTATCATGAAGCCACATCTCAGCGGTACCGGATTTAGATCATCGTGACTCAGTGGTTCGCGCAGTTCGCGTCTAATTTTATTTTGTCTGTCTACCTCCTATTTTGTTTGGTTTTGGATTTATTCAGTTGGAGCAAAGTTTCCTAATCCCAGTTGTTTTTATTGTCTTACGGCAACGGATTTCGGTCAATCACTCGTATGAATAACGCTGTAATACTAGGAACGGAACTTTAATATGTACTATACTAACATTTTTTTTATTCCTTAGGGATACACTACTCAAGTGTCTGAAACAAAGTCCACTTTTTATTTCGTTGTATTATTATCAGGAGTATTATTCCCCACTGGTATGTTGAATATACCAGCTTTTGTGATTCAAATGTCACATTTCTATCTCAGAAGAGTTCATGGAACCAAAATAAACAAATGCTACATTCTCGCAATGTGCATCCAACACTCCGTGTTTTCTTTTTTATTTCAGTATCTAATTTTGTACGTGGCCACGCGCCAGTCGGCGTGCGCGCAACGATCATACAGCTTCTAAGCTTTCTCAATATCGCTCTAAGATTTATAGTTTTCATTGTGGATACAAAACCCGGTATTTTTTTGGTAAATATAATCAATGGGTAATAACACTTCTGAATTACAAAATCGTTCTTGCCGTAAATAAATTTTGTAGTAAGAGCTTTCATAGACAACTCATTCTAGTGTTTCTAATATTATAACCATTTTCATTAGAGCCCATTGTGAGTCCTGTACGGCCAGAGACAGTGCTAAGTTTTAAAGTAAGATTCATTATCATAAAGAAGCATTCGAACAAAAAATAACTTCAGAGAATAAACTTTATAGTGCTCGAGGAAATTCTCCTCTTGGTTTTTGAGCGGTGGCTCAAAGAACATTTTTAACCATAGACAGTGTGAAGTGTTATATTATATAAAAAAAACATTTTTATGTTTATGATACCGTTGCATTTAAAAGGAAATGGGAAAAAAGAAGAAAAGTCCGAGTAAGGGGGGAAACCGATTCTTTCGCTGGATGAGAAGGTAAAAATAGATACCTTTATACATGATTATGTGAAACTTATTAACCGTGTGACTCATTGTGTTGATTTGTGTGTGACGTTAAAACAAGCATGTATTTTGTGTTTAACATAAAAAAAAAACTCAATTTTAATATTGCTTATATACAATTTATATATTCATTTTACTGTAGATGTCCATCTACATTAGCAGGCGGCTAATTTACGACCAGTTCAGAATGATGCCTACTGCAACTCAGCCCAATGATGACCCACTACGGAGTCGGGCCTCCTCTAGTTACATGGAGGGTAATTAGCCTATTGTGCCACGGTGGCCAGACTTGATAACACATGTTTTCGTATCAAGTTTTCCTTCTCTTGTGGCTAGGTTATCGGCCTGTCCTTGCTCTTACCACAACCTCAGGAATTAATAGGGTTGTGACACAAATGATGCCTAGTGCCTGCAATAATAAAACATAATATACGTGACAATACTAGCGTCACTATTTGTTAGTCAGTATATAATTTACAGATGTACCAATAACCCTACAGCTATAATGAGAGAATCGATAATACTACTGCTATAGTAACTGTGTACAAAAATTAAGGAAAAACAAAGCAATGTATTTCTTTGAAATTTTGGTGACCGGCTGATGTGATGAAGAAAGTGTCACTCTTACTTTCAAACAGAAACTCATTTTAAATAGAGAACTGCTTCTATTTATTAGCTCTATGCCCACTTCGGATGGCTGTATGGTTTTTGTTGCAGCCTGTATATTTTCACATGTAAATTCAATTATGGTTAAATGGTTAGATGTGCCGTGCCGCCTTTGGATCAACGGGTCCTGGGTTCGATTCCCGGGTCGGGCAAGTGTCCTTGTCTAAACCAGAGGCACTGGCTCGGAGTCTGGGTGTCATTTCAGTCTATAATATGTATGTATTTACAAAAAAAAATGTATATAAGTAGATTATCATCCATCTCGTTACCATAACACAAGCATTAAGTTGCTTAGCTTGGGACGAGATGGCGTTGTGCGAAATGTCCAAGGATATTTATTTATTTCATTCCATTTTTATTATTATTCCGTGTGATGACTTTAGTGTTACGAGTGTGATTTAGAATAAATAGGGGCACCGCCCCATTCCATCCTGAGTGTGTTGTAAGAGCCGACAAAAGGAAATGACAAGGCTGAAAACCTAGCCGCAAAAGATAAATAAATAATAAATAAATATTCTTGGACATTTCACACAACGCCATCTCGTCCCAAGCTAAGCAACTTAATGCTTGTGTTATGATAACGAGATGGATGATAAATTACTTAATTTTTTTTTTGTAAATACATACTTATTATAGATAGAAAACACCCAGACCCGTAACAAATACTTGTAGGTCGTACAAATATTTCTTCCGTGCGGGAATCGAACCCGCGACATGCGGCGCAGCAGTCGATCGCTCAACCACTGCACCCAAGGAACACTTGATACGAAACCTTGTGCTAACCCGTCTGGCCAGCGTGGCACAGTAGTTTTACTACCCTCCCTGTGGTAAGAGGAGTCTAGAGTATACTGCTGAGTCGGGCCTCCACTTATTACATGGAGGGTTCGGTATACGTAATTTGTGACACATTTACAATAGTACCTAATGAGTAAAATTAAATTACATCACCAACCTTGACACATCTACACAACACTTAGCATTTGATAATAAACAAAAAATAATCTTTTTAATTTGGTCTGCTGTTAGGAATGGTTACACCACCTGTCCACCGTTATCTGTGATTTATCACAACCATGATACCATCAGCTTATAGCCACGCACAATACTATTACAGAGGGTATTGTTTCAAAACAGTACGTCGCGATACAAAATTCAGTAGCATTTAACATATCAGCTATGAGACAAATTTACTGTAATGACAAAAATAATATCAAGATTTTAAATTTAGAATTTAGAATACATAGTATCTCCACTCCATCTCATCCTGAGGGACTTGTAAGAGGCTACGAAAAGAAAGACAAGGTCGATAATGGGGAATACAGGATGGAATGGGGGTCACCGCCCCATTCCATCACGAGGGTGTCGTAAGAGCCGACAAGGCTGAAAACCTAGCCGCAAGAGAAGGAAAACATGAAAGAAATCCCTGTGCTAACCAACACAGTTGGCTAATTAATCTCCATGTAAGTACCTGCTGAACTAGAATTTCCACGAAGGCCGGTCCTGAGCAGTCCCTCTCCGGCGATCTTCCGGCGTTCTCTTCCCTGCAGTATGGTTGAGGAGGGCGATGGCTGCCACATGCGTCAGGCTTGTGAACAGGTGCCGTTGCTGGAAGTCGGTTGGCTCGGGAATTTGAAGGTTACTATTGTTGACTTGATCTGGCTGATGTATAGCCCTTTGCGACTATTGCGCGAGTTTGCTCTCACAAATCTGTCTTATATCCAATCTTGTTCTGGCTCTTTTCTGTAGAGCTGATTTCCGAACCGACTGGTAGATGATAAATTATAAATTTTATTTCGTTTTTTGACTCAATAGAGCACCTATTGAGCCAACTTGATTAAATGAGTTTGATTTTGATATGATTTTGTCTTAACTAGATACTAAATACAGTTGAGCCGGATTTTTGGCTCGAAATGCATCGCGTATGATACTTGTCAGTAAATGGAGTGAGTAGCGTGGTTCAGTTGGAATATTGCCACAATCGAGAAAATAGGGCAATATTGACTTTATGAATGTTCTTTTCTGGTACATTCATACAGTCCATATTGTTCTATGTTCCCTGCTTCCCGTGGTTTCAGCAAACAACTCGTATTTAATTAATCAAGTGCCTCCCCTATGAAAACTTAATGGGAGCAGATTAATTTCCGATTGCGCAATGATTTTCTACATAATCCGTTGTAACGTGCTTTCACACAAAGATATTATTATCCTTATTGTACGGCTAGCTAGATCGAAAAAATACGAGTGGGAATGTTAAATATTACACTATATTCCAATTATGTATTTTGGCAGAAGTTTTGTAGGTCCGTTACATAGACATCTTTATTACCAACTCAAATTAGAGTAAGTGTACGTACACCATCTCGGCTAACAGTATAGTTATAATAATTAATCAACCTCCCTCACGTTCATGTATTTTCGGTATGAACAGTAAACTCTATAATAAATATTTGATCGCCTAGTGTTTCGTAATGTGAATGCATATTGCAAAGGCATGTTATTTGATCTGTGAGGTTTGTCAATCGTGTATATCAGTTTCTCATGTTGAAAAGTCGCACAGATAAATCACTCGATAGTTATGCAGTTCGCATGATAAAACAAAAGAACTTTTAAAAAGTCATTGTAACCGCAAGGAAGTGTCATGACAAGAGAAGTTAGTGCTGCTGGTTCACGTCAGTTCGTCTCGACTTATTTTCCGTTTCTTGTCTGCTAGTGTGCCAACTAGATTTCAACAGAAATCTTGGAAACTTCCACTGACGGTGTTGTTTTATTTAAACGAAACTCCAACGCTATGTGTATCGCGGTATATGTGTACCTGTATCGCGAAGAGAGTTTACAAATACGAAATTCACAAACACAAATGACACCCAAATTCAGAGTAAGCGCCCCTGTTGAAATTAAACACTTTTTAACGGATTTATCGCGTGTATTATGTATATCATTATTTCAATGTGTAATAATCGCGAAAACCTGAGAAATCATTAAGCGCCTCTGGTTTACAATGATATGATACAATGATACTTGCTCGACCCCGAAATCAAATCGGGAACCAGTGATCCAACGGAGGCACATATAACCCCTAGTCCAACAAGACAGTTCATATTTGTGCTCATTGTTACCTTTTTAAGAATCTGGTGGTTTTAAGTAGTACGATTATGTTTTTTTCTATAAGAATGTATAGACTATAACAAAACATGCCAGGAGATCTTCAATATTAACTTTTATATGATAAGTAAACATTTGCGTTCTATGAAGATCTGTAATATTATTGCTCTTGCGATGTTCTTAATATTTGTACACACTAACGTAATCGCAAATGCGAAATCGCTAATCTGAAGGCGCGAGACTATTTCGTATAGTGAAATCCAAAACCTATTTACCTGTTTAAACATTTCTGTAAATATTACGTGTGGCAGTTGCGAACTGTCTGTCAAATTAGCCAGATCCAGATAAACGAAATACCTATTGTATATGTGTTGGTTCGTTCTTAGCAAAGATTTTGTTAACGTTAGCCTTCTATCCTAGATTACAGATTAGGTACTTAATAATATATTTATAAGTATTTTAAAATTTTCATGTGGCGACGTATTTAGAATACACACTGTCGCCCTGCCATTCTATTCCGTAGTGCCTTTCAGCGCAGAAAATAGCTATACGAGAAGGAAAGTTTCATAAGAAACCCTGTGTCGTCGCCGTATAATATGTAAATTAATTTCCGTTCATGATTTCGATTTTGGGCTACAATTTTCTATGTATCTATACTCTATACTCTTTTGCCATACATGCATAAAAAACCGTTCGTTTTGGGTTCATGAAAACAAGCCTAAACAAGCTCTAAAATTCTTTCATTTCTTCAAAAATAAATTCTTCCGCGTGTTCTTTATTTAAAAAAAGAACATTTATATGTAGACAACCTACAATATTATTTTGTTTTTTTTTTATATTAAGTCGAGGTCAATAATAAATAACCCTAATTATAGTTTCTGCCTAAAATCTATTTTCAATTTCTCTAAATATTGTTAATTAATTCTAAATATGCCATATTTAGATAATATGGTAGACTGTCTGAAAGTCTTGCGAGCATGAATAGTGGTATTGCGTGAAGAAGGACATTCCAAAAAACAAATCGAGGCCAGGGTCTCGGTATTTCAGACCTGCGTGTGTGTCAAAGCCGCGATTCAACACTGCAGTGATACTGTATCATGACCCTGGCTGAATGAACTATATTTTGTAATCTTCAGAAGCTCTACATCAAACCCGTGATCCAAAAATCAACTACATCAAACTAAGATTAGAGAAGCGAGTAACTACTGGATTGAATATCAGCACTCTGACCAATCGTAATAGCTTATACCACTTTGGATTACGATCAAAAGGTCTCTCCCTTTGAATACACGGGAACGGTAGCCTTTACACGACAAGATAACTGACTAACTAACTGACAACATATCAGGTTATAGCCTGTTAATGGCAATCCCATGCATTTGTCTTTCTATTCAGCCAAAGCCACTTGAGTAATTGAGAAAATCATCATCATCATCATTTCTGCCAAAAGACGTCCACAGGATTTCCACAAGGCCAGTCCTGGACCGCCCGCATCCATCGTTTTCCGGCGACCTTAAATCGGTCATCAAACAAAGGCAGCGAATTAACTCCTCCTTTTTAAAAGACGAATAAAAAATATATAAACATGTTAGTAGTAAAACGAGAACGAGAAAAAAATATCTCAGCCTTTCCAAGTTAACGCGGATATAGTTTGATGATTTATTGACGAAGGAAAACTGCATAAAATTTACGGAATGCATCATCATCATTTCAGCCAAAAGACGTCCACTGCTGGACATAGGCCTCCCCCAAGGATTTCCACAAAGGCGGGTCCTGGGCCGCCCGCATTCATCGGAGTGAATACTCTATATTAATAATTAACGAAAGGTTCTCTTGCTAAAACGGTCGAAACAAAAGATGATAGGTAAATAGGCTCGATAACGCAATTTGTTAATCGATCTCATTAAACGTAACTAAACCTTAATCGTTTGGTTTTTAAATGTTTCACAAAGATAATATTAGGTATCTGGTCAGCGTGGGTGATCTGGTTGGCAGGTAACCGTGTCTCGGATTGCAAAACACCGGTATATTTTGGACTACCCACACACGTATATTTTGCGTGTCCCACTGTTACCTAAACGCAAGCGCTAGTGTTTTAGGTCAAGCATTCAGTATGTCAAGGGATTTGAACAATATGTGCTACTTTCGAAGGCAAAGGCCGTCAAACGAGCCCCAAGCGTAATATTTCAATAGATTCAAAATTGACGAGTAACTCGTTATTGATTGTCGATTTGGTATACGTCGTAACGGGACGTATGCTACCCGCTTTTGAGCTGCTTTGCAAGAACTTTTGACTAAAGCAAATTAAGGTAAAATTAATTAATGTAGATGAGCAGATTCTTAGAAATTTTGTACCATTAGCGAAGTAAGCGAAAAGACTACTTAACAAGAACGAAAACAAAAACAAATTGTTATTGACCTATCGCTTGCTAAGTTTAATGAACATAAAAGATAATCGGCCTTACTTTGCATTATTAGTGCATTATGCGTCATGCTTTTGAACAGGTGCCGTTGCTGGGGGTCGGTTGGCTCGGGCATTAGAAGGTTACTATTGCTGACTAGATCTGGCTGATGTTTGGCCCTTTGAAACTATTGCGCGAGCTCTCACAAATCTCATTCTTGTACCCAAAAATGGCGATTTAAAAAAGCAACTACAGAGTTTCTTGCATTCTCTGTAGAGGTGCATTCCGAACCAGTGGTAGGTGGTAAATTTTAAATTTTATTTTATTGTTTGAGTTGTCAAAAGTGCTCTAATGAGCCAGCTAGATTAAATGAGTTTTAATTTGAATTACCCGTAATAACTAGTTCTGTGCCACTCGTTACAATCCTACTATTTACCAGGGATATAGACTCTGACGAATTACACGTGCCAACCAATATTTCTACTGATTCCGTAGAACGCACTGGCAGTTACACGCTTGAATCGTTCGACGACTAAATCATTACTTCGTAATGAGCAATTTTATAATTAAACTTCGATTTGCATGTAGAATTTCATTTAGGCCAGAAAAACTTGATGAGTTACGGTAGTGTTGTGGAACACGCGATTTCGTTATTTCGTTGAATAAACGCAGTTTTTGTTAAAGTATGCAAAATAGGAACATTTTATATTATTTACAACTTATAACAATGAGAATGCTCTTCATTTTTAATATGCACGTTTCGTTTTATCGGCAAACTTTTACCTCTTTAATTGACGATTTCATGTTTTTAAATATTAAATAACTATGGGATGGAATAAAACAACACGAGTTGATATTTGAACAAAGATGAACTGACAATTTATTTCTATATTCAAAACATATTTTATAAATACATTAACTTTGAATATAGGAACTACCAAACAGTTCTTAATACTTCCCCTCAAAGATCACTCGAAAGCATTCATCTTCGGGCAAAGTGAGCATCTTCAGGCAAAGTATTATAGAATGACACGCCAAACATCACACAGTCTTATCACACATACCGGACATACATAAGCTTAGATCGCATACACACTTTTTAAATTTGACGCGACCTAACGGTTTTGTAAACACATCTGCTGGATTGTCTTCCGTAACCAAACAACACCCTTATAATGTAGCACATTAATACTAACAATTGCATCGTGTTGGAACAGCACTTCAATAGAAAATAGCAAGGTTAAACGATTTAAAAAAGAAAACGAATTACACGCTTAATAGATCCATGAAGTTCTAAATACACCTTTAATAACTCTATGTACCTTTACAGTAATTATTTTGCCAAGCCCATTGTGCCACATCGCAATTTCATTGAAACAATGCCTATGACTTAACTTTTGAATAACTATAACCAGAAGGCTTGTCTAATTGACTATTGTAATCTATAAACCGCTCAGTGATCAATCTACCTGTGGGGATTTATATAAACGTTTTCGTTAAAGTCGTGCCTCTTGAAACGTAACTAATTATTTGAGTGTGGAGTGCGGAATTTTCCACTCGGTCGTCTTCGAACGAAATCGCTGTAATATGTGTCTTTTTAGTAATCTTCACTACTTATATTTTCTCATCAACAAACACCTCCAGAAGCTGCGACTTACGGGCAGCCAACTTGCAGAACATGTAGAGCATCAAATGAGTCCATACTCTACCTTTTTTGTCTAGGGTTGAAATCCTTTTTGGAGTCCATACTGATGCAAGACACCGAATGAGTCACCTGGGTCAGGCCTATCCGAACCCATTGAATACAGAAAGAACCCGTTGACAGACGTTGGTAGAAGTGCCAGTTTCTAGATATGGTATACAGTTTGGATTGCATGGCACAGGAGGCCCTCCACGAACTAGGAGTAGGGGCCTGACTTGGTAGTTGGTTGATAATGTGCTGAAAAGCTGATGACTGTTATGAATTACGTTTTATTGCTGTGCTAGCGATTTTAAACAGTACGTATTAATGAACTCTACAGTTGGTTTAATAAAGCAATCATGGTCATCTTTGGGCGGAAACCGTTCATTTAGTCATTCCTCTTAGTCCTGAGGTTCGTCAGGGGTGATTACCTATGTACTCACGCACACATACACTCACACAGATCACTAATAAAACGTCATTCACAGAAAGGGAATAATAACGAAAATTGCAAACGAATTCGAATTTGTTCATTTTAAAATATGATCATGTTTTTGACGTGAGAGTGAAGCTTTTATTTTATCATCGAGGTTACATTTCGAATGCCTCAACCAACGAAATATATGTAGCACGGTTTCCTCGCTAGGATTTGTACCACATTATTTTAGTGTACCTGACATATTGTTTACCAATTAAGTAACCTCGCTCTGTAGTATGCGCCTCGTACATTTTCATTGATATTGAGAATTAGTTAAAAATAATTTAAAATCTACAAAAATCGGCAACTCGCTAGTGATTATAGTACCTACATTTACATGTAGATTTAACGATAATCGAGGCCATCCTTAGTTACTGTTAGCACAGTTATAATAGTATTGTAATTAGCGTCTAATAACTTTAAATCCATACATGAATAGACTGAAACCTTGTTAGGAAAAATATGCTATTGTTATGGCAGCGGTGCGGATGTTAATTGGCAACCCGTGTGTCTGTAAAATCCAGTACTCGTAGGGAAGCGTAACGGAACGGAAATATCGTAATGTTAACAATCATAAGCTATAATTGTCTGAATTGTCGCATCTGTTTGTGATAAACAATTAATCAGGATATAACTAATTTAAAATTCAAATGGCCCCATAAATTATAATTTACATCTTTATACTATACTCGCGCACCACCGTTATGTTAAAAAATGGTATAAAATATTGCAATTTACTTATTTCTCCAATAATTTATTTAATACAAGATATAAAGTGAACCCCCCAAGTAACATCTGTTTTTGGATAATCATCACATACCAGTACGTAGCACGTGCCATCGCGTACCGTCGAACATAAACATTTGTACCGTTCCCAGTCACAGTCTGAGTATGGCTCCCCTCTTTCACCATCGCACCACTGTGTGCCTTATTTACAAATCTAACAGAACTTTATGTACAAAATGATCCATTGCCGCGCCGACATACATATATAGGCGGAACTTGAGTTTTCAACGAGCATTCGATACTGCATAACGTGTTAGAAACGCCACAATTGCGCCGCCAAGCGTGACTTGATACTAGAATTTCGAATACACGTCATACTGTCGTTCCGCCCACGGGAAGGCAGACGTGCGCCAGAGCATAAACATTCGAAAGAGAAATTAGGTATTCCTCAAGGCTTTATCCTAGGACCTATCCTTATCAATCCTTGTCAATAAGTGCCAGTGTTCAGTTAAACTTTCGAGTGAAAGTTTCCCTTGGAACTCTTTCGTAAGTGAAAACCAATTCCCACGGGTTCTAAGTGATTACAGTGAGGAACGAAGTGTAAGAAATGATTTTATGAACTGACAAAATGCATGACATGTGTAAGTATCGTTACTGTATGGAAACGAATAATATTTTTATCGGAGTTTTAAAGTCTTGCTAAAACATTTTTTGTAAAAGCCACGTTAAAATGCGCGCAGTGCTGATTGCTATAAGGTTGTGATTGGCACGAAATTCGTAATGATGAATCATTGAGATTTGGAGGCATAGAGAGAAATTTCTTTCATTAATCTTATTCACGGTTTACTACGGTAGGTGATTCTATCATAGCACCGGCCGCCCATACCTTACATAAAACTATCGTTTTGATGACAGTCATTTAACTTCGATATGGTATTTTATAAATTAGGTAAAATTAGTATCTTTTCTGTTTTATTTTACCATTACATTTTTTTAACCATTCACAGACAAATATTTCATTTATTGTCATTAGAGTCTCTATTTTAGCTGTTGCTTCTTTTTGCTGTATAAGATACTGTCACGCTTATCGTCAAAATTCGTTCAGCCATTGAATTGCCGAGGTGGAACAAACATGCAACATGCTTGTGCTTGTCAAGCAATTTTGCAGCGCACCGTTTCGTTTATGTCGAATATTATCATAACAAGAATTCGTCTTTATAAACCCTAACGCGACACATAGGTATCGTACTGTGCTTACGGAGTCTTCTTTGTTCAAACGTTTTGTGATTCTACAGTGTATAGCTCAAAAATACCCTGAACATGTCATGTCATCGACCAAGCGCAATGGTTTACACTGTACACCTCTCTTTTCCGCCGGTCACCGCCAAACGGCTATAATATATAATAAAAGATTTTGGCTCAGACTGTTTGTTACCTACTATACCTAGTTGGCTATGCTTGAAGGAATTTAGTTCAGCCGTTGGGAATATCATCTATTTTTTATAGTTGTAACGGGAGTTTCTTATTCACGTCTTTTACCAAGTATACAGGGTTGATACGACATAGGGGCATTTTTTTTAACTGCCTATACTAGCTATCATTTCCAGGCTCTGTACCAAAAATCTATTATATTGGAGCAAAAGTATAGCTGCAAATGATTTTTAAAATTTTTGCCTCATTTGAACATGATGTATCTTTCCTAACAGATGTTTATGCCTAACGCCTCGTTTATTATCCTTAGGGGATGTCCATTAATCACGTGATGTTTTTTTAACATTTTTTTAACCCCGCCCTCCCCCTTGGTGATACCTGGTGAGGTTTAAGACTACTCCTCCACCCCCCATGAAAAATCACGTGTATTTTTTTTGTACCGTTTCGAATTCGTACTAATCACCTAAAGTATACGTAGTGTAATTTAATGCTCCTCTGTCATATCAACTCTGTATAAGCCTCGCATAACTCATCTATTTCCTCGGTCAAGAGTAATAGGCAACTTATATTCTTTACATCTACTTAAAATCCAGTAAACATAACAGAACATCTGAGCGCTTTCTATAGCTAAGTTGAGTCATTATTAAGCTTGTGTCATTATTTTGAGTGGCAGGTTGGTCATAGTCACAGACTTTTCAAATTTCATAAATTGACAGATGTATGCAATAATTCAAGGTTTAGAGACACTTGAGTCGCGTCGGAATTGTATATGGCTTCATTGATATCCACAGTAAATTCCCTGGTAATATCTATAAACGCCCTGAATCATAAATAGGATATATGCATACTATTCATGACCAATGGATAGATAATACGTGAATAGACAGGGTTTGTTTTTTAAAATGCTAATTTCAGAAACGATCACAATCCTGATGTATGAACAATCTTGTTTATTTTTTATACGATAGTCAGTTATTGTAGTAACGGTTTCGGTAACGGAGCAGTAATTACTAATTTCATAAAGTCGAACGGACAAGAAAGCTTACATGATGCATGGATTCGACATCCACGCGAGCAAAGCCTGTACGCAAAAGCTAGTTGCTGATATAGCAAAATATCAGCATCATATGCGCAAAGAACAAACAAAACATAAACCACTATTATACATATTTTAATGTATCTCACCATCATCAGAAATGGAATCACAACTTAAATGTTCTATAAAATACTTATTTTAGTTATTCCTTGTGATGTTGCTTATGTAAAGAGCAATGTTCGAGTAAATCTCATTATCTTCTCTTTACATCGCGTCGGCTTGAAAATGTATTTTCTATTTTAGCTTAATTAATTTTCTCTCGTGTTGAAATCACCTTCCATGTTTCTATTGGAATGCTTGTTGATTGAAAGCTTCAGACTTACGTACCTCCCTTAAAAGGCTTTACCGTGGTTATCGATGAAGACTATTTCTTGACGTCTTTTACGAAATAATTGAGTTCTTTTGCTTACTTTAAAATTAATAAACTCGTCCTTTCCATGACGTGCCAAAATTATCAATTTAAAACATAAACGATTTCATGGAGGTGCATTCTGTGAGAGTAACATGTTCTATAGGACAAAACATTATTATGCTTCCTTTGCTGCTGTTGAAATTCTAAAATAATTTTGAAGTAGGTATGCAAGTCTTTAAAAGTGTGTATTTAGTTTTTTAAGTATCCAGTATACTATGTACAGATTGACTGGCACACACTAAATATAAATCCATACAACTATAATACTGTTCCGTCTGCCCAATAATGCTACAGTATATTCCTAATACGAACCAAGACTCGATTGTCTGAGACGAATGAACTTTTAGCTATACCTCAAGGACGTTTCCTTAAAATAAAGTTATTTTGACGGAAACCTGTTTAGCTATTATCATTACGAATAATCCAAAGCTAACAGCTTTAGATTCGAGTAGCAAAAACTGGTTGATCAATTTATTTGTTGCCAGGTATCAAAATAAGTTATTGAATGTATCTCTTTCCCACTATGTACAGTCAGAATCAAATGTAACTAATCAGAAAATTTACCAAAAGTAACAGTCATGTTATGTGATCAGTGTCTAAAGATAGTACACATTTAACACTTCAGATTTATCTGACATTTTTATTGTTCCTATTAAACGTTCAAATCCTATTAAACGCAAAAGTAAAATACCTGACATTTTCCATAACAATCGAATAAATGTAACTTCAAAACTAATGAAACTGCAAAAAATAACAAAAGACTGGTCTAGGGAGATCCAAAGACGGCTAGATCAAATATATTAATTAGTTGGTTTGAAGAAGTGATGGTCATATACTTTTAACTCAATAGCCAAGTCAGAAAAATCTGGTTATTTATATCGTAACATGCGAAACACATTAATTAATAATGTTAGTTTTTACATCATACTAGCAACCCGTCACGGATTCGGAAGGATGGTTCATAGAGAGTTCCTATAAAAAAAGCCTGAGTTTTTTATTAGTTATTCTGATATGCGAGGCAGAGACTAATCCGACATTTTATATTTTGTTTATAATCATTTAAAACTGTATCTAAACCACTTTACATTTAATTCATAAAAATCATGATGTCAGTATTACAATTTGTGACTAAACATTATTCACTGAAGATTGAACGGTTTTTCTTAGAACCAGTCAGTCATGACATCTGATTAATGCGATCTACCAAGCATGGCGGAAGATTGCCATAAAGAGGTCACCCATTTAATGTCAACTGGTATCATCGAAGTAGTTGCTTGACTAATTGGATAATGAGTGCTATCAAATCTTGTTACTTGGTGGCCGTTGATATGAATACTGTCTTTCTCTTTGTCTATATTGAGTTGGAATCAGAATAGAAATCATAGATTTTGGGTACAATAAGTTAGGTGTTTAATTATTGATTAAAATTCCATACAAAATCGGCATAAAGTAAGCGTACACATATTTTATATTTGACGTATTCAATGTCAAATACTACACTCGAGAGCAATGAATCCGGGTCACTTAAAGAATGTTAAAAATCTCGGAAACTAAAAATGATAGGTTAATGCAATAAATTGTATTTAATAGACAATGTAATACTCCTTAAATGAAAGTAAAAAAAATTGAATCACCATACACTTTATTAACACAAAATTACATAAAGAAAAAAACTGCTGATCTCCTTAAAACAAAAAAAAGAAACATGACATTTTTGAACTTTATTACGATTTTCTTGAATTTTAATACTTCGTATTGCATCCTCGTGCTTCCATTACTGCGTTTACGCGGTTTGGCATGCTGTACACCAAGTTCCTTATACGATTTTGGGGAATATTCTCTCATTCCTCTGTGAGAGCAATTTTGAGCTCACGAAGCGTGATTGGGGGAGGGTTTCGTTGTTTTACGCATCTGCCTAGCTCGTCCCAAGCATGCTCGATCGGGTTGATATCCGGGCTGCGCGCTGGCCACTCCATACGAGTAATGTTCATCTCTTGAAGGTAGTCATTCACAATCCTACCTGTATGAGGTCGGGCATTGTCATGCATAAATATAGCATCCTCACCTAAATTGACCATAAATGGACCAACGTGATCATTGAGGATTTCTTCCACATATCTTACGCTAGTTAAAGAGCCGTTTTCTATGATCACCAGCTCTGTGCGACTTTCAGAAGAAATTCCGGCCCACACAAGTACAGACCCACCACCGTAGGCTACGTTTTCTTCGATGCATGCTTGCTTGAATCTTTCCCCTGGTCTTCGATATACTCTGTGTCTTCCATCGTGCTTGTAGAGCATACATTTTGATTCGTCGGAGAACATAACTTTTGACCAATCTTCAATACTCCAATTTACGTGGCTCTGGGCATATCTTAGTCTTGAAATACGATGCCCACGCTCCAATTTAGGGCCGTTTCCAGGTCTAAGGGGTTTTAAGTTAGATTCAGCAAGCCGACGTCTTACTGTCTATGCACTTGGGTTACTTCCTCCGAGGCGTCGAAACTGATTTGTGAGTTCAGTTCCTGTGAGAAAGCGATTTCGAAGCATGGTGTTCACCAAGTATCGGTCTTCTCGTGCTATGGTACACCTGGTTCTGCCCGTTCCTGGTCTGCGTAGGTTAGAACCAGTTTCTTCGTAACGTCGGAGAACTCTTTGTACTGTTGACAGCGACACACTGACAGTCCTGGCTGTATCGCGCTGACTCCGGCCGGTTTCCAGCATTGTAAGTATTCTGGTGCATTCTTTAGGCGTAAGCGACATAATTTCAGCTTGAATAATGAATATAGAGCACTATCAACATGGTTTATGTACCCACATAAATGACAGATTACAAACAAAAGCAAAACCAAATGCTGTAATTTCGTAGTTCCATCTTCGAAAGTGGCCCTTTTTCAAGTTTGATTTTTTGATGATATAACTTTACAATAACTAAGAAGTTTTAATACCTTCATTTAAGGAGTATTACATTGTCTATTAAATACGATTTATTGCATTAACCTAGCATTTTTAGTTTCCGAGATTTTTAGGATTCTTTAAGTGACCCGGATTCATTGCTCTCGAGTGTATAAATTTAAAATTATTTTTATTTGATTTACAACATTTTTATGTAAGCACTTTATTATGTTACTTACTACTACATCACCAACCCAGACCCATTAACCAGACAAGTAATTTTTGAAAGTTAGTTCTGAAAGTATTCCATAATTGAGTAGTGGCATTTTTCAAATAGATAAATGCAATAAATATGCAGTTTGTTTTATTAGCAACCACAGGTTTGACTGCAAAATTATCGAGTATTTTATTTGGTAAACCACTCCATATTTCACCCTTAAAAATGACTCGGATCTTTGGCCAGTGACTCTGGGTCGTTCTAGCATAAATGTAATTTAATCTCTCCAATTTAATTAACTCAATGTCAAAACATTTCCAAATGGCGAATAAATTGTAAAGCCAAGGAAATAATCTTGTGACGTTCCAATTAACTACGATCAGGAGCAGGTGTTAAAGTTGTCCAAGAACTTGGTGATGATCCGTTTATCTCGTTACCGTGCCAAAGTTGAACTCGGTGACAAAAGCAATATTGTTTGTAAAGATTACACATCCAGACGCTAAATTTCTCAATAGTACGAAATTTATGCCGTTTACACATCCACGTTTGTCTCAGCTTTGCGCGTTATATCACATTGAGAAAGAGCAAACAATGTGAAGTGAACTATTGCGTTTCGACAATGTTTGCAAATAAATATTCTGTGCATTGCTTTTTTGACTCGCATGCTAATTTTATGCTAGGAGTATATGGCTAGTTGACTAGTGAGGGTTGATTTTTCCATGATAATAATAAAAAAATGCGTGATCATTATAGTTTTTACTATGTATCAGGTATTAACGTTTATGGGATAGTTATTTTTACTTACATGCGAATTTCGTACTAGGATAGATAGTTTATGGCTCTAGTGTGTTTCTAAGCGCGTGTGTAATATTTGGTAAACCGCAATACTAATTGTTTTTAATTTCGCTCCGCGCTCTATTTCAGTGCGGTGTCGCCCATACACGATACATGAATTTTATCAGCTGAGGTCCAAGGGCTGGCCCGTTGGGGTATAACATTTTGCATTATTTCTTGGCAGTAACTATGAAATATTGATCACGCCGGCTCTAGATATCAAATAAACAATAACGTCTTGCTATAGTGGTAATTCCAGAACATAATAGTTGTGTTCTGTAATTATTACAGCTTATATTTTCGTTTAAGTAATTCAAAATAAAAATGCGTAGTATAACCGATGTTTCCATCAAAATAGCGGATATTACGTCAGACAATAATGTCTTCTCTTGAAAATAAGTTCACAGTTTCATCGCGGACTAAGTGGATATTTGAGTACATTCCATCAAGTTTCGCAAAAGGAAATACCAGTGAGATTAACTACCATAAAAGAACGGGATCTATATCGGGTTGCTGAAGTTTTTATTTGCTTTTCACTGCTGTTCAGATAGCTATGTGTATACTATAAGACCAGAAGTTTCTTTTTGTACTTTTGGCATATTTAATTGTATCTTGTATCTATTTGACTGTTTTATATCAATTTTCTGTGTTCTACTATGGCTGTTTTATTTTGTTCGATAATCTCACTATAATTCCCTTCCACTTCCACTTCCCTTTGATATGGTTGAGGAGATCGATGGCTGCCACACGCGTTATGCTTGTGAACAGGTGCCGCTGTTTGGGGTTGGTCGGCTCACTGGATACAAGACTTGTTTTCAGTTTTTTTCATCAATCTATAATAATTATTATTATTTTTGATTCAGTTGAGCGCCTTTCGGCACCGAACGAACCTAGTTAGTTTTAAGTACACGGTCATTGTAATATGGCGTTTAAAAAAAAAAGACAAGCCCTCCGAGTTTTTTCCGCCAGGTCTTCTCGGTTGGTGCCGCGTTCCGACCTGGTAGTAGTGTTATAAAACTGATGTATCCGTTGACGATTGTGAACGCCATAATTGGTTTATACAATAAAGCATATTTCTATTCTATTCCATAATGTTTGTGTCTAATATTTATTTTATTACTACTCTAAATTTTTTTTAAAGATGCTGCTACATGTTAGTCTTTGCAAAACGTGACACGTTAATATGATTTAAACCTTGTAACTTTTTATTGGATGGAGCCAGGTCGCGTATCCAAGCTAGCATGTTTCAAATATTGAGCGTTGAAGCCAATTTACCGGAATAGCATCACACCTACGTGCACAATACATGTCTGTTCTCGTAGTAAATTTCCGTAGAACCCACCCATAACAACTGAGATCTGTCGATGTAGCACTAATTTAATTGAGCTATCAATTGGCCTACGATTTTACCAATTGCTTTCGACTGTTCCATTTTAATCAGAAATGCGTGCTGCGTAGTTTCATCTATGTAGCAGTTTTTGACTTCTATAGAAAAGTTTATTTTGTGCTAATTGTAGTGGTTGTGAATCACGAGCTAGTTCTGAAAACCAGGTCCCGAAATAGATTTATTAGACAGATTGAAAATAAAATGATAAATCATCCTGGATACACCGCCGTTAGGGTCTGACCGGGCTATGTGGGACTCCGTAGCCCGTAGTATTCTAACCCTGTCTCATAACGGTTCAAATTAGTGCCATCTCAATTATTTTATACAATTAATTCGATTCTTAATACGATTGGTATTGGTTCCAAACTGGTATAAGTTTTATCTAAATTGGTTCCGTAGTTTGGCAGAAAACAAAAACAGAAAGGATTAAAATAATATGAAGTAGGTACCTACATATTTGAGTCCGGTACAAAGCAAATGTATGCTTTGCGGTACAAATAGGGTTGCCAACTATACTGTTTTGAGCAGTATTATACTGCTTTTCACTAAATTATACTATTTACTGTTGAACAAAAATAAAGTATGCAAAATACTGTTTTCAGCATCAAAATGCAAACACATTATTAAGTGTTTAACTTAGACGCTCACACATTTTTTTTTTCATTTTTTCAGTAATGAATGCTAAATGGAGTTAGGATAGAAATAGAGCATCTATTAATTTAATCAAAATTGATATTTTTAAAAAAGATTAATAACTAGCAAGTTTTGCGAGACCCTCTAAAAAATATGTATTTAAAACAGTAAATAAATAAAATACTGTTAATTTTTCTAAAATACTGTTTAATATTCTTTTTAAAGCTGAATATACTTTATTTCTTGTAAAAAAGTGGGCAGCCTTTTTTTTATGCTTTGGAAATGTCCAAAAATTTGCTTTGTAAATTGTTAATCGAAAACAGACTTTATTTAATTAGATCCCAAAAAGCGAAATATAATAATTTTAAACCGGGTCCAACATAAATAGACGCCGACTTTAATTACTAATTAGGTACCTATGCTTCACGGTCTACCAATTGTTGTTTAATTTTTAGTTAATAAGTCTTTTAGATGTGATGTTATTCCATTTCATTTGTATTATCTTCTCCCATGGACGTATAAAAAAAGTCGGACAGAGTCTCGCTAACTAAAAACTGTGACATCATAGTCGGCCAGAGCGAAAAAATAAAAACTATAAATCATGTCTTGCGTGGTAAAATGGTGTAAAAACCATAGTGACCGAAAGAAAAACAATCCAGGAATCACGTTTCATACGTAAATGAATAATTCAATCACTTATTTCTAGATTATATACATTAAAATCAATTTGTATTTGCTAGAACAAAACAATTAATTTTAAGTTCAGTGTTGCCAGTATTCACGTGTGCAAATTAACTGAAATGTGGGCAATGTTCGTTTATTATAAAAATCAATATAATAGTATGGTTAATTATTTAATAGTTACTACTGGGTATTTTATTTTATATTCCTTTTGCTAGATTTTCTAAGGAAAATTAAGTATGGAGAAATGATTGAATTAAAATTACTTAGTAGAAATTGTAATGGTGAAAACGATTGGATTCCAAACAAATACAGTGTCATTTGCAGTCTATATTTTGATGCGGATGACTTATAAACAACTAAAGGAGGACTCCGGCGTGTTGTTACTTATGCAGTACCTTAAAAGGCAAATTAGCAATCTACCAAGACATGGATTATACAAAAAAAAATTAAACTATGCCGCTTATTTATTCAAAATTTAAATGTACATTTAGCTATTGTGTCGGTAAATAATAATAATAAATATCCTTGGACATTTCACACAACGCCATCTCGTCCCAAGCTAAGCAACTTAATGCTTGTTTTATGGTAACGAGATGGATGATAAACTACTTAAATAATTTTTTTAAGTAAATTTTTGGTAATGAAAGATTTTCTTTTAATTTAGAATAGTTTTCAACACATCTCGAAATTAGAGGAAATTTCAAAAACCTCTCAAAGTAAAAGACGTTATTATAAAAAAAAAATACTCAGCATTTAGGATGTTAAAGTTAAACATAACAATTTCGAACAATTTTTTTTTATATTTTAACCATGTGTTTATTGCAAAATTTTGTGTATCTTGGCAACCCCAAAATTAACTCACACATACAGAGCTGCCGCCATTTTGGCGTCTCACTTTTGTCTTAGCCAGAGTTCCGTCCGCCTTTTTTTATACGTCCATGTCTTCTCCTATCTCATTTGTATAAAATGAATGTTTGTCAATGCTTTTGATCATATGATGATCTTTGGCAAAGAGTTGTGCATAAGCCCATGAACGTTCTGAACAAAATAAAATTAAAAGGAGACAATTTTTGTTAGCCCCACTGCATATGGTGACGTTTATTAACCGTGTGATGCTAATCAAAATGTAACTAATTTATTATGGAAAACAGGGCATATTTTTTTGTAAAGTCTAACCGAGATCATAAAATAATAATAAAAAGGTGAAAACTTGATAAAAAACTTAATTAACAAGGTATTTTTGTCAAGCCTTCTAGTTTAGATATGATTTGTAGGTTATTTTGATGTGCACATTTTTGTCGTATTTAGATCAATATATGTTTCATTACTATAAACCGAAATTTTATAGGGGGCATATTCATCTAACAAGTAAAATTGTCTCCTTTGTGTAAAGTCTTTCCTTCAAATTTATTTTAGTTAGTGGCGTAGCAACGCGCGCTGAGTACAGCTAGTTTTTATGAAAAGTAAAATATTCTCGAGACTGACTGGTCTAGTCAGTCTCGAGAATATTACTACTAAGAACTTATCAATCTTAGTTATATTTGTGTAAAGTATATTGCGTAATTGCAACTAGATACGTGATTAAGCCGGGTGCTTAACTATTGTGGGTCTATTTGTTTGAAGATAATACTTTGCTTCCAATATTATTTACGGTATTTGTTCTGTCGATAAGTCCTAATCCAATTTCTTCTACCCCATAACCAGAGACCGCGGATAATCCTATCGCCGCCTTAGATGTTTGTTGATGTATTAACGAGGCCACCCTGTTACGTTTCTTTAATATGTTTTGTTCGTTCTAATAATATAATAGGATTATTGAATAATTCCTAGATGCCAATCTCACATCTGTTTTGTAAACATCATTATGTTCTTGTATTTCTTGTTTAATGTAATTTTCCGTTTCTATCTATAATACACATGTCCATTATTAGAATGACATCCTAATAGTAGGGAATCACATGAAGAAAGGTTTATAATCTGATTAACAAGTGTCTATACACTAGAAAATTCTCATGATAATGGATTTGAGACTTCTAGGTATTAAACATTTTATTTTCGTAACTTATAACAAAATCTTAAAAACGGAATATTCTCTAAACTATACTATGTCTATGCATGAAGGTATTCATACATATAATTGTTATACACAATCTACATTACAATTAATTATATACCTATTTGACGTCCAAACAACGAGCAGAATATGTATCTATTTTATTTAACTATTAGTTATTACAGCAGTCATTCACCTGACCATCTCGCAGCACTCACGAATCGCTAACGAGTTCTTTGACCCGCCCGTGCTGGGCAATAGACGTTGTGTAACCCATTGTCTCAGACTATTTTGTGATCCCAATTATGTTTTCTCCACTTTATTGAGTGGAGATAAGAAATGTGGGAATCTTTGTATGCCGCTATTTCTAAGCCTATTCACAGCTAGTTCAGCGTGTAACTACTGCTGCAAATGTTTTTCGTATTTGTAGATACACCTTTGACTGGAGGTACACTGGGTAGGACACAAAAATATCTTTTGACGGTAGTTTACAGTGTCCAGGGGTGGCACTCTAGTTAAATTCGTGTGTTCCTTCCACGTCGTTTCAGCCCATAAAGCATTACTAGGGCGGGCCTCCTCCTGGGGGGCAATTCTCAGGACGGTAGACATAATTTGGAATAGAGATAGAGATTTGGAACTCGATCTCTAGTATAAAATCTCGTAAGTAGAGATTAAAATCTCTAAAGTCAAAGTCAAAGTCAAATCATTTATTTTGCATAGGACACAATGGACACTTACAAATTGTCAACATATTAATAAAATTTATACAATGCAAAGTAATATACTTTACCACCAGGTCGGAACGCGACCACTGCTGAGAAGAACTGGCAAGAAACTCAGAGTACTGAAACGAAACGAAACTGTATTCTCAGCACAAATCGTGATAGCTTTATAGAAATCTCTAATAGACATAATTTAATGTTGCCAATACGAAACTTTTGAAGCTGGACGCATTCAGTTTTACGTAATTTGAGCGCTTTTAATATGCTCGTGACGTATTATGTTGTAAAATTGTAATTAAAAATGTTTCTGACCCTTAAACTTTATTTTTTAAATATAATTCAACGTATTTAGAAAGAAATATAATAAAATAACTAAAGTTATTAATACTAAATAAAGTTTTTATTTTGTATATATACATGAGCTTAATTTCATTAGTTGTAAAGGAATGCTTTCTAATGTCATCATTCATGGACACTAAATGGGGAGTGTTGTGTTGTTATTTATTCTTAAAAATAAATTAATAAAAATTTAAAACGTGCAGCCGCGGAAGGTGTACCCGTCTGCACAGCAAAAACATGCTCATCCAGTTGGTAGAATCCGGTTAATTTTCGTCGGCCTTCACGGAGAAGGATAGCGAAAGACGCTGACGAGACATCGCCGAAACCCTAAATTCTTTGAACGGCGCCCACAAAACTTGGCATCGCTTACTATGTTTTGCACGAAATCGATAATAAATTCGTCAGTCATGCCTACAACACTTTAAAAAAAATTAAAGTAACTATTTCCGACCTTACTTATTGCAAATGACAACAAATTTCCTTTTGTTTGCTAAATCCAAACAGAGATCGAGATCATGATAGAGATGACGTCTCGACCGGTCCTGACCAGTCGTAGCATCTCGCACGGCTTTCCATAGACATATATCGGAATCGACATGGCGAGAATAGCTATTATAGATTTTCGCTCGTGATGACGTCATTCTCTACCGTTATCTCGAATAGTGATGTATCTCTACTGCACGAGAATTGCCCCCCTGGAAGGAAATTGGCCTACTGTGCCACTCTGGCAAGACGGGTTGGCACCGGGTTTGTATAAAGTTTTCCTTGTCTTGGGTTCTTTTAGTCGCCTCTTCATCATCATCATCATTTCAGCCATAAGACGTCCACTGCTGGACATAGGCCTCCCCCAAGGATTTCCACAAAGGCCGGTCCTGGGCCGCCTGCAGTATCCATTCATGGGGGGGTTTGCCATAATCGCCACGCTTGGCAGGCGGGTTGGCGATCGCAGTGATGGATGGTGTGTCGCCTCTTACTACACCCTAAATATGGTATGCGTTCGTGACATTGTGTACTCTAAATCATTCACCACAAGTCCTTCCACGTGGACGCCATACACCACGGACACAACTCTGACCAGTGGCAAGTCATGCGCTAAAACTAAAAGAACGAAACAGAATACAGATTATCAAGCCGCAAGAGAAGAAAACTTGTTTAAAAACAAACCCTGTGCCAGCGTGGCACAGTAGGCTAATTTCCCTCCATGAAATTAGAGGAGGCTCGACTCTGCAGTGGGTCAATCATGGGCTGAGATGATGATGATGATCAAACAGCGGATACACAATACGTTTATAGTTTGCGATAAGACGAGATAAACATTTCAGTTCATTCTTATTGTCCGTTGCTTAACAGAAGTTGCTTTCTTTTTTTAATTATTTTTGCACAATTAAAGGCATCGTTATATTTTATTCACAATTTCCGTTTGTAAGAAAAGTTATGTGTTACGCACTAATCAAGATCTCCATCGTAAAGCTACACTTGTGCTAGTGGAAACGATTCAAATGATATTTACGTAATATCAATTCCTCATTGGCCACAATATTCAATCAATTGTTTTAATCGAGCGTTAAATTTTAACGTCACTTTCTACAACGTATATGAATGTAAAACACGAATTACGAAATGTGAGATTTAATGACGGCAACCTTGGATAGTTTACAAAAAAAAATAACCAACCTGGCATATAGTATACTTATTAAGGTTTTAATAAAAAAAACTAATTATAATAAAATATTAAAATAAATGTTACACTATTGTAATAGAAATCAGAGGAATACGGCACAAATAACGAACTACCATGATAACAGTAAATTCAATGAAGAGTATTGAGACGATGAAGCGATAGATATGCTTGTCGATAAATATGTAAGGGCAACCTGGGTGCAACATAAGTTACGCAAAAATAATAAGTGAGAGAACCAAGAAATTTCGCATAAAATCACTATAAAATTGTCCCTCGTGTTTTCCAAATAACAGTCTAACTGGATTTGGCCAACTACCTTTTTTTAAAACTAAACCGCTGCATTAGGTGTCGCGTAACCTGTATCGCGGGGTCAGTTTACAAACATGACTCACAAACTCAGACTCTAAGCAAGTGCATCTGGCTTGGACATAGACACTTGCCCGACTCGAAACGAACCCGGGATCCGTTGATCCAAAGGCGGCACATCTAACCCCCTAGACCAACGAGTCAGTCAAAATCGCAAATTTATTAATTTGTAACTATGGTACAATATATGCTATTTTTTTGGTGTAAAATGGTGTAAAAATGCTTTAAATTAAATTATATACATACAATTAAATTATATCACTACATATTATAAAACAAAGTTGCTGTCGTCTGTCCGTCCCTTTGTATGCTTAAATCTTTAAAGATACGCAATTGGTTTTGAAGCGGTTTTTTTCAATAGATAGTGTTTCAAGGGGAATGTTTATATGTATGTATATTACATGCATAATTGCCGGTAGAATGTTAAATGGCCGGCCCGGGTCGCTAGTCACTACATAGTATAAAACAAAGTCGCATTCTTCTGTCCGTCCCTATGTATGCATAAATCTTTAAAACTACGCAACGGTTTTAAAGGCGGTTTTTTTTAATAGATAGAGTGATCCAAGGGGAAGGTTTATATGCATAACCCACCCCCGCTTTGCACGGGCGAAACCGGGGCGGGCCACTAGTTAAATTATAAAACAAAGTCGCTCTCGTCTGTCCATCCCTATGTATGCTTATATCTATAAAACTACGCCACGGATTTTGAGGCGGTTAGTTTTAATAGATAGTGATTCACAAGGAATGTTTATATATAAAATACATGCATAATATTGTAGAGAAACACTGACGAATTTAGAAGTTCATCATTGCACCCGTGCGAAGCTGGGGCGGGTCGCTAGTATTATACAAAATACTTATTACCTAGCTTATTGAACATGTTCAGTTTATTAATATCTATTTTCTTTTAAGATTTTAGGTATTCAATGTAACAAATTGTTATGTAACAGACATATAATTCCAAATAATGTAGATTGTTTCCGTAAGGCGATAAAACGTAAAACTAAATAACACATCCCATCACTAAACTTCCCGTTGGATGGACAGATCGCAAATTGCTCGACAGCACGCAAAAGTAGATTACAGCTGCTCTATCCTACATACCGTATACCCATAAACATACTTCCTAGGTAGAACTACTTATGTAGGCAGTATATTACAGTTGAACACTAGGTTTTGTTACGTGTTTTTACCTTGGTCCAATTGAATGGTAGAGCATTTTATTCATAACTAGCGACCCGCCCCGGCTTTGCACGGGTGCAATATTGACATATAAACGTTCCTCTTGAATCACTCTAGCCATTAAAAAAACCGCTTCAAATTCCGTTGCGTAGTTTAGAAGATTTAAGCATACATAGGGACGGACAGACGACAGCGACTTTGTTTTATACTATGTAGTTAAATTTCTTAAATTTACTCTTGTCAGAATTATCTTTCAATTATGTATCTTCTTCTTCTTCTTTAGTGAGTGGCAAGCAATCATTTAAATATGCGGAGTATTATGTAAACTAAAAATAGGTATAGGTGTCAAGTCGGTTTGGCATAATGTAACTATTTTAAGTTAGCATATAGGCTTATTTTGCAACTGGTTCTGACACTTCTGTTACTACTCGGCCCATTATAGTTTAAAGCCAACTGCAAATGTTCACTAAAGTATTCAAGTGGCGCTGGCTCACACGCTGATAGGTTTCGGCTTTAACTTTTAAAACTATTTGTATGGAACAAGCACTCTTTTTAGTTTGATCTTACTCACATGAGTTCTAAAGGGCACGGCAATTTTTTATTTATTTTGTTTGAGTACAATTGAGTCCCTGGATGCTAAGCTTAACTTGTCAATCATACTACTACTATTAGTATAGTAGCTTACAAGCGTCTTGAACCAAAATCGCCGTGTTGGGAGAAAGTTCGGCAATGTCATCAACCAATCGCGTGGCTTAAGCCGCCCTACTCCGCCAATCACCTTTAAGGAAATCCAAAAATCGACTATTACACTGGTAGGCTAGATTGTGAATCAAGATGCTTGTAAGTTACTATATTCCTTTGCAGTCAACATATAGCATATTTTACCTTAGTTAAAAGTAAATCGCGTGCTCAGACCCATGATTTTAAATAACTATATTTGACGTTGGGTGTGTCGATTCCGATAAATATCACTTTTGTACCAGTCACTAGATAGTACCTTATTTGATTAGCTGGGGAAATTCATGGAACGATACAAACATATTAAACTGCAAACATTCATGCTTTCTTTTCCGTCGTACGTATAGGAAAGTTTGTATACAGGCGGACTGATACAAGTTCGTCTACGGTTACTTGTTTTATTAGTAAGTAAACTTACTGACCTGCCGAACTACGTTTAAATGAAAAAACAATAGTGGTTTTACTACTTCCGTTGTAATTTCTTTACCCTTGTATCCTTCTAGGTGTGCTAAAATTTAAAAACCAAAATTATGGAAAAAGGATCAGGCTTTCTTGAGTTTCGTTGTTATTACATGTTTAGTTTACGTGTAGCATCAATACATTTTCGCGTTTTATTTAGGTACATCAACAAGTTACAGCTAAATAGAAGCAAGATTCAGTTAATATCTGCCTAAAACATATATAATGATAAGACTTCTTCTATTTGGCTTAAAACTTAGGTCATCCTTATCGTTAATTTACAATAATTAGGTTACAGTAAGTTTTAATTCCCATTCATAACGTTGGTCAGCAAATCCTGTTTGGTCATGATTTCATATTATGTATACGTAAGTATGTTCTATACTATTAACATGTGTTATGGTTCTTGGGTGCTACTAACCATGCTTTTGTTTACTAATAGACTGCCTTTAAATATAGGTAAAAGTGTTCATTTTTATATTTTGATAACTAGAGTAGTTATCAGAAATTTGGTACAATTCGTACCGATGAGGAAAACAATTCATTACATAGAAAGTTCTGATAAATAATGCGTAATGCCCTGCGTACCTTATGCCAATTTAATGATAATTATACTTGTATATGAAATACATGCGCCAGCCTATTTTTTTAGAATGCTTGCACTTATCTTCTTTTATTAAATATGTGGTCTTATGTTTCGTTATAACATGTTCCGTATTTGATTAAGGAGTGTACAGTTGTACCCATTTAACATTTATTACTTTGTACGAAACATCCGACCACTATGCAAATGTAGTTCATTCACAATTTGATTCGCACTGTTTTTTTACAGCGATTTGCCTGACGAAGAGGATAAGAAATCGCCAGTCCTGCTCTTAGGGGTCAATAAAATCACAGACTCACCGTCATTCATCCGCCGACGCTCGCTTGAACCTCACACGTCAGGTTCCATTCGATTCTTTAGACCTCCAAAATCAAAATATACGAGAGGCCTTCACGGCGATGAAAGGCTGGAGAAAATTCGACAAGATCTGCTCACGCATAAAACTAAGCCAGATAGATACATTCCGAATGAACACGAAGTCTCTTTGGAGCCTGAAGAGAGATGTCTGAAACTCAACTGTGTTGGAAATTGTATTTGCAATAGAAACAAAAGCTCGACGAGAGGCTCTTTCTCGTTTCAAAGACCAGAAAATATTAATTCCCCGATAAGCGATGATAAAAAGGACTCATCTGAAGACGATATAGAATATAAATATACAGAACACATTCCACACTCTCAGCCATCCAGTAGTAAACAGAGTTACAATGTAACTCCAAAATCAACCGAACGCAGGCATTTCTTACTAGCAAATCTTAATGAGCGATTTCGCAAAACTTTGAGCCTCGATTCCAGAAAAATTGAAACCAATAGGGTCCCTATAAAACTACCCAAAGATTCCAGGCCTAAATCTTTAGTAAATACAAGTAACACAATACAACAATATAAATCAGGCGATCCGTTTGTAACTACAAATTTTAGCAAGGTAAGCCAGCCTAAGAAGAAACGGAAGTCGTTTTTCTCATTAGACACTTTTTTCGATTCAAAAAAATCTGATACTTCCTCAATCGATGATTATTGCTCATCTAAATATAAACGTTTTGAACTAGAAAGTGATGATTCGCCTATATTGAAAAGGGGGAACAATGAAGAACGAACGCCTGATCTATTAAATTTACCAGTTATTATTGATTCTGTTAGAAAGAAACAGTCTGATACCAGGAGACAGTTGGAAAAGTTAGAAATCCATTACTATAAGAATATTAATAAACGCCAGACAGTTATAGATGCAATCCCTAAAGACGCTACTGACGTACAAGGCCCAAGCGGACATACCAATCATTTGTTTTTCGATGACGACGTTGAATATATCGAGCCTATAAGAAGTACGTTTACTAGTCAAAGCACTTTGATTTTGGAAAAGTCCAATGTAGATTTTAAACCCGATTCAATTTTAACTATTAATACCGATGAAACTGATATAAGACTGCCTAGTTCTACTGTATCTCCTAAATCTAATGTAGTTGACGATTTGGATAGTATTGGGGCTTATGAAATAGAAGTTAAGGAATCTGATCTGGCGAAGGCAACAAAAGATTTGACCGTCAAAATCATGGATAAGTCCGTTGACTCCATTGGAAGTTGTTCCCTCGACGTCGATGCTAGTACCGATTTCTCAGGTAAATTGGTGTTGTGATTGTGTTTGCTTGGAACGTTACATTTAATGTATTAATAAAGCGGATTGAACAATGAGTATTTATAATTTTGAGTAGTCCAGTATTTTCGGATTCGCTTTTTAGTCTTTAGCATGTGTTGTTTGTAATTGCAGTTTTAAAATATACATTATATGAATACTTTTTAGGGAAATGCCCGCTTTTGTATCTTTTTCCTTCATTTTATTATTAGGTACCTACGTATTATATATATTATGTAACCTGCTATATTCACAATAATCTTCCCTCTATATTATACATAAATCTTTTCTTCAATGTTCTTTCAATTAATTATTATCCTCCACGTTAAAGATTTATAATATAGAGGGAATGTATATTCTATCATTTATTTTTAATCAAGTTATTTCAAACGTTAATAAATGTGTTTGTTTCATCTGTCAATTGTTTTTCTTTTTTCACCTGTCTGTTTTGATGTGATGTTACTTAGTTGCTACTAAATTATTTAGATTTATACAAACATTCTTTTCTTTCGCTAAGTTATTGCGTTTGTTGTTGTAAAACAATATTTGTTCTTCGGTCTGAAGGTCTGTGGTTAAAGACTGCTGAGATTTCTTACTAAATCTAGGTCGTCTTTGGAAATCAGGTTACAAAGCAGTTGCAGTTTGTAAAATGCAATGCAACCCACAAACCAAAACAACTCAGATATGTATATGGATAATCTATATGTCGGCCTCGTTTCTACCTACACCGCTCTTGCAACATGGCCATTGTAGTCTTATCTAAATTTACACTTAAACATTTTGCATTAATAATTTATGCTTACTACTTAATGACATGCCTGTGCCGCCACCAGCCATCCATGTCCATCTAATCCCGAAATACAGTATAGTAAAATTCAAACATGAGTTCCTGTACTTTCCGCATATCGAGTGTAAAGTTAAAAGTTGTTGAGTGCTGACCGTGAAACGGAACGGTGCGAGCGGACTGGCAGTAATCGGGCGTGCGTCGTAGAGCCGAGAAAAAAGTTGACAATTTGACTAGACTTGGGCAACACAGTTCCTATTAAAGACTCGGTTCACCAAATCTCGTTCAGTTAAATGAACGAGTTCACCTAAATCGTTCACCAAATCTCGTTCAGTAAAATGTAAGAGTTCATTTAAATCACTCTACACTACAGTTCATTTCGCTCTGTGACTCTGTGAGTCTTGAACATGAACTTTGAACGAGAGCCTATTTTATAGTTTAACGATTTAGACATTTTGATTTCCTATAAACTTTCACTGCTGTATGACAATTTAATTTTTTAACTTAAAATTTATAATAATTACAAATACTAATTACGATGAACGTTATTATTACCTATTAGTAAAAAACAATAATACTAATAAAATTTAGTTTCGGAAATCTTTTGAAGTTCTGTTCACAAACAAACAACATAACGGGCACAAAATCGTCATAAAAAGACGAATACATATAGAAAAAGAAAGCGCTTTATAGTAGACAGTTCGCGCGAATACAACAATACCATCGCGGCAACCCGGTTTCGAATCAGAGAGAGCGGGAGCGACGAGCCGGTGAACTGCAGAACTACAGTTCGCGTGAATACAACAATACCATCACGGCAACCCGGTTTCGAATCAGAGCGGGAGCGATGAGCCGGTGAACTGCAGAACTAAAATACTCCACAGAGTTGATTTAGTTCAATTCGTTCACTGCCAATGAGCAGTTCAGTGGAACGAATCACTCGTGAGTTACACAAGTCTAAATTTGACACTTCTTTGTGATGTGATGTCATAAATTGTTTCGTGAAAATTATTATGTGTATTCGTGAATTATTTCATCTATAAGCTATTGCAGAGCGTACAATTTGGGGCTTTGTTTATATTTATAGGTAAGTTTTAGAGTAGATATTTAACCAACTTATCATTTCGTAGTGTAACGTTTAAGAACATACATTTTTGATAATTTTACTAAGTAGGTAGATAGAACTTTAGCTCGTTTTCTTGGAATACTTTCATTATCCGATGCGTAATCCGTTTATTTAACAAGTAGCCTGAATGTGGTGAAATCCATGTTCTATTTTTCAATGTATGACTTTCTTGAGAGCTAAGACCATTACTAGCAGTAACAGCTGTGATTAAAAACTTTCATTGATAGTAAAGTGAGTTCTTCTCATTTTTGTATGCAAATAATCATAATACTACATTATTAACTTATTTGAGCCACAACTGTCTGAAAAAAGTATTTTGTGTCATGTCATTCACACCTAAGGAAAGCTTAACTGTGTATGTATGTTAATTCTACACTCTTAAAGCTTTAATATTACTAATATTATGGTGCCTTGCTAACAGAAAACTTAGATTTTCTATTTGACCTCGGTTAATAACTTTTAATAAAATGTTAATCAATGCCCCAATTGAAAAGAGTCAATTTCATGGGCTGCTATCATACCGCTATAGAGTGCCCACCATTAGTCACTGCCCCTTCTTAGTAGTAACTTATGTACAATACTTAGACCATTTTGGTAACTATTGTCAGGCCTCATTTGTGTTTGATACTTTGCATGCTGTAAACCGGTTAAGTCACATCCTGGCCAACTATTCAATACTGATTTAAAGAACCATATGCTTCCAAATAGTTGTATCAAATGGAACTTGTTATTCATATTAGTTTGGGGTAATTTATGGGCTGACAAGTAGTAACAAGTATTTATAGGAGGCAGTATTAATAGTGCTGTTATGTAGCATTAAGTTGTTAAGCCGTTAAGCCAACAAGAAGTAGTCTTTAGAATTGAAAGTAAATATATTAGTAACAATTCTGTTTTTTCGGGAGCAAGAATATATTTATTACACAAACATTTAAGAAGATTTGTCTGAATTCATAGATTTTAAAATCAGAATTTAAAACTATCATGACAACATTTGAAGTGGTGAAATGAAATATTCATAAATTGATATGTATTTGCAACAAATCTATTGAGACATAAACAAATCAACAATGTAATGGTTGTAATGCCTTAGTTTACTAACAATGTCACATGAATCATGTATTTTTCAATAGCATACATTAGATTACAGAAATCTCTTAGGCAACTTTAAACTTAACTTCATTGTATTACAGTACATTATTCTGGGGCATGAAATGTAGTTGAATAACATAGTGTTGCTTATCCTCATAATAAATATATATCATACATATTAGTGTCTGCATGGTGATGAATTTAGGCTACATAGTGTTACCACTCCATTCCATCCTGGCCTAGTGATTAGAGTCAATAAAACAATATGACAAGGCCCAAAATCTAGCTGCAAGAGAAGATAGAGGAAACCCTGTGCCAACTTGTCTGGCCAGTGTGGCACTCTCTATGTAATAAGAGGAGGCCCGAGTCAGCAGTGGGTCATAATGTTCTCTGAGTTTACTTATTACTCTTTTTAAATAATTACATTTGTAAAAATTTAATTAATGACATTGACCCCTTTTAGAGAGGTGTGTCTGGGTCCTGGTCATTTGTGGTCGTAAAGTGCCCTTGCAAAATAATGCCTTTGGTGTCTTTTCAGCAAAATTTGTAAATCTGCCACTGCTGGACAGTCTTACACAAACATTAGCAGTAGGTACCTGAAAATTAGCATGTCCAACCTTAGACTGATGAAACAAAAGTGTTAAGGTCTGGGCAAACAGCGGACGGGGCGGGACGGCGACGCGACGCTGGCGGGACGTGAAGAGTTGTAATGTATTAGTTAATGTAGAATAGGTCACATAGAGCCGTCGCGCTCGGCGCGAGAGTAGCGGTCGCGTCGCGTCGGCTCTGTGTGACATATTCTACATTAACTAATACATTACAACTCTTCACGTCCCGCCAGCGTCGCGTCGCCGTCCCGTCCCGTCCGCTGTTTGCCCAGACCTTTAAACCTGATAGATGAACATAGATTAAAGGTTTACCGTTGAAATATCTCGGACTCTGTCGTAATACACAAATACAAAATGCGTAACACCGCCTTTATTAAGATTACGTGACAACGCAATCTAGTATCTCGGTGATAAGATATTATTAACGTACACAGCCCAACATGAGCGGCGGTAATGAGTTTTTCGTAATTTTTCTGTAAAAAAATCAAGTGCTGTTGCGTAATGAACCTATAATGTGTGACTACTACCTGTTTTATGGTTTCTGTGAGTGGTTTTAAGAATTGATGTGTCACTGGATTTTACTTTCGATCAAGTTTTATGGTCAAAAAGCCTGAGTCGCTATAAAATGCGCGAAAAACATGCTTGCGATAACCAGAGATGAAAGATATTGTAATTTATCGCTCTTCAAGACACTGTCTTTATTGAGGGTATACGTTTTGTAAATTTGTACTAAAACTACAATAGAAAAAACTGACAGTACTGACGCGTCAATTTCTGCTACATTTGTTGCACAAGGCATGATGTCTCCTAGTTCTTTTGTATCCTTTCAGTTGATCCTCTTAGTATGTATAATTATTAATGATGCATGTAGAATAATGTGGCATTTTAGTGTGAATGTGTTTTATGTTGTTTGTGTGTTTAAATTATACTTTTAAAACAGTAAGATTGTGTATTTCACCGACACTAAATTACCAAAACAGAACGTATCAAAATTCGAAAAAAAAAGCATATAGGAACGATTACCGGGCCGCTCAGGACCGACCTTTGTAATAATCCAGCAGTGGACTTATTCGGCTGAAATGATGCCGATGATATAGAAAGCGCTAGCAAGTTTTAGACGTATTTATCTAACGTATGGATTCTCATTCTTCCAGATACCACGTCAGGAAGCTTGAATCTCCTTACGCCGTCTTCCACAACCAGTCGTATACGCGACTTTACGTCTCGGATACAGGAGCGTGCAGCGTCTACTCTACGACCCAACTGTCTCGCTAGTCCCACACCAGTTGTGACCCCAGTTCCCACACCGGAAGACACCACACCCACTCCCAAGAAAACAGAGAATCTCTTGAAGCCGCCTCCTAAAATACATGTTGAGCCTGGCAGCCACAGATCGCGGGGACACCACAAAAAACGTGACGAAATACCACAGAAGAAACCGAGCTATCTGAATCTAGCGTGCTCTGTCAATGGTTACACAAATTTGACTACCTATGACTCAAAACTGAGACAGGACATCAACAAAAGCAGGGAAGCATCACCTATACGTCCCATCACACACACATATCAGTACAGAAGCGAAAATAACTCCCTTCTGGTCCCCGTGCCTGTCAGCGCCAACAAGCTGCTGGTGCCGACATTCGGGCCCCATGGTACACGTGACAATTTGACCCCAAAAGCGCCTAACAAGGCGCACACCGACCCTTTCGTAGCACCGTCGTCGTTTAATGTCTACATGGCTGCCGAAAATAAACAGTTGAAGAACGACTTTCTGGGCAACATGACGACGACCAGTCGAGCCTATGTCTCTACAGAGAATAAAAATTTTGCGACGTCCATGCTCCACAAGGCTGACGAGGTGGACAACGCCAAGGATGTGACTTTCAAGTCTAGTTATTCAGAAACGAGCTTCAGAAAAACGGTGGCCTCAAATGGTAAAGAGACACGGTACTCATCGGAATCGTATACGATATCTTCAAATAGTTTGTCGAAACGTGTAGAAATCACTAAAGAGAATGGAGAACAGTTGACTAGTCCAATGAAAAGCTTCATTCAGCAGCGAGTCGAAAGACTGTATGGGCCAGGTGCCCTCGCTCAGGGGTTTTTCAATCAAAAACGGCATAAGTTCAAAAGTTTTAGCGAGGATGATGAATCTAAAGTCTTAGCAGAAAAATCCTTGAACACACTAGAGAGGTTGCCCAGACGATCACTGGACAACGACTTCTGCAGTAGTAGCAATGGAGAGTTGACTTCAGATGTATCTTTACCAGTACTGAGGCATTTAAGGCCGGAGTTTAGGGCACAATTGCCTATACTTTCGTCCAAAAAATCTGGAAAAACCGAACTGTCCCCACAAAAAGCGGATTTGGACATTCCTAAGGTGGAAAAGACTGAAATAGTTGTTGGGCAAAGTGATGTTGGTATTACGAACGGTGTTTCTGTGATAAGATTGGACGATGCCGCCACAGACGAAGCGGAGATAGCGTGTAGTGTAAATGGTAAAGTGAATGGTGAAAAAGAAGTGATAAAAGATGCTCATTATTTCCTGGATTTGGAGAAGAAAGAGACTGAAAGGCTTCTGGCGCTTTCGGCGACCGCTGAGAAAGAATTGGAAGAATTACAGGTAAGTTCCACACAATGTTATAATTTCTCAACCTACTAAAGACTCCTCTAATGCGCCGGAATTAAATGTTGCTCATGCACGCAGATACACTATATATTGTATATATACGATTGCGACAAGAACAAGCATTGAATACAAATAATCACCTTACTTATTTTAATTGTTCAATACGTTCTTAATAGGGCCCATAAAGTGCAATAAATGTCCATAAAAGAATCCAACTAGAAACAGTAATCCTTCAAGATTAACCTTGAAGAATTCTTAATCCAATTGTGTGAAAAGGCCTTGCTTTTCGTATGAATAGCGTAGCTAATTGGTGTGGTTTTGTTACAACCATTAAATCTGTCTTAGTGTAAAAGATTTGGATTTTATGCTAGTAAGGTAATCCTATATTAGGATCCCCCTGCCTGATTATGACCAAAATTATACTTCAACACATATAATAAGAAATGTTAAATTACACAGATTTCCTGTCTTTAATTACCTATTAAACTATTGAGTTCCTGTTAAAGTAGACACAAATGTGTAGATATTTGTTGTAATTCGAACTTAACCAGTTGGAACTACTATTTACACTATACATGGTTATTTGTTTGCCATAACACGACATTGAAAGCTATTATTGTATTATAGAATTGACATAAGAGTATTGGGTTTTCAATACCTACGGTTAAATCATCACTATACTTATACATTTAAATTTTAACAAGTGTTGACAATAAATATATTATTATACTATTTTGTTGCCTCCACAGCAACTAGGAGTGGTATTATGTTGATACATTTTGTGTTCTTGATTGCAAAGGCACCATAGCTTATATATGGGTGAAGTAATTTCAGTGCAGTTTCTTTTATTTGCGAGCATATTTTCTGGCGGGAGTTTTTATACTTTTATAATCAGTTTTTAATTGATAACACAAGGATAAGTGAATCTTCGAAATACTTCAATGCTTTGTTCTTGGGACCAGGTGATATGTTTTAGCTAAATCAGTTTGCCCATTATAAGATCATCTACTATATTTTAGTTAAAATGTTGCATATACATTAAGTTGCATGAAGTCCCCACAGTTTTAACTCGAAGTTTAATGTTATGACTATTTTGACACATTTTGTAGAACCAAGACGTGAGTGAAGAGGTTTTAGGCCTGCTCAGGGCCGCGTCAGGGAAAGCGAGGCTGCTGGCTACTCAAAAGATGCAGCAGTTTCAAGGTAAATTCATCTTTTCAATCCTTAAATTTATCCACTGCTGAATAGGACCCTATACCACACTGGGCAGACAGGTGGCACAGGATTTCTTATTGAGTTCTCCATTCTCCTGTGGCGAATTTTCGGTGTCTAGTTTTTAAGGACTTAGAGACAGATGTTCAGGGTGGAATGGTTACACAATGTATTTGATCAACTACATATATTGTTGGCAAACATCGATATAATAGAATCGTAACTGCCTTAAACTGATTCTTAAATGAAACAGATATTTAAGTTTATATATACGTTCTTTGTGATAGCAATCCAGGCGAAATAATATTTATAGAGATACATATAAGATTCAAGAGTACTTTTCGTTTTGTTATTTAAATGGATACTGGGTTCAATCACTCCCTCAGGGATTATATTAAGATAGCAATTTGGTTGTGTTGGCAAAGATTAACAGCTTATTGAAGCCATACTCCCTTAAATAACGCCAGTAGACAAATCCGTCTTTATTATAGAAGAAGTATTTCTTTTATATAAGTAACCGGAGACTTTATTCGTGTAAATAAATAAAATCTGCATGGTATGTTTACACGTTACCAAAATGAAGCTCCTGAAAGAAAACGTCTGCAATATATTTACTGCAGATTCAAAACGAAAGTCTACATCGGCAATGTGTGTCAATGTTTTGTTTTGTGATTGGATGGTCACTATTCCAGATACGACACTAGTAGTGATATTTTCCGTGTAGTGACGGATTCAGAATGCATAGTGTGTAAATAGGGTGGTGTATTTCATCCTGAGAGCGTCGTAAGAGCCGAAAGAAGGAAATTCTAAAGCCGAAAAGCTAGCCGCAACAGAAGGAATATTTGAAACGAAACACTGTGCCTACCCGTCTGGCCAGAATGGCACGGTAGACTAATTACCCTCCATGTAGTTGAAGGAGTCCCGAATACATACATCGGAGGCTGTCTATTAATGTTCCATTAAGAGTATTCTACAGAAGTAACGTTGTCTGTTTGTGCGGCGTAAAGTAATTAATTTGGCCGTATGAAGATAGATCGCCGCTTAATACACGCTAAGTATGTACTGCTTTGGATTTCAGGTCTCTGCTATAACAATATAAATGAGCGGGTCGACGAGCCGTTCCCGACCACTGTCCAAGACCTGCAAGGTTTCTGGGATATGGTGTGCCTTCAGGTCAACAATGTGGATGCTCTCTACGAAGACATCGCACAACTGAAAGCCAACAATTGGCAAGAGGTAGGTGCATTAATAAATTTCATATTAATATGACTAGATGTGATGACAAATGATACAGGGACCTGGTCGCTCACTATGGGCTCCATCAAAAGCCCGCAAGTCATCCAAAGGGCAATGGAGAGGGCTATACTCGGAGTTATAGGAGATACGCAGGACAACCAGAGTTACCAACATAGCCCACAGGATTGCCAAACTTAAATGGCAGTGGGCAGGGCATATAGCTCGCAGGATTGACGCCCGATGGAGTAGAAAAGTCCTCAGTGGCGACCGCTTTCCGAAAAGCGTAGTGCTGTTAGGCCTCCCACACGGTAGACCAACGACCTGTTCAAGGTCGCCGGAAAGCGATGAATGCTGCCGAATGTATGCGTAATTAGGGAATTTAACTTTGCGATGACGATGTTAAGTTTTCCTTGAATACGTCCTGTAGATTGTGATCCCTAAGAAGAAGCCATCGAATGCGGGTGCAGCTAGCTCTGGTCGCCCTCGGGCCCGCGCCACTCCAGTTGTCCAGAACGAGAAGGCTCGCCTCGCTGCTGAAAAGCGGGAAGCTGATAGAAAGGCCATGCTTGAGCATAGGAGGTAACGCAATTCTTCTTCTTCTCTAGATCAACAATACATACCATTCTCTTGAACATTTTATTTTGTCACATAAATAGTAAAGTCTTGGAGTTGAGTAGAGTGTTTCACCTTCAAGTTATTTTTAAATTATAAAATTACCTTCAAATTATTCTTTAAGTTATAGGGTTGTGAATGTTTTCTGTTAGATAGGTCAAGCGATAAAATTACAAGGTATTTATAAAAAGTATACAGTTGCAGTTTTTTTTTATGTACGAGTATACAAGAAGATTTATTGTTTTTACTTGCAGACGCGTGGCTCGTGAGAGGCAGCTTGCAACGCGGGCCGGCGCCGCCCCGGGCACATCACATGACAACGACGCTGCAATGGGAATCGAAGGCAGCCAGGTAACTTCACCACAAATGCCTCTCATTTAAAAGCCTGAAGCTATTTTTTGTATATAGCACAAACAGAGTAATCCATTATGGGTCGCTAGGTTTGTGTGATGTTTTGTGTGCGAAATTTTATTTTTAACTGGTCAAGATCTTTTGACTGCGCTGGCGAACGTACATATGTGTGTATATTATTGTGCTCAGATCATCATAATTATCATTGAAATGTGAAAATAACGGGGGAATATTTCTACTACATACCATGTCTCTTGTGTCTGTATTAGTAAGAATTTTTAATGTTACCGACTGTCTAAAATCGTTTAAATGCAATGTTTCGGTCGTATGTCAAAAATACAACAGCAAAAAATACCCCTATTTTTAAATAAATATATTTATATGGCAAGACTAAATTTGCGGGGTCAGCTAGTTTTAATATAATATGCGATACCTTTGCGAATTTAATATAATTCTGTTAAAATTGAAAATGCATGTATAATGAATAAGGAAAATCGGTCCACCTTTTTCATTAGCCTCTATTGTTGGGTGCTTACATGTATTTTTTATTCGGTGAGCATTTATTGTAAAATGTATTTATACGGTCAATATGTTCGAAAATAACCTCGCTAATTCAAATTTGCGAATCCCGGCCGCATGTTGAGACTGGCCAATAGTGACTCGTTAATTCGTTAGCGAGTCAATTATAAATATGTTAGGTACAGGCCCCGCCAATCTTTATGGCCGCTCTGAATGTAGTCGCATTACGCTGCGTACAACACAAAATCAGGTATCAGCGGGACGTACGCGGGGCGGGGATGCAGGGCACGCACGCAAGCGCCCTCGCCACCCGCATGTTAGTGTCAGTGAGCTACGTTCTTATCGGTTATGAAATGTACGATGCGCAAGTTCGTACCCACGGCTACATTCAGAGCGGCCTTAAAGATTGGTGGGGACTGTACAAGTTTTCAAGCACACGGGAATTCCGAACGTATATTATTGTATTGTAGTATTTATACTGACGTAATTTACTATATTTGAATTGAGATCATATGCATGTATAATATATTATCCATTGTAGTATTCTGCAAAATCATTCCTCGTGTCTTTAAAACTGCTGTGCTCAAACGTAGTTTGATAATGACCAGTGCAAACAAAGACCATTCTCACTTCTCAGGAGGTGGAAATCTTCGTTGGTAAGACCAGCAAGCCGTTGAAGGTGGCTCCGAAGGGCGACTGCGGTAGCGCGGATCGCTCCGACGACTCTCTACTGGACGAAAGCTGAATTGGCTGGCCACAGCACGACATTATCTACTAAATTGTATTCAACGCCATCTGTTAGCATTCATTGTAGTATTCGAATCGCTGTTTAAAATATTTTGCTATATTAATTTTAGCTTTGCGTCTGTTAAATCTGCCTTGAACACTTTCTCACGAGTGTGTCATCTGTCTCTGTACCTGCTGTCTTTGTTTGTTTCGAAGTTTAGGGTTCGCTTGATAGACGCAAAGTTAAATATCAGGTAATAAGTACAACGTATGAGAATATATCAGTGTATCCTTTAGTCGTCGCGGTTAGTGTTAGCTTGGGTTCAAATTTATATTATCAGCAGGCAGACAATATACCGCGGTCTGTCCACTCCTATCACTTCACTGTTTGTATGGCGACAAAATCATTATATTCGATGTAACATTTAGTTAATGCTGGGGCTTCACATGGTTATTCAGAATATGTCCATTCACATGGCGGCTAATATCAACAATGCGAAATACACGCCAACTTAAGTCCCACCATAATATTGTGCATTCGTTTATGGTGGCACGTCTCTTGGTTATGCATATTTGCGATATTTGAGCGCCATGCGTGGATGGATTTTTGTCAGAATATGCATATAAGAATAGCGAACACAAATACATATGTGAAATGCCAGTATTAAATTAGTAAGACTTTGTATTTTCGAATATCATCGTAGAAAAGAAGTCTATGAATTATTAAACTTTAAATTTTGCAACTTAATAATTGTCCTGTTTTTTTTGGGAGTCTGTTTCATAATTCAAATGTCAGGTGTATTATGTCAATCTGGATACTAAGCTTTTATCGTGAGCACGGAGGAACTAGTCTAAGTAGGCGGTTACGATGTATGTCACTTTAATCTAAATGTCTAGCGATGAATGAACGTAGTAGATAATTTCGTTATTGTCCTTTAACACTTTAGACGACGCGTCGTGGGCACACGACGAGCGACTCGCAGGCGACGCAACTTGGGTCACGTGTCAATACAAAAATAGATCATTTCAACGGGAATAACATTATACTAATGAAATTGAAAAAATTGAAACATCACCTTTGTCTAATTTATATTGAATAGCAAAATACTACCATCCCGCGTACCAAAAGGTCAAATAAACTTACTCAAAGACGTTGCGTCGTTAGCACGTGTTCCACGCTTCACATCTGCAGACTTATATTCCGAAACCAACATTGTATAGAATACGTTAATCAACTTAGTCTCAAGTATATTCTGAAGTACAATAATTGGATGTAATGTGATATGTATATGTATGTGTTTTTCTTTTCATGAATTTCCACTATATGGTATAAATCTCACATGTCTGCAGGTGTGCAACCACTTGTATGTTAAGACACTGTATATGTGTTGTATGATACTCAAAACTAAGAATAATGCAATCGTATTCACTTTAAATTTCATTCACTATCACATTTCACTTCAGTCACTTAACATATTCTTTCACACATTTAATGATTGAAACAAGATAAAATATTTGCACTTACTTTACTATGAATGTTCACAAACTGCTTGAAAAAATTAGTCTTCGTAATAATCAGACAAATTTAGTCCACTGCTCATAGGACCGCGTCATAATATATTCATATCATTACATTTAAATTCATTGAATTTGTAAATGATTCATATCGTTTACGTTTGGCATTTAAATTATATTCATTTGACTGTTTAAGTATTGTACCTGTGAATCGACATGCCGCGTTAAATTTTATTTTAAATTGTATATGGTTATGCACATTCCTGATAATAATAATTATTCCTGAAAATTCGTTGGCGTACCCTTTATTATTGTGTCTGTGCTTTTTGAATACAAAATCGATGGTCTAATTTGTATTATGATTAGGCGACATAGACTAATTATATATTATACGCCCGTTATAAACTGTATCATTAAATCCAGAAATCAAAATCTGCGATTCCCTTATCTATGTAGTTATAAATGACATTAAGAAAACGATGGTTGATGTATGTATTCATTACTGTTCCTCAGACATAAATACCGAATTAAAAATGAAGTAATAAATAAATTTAAGTGTGTATTATATAATTGTTTTCTACCATTCTATACATTTACGAATCACATATTATCTTACACTGGTCAATTTAATTTAAATAGTTCTAGTATGATTTTTACTTCTTTTTAGGCACTTTTAGAAAACGTATATTTAACGTATTACGTATAAATTTGCTATGAAATTATCTATTTACATACAATTCAAATATATTTATAATATAGTCAAATATTATTCAGTTAGTTATTCTATTTTATATTAGAAGCTTTAAGGAAGAGCCTAGAAGTTTTTTTTCTAAAATATTTATGTTAGTATTAACAGCACTCCAATATTGAAAATATAACATTTTCAAAAAAAAAAGCCTGTTCGTAAATCGTCTTTGACTTCCATTCTCGGGTTTTCAAACTCTCCAGAATAATTTTCTTAATTTAAACGATTATATATAATTGTCATTATATTAATTATTCATTACACACATTCATCTATAATGTTTGGTTTACTTTTAGGGTCAGAAACAAAATAAAATCGAATTTATGCTCAATTCTTTATTTAAAAAATAATTGTCCATAAAATTAGTCTTCTTGACACGTTAATGTGTTAATTAATGTGAACGGTACGCTGCTTGTGTATGTCTGTATGAGTTTGCAGTTTTCAAAACCAAAATAGATAAAACTGCACGAATCCCGGTGAAGGAAATGTATGGATGTCATATAATATGTATGTTTGTTACGTTGTATACTTGTATGGTAGTTATAGTAGGTTCGTTGAATTAATTGACGGCCTTGATACTATGTGAGGAATTAAGTTTCGAAGTTCTTGTTCAATTATCCGAGAGTATTATTTCCCCTTACAGAAATTTTATTTATGATTGTATCCATCTGTATTAGGCTCTCTAGCTATTTTGAACAGTTGAGCTCATATGAACAAGGCCTATTGATTGGGATTTTTAAAATGTAGATGTTCTAATTTATTACGCAGAATAAACGGCCTAGTATGCATCCCCTCGTCTCTATTTGCATAATATATCTCCATGTTTTCTTTTACGATTGAACATCTTTTTTGAGAGGTTTTGTTTTAAATCATTTATTGCAATATCTATACGCAAAAACTATACCCATTATCGCGGCAACAATAATTTTTGACAAATTTGCAATAGTAATGAAATCGCCAATTTTAAATTACAGAAATGAATTAATAATGCTTTTACTTAATGAGAGGTCTGAAATCGAATTATAGGGCCTAAAACCATATTACACATTTTTTTTTATTATTAAGCGAATTTACTAGTACTTGTTAAGTCACTATATTTATTTCTAAAAACAATATCGTTTTACATTTACAACATTGTTTTGTATATCAATACTCTGTCGAAATTATGTGTCTGTCAGTAGATACCGTGAAATATTTTGGATCTTCATAAATTTAATTTTGACAGGTTATATACAAAATTTATTGTAAATTCCTAATGCTTTTGTAAGTATACGTTTTTTATGGAAAAAATAAAATTATTTGGCAAATTAAACACGCCTGTATCTAATAAATGTTAAATTATCAGCTGTAAACTAATTTATACAAATAAAGATCATGCATGATATTGGTTATAACTTGTTTCATTGTGAGATCTTTATACCTACCAGAATGTATATGTTAGGAGCTTTCAACCATTCGTCTCACTCAAAGCCTTGCTAACCAAAGGACTTGTCTGCTACGGGCCCTTACTAACCATCAACAAAAATAGAAAACGTGAACATGAATAAACATCAGATCAGTTTCTTCACTTCGTAGCGTTAGGACACTTCGCTAATAAACCGCTACTGATGGAAAGGAAAACTATTATTTCATTACTTTAAAATCGTTAGAGACGCTTTTTGCTATCATAGCTACCACAAACATCTTGAGCCGCAATCAATACGGGGAATCTCTTTCGGCTCGCACAACAATTGTGTCCACCCACATATAGCATGTATATGCTATATGTACCACATGTTTGGAATTCTGCTCTACAGAGATGACCTGGCAAGAAACTTTGTAGTACAGAAACGAACACTCGATTTTAAGAGATTCGGTTATGTTAGCGTGTTAGTAATAATGATTATGACCCAGCAAAGCACGGCTGTTATCATAGACTGCTCGAAACATCAATATAATTCGTGACAAGGAAATGGATCTCCGTGTAGATAAGTTTCTTTCAACGTGAGACGACAATATTTCCTAAACCTTGTGAACATTCCTAATGTTTGGCACTGAAAATTCTTTGGGAATTTAGGCTGCATTAATGCTAGGTAAACAAGAAAGTTATATACTCGTATGCATGTGTGGCTTCTGAAACATTTGCTTAAACAGGCTGAAAACTCTTGAATTCTTTAACCTGACTGGGGGAAGCAGAATCAAAACTGAATATACATAAGCTTTGCGCTTACGGTGCTATCCCCAGCCATACATCAGTATCGGTCGACGGTATGTCGCTCCAACCCCTGGTACGTGGGGTCACAAATATACATACATACGACGGAGTAATTGATTGTGAGGTTAAGCATAGGATCACCGCATGATGGTTAAGGTAGCGAAAAAGAGAATGTTGAGATTTATGTGCGGAGTGACAAGAAATAATATTTGTATGGGTTGCGCGAAAGGAAGTGAAAGACAAAGTAACAGCTGACAGTAGAAGATATACCGTGCCGACCGCAAAATCCGCAAATGTTACTGGGACTAGAGCAGGAAGAAAAAGAATCACGAATGAAACAAGATGAAAATTGTTGTGTTGCTCAAAAAATATAGTCCCATGCCAGGTCTACCTACAGTTCCATGTTTGTTTAATTTCATAATTTAGAGACCGTGTAAGGGTGACCCGTTAATGCCCACAAATAGCATGCTTCATGTTTGATATTTGTACCCAACCCACCCATATTATCTTCGCTGATAATATGGGTGGGTTGAGTACAAATATCAAATTAGGTACATATTTAATAGCAGCAATCGTTTTCGTCTTAGTTAAATTATAGTAATACTAGCGACCCACCCCGGCTTCGCACGGTGCAATTATGCATGTATTATACTTAAAAACCTTCCTCTTGAATCACTCTATCTATTTAAAAACACCGCTTCAAAATCCGTTGCGTAGTTTTAAATATTTAAGCATACATAGGGACGGACAGACAACAGCGACTTTGTTTTATACTATGTAGTGAAGGGTATGAAGGGTTAGTTAATATTAAATTTAAATGATGAATTTGGTTTAAAATGGGCTACAAAAACTTAACGAAGAATATTTGTTTCATGAAACGGAAGGCCCTTTGTCTGTTATTATTATTGGCAATTTATTCAGATCAATTTTACTCTATAACGAAAAGTGAATTATTGTGTGGAAACATGGCTCATTAAAGTTAGACCCCAAAAAAATGTTTTATGTACAATTTTCGACTTTTTTTCTATTAAGTAGTTTGGTAATCGTTTGTTATTATTTGTTAGCTGTTAATAATTGTTTGTTCTCCATTTATTAATTTATGAAATAATTATTAAAAATATACCTTCAAGTTAGCCCCCCACTTGCAATTTATAATATTTTTTCGTCAATAATGACTCGTAAATATTTATTTTAGATTGTTCGTACATAAAATACGTTTGTTCTCTTTCGAAATTACTCAATTTTTGTTTAATTTACTATTTTAATTAGCTGAATATGGATGATTTTTTTTTCTTGTGTGGCAAATATTGCATTGCCAGTATCAAGTTGTAATGTAGAGATTTTTCAAAAAACTCAAACTCAAATCATTTATTTCAATTGAACATTTACTGGTGTTTTTGAAAAGTCAAAAGTGAAGTTAGGAATCTAGTTGCATGTTCCAAAAAGTAGATCCTATGGAGAAGAACAGGCAAGAAACTGGACAAATGGACACAATTTGTACATTTTTTAAAGATAGGGAAACCAAACATTGAATAAAAATCCCTACAGATCGGAATTTAGGAAAAGGATAGGAATGTATAAATACATATATTTTTAATTAAGTGTTAAATATTATAAACTGCAAGTGGGGGGCTAACTTGAAGGTATATTTTAAATTACTATTTTTTTAAATTAATAAATGGAGGACAATCAATTATTAACAGCTAACAAATAATAACAAACGATTAACAAACTACTTAATAGAAAAAAAGTCGAAAATTGAAAAAAAACATTTTTTTGGGGGGCCTACTTTAATGAGCCTGGAAAAATGTACTTACAAGTATTGTCTATATAAGTTTTTTTTTTTAAATCCTTTATAGATTACTAAACATCTACTCCGTTTACAATTTTACATCATATTTAGGAAATGACATGAAACCTTGATTATGCAATAGATTGTACACTAAATGATTGATAAACAAACATTTTTGGCCATTACAGTGAAATAAATCAAAATATGAAGCTTTGTGTGGACCGGAACGTAAGAATTGCCAATCTATAGTCTATGGTCAAACTACTATCCGAAAACATTGTTTAAACACTTTTAATAAGAATTAAGATATCTTCGAAGTGTAATTCAAATAATTTACCTTAGAAAATAAAATGAATATTTTATGCCATATTAATTTAACAAAATATTTGTATAATTTCCTATAATTATAAAAAGTTTCTAAACCTCCTCATTTGAGGCCGCGTGTTTCCTTCCCGCGCACGTAGTCGTACGAGGTGGAAGTTGGTCATGGTCGTCCGCCAAACGAAAAGCCGCCATGATGGCTTTCTGCAAAGGACGCTCAATATGTAAAGTTTCGATAGTGTTTTTCGTAAATTGTGACTGAGTGTGTGCAAAAATTAACCATGGAAACGAACTAGAGTGTGCCAAGATTATTTTGCGGTCCCTAAGGACCTCCTAATGGAGCTATAGAGTGAATTATAAGTGCATTTTTGTGTCGACGCTAGCGTGTTTTGTTCTGTCAACAAAATGTCGAAGCTCTCGTTTAGGGCGAGGGCCCTGGATGCGTCCAAACCTATGCCTATATACCTCGCCGAGGAGCTCCCGGATCTTCCGGAGTACTCGGCGATTAATCGAGCCGTACCTCAGATGCCTTCTGGGATGGAAAAAGAGGAGGAAAGCGTAAGTATTTTGCGCATTTAGGTGTTAAGTCATCAGAAACTACTGTGTGTCGGCCATTACATTTAGGTTTCATGTTTCTACCACTAGGGGCGATACAATTTGTGGGAAATCAAATTTATGAGTTAGGTAAATCTAATTAAACTTAGTTAACTTAACGTAACTAAACGATACCGTTTTTTATTCGAGTATTAGGTAACATTTCGTAGTTATTTCATAAACTACTGTGTATTTTAATTTCAAATTTTGGCGCGACATTAGACCGCGTGGTGTTTTTTGCGTGCTCCTGCTTGCGTCTTCAATTGAGAGGGCCTCGGCAAAAGCGTGTTGCATTTTACTGGAACTTGCTTATATTTTATGCAACGATGTGATGCCTGGTTTGTAAAATTATTGTTAGCCGGTCGACGGGGTCATATGTTATTTGTTTACAAACAAAATGCCGGTAAACACTTTCATACCGAATTATGTTCAATTTCTTGTCTTTATCGGAGTTTTTCCTACGCATAAACAAATAATAATGAAAGTATTAATACAACTAAATAGTTACATACATTCTCGCATCCTTTTCCTTAAACATCAACTTTATTCCTCAAGTTGGTTCGAAACTTTTTACACTAATAAATTACTATGACTACTCGGCATAAACATGAGCCATTGCTGACTCGGGCCTACTCCAATTTCATAGATGGTAATGAGCCCCCTCTAAAACTGTTGCCAAACTGGTTGGAACAGGGTTTTGTTTCAACTTTACCTTCATAAAGGGCTAGGTTTTCGGCCGTCGTTTCCTTTTGTCAGCTCTTACGACACCCTCAGGGTATAAAGGGGTGGTGACAATATGTACAATTAAACTGTCACCTCATGGACAACTATTATTAAATACTACTTGCAAACACTGCCCCACACATAATTAATCTTCGTCTTGTTATTATTGTAATGAATTATGTATATTATTTATATTATATATTGTAAATGTTTATATATTGATATCATAACATGTATGAATTATATTTGTATCTAGGCTAGTATCTATTTATTATATATATATATAAATGTGTGTATTCGTTTTGTACCCCATATGCTCTCTCTTTTTAACCCGAAGTTTGACTGGTAGAGAATGCCGCATGGCATTAAGTCCGCCTTGTGTACCATGTTTGTACATTAAGAATAAATAAATAAATATATTTATTCACTTATGATTAATTACAAATCAATTATTATGTTATGCTCTCTTTATAACAGCATAACATATTCATTTTCTTTTTTTTTCAGTCTTATGTTTGGGCCATAAATGAGCCACTACTGAGTGGACCTCCTGCAAATCCATAAAATCATGAATATAATTAACTATATTCATAATTTTATGCATATACAGTAGAACCTCTGTAACTTAAAAACCTTAATAGTTATTAGATAAACACCTATTGTTTAACTAATTAATTATATTCCTGATGAACAGTTACAACTCAAATTAGAAATTAAATGTCTTCTTTTATTTTATTTTTATTGAGTACCAGTACATTCATCCATGGGGAACTGAAAAAACCCTGGTTTGGTGATGTTGGAGATTGGTTATTATGGTACTTTTTTTATTCTGATATGATATATTGATACAAAGAGAAGCAATAATATTGCATATAATCTAATTATGATGCAATATATTGATACAACCTGGACTTGAAACTGGCTGCTCAAGACAGGCCTTTAGTTTTTATTTTATCAAGCCCTTATTGAGTTTATTTTTTATTTTATTTTAGAGGCTTGGTCGTTGAGTAATCATATTGCCTAATATGTTTACATTTGTATTTACAATTTCACTTATCTAATTAACTTATATAATAACTTCGCTTCTCCCGATGTTGGGTTAGCAAGAATGCTGTTGCACAAACCCATATCATATTATGATGCCCTGTTGCCAAAACAGATCTCATTTCTTCAACATGGATTAAGATAAGAAAAGGAAATATTTCTCAGTATAAAGTCCTTGAAATAAAGCTTTAAACTGACAGCTAGTTAAAATCTCTTTTAAGGTGGATGCTCCAGGGTAGCCCGCGAAATTCAAATTTTCTTACGTTTTTTGCAATTTGCAGGGCAGTGCTAAGTTGTATGATGATGAACATTTGATTCGCGGCTGTAAGACGTATGTAGTTACAGAGTTATAATCATCAAACTCATCAATACAACCCTCCAAGCTCTTATAGGTGCAAGAATGACTTTGACGTTGAAAAAGTTTTTCTTTCACCTTTATGAGCTTGGAGGGTTGTATTGATGATTTTGATGATTATAATTCTATAACTTCATACGTCTTACAGCCGCGAATAACATTTTAATCAACATACAACCTAGCACTGACCTGCAAATTGCAAAAAACGTAAGAAAATTTGAATTTCGCGGGCTTCCCTGGAGCATCCACCTTAAGTTAAGTTTGTGATTTATGCAAATTGAAAGACTATTGTGCCGCAAATAACACACCCAACTACTTTCTCCCATTGTTCAACAACCCATGGTGATTGACTTCCATACTATTTTCCACCAGTTGTTTCCATTTTGTACTACAAATTGGTTTCCCCAGACCACCTTTTTATAGCAAGTAACTTAAACTAGATCTTTTTTTTCATTTACATGATACTCAAGTACCTAGATATTCATCTAACTTAAATTTAAATAATGCAGTTTGTTATTAACCCCCGACGCAAAAAGAGGGGTGTTATAAGTTTGATGTGTCTGTCTGTCTGTGGCTCTGTAGCTCGCGAACAGATGAAGCAATTTCAATACAGTGTTTTTTGTATGACAGGTGAGTTAGGTTGAGGCATTTAAAAGTTATGGGGGTGAAAGTGGGGAAGAATAATCAAATGTCTGCAAATATAATCAAGTGGGGTCTCAAATGAAAGCGCAACATGTGCACATTACAAAATAATATGTTCCATGAAAATCATTTGAGCCCTGAAAAAACTCTGGGGGTAAAAGTGGGGGAAAATACCCAATATCTGCAAATATATGTGGTGGGGAGAAAATGAGGATGCAACAAGAATCTATATATTAACAACATTACAACATAAAAGTTCCCATCAAAAAGTAAAAAAAATATTGCCCTGGGGGACCAGCGATCAGGTAATAAATAAGTAGGAGCGGTCCCCCAACGCGATGTTTATTTTTTAATTTTTAAAGGGAACTTAGGTCATTGTGTCGGGGTTTTATTTAAATTTTTAATTTAATTTTTATTTATACTCTTATGTTCCATTTATCTGTTTCTTTATGTTTAAACATTATGGTGACTTAACTCATTGAGATGGCGTAAGATAAATATATATCCCCCTTGCCTTTTACCAATTTCGTATGGGGGTTGGCACTGGTTTCGGCTAACTACTTAACATGGAGCGATTGCCGGCTGCCCTTTGCGACCCATTTGGAGGGACTACAGGTAGTTACATGGTTAGACCAGCTGTCAGTTTTCTAGCTATGGCGATCGTTATACTTGGACTACGATTGCCCTGCACTTGCACTTCCGAAACACAGAGGAGGTCATATATTACGTACAAGTGATGGACACCAGGCAGAGCTTGATTCTGCTTAACTCGCAGATCGATAGCGATTTGCATAGCCCGCTAGTCTAACCCGTCTGGCCAGCATGGCACAATAGGCTAATTTGCATCCATGAAATTGGAGGAAGCCCGACTTAGCTGTGCGTCTAATGGTGGTGGTGGTATTATATATACTAAACCATTAAAATAATGTAATGTAACGACGACGCAAAATACCACACTTATACCATGTATTTATAGCAAGTTTATGTTTTCACCTATGGGAGCTAATATAATGCGATTAATGGTTACGTGCGTGTATTTGCTTATTATCTTTTGAGCCAGGAAGGATTCAGTGTATAACACATTATGTTAACCATAGATTGTAGTCTGGCGGACCGATAACTACTAGCGCCACATGTATGTTAACTACTGAGGGTTAATATGTACGTAGTGAGTTAGCTAGGACGTATTGGCCCATCAGTCACGGCAGTATGGCGCTCTCCGTATGAGTCATAGGAGCGCGTGGAAAGGTGGAGTTGTTTAGTGGGAGTTGTCGCATGCAATGTCTTTCTCGTCGTTTTCCAAGTTGATTGGCGTCCATATCAGTTTAAACTGATTTGCCCAACTACTCGTATTTACACGGAGCGATGGCCGTTTGCCCTCGCGACCCATCTTGTGCCAGTTGTATTAGTCAGTTTTCACGCTATTGAATATGTGTATCGGTTGCCATAGACAGCTGTGTCCGTGGGCTTGATGGACACTCATGACACAGATAGCAGAGCCAGACGTTGCTTAACCTATTCTATTAAATAGTGTTGATGATTCTGAACAAACTTCTTGCAGGTTTTCAGTATACCGTAAACCACCCTCTATATTTGGGTAATCAAAGGAAGAATTACCATACCAGCCAGTTTATGGCTAATATATCAAGTTGCAGTTAGATTTACATTGTCCTTATGTTAATGTTATCTTTATCCCTGGGATCAATATTTATGTACAATCATGATTAATTACGTCATTAGCGTCGTTCGTTGTTAATTAATGATACAGCGGTATTACTGTAGGCAGATTAATTACTGAATAATGCCCGTGACTCGTGCACTCTGCAATGTTATGATCGTAAAATCTGAAAAACTCTAAACTTAAAAAGTATTTTTTAACTTTTTATATTAAACGTGAAGAGTAACGATTTTTCAAAGAAAGGATTTTCGAATTGTTTTACAAGCGACAGAGTTATGTGACAACAATTAAAAAAAAAACATACAACCGAATGTAGAACCTCCCCGTTTTTGGAGTCGGTTGTAATTTAGATCGGTACTGCCCGCGGCGGAAGCGTTCGATAAACTGTCTGTCTGGTTCACAACAGGTCGTTATACTGTACATATTACAAAGATTTTGTAGGTTTAATTTTCATTTAAAGAAACATTTAGTGACAATTCTATATCAAATATTATTTGTACGATACAATTTGTATTCCACGCGACCACGGGCAGCGCCCACCGCGCCGGATGGAAATACTATAGAAAGACAGGTTATAATTATATTCATATCCGCTGCTCTGTACCCACAAAATGTTAGTTAAATTTCTATGTTTTAAGGAGAAACGGGATGGTTAGGTATTTTCTTTATTTTTGGTAAAGGTTCACAAATATAGTAATCATACACGTTTTATAGGTAACTAGCAGACCCGACCACGCGTTGCTGTGGCATTGTGTTATTATATTACATTTAATATACACAATCAACACGTACATTAATCTAACTTTTAACATAGCGCCATGTATTGAAAGTATTCAATAGATGGCCTCATAAGACCCTAATTAGCTGACTGTCTAATAATAGTCAAAAAAATTGCAATAAAATAATATTGCGACTATAAATTGAGATGCAAGCTTTCCTATCTTTTAAATATGATCAAAATCCACATTTAGGTTAGGTAGTTTAGGAGCCCATTGCGGACAAACAACGTGACGCGTAATTTATATTTTGGAATATGATGTTTTTTGTGGAATAAAATTATAGATTTATCACTACATAGTATAAAACAAAGTCGCATTCTTCTGTCCGTCCCTATGTATGCATAAATCTTTAAAACTACGCAACGGATTTTGAAGCGGTTTTTTTTAATAGATAGAGTGATTCAAGGGGAAGGTTTTTAAGTATAACCCACCCCCGTTTTGCACGGGCGAAGCCGGGGCGGGCCACTAGTTTCATTATAAGGGCTTAGACTATTTGTTGGCTGTAGATTATTATAGTAAATACTAGCTGATCCCGTAAACGTGGTTTTGCCAAATAATTATCTATCTATTAAAAATCTCTCTATCTATTAAAAAAGCCGCTTCAAGATCCATTGCGTAGTTTTAAAGATTTAAGCATACACAGGGACGGACAGACGACAGCGACTTTGATTTATAATACGTAGTGATTTAGCTTATTGAGGTAATTGAATTGCCACATACAACGGCTGATTATGTAATAAAATGTTTGAAGAATATTTTCACGAGGCAGGGCATTCCAAGCAACTGACTGCTCCTTGGCTATGTGAACTTGGCACCCGACTTTTCCAAAATTATGTTTTTTTGTGTTTTGAGATAGATTTGGGTAAGTAGTAGATAGTAGTAAAAATATTTTCGTTTGTAGTAATTCCAAAAAAAAAATAAAAAATGTTAAAAAAATTCCATCTCCCGAAATTGAAAAAATCAAATTTTTTTTTACTATTTATATTATTAATCGTATGTAGTGGATTGTAGTAAACTTTTTTTTGTTTGTAGTAAAACAGAAAAAATATGAAAAATATTTTCATTTGAGAGTATTATATCATCACGATCTCGGTAACGAAAAATCGGTTTCCAAGGTAAAATCGATTATAATGAACGTCCGAAACCTCTAAGAAAGGTTCCCAGAGGTTAGTAGTGGACGAATTTTCGATTGTAGTAAACAACTTTTTATAAAAAAAGTGACCATCTTAAAAAACACTCGTTTCGGCGTCGTTTACGTGAAATAACTCTAGTTTGAATAGAGATACGGTTACTACAAACCTCCTAATCTACTGAGAAAGGGTCCTAGAGGTAAGTAGTGAACCAATTTTCGATTGTAGTAAACGATTTTTTATAAAAAAGTGACCATCTTAGAAAACACTCGTTTTGGCGAGGTTTACGTGAAATAACTCTAGTTTGCATAGAGATACGGTTACTACAAACCTCCTAATCTACTGCGAAAGGGTCCTAGAGGTTAGTAGTGAACGAATTTTCGATTATAGTAAACAACTTTTTATAAAAAAGTGACCATCTTAGAAAACACTCGTTTTGGCGACGTTTACGTGAAATAACTCTTGTTACAAAAGAGATACGGTTACTACAAACCTTCTAATCGACTGAGAAAGGGTCCTAGAGGTTAGTAGTGAACGAATTTTCGATTGTAGTAAACAACTTTTTATAAAAAAAGTGACCATCTTAAAAAACACTCGTTTCGGCGTCGTTTACGTGAAATAACTCTAGTTTGAATAGAGATACGGTTACTACAAACCTCCTAATCGACTGAGAAAGGGTCCTAGAGGTAAGTAGTGAACGAATTTTCGATTGTAGTAAACAACTTTTTATAAAAAAAGTGACCATCTTAAAAAACACTCGTTTCGGCGTCGTTTACGTGAAATAACTCTAGTTTGAATAGAGATACGGTTACTACAAACCTCCTAATCTACTGCGAAAGGGTCCTAGAGGTTAGTAGTGAACGAATTTTCGATTGTAGTAAAACAACTTTTTATAAAAAAGTGACCATCTTAGAAAACACTCGTTTTGGCGACGTTTACGTGAAATAACTCTTGTTACAAAAGAGATACGGTTACTACAAACCTCCTAATCGACTGAGAAAGGGTCCTAGAGGTTAGTAGTGAACGAATTTTCGATTGTAGTAAACAACTTTTTATAAAAAAGTGACCATCTTATAAAACACTCGTTTTGGCGACGTTTACGTGAAATAACTCTTGTTACAAAAGAGATACGGTTACTACAAACCTCCTAATCGACTGAGAAAGGGTCCTAGAGGTTAGTAGTGAACGAATTTTCGATTGTAGTAAACAACTTTTTATAAAAAAAGTGACCATCTTAAAAAACACTCGTTTCGGCGTCGTTTACGTGAAATAACTCTAGTTTGAAAAGAGATACGGTTACTACAAACCTCCTAATCTACTGCGAAAGGGTCCTAAAGGTTAGTAGTGAACGAATTTTCGATTGTAGTAAACAACTTTTTATAAAAAAGTGACCATCTTAGAAAACACTCGTTTTCTAACAAGAGTTATATCACGTAAACGACGCCGAAAGGAGTGTTTCTTAAGATAGTCACTTTTTTATAAAAAGTCGTTTACTACAATCGAAAATTCGTTCACTACTAACCTCTAGGACCCTTTCTCAGTCGATTAGGAGGTTTGTAGTAACCGTATCTCCTTTGTAACAAGAGTTTTTTCACGTAAACGTCGCCAAAACGAGAGTTTTCTAAGATGGTCACTTTTTTATAAAAAGTTGTTTACTACAATCGAAAATTCGTTCACTACTAACCTCTAGGACCCTTTCTCAGTCGATTAGAAGTTTGTAGTAACCGTATCTCCTTTGTAACAAGAGTTATTTCACGTAAACGACGCCGAAACGAGTGTTTTTTAAGATGGTCACTTTTTTTATAAAAAGTTGTTTACTACAATCGAAAATTCGTTCACTACTAACCTCTAGGACCCTTTCTCAGTCGATTAGAAGGTTTGTAGTAACCGTATCTCCTTTGTAACAAGAGTTATATCACGTAAACGACGCCGAAACGAGTGTTTTTAAGATGGTCACTTTTTTTATAAAAAGTCTTTTACAACAATCGAAAATTCGTTCACTACTAACCTCTAGGACCCTTTCTCAGTCGATTAGGAGGTTTGTAGTAACCGTATCTCTTTTGTAACAAGAGTTATTTCACGTAAACGTTGCCAAAACGAGTGTTTTCTAAGATGGTCACTTTTTTATAAAAAGTTGTTTACTACAATCGAAAATTCGTTCACTACTAACCTCTAAAACCCTTTCGCAGTAGATTAGGAGGTTTGTAGTAACCGTATCTCTATGCAAACTAGAGTTATTTCACGTAAACCTCGCCAAAACGAGTGTTTTCTAAGATGGTCACTTTTTTATAAAAAATAGTTTACTACAATCGAAAATTCGTTCACTACTAACCTCTAGGACCCTTTCTCAGTCGATTAGGAGGTTTGTAGTAACCGTATCTCTTTTGTAACAAGAGTTATTTCACGTAAACGTTGCCAAAACGAGTGTTTTCTAAGATGGTCACTTTTTTATAAAAAGTTGTTTACTACAATCGAAAATTCGTTCACTACTAACCTCTAAAACCCTTTCGCAGTAGATTAGGAGGTTTGTAGTAACCGTATCTCTATGCAAACTAGAGTTATTTCACGTAAACCTCGCCAAAACGAGTGTTTTCTAAGATGGTCACTTTTTTATAAAAAATAGTTTACTACAATCGAAAATTCGTTCACTACTAACCTCTAGGACCCTTTCTCAGTCGATTAGAAGGTTTGTAGTAACCGTATCTCCTTTGTAACAAGAGTTATTTCACGTAAACGACGCCGAAACGAGTGTTTTTTAAGATGGTCACTTTCTTATAAAAAGTTGTTTACTACAATCGAAAATTCGTTCACTACTAACCTCTAGGACCCTTTCTCAGTAGATTAGGAGGTTTGTAGTAACCGTATCTCTATGCAAACTAGAGTTATTTCACGTAAACCTCGCCAAAACGAGTGTTTTCTAAGATGGTCACTTTTTTATAAAAAATCGTTTACTACAATCGAAAATTGGTTCACTACTAACCTCTAGGACCCTTTCTCAGTAGATTAGGAGGTTTGTAGTAACCGTATCTCTATTCAAACTAGAGTTATTTCACGTAAACGACGCCGAAACGAGTGTTTTTTAAGATGGTCACTTTTTTTATAAAAAGTTGTTTACTACAATCGAAAATTCGTTCACTACTAACCTCTAGGACCCTTTCTCAGTCGATTAGAAGGTTTGTTGTAACCGTATCTCCTTTGTAACAAGAGTTATATCACGTAAACGACGCCGAAACGAGTGTTTTTTAAGATGGTCACTTTTTTTATAAAAAGTTGTTTACTACAATCGAAAATTCGTTCACTACTAACCTCTAGGACCCTTTCTCAGTCGATTAGGAGGTTTGTAGTAACCGTATCTCTTTTGTAACAAGAGTTATTTCACGTAAACGTCGCCAAAACGAGTGTTTTCGAAGATGGTCACTTTTTTATAAAAAATCGTTTACTACAATCGAAAATTCGTTCACTACTAACCTCTAGGACCCTTTCGCAGTAGATTAGGAGGTTTGTAGTAACCGTATCTCTATGCAAACTAGAGTTATTTCACGTAAACCTCGCCAAAACGAGTGTTTTCTAAGATGGTCACTTTTTTATAAAAAATCGTTTACTACAATCGAAAATTGGTTCACTACTAACCTCTAGGACCCTTTCTCAGTAGATTAGGAGGTTTGTAGTAACCGTATCTCTATTCAAACTAGAGTTATTTCACGTAAACGACGCCAAAACGAGTGTTTTCGAAGATGGTCACTTTTTTATAAAAAATCGTTTACTACAATCGAAAATTCGTTCACTACTAACCTCTAGGACCCTTTCGCAGTAGATTAGGAGGTTTGTAGTAACCGTATCTCTATGAAAACTAGAGTTATTTCACGTAAACCTCGCCAAAACGAGTGTTTTCTAAGATGGTCACTTTTTTATAAAAAATCGTTTACTACAATCGAAAATTGGTTCACTACTAACCTCTAGGACCCTTTCTCAGTCGATTAGGAGGTTTGTAGTAACCGTATCTCTATTCAAACTAGAGTTATTTCACGTAAACGACGCCGAAACGAGTGCTTCTTAAGATAGTCACTTTTTTAATAAAATACGTTTACTACAAACGAAAATTCGTCCACTACTAACCTCTGGGAACCTTTCTTAGAGGTTTTGTACGTTCATTATAATCGATTTTACCTTGGAAACCGATTTTTCGTTACCGAGATCGTGATGATATAATACTCTCAAATGAAAATATTTTTCATATTTTTTCTGTTTTACTACAAACAAAAAAAAGTTTACTACAATCCACTACATACGATTAATAATATAAATAGTAAAAAAAAAATTGATTTTTTCAATTTCGGGAGATGGATTTTTTTTAACATTTTTTTTTTTTTTTTTGGAATTACTACAAACGAAAATATTTTTACTACTATCTACTACTTACCCAAATCTATCTATAAAACACAAAAAAACATAATTTTGGAAAAGTCGGGTGCCAAGTTCACATAGCCGTTTAATCAGTACTGGGGGTCTTTGCACGCACCTGTGTTTAAAGCGTGGAGTAGTTGATGTAAATAGTAATACAATTAAAATAGTTTAGTTTTGTTTAGTAATTTATAAGTAGTGTAATTTGATTTTGTGCGATATGGATTTTGACTAAAATAAATTATTATTATTATTATTATTATAGTGTACTAGCTGACCCGGCGAACTTTGTTCCGCATTATAAATATTTAAAACAAAAAGAAAGTTGGACTTAGGATACCTGAGATTTTTATCCCGTCCGTATAAAACCCACTTTAACAAAACGCAACTGACAGCGAAACGTTATGTTGTCTATAGTTTAATATGGCCGAAAATTTGACAATTAGAAATTTTGAATTCGACTTGTTTATATTGTGTAATTCACATAATATCTTTATAACGTGTAGCCTATGTGTTATTCTGATGTATAAGCTATATTATTGTAAAGTTTCATTAAAATCCATTCAGTAGTTTTTACGTGAAAGAGTAACAAACATCCATCCATCTATCCATCCATCATACTTACAAACTTTCACGTTTATAATATTAGTAAGATAATATATCTGATATATTGTCAGCGTCAAATTAAAATAATAAGAGACTACTTTTGTAGTCCCATAAACCAGTGAGCGCAGGGCAAAACCAGTAAAAATTAAATTGTGGATTACTGTTATCTCCGAAACTAATTAGATTAGAAACTAAGTAAAATGAAGCAAAAGTAAATTGTGGAAACATGTTAATTTAATAACTTTGAAAATTTCCCGTATCCCTCGTATACATAAATTAACGTACGATTGTTAAAAAATATGGGACTCTGTACTATTTTGACTGTTGTTATATTTTTTTATGTTACTAATCCTCATGTATACCCTACCGGTTAAGCATCAGCCGGGTCTTATGGGACTCCAGGGCGCGGAAAGATAGTAATAGCGCCCCAACCTACCTACCTAATAAAACCGACGGTCCCTCATCTGCCCCAAACAGCCACGGGTTTTCACTCCCCACCCCAATAGGGAACATGCCCCGCGACCCCGGTGGGCTTTAGCACGCCTGTCAACGAGCCCCACGCTTTGATGGGGAGCTCTGGACGGTCGCCAACCCCACAGGCCACAGAGTGCCTCCGTCCGGCGCCGGATGCAGTGGCGCCTGATCTACACAGCACACAGTTGCGGCGACAGCAACGGACGCCGTTGGTTGTGGAGTTGTAGTACAATTACCATTTTTTCGCGCCCCGGAGTCCCACATAGCTAGCTTGCGCTTAGCGGTATTCATGAGAATACGTTGTGTCTATTGTAATGGCAAATAAAGCAATATGCTGGAATACTATAAGGTGCGCAAAGGTGTGTTAAATACACCACGTGTGCGATAGAAACGTTTTCTTGTAGGTAGAATATGTTTAAACAACATTCTTATTAACGACCTTCTTTTTGTATCCAGTGAGCATATCTACTTCAGTTCTAGTAAAATATTAAAATTTGGTGGTTATCTTAAAAAAAGGGTAAGAGACTAAAGCGAAACATTTTTATATGCCTACCCTGTAGAGTAAAAAGCTTTCAAAAGTTTCCATTAATTTTGTAACTTAATGGCAAGACATGACTGAATATTTTGGATTACTGTAAGTTTAACATTTTTGCGATACATTAATAAATTTCGTCAAAGCTCATATTCCCATTCATATTTTTAAATGTTATCAGTAGAACTGACTGCGTAACTGATCTCCTGCCAAGTCAATATCTTTATTCGATACTGTTCGTGAATACACTTACAAATTGTCAATAGTATGTAGGTCACTCACAGGCAGAAACTATATTTGTCATCTTATTTTGGTAAATTATTTTGATCTCCGTTTCCCCACAATTTACCTACTGTGCAATTGTTTCCAGGTTGTATGTCGCAATATACGATCTCTTTATTTTTAGGAAACCCAGGATGCATGAGATATCTAGGCAGTCAATATTTTTATTTTTCGCCCTCGTTCCAACCCCGCTCTTACAAAAAATCGCCCTTCTGCCTGTTCAGGTAAAGCCTTTAATAAAGAAAGGATTCTGTGGAAATTGCGCCAAAGCCCAGGCTCGGACAGGGTAGGAATGAAGGAAACCGCCGTTCGAGGGTTCACTTAAAGGATTCATTGCTTCGTCGTTCATTGAGCATTACTTTAGTAACACGGTTTTTTCGAAATTGGCGAGGTTCATTCCTGTTTGAGAAATATATAATTAACAAAAATGCAATAATGAAGCTTTTATCAAAATGGATTTAATTTTTTATCCTCGCATATACATAAAAATCACACAGTATACATACTACATATATGATACATTCGGCGGTAAAGAACGCTTGAATTGGTTGAACTGAAACAACGACGCGAATCGTAGCCGTATATCATAGCCGTCATTAATTTCCACAATAACCTAAGTATATTTCATCTCGAATTCTATAAACAAGACAATAATGTATTTGACAATACAAAATTTGGTATGCTGGAACTTAGGCCCGTATTAATAGTGGTTACTCAGCCCCCGTTCAAAATATTTTGAACGATAGTAAACTATTACGATGAAAATAGATTACTATGACGATATTTTGTGGCTGATTTCGTTTACGAAAAGTTTACTATGGGATCCTTCAAATCCATTTGAATTACTCTGTAGCCGCTCCGCAGCAAAAAACGCGCCAAAAAAAAAGAGGAACGCTATATTTTTTGGGTTCTCTCGTACTTTGAAGTTATATATTTCGAAAAGTAATGCGATAACCTATAGATATTATTATTTAAAATTATCCAAGGGGTAATAATTTAATCAAAAAATAAATAATACCATATTTCATAGTAAAAAAAATATTTATTTACAAGCCCAAAACTGACTGGAACGTGAGGAACGCTATTTTTTTGGGTTCTCTCGGACTTTGAAGTTATATATTTCGAAAAGTAATGCGATAACCTATAGATATTATTATTACAAATTATCCAAGGGGTTATCATTTATTCAAAAAATAAATAATACCATATTTCATAGTAAAAAAAATATTTACACTTCTGGACACATCTATTGGCCCACCTTGTATTTTCAGTTTCGTTTGGTCCTAGCTAAAATTTTATATTAGGTCGAGCAAAAAGTTTTATGCAGTTTTAAACCTGGCACATTCACAATTTCATTCAATAGTCTTTTTTTGAATTTCGAACACAGAATTTAAAGAAACAAAAGACAATTTGGAGCCTGTTTGTTGATATCAAACAATCGAATACTAAGAAAACTTGGTTTTATTGGTTTACATGGATTTAATTCTTGAAAAAGTGATTGATATCTTTGGTTTTGCAACAAACATTACTTATTCTTAACATTAAGGTGAGGTTCTATCAATAATCTATGGATACTTCACTTGAAGTCGCTGCCCAAGCTGTGGCCGGACACAGCCAAAGAAACGTGAGTGCTCAACTTAATTTAAGTCGATCTGCGGTCCGAAATGTTTATCGGAGGTACCTAGAGACTGGCGGCTTTGCTCGTCGCCAAGGAGGGCCGCGATCTCGGGTCACAACTGAAAGGCAGGATCGATTCATCGTGACGACCAGCTTGAGAAATCGTCACCTTACCTCCATTGAGATACAAAACCAACTTCGCGACTTCCACGGAGTATCTGTGAGCGCTCGAACTGTTCGGAGAAGGTTAAAAGAACGCGATATGGTACCACACAAGCCAGCTAATGGGCCCAAACTAACGCGAGCCCACCGAACAGCGCGCCTTCATTTCGCACGCAGTCATTTAAATTAGACACAGCAAGATTGGAGCCGTGTACTCTTTTCTGATGAGTCTAAAATTGTGTTACATGGCAATGATGGAAGGAAGAATGTCTACCGACGTAAGGGAGAGCGTTCCGCACAATGCTGCTTTGAAGAGAGGGTTGCTTATGGCGGTGGCTCATGGACTGTCTGGGGCGGTATATCCGCGAGCGGCAAAACTCAACTTGAGGTTGTTACAGGACCACGGCTGCCAACACTAAATGCTGAAAGGTACATTCGTGAGTGCTTAGAACCTCACGTGATACCATACGCGGACTATGTGGGCCCAAATTTCCTTTTTATGCATGATAATGCAAGAGCCCATGCGGCCGGCATCGTCAGGAAATATCTTCGGGATGTGAACATCACAGTTATGGACTGGCCAGCCAGAAGCCCAGACATGAAGCCCATTGAGCACATGTGGGACGAGCTAAAAAGACCTGTTAGGGCCCGTCAGCCAGTTGCCCAGACGATGCAGGAGTTGAAAACTGCCATAGAAGAGGAATGGGAGATGATCCCTCAAAATTTCATAGAGCGGTTGATAAACTCTATGCCTGATCGTATGAGAGCTGTGGTAGATGCCCATGGAGGCAACACGCTTTATTAAATTAAACCTTTATTTGATAAAACATGTTTTTTATTCAAAAATCAATTGCCTTTAACAAGGCGCATATCCGACTTGTTAGGCATAGCTCCATGTCGTATGGTATTCTGAATTCAAATTTAAAACAATACGATCGAAAAAGATGGTAAAATGTATCAGGTTTAAAACTGCATCAACAGTTTTTGTTCAATCTAGCAATCATATTTCGGTAGGGGCCATCGAAACCTAAACTCTAAGGTGGGCCAATAGATGTGTCCAGAAGTGTATTTACAAGCCCAAAACTGACTGTACAAATTTGACGTCAGATTAAATTTTTTCACCCAAACTTAATAATTAATGTAAACTACATATTTACAGAGAAACTAGCTAACTAACTAGAAAAGTATACTTAAAATGTCTTTATGCATGTCTCCTTCGGATTTTGAACACTTAATAAAAATCTATTCACTGCCTGCTGCACTCCACCTGTACACCTTATCTTTTATTTTATTTCACGTAAATAACAATTTCGAATTATTATTACCGCACTCAGCACAATGACCGCTTCGTCTGACAATACGGAAACAATTAAATCAGAATCCTCGCAAATTCAAATTTCTATGTACTAAATATTACATTACACGCGAACGCTTGCAGTGAGGGAGGTAGTATTGTAATGTAATGCTCAAAGTCGAATCTATAATGTTACATTACACGCAAATACTCGCGGTGAGGGAGCGCCTTCAAATTTTATAAAAATACTAGCTTTTGAGCGCGGCTTCGCTCGCGTGGACTTCGAACCCGTGCTTATCTCTATGCATTTTTGGTTATTGTGACTAAACTATGATAGTTAGATATGTGCTCTCACGGACTTTTTTGTAGATCTTTATAAGACCTACAAACCCGTAGTACATCATTTTGTTCTATTGTCAATAGTTTTTGCAGCGCACGCATAAATAGGTTTTCGATTTTACACCTTGGGTTACAAAATCGCAATTTTCATACGGATCCCTAATTCCTTTGAAAATAAAATATAGCCTATAACCTTCCTCGATAAATGGACTATCTAACACTGAAAGAATTTTTGAAATCGGACCAGTAGTTCCTGAGATTAGCGCGTTCAAACAAACAAACAAACAAACTCTGCAGCTTTATATATTAGTATAGATATAGATGAGGTACTCGAGCAGCCGGTAAACAAAGAGATGTTTATGTTTGGCAGTTTTTTTACACTGACACGCCAAAATGCGTTTTGTTGTCAATGATATACTGAGATAAGTAGTAAACCATTAGGTCGTATTGGGAAATAAATACACACCCTTTTTAACAATTTAACGCTCTTTTGGGTAGCAACCCACTATGAACCGTGTATTAGCGCTATTTATTAATTATATATTTAAATTAAAGATTTTAAATACATCTTTTGACATAGCAATAACGAAATGCGACAAGTCTCATTCAAAACTTCGTTCAATTTGACGTCATCGTTCGCGAGATCAAGCCCTCAAGTGCAGCTAGCTGAGGAGCAGATCTTGGTTACTGGGAAGTGTCTATTAATTAGCAATAATCTTAAGATGCTGATGACGTCATAATGGCGTATCAAATGTTAACGCACTTAAGTACGTTTTTGAGTGATGCCTATTAATACGGGCCTTAGGCGTATCGCACACTGCAAGAGTAGAGGCTGCGTTGCGGCGCAAAAGAGGCGAGCACCGCGCGGCGCGCTCGCCTCACCACGTCATAAGGCAGGTTAATTACAGATTGTCTAGAGCCCGTAAAATTGTAGAATGTGGTTTCGGAATGTTAGCCTCAAAATTCAGATTACTTCGATCGCCTACTGAATGTCATCCAAATAAACCAGATCATTTGGTGCTTGCTTTTATAATTTTATACGTATTTGCGAGGGAACCGTGACTCAACAGCGAATAATTAATATGCAAATACCGCAAAAAATTTAGAAATCACCTATGTGAATATGTTGTATGATGTTGTTCACGCCTTCTCATTCGCGCTTCGCACCGTTCCCCGATCAGTGTCGGTTTTTGGGCCCGCTTCAAAGGATTTGCTTTAGAAATCGCGTCGTCGTCCATCATAGTTGCAAACACGCGGATCACGGCGTGAATTCTCGGCGCGACGTCACGCGTGATTGTAGAGCCGGCATTAAAGAAAAGTTAGAAGAGGCGCGCGCCTCCGCCTCGACCGCGCCTCGACTCTAGTTCTGTGTACTACCCGCCTTATGCGCGGCTTGGCCGCGGCGGCCAATTGGCCGCGTGTGTGTCGCGATGTTATTCGTTGGCCGCGCGGCCTGGCCGCCTAATGCGCGGAGGCCCTTAGTGCACCGCTATGTAAAAAACAAAAGACTGGAAAGTACACTATTTACACTTATAGAGAGATTTAACTACAGCAGTTAACCATCAAACCCTGATAATGTTTGTCTTACGTTATTAAAAACGAAATGGCGTAATTGATTTTGATATACATCACATAAATTAACCTGCACTGTATAATGTAGACGTCACATATGTAAACAGATTCTCCGAGCAGACCACAGCTGAAGCAGTTTATCGACGTATGAATGCTGGGTATGACTCAGCTCATCCCCGTCACGTGTGAGGTGGCGTGGTTCAGATCAGAACACAGATTAAATTATTTCCACACAAATACCACTGAAAATATGTAATTTATTGTCGGCGAAAAACGTTCCAAACGGCTATCTTGCCGATTGGAATGGAGTTGTATAGAAATGTCAGATTTATATCGAATAAAACACAGCGATTTATTTAAAATTTAAAACTTTAACGGATTTATCTCGTGTATTACATAATTTCTCTGTACTTTATGCTTAAGAAACTTTTTTTCGTAGTTTAAATTAAGATCACATTCTTGCAGTGAGAGCAAAGTGAGTATTTCCGCGATATAATTAACTACGCAATCTAATAATAACGTAGTCATCAGGCTGATGATGTCTAAACCACCTGGTTACTGTTATCTTATCACGCGAAGTCACCATGTTATAAAATTTAATATTATCAAAATCTGGTAATTAGGATCAGATGAAATACTTGAATCAGTTAGATAAGTTCCATGGAAGTACGATTACAAGAAACGTCGAACCTAATTGAATAATTTATTGTGGAAGATTTTCTATAGCGAAGTTCTCGGTTAACAATTCTGCTGAGATCATTTCAAGAATAAAATTGTAGAGCATTTCTTGTTAGAAACACCAGTGACTGTGCAGCGAAACAACATTTTATAATCATCCATTAGGGTTGCTGTGATTTTGTTTTAAATAAGTACTAAATATTTTGTATATAATTTTGTATGTAGATTTGGTTTTAAACAAGTAATTATAAATATGTACTAATATTTTAATGAGTGGTATAATACTTGGAATTTCCAGTATTAGGGCCCCCGCGCATTAAGGCGGCCAGGCCGCGCGGCCAGTCGCGCGGCCTGGCCGTATAATGCGCGGATTGGTCGCGGCGGCCAATAGGCCGCGTATGTGACGCGAAGTTTTTCGTTGGCCGCGCTACCAAAACTTGGCCGCGCGGCCTGGCCGCGTAATGCGCGCAGCTATACAGGGTGGTCAAAAAGTCGTGGATCAAACGAAACCAGCGGTTAGACGGGGCCATCAGCAGCAAAAAATTATTCTACGGGAGGTTCTTAGGGTCAACCCCTGCAGAGTTACAATTGATTTTGTGTTTTTATAAGAAATTGTCTTTTTTTACTAAAACATGATAAATTTCGAAAAAATCTACGCCGTGTATCTTTTTTATAATTTTCACTAGATTGGTACTGAGGAGTCCTTTCGTTAGACATGCTATTTATGGTAGTTTACTGGGTGTGTAGAAGATAATATTAAGTTTTACGAAAGCAATAATTCTTAAATCAAAACATGTTATTTAGTTCGGACCCCACTGTGAAAAAAAAATACTCTACAGAAATGTGCCCCTGTATCACAATTTTTAGCGCATTTAATAGGGATTAAGGACCTCACGTAGAACAATTTTTTGCTGCTGATGGCCCCATCTAACCGCTGGTTTCGTTTGATCCACGACTTTTTGACCAACCTGTATACATCGTAGAAAAATTAGTTGGCCGCAGCGGCCTGGCCGCATAATGCGCGGAGGCCCTTACTAAGCGCATAATATGATTTGGTCTTTTTGCCAAGTCATTGTAATCAGTGTTACTCGGTCCGCCCTGTTGTTACAACCATAAGCCTTTTAGTTATTTCTTAATCAAATATGTACATTCCTTCCTGGCAAGAATACTTTGTTCCGAACACAAGGCCAAGGCAACGTTATTTGCATCGCAAGTCAATGTTACAATATATTCAATATCCTTATGAATAATTATAAAACTGCTGATTGGTGTTATCTATTAAAACACTTACCGGTGTTAGGTTATCCGATTCATAACACGGCTATCATATCATGCGCTATTTTATCATATTGAAAACTTTCAGCAGTTATGTGTGTACGTATATAATTACTAAATTGTTCTTCGTATCAACTATTGCATGGACCTTGAAATTAATCGATTTCGTAGAAATTAATTAAGGTCCCACCGAATCAAATGTTGGGTTGTGTATTTATGAATAATGATTGAATGTTTTATCTGCATAAACTTATTCTAGTAAGATATTTAACTAAAATAAATTCATAAATTTTACAATAAGCCGATTATACAATTGTTAATACTACCCCAATGAAGCATCTCATCTTGACCACGTTTCGTAATTTACGACATAGTTTAAAAAACAATTACTCCACCCAATGCAACCATTCACATACAAACAAAGGTGTTCTAGACCAGGCCGTGAGAAAACTAGCATCAAATAGCATTTTTAATCTTCACAATAGATTTTAATGCACACTAAAGCGTTGAACGAAGTTATGAAATACAGCTCGGAAACGAGTAAGTTTCTGGCTTAGTGCCAGTCTGGTGCGAACTGCGGGCGGCTACGCTCGGATACATATCATGAAAGACGTTGGCTTATACCACCACCGCCAGTCTGCCGTAATCGATGGCGCAAAATATTCACTCTATGAGAAACCAGTCTAACGAACAGTGATATTGAAAAACTATGATTGTATTTAAAAGCGTAATATGACAAGCAAACAAACTTACAAGAAAACACAGACAATCAGACTGATCAATAGATATAGAACTCGTTGACTCTAAAAAAATGACATATGAAAAATCTCGCTACGTGCGTAAAACGCGTCGTCCACGCAGAGAGAATAGAGCTAGACAGCTTGACAACTAATCTAATCTATACTCTAATTTTTACGTACACGTACGTAGCTTGTCTACGTAGACTGTAATGACACATTAGCTAGGGTAGTCTCGCTAATGTGTACACGTCGTAGATTGCTCTATGACAGTCGCTCTCCGTAATCTATCATGGACGAGGCGTTTATGTCACTAGTAATAGACTTTTGCCGAGCATTTGTCGTTTCTGATGCGTATTTTATAGAAAATCTCTGAATAAATGATAATGATTACTTCCACATACGTTCTAATGTCACGGTGATAGTTTGGGAATTGGTCGCTTTTGGTAGAATATATACAGACACGAGGTTTCCATAATATTAGACAATTTTAGTGACAATTTATGTGTGTTAAGAGGAGTTAACTTGTGTGAGATTTACAATATTGTGTATGTAGTATAAAACATTATGCATAAAATATTTAAAATATCAAACCTAACACTTCTATTCTCAGTGACAAAAAATGATAGCGACTTTTTATACTGAATTTCTAACTAATTAGTGGCCAAGACAATTTTGATAACAGTCATAGACATAGTGTCAAAACACCACACGTCTCTGTCACTTTCACGTGTCATTCACTTGTTCGTCGTATTTCTAATTGCAGCTGAGTTGCTATAGTCAAAGCGTTAGACCAGGGGAAAAATTCTCGTGCAGTAGAGATACATCTCTATTCGAGATAACGGTAGAGAATGACGTCATCACGAGCGAAAATCTATTAGAGCTATTCTCGCCATGTCGATTCCGATATATGTCTATGAAAAGCCGTGCGAGATGCTACGACTGGTCGGGACCGGTCGAGACGTCATCTCTATCATGATCTCGATCTTTATTTGGATTTAGCAAACGTCAAATTGGTTGTCATTTGCAATAAGTAAGGACGGAAATCGTTACTTTAAATTTTGTTAAAGTGTTGTAGGCATGACTGACGAATTTAAATACATTTACATTTATGTTTAATACAAAACATAATAAGGGATGCCACGTTTTGTGGGCGCCGTTTAAAGAATGTAGGGTCTCGGCGATGTCTCGCCAGCGCCTTTCGCTATCCTTCTCCGTGAAGGCCGACGAAAATTGACCGATCCGCAGTTGCGGAATGGAATAAATTACATAAACGGAATGCGTCCAGCTTCACAAAGTTTCGTATTGGCAACATTAAATTATGTCTAATAGAGATTTCTATAGAGTCTATCACGATTTGTGCTGACAATACAGAAATAGAGATTTTAATCTCTATTATCGAGATTTTATACTAGAGATCGAGTTCCAAATCTCTATTCCAAATTATGTCTACCGTCCTGAGAATTGCCCCCCAGGTCTAACGAATATATAGTTAACGCCTACTTAATTGTTGTTTATTGATAACATTACTAAATCGAATGCAATACCTGACTACACCAGAGTTAACTAAGCGTCTTATACGTACGTACCTATTAGAATTGTGAAAGTTTGGATGTTTGTTACCAGTAAACGTACGAACAAATTAAACCAAATTAAACAGGTGAAGTAGTGGATAACTGCTAGTAATAATATAAAATAATCATAATATAACGCCTTCTTAGAGCTTACCAAATAGATTTTGATACGATGGTCCCCTGACGACACCCCCCCCCCCCCCGGTCTCCGTCTGCGTCGCGGGCCAGCCGGAACTCCCTCCTTCGCGACCTGCCCCGTGGCCCCCTTTTGCGACATAACGGCCTCGCAGTCGGAATCCACGTCAGCCCTCGGGTTAGCGATCAACCGCCAACCCGAGGACACTGGTGCACCGCAGCGCTTCTGGGCTCGCAGGGCAAAACTGAGGACAGAGGAGTCCCTGGAGTCCAAACCCGCTACGAGACCGTGTTCTGCTCTTCGTCTGGCCTCTCCCCGTGGGCCCGCCCGGCTTGGGTGACTCTGAGCCGGTATGGCCCCAACGGATCATAAAGGCAAACCCCCTCACGACGGCAAAGTAGCAGTACGAGCAGCAGTCGAGGGGGATTGAATATGTGCATAAGCTATCATATCACAACTCTCACCACACTAACATTATAAAAAATAGTGACTACTGGTACCTCGCCCCCCATACATATACATTAATGATCTATAGTTACGACATATACGGTTGGCTATAACATGCAAAGGAACCATTTTGTCCGTCTGCAAATAGAATTTGCCGATTACGTTTTGCATGTAATCAAGCTAAACATAGATCCGTTTGTTCATATTGGTATTTGATAATTTTGGATTGGTTTGCATTAGGTTCGTACGTCAAGAACTATGTTGTCGTGGGATACACTCTTAAATCTACATCGAAATTATTTTATCATAAATTTATAGTAGTGTAAAGTTTCCATAAATCTAGGTGCCTTTAAAAAAATATTTGTCAATCCCGGCCTTAGAAATTGAGGCTTTCGTCGGTGGTGGGTCACCCGACCCTAACCCGCCTCTAAGGCGAGGCAGAAGGGAGGCGTAAAGTCACGTCCACCTCTCCCCGGCCTCTGTCCGCGGCGCGGGTCTGCCGGAGCTCTCTCCTTTGCGACCCGCCCCCTTCTGCGACATAACGGCCTCGCGGAACGAAGCCACTAGCGACCAACCAGGTTGACCGCCAACCCGAAGAAACTGGTGCACTCCATTGGTTTATTGGTCACAGAGCAACCCTGAGAACAGAGTAGTCCCTAGAGCCGCAACCCTCTACGACACCGTGTGCTGCTCTTCGTCTGGCCTCTCCCCAGCCAGCCAGTCCGGCATCAGTGACCCTGAGCCGGTATGCCCCCAACGGATCATAAAGACACATAAGCCCCCTTACCACGACAAGGTAGCAGTACAGTCGAAGGGGCTGCTGAGTGGGACCATCTCCAACTACATGAAGGTTGATTAGCCTACTGTGCCACGCTCGTCACTAAAACAGAAGTGCCAGAAGCCAGTGGTGTTGTTGGCACAGGGACCTGTTCTTGCGGTTAAGTTTAAAGGCCTTATCATTTTCTTTAGTAAGCTCTTTCTGGTTGTCTATTTCCCATATAAATGTACAAGGTTAGAGAGTGGTGTCAGCCTCGTTATCTATGGGTAAACCAATGGTGATTAATTAATTTAATAGAAATACCCTGACCGGCTTACAAATTGTAAAAAATATATTTTTTTTACCACATGGTAGTTAATCAGTGCCCGGCTGGACAGTGAAATCATGCCCCACTCAATCGTAAAGGTAGAAAGCCGTGGTCGGGTTACTTTTAATATAAGCTAGCATTATCTAGCTAGGTCATTGCAATCCGCCGCTCGGGGCATAGGCATTGACGTAACCACTATATGTAGTTTCGTTCCAATATATGTACTTTATTTCCGCTCGTGTTGAAAAAACATTGTATAAGTAAATACTTAATAAAAAGCTAACATTATGAGAATTATAAAGGAATAGTATATAATAATTTCGGCTTTTTAAATAACCTACAGTACTTTGTAAGATGATTTTTTAAATTGAAACGACATAGCGCTTTTTAAGATTACGTCATATGCTGATATAGCTGGATGAGCTCACTTACGTTAATGCCGATGTCGAGGGCTTTGTAAATACAACACTTGTTTTCAATATTAAGTATTAAAAACTGAATAAAATATAAATTAACAACATTTGCGACGACGATGACCGTCACTGAGGTTAACATTTTCTTTGGACGCTACTGTTTCTTGAAGGCCAACTTCTCAGGAGTTGGGTAACCGTGTAAACTCTTAAAACATTTCTTTTAATACGTAATACTATAATGGCGCGTATGATCTTGCTACATATGCTTCTATTTGATTAAACGTACTAACATCTCTGTTTACCTTAACAGTGATATGTACCTAGAAAAGAATCATATGAGTAGTGTCGAAGGCGCCACTATTCGTACATTTCTCTGAAAACTATTCATATAACTAAAAGCTGTCTGCTCCGAAACGCTCAGACTGTTACGCAATATACGACATTGAGAATCTTATCCGCAATGAACGACATCGGGTCAGCGTGATCTTTTGCGGTTTGAGACTCAAAGAACGAACGACTCAACGAAAACGATCATCAATTTGACAAACTTATTATAAAGGTTTCAATGAGCATTTTCTTGATAATGTTTACCCATAACATATAATGTAAGGAGTCTTTTATAATAATGGCGTTCGGGATTTGGCTATATAATATTGAATTCATAATTCGTCGATTTTCCCACAAACTATTGCGCGACCCGCATAGACATGCATATATTTTTCTTCGTTTTCATGGCAACTCTTCAAGGGTATTGACTGGTGTTTCTACTAGAGATGTTATGGAGCTCCGTATCCGTAAACGAAACTATTGGATATCCGAAATAAAAAAATATCCGTAACTAACCGAATCCGGTATAAAAGTTTCGGGTAGGGCCGAGTCTAAACACGATATGTTGTGAAAGGTTTTTGTTTTAGTCCGGCAGAGCCGCGCGCTTTATTGTAACACGTGTAAGAAAATACGTCATAGGTGTAGTTTAATTTATTTGGATATTTTTTGATGAGGTTAATGTAGATTTAGCGAAATGTAAACACTATGGAAAACTTTTTTCACGCAAAGGAGGTTGCACCACTTCGTTGAAACTTCATCTTAAATCTCAACACCGCGATATGTATGAAGTAGCTAGCTGTGAGAAAGAATTACATGTAAAACCTATAAAGTACAATTAATTAAAGTCAAATCATTTGTATATTATTATTACACTTTCTTAATAATCAATCATATCCGTAACTATCGGATAATCCGAAATAATTTAATATCCATAACCGAAACGGTTATCATATTTTTCATATATATTATTTTTGTTGGCGTCTTATTATAATAATAATAAGACATTTATTTTCTCTTCCACAAAAGTTAACAAAGCAGCCTACAACAAAGTGAAAGCATATACTTATGAACTTTTGTGGGAATCTGGTATCTGCACTAGGTTGCCCTGTCAAACTGATTGCCCCGCACTGACAATAAAAAGTTTGAGGTAGAACTACACTTCTGGACACATCTATTGGCCCCCCTTAGAGTTTAGGTTTCGAAGGCCCCTACCGAAATATGATTGCTAGATTGAACAAAAACTGTTGATGCAGTTTTAAACCTGATACATTTTACCATCTTCTTCGATCGTATTGTTTTAAATTTGAATTCAGAATACCATACGACATGGAGCTACGCCTAACAAGTCGGATATGCGCCTTGTTAAAGGCAATTGATTTTTGAATAAAAACATGTTTTATCAAATAAAGGTTTAATTTAATAACGCGTGTTGCCTCCATGGGCATCTACCACAGCTCTCATACGATCAGGCATAGAGTTTATCAACCGCTCTATGAAATTTTGAGGGATCATCTCCCATTCCTCTTCTATGGTTAGTAAGTAAGTTTTCAACTCCTGCATCGTCTGGGCAACTGGCTGACGAGCCCTAACACGTCTTTTTAGCTCGTCCCACATGTGCTCAATGGGGTTCATGTCTGGGCTTCTGGCTGGCCAGTCCATAATTGTGATGTTCACATCCCGAAGATATTCCCTGACGATGCCGGCCGCATGGGCTCTTGCATTATCATGCATAAAAAGGAAATTTGGGCCCACATAGTCCGCGTATGGTATCACGTGAGGTTCTAAGCACTCACGAATGTACCTTTCAGCATTTAATGTTGGCAGCCGTGGTCCTGTAACAACCTCAAGTTGAGTTTTGCCGCTCGCGGATATACCGCCCCAGACAGTCCATGAGCCACCGCCATAAGCAACCCTCTCTTCAAAGCAGCATTGTGCGGAACGCTCTCCCTTACGTCGGTAGACATTCTTCCTTCCATCATTGCCATGTAACACAATTTTAGACTCATCAGAAAAGAGTACACGGCTCCAATCTTGCTGTGTCCAATTTAAATGACTGCGGGCGGAATGAAGGCGCGCTGTTCGGTGGGCTCGCGTTAGTTTGGGCCCATTAGCTGGCTTGTGTGGTACCATATCGCGTTCTTTTAACCTTCTCCGAACAGTTCGAGCGCTCACAGATACTCCGTGGAAGTCGCGAAGTTGGTTTTGTATCTCAATGGAGGTAAGGTGACGATTTCTCAAGCTGGTCGTCACAATGAATTGATCCTGCCTTTCAGTTGTGACTCGAGATCGTGGCCTTCCTTGGCGACGAACAAAGCCGCCAGTCTCTAGGTACCTCCGATAAACATTTCGGACCGCAGATCGACTTAAATTAAGTTGAGCACTCACGTTTCTTTGGCTGTGTCCGGCCTGAATAAGTGCCACAGCTTGGGCAGCGACTTCAGGTGAAGTATCCATAGATTATTGATAGAACCTCACCTTAATGTTAAGAATAAGTAATGTTTGTTGCAAAACCAAAGATATCAATCACTTTTTCAAGAATTAAATCCAAGTAAACCAATAAAACCAAGTTTTCTTAGTATTCGATTGTTTGATATCAACAAACAGGCTCCAAATTGTCTTTTGTTTCTTTAAATTCTGTGTTCGAAATTCAAAAAAAGAATGTGCCAGGTTCAAAACTGCATAAAAACTTTTTGCTCGACCTAATATAAAATTTTAGCTAGGACCAAACGAAACTGAAAATACAAGGTGGGCCAATACATGTGTCCAGAAGTGTATAAAACTTAAACTTAAACATTTTTGTTGTGAAAAGAAGTAATTCACGAATGGATAGAAAATAAAACATAAAGTATACAAAAGAAATGCATGCAGTGTACACACAATTCACACATATACGCACACGCGTATATGTGTGAATTGTATGTCGGTGTGTGTGTGTGTGTGTGTGTGTGTGTGTGTGTGTGTGTGTGCGAGTGTGAGTGAGTTTGCGTGTGTGCAGATGTGTACGTGATTTGTTTAAACCATCAAGATTCAATCAAAGTTTTTAGCAAGTCTTCAGTCTTACTGTAATCAAGTTCCAGTAGCCATTTGGATACAGCAAGTTTGCATTTAGATTTTGGGAGCGAATATATGGAAATACTGTTATGGACCCTATTATAAAGACGATCACTTTGGAAACAGAAGAAATGTTGTGCAAAACTAGTTTTGCACAATCTAGGTTTACAGACGTTTTGTACTCGTTTGCCAGTTTGGTGTTTGGATTGAAGTAAAGCTGACAGTGTTTCATTACAATTGTGTTTAAGACATATAATTGCCTTACGGTTAGCACTCCGCACTCCCTATACAGATCACTAGTTGGGTAAAAGAATGGGTAAGAAAATGCCACTTTAGGGATAGTGCGTTTCACTCTTTCCAATTTAAGTAAGTGTGATTTCGCAACACCACCCCACACTGTGATACAGTAAACAAGTAGTGGTTGACAAAGAGCCAAATAAGTTTGTTTTATCAATTTTGAATCCGCTACATGGCGAAGATTTTTAAAGACATACATAATTTTTATTATTTTACCCGTTAGGTATTGAATATGTGCGGTATAATTTAGGTTCTCATCAATAATGATACCAAGGTACTTAATGGTTCTAGTATTTTCAAGAGTTGGACAGTTACAAGAAGTAGCAGGTGGTGAAAAAAGGCATTGGTGAGCAATAATTTTTAAATCATTTTTAGTATCATTTAATCTTGTGTTTTTAATAGAGAAAGAAATAAATTTAGATTTTTCTGTGTTGAGAGTTAACAAATTCTGTTTGAACTATTTAAGTACTGTATTCAGACCACATTGCGCGTACTTTTGAACGTCTTGCCAATTATCACCACTGAAGGCAAGGGCTGTATCATCCGCGTACGTTATGTATGACTATTCAGTTTCTTAGTTGTTGATTGCATAGGCTATTTACAAATATAAGGAATAAGGTGGGTCCCAAAATACTACCTTGTGGAACGCCAAATGACATTTCAGTATCCGTGCTAACCCATTCACCAATTTTGAGACACTGTGATCGCTCAGAAAGATAGCTTTTAAAAAGATTTAACTGGGTGGGTACCTATATTACCAATGTTATGAAGTTTTTGAAATAGCTGTGGGGAAGATACTGTATCAAAAGCCTTAGTCAGATCCAGAAACAATGCATTTTTTTTATTTTTATCTATATTCGTTACAGTAACATCATTCAGTTGATGAATTGCATCATTTGTGGACCACGACGAAAACCGTATTGTGAATTTGACAGTAGTTGTTTAGATTCCAGATTCTGCATAAGCTGGTTGTTTATAATCTTTTTTAATAGTTTAGATCCATTCTTATGAACAGGGATAATTATTGCCCTTTTGAGTCGCTTAGGGAAAACACCAGACGAAATTGATAGATTAAAAATAAAACTCAGAGGTTCCGCAAGAATATGACAGTAACGTTTTAAGAAACCATTGGAAATTTTGTCAAATCCTGGGCTAGCATCAGTCTTTAAAATAAGGGACTGCACTTCCTTTACTTTTGTAGGTAATAAAGAATATCGAGTAGAAGGTGTAGTAGTGTAATCATTCTAAAATCATCTCTCTTACCGAAACAAAGCATAACAGTCGTCTATATTACAAATTGCACTGTTTGACACGCATATATATATTGTATCATCCATAATCAAAAAAATAATAAAACAAAGGGATCCAACACAATTTAGAGCTGTAAAAATAACAAACTTTAAGTAACGTTGATGGCAATGTAATCTGCAATCATGGTGAACCTTCCAATTTGCCTTCCAGCTGCAATATACAGGGTTGATACGACATAGGGGCATTTTTTTAACTGCCTATACTAGGTATCATTTCCAGGCTCTGTACCAAAAAACAATTAAATTGGAGCAATAGTTGAGCCGCAAATGAATTTTTTGAATGTATGACTCATTTGAACATGATCTTTCCTAACAGATGTTTATGTCTATACCCTGTTCATGATCGATTTGACAGACGTGCTAGTGATGGGAAACAGATAATATCTAGTAGTCCAAAAAATAACGTTATAAAATACTTGTAACAGTGACAAGTTGGCGTGGGTGTATTATGTGTGAAATTCTTTTTTGCACTAGACATATAAAACATTGGGTAGATAAGCGATGGCGGGTCAATATTCATAATAAGTTCCTATTTAATATTACAGGGTTATTTTTTGACCTTCCGCCACATTTAAATAGGTGGTTCAGACCATGAATTAGACAAAAAAGAAAAGAAAATTTCACACATAAAACACCCATACAATCTCGTCACAGTTACAAGAATTTTAAACAGTTATTTTTTGGACTACTAGATATTATCTGTTTCCCACCACTATTCGTCATTTCAAAGTAAAGGTATGATTCCGAAGTACGCTGCACGCAGAAGTGCTACCACGGCACTACTGGTCCCCATTACCGCGACGTAGTTCGGAATCATACCTTTTTGTCGATCAGAAAAATTTACATCTGTCAAATCGATCACGCTATCTTGAACAGGGTATAACGCATCGTTTATTAACCTTAGGGGCTGTCCATTAATCACGTGATGTGTTTTTAATATGTTTTAACCCCTCCCTCCCCCTTGGTGATACCTGGTGAGGTTTAAGACTACCCCTCCACCCCCCATGAAAAATCACGTGTATTTTTTTTGTACCGTTTCGAATTCATTCTAATCACATATTAGTCCGGGGTCCCCCGTACATTGATTTCACTTGATTACTATCAAGCTAATTTTTCGTGAGTAGCTTCATTTTCATGAGACGCCCAACATTTTCTTGTCTACAACTCATGACTGTGGTAGCTAACAGAGGTAGCAAGGGTGAAATATGTTGATTTTATGATTCAAAAAAATTTATTACTAACCGGGTGCTTTTTGGTATATCTGATGATAATTATCTAAATTATTCGAAAATGTATTTGTCCTACAAAATGTATGGTTTGATCAAAGAGTCCTCCACCTCCAATATGTATGGATAACGAGGTCACAAAAAATGATTACTAACCAGCTGGTTTTTTTTTATTTACTCAATAAATATGTATATTATTTAACCGTCATATTGTCCTACAAGTTGCGTGGTACGTTATCCCGGTCCTACACTCAAAAGCTGTTCTACAGATCATAGAAAAAAAAAATTACTATCAACCTGAATCTTTGTGAATAGCTTTGTTTTGATGAGACGCCCAACATTTTCTTGTCGACATCTCTTGATTGTGGTAGCTAACAGAGGTAGCAAAGGTTAAATATGTTGATTTAATGATTCTAAAAAAATTATTACTAACCGGGTGATTTTTGGTATTTCTGATGAGAACTATCTAAATTATTCGAAAATGTATTTGTCCTACAAAATGTATGGTTTGATCAAAGAGTCCTCCACTTCCAATATGTATCGATAATGAGTTCATCAAAAATTATTACTAACCAGTTGGTTTTTTTTTTTACTTAGTAAATATTTATATTATTTAACCGTCATATTGTCCTACAAGTTGCGTGGTACGTTATCCCGGTCCTACACTCAGAAATTGGTAATACCACAAGACCCATTTTGTCATCACTAACTGTAGGACACCAATTTTACATGATAGGTTAGTATTCTCTGCCCAAATGATACAATTTCCTACAAAAAAACAGGTATGTATCATGAGTCCGACAGAAATTGTCATTTTTCGTTTTCCTACTTATAACTTATGATACAGTGAAAACATCTTTTTTATTAACTTAAATAACTTTTTTTTTTACTAAAGTAGTACAAAAAAATTATTATTTACTTAAAAAAAATGTATATTCATCAGATTCATGTGATAAATTTTCAGTATCATCACTGTCATTTTCATCTATTTCATTTTCCTCGTCTTCTGACTCTGTAATAACGTAAAAAATTAAGTATTTTTAACATAAAATGAATCCACTTCGTTTTATAGTGTACGAAACTTTTTATATAGTACATATACGGATCCCGCTATACAACGAACACCGATATGTTTAATGGATGAAAATTATTTTATTAGAAATTTAGGACTTTTTCAGGCAATCCATTTTTTTAAATTATTTTTAACATACTAAATTTCTAATAAAATAATTTTCATCCATTAAACATAACGGTGAATGTCGTTGTATAGCGGAATCCGTATGTGTGTACTATATAAAAAGTTTTGCACACTATAAAACGAAGTGGATTCATTTTATGTTAAATAATACTTAATTTTTTACGTCATTACAGAGACAGAAGACGAGGAAAATGAAATAGATGAAAATGACAGTGATGATACTGAAAATTTATCAGATGAATCTGATGAATATTTTGTTTTTATATGTAAATAATTATTTTTTTGTACTACTTAAGAAAAATAATTTATTTAAATAAAAAAAAAAAGTTTTCACTGTATCATCACTACATAGTATAAAACAAAGTCGCTGTCGTCTGTCCGTCCCTATGTATGCTTAAAACTTGAAAACTACGCAACGGATTTTGAAGCGGTTTTCTTTAATAGATAGAGTGATTCAAGATGAAGGTTTATATGTATAATACATGCACCCGTGCGAAGCCGGTTCGGGTCGCTAGTAAGTTATAAGTAGGAAAACGAAAAAATTACAATTTTTGCGGACTCGTGTTACATACCTGTTTTCTTGTAGGACATTGTATCATTTGGGCAGAGAATACACTAACCTATCATGTAAAATTATTGTCCTACAGTTAGTGATGACAAAATGGGTCTTGTGGTTTTAACAACTTTTTAGCGTAGGACCGGGATAACGTACCACGCAACTTGTAGGACAATATGACGGTTAAATAATATACATATTTATTAAGTAAATAAAAAAAAACCAGCTGGTTAGTAATCATTTTTTATGACCTCGTTATCCATACATATTGGAGGTGGAGGACTCTTTGATCAAACCATACATTTTGTAGGACAAATACATTTTCGAATAATTTAGATAATTATCATCAGATATACCAAAAAGCACCCGGTTAGTAATAAATTTTTTTGAATCATAAAATCAACATATTTCACCCTTGCTACCTCTGTTAGCTACCACAATCAAGAGTTGTCGACAAGAAAATGTTGGGCGTCTCATGAAAATGAAGCTACTCACGAAAAATTAGCTTGATAGTAATCAAGTGAAAACAATGTACCGGGGATCCCGGACTATATAGTATACGTAGTGTAATTTAATGCCCCTCAGTCAAATCAACTCTGTATAATCCGTTTTATTCTTATCATCCATCTCAAGTATTTTCAGTTTATTTCTCACTTCCTCGTAGTTATGTGTTAATAGTTTTAGATGATCTTGTATCTCATTGTTTTGAGTTTGGAGTGTATTTATTTTGTCAAGAATGTTATCGTTTTTCTTTTGATGTTCTCTGTTAATATCGGCAATCAGATTTTTAAGTTCGGATAGTTCATCTATTTGTTTACGTTTTTGTCTTTGCACAGTACGAGTTTCGATATCCAACTCAGATTCGTAATACGCTGATTAAACTGGAGTGTTCGGGGGCGTTCTCTTCACAGACACGATATTTTAAATAAATAACACAAAAATAGGCCCTGGCTAAGATTCGATCCTCTGTATAATCTGAAACTCCGTCGAGCCGCAGCAGACAATACAATCTTGTGCTACTAAGTCACAATAACAGATGTTAAAAAACGCAGGCTCGTTCTCAGAGCTCATTAGATGGTCCTGTGGGCAGAGCAAGTGCAGTAGTGGTGGAATGAGTGAGCGGGCTTACCGATCTGGCGTGTAACATTGACTTCTAACAAGTTTATGAGCTCCTGGTACCAAGGGTGATTGAATTTTATTTTAAAAATATTTTTTTTACAGCGTACACGTCCGTTTGCAACTGAGGTACAGCGGGAAGGGAGTATATTCGTATCCATATCCGGATCTGAAATTATATATCCATAACATCCCTGGTTTCTACGTACTTCTAGAGTTCCTTTGCACATACTCTACTACTACTCAGCCCTCCTCCAACTATATAAAGGGTAATTAGCCTCCCTATTGTGCCACCCTGGACAGACGGGTTGGCACATGGTTTCGTATCAAGTTTGCCTTGTCTAGCAGCAAGGGTTTCGGCATTATCATTTCCTTTTGTCGGCTCTTACGACACCCTCAGACTGACATGGGGTGCTGGCACCTGGTATTTAAAATCCGTCAGCACACGGAATGTCACAAACTCAGCTTATCTTATATTGGGGCGATATATTTCCGCGCCCCGGAGTTCCACATGCCTCGGCATGCTTATCTTAATCACTACATAGTATAAAACAAAGTCGCTGTCGTCTGTCCGTCCCTATGTATGCTTAAATCTTTAAAACTACGCAACGGATTTTGAAGCGGTTTTTTTTTAATAGACAGAGTGATTCAAGAGGAAGGTTTTTAAGTATAATACATGCATAATTGCACCCGTGCGAAGCCGGCGCGGGTCGCTAGTATATTATATAGCGTGTACCAATAACCCTATCAATCCAAAATGGGGGCTAAGGCTATCCTCTAAGGGCCCTCTAAGATAAGCATGTAATTCACCATGGCTAACAACCCACGCGGCCTTAGGGCCTCCGCGCATTATGCGGCCAAGCCGCGCGGCCAAGTCGCTGTAGGCTTGTGTAGTACATGTACTATGTACTAAAAGGAATTAATTCCCGACACTGAATTGAACGAACTATTCCCTTACCTATTTAGGACATCGTTCATCTAGTACTTCGTCGTACGTCAAACATGGAACGCGGCTGAATCTGACTGAAGACTGAAACGAGCGGCAACGGTATATGGCCTCAGTGCATGAAAAAGTGAGAGGCATAATAATATTCATTCGACAACTTTGATCTTTTATAACTCTAACATGATGCTATTTTGAACTTGAAGCACATATAGCTACTCATTATTTTAGTTTTTAATATTGAATAAACATTTTGCGAAATTGTCTTTATTTATTAACAAATTATTTCAAATATGTTTTCCGCACTCGATTTCCGAGCTGGGACCAAATTGGACCATATCATAGTACACCATAATTAGCTTTAGTTACATTAGCTTAAAATATGTTTTCAAAATCAAAATATAATTCACTATTCGTTCAGTGTACTATAATGTACTAAAATATTGAATAGAATGACAGTCCTAAGCTTTCGAAGTATGAACGAAAATCAAAATATAATTCTTATTCGTTCAGTGTACTAAATGTACTAAAGGACCGAATTAGTACATCTGACAAATTGTACTAGTACGGATCGCTCCGTTCAGTGTCCGAGCAAGAACAAGCCTAAGTCGCTGCGGCCAACTAATTCTTCTACGATGTATATGTATGTATAGCTGCGCGCATTTGGGCGGCCAGGCCGCGCGGTGAGTCGCGCGGCCTGGCCGCATAATGCGCGGATTGGTCGCGGCGGCCAATAGGCCGCATATGTGACGCGATGTTTTTCGTTGGCCGCGTAGTGCGCGCAGCTATACATGTCAACGGAAAACAACAAGAACCGTAAATTTATAAATTTCCTAGGAAATTTATAAATGGCCGTAGGATTCCAAACGAGAGATAAATTGTATTATTTTACGCCCACATTTTCGGAAATTTATAAACTTACTGAACTCGCGCGTAAAATAATAAGTAGCAATAACCAAACGCCATGGGCGCTCTGATTGGTTGAATAAGTCACGTGTTCCTTCTCTGTCCTCTCCGCCGCCATTGTTCGATATTGTCTACTTGTGGTAACCTAGACCTGATACTGCTGCATCATCAGGAATCTATGTATAGAATACCCAACTCCTTACCAAATTACAGTAAATGTATCGTGTTTGGACTCATTGTAACGGTATCAATGAAACAGGTATAAAAAAAGTTAGGTACCTGACATTTATGGCTGAGTAGACTGTTAATGTAGTGAACATTGAGAGTGTACCCAGCTATAATGCAGTCCGATATGAGAGTTTTTTTTAAATTAAATACTTATTTTATTATGTTTAATTTGTTACATGTGTTTAAGCTTTTTTTTATTACTTAGCGTCTGTTTGGCAATTCGCCTGAGCTAAACGGAATTTTTTGAAATTAAACTTTAAAATGCTTGTTTTGTTTTTTAGCAGAAGGCCGGGTTTATTGTTTTTTTTTTATAAACCTCTTTAACTTCGCATCACACGATTTCTATTGTTTTATTTTGGTAGAGTAGGGTTATTAGCATAATATTATGTAAAACAGTAACCCTGTAATATAGGTACTTACCATGTTTTAAAGTAAAAATACTGTTAGGTACTTATAAATTTATAGTTTGGCAAGTCTAAATGTACCTTTGTCTATGGACACAAGCATGCCACTATCAACATCCACCAATCAGAGAACAGTGTGTTATTTGCCGTATCTTTTATAAGCGTAAAATTAAAAGCTCTACTGTGATTGGTCGAACCGTTTAGAATCTTACGAATGGATATCCGTTAGTTTATAAATTTACGACGAGACGTCGTAAGTTTATAAATTTCCGAAAATGTAACGGTAAAATAATACAATTTATCTCTCGTTTGGAAACCTACGGACGTTTATAAATTTCCTAGGAAATTTATAAATTTCCGGTTCTTGTTGTTTTCCGTTGACATACATATACATCGTAGAAGAATTAGTTGGCCGCAGCGACTTGGCCGCGCGGCCTGGCCGCATAATGCGCGGAGGCCCTAAGGCCGCGTGGGTTGATAGCCATGGTGAATTACATGCTTATCTTAATATATTATATAGCGTGTACCAATAACTCTATCAATCCAAAATGGAGGCTAAGGCTATCCCATATATTCAGAAACAAAACTGTAAAAGACTGACACTATGAAATATTATATATAGAATTAAGTGGTATCACGTGAATGATTTTTCTTTATTGAACCTACAAATAACCAAAAAAGGCAAAGCTTTTACAGTCAGTTGTGTTGCTACAACGAATTACCAAACCTTTGTTTTCTCGGTTACCAATGTTTGGTAATTCGTCTTCGTTCGTTCGTTCTTTCAATCTTCGATTTTTTTCGAGGTTTACCTCTATATTTGGGGCTTTTTAGCTTATGCTACGGGCTATCGTATATGTGAGACAATTTATCAAGCTTAGATCCCACTTATCCAGATTTCACTGAATTTTTATGCTACTATCCAAGGGAACGGAGCAGTAGACAATCTTAAATGTCTTAAAATTGGGCAGACTTCTATTCTTCTTAAACACTAATTTTGATAATTCATAATATTTTGCTAGTGGTAACAGATTTGAGATTTAGTAGTACTAGTCTATATAAATAAAAATGAATTGCTGTTCGTAAGCCCCTGTACACACTAGGTCCAACCGCCTAACGCGGTTTCATCGCGGTTGCATATTAAACTGGAAAAGCGTCTGTTCGCGCGGCTAGCCGCATAGGCGGCCAGAGGCTTAGTCTCGCTAAACCGCAAAAAAGTCTAGAACGGCTGGTCTTGAAATATTTGTGGATGTCAAGGGAAGGTTTAAAAGGTGAGAAAATATGAAAAGGGGTTTTTATTTATTGATTCTGAGCCGGTACGAAGTTTGCCGGGTCAGCTAGTAATTAAATAAAATTGTTATTACCAACTGCGAAACATATATAAATAAATATCTCTTATTTACCTATATTTTTAGTGATAAGGCCGCCAATTGTATGTGTTTTATATAATTTCTTTAATGTTTTAAATTGTATGTCGCATAAGCACAATAAAGTGATATCTATCTATAAGGTTTACCGAAATTCATGTGGTATTAAGTTTCACAAACAAATAGAAAGCAGTTAAGGTAGAGTTAAATTAAAACCCCGTTTTTGAATTCGCAAAGCTACGTAAGCCCATGAAACCGTTCAAATTACCAGCAGGAGTTAATTGGCACTCCGCACTTTTTAATTAGCAAACTCAACTGGCTGACTCCAACTGAAACGAACTACGCACTTTCCATATACCTATTTTCGATGACTTAGCATTATGATATATTAAATATAATTAAAAATTGTATCAAATTTAGTTGGTAGCGCATAGTGAAGGATTAGTTTATTTTAGAAAATATAAGTTTAGTTTTATATAACTGGAGAATCTTCTAGTAACATACACATTAAGATAATATCAATTATGCCGCCCCAAGTTTTTATCTTGCTAAATGTTGTGTAACATTCTCACACGCCTGTACATACGTTCATGTATATTCATCGTAATATTGTTCGGAGTAACTCGTCATTCACCACAGTAAACAATAATACACTTGTTAACCGCATCGCATGCTTCAGTATGGCAAATTTTCCATACCCTTTACGTCGCATACGGGCGCTGCTGCGCTCATTTTCCTCTGAGAATATTATATTAAATTAAACCGTAAATAGAATCATAAGTCCGACTTAAGTAGTTCAGTACCTATTTGAATCACTCATCACGTCCGAGGGAGCTGTCGGAATTAACCCTTAATAGAAATATAAGCCTGTATATGATGAAGCAAAAATAGTATTCGATTCATTGACATCAACAAAAATATGCAATCTGAAATCGATTGTGTAGTTGTGTCATTTTATTAGTCTAAGGTATATTTTCGCTAAGTAAAATGATTGACAAGCGTTTTAGTTCACCACCATCCCAAATGCTGGTATTATGGTATATGCCATATTTGATGCTGCTATCCGCTAGTTTACTCTATATTCCCCTTACTAAAATGCCATTTGGAAGAGCTACCTGTCGTTTCGCACAACTCGTTTCCAGGCGATTGAACTTTTAAAAGCTTTCACGAACATACTTGGGTTTCGTTGTTACGGGATGTAATTACAATTCTAACCCTCGTTTTGATGGATTTATTGGAGCATTTGAGCACTGACATGACTGTTTGTTTGGGATTTGTGTTGAGCAATGCCTACATTTGATCACAAAATTTGAAAATTTGAATTCTCTGAAAACGTTCTTTCTGTAGTCTACTGTAACATAGCCCGTTTAATAAAAAGGTTGTACGTGATTCAATTAAATCTAATTACTTGTACAAGCGTTCAGTCGTGATCGGGTACGTGGCGAAATTGCGTAGGCCACCCCTTTTTGTTAAATGCCAAAGTGTTATTGTTATTCTGATCACAGTGCCTCGTTTCCTGATTATTTACATACATTATCTTAGCCCGTAAACTAACCATTGCTGAGTTGGGCCTCCTCCGATTAAAGGAGGCAATCACACGTACCGTAACGTAATGATTTATTACTTTCTAGTTCCTGAAATTAAATTCGTTCAAACAACAAACTATGTTTCTTGTTATCCAAGTAGAGCCTACCCCATTCAAAAATTACCTGTACCTAAAACATAATTACTTGAGACTATGTTACGTAAAGTAAAATATAGACGACTTACTTGAATGTTAAAAGTGTATAATTTCACACAACTTACTAAGAAGTCGAACTGTCTTAATTAACTCGTGTTATCTTCCTGCCTCTACTTGTGTTTGGCTGATAAATGCGTCGGGTTATTGGGCGATTCCAGTAAATTGAATTGACTTTAAGAAGGTCGACCCTGCTGTGTATATAATGACACATAAAATTGATCTCGTCTTGTTTAATGTCATTGGCGAAATCAGCATGCAAACAGTGATCATGATATTATGCAAGTTTATGATAACAACGAATGAATATACCGTATGCTTATAATTGCTATCGTCATTTCAGCCCATAAATGGCCCCCTACTGAGTCGGGCCTCCTCCAACTTGATGGAGGGAAACTATCCTACTGATAATTGATATATTCTTGTATAATTACATACATACATACAGAAAACATTTAATCAAAAACACAGGTAAAATGTAGCCTATCGATTGTCTGGTGCAGACCGCCTTTTTTGTAATCCCAGACTCACTTAATGATAAGTAATATGTATACATTATAGTATTGAAAACAGAAGTGCGCCCAATGCTCTGCCATTCTTAAATAATATCTCCATTATCATGCATCAACAGCTGAGTAAACACTACGTATATTTCTACCGTCATTTGTACCGTAATCTCAACATGATAGTTCTAGTTAGACCGACCTCCTCTAAGAGTCTTCGTCTAAGTGTTTATTTATGTCTACTTCGTTACATACCACTCGGTGCATAAACTCTTGACTCACTTATCTTTACCTTCTACATATTTTGCCGGTCAGCATTACTGAGATCTACATGAGTGCTAATAAGATAGATACAAAATAAATAGACTGTAATCAATTATGATTTCAACATTGGAGCTGCGAGAATGTGGAAATGTTTGAATATTTTTTTAAATCTTGTTGTGCGGCCGCCCCTACCTAATGTTGCAAGATAAAGCCAATTTAAGTCCCTGCGTCATTTATAAAATATGATCTCTACAGAAATGGAACTTGGTCTACCGCCGCAATGAGCTAGAAATAACAGACGGCGAAATGGTTCCTCGTGTTAAAACCCACATGTATACCCCAGCGGACTGCTGAAACCTTTATTCTATGTATATTATCAGCTGGCTGGTCTTAACTTCAGACAGATATTTGATTGAAACTGCCACTGTAAATATTGTAATTTAATATGCTCTTTATTCTTTTCAGGTACGTACCAGTTTATTAACTTTGACATCGGCTATACCGTCGTGCTGAAGGTTTATCTCTATTTTATGTACGAGTATGTATGTGTATGTCTAAGTTGATTGATATTATTGATGATAGGTACGGATTATATCTATACATGAAGCACTTGCTTCTTGTAACTAGGAATGTTTTAAAATCACATGAACCGTCTTACTTAATTCCTTACGTGTTACATTATGAATTTAAATAAAAAACGTTTCAATTTGGTCCGGTCGCTCTAGGAGCCGTCTGTACCGATATTCGTAGCAGTGCTTCTCCTAAAAATAAAATGCTGGCAATTATAAGGTGTTCCATAGTGAATAGACTTATAAGGTGAATGTGATACCAAAGTATTGTTACATTTAGCTGGTAGCCAGGCTTGGTATCACAATTTAAAAAGTTTCCAACATAGCATTGAGTTTTTGTTCAGATACTCAATCCCATTAAAATTAAACTGGGCGAAACTTTATTTTTACACCCTGAATGTTTAAATGGTGGTAATTTGCTATTCGTTTTCGTGTGCGTATTTGTCATGATTGACATTAATCGAAAAAGTCATACTAAAAATAGCAAATAAAAATTACAGTGCTGCACATAAATACCGCATACGAATACTAATACAACTTAAACTATAAATTACCCACTGTTCAATCGGGCCTGTTCCTCCTCCAATTACCTGGAGGGTAACTAGCGTACTGCGCCACGCTAGCAAGACTATATCAAGTTTTCCTTCCTATGTTCTCGGCCTTATCATTTCCTTTTGTCGGCTTTTACGATACCCTCACGACGGAATGGGGTGAAGACAGACACTGTCTTAGAATACACACGGACAGCGAGCATACGAGCGGCGAACCGCGAATAGCCATGTGAAGTGTAAGCATATTATTGAGCTATACTATGTAAATTTATGAATATTGATGAAACCTAAAACTGCTTTATTATTATTACTAGCTAGGAATAGAACCCGAAAATGTTGGAAAAAATACCACAGTTGTTTCTTTATTTATACCTACCATCCGTTGGCGGCACCAACACATTCTGAGTACTTCTCAGTATGTGTTGGTGTGTGAATGCCATATGCTCATTTTATGTATACTTCCAATAATTATTAATATTATCTATGCCACATATTCTCACAAACTCACTCCCCCGACCGGCCCGTGAGACTCATCATCATCATCATCATCAGCCCACATTAGTCCACTGCTGGACATAGGCCTCCCCTAAAGAGCGCCATAGCGCCCTGTCTTCAGCTTGAGACTCAAATGGCTCAAATTTCAATATTTTAAAGGAGTTTTTTTTTCAGGGTGTCGGAGGTTTATAATAATAATAATTTATTTATTTTTATTTCACATTTCCTTCACACCTTTATCCTTGGCAAAACAGAATTGGCGCAAGCCCCAGGTGATAAGCATTTCGGACCGCACGACTATATGGAAGAGCAAGGAGTTACACGGAAGGTTCTACAAGGCCCTCACTGGGCCGGACGTAGACCAACTCGCTTCTGTGGCTTGGCTACGCTTCAGTAATCTCTTCGGGGAGACTGAAGGGTTTGCATGTGCAATTATGGACGAAGTTATCATGAATAACTACCGGAGACATATCCTAAAGGATGGGACTGCCGACATCTGTCGAGCCTGTTATCGTCCAGGAGAGTCCATTAGGCATATCGTCTCTGGCTGTTCTCGTCTCACTAACGGAGAATACTTGCACAGACACAACCAAGTGGCCAAGATAGTCCATCAACAACTTGCCCTTAAATGTAGTCTTGTGGATACTGAAGTGCCCTACTACCAATACCAGCCTGCGCCAGTTCTCGACAATGGTCATGTCACGCTCTATTGGGATCGATCAATTATAACTGACAGGACTATTCCCGCTAACAAGCCTGATATAGTGATAATTGACCGATCGGCGAGCCGGGCAATGCTTGTTGACGTCACTATCCCGCATGACGAGAACCTTGTTAAAGCCGAAAAAGAGAAACTTACCAAGTATCTCGATTTGGATCACGAGGTTACCGCAATGTGGCATGTTGATTCAACAATCATTGTGCCGATAGTCGTTTCAGTAAATGGTCTTATCGCGAAGAGTTTCGACCAACATCTCAAGAAACTCTCGCTGAGTTGCTGGATTAAAGGCCTGATACAAAAGGTTGTCATCCTGGATTCGGCAAGTATCGTGAGGAGGTTCCTCTCTCTGGAGCCCTGAACCGCCGGTAGCTTATGTCATCGACCTCGTTGTCGACGGTTTTTCTATTTTTTTATATATATTTTTTTAAATAACTATGTTTTTTTAAAGAATATATGAAAAAAAGTATGAAATAAAGAGATATATGGACAATAATTTATTTCAGACAAAATCCATATCGCACAAAATCAAATTACACTATTTTTAAATTACTAAACAAAACTAAACTATTTTAATTGTATTACTATTTATATCAACTACTCCACGCTTTAAACACAGGTGCGTGCAAAGACCCCCAGTACTGATTAAACGGCCCATCCAGACTGTCGGCAACGACACTAAGGAGGCTGTTGCTGCTCTCCCGTATTGTCTGCAATAGTAGAAGCTCTCTTGCGCATAATTGTATGAAAACAATCAATGCGAACTTCCGCGAACATCCCCGATGCACTACAGAAGCGAGGCAGCCGCAACAGCGCCCTCAGCGCATTGTTGTATTGAACACGGAGAGCTTTGTACGATTTCTGCGTGTATGATACCCACAAGTTGCTCGTGTAAAAAGATGTGCAGTAGGCTCGAAACAAGGTGATTTTAACAACCTTGGAGCAGCGAGCGAACCTATGGGTTACCATGTTCGCCCTCACCGACAAAGCTCTCATTTCTGGTTCAATGTCAGCATCGTCCTTCAGATCTGGTGTGACAATGTGGCCAAGGTATTTGAAACTCTGTACCCGCTCTAAGGGTACCCCACACAGTTTTACCACGGGGGCCTCCATCGGACACTTGGACCCAGCTTTAAATATCATGAACATACTCTTATTAACATTGTATTTAAGCCCATGGGTATGTGCATAGTTTTCACAAATACTGATAAGCTCCCTGAGGCCACAAATTGATGCGCTCAGCAGTGCCATATCATCGGCATAGCTGATGTTATTAAAGCAAGTACCATCAACATGACGCCCGCTGAGCTCAACAATGAGCTCATTGATGTATAGGTTGAAAAGCGTCGGAGAGCTTAATCCACCCTGCCTTACTCCGCATTCCAATCTGTATGGGTCCGACAGAGCCCCCGACCATCTTACATAGTTGACCTGATTTCCGTACCAATGCTGAAAGATCTTGACTACTTCTGGAGCAACTTTGCTGTCAAGTAGTTTCCATAAGACTTTATAAGAAACCAGGACGAAAGCTTTGGACAGATCTAAAAAGCAAGCATACACATTCGTGTTACGCGCCGCGTAGTATTTGACAGCATGTTTTAAACTCAATATTGCAGTTTAGTACGCCGAATAAAAAACGCCAACCCCATCGTGTAACATCTGTTGAGAACTGCGACGCCATTCGCCGTTATGTATGACTATTACTAGCGCAGAGAAATTCCAACACTTAAAAATCTTGTTGTTTCTTTACGTGAACGTGGTTTGTTCCATGGCCAAAAATTGTAAAAGACTAGAAAAGAAAAGCTTGGTTGTAAAAGAAATTGGTTTTTTATTATAAAATATCGGACAAACATAAAATATTGAAGGAGCTTTACTGGCTTTTAAATCCAAGAAAACAGTGGACTACCACAAAGAAATGAACGCGGAGATTCACGAAACATGATTTAAAGAAATGGTGCAATCTCTGGAAGAACCGTCGATAATTATTCTGGACAATACATATCACTCCAGACAAATTGATAAAATGGCCAATAAAAAACAAGAGATAATTAACTGGCTGCAACGTCATGGCGAAAATATGGTACTTTATTAAAATCGAGAAAAGTCTCCCTAAAAGATATATTACCGGCGAAATAGCTGCCGAATGTGGTCATTAGGTTCTTCAACTTCCGCCGTATCATAGTCAGGGAGAGCTCAGATTTTGATTAAAATAATTAAAAAACGAATCAACATAATATAATTACATCTTTATATAATACATATATTAATTAATAAATTTGTACAAAATCATCCGGAAATAGTTTGGTTTCTTTCATTTTGTAAAAAAATATCGGGTTACGTTTATCGATAGGACCATCCCTATCAGTTTCTCCGACTCTGTTATGACCTCGTACGTGCGTAAGCGTCATATTTTTTTACTAGTGGCCCGTCCCGGCTTCGCCCGTGCAAAGTGGGGGTGGGTTATACATTATAAACCTTCCTCTTGAATCACTCTATATATTAAAAAAAACCGCTTCAAAATCCGTTGCGTAGTTTTAAAGATTTAAGCATACATAGGGACGGACAGAAAATATCGACTTTGTTTTATACTATGTAATGATTAAATAATGTAAAAAGACGCTCGTTCAAGTTTCCACTGGAGGTGTCATCGAGAAAATAAAGAAATGGAAATAGTATAAATATGTAAACAGAGCTTAAGAAAAGCGAAAAATAACCATTAAACAACCATTTGAAATGCCAACTTAAATGTACACCGATGTTAATTAGAATATCAAGGCTAATTAGAATACCGACTTCCGATGGTTATTTATGTGTATTTTTGCTTTTTAGTTGTTTTATTATTCTTGAAGTTGGTTTGTATTTTAATTAATCTGTTAATTCACTATTTTACTATCCCGTTTTTTAGAGCGTGCCATCGTCGTGTGCGATGTTAATTCAATGAAAATTATATTTAAACTAGCTGACCCGGCAAACTTAGTATCGCCTCAGAACCAATAATTAAAAAAGAAACATATTTTCTCACCTTTTAAACCTTCCCTGGACTTCCACGAATATTTCAAGGCTTACTTAAAATTAGCCAAATCAGTCCAGCCGCTCTCGAGTTTTAGCGAGACCAACGAACAGCAATTCATTTTTATTTATAAGATTAACCTAGTTTTGAGTGGAAAACCCGTACGAGCGTATTTTCCATGAAATCAACATAACGTTTCGTTTACCACCATCCCCCACCCCAGCCACGCCCGTATTGCCCACCTACCGGTTTCCGTATTGCCCACTTTGATACCATTATTTGGATTTTTGTTTAATTCTACAGTGTTATTGGGTGATAACAGGTACAAAAGGCACTCTTTTATGTTTGGTATTTATTAGTTTTATCTATTGAATAATCTCGATTTAGCTAATCTTACTAAATGCTTTTCGTACTATGTTGAAATTTTGACATCAGCGACACGGTTGTTTTCGTCTGATCCAGGATAAACAGTTTCATTGCGGCCCAGTTTTCATTAATGTGAGGTGATCCTTTAGGGCGCTTTTAATTTATGTGTTTCGTGTCGGACCGCTGCCGTGCTGAAGCGGTGCGTTTATCGTATAGCAGACGGAGGGTCGAATGCTTTCATATAAAACGTTCGGTGCGGTAGCCTTCCTGTTGAGCGAGCGTTCGCGGTACTGACGCCGCACTGTTGCCGCACCGAACGTTTTTTTACGAAAGCGCCCTTAATAGTAGGCAGTTTAACAAACAGTTGTTTGTTACCCTATGATGTACATATGTCGTTTTAAATATACCTTAGACAATGCTTTATAATAAGATTCTTCGAAATCGCTACGCCTGTACGACTACGTACGACTGAATTCTTTGAATTCGTAACTCAAGCTCACATACAGATGGGGTCAATATTTCCTCCAAACTGTTCAAAAGGGACCAAAACAGTGTTATACGACCTATGTAGCCACCACGCTTTCTTATTAGTTCTTCAACTTCCTCTTTTACGGCCATCTTTGAGAGTGCGATGCAGTTATCCTGAAATTTATATATTACAAACTTAAGTGTTAAGTAAGAACTAATAACAAAGTAACCTACACCAATTTATAACTAAATATTCAATTACCTAAATATTCAGAATATAAGAAATAACTAAATATTCAATTACCTACTAGAAAGGGTTACCAATAAATTACGATGTATTTATAGTTGAAATAAATCGACAAAGGTCTGAATACGACTACAAAACTATACGGCTATAATGAAATACAGAATTAATAATTAAATGACTCGAACACTAGTAGTAAAATAAATTACTAGTTGAAGTAGCTAGGTGGGCCAATATAAAGAGCAAAGAAAATAATTTATTTAAATTGCAATGAAACATAACACTGTAATTTGCTAAGGCAATAAATATTATATTGCTACCTGTGTCTACTTCTTGTAATTACCAATGTTACGTACTAACCTTTAATTCGCAGTCGCTGCTGAAAATACTACCTGATTTCGAGTACTGGGTAAAATTACCAAAGAGAACCAAATTTGAATTCCGTTGTCCTTGACGAGACCTTCAATGTCACGATCTCACGATTATATTTCTGGTAAATTACTTCTTGTGGTTCTTGATTTTATAATGGCACTGTATTTCCTTCGTTTCTTTCTCAATCTTCAATGAATGTTTTGTTTACCCAAATAATAAAACTACAGATAAGATAAGCCATAGTTAATTTACCCTACATTTATTTCATGAAATCAAGTACTACGGCCGTGCCCAGCTCTTTTATTCAGCCATTTGTATATTCAGCCATAGTTTTCATTTGATAGTAGCGACATCTATTAATAAAGCAGGTTGTTATAGTTAGTAATATTTGGCGGCAGGTTGTAACTGTCGAGCATGTCAACACGATCAATTTAAATCTTGAATATGCGAGCGATGTAGCAGGCAGCAGCTAGTTTTTAATTACTTATTCAACGTCCTTAAATAGGTATAAACATTGTTATTATGGGTACCTAGCCCATTTTTAATCAGAAATTTACCACAATGTATTATACTCGTACAATACCCTTGGGAGTACATATTTGGAAGCGAATAACTGACAAATAGAAGCTGCCAAAAAGAAGGAAATCTTAAACCCTGTCAACCCCTCTGGCGAGCGTGACATAATACGCTAATTTTCCTTTTGTAATTGGAAAACTCGACTCAACAGTAGGTACTTTATGGGCTGATATACATTTGTCCGGGATGCTGTGGCATAATATATTGTGATCATGCGTGATAAATTGATTGGAACTGTCTCATGAATACTCCCGCCCATTCATTAATTTGCGTGCATCCGATCAATTTGCAGTTAACACGTATGTTAGGCATATTGCATTGTTGCTTTCACCGGCTTTGTGCTCATATCTAAACCACTACACTACAGCGAGTATGACCCACGGACAAACTTGTATGGTTGGCATTATAGTATTAATCATTTAACTTGATTACAATGTTACATTAGAAAATGCATTTTAAGCTGTACAGGAAGTTACTCTTCAACGTAGAAACGCTGCTCTCATATTTTATATCGTTTCTGTTGTAATTGCCGTTTTAATAATAATGTATCCGTTAGTCGCACGGGGAATCCCGCTTTAGTATTTTTCTACTCGGACCGTATATGACTCACTACTGAGTCAGGCCTACTCCCATTACATGGAGGATAATTAGCCTACTGTGCTACGCTCCTTTTGTCGGCTCTTAAGACACCATCAAGATAGAATGGGGCGGTGACACTATGTATTTTAAATCCGTCACCACACGAGTGATAATAAGAGTTATCATCATGACGTTGCTTTTGTCATTGCCGTTTTAATATGTATATGTAATTCACGTTATGCTGGGGCTACATTAGCGAGCGAAGATTCGTATCGCGTTGGCGCGCTAACAAGCGTACTGGGGGAATACGCAAAGTTTGTGTCTACATTACGGCGGGCGAAGATTTGTGTCGCGTTGACGCGATACATCGTGCCGGATGTTGTTGTGGTGTTCTGTGCGGGAAGCGTAATTTAAAGTGGAGGAAGTAGTGGCGTTGCTTTATAAGCATTGTATACTCCACTCCATTACAAGAAAACAAGCACGTTCGTACCGCATCAACGTCTGGACCACACTGAAACTGAAGTGACGTAGAAGATGTAGCCACCCAAGCGAATATTGTCGCGACAAATCCCTTTGATGCGCGTCATTTTACCGACAGTGCCACGATAATACATCGTCTTCGCCCGAATACTACGCGTCGCAACGATGTACTCGGCCACACTCATCGCGATAACACGAATATTCGCCGTAGCCCGCTAATGTAGCCCCAGCATTAGTCGCACGGGGAATCCCGCGTAAATATTCTTTGCATCAATGTTTTTTTAGTTACGTTAAAGGATTTTGATTTCAAGTATGTATGTACAGTTCGATCTGAACTATATTCGGCACCCTGCCGACAAACTGCCAACAGCGTGAAGATCCCTGAAATGTATTAATGAATAAATAGATGCAATCGACTGAAAAGATGACATTTAGTTTACTTATCTTTTGCTGTTGCTGAAATATTATATTAAGATTTGATCATGATCGCCATAATTGGCGGTGAATGTTTAGATAGAAACTAGATCACACGCAGATCCATAGCTGTCAGTCAGATAATAGAAATTAACGTTAATTTGACAGCAGTTTTTTCATACATTTTGCAAAAATGCGAATCACAATTCTTGGACGACAACGTTTTTTGCTCCAACCGAATCGGCAATAACGCTAACTTATCATTAATATAGCGTGGAAATCACTGGATGTGGAGTGGTCGATCAAGCGAATAAGGTGAATTTTGTTGCTGAAAAAATCCACATCAAGTGATTCTCACGATATCTTAATGAAAAGTCTAAATTAAATACACAGTGTGTTATTGCCAATTTTTCGCGATCGGTTGGAGCAAAAAAACAACTTCCATCAACAAAATTAGGTGTTTTTTTTTGTAATTACGCTGATTGATTATACACTGCCATTTTTTAGACCTATTTATTTTATCGCTTGTAATCTTCATTATTTGATTTTTAAGCGTATACCCATCACTACAAACATGTAATTCACTAACACACATGACACCCGATGATGAATTCAAATAAACCAATAATAAAAATTAAATTAAAAATTTAAATAAACCACCGACACAATAACGTCTAAAAAGAAAAAATAAAAATAAATACTTCGCGTTGTCGCGCCACTCCCACTTATTTATTACCTGACCCCTGGTCCCCCAACGTGAAGTATTTATTTTTATTTTTTACTTTTAAGACGTTACTGATTTAATTTTTATTTTATACTTTTTATAGATACATACTTATTATAATGTAGATTTTGTTAAATTGCACGTGATGCGCTTTCATTTGAGACCCCACTCGATTATATTTGCAGACATTCGTTTATTCTTCCCCACTTTCACCCCTCATAACTTTTAAACGGCTCACCCGATTTTCATCAAACATGTCTAAGAACACTCGCCCGTAACTCACCTATCATACAAAAAAAAAACTTTATTGAAATCGCTTCATCCGTTCGCGAGCTACGAAGCCAGAGACAGACAGACAGACACGTCAAACTTATTAAATTATTAAAGTATTATTTTATTTGTTACTATAATTAAGTGCGAGGAACAGACATTCTTGTAAAATATTAAAGGCGTTTTTTTAATTTCTGGGTAAAATGTTGTACTTCTCCCACTTAACGTTATATTTTTAGCTGTTACCTAGTAGTCGGTATTGTTGAATTGTATAGATATACAATCGGTTGTTGATAAAGCGTTGCATAAACATCTTGGCACTCGTTTCCAGAATCCACCAATCACAGACGTTTTTGACGCTCGGCCGATAGTCATAGTGTTTTAAAAATTACTTGCCCTCGTTATCAAACTCAAGTCCTCCGTTGGGTTTGTACGAAGAGAAGAACACTTGTTTAGCACTTATAATATAAATAAATAAATATCCTTGGACATTTCACACAACGCCATCTCGTCCCAAGTTAAGCAACTTAATGCTTGTGTTATGGTAACGAGATGGATGATAAACTACTTATATACATTTTTTTTTGTAAATACATACATATTATAGATAGAAATGACACCCAGACTCCGAGCCAGTGCCTCTGGTTTAGACAAAGACACTGGCCCGACCCCGGAATCGAACCCGGGACCCGTTGATCCAAAGGCGGTACATCTGACCACTAGACCAACGAGACAGTCAAAACTTATATAACTACTACTACTACTCTGACCATATATGACACACTACTAAGTCAGGCCTACTTCATTTACATGGAGGGTAATTAGCCTACTGTGCCACGCTGGCCAGACGAGTTGGCACCGGGTTTCGTATCAAGTTTTCCTTCTCTTTGCAGCTAGGTTTTCGGCCTTGTCAAATGAAAAAAGGAAATCCTTTTGCCGGCTCTTTCGACACCCCCAGGATGAAATGGGGCGGTGACACTGTGTATTCTAATTCCGTCACCACACGTTGAAATAACACTAATATAACGCCTTTACGAATTATGGTCTAATTCGTTCCTTGTAGCGGCAGCGTATGACATCCCTAGCGTTTTAGCAACCTTTGACCTCTATAAAATCGTGAAATTCACTTCGCACCAGATTTGTGTAGCCAAAAATTTCGATAGTACACGACTTTTATTTCGTTCTGTGCTGTATCCAAGATTTAAATAACCTTCGTATAATTCAGCCGTATTAACAATTGAATAGTAGAGTGGGCTAGAGATAAATCATATTTGATGTCCACTTCAGGTCACGTGTCGACAAATTATGCACTTGACTGATTAATGACAAAACTATATTTCTACTTATTCAAGACTGTATTTTATAGGAATAAACGCTATGATATTATACCGTTCCAATGACATTATCCTCGTTCATTAACCGTCTGTTCAAACAACATTCAGCCGTGCAGAAACGGGCTCAAATCCATCTATTAATTGGATTTACTGTTAAACTCCGAATTTAGTTGCAGCTATTTAGTTTAGGTTTAAACATTTTCTTGTATTCATTTACATTCAGGTGTCACTAAAAATGAATGTACATGGCTTGGTGCTTGACTTTTTTCCACTTGGTACCATGAATAAATACATTTTAGGTACTTTAACCTTGGTTTTATCTAAAAGCTATCCTGCGCAATCCTGTCCATTTTTGGGTCTGGTTGGCGGATAAGGGAGTCGTAAGACACGCATTCGCCATTCGCGAACATTCCCCCCACGACGCTTTTGGTTCAAGATGTTTTTAAGCTAATGTACGTCTAGTTATAGAGATACTTAAATAATTTTAACATTGGGGGCGGCTGGTGATTATATAAGTTTGATGGTCGAATCCTTAAAACTTTAAATATCAATTACATAGCAACTAGTTCAGAATCATTCTTTTTGACGCGGTTAATAAAAGACATATTGTTAAGTGATTGGTCTATCACGGCAATCCGTTTTATGATGTTACTAACTACTTGGCGAGGCCTAAGAAATTGTTTACGCCTTGAAATCAATTGTACGATAGTGCGTGCCGGCCACCCGCGGTGTGTGAGTACTCTGCGAGAACACGTGACAATGGTCCGCTACTGAGCAATTTTTATACTTCAACCAGAGGACCCCGCGATCTACGCGCCGCTGTAATAAGATTTAAATATATCTCGTTTTAAATTAAATTTAAATCAAACTTTGTCCTGACAATGACTAATACAGTAGGTACAAGAACATTTCGTGCAGACATTCGGTAAAAAAAATAAGGGGGTGAAAAAAATGAGTTTTTATCTTTTTGATCGTTAAGAGGAATCTTCTTACATAGAAAAATATAATTATAGAGAATCAACAATTTAGATTTGTCCAATTAATATTATTTTTAATAACATCAACAATTATAATATATTATGCTGGTTTGTGTTGAAAACACTTCTTCTTTCAAGGCTTCTTAGTGGTTTACCGGTTACTTCAGTCTTTCTGGAGATTCCTTCTTTAGTTGCGTATTTAAATTAAAAAACACTATTGAATCATTTCATACTATTTAATTATTTTGCAAGCTCTCCCTCGACACGTAGTGGGCGAGTTGGGTGGGTGGCGACCCCACCTTGTAGTTACGCCCGGTTGATGACGACCAACTAACAGTGATTGGATACACAGGCTTTACGGATTGATATTGCGGCGAGAGATTCGAACTGAATTAAACAACGGTTCTCGCTTTGATGCCTTTGTGGGGCTTGTCTACGTTAACTTGGAATTAGCAAATTGTAGTTCATAATTTTCGATTGGCTCAGGTGAATTTAAATATATCGTTGAATTTGTGTTTAATTAAATATACTCGAGAGCAATGAATCCGGGTCACTTAAAGAATCCTAAAAATCTCGGAAACTAAAAATGCTAGGTTAATGCAATAAATCGTATTTAATAGACAATGTAATACTCCTTAAATGAAGGTATTAAAACTTCTTAGTTATTGTAAAGTTATATCATAAAAAAATTAAACTTGAAAAAGGGCCACTTTCGAAGATGGAACTACGAAATTACAACATTTTTTTTGCTTTTGTGTGTAATCTGTCATTTATGTGGGTACATAAACCATGTTGATAGTGCTCTATATTCATTATTCAAGCTGAAATTATGTCGCTTACGCTTGAAGAATGCACCAGAATACTTACAATGCTGGAAACCGGCCGGAGTCAGCGCGATACAGCCAGGACTGTCGGTGTGTCGCTGTCAACAGTACAAAGAGTTCTCCGACGTTACGAAGAAACTGGTTCTAACCTACGCAGACCAGGAACGGGCAGAACCAGGTGTACCACAGCACGAGAAGACCGATACTTGGTGAACACCATGCTTCGAAATCGCTTTCTCACAGGAACTGAACTCACAAATCAGTTTCGACGCCTCGGAGGAAGTAACCCAAGTGCATGGACAGTAAGACGTCGGCTTGCTGAATCTAACTTAAAACCCCTTAGACCTGCAAACGGCCCTAAACTGGAGCGTGGGCATCGTATTTCAAGACTAAGATATGCCCAGAGCCACGTAAATTGGAGTATTGAAGATTGGTCAAAAGTTATGTTCTCCGACAAATCAAAATTTATGCTCTACAAGCACGATGGAAGACACAGAGTGTATCGAAGACCAGGGGAACTATTCAAGCAAGCATGCATCGAAGAAAAAGTAGCCTACGGTGGTGGGTCTGTACTTGTGTGGGCCGGAATTTCTTCTGAAAGTCGCACAGAGCTGGTGATCATAGAAAACGGCTCTTTAACTAGCGTAAGATATGTGGAAGAAATCCTCAATGGTTGGTCCATTTATGGTCAATTTAGGTGAGGATGCTATATTTATGCATGACAATGCCCGACCTCATACAGGTAGGATTGTGAATGACTACCTTCAAGAGATGAACATTACTCGTATGGAGTGGCCAGCGCGCAGCCCGGATATCAACCCGATCGAGCATGCTTGGGACGAGCTAGGCAGATGCGTAAAACAACGAAACCCTCCCCCAATCACGCTTCGTGAGCTCAAAATTGCTCTCACAGAGGAATGGGAGAATATTCCCCAAAATCGTATAAGGAACTTGGTGTATAATATGCCAAACCGCGTAAACGCAGTAATGGAAGCACGAGGAGGCAATACGAAGTATTAAAATTCAAGAAAATCGTAATAAAGTTCAAAAATTTCATGTTTCCTATTTTTGTTTTAAGGAGAGATCAGCAGTTTTTTTCTATATGTAATTTTGTGTTAATAAAATGTATGGTGACTCATATTTTTTTTACTTTCATTTAAGGAGTATTACATTGTCTATTAAATACAATTTATTACCTATCATTTTTAGTTTCCGAGATTTTTAACATTCTTTAAGTGACCCGGATTCATTGCTCTCGAGTGTATTATAATTTATAACTGCAATGCAGAATGTGAACTATCGCATACTTCTCAGCTCATAAGGTCTACGGAGCCAAGCTGACCAGACTTAAAAATATAATGGGTGAATTTTTCAAATGTGATGTGACTAAAGGAAGTAGATAGAAACTAGTCACATGATAGCGAAAACTTCATATTATGATATTGTTAGATATGTGAACGGTGACAGGAAGGGACACACGTCAATTAAACTCGCTTGCCTGTTGCACACTACTTTATTTTCATAATAGCTCGCGGTGCAAGGGCAGGGCGGACGTAGCCGCACTAGGTATATACATACATAACATCCCTCCCCCTTAAGCTAGAAAACGCTCTTAAACCTAATGAGTACTAACTAATCTATGGAAGTGTCCGTTGGATCGTCTCCCTCGTCATCACTGACAATCTGGGCCGTAGGCGTGGAGAAGATCGGACTAATGGCCCGTCGCCGTCGAGTTATAGCGGCGGCGCACGTTTCAGACACCGGAGTATCTGGCGGCGTCGCTGCTTGACCGGAAATCATTATCGGCCCTCCTTCCTCTTCTGGTTGTGCGACCGGCTGCGTTTTAGTGGCAGCACGCGGCGCCACATCGGTAATCACGTCCGGATCCCAGTCCCGATTGTCACTCGGCGGGGAGTATGATCTTCTTCTTATTTGATCCATGTGCCTGGTGACTTCACATCCTAATTGTGGCACGTATACCACGTACATTACGTTGCCTATTTTGTTTTTAATGATGCCCTGAATCCAACTAAATTTCTTATTACTGGTATTTTTAGTTATCCAGACATATTCGTTTTCCTTAAAAACTTTTCGGTGTATACCTCGGTAATATTTAGCCTGTAAGGACTGATTGTATGCGACGGTTTGATTTAGGTCCGCAGATGAAGGTGACGGCGCTATCGGGTTTAAAAGATCCAGCCGTGAGCGTAACGTACGCCCGTATACTATCTCCGCGGGTGACTTATCAGTGGTACTATTTTTAGAGTTCCTGTAGTCGAATAAAAATTTTGAAATTTTTTCATGTATAGTTTTTTTATTACAGCCCTCCAAAATTATAGCCTTGAGCCCCTTTTTCACAATTTTCACATAACTCTCGGCTTGACCATTACTAGCCGGGTGATATGCTGGAGATAGGACATGCTTGATTCCGTTAAGTTTACAAAAGTTTTTAAATTCTCCCGATGTAAACGACGTGCCATTGTCACTCACCAACGTGTGAGGAATGCCAAACCGTGACATTAAGTCATATAATTTATTTATTACCGCCTTTGAATTATAAGTCGTGGACATATCGTAACATTCTACCCATTTACTATATGCGTCTACAATAATTAAAAAAAAGTAACCGTGATACGGCCCTAAGAAATCTATATGTATTCGGTAAAACGAATGCGGTGGCAACGCCCAGGGTGCGAGAGGGGTGCGCGGGGGAGCGGGGCGTAAGACGCAACACACCTCACACGCGCCTGCTACTCGCTCCAGCGCTGCGTCCACGCCAGGAAACCATAGTCGTCTGCGAGCCTCCGCTTTCATTTTCACCACTCCAAAATGTGAACTATGTAGTTCTTTGCAAACTCTCCCTTGTAAAGACAAAGGAATAACAACCTTATGCCCACGCATCAGTATACCATTTTCGTAAGATAGCTGTGCACGACAATCAAAAAATGGTTTCAAATGTGCGTCATTTACTTTTCTCGGCCAGCCGTTTAAAACGTAATATTTAATAGTGGCCAGATGGGGGTCGCGAGCAGTTTCTTCACGCATGACACCTAGTGTCACCGGTAGGTCACCGTCCGCTACAAAATTTACATAAACTGCGCGATCCTCGCACTCGCTTAACTCTGCCGGCCCCTGCGCCTTCACTGCGTTCTCCCCTCCAGGCGCCCTAGATAGATAGTCCGCGCTGTTATTTTTGCTACTAATATACTCAATTGTATAATTATACGCTGCTAAAAATATAGCATATCTCTGTAGGCGGTTGGCGGACACTTCAGGTATGCCCTTGTGGGGTCCGAATATAGTCAACAGGGGTTTATGGTCTGTTCGTAGTACGAAAGGTTCGGACCGACCGTATAGGTACTGGTGGAATCGTCTTACCCCAAAAATTATCGCAGTTGCTTCCTTTTGGATTTGTGCGTAATTTTTCTCCGCTGGCGTCAGCGTGCGGGAAGCGTATGATATGGGCCTTTCTAGCCCTTCGTCATCTATTTGGGATAGTACAGCTCCCAACCCCGTCGGTGATGCGTCAACAGTTAATATTAACTTAGCCCTCGGATCAAAATGCGCTAATGTTTTCTCGGATGCTAAAAGGTTTTTTATTTGAAGGAATGCGTCATCGTGGACACGTGTCCATTCCCACGCAGTATTTTTATTTAATAGATTGTATAATGGGCTTAACACGGTCGACGCGTCCGGCACGAAGTTCCGATAATAATTAGTGAGGCCTAAAAACGACTGCAACTGTGACACGTTTGTCGGTTTAGGGGCCTGTACAATTGCTTTAACTTTATCAGGCGACTTCCTCACTCCATGTTTATCTATAACATGTCCAAGATATGATATCTCATCTTTGAAGAATTCGCATTTACTCATTTGCACCGTTAATTCGGCTTCATCTAAACGTTGTAAGACTGTGATAAGTCTCTGTCTGTGCTGTTCTTTATTTACTCCTGTGATCAATATGTCATCGAGCAGAAAAATTATCCCGTCGATCCCAGAGAGCAAGCATTCCATTGCGCGCTGGAAAATAGCTGGTGCGCAAGACAATCCAAATACTAATCTCGTGAAATTAAAAAGCCCGCGATGCGTATTGACGCAAGTGAGCTTCTGAGACTCTTCACTTAGTAAAAATTGATTGTATGCCATTGATAAATCAATTTTACTAAACTGTACCCCCTTATGTAACTTGGCTAATAAGTCGTTTACCGTCGGCAATGGATACTGATCGATTATCAATTGTTTATTGATAGAAACTGAGTAATCAGCACATAATCGGATGCTACCATCCTTTTTCAACACTGGTACTATAGGCGACGCATAGTCTGAGTGTTCCACCGGTTTTATAATGCCCAACGACAATAATCTGTCCAGTTCTTTGTCTATTTTTTCTTTTAAAGCGTACGGTACGGGTCTCGCTTTAAAAAAAATGGGCTTAGCATCGGATTTTAAATATAAATCTATTTTATACTTATTAAACCCTCCGAGATTGCCTGAGAAAACTTTAGGAAACATCTCTGATAATTGTTTAACAATATTCGTGTTAGACTCGCAACCCGTTTGTATTCGGTCGCGCACGGCGTGTATGTAAGCCGACACAGGCGCCAGTTGGAGATCGAATTCACGAATGAAGTCGCGGCCTAGCAACGGCGGACCACCCGCGCGCACTACATACACATTCAGCGTGCGCGTACGGCCCAAATACGAGACAGGTAATATAGCAACTCCGACCGTTTCAATCATTTCTCCTGTGTAACTATACAACTTTTTGTTGGTGACTGACAATGGCAATCGCTTAAACTTCGAGTTGAAGGTATTTTCCGAGATTACGCTTACTGCTGAACCACTATCAATTTCGAACTCTAAAGCCAGCCCACTGATCATCACGCGTTCCGTCATAGGTTTCCCTTTCACGCACCGAATATTACAAAGACACTCACCGTCGTCGTCACCGTCATCTGCAGTACCTTCATCGACGTATTTAACCTTACCCTCGTTAGGGCACACTTTACGCAAATGACCTTTAATACTGCACTTTTTGCACTTATAATTTTTATACCGACACTGATTAGATCTATGGTTAGTAAACCCACACACACTGCACTTTTCTTTTTTAGCAATTTTGAAGACGCCATCCGGGCTCGCTGTGGCGATGCCGCTGACACTGAGAGCTGCCTGCGATGAGGCCTGGCGCGCACATCGCATGCTCTCAGCCAAGTCAATGGCCTTCGCGAGGGTCAGCTCCCGCTGATCCTGTACGAATAGTTTGTCCCGCTCACATCCTGCCCCCATGCCCATGATGAACTTATCAAGTAGGGCCTCCTCTAAATTCTTGAACCCGCAGTGGGTCGCTAATCCTCTAATCCTGGCCGCCCATTGAGTGTGCGATTCTCCTGGTCGTTGTGTTGCCGAGTAGAAATTTGATTTCTCTGCAAACCCGAACCTTTTTGGTGTAAAATGATCGTCGAGGAGTTTTACAATCGCCTCGTAATTCAATTCTTCCACCTTGTTGGGTAACGCCAGGTCACAAGCAAGCTTGAACGTTGATTCACTTAGGGACGTTAATAATATCGCCCTTCTTTTGATTGACGCTTTGTCCGTTCCAGGGGCTATGTCGTTAGCAATAAACCACTGATTTAATCGCAACTTAAAACTGTTCCACTCTTGAGACAGGTGGTCAAAGGTGGAAAGAATTCCATAGGTTACTCCTGTAGACATTTTTAAAGAAAGAATGTGAGTCCGCTCGTCGCCACGTGTTAGATATGTGAACGGTGACAGGAAGGGACACACGTCAATTAAACTCGCTTGCCTGTTGCACACTACTTTATTTTCATAATAGCTCGCGGTGCAAGGGCAGGGCGGACGTAGCCGCACTAGGTATATACATACATAACAGATATAAAATAAATGATTCGAACTTGAACTTGAATTCGACTGTGGCCATTCATGCCACAATCCACATTTTATAAATTCATCTGTATATGTACAGTCAGGTCAAAGATACACCACAAAGTGCCATAAAAAGTCATCTTCAAAATAGCAGTAAATATACACTAGGCAAAACTAAAACATAATAAAGTAAACGAACTAATAAACAGCATGTGCAATAATATGTATTCACACTGTTCCATAAATACTTTAATAGGCAATGACGCTACACAACTCGCTACATACAACTCACCATTGACTGCCTCGTTGGTCTAGTGGTTAGATGTGCTGCCTTTGGATCAACGGGTCCCGGGTTCGATTCCGGGGTCGGGCAAGTGTCTTTGTCTAAACCAGAGGCACTGGCTCGGAGTCTGGGTGTCATCCATTTTATCATCCATCTCGTTACCATAACACAAGCATTTAGTTGCTTAGCTTGGGACAAGATGGCGTTGTGTGAAATGTCCAAGGATATTTATATTTATTTATATTATTATACCATTTAGCTATAAGCGATTTCTTTTTATTTCCGACGGTTCAAAAACGCCTTCGTAGGCGACATTGCAACTGAGCAGACGAGGCAGTCGACAAGCTACGACGTAATTAACTTTCTTTTTACTTTACATTTTTCTAAGGTCTCGCCAAACTGTTTGATTTTGTCTTGCTTCCTGGGACGAAAAGTTTTGACAATGGAAAATACCTTCGAAACCGCGGAAAACTTTCGCAGCCAGTTTGGCAAAGTTCCGGAGCGTGAGGAAGATCTTGAAGGGTTTCTACCTTTAGGGCCTCTAGTGTTGAAACGAGCAGTGTGACGTCTTGCGTTGCTCTGTTGGAATAGTGGAGCAAAATCTGTGACGAGTCGGAAGTTCAGAACAATATACATCTGCTGCTATTGCTAGACCAGATTTGAGAGAGCTACAGTGAATTACGCCATGAAGTTACCACGAAATTATAATAATCACTTTTTAAGGGTTCGCTTAAAGCATTTTGCGGCGTTTAACGTGCAGTCAGTCAAATATCCCTTTTTTCCTTTGTCCCGCAATAGCGGGTCAACAATGCAAGCTAGCTATAATTCGTGCTTCTCTCTTCAAACCCGTGTTTAAACCATGATTTATTTTCTAAGCGGGGTGGTTTTACTCAGGGTTAATTCTTCAAACAGGAGATTTCACTACGAAGCTATTTCGGTTGCTTTATTTCCAATCGTCAAAGTACTGTCATTACTTAAAAATTTAACTATACCCTGCTCACGATAGCTTGATCGATTTGACACATGTCAATTTATCTGATCGTTCGTTACTTCAGTTACTTTCTAAGACAATATTCGAATAAAAAACATTTTCATTTTGAAATAAAATTCGTTGGCTTTCGCACATTGACATTTAACACTCTTACAATTATTATTTTCTTTTCTTTTTTGTTTACTTTCATGGTCTGAACCACCTATTTAAATTTGGCGGGAGGTCAAAAAATAACCCTATAATATTAAATAGGAACTTATTATGAATATTGACCCACCATCGCTTATCTACCTAATGTTTTATATGTCTAGTGCATTAAAGAATTTCACATACATACACCCACGCCCACTTGTCACAGTTACAAGTATTTTAGAACGTTATTTTTTGGACTACTAGATATTTTCCATTTCCCATCACTGGCCCGTCTGTCAAATCGATCATGCTATCGTGTACAGGGTATAAAAGTCAATCGGACATTTTACAGGTTTTTTTGAATTCAGAATGTTCTAGTTGTTATGTGGAATAGGTTTCACTCTAGAATTTACTTCCAAGCAGGTATAAGTTAAAATCAAATAGTTCGTTAAGACGGCAATTTCATATTTAAAGCCATATACTACAATTTATATATAAACGTCATACATTTTAACTTCTCTTGTAGGTATTCATAACTATTTTAACTTTAGTCTAGATTCAATTCGGAAAACCTACCAAAGTAACTTTTAAGATCTAACTTATCAACTTTCAAAGTACATAAAATACGTTTCTAGGTGTACTGAATCGTGTGTATTTCCCTCGGTGCCGAAATTCTTAATTTCGGCAGAGTTGCGTAACAGCTCGGTGTCGGGGTCGACGGCCCGAGGGCCTCATGCCGCTCGACCGCCCCGCAGCCGCCCGACTAAAGATTAGGGCGGATGCGTTCAAGGTTTTTGCACGCTCCAAGGCTTTACGACTAATTACAAATGACAATAATTAAGTCTTCGAAATAGTGATGCAGAACATTATAGACATACAGTCTACTTTTAAATGTATTAATTGGCCTCCTTACATCACACAATTACACTAAAACAAAATGATGCATTGACTAAATCGAGTCGTATGTTTAAAACATTCACGCTATGCGAATGCAAGGAAATTGATGTTCAATTTAGTATTAACTCATAATAATTTCTGTTAGTATATACATATTAAAGATATTCCAATAAAATAAAATCAGAAGCTATAAAACTTAAGAATAAACAGATTCTTGTCTTGTGATATCTTTACAATTCCTCCTCAAATAGCTAGCTGTCGTGAACGGCGGTTTGGGAGCTGCCATTCTTTCTTTTTGTCGAAATACCGTTAATACTCGTTCCTTACTTCTCTCTAGCACTTTGTGTCATTTATTCAATGTATAAATTCTGTACCTCCACTTAATACCATCTATTGTGGGTAACAAAACTTGCCACTACCATCTAAACGCTCACCTTCCTACTATCGTACAAATATTATAAACGCGAATGTTTGTCGGTGTAAAATTCCACCTACAACCCGCGTCTCTTTTCCAAAAACCAAAATTATTAGATGTTTCTACAATCGAGTTAAAAGCCGGTACAATTTAATTTGGTTCAATTACTCTAAAATTCATTAATCCAAAAGATGGCCCATTTAGTCAAGCGTTTAAAATTGTGCAAAACTTGGCACTTCTTTTGCCATAAAAAGTTTAGTTTTAGTTAGTGATCAAAAATTTCCTGCGGCTGAATGAGGCCGTGCATTGTCGTGAAAAAGCAACACTTTTCTCGATAATTTTATGGCACTTTTATGTTTATTTAGCACTTCACAGTAACGATCTGCATTAGCCGTGGTACCCTTTTGCAGTTAAAAAGCGAATAACTGCACGCAACTCACAAATGGACACGTTTTTCACAGGTAGCTCCATGGTTTCCGAGCCGGTACTGATAAAAAAAAGTTTTCGGCAGTTAAGACCAGTTCCCCTCTTATCGGTATATCCTAAACTATGTTCGGTCACAGCTCGCTAAATGGCGCTGAGGCAAAATGGCAGAGTAGGGAAACTTACTTTTTGAACATCTCTCGTAATTATAAACGAAATAATATGATAGATCCCGGTAGATGTATCGGACGGACTCTTTGGTTCAGTTTTATGGCCCGCCACTTTTTCTGATCACTGATATTGGGTTCAGTAGATTACTTTTACTGGGGATGCAAAAAAGAAGAACTCTGCTCGACCGAATGCTAGGACGAGCAGAGAGGCGAGAGAGTCACTAGAATCTCTATCTGTTTACTAGGCCAAGTACCCAGTGGGTGGTCACACGTATTTACTATAGTGGCGAGTCAGTTCAGTTTTCATCACGGATTGCAAGAAAAAGAAATTTAAACGTATTCAACCGGCTGTTACCAGGCATTATTAATGAATTGTGGGATTTATTAGAAGATGAAGACCGAAGAATTTGGACCAGACCATGGATGTTATGGAGAACTGCGCTTGGAAAAAATTGAAGATTTAATAAAAAAAAAACATAGAAGTTTTTATGATTCATGCAAATACCTACGTATATTTCTAAAAAGAAACTATTATTATTTGTTCCAATATCAGATTTAATGATTTGATTGAATGAGTTAGGTTAGGTTTAATTTAATTTCATCTCAAATATACATGAAAATGATGATGATGATTGTGTTTTTATGTGAACGAAGTTCCTTATCGCGCGTTGCTAAAGGGGGCTAGACGGATCAAAACGAACATCGACAGCGCGCCTGTTAAAATTATTACAATTCCGTCACTAATTAATCGAAAGGAACTTCGTTCCATCCGGGTGTCCCTTGACACCTCTCAAGTTTTTATATTTTATTAAATTGCTTCATTATTTCGCAACTGTATTAAAAATAGTCGTTCAGTACACGTGCAGAACTGTCATTGCAACTTGTTCCGAATGTCAACCCTCGCCTTCGGCTGCGCCTCGGTTCGGGTAGACATTTGTCGGAACTCTTTGCAATGACAGCCTTCGTTGTTTCCAAGCTCCATTTAGCGGACATTTTAATTGATAATCTCAATTTGAAAACAAACACCAACGTTTTTGGCGACCAACGAACGAGTGGCGAGTGGCCGAGTGACAAGCGAGTGCGTGTTCATACGTGCCGAGCGGGATGTCGAGTCGCTGCGGGGGCAGAAGAACGAAGCGGGGAGGTGGGTACTCGGCCTAGCAAACAGATTGGCATTCTAGTGACTCTCGCGTCTCTTCTCAACCTAGCACTCGGCCGAGCACTCGTTAAAGTGTGAACGAAGTTTCTTATCGCGCGTTGCTAAAGGGGGCTAGACGGATCAAAACGACACAGCGACACATCGACAGCGCGCCTGTTAAAATTATTACAATTCCGTCACTAATTAATCGAAAGGAACTTCGTTCCATCCGGGTGTCCCTTGACACCTCTCAAGTTTTTTTTTTATATTTTATTAAATTGCTTCATTTTTTTGAAACTGTATTAAAAATAGTCGTTCAGTACACGTGCAGAACCGTCATTGCAACTTGTTCCGAATGTCAACCCTCGCCTTCGGCTGCGCCTCGGTTCGGCTAGACATTTGTCGGAACTCTTTGCAATGACAGCCTTCGCAGTTTCCAAGCTCCATTTAGCGGACATTTTAATTGATAATCTCAATTTGAAAACAATTTGAAAACAAACACCAACGTTGCTAGGCGACCAACGAACGAGTAGCCGAGTGACAAGCGAGTGCGTGTTCATACGTGCCGAGCGGGACATCGAGTCGCTGCGGGGGCAGAAGAACGAAGCGGGGAGGTGGGTACTCGGCCTAGCAAACAGATTGGCATTCTAGTGACTCTCTCGCCTCTCTGCTCAACCTAGCACTCGGCCGAGCACTCGTTAAAGTGTTTATACCACCTGAGGAGACTGACTCGCCACTGTACTCGTTAGGTGTAATCAATGCGGTGTGATCATCCACTCGATTCGGCGACTCTAGGCCGAGAGCTAGGTTGAGAAGAGACGCGAGAGTCACTAGAATGCCAATCTGTTTGCTGGGCCGAGAACCCACCTCCCCGCTTCGTTCTTCTGCCCCCGCAGCGACTCGACATCCCGCTCGGCACGTATGAACAAGCACTCGCTTGTCACTCGGCCGAGCACTCGTTAAAGTGTTTATACCAACCGAGCACTCGGCCGAGGACACTGACTCGCCACTGTACTCGTTAGGTGTAATCAAAGCATTAGACGCAGCATCGGAAGAAATTAAATCAAGGAGATTTGCACGACTGGTGAAAAGTACGTCTGAAACGATGCTGAGTCTGAATTCATGCTGGAGGCAAACAGGTCGAGCATATTGTGTGGATTCAATAAATTTACTTTCTTTCTTTCTTTCTTTCTTATGCTTTAGTTTTAATGAAGAGATAATTAATTGTTTAATTACAAGCCATAGACATAATATTTATGCCAATTTTTTAATTTCACTCGCTTACCTTTTGTCTCATTATAAATTTACTAGCGACCCGCCCCGGCTTCACACGGATGCAATGATGAACCTCTAAATTTATCAGTGTTTCTCTGCAATATTATGGATGTTTCAAATATATGTACCTTCCTCTTGAATCACTCTATCTATTAAAAACCGCTTAAAAATCCGCTGCCTGGTTTTAAAGATTTAAGCAAACATAGGGACGGACAGACTCGAGTCAAAGTCGCTGTGACTTTGTTTTATAATATGTAGTGATAGTGATGATATAGAAGAAGAATATTAATCAATTTGTTTATAGTATGTGGTTAGTGCGTGCACAGTAATTACTTTGTTTTTCACCAGTGACAGGACAGAAAAAGAGAAAAGACTAACAGCCGACGAAACACGTGCCGAACCTATTAAACATTAAACGGGTTCGTACTGACAGCGATTGAGTAAACCAATTTCCAATTCGGACCTTTGGCAGCAATACTGCCCGTCGTTACGCCCAGTCGGGCACACTATAACGCATGACAGGTTTGATCCCTCTGAGACTGCGAAACTGGAAGACTAACGTGATACCGTGATACGTTTTGCGAAATTACAGGCCAAGCTAAGCTTCGTGTGATTGCTCCACCGTTAGTCACTCATTCCGGGGCGTATGTATTTTGAAGATAACTACTTTCATGTGTCATTTGCGAACAGTAATAAAAAAGGATTTAGCATAACTTGCAATTACGCTAACATGACAAACAAACAAATTTTTGTAGTCTCTATTGATGCTAATTGAATCAAAGCTATGATTAAACAAAATATACACCAATATATTCATTCTGGCTCAATATGGCTCGGCCAACGTAGTTCCAAGAAACATATATTATTCTAACCGGGGGGTGTCGTAAGAGGCGACTAGGGGAACGCAAGAGGCAAATCACCTAGCCGCAAGAAAAGGAAAACTTAATACAAACCCTCTGCCAACCCGTCTTGCCAGCGTGGCACAGTAGGCTTAATTCCCCTCCATGAACACATACGAGTGTGCACTACAACGGCTATGTGAACTTGGCACCCAACTTTTCCAAAATTATGTTTTTTTTTGTGTTTTTAGATAGATTTGGGTAAGTAGTAGATAGTAGTAAAAATATTTTCGTTTGTAGTAATTCCAAAAAAAAAAAAAAATGTAAAAAAAAATCCATCTCCCGAAATTGAAAAAATCAAATTTTTTTTTACTATTTATATTATTAATCGCATGTAGTGGATTGTAGTAAACTTTTTTTTGTTTGTAGTAAAACAGAAAAAATATGAAAAATATTTTCATTTGAGAGTATTATATCATCACGATCTCGGTAACGAAAAATCGGTTTCCAAGGTAAAATCGATTATAATGAACGTCCAAAGCCTCTAAGAAAGGTTCCCAGAGGTTGGTAGTGGACGAATTTTCGTTTGTAGTAAACGACTTTTTATAAAAAAGTAACCATCTTAAAAAACACTCGTTTCGGCGTCGGTTACGTGATATAACACTAGTTTGAAAAGAGATACGGTTACTACAAACATCCTAGTCGACTGAGATAAGGTCCTAGAGGTTAGTAGTGAACGAATTTTCGATTGTAGTAAACGACTTTTTATGAAAAAGTGACTATCTTAAGAAACACTCCTTTCGGCGTCGTTTACGTGAAATAACTCTAGTTTGCATAGAGATACGGTTACTACAAACATCCTAGTCGACTGAGAAAGGGTCCTAGAGGTTAGTAGTGAACGAATTTTCGATTGTAGTAAACGACTTTTTATAAAAAAGTGACCATCTTAGAAAACACTCGTTTCGGCGTCGTTTACGTGAAATAACTCTAGTTTGCATAGAGATACGGTTACTACAAACATCCTAGTCGACTGAGAAAGGGTCCTAGAGGTTAGTAGTGAACGAATTTTCGATTGTAGTAAACGACTTTTTATAAAAAAGTGACCATCTTAGAAAACACTCGCTTCGGCGACGTTTACGTGAAATAACTCTAATTTGAAAAGAGATACGGTTACTACAAACATCCTAGGCGACTGAGAAAGGGTCCTAGAGGTTAGTAGTGAACGAATTTTCGATTGTAGTAAACGACTTTTTATAAAAAAAATGACAATCTTGTCAATTAGTGTCAAACATACTTACATAAAAAAAATCCCCTTTATAATATTAGTATAGAAAAAAACGTTACTACAGTCAAATCAGTTTATGGCGACATCGTTTAGAACAATATGCCGGTTATGTTAACCTAGAACAAAGGTCCCGACAGAATGTTTTATGACCGCCTTATCAAAAACATACATTTGGACGACATTGCTAATACCGACAATTAGATCTGTTAGAACGACCGGTTGAGTTATATCACGTAAACGACGCCGAAAGGAGTGTTTCTTAAGATAGTCACTTTTTTATAAAAAGTCGTTTACTACAATCGAAAATTCGTTCACTACTAACCCCTAGGACCCTTTCTCAGTAGATTAGGAGGTTTGTAGTAACCGTATCTCTATGCAAACTAGAGTTATTTCACGTTAACCTCGCCGAAACGAGTGTTTTCTAAGATGGTCACGTTTTTTATAAAAAGTCGTTTACTACAATCGAAAATTTGTCCACTACTAACCTCTAGGAACCTTTCTCAGTCGATTAGAAGGTTTGTAGTAACCGTATCTCTTTTCAAACAAGAGTTATTTCACGTAAACGACGCCGAAACGAGTGTTTTCTAAGATGGTCACTTTTTTTATAAAAAGTTGTTTATTACAATCGAAAATTCGTTCACTACTAACCTCTAGGACCCTTTCTCAGTAGATTAGGAGGTTTGTAGTAACCGTATCTCTATGCAAACTAGAGTTATTTCACGTAAACCTCGCCAAAACGAGTGTTTTTTAAGATGATCACTTTTTTATAAACAGTAGTTTACTACGAGGGTGAATCAAAAAGTTCTTAGAAGTGCATATATATGAAACCTTTTTGGATCAAGTTCGATATTCAAATTAAAGAGTGTCTATCACACTATATTTATGCAGACTGTCACTTGTTTTTGTCAGTTCGTTCGCATGTAATAAATTTTTTTGTGCAACGAGTTGCTAAAAAGTCAAAATTATGGATAAAAGTGAGTTACGTGCGGTGATAAAATATCTCAGTTTGAAAAAAATGTCTACGAAGGAAATTTTTTTGGACATTCAGCAGACATTAGGGGGTGATGCTGTATCCTATTCTACGGTTGCGTACTGGGTGGCTGAATTTAAAAGAGGTAGATCAAGCTGTAAAGATGACCCGCGTTCTGGGCGGCCTTCAACCTCCGTTACAGAAGAAAATGTCAAAAAGGTTGAGAATCTGGTTTTGGAAGACAGAAGAATGACTATAAAACATATAGCTGAGATCCTAAAGATATCTTTTGGTAGCGTTCAATCCATTTTAATTGATTCACTGGGGTTCAAAAAAGTGTCTGCAAGATGGGTGCCACGAATGTTAACCGACGAAAACAAAAAGCGACGTTTGGAAATTTCCAAGCGTAATCTCGAAATGTTCCAGCGTGATTCGGATAATTTTTGCCGTCGTCTTGTCACCATGGATGAAACGTGGGTCCACCATTTTGATCCTGAAACTAAAAGACAAAGCATGTCTTGGAAACGACCATCCTCTCCATCCATTAAGAAATTTCGAGTTGCTCCTTCCGCTGGCAAAGTTATGGCCTCTGTGTTCTGGGATAGTGAAGGAATCCTTTTTATTGATTACATGCCAAAAGGCCAGACGATAACTGGACCCTATTATGCAAATTTAATCCCGAAAGTGCGTGAAGCGATTAAAGAAAAACGTCGTGGAAAACTGTCGTTGGGCGTGTTGTTCCTTCAAGATAACGCTCCTGCCCATCGATCGGAAGTTGCGCTCAACGCAATCCGCTGTGCTGGCTTCAATCTCCTTGACCACCCACCATATTCTCCGGACTTAGCCCCAAGTGATTTTCACTTATTTCCAAAATTAAAAGAGGAAATTCGTGGAACAAAATTTCACGATAATGACGCGGTTATAGCTGCCGTAGAGGACTTTTTCGAGAGTCAAGAAAATAATTTTTTTTCACAAGGAATAAGGAAGTTAGAAACGCGTTATTCTAAATGCATTGCATTGGAGGGAGATTATGTAGAAAAATAAAATATTATTATTTAAATCTTTGCATTTTTTAATATTGATTCCAAGAATTTTTTGATTCACCCTCGTACAATCAAAAATTCGTTCACTACTAACCTCTAGGACCCTTTCTCAGTCGACTAGGATGTTTGTAGTAACCGTATCTCTTTTCAAACTAGAGTTATATCACGTAAACGACGCCGAAACGAGTGTTTTTAAGATGGTCACTTTTTTTTATAAAAAGTCGTTTACTACAATCGAAAATTCGTTCACTACTAACCTCTAGGACCCTTTCTCAGTCGACTAGGATGTTTGTAGTAACCGTATCTCTTTTCAAACTAGAGTTATATCACGTAAACGACGCCGAAACGAGTGTTTTTTAAGATGGTCACTTTTTTTATAAAAAGTCGTTTACTACAATCGAAAATTCGTTCACTACTAACCTCAAGGACCCTTTCTCAGTCGATTAGGAGGTTTGTAGTAACCGTATCTCCTTTGTAACAAGAGTTATTTCACGTAAACGACGCCGAAACGAGTGCTTCTTAAGATAGTCACTTTTTTAATAAAAAACGTTTACTACAAACGAAAATTCGTCCACTACTAACCTCTGGGAACCTTTCTTAGAGGTTTTGGACGTTCATTATAATCGATTTTACCTTGGAAACCGATTTTTCGTTACCGAGATCGTGATGATATAATACTCTCAAATGAAAATATTTTTCATATTTTTTCTGTTTTACTACAAACAAAAAAAAGTTTACTACAATCCACTACATGCGATTAATAATATAAATAGTAAAAAAAATTTTGATTTTTTCAATTTCGGGAGATGGATTTTTTTTAACATTTTTTTTTTTTGGAATTACTACAAACGAAAATATTTTTACTACTATCTACTACTTACCCAAATCTATCTAAAAACACAAAAAAACATAATTTTGGAAAAGTCGAGTGCCAAGTTCACATAGATCACTACAACTAAAGTTTTACAATCATTTGCATAATTTCGGTAACCTTGATTCTCCTGCGTTTCATAATTCATTATAAAAGAACTGCAATCAGGTAGTGTACAAAATGGTGTGACATGACGGGGTAGTTTCTCTACTTCAAATTAAAAGAGACCCTCCTCAGAAAAGATTCATTTATGTTTTCCGATTTATACTGGTTGTCTGGAAGAAATCGCCTAATGTGATAACACCGCCCATTGTACATTTCTCTGTTGTATTTCTCTGATACCACGTTAACCTTATGTTCTCTAGAAGAACCGACAACCGCTGGGGTAGACGAGTTCTTGAGTGGAGACCGCAAATCGGCAAGCGTAGTGTGGGACGGCCCTCTGCTAGATGGAGCGACGATCTGCGAAAGGTTGCGGGCAGCAGCTGGATGCGTCAAGCTGAAGACAGGGCGCTATGGCGCTCTTTAGGGGAGGCCTATGTCCAGCAGTGGACTAATGTGGGCTGATGATGATGATGATGATGTTAACCTTTAATTGGTGTACAATAAAGAATATTCTAATTTTAGTCTAATACTTAGCCCATGACTGACCCACTGCTGGGTCAGGCCTCATATCACAGGGAGGGTAATTAGCCTACTGTGCCACGCGGGCCAAACTGGTTGCGATTCTCACGATGAGATGGGGTGGTGACACTATGTACTAAATCCATCACCACAAGAAAGATGGGTAAACTAACATTTAACGAAAAACCTCTGTAGAAGGAACATGTCCTCGACTTCTTTTAGCTCAAATGATGATAAATAAATAAATATAAATATCCTTGGACATTTCACACAACGCCATCTCGTCCCAAGTTAAGCAACTTAATGCTTGTGTTATGGTAACGAGATGGATGATAAACTACTTATATACATATTTTTTTGTAAATACATACATATTATAGATAGAAATGACACCCAGACTCGGAGCCAGTGCCTCTGGTTTAGACAAAGACACTGGCCCGACCCCGGAATCGAACCCGGGACCCGTTGATCCAAAGGCGGCACATCTGACCACTAGACCAACGAGGCAGTCAAAGATGATTATACTTATTCAATTACTCTCGATTTCTCATTCGCTCGGATAAAGGTTCCAGACCACTTCTTTTTCCACAAGATAATTTATATTTCTAAGAAATATAAAAAAAAACTGAACTAAATTACTAACTAATTAATTTGCGCCAGAGCGCTGTCATCGGGTACGGTGCCAAGAAGGCTAGTGGCATTGCCACGTTCTTTTACAACTGGCATCTATGCAAGAAGAATGGTGGTCCCCATGACTGATGTTCTCCTACCGTTCCCCTTAAATAGTTTTACTACAGTGTAATCTATACTAATATATAAAGCTGCAGAGTTTGTTTGTTTGTTTGAACGCGCTAATCTCAGGAACTACTGGTCCGATTTCAATAATTCTTTCAGTGTTAGATAGTCCATTTATCGAGGAAGGTTATAGGCTATATTTTATTTTCAAAAGAATTAGGGATCCGTATGAAAATTGCGATTTTGTAACCCAAGGTGTAAAATCGAAAACCTATTTATGCGTGCGCTGCAAAAACGATTGACAATAGAACAAAATGAAGTACTACGAGTTTGTAGGTCTTATTAAAATCTACAAAAAAGTCCGCGAGAGCACATATCTAACTATCATAGTTTAGTCACAATAACCACTTTTATATTCATAAAAAAAATGCATAGAGATAAGCACGGGTTCGAAGTCCACGCGAGCGAAGCCGCGCCCAAAAGCTAGTATAACAAAAACCTTAGCCACAGCAACGCGTGGCCGGGTCTGTTCTGTAATAACATATATATATTTAAACTTTGCCTTCAATAAATTATTAGTTGCATCGTAAGAGTTGTCGCTTAAATAAAAATAATATTGTAAATCAAAACTAAAAATTAAGCGTACATACGGAACCGCTATCAAGAAAAACAAAGTCGGAGTTTTTTTTAAATCACACGGACCAACGATTCGGCGAGAACGTTGACCTTACAGGTCAGCTGGTCGTGTACGGAGTTCAATCAAACCTGCCTTTGTTCAAATTGAGCGCAATCACAACTTAAATTTGGAATTTAGACGATAACATTGGCGGCAATGTAATACAATGGAAGGTATGCATATGCATTCTTCACAGATCGCCAGCGCAGAGTACCTAAGCAATAAGGTCGTCCGGTTCTTCTAGCCTGGGGTCCGTTTCACCATTGGATTTGCTTTACACGAACTTCTCTTCCTGAGTTTGGTGCTCCAATGACCATCCCTTCGCTGGGATAAATGTTAAAGGATTTTATAATTTCTGATTTTATCACACTGACTCTGAATGGATCTATGCCTAGACTGGACAGCTAATGAGTGACATTGTGAAAATGCCACATGATATGAGTTATTTGTCAAACAATTTGGCTTGATAGTTGGGATTAATGAAAATAATAAAATAATACTTACTTGCTTTAAAGAACAGGTGAACGAGCTCACAAAATTTCTTCATAGTCAGATAACGTAAGCCGAACCCTTAAGTTAGATTGATATTCGAGCATTTTAGGAAGATCGTCGTAACCGACAATTGGCCTTTTCACAGCTTGGATTCATCTTCCGCAATTAAGATTTTATTTATGACATGACATTGATATTTTCATATGTTTATGACCCTAACTACGTAAACCTGTAAAGTATTACGCAATTGCTAAGTTCATCGGTAGGTTATTAAAACGACTAGAAGGAGATATGATTACGACGTCTTAGGCTTTCGCGATGATTACACATTGAAAATAAACACGTTTAACGGTTTTATTTTATTTAATTCCTGACCTTTCGAATGCATTACGGCAGTCGTGGTCACCGGTCTCTCCCATAATCGCGACTTTTTAATTTCAAGATATTATTATGTTTGATGGAATTTAAAATCGCTACCATGTGTGATATTTTGAGGACAATGCAAAGTTCACCTTAAAACTGTTTTTAAAGGCACTATATGTGTATTGTCACTACATAGTATAAAACAACGTCGCTTTCGTCTGTCCGTCCCTATGTATGCTTAAATCTTTAAAACTAGGCAACGGATTTTGAAGCGGTTTTTTTTTAATGGTTAGCGTACTTCAAGAGGAAGGTTTATATATATATATATATAATACAATTGCATAATTGCTAAGCTGGGGCGGGTCGCTAGTTGTTAATAAAAAAGAACAACGCAGTCCCCATTCAAAGCTTTAATTTAAAAGTCTGATAACTGAATAACCTCGAACAATACTACGTAATAGCAGTGGAAAACGCCAGGCTAGGCCAGCGAGGCGAGGCTAGCGAAGGACATTGAAGGGCGAACCTTAGACTGGACACTGAACAACACAACATTATTTTATCAAATTAACTTTAATGAATTTTAAGAACCAGATTTAATAATAATAATTTATTTATTTCCGAAATGTTTGAGATCTAAAAAGTAAACCTCTGAAATATCTACTTCCTTTTGCTTTTGACAGCGTGGCAAACGGAGTTCCAATTCTCTGACACGTACATTTCAACACGATAAACCCGATAAACCTTGTAAAATACCGCCAGGACGTTCACCGGATGCTGAAGGGAAATACTTCATCGGGAAAATATGCACGCTTACTACTTTATTGGAAAATGATATAACATCGGATGTATTTCCTATGTATGCCTCTAGGTTTATTTGAGAGGGGAGGACATCCACTCAGTTTCTTGTAATGAAATGTGTCAAACCTTATTAATTTTTCACACAATTTGTTATATGAATTAGTCTACCCTCAATACTACAACGAGTCCGAGTCATCCGCCGTATGTTGTACTTAGCAAAATGTGTCTATGACTTTTAACTACAGTAAATCCCAAGTCTAGTAAAAATTACACTAGTAGTGAAAATGATTGAGTTTTAAACTACTAGATTACTACGCGGTAAATTTTAATAACATTTAAAATTGTATGATACAAACATTATACAGGGTTTATCAAAAACCCTAAGGATTGCATTAGGGTTTTTGTTAAACGTAAGTGAGAGAATAAAACTAATCAAAAGAAGCAGTACTGTGACATCGACGGTTTTTAAACCAGAGTTTTTCTACAAAGTAGGGGTTTCAGTAAAAACTAACCAACTAGCTATAGTTATTATTATCTACTATCTTATATACTACAAGCTTAGTAATCTTGGTTCCATAATGTTTCTTGGGATTTCCATGCTTATTTACCGAGCCACCAAAATTTGCAAAGAAAATATTCCCTTTTACTGAAATTTGGTACATAGCAAAAAATCTTTTTCTATGTACCAAATCGATGGATCGAATTCTATAATATAGAAATACATACTTTACAATACATACTATTCTTTAATATAGAATATGTACTTTTAAAATACATGATGCAGTTCTGGTTATCGATAAAATCGGACTCGAGAAGCTTTTTAGAACATTGCTTCGATATTCGTTATAGTTTCGGTTTCGGGTATCCACGCATACTCGAAAAATTTTGTAAAAAATATCGTTCGTAGGTATATTTATCTATCTAATACCTTATGTCTGAATATCTTTACTTAACAAGTTGGATCTATGACTTTTAGCTACAGTAAATTACAAGTCTAGCAAAAAAAGAACACTAATAGCGACGATGATTGAGTACTGCAAACCCTTCACGTGAAGTCATCGCCCGTTGGCAACGAAGTGTAAACCTCAACATGGACGTGGTTGCGTATCTTCACGGTTCGATTGCCACGGCTCAGGCGCCCCGTTGAGAGAGGGGTTGGGATACTGTTACCAAAAGGTTAAAATTAGACTGTAATTTAGGAATAGAGTCTTTTAATAAATAAGTCTATCGTATTTTGTCGATTTACAGGGAACTAGCGAGATTCAAAGATGACGATAAAGTAATTAAGTCCTGCAAATATTTAAGTTGAAGATGCTGACCTATTCGATTAAGACAATACCAATAGAAAAAAACAAGTTATTATCTTAATAAATATAAATTACGCGTCACGATGTTTGTCCGCGATGGACTCTTATACTACTTAACCAATTTTTTGAAATTCCTACCAACTTTCAAGTCTCTAGGTCTTATGATTCCAGAGATATCGTGATGAATCAATCTATCTATACAACATCTCCTATCGCAAACGTTGTTTTGCCATGTAATTAATTAGGGGTTGATCGTAGAGGGGTGAAAATTTATTTTTGTTTGTATTATTGTATGCTGAATCTTAAAAAAACAAAAGCAAAAAATTTTCTCTAAAAAATAAACTTTTTTTTTTGACCCCCCCCCCTTAAAATTTAGGGGGATGAAAAATAGATGTTGTCCTATTCTCAGACCTACTCAATATGCTTACAAAATTTCATCAAAATCGGTCAAGCCGTTTCGGAGGAGTATGGCAACGAAATCTGTGACACGAGAATTTTATATATTAGATATTACCAATTGCCAATTATTTTTTTATAAGTGACAGTCTCAATTATATGTTAGCTCCAAAAGATTCTAACATACTGCGATATGTTAAAAGTAAAATAGTGTATGTTAAATGGTATAACAAACTCCTTAACCAACAGCAACACATAGCCAGGTCTGCTAGTTTTAAAACAAAAATTAATACATTTAAGCAATCCTTGCTATATTCATTGAATATGAAATATTCTCCTCTAAAATCGAATATACATAAGCACTAGGGCGATATTCAATAAAATTTTCATGAGACCTTGCACGGTCTACGCTGTTTGATATTCCCCTTATCTTTGGCTTAATGGAAGCGACACGTTCCTCTATATAAAACAGTAACTTGTAATATAAAAATCTCTATTTCTGATCCGTAAAGCAAAAAAGCAATCGGCCTAAAAATAACCGCTAAGATTTCATATCATCATCATCATCATCAGCCCACATTAGTCCACTGCTGGACATAGGCCTCCCCTAAAGAGCGCCATAGCGCCCTGTCCTCGGCTTCATCCAGATTTCATATAGGGCTCAAGTATCAGTTGAGGCCCGCCCATTTCTTTACTTTATCCACGTGGCTGTTTGGACATATGTATATGTCTCACTATCGTGACCGACGGTACAAATTGTAAAAATCGATCAATAGCACATTTAACCATAGGTAGTTCGTAAAACTAGATTTATTCATGAATTAAATTATTATCTTTATTTTCGTTTCCGCCTTAACCCGAAATTACCGACGATGGGAGGAGGACCTTGAGTCCCCGGTTGCCGGGCCAGCGACGATGGAGGCTATCCGCCCCTACCTGTATTGCTGGCTGTCTCGGCGGCATGGGACTCTGTCCTACAGATTGATGCAGGTGCTAATCGCGCATGGCTGCTTCGGTAAGTACCTGCACCTAATCGTAGGCCGGGAGCCAACGGCGCTGGTCTGCCACGGGGCTCCACCGTGTGCCACCTTGGAGCCCAGAGCTTAATCCGACGGATGTAGTAACAATACTATTTGTACTTATGTGTTTATATTGCATTATGGTCAGGTGGCAACGATCGATGACAAAAATAACTGTCAGTCATTCATGTGTAAACTGCAAGCAAATAAAATGATTACTTTAATATACATTGCTTATGCATTTATTAAACATTAACGTCCTATCACCATACAACATTTCTGGCGACGAGGATTAAAATGTCGGACTCCAATGAAAAATTTTATTTGTAAAATTTCTATCAAAATTTGGAAAAATGGGAATTTTATATTAAACGTTTCGAAATAGCTTTACAGCAAAGTGGAATCAATCTCAACAAAAATTAGAGATTCAAACAAAACAATTTCTCAGTTTGTTATGGAACTACGAAATTTAGCCGGGTATTGCGAGTTTGGTAATACTTTAGACGAGCGATTAAGAGATCAAATAGTCATTGGTGATACCACAACAAAAAATGGCAACAAGAATTAATAAGAGAACACCCAACAAACACTTCAAAACTGTCAGAAGTCATAGCAACGGCTCAGAAGCTTGAATTAGCACCCAATCAGAGTGAACGAATAACAAATTTAAACTTGCCACAGTTATCAGGCTCAAATAACGATGAAATAACTGTAAACGATGTCACGAATAGATCAAAGAGTAATTTTGGAAGAAATTCTAACAAGGAATGTGTGTTTTGTGGAAAGGGTTTCCACAAAAACTTGGAACAGTGTCCTGCAAGAGGACATAAATGCAGTTCATGCGGTAAACAAAACCATTTTTCATCAGTGTGCATTACTACCGGAAAATCTAAACTCAAAAGATTTAAAACACGTTTCGTGAACTCTAATTCCGAGAACATACAATCGAATGACGAGGCAAGTGACGACGACAGCATCCATACTTTTCGAATCAATAGCAAGAAATTAGCCAGTAAAATAATGATATCAACAAAACTGAACGACATTGAGATTGAAATGTTATATGATCCGGGAGCTGTAAATTCCGTTATTGGCGAACATTATATGGAAAGCGATTGGTCGTCCAGCTTTAAAGTCATGTAATAATCTAATAGCATATACAGACGTACAGATTGAAACACTAGGTAAAATGCCCAGTTACTGTTGATGCGTTTAACAAATGCAAAACTCTGAATATATACGTCACGAAGGGTAACGATATTCCCTTGTTTGGTTTAGATTGGTGCTTATTATTTAAGCTTCCGATGCCACCCGGAGCTAAAATATGTAACATGAAAATGAAACAAAAAAGGATAAGTCATTAAAACCAAATACAACAAGTAAAGGAATGGACCTGGATCATATCCTTGCGGAGTATAAAACGTTGTTCGATGGAAAACTAGGAACAATTGAAGGTCATTGCGCTAAAATACATATACCTAACGATGTAAAGCCGAAAGCCTTTCGACCACGACCTGTACCATTGGCATTACAAAATCAAGTAAACCAAGAACTTCAACGGTTAGTAGAGCAAGACGTATTGGAACCAGTCGATACTATGACAACCCCGATAGAATGGGCATCACCAATTGTTATAGCAGTTAAAGCAAATGGAAACATTCGAATATGCGCCGATTTTAAAGTTACAATCAACAGGTTTGTTCAAACTGACGACTACCCTTTACCACAATTTGAAGAGATAACTTCTAAATTAGCTGGGGGTCAACTATTTAGCAAAATTGACCTTAAAGATGCATATTTACAATTAATGGTTCACCCAGATTCAAGAAAGTATCTAACGATCTCAACACACAAAGGATATTTTCAGTACAAACGCTTACCTTTTGGAATATCGTTTGCTCCGTCTCTTTTTCAAAGAATCATGCACCAGCTTCTAAGTGGCCTAGATGGCGATTGGCTATTTGGATGACATATTGGTAACAGCGCCATCTATACATGAACATACAAAACGAGTGCGAACCGTACTTGAACGACTGAAGAAAGCAGGTGTTAAAAGTCAAGTTAACAAATGCGCTTGGTTCCAAAATAGTGTAACATTTTTGGGACATGGTCTTCACCCTACAACTGAGAGAATCGAGGCAATACAAAAAATGCCCATACCATCAAACGTGACAGAACTAAGATCTTTTTTAGGATCTATAACATATTATGGTCGATTTATCGATAAACTTCATGTCCGCTGTTCACCATTATATAGGCTATTAAAGAAAGGGCAGAAATGGATATGGACAAATGATGATACGGCGATAGTCAACGAACTGAAGAATATTCTAACGTCAACGGATACATTAGCACACTACAATGCAGATGTACCAATTTATCTTAGCAGTGATGCTTCAGATAAAGGTTTGGGAGCAGTATTGTTTCATAAATTAGAGAACAATGCAATGAAGCCTATTGCATACGCATCGAGAACGTTGTCAGAAGTAGAAACGAGATACTCCACAATAGACAAGGAAGCACTTGGTATAATTTACGGAGTTACAAAATTTCACAAATATATATATATTTAAGAAAGTTTGTACTACTGACGGATCACAAACCACTTGAAAGAATTTTCAGCCAAGATCGGGAAACGCCAAAAGTAGCAAGTAACAGATTGCTACGTTGGGCTATGGTCCTTAACAGTTATAATTACAAGATCAACTATCAACCAGAAAAACAAAACTCACCAGCTGATGCACTTTCCAGACTTCCACTTCCAGACACAAAATTAAAACCAGAAGAACGGATAGGATATCCAGGATTTGCACATCTGTTGCACTTGAGATTGAGAGAAATTCCTATCACAAAGAAAACTCTACAACAGCAAACATTAAAAGATCCAATATTGAGCAAAATAAAAACTTTTATATCTACACACTGGCCTGAAAAGAAAAACCTAAATCAAGAACTTCACACTTTCTATGAAAAACGACAACAAATGTCATTTGAAGATGGCATAGTACTATGGAACGGCAGATTGTGTATTCCACAACAATTACAACATGATATATTAAAAATGCTTCATGTTGGGCATAGCGGTATTAATGCAATGCAATCTGTAGCCCGTTTACATGTTTATTGGCCAATCATAAATACTGATATTGTGGAATTCTCTAAACGTAAGTGCTGTCAATCGATAAGGAAAAACCATAATCTAAGCCCAGTATATACATGGGGTGTACCGCCTGAACAGTGGTATCGGATTCACATAGACTTTGCTGGTCCAATTTTTGGTTACACCTGGCTAATAGTAGTAGACGCTTATACAAAGTGGATTGAAACGATTCCAATGAAGTCAACTACAACGGAAGCAACTATTTCAAAGCTTGAAAGAATCTTTGCAACGTACGGAGTTCCACGATACATTGTAAGTGACAACGGACCACAATTTATCAGCCAAGAGTTTCAAACATATTGCAAACGTATCATATACGTACAACACCATATCATCCTAGAACAAACGGTCTAGCGGAACGTACGGTGCGCACCTTTAAAGAAAGGATGTTTGCCGCCGAAAATAAATATCCTTGCATTAGATGAACGGCTTAATGCTTTTCTTAGAGCTTATAGAAATTCTCCACGCCGCTCCACTGGTCAAACCTCATATGAAATGATGTTCGGGAGAAGCATGCGGACAACATTTGATATTTGGAAACCTAGCATAACTGATACCTTGGAAAAAACCAGGCTTAAGCAAAAGTTTCAACCAACATCCAAGGTTAAAATACCACCCGTATACCAAGAAGGTGATACAGTGTGGGTCAACAAACCTATAGAAAAGGGGTCCGAGCCTGGTGTAGTTACTCAACAAACTTGGCCATATTCGTATAAAGTTAAATCACAAACGGTGAGGAGAAGCGGAAACACGCAGATCAATTGCGCCCTAGGCGTAATAGCATCTTTGATGAGAAGAATCTGTCGTATTTTAAAAAATCAAATTCAACGCCTGGTTATAACGAAACGACTCAAATAACTTCTCAAGAAACAGCAGTCTTGAATACGAATGAAACCCAGCAAGGTCATAATGTCCCTTCCATTCCTGGTGCGTCGAGCTCTTCCACTGCGGAGCCTGCAACGTTACGCCGATCTGAGAGGAAAGCAAAGACACCTTCACGTTTTGGTTTCGGCTTATTTTAAGGGGAGGGGTAATGTAGTAACAATACTATTTGTACTTATGTGTATATTGCACTAGCGACCCGCCCCTGCTTCTCACGGGTGCAATGATGAACCTCTAAATTTATCAGTGTTTCTCTACAATATTATACATGTATTATACACATAAACCTTCCTTTGGAATCACTCTATCTTTAAAAAAAACCGCTTCAAAATCCGTTGCATAGTTTTCAAGATTTAAGCATACATAGGGACGGACAAACGACAGCGACCTTATTTTATACTATGTAGTGATTATGGTCAGGTGGCAACGATCGATGACAAAAATAACTGTCAGTCATTCATGTGTAAACTGCAAGCAAATAAAATGATTACTTTAATATACATTGCTTATGCATTTATTAAACATTAACGTCCTATCACCATACAACAACGGATACTCGACAGCGTGGACGGATTGGAAGCGATGTACTACCTTCTGCTGGGACGTTATGAAGCAGAAGGAGGCGGCGAAGCGGGTCAGGGAGGATGATGTTCTAGTTGACCCGTGCCGCAAACGGACGCCGGGGAGGAGGAGGCGACTACACCCATCTCTTGCCGCCTCGGGGCGTTACGGTGGAATGCGTTTACGAGAACCTGTAGCGCCCCAAGCGTGTCGTGTGAGGGTGTATACGCTGGGGTTGTATTGGGTAGACGAGTCGCTGCCGGAGCCCCACATAATCGCTGTTCCCAGCCCTCGAGGGGCGGCGGTATGCATAAAGCATTGCCCCAGCGGCACACAAAAAAAGGTGTAGTATAGGTTTTGAACCCTGCACGAATTTGTTGAGTATGATAGTAGTATAATTGAATTCGATATCGGAATGACCTCTTATCATTTTAGTAAGAATTGGCGACGACCTGTAGAATGTAGTTATTATCTAGCGAACGTCTAAAGACGAACCATGATCACTGCCCGCCCAGCTAGTTATTTATCTATCATCGCTTTTAGAATACCTTGCCTTAATTATAAATCCTACTAATATAAACGGGAAAGGTTATAAGAATGTATGTTATAACTCTTCCACGCAAAAACTACTGAATGGATTTTGACGAAACCTTATAATTATATAGCTTATACATCAGAATAACACATAGGCTGCAATTTATAAAGATATTAAATTAAATGTCTAACTAAAACATATTTTAGTATTTTCTGTTAAATACCCGTAGATAAAGGACAGAGAGAAACCTTCTAAGACCAGCGCCACGGTAGGTACACCACTACAAGTATGATGCGCGTGTGTGCGGGAGCACTGGCGGCTCGTCACGTACGGAACGAAACCGGTTTATACTGGTTCGGGCAGTGCTTTAACAAAGGGCTACCTCACCGCTCGCTGTGTGTCGCGTCATGCGTGTTTGTTTAAAATTGAAATTTTAATACATTTGAAAGAGTGTAAATATGGATTATTGTACTGTGTGCATGAACAGCAATCGAAAAAATTAAAACATATCTTTTTTTAATTATCCCAAAGACCAAGACTTTTTGAAATGATGTACATAATAAGTTTATGACTAAAAGTATGTCTCAAATTATTAAATGACAAATAGATTTAAACAAACTTTTGTTTACATTGTCAGGTTAGCGTGTGTTCTGCCGGCACTCCCAGGGTGCACCCGGTTTTTTATACTAACCTTGCCGTGGCAATAACCTAGACAAAATTGAAGAATTATGAATTAATTTATAAATTTAAGATATGTAACGTTTGTACTAACTATTAACAAAGCGCCATCTATTGAATACTAACGCTATAATGCATACAATCAAGTCAATAGATATCGCCATTGTTTGAAGCTAACTTATGATTGTGACTGTCAAATAATAGACAAACAAATAATTTGCTATACAACCTTATTGCGACGATAAATCGAGTTATAGGGTATCCCATCTTTCAAATAGGATCAAACTGCAGAGTTGGTAACAATCGGTATCGTAGTATATGAGTCCATCGCGGACAAATAACGTGACACGTAATTTATAAATATTAAGATAAGTATTATTCTACTTAATGGCACAGAAACAAATTTTTTATATATTTTCCGCCTCAAAATAGATCTTATCTTCCATCAAAGCGGCGCCCAGTGGCTACGATTTCTTATCGATAAAATATGACTGCAGTGATGTCATTCGCGCCTGTGTTCGTTTTACGCCGATGTAATGCATGTTCAGCGTATATACGACTGCTACTGTGCCAACCCGTACTACTCAGCCCTTAGATGTCTCACTGCTGAGTCAGTCTCCTCCCATTAAAATGACGGTAATAAGCCTACTGTGCCACGCTGACCAGATGGGTTGGCACTGGGTTTCGTTTCAAGTTTTCCTTTTCCTACGGCCAAATTTTCGGCCTTGTTACTTCCGCTTGTCGGCTCCTAAGACACCGTCAAGATTGAACGGTTGGGTGGCACTATATATATATATTCGAAATCCGTCACCAAATGGATAACTTATACGAATACTCTAAAACAACAAATCCCCTGTCTGATAAGACAAGGATTTCATTTCAGATCACTTCATCACAGCTTTCCGAACATACATTCTTGCAAACATTCTTGCGGGTAGAAAGTTTAGGCGCAAAGGGATGATCATCCAGCCAGACGAGGTGGTATGTCTGGCTAGGTGTCGCAGCGCCTATCGCCCGATAGTTGTACTCGGGCAAATCCTGACTGTTTGAATTGCTCTTGCAATTTCGCTATCGCGGTTTAGGACTTTTTGGTAATTTTCGCATTTGTATATTTCTATACAAATGCGAAAATTCTTGATGTATTTAGTTCAGATTTTTCGGTTAAATTGTGAAAAGTATGTAGCATGCGGTCGCTACAAAAGGATTAAATTTATATGAAACTAGCTGACCGGGCAGACGTTGTCCTGCATGATATTTGTTTACCGACTGCAGCGCCATCTGTCGGGCTGATTTGTGAATCTAAACCATCCTCGGTGCCACCCAACGCATACAAAAAATTTCATTCAAATCGGTTCAGCCGTTTAGGAGGAGTTCAGTCACATATACACGCACACAAGAAATATATATATTAAGACTAGCGGACCCGATAGACTTCATCCTGTCAAAAAGATAGCGGTATTATAGTGCAAATTGACTCGTTGACGTTAGTAACACACCTACATTCAGTCTCTACGTTTTAGTTAGAAAACGTTTGTATGGGAAAAAGAAAAGGCTGTTTTAGGGGGTTTCCGGCAATTATTTAATTTTTTCTCGCCGTTTTTCAACGAACATTAAAAAAAAGAGAATTGGCCAAATTGGTCCAGCCGTTGTTGAGTTTACCAACACATTTTGCGATTCATTTTTATATTATAGATCTCGGCAACCAGTTTGCCCAGTAGGCTATAAAATCAGAGGCCTGGCTCAGCAGTGGGTTGTTGCTGAAATTATGTCAATTGTTACTATTCTTTTTGCATGTCGGTTTATTACATGTGGAAATTACTTTAATCTTGCAAAAAACATCATCAAATTGTGATTATGGCTATTGTTGACTGATACCAAAAAATTCACCAGACATACTTGTATTTGAACGCTACACAATTTGAACTTTCTGACGACCGCAAGCTATACCTACTGCAGCTAATAATTTTGTAAAGGCCCAGCGCTGACCTGCCCCGGTAACAAGAGGCAGTCACGCGACATGTATCCTGTGGTCAAAAGTTGCCTACAATAACCAACAAGTATTGCCATTCACTGCTGCAAATAAATAAATAAATAAATAAATAATAAATATCCTTGGACATTTCACACAACGCCATCTCGTCCCAAGCTAAGCAACTTAATGCTTGTGTTATGGTAACGAGATGGATGATAAACTACTTATATACATTTTTTTTTTGTAAATACATACATATTATAGATAGAAATCACACCCAGACTCCGAGCCAGTGCCTCTGGTTTAGACAAAGACACTTGCCCGACCCGGGAATCGAATCCAAATAAAATTTATTGTGTACTTTAATGGATATAAAAGCAAGTAGTGAAAGTGATTTAGGGAGGGCCACCAGTAATTCTAAACCATTCCATAATAGTAAATTGCTGCGAATAAAATGTTATCGCATAATTTTGATTAAAGTCTTCTTGTAATTATCTAGACTAAGCTCGTCTTTTATATATTCATTAAATACCAGTGACATTAGCAATGCAATTAGCCATAGATGTGTCGGCTCCAGAAGTGATATACCAAAGAAGGACTGTTAAGAACTGGTTGAGACTAGTTGATGTCCAGTCCAGGCCGACTAGTTTCTACAACAACGTTTAGTTTGTACTAACTTTTTTATATTCCTAATCACTAGTCCTGGACTACCGGTGTCTGTTCGCAAACGTATGTCTTGAATTATTTGAATAATATAGTATCGTTTTTTAAACAACATCCTGTCTACGGTTTTCTATATGTTTCTCTGTATTTCAGACAAGTTGTCATAAACGAATAACAATGGATAATTATTTATTTATATATTTATGCACAGACAAAAAAAAACACTATCAATGAGAACCTTACGAGTATTATGTCAATCTCTTATACATATAGAATAGCATTTTATAAACGATATCTAGTCTAAAATTAATCTTGGCCGTATAATAAAGATATTTGATATAGAGCCTGACTCGTATGGGCTTCTCGGAGCGTGTTATTTGATGTTGTTAAACCCATATTGTCCATTAATTTATTAATATTAAATATATTTTACTTGTATAAATAGACGTAATGTAAACAGTTCATTAGATGAGTAAATATTCGTGATAGTGAGAGTGTATCGTTTACATAGAGTGAACGATATACTCTCACTACCATGAATATTATTTATTACTTTTTATGGATTAAAACAAAATCGCAAGTACTAGCTGAATGTATCTACTACGACAGGTACTAGATTAGTTAATATACTGCAAAAAAAAAAATACAATATTTGGCCCATATATCTTGTCACTACAACTTTTAACGGTAATGAAATATGAATGTCACCTTTATACAAAATTCCCTCTTTGCCAACAGGAACACCATCTTCAGAAGGCGATATCGGGCACCGGTCTGATAATACCAACTCCAGAGGTATGCGCGGTCGACGACCTCGAGTTCTATGATCGATGCTACCCGGCCGACTACAAAATACCCAAGCAGCACATACACATGCAGCGTAAGTAAAGTATCATTACTTTAGTAGTTTATACGGAATTCGACGCGCCATCACTATGACAACTGGCGTCTATGTTTTAAAATAAATATATAAATTATGTTAAATGCAGCGCGGTCGTTCCTAGTATACTATCAAAATGATACCACGTCGTACAGGAAGTACGACGTGTCATAATTAAGTTATAAAGCCATCGATCTCTAATAAAATCGATGAATAAAGCTTAGTTTGTAGATCGCATTATTTTAAATTGTTGATAGTCATTTAACTACGTCTCATAGTATATGTATATTGTTTCCAACAACATTGAGAGGCTGTGGAGACTCAGGAGATTGATATAGCTTGGATAAGGTACTCGGTACGCAATGGAAATTACCAGTGCAATACCGTTATTATATATTTATATTACAATTACAAAATTAAAACAACGTTTCCCCATCAACAACTTAGTTCGCAGCCAACAGCGAACATCGTTAAAGTATCGGTAAAGTACCACGAAACGCGGGGACGTAAAAAATATCTCTTGTGTTATAGAATTTATTACAGGGTGACATTTTAATATAGATTGACGTCGGTGTCAATATAGGTTGGCATTGGTTTTTATAAATTTATATAAATATTAGGTCCTTACTATGAAATTGGCGTATTGTATAGCAGGAATATACTGTTTTTTTGTTTTGTAAAATATATTTAACTAGCTGCGCCCTGCTGGTAAAGCCGCGGGCGAAGTTAGTCTAAAAAAGTAGTTACTCCTTATATCATCAGCTACCTATCAGTGAAAGTCCCGTCAAAATCGGTCCAGCCGTTCCAGAGATTAGCCGGAACTCTGATGATGATGATGAATTTTATTTATTACTATAGATAAATTAAAGTATGCATCGTTGTTATCTATGCACTTTTGCCCTAATATAGGTAGTTCATTAATCCCTTTACAAAAAACCATGGGGTTGAGAATCAATAAATTCATTTGGATATAAATAAACGGTTTGGAGTGCCGCATCGGAGTTGAGTTATTTTCCTTGTAAGAAGTTGTCCAAATTCTGTAAAACTTGGTAATCTGTTGGAGAAAGGTCCGGGGAGTACGGTGGATGTCGCAGACATTCCAATTGTAGCTCATCTAACTTAGCGGCCGCTGCAGCAGCGGAGACCCTCAAACGGCGCAAATACACCAACTTCACAGGAAATTATGAGTTTGCGCCGTTTGGGGTTGAAACGCTGGGGTCATGGGGTCCGAGTGCGCATCTCCTATTCAGGGAGATCTCTAGGAGACTTGTCGACGCTACGCGTGATCAGAGGGCTGGACTTTTTTTGGGTCAACGCATTGCAATCGCAATTCAGCGGGGCAATGCTGCCAGCCTTCTGGGAACGTTCCCCGGTGACAGCGATGTGGAGGAATTTTTTGATGCTTAGTTTTACTGTAAATATGTACCTACATAGTTTTAGTTTATTTTATTGTTTTTTTTTAAGTAGTTAGATTTCTCTTAATTTCTTTTATATGATATGTTACACTGATAATATTTTATGTTAATAAAAGTCAAACTTAGTGGTTGTTTTTTGTGCAGTGTGTGGTCATGCGTTGTCGTGAAGCAGAACGTTGAAACCAAAACAAGTACCGTGCTTTCTTTGGCGACGCCAGCGCCGTACAGATATTAATTAGTCCTTCGAGCTGTTTCTGCAGCACTGGTGCCATGGTAGAACAGAACCCGTACTCGTAAATATAGCTATAATTCATGTTTTCCATTGAACGCTAATAAGCGACGCCAATGAAAAAAATAATGAGGATGAAACAAATGAATGACTGTTTTCAAAACTCAATTAGGCGAATTTATAAATTTGGAGGAATTCTTAATCAAAGAGAAGATATTTCAGAATTTCAGATCAAAGTAACATCAGACACAGTGATATCAAACCTAATTATATGCTTTGTAATGGTGTCGAATTACAAGAAAATCATCAAAATTATGCCTTCATACAAGTCTGTGTTGATCACTTGTTTCAAGTTATATACCAATTTGGAAAATACCAACATATATAACCGATCTGGATCAGTATGGAACCAATCACAATGGATTTCTTATTAATAAAATCGATTATTACGACGTTATTATGCGGTAACAACTGAATTGAGAACCTCGCCCTTTTGAATTCAGTTAATAAAACCGTTTAACGTACCAGTTTATTTTCAAGTGATTGTCTCTCATGCTGAAATGACTTCTTAACAACCAAGGATAAAAAAATGGTTTTAAAACGAGTTGTCTTGTCAATTGCAGTGTGGCCTCGCGTGTGCAGGAGCGAGGTATTCGGTCGAATTCATCCGAAAATAACGTCTGGGCCTATATGTTATTATACAAATCTTATCAATATCAATGGTAATCGTTATTAAAGAACGCGATAGCAAAATAGACATTGTATTTTTCTCAGCCGTATATAATAAATACCTGACGTTGATTAGTGTCGCTGTCCATATAATAAACCAATTAAGAAAAGGGTTGAATCGTGTTACGTGGGACCTCTCATAAGAAGGTTTCTTTGTCTATTGGTGTGTCTAGTAGATATAAATAGATATGACGCACGCTTTATGCCACGCGGTCCAGTGAAACTGACCTTGTTATCTTTCTAATATTAATTTATATGATACTACTAAAAAATAATGCTATTTGTTATTAAAGTCAATTATATTTATAATACTAAAATTGCGTTCAACAATAAATTTCGTCTTTGAAATGAAACTTCTATGCCCCAATGCTGACTCATCCGTTTATGATTGACATCGGTATTCTGAACGAATTTTGTAGGAAACAGAACGTCCATAGCTTAACGTATAATAGTCATCTACAGGCAAAACGTATTTGTTTCTAGCTTCAAACTAAAAACATAAAGTTGTAAAATAAAGTACTATATTAAAGTAAATCAATGAAGAAACTCCCAACTCCTCCAACGCAACTGGGCGTGCATACAATACGCCACATGCCGCAACATCTGTGCATAGGTATGTGCGTGCGCCCGCTACTTAAACACACTGGGTGCTCCTTTGTGAACACCACCCGCCATGTAGCCCAGTCATATTAGGGGTTTGACCTCGGAATGAATGATAATAAGCTGCAAATTGGTATAAACCTTTGTTTTGTCGTTCTAAATGTTGTCTCAAAAGTCACAATTGCTATCGTGTCCGCGTCTTAAGATATTGAAGGTCAAATGTAGTAAAAATAGGTTTTTCGTGAATATCTCGCTATCTATAGCTTATATGAGATTTGCACCCAAGTAAGAGTTGTAGAGTATAAAATTATCTACAACTTTTGTTTGAACTTTTTTTTCATATAATCAACCGTTTTTGCGGTAGACCGCGAAGAGTGCGCCGCGTACGCTCATATTATGGCCTAATGCAAGGTCAAGCGAGATTACGTTTATCAGTACGTTGTAAAAAGTTATTTTTTTAGGAAAAAAAATACGATGCCCATTATTTATGTAGTAATTATTAATATTTAATTAAAATACGTGGCTTAATTATTCATATAGGCTTAATTATATTTGCGGGTGAAAAATATATATGTAGTCCGATTCGCAGACCTACCAAATGTAAATTTAAAATTCCATCAAAATCGGTCGAGCCATTTCGGAGGAGTTTAATAACAAACACCGTGACACGAGAATTTTATGAGCATTACTTACATAATGTATGTTAATTAATTTTATGAGTATTACTTACATAATGTATGTTAATTAATGTAGTGTACGGTCGGTATATTCAATATAGTCGGTTATTGTGAATAATACATGGAAATCTTTATGTTATACTTACTAGCTGACCCCGCAAATGTTGCTATGCCATATAAATATCGCTATAAAAAAATAGGGGTTGATCGTAAAAGGGTGAAAATTTAGGGTTGTGTATGTTTTGTTTAAGCTGTATGATTAAAAAATATATATAAATATGAAAAAAAAAATCTTGTTGACCACCCAAAACATTTTGGGATGAGAAAATCATCACAAAATTTCACGATAATTGGTCGAGCATTTGGGAGGAGTTCAATAACTTTTTAAAATACAGAATTCTATATATTAGATTTTTTACTCGCAAGATGATAATGTCAATTTTTTTCAAATTACTTTCAAATTTTTTGCTTACAGTTATTCTCTGGAAAAGTAACATTGGATCTATAGAAACTTTACAATCATTAATTTTGACAGATTTGTTAATGGCTGAAAGCGGTAAAACCTTATCGACGCGTTTTAACTTTATTTCGTTGAAGTTCAAACCAGTTATCTTTACCATAGATTGCAATCCGATTTCATGGGCTCGGTGACAATTAATTTGGTCATTTCCAACGATTCCTGAAGCTAAGGATACCAACTGATTCGCATTTGGAAAGGGATTATGAAGCGTAAACCAACCAACCAGTTCATTTACATCAGTATCATCCCTTTTTATTCGTGAATCTCTAGCATCAACATGTTGGTCCACAGAATCGAAAGAAATGTTACAAAACCGTTCAATTTCTTCACAAATTGTATTCGTGGCATACATAGCATATACCCACTTACATAGAACACTTTCTTGTGTACTTCGGCCTCGAGATACTCCTCCTTCTGTCTTCATAGATTTCATCAGACTTTGCTCGATTACCATGTCTGTCCATGTACCAGAATTGAATTCTACCTCGCTCTACCTTCAAAACGGTTAGTCGTATGAAAAAAAAGTTTAAACAAAAGTTGTAGGGAATTTTATAGCCTACAACTTTTATAATAAATGCAAATCTCATTTAACCGATAGGAAGCCAGATATTCGCGAAAAACCGATTTTTGTGACCTTTGACCTTGAATATCTTGAGACGCGGACACGATAACGATTGTGACTTTTGAGACAACATTTAGAATGACAAAACAAAGGTTCATACCAATTTGCAGCTTATTATCTTTCATTCCGAGGTTGACCCCTTTTTTTACCTAATATGACTGGGCTAATGACTTGATGGCCAACATACATAATGTAGCCCTTATGTGCTCTGACTGCTTCATATATTTTATTATTTACATAAATCTTTGAAACCAAAAAACAGTACCAATTCAATAACTTTGGCATTGATTTCAACATATTATAGTTGAACAGCTTTGTTTTTTACATAGTTACTAATATCGTAACGAAATTAAAGTAAAAAGTACCTAGTATCTGGTTGATCGTATAATACCTTTTAATCGATTACTTCTAACTTATCAGTATCAGATACTTGACCTCGTTAAAGTTGGATGTATTAAGCTGATATCTATTACACTGGCAACACTGAAAGTTTCATTTAAATGTGAAGAATCAACAAATACGTGAGAGGCACCGCCCTTCCCTCTTTTCTAAATATAAGGCGAGTGGAGCTCTGGAAATAAGGATGAATAAGGTCGTAATTAATTTATTCAAGATGTAACTAGCAAGGTGTTAGAGAATATTCAGTATGCCAATTTGAAAACGAACTACAAAATAATACATATTAAAATACATGCACATGCACCTTGTGTGAAGTTACATTGAACTATGTGCAACATTTGGTGAAGATGTACGAGTATTTACATCATGACTTAAATTGACATGATTTAAATATTTGTAATTTTATTCTCTTTGTTATTTACTCGCTGTGTAATTTTCCACCACGCATCTTTGATGATGTAACTTAAACGGAGAAATGTTTCAGTGAGACCCTCTGAATTCTTTGATGTCGGGGACATAGAATAAAAGTTCAGCATTGTTCTACACTTCACCACGAAATTATGAAAACGTATTAAGAAATATCGTGTGCTGCTGCTACAGAAACTTAAGATGTATCTAAACAAAATGTCACTTGTCTTATTAAGTCCCCAGTAACATAAATTTGTGCTCATGCGAACTTTCTTCCTCTGTACATACTAACAACTTTAGCTCATAGAACGTGTTTAGAAACCACATAATTGAAAAGTTTCTTTTGTACTATGAAGCTCGTATCGTATGAATAATACCTTTGTATACCGTATATTAGCGAACTCCGTTAGGTTTTAGAAACTAGTTTTATGTAGACATGCTGTTTATACTAGCAAATGCGAACTGCTTGAATCTGACTTTTCAAACGAGCGGCTTCAGCGATTTCATTATAAAAATGTGCTGCAATCGACATCAAGCTACAACTTTATAACTGCTTTTGCGAATTTTATAGCGGTAGCAATATTATGAATTTTTCGACTGAAAACTTAATAACTTCTGTTACGTGGTAGATATGTATATGTGTAATATGTCAGTGCATGACTTATTTTATATATAAATAAAGAATGAACGTAACAACTCATGAATATGGTTGAATATTGGTAATATGTGCTGCACAAACATCAGTGGTCCAATTATAGTTTACGATAAACGTAATCCGCTGAATTGAATTTTCCAGAGAAACTACGCAATATTATATTCGTGTAATGTTTATTTGTGAAATTATTTAAGTTATTAAGTCCACCATCTCCAAACCATATCCGTCCACACAGGATGTAAATTGCAAGCTGTTAACGAAATACGTTGAGAGTGTTGAAATTTCCTGTGAAAATTATAGAACTAGATAATATTATCATACATCACTGATTAAAAACGAAAGGGCCACAATTTTTTTTTATCAGAAAATACTATTAATGAAAAAATCTAGCCTACATCACCCTTATTTTCATAGAAAGGACACTTACGAAATCGGCCGTATTAGCCAATTTATAAAAATACTAATAGCGATATGTTTAAAGATCTTTTTAACCCCCGACGCAAAAAGAGGGGTGTTATAAGTTTGACGTGTCTGTCTGTCTGGCAATTTTGTATGAAAGGTGAGCTACGGTGTTGTTAGACATGGTTGATGAAAATCGGTTGAGTCGTTTAAAAGTAAATTTAACCGATTCAATGAGTTCGCTTTAAAAAGTATAAATAATGAAAGAAACTCAATATTAAAGTACCTACCTAACTAAGTAAGAGTATAATCATTCGAAAAAAAATACAACGAGTTGGGGAACCGCTCCAAACCTAACAATTCAATTACAAATAGTCTAAAACTAACCTAACTTAACTAAGCAACATATATGAATATAAAAACAAAGTTAAGAAAAGAAAACTTTTATAAAATTACTTCAACATTTTGGTTTCGGATACGACCGTCTAACCGGCCCGAAGGCTCGGGTTAAACACTTATAAATCATCATCATCATCATTTCAGCCAAAAGACGTCACTCTGCTGGACATAGGTAAATAGTAGGTAATAAATACATACTGAAGAGCTAGAATAAGTAAGTACATGCTACTTAAAGATTTCGTTTCTTTCATTATTTTTTTACCTTTAAATGGAAATCAGGTGATAGTGACGGGTTTTTTTTTAAATTTTATATGTAATTTTTCGTAGGTTCAATATTTTTTCCGTAATCGCATAAAGGGACTGAAATTCAACTTGTGCGCCACTGTCGGTGCCAGAATTCCGTATATACTTTTAATCAGCACATTGATCTTGTGATAAGATATAATAATCGCCGTTCAACCACCCCTACAGAAAAATAAGAACATGCAGCTATCCTATATTCCTGCATCTAATCATTGAGTGCTGCATTTGGTTTAATCGTTGGCCTTGCAAGTAGTTTATGGGTTCATCGCCCAGTCTCAAGGTCTACGTGATGATTGACAGTAAAAACCGCGCGTATTGAGCGAGTAAATCAAACGGTGATTTTAACATCGGACTCATTACCAAAAATTACCCGTTTTTTTCTAACACGTTCTTCACACTCGTCTCGTAAATATCTCACTATCTTATCTAGTTATCATATTTGTTAATGGATATTAGGTAGATACTAGATAGGTTTCTATGTTTTGTTAGTTTCGGCATTGTTAGCATAAACATCTCGAGCGACGAAACATAATTTCCGGGATATTCGACTTTATAGTTGACGAAATAAGCTCCAATATTCGTCCATCAGCCAGTTGAAACCTTTTCAATGGTTCGCAGTTCACGTACTTATGAATTTTAAGGCGACGTGCACACGAAACTTTGCTTTAATTGAGCATAAAATTTGCAGAGTACATTGAACCTTATTCGCCGCGTGCCGTCGTCATGGGAATCGTCAATTGCCAGACAGTGTACGTGTTGTAATTATCAAATTGGATACAATATACTACGTAATATAGCCTTTGTATTGTCGGCCGTGGTGACGGAATTAAAATACATAATGTCACCAACCCATACTGTCCTTAGGGTGTCGTAAGACGCGACTAAAGAAACTCAAAAGGCAGATCACCTAGCCCCAAGAGTAGGAAGTATTGATACAAAACCATGTGCCAGCCCGCCCGTATTGCCAGCGTTGCGCAGTAGGTTAATTTACATCCTATAATTTAAGGAGCGCCTCAGTTGTTTCTTGGTCATTTATGGGATTGAATTGATGCTGATTGTTGACTTTATTGGTTAGTTTCGGTTTTTTTTTGTGTGACAAAATTTTTAATAATATTTTTATAATGAGTACTGCAAGGTAACTAGGAATACACGTATACAATATTGTTTATCATTAAACTAATAGACCTGTATGGGCAGGACAGATTACTCGGATAACAGTCGTGTGATTATATATAAACTAGTACTCAATATCACCATTGTGGATCTAAAATATGAACAGAATATCAGGTGAAATTACCTAGATATCCCTGGCAATGAACGCCGGATATTTCATTGATGAAACTAAAAACCCTAGGCCTCCGCGTCGAGTATTGAACAAAACTCTAGTACAAATATACATTTTTTTCTAATAATTTACATCGGGATGCGAGGCCCGTGAATCTGAGTCGGGTAATCGAGGATCGCCGTTGGTTTAGTAACGTAGTAATAGTAGTAGCTCGGGGCTTGTTCTCATCCCACTAGCTTGCTAGCCCCAAACGGCCAATCCACAAGGAATCCCAACGAAATTCTGTCCAGTCTAAATTACTTGCTAGTCCCATTTGTGTCCGAAAATTTTAAATACTTAAGTTGTAATGAGTCGTTTTTATAAAAAAGTAAAACATATGTTTGGAAAGATTTATTGTGTTTCATTCCCTTTTATAGGCGCAAATGGACATATTATTGTCAAAAGGGTTTGGGTAGCTGTTTATTTTCTATTGTTAGAATTTGTGACTTTGATTGGCTTTCCACTTCCGATCAAAAGCTATATTGCCGGTATGATTTGATTCCTTTGTGTGAAAATGTACGCCCTGTTTCTCTGTAATAGGGTCTTGTAAGTTTCTTTGCCATTGGCATAAGTAGGGAGAGTTGTGCTGATATTATTCGGTATGAATTGTTACCTTTGTTAGCCTTGCCAGCAGGACCGATGATTGACAATTTTGGAGAACTTTAACCACGCTGTAAAGTTTTCGATTCTTCCTCCTGTGTTACCTGCACATGGAAATGTAGACCTGGGTGGGGGGAGCGGGGCTAAAACGAACCATAGGCACTAGAAGTTTTTATTTTCGCAGAAACGTGTCCACATGTGGCTGACCCACTGCTGAGACGGGCCTCTTCCTGTTACATAGTACCATGAATTAACCTATTGTGCCACGCTGGCCAGATGAGTTTGGCACAAGGTTTCGTATCAAGTTTTACCGCGTGGCCACAGCCAACAGCGGTGCGAATTGCGGAGCGTCTTGCGGCGCGGTAAGCGGTGAGGGGCGAAAACAAATGGTAGACAATCTATGAAGTATGCCGGTGACGCGATCGGAGGCGCGTCTTGCGGAGCGACTAGCGGCGCGGTGTACGCGGCCGCGACGGGCTGCGCGATGTGCGAGTGAAACAAATGTACTAGCCAATATCGAGGTGGCCACAGCTCAGAGCGTTGCGCGCGGCGGCTTCGGTGGACGTATTGAGGCATCGCGCGACCGAAACAAATTCTTTTGTTTTTATGGATATGGAATAGTGAAATACTAGTACTAGACCAGCAATATGGATGTCAAAATCCACATTATAATTAAAACCATGTTGTAAAAAAAATGTGGGACGAAATAAAACAACAATTTCCTGGTGGTACCTAGTTAACTTTGGTTTTCAAGTCTTCGTGTATGTGACCGAGTATATAATCAAAAGTACATATGCTTGCACGCCTATAATAAAAAAAATATCGGGATAGTTCTTATATTCATAATATTAAAGAGTGAAATTCACCAAGTTCTCTCCTTTTCTGGTTAGCTGGGTGCGCTCCTATTTGTGACTAAATGATATCTTCAGCTAAGAACGCACTTGTTTCAAGGCAAAATCGTGCCACTTTTGATATTTTAATAGTTAAGCCGTTCTCTAAATACGTGCCTGGTGAGCCACCGCGGTCGCAACTAGTCTTGCTGTGGCATACAACCGCAAATAGCGCCGCCCGCCGCGCCGCTCAACGCACCGCCTGTAGCTGTGGCCAGGCCCTTACTTCTCTTGTGGCTAGGTTAACGGCCTTGTCATTTCCTTAGGCTTTACTTCGTTGTCATATAGTTATCATGGGTCAAAGGTACCCAAGTTTGCGATTTCTCGAAACTTTAAAAAATCATATCTCTAAAAATATTAACTTTATCGTGAAAAGTCAATGGACTTTTATATTTGTATTTCAATAAAGAATATAAAAAAAATGTCCGGTTGAAAAATAACAATATCTTGAAATAAATAAAAAAAATCGGTTTAAGCAAAACCTAACCGGGTTTCCCCCTGCCAAATGCATGTATATCAACAGTAGGGCACTTTGAAGAGGATCGCATAAAAAAATTGAGGTGGCACAGTTTTTGGCACTCAAGCGCCAGTTCCTCCCGGACTACGTGGATAGCGAACCAAATCGGATATTTAATTATTATCGAAAGCGTTACGATATTGCGACGGTTACTGTCAAACACATGCATCGGCGCCTCCCTGTGGTATAGTATAATGGTCGCAAACCTGTGGAAACTTTTAAAATGTAATTTATGGATTTCACACACGCGTAACAATCGCAAACGTTACCAACCTGTAACAAGCTCATATTAATTCATAAACGGCAACAAAATAAAACTATTATATCGTTTTTACACATACGGTGTTTAAGTCGACTGTTCCGAAGAATAAAGATCTATCTGCAATACTGCTTTGAAACCATTTAGAACTTCATAATAGATTATACAAATATAATGAATAATAGAGTTGAAAATGGTTTCAAACTAGTAGTGCAGATAGGTCATTATTCTTCGGAACAGTCGAAGTAGGGTGTTAACATTGCTTCCATCAGAATTATTATGTTTATTGGCGGCGTACCGTTACGCTACTAGCACGCTGAATTGACACCGTCAATATGTGCCATTTGACTCTAATTCTTAGTGGCAACGATGCCACTAAGAATTGGAGTCAAATGGCACATTGTTATTGATATGAACGGCAATAATAATAAAAAATGCTTTTTGATTGACCCTGTAGCATTATAATATAATATATACTCATATTATTCATCGTTCTCATCATCATTTCATCACAAAAATTACACTACTGAGTGGGGCCTTAAAATTCATGGAAGGATATTAATATACTGTGCCATATTATTATTTATTAATACACAATCATATTATTATTAATGTGAATGATGTATTCCAAAATTTCTACACACGAATGCACCTTAAGCTTCGTATAAATACTAGATAATATATATATATATTGTCCGACCCTAGAAATGATATATTATTTCCAGGGTCGGATATGTTTCTTTGTGTCATGACAAAATTACTTACTCACCCAATTTGAAATTAACTCCACATTTCTCTCCTACTTCAACAATATCCACCCCGTATGTAATCCCTAAGTGACAATGACGTATCTATAAAGGCTTAAATGAAACACGAGGACGTGGGATGCCCTCAATTAGAAATGCCCTATAGATTATACACAGATTACAGCAACATATAGTAGCTATAGACAGACGCTCACTTGCCAACAACAAATGTTATGCCAATTTATGGCTAAAGTGTTTATTTAAATATTCAATCAGTTTCATTCGATGTTGTTTAGCGAGTTTCATATACGACAAGTATAAAGTACTGTGTCATTGGCGCATTTTCCAAATAAGTTATACATAAATAAGTTATGCATGTTTATTACTCTTACTAGTCTTTGAAAAATAGACAAATATCCAACTATGCGGTTCGTTGTCTTCTGGGTCCACTGGCCTAAAGAAATCCTTTTCGCCGCATGAAAGTCTATATCGAATATCCTAAACTCTAAACGAACGTTTGTATGACATGAATGAATAATTCACTCGATAGTTCCCCCAACATGCATGTTGTCATTGTCCTCATATTATTGCACCTGCATCCACCTAAGGCTTTTCCAATTTAATGAGTTTAAATGCATGGACGTATAAAAAAAGGCGGACGGAACTCTGGCTAAGACAAAAGTGAGACGCCAAAATGGCGGCAGCTCTGTATGTGTGAGTTAATTTTGGGGCTGCCAAGATACACAAAATTTTGCAATAAAAACTTGGTTAAAATATAAAAAAAAAATTGTTCGAAATTGTTATGTTTAACTTTAACATCCTAAATGCTGAGTTTTTTTTATAATAACGTCTTTTAAATTTTTATATTACTACTATACTTTTACTTTTTTATAATAACGAGATGTGTTGAAAACGATTCTAAATTAAAAGAAATGCTTTCATTACCAAACATTTTTTTGTGATAATATATTTATGTTGCCTAACTATAATTTATTATTAAAACAAATAAAATAAATATTAAAATTAATAATTATTAAATTATTAATTATTAAATAAATATTAAATATTAAAATAAATATTAAAACAAAATAAAGCACTGGCGATTAAAATAATGTATGATTAAGTTTACGATTCGACGACACGGTTGGCGCAGTGGTTGAGCGATCGACTGCTGGGCAGCATGTCGCGGGTTCGATCCCCGCACGGAAGAAATATTTGTACGACCTACAAGTATTTGTCCCGGGTCTGTGTGTTTTTCTATCTATAATATGTATGCATTTACAAAAAAAAATGTATTTAAGTAGTTTATCATCCATCTCGTTACCATAAAACAAGCATTAAGTTGCTTAGCTTGGGACGAGATGGCGTTGTGTGAAATGTCCAAGGATATTTATTATTATTATATACCGACACAATAGCTACAATGTACATTTAAATTTTGAAAAAATAAGCGGCATAGTTTCATTTTTTTTTGTATTATCCATGTCTTGGTAGATTGCTAATTTACCTTTTAAGGTACTGCATAAGTAACAACACGCCGGAGTCCTCCTTTAGTTGTTTATAAGTCATCCGCATCAAAATATAGACTGCAAATGACACTGTATTTGTTTGGAATCCAATCGTTTTCACCATTACAATTTCTACTAAGTAATTTTAATTCAATCATTTCTCCATACTTAATTTTCCTTAGAAAATCTGGCAAAAGGAATATAAAATAAAATACCCAGTAGTAACTATTAAATAATTAACCATAATAATATATTGATTTTAATAATAAACGAAAATTGCCCACATTTCGGTTAATTTGCACACGTGAATATTGGCAACACTGAACTTAAAATTAATTGTTTTGTTCTAGCAAATACAAATTGATTTTAATGTATATTAACTGGAAATAAGTGATTGAATTATTCATTTACGTATGAAACGTGATTCCTGGATTGTTTTTCTTTCGGTCACTACGGTTTTTACACCATTTTACCACGCAAGACATGATTTATAGTTTTTATTTTTTCGCCGCATATTGCGTCTTTAAGCATCGATGTTCACGCGTGTAATGGCCGACTAATGTGTGAAAGTGTGCGTGCTGGCCTGTACATATAGCTGATCTGGCCGACTATGATGTCACAGTTTTTAGTTAGCGAGACTCTGTCCGACTTTTTTTATACGTCCATGGTTTAAATGCAAATAAAATATTGTCTATTAATTTAACCAGCTACATATTTGATTCATCTCTGTCGAAAATCAGCTTTAATGCCACAGTAGTAAGTTCCTTTTTAGCCATTCTTCACTTGTTTTTCCCTAATATTAAATTTGTCCCTTAACATCAAGGGACCCCTTTGCGTTGCTGCAAAAATGTATAGACTTCCTCCCTCCGTACGAAGTTGGAGTGTTATTTATTGGATCGGGGTTATTTTGCCACCCTCGTCAACCTGCTACGTTGGAGTGCTGATTCGTTTATCACTTGCCTAAAAATTATATTGGTTTACATGTATACTTAGTGCTGTACTATGAGACTGCACAATGTTTCTAATTTACCTTTACTGACTTCATCTTTGCGACATTTTAGGTATCTTAACCAAGAATTGTAATTTATATTAAGTGCAATAATTTCGTATCGACGTAGGATAAATTTCGTTCGAAATTTTATATTGCATACGGTAGGTGCGTAAAATATTATTCGATTTTTCAGTTCTCGGAAAATCCGTCGGTAATAACATGTTATCATCAAGCAGCCGTTGTTTACTGGCAAAGCGAGTGACTCACTCGTTGACTATTTCATTATGTTAAATATATTGTGTTATCTCGACTCAATCAACGTGCTATGCTATTGGACTATAAAGAAAGTACATAGATATTTGTCATAACACATGTGTCATTTTATTCTCCTCTATGAACAGAACAGTGAAAGTTTAAATTATAATTATAAATTACTTATCATTATGCTCATGTGCCAATACACTTAAGAGGGTTATTCGGTGGTTAAAGTTTTACGTTAAAGTTCATACATTATTTGAAGCATATTTACTTCAGGCATATGCCAAAGGACTTTGGCAATTTGGCTGCTTTTATGAACTAAAAAAGTTGTCTAGTCGCCTTCTTTTGTGTAAGCCCCCTTACGCAACAGCGCAGGCGGCTCGCCGCGCGGCCTGCTAGTGCGTAGGGGGGCTTAGTACACAGGGTAAGGGGTTTACCCGCGCTTCCATGATATGTTAGGTTTTATAAATACGTTTAGCTAGCATTAAAATGGATAAATAGGATAATAGTCGAGCGATTATGTGCATTGTTGATAACTTCTAAAGCTTACTCAATAGACCTGTGTCGATAATTACTGAAACAAAAATAATGAATTTCAAACGTGTTTTAATAGAAATAGTCCGGGATCCCCGGTACATTGTTTTCACTTGATTACTATCAAGCTAATTTTTCGTGAGTAGCTTCATTTTCATGAGACGCCCAACATTTTCTTGTCGACAACTCTTGATTGTGGTAGCTAACAGAGGTAGCAAGGGGGAAATATGTTGATTTTATGAATCAAAAAATTTTATTACTAACCGGGTGCTTTTTGGTATATCTGATGATAATTATCTAAATTATTCGAAAATGTATTTGTCCTACAAAATGTATGGTTTGATCAAAGAGTCCTCCACCTCCAATATGTATGGATAACGAGGTCATAAAAAATGATTACTAACCAGCTGGTTTTTTTTTATTTACTTAGTAAATATTTATATTATTTAACCGTCATATTGTCCTACAAGTTGGGTGGTACGTTATCCCGGTCCTACGCTCAAAAGTTGTTAAAACCACAAGACCCATTTTGTCATCACTAACTGTAGGACAATAATTTTACATGATAGGTTAGTGTATTCTCTGCCCAAATGATACAATGTCCTACAAGAAAACAGGTAGGTAACACGAGTCCGACAAAAATTGTAATTTTTTCGTTTTCCTACTTATAACTTACTAGCAACCCGAAACGGCTTCGCACGGGTGCATGTATTATACATATAAACCTTCATCTTGAATCACTCTATCTATTAAAGAAAACCGCTTCAAAATCCGTTGCGTAGTTTTCAAGTTTTAAGCATACATAGGGACGGACAGACGACAGCGGCTTTGTTTTATACTATGTAGTGATGATACAGTGAAAACGTCTTTTTTTTATTTAAATAAATTATTTTTCTTAAGTAATACAAAAAAACAATTATTTACATATAAAAATAAATAATATTCATCAGATTCATCTGATAAATTTTCAGTATCATCACTGTCATTTTCATCTATTTCATTTTCCTCGTCTTCTGTCTCTGTAATGACGTAAAAAATTAAGTATTATTTAACATAAAATGAATCCACTTCGTTTTATAGTGTGCAAAACTTTTTATATAGTACATTATACGGATTCCGCTATACAACGACATTCACCGTTGTGTTTAATGGATGAAAATTATTTTATTAGAAATTTAGTATGTTAAAAATAATTTAAAAAAATGGATTGCCTGAAAAAGTCCTAAATTTCTAATAAAATAATTTTCATCCATTAAACATATCGGTGGTCGTTTTATAGCGGGATCCGTTTATGTACTACATATATAAAAAGTTTCGTACACTATAAAACGAAGTGGATTCATTTTATGTTAAAAATACTTAATTTTATACGTTATTACAGAGTCAGAAGACGAGGAAAATTAAATAGATGAAAATGACAGTGATGATACTGAAAATTTATCATATGAATCTGATGAATATACATTTATTTTTAAGTAAATAATTATTTTTTTGTACTACTTTAGTGAAAAAAAAATTATTTAAGTTAATAAAAAAGATGTTTTCACTGTATCATATGTTATAAGTAGGAAAACGAAAAATGACAATTTATGTCGGACTCATGATACATACCTGTTTTTTTGTAGGACATTGTATCATTGGGGCAGAGCATACTAACCTATCATGTAAAATTGGTGTCCTACAGTTAGTGATGACAAAATGGGTCTTGTGGTATTACCAATTTCTGAGTGTAGGACCGGGATAACGTACCACGCAACTTGTAGAAAAATATGACGGTTAAATAATATAAATATTTACTAAGTAAATAAAACAAAACCAGCTGGTTAGTAATAATTTTTGATGACCTCGTTATAGATACATATTGGAAGTGGAGGACTCTTTGATCAAACCATACATTTTGTAGGACAAATACATTTTCGAATAATTTAGATAATTCTCATCAGATATACCAAAAATCACCCGGTTAGTAATAACTTTTTTAGAATCATTAAATCAACATATTTAACCTTTGCTACCTCTGTTAGCTACCACAATCAAGAGATGTCGACAAGAAAAAGTTGGGCGTCTCATCAAAACAAAGCTATTCACAAAGATTCAGCTTGATAGTAATAATTTTTTTTCTATGATCTGTAGAACAACTTTTGAGTGTAGGACCGGGATAACGTACCACGCAACTTGTAGGACAATATGACGGTTAAATAATATACATATTTATTAAGTAAATAAAAAAAAACCAGCTGGTTAGTAATCATTTTTGATGACCTCGTTATCAATACATATTGGAAGTGGAGGACTCTTTGATCAAACCATACATTTTGTAGGACAAATACATTTTCGAATAATTTAGATAATGATCATCAGATATACCAAAAAGCAACCGGTTAGTAATAATTTTTTTAGAATCATAAAATCAACATATTTCACCCTTGCTATCTCTGTTAGCTACCACAATCATGAGTTGTCGACAAGAAAATGTTGGGCGTCTCATGAAAATGAAGCTACTCACGAAAAATTAGCTTGATAGTAATCAAGTGAAATCAATGTACGGGGGACCCCGGACTAAAAGAGAATATAACAAAAAATATAGGATAAATAATTTACGGGCGATCTGACGTCGGGATAGGGGGGGGGTTTAAGGATAAAAAATGGTTCATCTCGATTTCCGGCAAAACTATAAAATATAATTTTCAATTTTAACGTGTCAAAATATCAGTTTCTCAAAAAAGCCTTATTTCTGATGATGTAAAAAAATATATATATGTCAACGGAAAACAACAAGAACCGGAAATTTATAAATTTCCTAGGAAATTTATAAACGGCCGTAGGATTCCAAACGAGAGATAAATTGTATTATTTTACACCCACATTTTCGGAAATTTATAAACTTACTGAACTCACGCGTAAAATAATAAGTAGCAATAACCAAACGGCATGGGCGCTCTGATTGGTTGAATAAGTCACGTGTTCCTTCTCTTTCCTCTCCGCCATCATTGTTCGATATTATCTACTTGTGGTAACCTAGACCTGATACAGCTGCATCATCAGGAATCTATAGGATACCCAACTCCTTACCAAATTACAGTAAATGTATCGAGTTTGGACTCATTGTAACGGCATCAATGAAACAGGTATAAAAAAGTTAGGTACCTGACATTTATGGCTGAGTAGACTCTCAATGTAGTGAACATTGAGAGTGTACTCAGCCATAATGCAGCCCGATATCAGGGTTTTTTTTAAGTTAAATACTTATTTTATTGTTTTTAATTTGTTACAGGTTTTTAGGCATTTTTTATTACTTAGCGTCCGTTTGGCAATTCGCCTGAGACCAACGGATTTATTTGAAATTAAACTTTATAATGTTTGTTTTTTTTTTTAGCAGAAGGCTGGGTTTACTGTTTTTTTTTTAAATAAACCTCTTTAACTTCGCATCACACGATTTCTTTTGTTTTATTTTGGTAGAGTGAAGTAGGGGTCATTAGCATATTATGTAAAACAGTAACCCTGTATTATAGGTACTTACCTAGCTTTAACGTAAAAATACTGTTAGGCACTTATAAATTTATAGTTTGGCAAGTCTAATTGTACCTATGTCTATGGACACAAGCATGCCACTATCAACATCCACCAATCAGAGAACAGTGTGTTATTTGCCGTATCATAAAGAAGCGTAAAATTAAAAGCTGTACTGTGATTGGTCGAACCGTTTAGAATCTTACGAATGGATATCCGTTAGTTTATAAATTTACGACGAGACGTCGTAAGTTTATAAATTTCCGAAAATGTGGGCGTAAAATAATACAATTTATCTCTCGTTTGGAAACCTACGGACGTTTATAAATTTCCTAGGAAATTTATAAATTTCCGGTTCTTATTGTTTTCCGTTGACATATACATTACCATGGTAAATGTTCTCAGCAAATGCAAAGGCGCTGCGATGGCCGGCTTAGGCTCTGAATCATTAGAACGGGAAGCAATGGTAAATAGGTGCGCGTTACTCCCGCTAGGCTGAGAAATGCTGCCTATGTGATTTGACAAATGCAATAAAGCCCCGTGTACACAATACCTCAGTATTTTTCGCGTGATGAACTGCCCATCTAGCTTAAAGTGTCATATTACAATCAAATCACAATTAAAACCTTTGTCGAAAAACAAGAAAATGGTTAACTTAATTTCACTTAATTTACGAGTAGTACGCACACTAAATTTAATTCTATCACTGCAAGTAATATCCAATTTACAATGGTCAGTATTACGTTCCATTCCAACTGAAAGACCCACGTACTTGTAACATGCATCGTGAAATTCTTACCGTGTGTTCTCACAGCCTTATCCGCAACGTGAGCTAATAGGCATTCGTTGTAGCACCGTCGTTCAATACCACAGAACGCTGCATCTTGTGCGAGGCTTGCGGAGGTGGTACTTTCATCATCGTACTGCTTTAAAGACTCGTTGCGCGATGCAGACGTATCCAGGTGCGCAGTCTATGGCTTCACCCAGTCCAGTAAACGGTGTTGTGACCAAGCGCAGGCTTCGATGTCACAGTCGTTCGTAGATTTGGATGCTACTTCCAATGGGTTTTAAGGGTTTGGTTGTTCATGACAATTTGAATTTGGTCTGCTGCGATGGTAAGAGTGGTGGCCACCACTGTTGAAATCAATGTACGGAGCAGCAGTTAGATTTTCCTTCCCATTTCCGATCTTGGATTTCCAAGCCCATGATATAGGCTTTTTGAAGCTTGAGATTTTTCTTTTAACGCAGCCAATTGGACTGCAAATTTCTTCTCGCACAATTCCTTCTCAATACGAGCATTTTTCATTATAAATTCAGCTTCAGCTACCTTTAGCTGGTTCTATCCACTTGCGGGCGATATAAGATGATGTGCGAGTAGGTACTCTTTTCCCTGACACGTGACTCGGTGGTAACTACTTGTGTAGCAGTCCGATTTTCTATTAGCTTGTTTTCGTTACGTTTTCCCGCTCTAGTGTGGATGCCCTTCGCTTGTGCGCGCGTCTCCATACTACGCGGCGGTGTGCGAAGCAACGATATCCTCCCTACACTACAGGTTTTGATTTTCTCGTCACACCTGCCGATATTTGATCCGGCGATGTATGACGAGTGATGTAGGCGATGAGGCGCTGGGTTCTCAGCAGGTACTTAAACCGTGCCTATAGGGTTTTTGTTACGTTCCATAAATTCGATGTAACAATGTTCACATACCGACTTAGACTAGCTTCGGTGTGCTTGTTGCGCTTAATTGCACTAATTGCAAGACAGTGCGAGTCTAGTCGTTCGTTGTTAGTAGCGGAAACATCTGTATTATTCGGTAGACGAGACATGTAGCTTAAACAAATAGCTTCTTTTGAACACTGTTTGCAATACTAATAATTTATTTGCATATGCGTATGACATTTTACAATGCGTCGTGTCAATACTAACAGAAGGTAAATTTTAAACTTCCTTTATGACGGTTAATACACTTCTCATCAGAAAAATCGAAACACCTTGCAAGTTTAAGTTTTGTAAGGATTATCAGAAAAATGTTGTATATGTATTTAGGAATATACATAAGTCAAATGTCGTTTAATAGTGAACAGTAAAAGGTTTGCAAATTCTAATGTTAATGTTCTAAATTCAAATTAAACTTTCTTAAGTTTCGTATTTTTTTTAACAACCATAGAAAGGGAAGTGTTTTGATTTTTCTGATGAGAAGTGTATTTTAAAATGTGCTGGCACTTAAATAATGGCATCTTTCTCTTCCTCACACCTATTTGTTTAGTTTTAAGATTTGATCTTGAAGTTATTTTTAGCTAGATAAGCCATTGCTCAACTTCAGCCAGCTTTTATTTATACAAAACGAGTAAATGTAAGAGCTGTTAAAGTATGTATTAGAAAATTTTACTACTATACTATATATAACTATATTTACAATTATGTACTATAGTGATGTTATATCGTCGCACATAAAATACCTATATACTATTATGTCTCAACGTCCACAGAGGCGTACCTTGTTGTAGGCCTGTATGAACTTAGTAATTACAGTAATCAGTGTGGTTTGATGTCTGAGTGGGACCCGCAATATGTGAAATGGAACGTTTTTTACTGGTATAATGTAGGAATATAACCTCAAAGCAACAACCACTCTTATGAATATTAGCTGGAATTGAACTGTACAATTTTTAAAACCGACATTGTTCCATCTTTTTCATCATACTTTTGAATTGAACAAGTTATATGAATGAGAACGCCAAATATGAACGTTAAATTAATAAAAATAATGTAAATCATCATCATCATTTCAGCCGAAAAATATATATCATATATACTTAACTAAAAATATTATATTACTAAACTAGCTTTTGCGCGCGGCTTCGCCCGCGTGGGCTTCGACCCCTTGCATATTTTTATGAACATAAAATCGGTTATTGTGGCTAAACTATAATAGTTAGATATGTGCTCTCGCGGACTTTTGCTCTCGCGGGTTTGTAGATCTTTATAAGACCTACAAACCCGTAGTACATAATTTTGTTCTATTGTCAATAGTTTTTGCAGCGCATGCATAAATAGGTTTTCGATTTTACTACACCTTGGTTTACAAAATCGCAATTTTCATACAGATCCCTAATTCTTTTGAAATATAGCCTATAACCTTCCTCGATAAATGGACTATCTAACACTGAAAGATTTTTTGGAATCGGACCAGTAGTTCCTGAGATTAGCGCGTTCAAACAAACAAACAAACTCTGCAGCTTTATATATTAGTATAGATAAGTTTTTAAAAATACTGCGTACTCCAATAGCCGCGTACTGACTGAGCGAGCAGCCTCGCGAGGCAGCCGCGCGAGGCAAATCCTCGGTCTGTTAGGACGTGACTCGCCCCAGGAAAAGCACACGCTGCCTCGCCCGAGCGTGCCTCGGCCCGAGCCGAGCGTTATCGGTTTTTGTCCATGCTCAAAGGTGCCTCGGTAGGTTTGCCGCGCGCACTCAAGACGGTTATGTTTTGCCACGCTTGTTTAACGAACACGGAATCATGGATAATGATTTAAAGAAGATGGGACGCGCAATGTCCTGATTATACAAACAGAGGACTGGAAGAAGGTACGTGGAGAAACATAAACCGAGAAATGAACATTCTAATAAATAGCTTAACAAAAATATGGAGTCTTTGTTAGGATCATATAGGAGCAGAACTAAATATGCGCTACGCTCGCGTATCCTCTGTACGAGTTGTGAGTAACTGAACGTTCGAATCATTCCACTCTGGCTCAGCCTCGCTTGGGCTCGGCTTTGCCGCGCGAGGCAGCCTCGGTCTGTATTAATGCAGACCGAGGCTGCGTCGCGCGGCAAACGTTGCGAAGCAAACGTCCGAGGCTGCCTCTGAGCCAGAGTGGAATGAACGAGGGGCGGACAGGCAGGCGGGCCAAGGCTGCCACCGCAACCGCGTGGGTCAGGCGCCAGTTCTTCCGGCGGAGTTTTCTCCCACATTGGGAGGAGTGAAACTCGTGACCCTGTTGAGTTGAGCGACACCGTTGGTTTTAGTGGGTAGGTTGGGGCGCATCCCACATAAAACAGGTGGCGTTAAGCGGTCGGGTGTGTGGTTATACATGAGAATTTCTAATGTAAAAAAAAAGAAATAATAAGTACAGTGTTGATCAATTTAATTTGGTTGTCATTGGTAAATATTTAAATTTATATTGATATTGTCAAACCGCAAAAGTTATATCCTTCTTGATTTGTTTGTACCATTGCGCATGAATACTAAAAAACAACTCCTGTTTTTAAATGTTCCATAAATATATCAACATCAGATAGATTTTCACACACTAGCTAAACGTAACAACTCGTTTTTTAACAATACATTTCCAATATTATTGTCTAGTCACGAGTAATAGCCGTAAACGACTGTTATCAATGATATTATATAAATAAGAAGAGGTAGATATGTTTCAAGCGCACGCCAAGTGAAGACACGAAAACAGGCCAATTGGCACGTTTCGACTTTAGTCGCGTCTAACTACACACAGAGCTGTCACGTGTAGTGAATTTTAGAATAATAACAAAAATGCCGTCCTGTGTGTTTAGAAAGTATAAAAATTATTGTTCCAAAATTAATAAATCACAAGGGATTTCCTATCACATGTAAGTACATAAAATATATTTCGATTTAATAGTGTATTTGAATAAAATTAGTTTAATTATATTCATAAATAATACTAGTAAAGAAACGAGACAGCCAATACTTTTTTTCGCGAGCACGACAAGGACGCATGTACTACCAACATAGATTATAAGTACAGATGCGAACGTAGGCACTAAAGTAAGACTTACCCTGTTGTACAGTTTCCTTTACCTGTTTTTTTAAATTAATTAATAATATTTGTTGTTTAATTATTTGTGATGTATTTGTATATTTGTCATAGACCAGGCAGAAAAGAAATAAATTCGAAGGTGTTTAATTATTGACTATTTTGTTACTATGGTAATTATTAGTTGGCGATCAAAATGGCGATCTAAAAAGAGCAACTACAGAGTTTCTTGCCGGCTCTTCTCTGTAGAGGTGCATTCCGAACCGGTGGTAGATGGTCAATTTTTAAATTTTATTTTATTGCTCGACTTGTCAAAAGTGCTATAATGAGGCAACTTGATTATATGAGATTTGAATTAAAATGGATAATAAATAAATATGAATTACCCACCTATACATATCGACCCACCCACGACTGCTGCAGAGAATTCGAAATAATGTAATAAACGCGATAAATCCGTTAAAAAGTGTTATTTCCTTGTACATATTAACTGTTAAACAGTACCGGCCTTTGTGGAAATCTTTGGGGGAGGCCTATGTCCAGCAGTGGACGTCTTTTGTACTTTTCATTAATGCTACTTGTCAACATTGTGCACTATATCGGTATGTATTTATGGCAGGATCAGATTTGAAGAGTCGGTTAGTATGAAGGTAACATATCTAGTAATGTAAAATCATTGCATGTTATAAAATAGGTATAACATCATGGCGCATGTTTAGTCACGTGATGGTTTTAAATTTCATCAATTTTTAACTGTTTATAATTAATTATTAAACAAAATAGTTAATTATAAACAATTAAAAATTTATAAAATATAGTTTCATATAATATTATTTTGCTTGAATATCAGTATTATTAATAATAAAGTTTCAAAATATTGTTTTTTTCTTATTCCCAATTCAGTTAGACGATGCACGGCATGAACTTCGACTGGAAATAAGTTAAAACACACAGGCATGATGGGTGGGGACTTTTAAAACATCCAAAATGCAGCTGGTAGAGAATCAATGCAAATACGCCCCTTTTTTCCTCTATTTTGTCTGGACTACTACAAATGCTTGTGTAATGTATTTTGAAACAATTACGAAATCTGATTATTATTCATTGAAATTAAACACTTTTTAACGGATTTATCGCGTGTATATTACATTATTTAATTCCCGACGTTTCGAATGCTTTGCAGCAGTCGTGGTCGCGGGGGAGACTAGATGACAGTTGTCTTCAAAAGTACAAAGAAACAGTTATAATTTTGTTTTATTGATAACGTTCCATGTGCATGCAGAAATCGCTCACGGTGTCCAGAGGTCTTGCAGATGAGTATTTTACTTGAGATTTGATCAATTTAATGACTGGATCCCAGGCAGGTGGTACTTGCCAACCATCCTCTCTATTGAAATTTGGATGTTTTTTAATCTCAATAGCCTCGCGGATCATTCTTGGAATGTAATGATTTTCCTTGGCAAGGATTTGAGGTCTATCAAAGTGAATGTAGTGGTTGGTTTTGTTGAATGTGTGCTCACAAACTGCAGACTTGGTCGAGCGTCTGTTTTTCATGTCAGCTATATGTTCTTTTATGCGGATACCGACACTTCTCTTTGTTTGCCCAATGTATGAAAATCCACACTCACAGTCAAGTTTCTACACACCAGCATCTTGTAGGGGGATGTTGGACTTCACTGGTCTTAAAAGTTGGCTGATCTTCCTGTGTGGCTTGAAATAAGTTTTTATTGAAGCACGTTTCCGAATATTTCCAACTTTATCAGTGATACCCTTAATAAACGGCAAGACAGCAGGTAGTCGCTCAACTGTAGGTGCTTTGGGCTGGCTCCTGTGACGCATACGTGAGAGTTTAAGGTTGTTGCTCCGCAGGGCAGATTTGACATGCAGAAGCTCCTCCTCCAGATGGTTGCTATCAGAGATGCCCCGTGCTCTCTGTAACAAAGATTTGCCTACAGTAGCTAACTGACATGGATGGTGGTGTGAATTGCCATTAGGATACTTGTCTGTATGGGTAGGTTTCCTATCATCAGTTTCCTACTCATTAGGTCATACTGTATAGTATGACCTAATGAGTTGTCATTATTCCTGGTGATTAATATGTCAAGAAAGGCTAATGAATTGCAACTCTCTGGTTCCATAGTAAACTGAATTTTATTGTTAATGGAATTTAGATGTTTAAGAAAAGCAGATAATTGTCTGCAAGACCTCTGGACACCGTGAGCGATTTCTGCGTGCACATGGAACGTTATCAATAAAACAAAATTATAGGCGGTAGATTTTAACTGTTTCCCGCGACCACGACTGCTGCAAAGCATTCGAAACGTCGGGAATTAAATAATGTAATATACACGCTATAAATCCGTTAAAAAGTGTTTAATTCCAATGTGTAATAATCGCGAAAACCTAAGAAATCATTCTGATTATTATTGTCGGTAGCCCTAGACTAGTCTGTTTGTGTGCGTGCTAGCAGATGACAATGTGTGCGTCGAAATAAACATACACGCACGCAGCGAAGTTGGCACTCATACGATCTCAAGAAATCGATGTCATGGGACGTTTTTATTTCGTTGTTACACTGTTATTGCGCAAAGATTATATTGCTTATGTTGGAGATCTGGAATTCGCCGGTTCAATTAATAAAACCTCCAAGACACAAGTTTTTCAAACATTTATATAATTATTTAATATTAATTAGCATAACCAAATATAGATACTGTTAAAAAATCAGTAATAAAAATGGACTTCAAAAGAAAGTATGTTTCTACCCAAATAATAGGGCAAAACGTTTGATCTTTTCAGAACGAGTTGCGTAATTGAACAATAATTAAAGAGTTTGTACAAACGGTAAACGTAAACGAAATGTAACAGATTTCTTTCTTTGTACATTGAAATTCTTAGTTACGGGAATATAAAGAAATCATCTAGGGAAATTAATGAATATTAAATTGGACATTTTTACTTTGTCACGAATTTTACTTTGCTTGTTAAATTGGTGGTATGGGCGGTTTGAAGTTTGGAAAAACAATTAGGTGGATACCGAATTAGATACAGACTAGGTTGTACTAGTTCGCCCGGGGGTATTTTCTCCCATTGCACGAGGACGCCCGTTACATGGCACCGTAGGATCTATAGAGCTCCAAGAGGAGTATGCTCCACAAGAAACCAGAGTTATTTATTTATTGTTTATGTTATGTGGGTAGTGGGTGACCCGCACCAGCTCTCCCCAGTCTGATGTCGATAGTAAATTAGGTACTAGTTCAGGGAAAATTAAAAAGAAGCACTATTTAACTACATCATATGAATTCAGGTATAATCTTGCAAATAATGAAAATCGACACCTTATATCACATATTTAGGCACTGTTATTATAAATTTCCAACTTTTTCAAATATATATTTAATGCCTCATTAAAAACTAAGCTATTACTGCTACTTTCAAGTCATGGTTAAAAGCGTTATATCATTTACACTATAACACCTTAAATAACTTTAAAAAATGTACCGATTTTACACTCGGCTAGTTACTTAAATAAATTGCACTTTTCATTTAGATTTCAAAATGGTACAACACCTCACCAGGCATCACCAAGGGGAGGGAGGTGTTAAAAAAATGTTAAAAAACATCACGTGATTAATGGGCAGCCCCTAAGGTTAATAAACGATGCGTTAGGCATAAACATCTGTTAGGAAAGATACATCATGTTCAAATGAGGCAAAAATTAAAAAAAATCATTCGCGGCTAAGCTATTGTTCCAATTTAATTGATTTAATTGGTACAGAGCCTGGAAATGATAAATAATATAGGCAGTTACAAAAATTCCCCTATGTCGTATCAACCTTGTATTATGTGCTTGCAAACCGTTCAAGTAAGCATATGATTTGATTACTCCGTTGGTGATATTACAAGCTAAAACACAATGTATCCGTATAATTATTTGTGGCAGGCTAATCAGCCGGGCATTTGGATATTCGATCAACTGAGAGTTTCAATGCCGAGCAGCGAACACGTAGGGATGTCAAAAACAATTTTCTTCCCATCTATTCGAAAAGTGTCGTTTTGTTCTGCTTTAATTGCGAGAAAAGTAGCTCTTTTCTCTTCTAGACTTTTTAGCGGGCAGTAATGAGTTTTTAATCCTCTTTATGCTCGTAAGTCCGCCGCAATTTACTTTTCCGCGCACTTTTTGATTTTGGAAAATCTTAGTGTTCAGCGTTTCAAATGTTCTTAAGTATAAGCTTTTAGTTGTTTTACTTATTTTCACGTAGAGTGTGATGAAAAGTAGAGTGTATACTACTCGGGCGCAAAATATTTTTTATTATTTAAATAGTAAAAATATTACTTTGCTCCATTGTGATACTATCTACTATTATGTCACCCTTTTCAAATTGATACTTTACTTCGACGCTATTTCCCACCTTGACATAAATTTATAACATAGTGGCGGCATTGATTGATAAATATGACGACCATAAAAAAAGAGTATAGTGAAATAAAAATATGGCGCAAAAAAACAATGGACGGAAATGTATTGATTCGAAAACTCACTCATAATTAAAACGTTTTTTATATATGACCTACTGCTGTGTCGGTCCCTCCCATTACACTAAGATGTACGTAATTAACAATTCCTCCGCCGACCACGACAGTCACAGAAGTATTATTATAGTTAAATCTCGAATAAGTGATGTAGTATACAAATGAAATCCCTTCTATAAAACCTTTACGTTGAAACTAATATGTGTAATATTGCGTACAATAGACAAAGCTTTTTTTTTTCTTTTTTTTTTTTGTTTTCGCTGGGGAAATGCTTTTTGCATACCACCGCCCCCCGGGGGAGAGGTCGGTGATTATGTGGGACTCCGACAAGGGTCGTCTACCCAAGAGTCGTTTACCCACTAAAATCCCAGCGGTATACCCTCACACGACGCGCTTGGGGCGCCACAAGTTCGCGTAAACGCATTCTACTGTGACGCCCCGGCGTGGTGCCCGCAACGCGGGCAAGCGACTATGAGAGAGGGCGTCCCCAGTACACTGGGACGCCATCAGTCATCGAGGCTTTCGTTGGTGGCGGCTCCCCCTCGCGTCCTGCCCCGCTGCCCCCTTCTGCGACATCGGCCCCGCAGAAGGAGGCCCGTCAGCCCTCAGGCCGGCGCCAACCAGAGGACACCGGTGCACCGCAGCCGTCCAGGGTCCGCAGGGAAACACCGAGGACAGGGTCCACCGTCTACCCGGGTCCCCGGAGCCCCCGTCCAGGGCTCGCAGGGACACACTGAAGACAGGGTCCCCATCTACCCAAGTCCCCGCAGCCCCAATCTACCGCAGCGCACCAGCCCCCTTCCGTGACTGACATACGGCCTCGCAGAGGAGGCCCGTCAGCCATCGGCCGACAATAGACAACCCTATCTTAACATTCAACGACAGAATCCTAATATTATTCCAAGTGCAGATATCTAATATATACATTTTAAAAATCTAAACATTCCACTCACAGTAAATACTTTTGTCAGTATTTAAAATATTTTATACGGAAATATTGAACTATCTTGAGTCTTAGTATGGTGTATAGAATCACAATCAGAACGAATACTGTGGTCGTGCCATGGCTTTAGGAATCCACCCGCAATGATTTACTCATTTAATTAAAAATATCTGGATGACCCAGCTTTGCTCGGTTTTTTATTATAAATTGTGTTTTTTGGAAATTATATTTAAGAATTACTAATAAAATAATGAAATATGAATAATATTTTTTGATTTTACCGATTTGAAATATGAATAATATTTTTTGATTTTAAACTCTTTTTGTTATTTTTCTTCCAAGTTTAAAAAAAATGATGATGATGATGATTCCTAGCTAGATCGATTTATCGCCCCCGAAACCCCCTTTATACTAAATTTCATGAAAATCGTTGGAGCCGATACCGAGATTCCAATTTGGATCAACGGGTCCCGGGTTCGATTCCGGGGTCGGGCAAGTGTCTTTGTCTAAACCCGAGGCACTGGCTCGGAGTCTGGGTGTCATTTCTATCTATATTGTATATGTATTTACAAAAAAAATATGGATGTAAGTAGTGTATCATCCATCTCGTTACCATAACACAAGCATTAAGTTGCTTAGCTTGGGACGAGATGGCGTTGTGTGAAATGTCCAAGGATATTTATATGTACAAAAATTGCTCATTTAAAGATATAAGATATTTTTCGATTTTACCGATTTTACTCAAACGCCTCCTTTTTGTTATTTTTCTTCCAAGTTTAAAAAAAATGATGATGATGATTCCTAGCTAGATCGATTTATCGCCCCCGAAACCCCCTATAAACTAAATTTCATGAAAATCGTTGGAGCCGATTCCGAGATTCCAATTATATATATATACAAGAATTGCTCATTTAAAGATTTAAGATAACATTAGTTGATTACTTAAGCAAAGGAAAAAAATGGTATCAATATTTTTGTTAAAATTGAGAGTATGTTGTACAAACAGTAGGTGACGCCGCTAAATAAAAGTTAATTAGTTGAACACCGATAGTTCTATGTATAATAAGTGTTTATAGCTATTTGATATTACTTCCTAATAAACAATAAATGAGGATAATATGATGACTTTTATAATGTTTTTTAATGACAGTCGAGATTCACAAATATGTATACTCACCGGTAAAATTGAATGGCTTGACAAACCTGTTATGAAAGTAACATGTAAACTATCAATATTTATCTAAATTGATGTACACAATGTGTTATGACTGGTATATACATATATAACGATTCATTCAGCAATCTAAGGCAGTGAAGGCCTTGATGATAATTTATATTTTTACAGATCTTGCTAAAGTCTATAAAATATATTTTAAAATTAATATAGCTAGTTCCAATTTGATTGGGACTAGCTATATGATAATCTTCGCATTATTTGATATAAAACAATACAGCCAGAATTTAATCTGATTAATCGGTTTCTAGAAACTATGAGATCACCTGTCCCTGGGCGCTGTTCGAGCATTATTGTGAAATGCCCATTGAAAATAGACTACTAGCGTCATCTATCTTTAACAACAGTCTCACTGTAATCAGCTACCTAGTTTAGCTAAAAAATTACAAATTGGTACAAATATTGGAAACTAGATGTCGCTTTGTACAATTATAATAAATTTTCAACATATTATTGCGGACATAAGTGGCATACATCCACATTGAAGAAATATGTGACAATATGAAAAATATTAAAACAATAATTGAGTCCTTCCTGTATATATACTACAAATATATTATTGTTTAAAATAGCTATCAACACAATCTATTACTTTAATTTTATGAGATATTCGAAATCAAGTGCCCGGTTTTTATAATAATTATATGGGTTGGCGTTATGTTATAATCTATATTCTCGTTCTCGACATTTATTGCGAGTATGTATACCACTTCCTTGAATCAGTTTACTGTATAAATACTTTGGACTTGTAATTTAAAGAACGTGTTTCGTTATGTGGAAAAACGTGAGAAACTGTTATTATAAATTAATTTGACACATGTTTATAAATGTATTTGTTTCTTTTGTCACAGCGCTATGGGAGGAGCAGGAGGCGCCAGAATACGACATCGACTCGGAGGACGAGAGGTGGCTCAAACAACAACGACACCCCGAGCTCACAGGTACATGCATAGAACATTATAACTTAAAGAACATCGTTCATACTGAAATATGCCGGTTACAGAAAGGCTATGCGTCAAGAACATTCATTACTCTTCCTATATTTCAAAACTAGCGACCCACCCCAGCATCGCAAGGGTGCAATGATGAACCTCTAAATTTATCAGGGCTTCTCTACTATATTATGGATGTATTAGACACATAAACCTTCCTCTTGAGTCACACTATCTATTAAAAAAACCGCTTCAAAATCCGTCGCGTAGTTTTAAAGATTTAAGCATACTTATGGACGGACAGACGACAGCGACTTTCTTTTATACTATATAGTGACTTACAGAGCTTGTAAAGAGTAGTAGTCACCGCATCGTATGTTCTTACGCTCAGCGTGGATGGGTGTAGTAGCGCAACGTACCAATAATGATAAAGCTGATTCTCGTTATTATTTTAATAAATGGGATCGCATACAGTCCGCGCGCGGAAATCAATATTCATAAAGAGATTTCTCCCAATTTTACTGAATCCCAAAATACACTTTTAATTAGTTCATCTAAATGACGGAATGTTTTAATCGGTCTATTTTTATGTCGGTATATTCATATTATAATCTATTAGAAAGAAAGTAAATTTATTGAATCCACACAATCCACACAAGACATTATATAATTATTAAAAAACAAATACAAAGACAAATACAAATAAAAGATACAATAAAATCGCATCACGCTCGCGCGGTGCGCGCCTCGGCGGCAGGGGCCCGGAGCAATTTTATTATTAAAAAATAAATCAAGAATTACTGTTGTCTTATTTCCCGAGACTCGGGAATTCTGACTGTGCGGCTAAGCAATATGCCAGACATCTGCTGAGAGTTGGATGGGTCCACCATGTCCATCATGTGTATGTTATATCTGAGCACCTCCGTGATTCGGAGAGTACGCAAAGCCGTCGGTCCCGGCTGCCATTCTTCCAGCTATGACAGTCTTTACGCGTAGTCAGCAGCGTGAAAATTGACAGCTGGTCTAGCCATTTAATTACCTGTAGTACCATTAGATGGATTGAGGAGGGCAGACGGTATCGTTCCGTATATACTGGTAGTTAGTCAAATCAGGCTAGACCAATGCTGACTCCATTGAAATTGGGGATAAGGCGAGGGAGACAAATAATTTTAAAGTTGCCTACATTATGAAAACATCGTTATAAGATGATATTCATCAATTTGAAAGTGACTGATCAACATCTCATTTACATATTTTTGCAGCCATTTGTAATTTTCAACTTTGGGTTCTAATTTGAATGCAGCGACTCACGGCCAATAACTCAAACTACATACCTTTTTTAGTAATCGTCTATAAAGAATATCATTAACTGTATTTGATAAATGAAATATACAATTTGCGTGTTTGACTTTACAGAGTTAAAATTCGAGCAGATGATGGACAAGCTAGAAAAGTGCTCGGGGCAGACGGTGGTAACACTGAACGAGGCCAAGCTGCTTCTAGAGCGCAGCGACGACCTCGTCATCGCGGTGTACGATTACTGGCTCAACAAGCGCCTCAGCACCGTGAGTCACTCAATGCCCTAATAGGTCCCTGAGAATAGAAGAGTAAATGTTTTATTTGCATCGCGGTTCTAACTGGAAATACTTGACAGACGATACATTTCATTTATAATTATTCGATATTGCAAAAGGGAATTATTACGTTTGTTCGCTGCACCTTACCATCAGTTTTATTTAAATAGCATGATATTAATATGTATTACTAGCTTTTGCGCGCGGCTTCGCCCGCGTGGGCTTCGAACCCGTGCATATTTTTTATGAACATAAAATCGGTTATTGTGACTAAACTATGATAGTTAGATATGTGCTGTCTTTTTTGTAGATCTTTATAAGACCTACAAACTCGTAGTACATTATTTTGTTCTATTGTCAATAGTTTTTGCAGCGCACGCATAAATAGGTTTTCGATTTTACACCTTGGTTTACAAAATCGCAATTTTCATACGGATCCCTAATTCTTTTGAAATCTTTTGAAATCGGACCAGTAGTTCCTGAGATTAGCGCGTTCAAACAAACAAACAAACTCTGCAGCTTTATATATTAGTATAGATTTATGACACAATGCCATCAACCCACACCATCCTGAGAGTCCCGTAATGTTACTGATTGGGCGACCAGAGTCCCACACACCACACGCTGGTCTCTCCACGACTTTGATAAAGCCTCGACCCAGTAGTAGGTAATTTTATGGGTCGAGATGACGAACAATGAGATGCGTCTACAGTTTAATGCCCATCGAATGAGAAGTATTATTTGGTTTGTTTCAGCAACATCCGTTGATACTGTCGGTGAAAACGGATCACAGGCCTGGCCAGTCGTCGAACAACCCCTATCTCGCGTTCCGCCGTCGCACAGAGAAGATGCAGACCAGGAAAAACCGGTAAACCATTAGAATAATTTCACAACTGCAGGCCCAGGGCAAAAGTATACAAATGACTTATGCCACAGCCATTTGAATATCTGCAACTTTTAGTAGCTTGTGGGTCTAGCTGGGGCTGTGGGTTGGATGTACCGGACCCCGGGTCGGGCAAATCTATTTCTGTAATCTAGCACTTGCTTTGAGTCAGGGGACATCTGTGTTCGCGAATTACATGTTTTAAACAACCCCCGCGACACTGATGTACCACGTGCAGGATATCTTTATAGGTATATATAATTTTACTGTACGTGTGTATGTCACTGAACTGTCCTCATATACGGCTGCACCGATTAGAATGAAAATTTTGGTATGCGTTTGGGTAGCACCGAGGATGGTTTAGATTCACAAATAAGATGGCGCTACAGTCGGTAAACGAATATCATCCGGTCAGCTAGGTGTCATAAATAAAAAAGGAAGATAATACATATTACATGTGCTATGGATTTACACGGATTTAAATTACTTGCCAACGCATTTCATCCACCGACTAATGGAATTAGATAAACAAACCTAGCAGCTAAAGAATTTAAAAATGTTGTGTGTGCACTACGCAAGGGTTTTTCTCCTCCTAATTCCCCTCCATTCTACCAGGGCAGGTCCGATACGGTAGTGGGTCCTTTAAAAGCCGTTATGAATGATGAGTATTAAGGATGAGATTCTAAATATTTCGTCGCGTTGCTCATGGTTGAAAGTAACAAGCAGACCATCTAGGAGAGTACCTACTAGAGTCTGACACTACGCTAATCCCGGGCTTATAATATTATCAAATTACCCTGTCTGTAACAACCATTTTCATTTTGACCTTCTCCGATCTGTTGAACAGAAATTGACCGGACGTCACACGGGTTGGTACGTGTCGAACTTTCCGAATCTTGCATCTAGATTTTCAACACACACACACACACATTTTGACACCGGTACAATTATGCTCGTATTCTAAATCTTTTAACACATTCGTATAATTTAAAGATAATTCAAGTAAAAGGATTTTCTTCTCGTTTTTTTTATAGATTTGAACCTTTGTTGGTTACAAGATGGTAAAATTACCAAATGACGAATATGTTGAGAATTAGTAGGTATCCTTTGTGACCTCAGCAGAAAATGATTTGACTTAGACAAAATATCAAGAAAGTTTTGCAAAATATGGCAAAAACATCAATAAGTTTTAATATTAAGTTTTAATATTATGTAAAGAAAAAAGCCCAAGAACTGCATATCCAACTAGGTATTTATGTCTTTTTAAATCCACTGCATTACAATAGAGTAAGTTATCTAATAGAAGTGCCTCAAGATTTACGGATTTGTGTATCAGATTTCATAGTGTTATAACAGCGCCATTCCTTTAACAGCAAAAATGACGAGACCTCGTATGAGAAAATGCTAAAGCTGAGACGGGACCTCGCCCGAGCGCTGACACTCCTGGAGATGGTTGCACGACGCGAGAGCGCCAAGAAAGAACTGGTGAAACTCACGGCGCTTATCGCCGAGCGCCGATACATCGCCGGGGACTTTGCCAACCAGCTCCTGCCAGACCCGCCACCCAGGTATACTGTCATCGTTACGTATACGTGTAGCTACGTGTAAGTGAAGGAAATTTTTAACCCAAAAAGTCTGGAGATTGTGGTCAGAGGAGCGATCTCAAAAGACAATATCTAAGAGATTATGTCTTATAAAAGGCTATATCATGTACTTAATTTTGAAGAACTCTTGCTTGAGGTTAGAAGAATTTCCAAATGGAATAGACTAAGTGTCATGTGCCAAGATGTTTCCCTTGTTTCGTTAAAAAAGTCGTATATGTAGTGCATTAGTGGTAATCCTGCATGTTACTTTTGTGTCTGACTATGAAATGTGACGTGCTTGTGTGCCTCTAATCTAGATCTACCGTGCTATATATCATATAGGCATTTCAATTTGGCTTTTATACATACAGTTTCAAACAGTAACTATTAAAATGCTCAGTTATAGATTAAAGGCCGGAGGATTCTGTTCAAAAATTAAGCTCAGAGCGTTTGTTATAGGCCGACATACAGCACTGTGCCGTTGTCGCCAGCAGCATTCCGTCGCGAGACGTACACGATACCGCACTATCCCCCCAGGCCGCCGCCTACGCCCGTCGACCAACCCAGACAGGTAATGATCTTTAAGCTAATTCTATGAACATTAGAGCGATTCAATTACAAGTGTCATGCTCGCTAGCTTAGCTACATGTTGTGGTGTCGTGGAACTCTATAGAAATTGGAAAGCGTCGGTGACAATTTTATTACTCGCGTTCCGTTTAGACAGGCATGTCTATCTATGGTTATTATATGTTCGTATGATTTTTTATAAAATTTAAACAAATTCAGTTTATTATAATTTACACTTTTCATTTTCAATTGCTTCTTAATGTCACGGAACAACAATATGATCACGTCTCCTATATTAAGAATTACAGTGCCAAGTAGCAGTCTACTTGCACAGTTGCAATATCCAACTTATCGTATCCAAAAAACCGTAAACCAAAAGGGAATATTAGTGATTCGAAGTAAGTCAAACAACAGACCATACATTTAGTACGTGTACTTTTTCTTGGTACGGTCGACAAATAAAATGCTATCGCGATTTATAAATGCAGAAATACTTTGCATGATTTTAAAAGTTTTATCCTATTGAACGATAAATAAAGAAGTAGCAATTAATTTGGTGACCGTACATTAACATCTAAGATGTTGCAGTACATATTCAAAGGCCACATTTGTGTATTATTTATTGAAGTTAAAATAATAATAATACGAAGTTGGTAAACATAACCGTAGATGATAACGATGTAAGTGGATGTATGTCTGTTGGGGTGCTATCATAGTTGTGGTTGGCTTGCAGCGAGAGAAGCGACCGTACAAGAGACGGAAGCACCGTCACCCCGCAGTCGGCTCCGGCCAGGGCCCAAGAGGTGAGTCACAACACTTATTTACGACTGTGGACGTTCGCTGTAGACAATTGTCGCCGTCGATACATACGCCTGTGCGCAGGACGTTCCCGTGGTGTAGCTAAACATTTTGAAACTTTTAAAATTTTACTAACAATTTTCTGCTTACTTTACTTGCTAATTCATTCAAAACTTAATATTTGACTAAGTCAGTATGGTATTGCCAAGTTATTATGCCTGAGAAGAAGTTTTAGGATAAATATCTCTTTTGTCATTGTCATTATTTAAGTTTAAACATGGTGTATGGTATGCATATAATGAGTGCCTGGTTGTCAAACTTTATTGGTTGATTGTGCAATCTCACACATTTCTGCCCTTTCATGTAGGGGTAGTTCAATGTTATTGATGTGTTGTTTGCAATTAGCTGGAATGCCTTGCTTCATATTATGCATGTGTAAGATTTCTAGAACCGCCTCCATCGGTATACGATTATAATTTAACCAATAATAATAGAACAAATTCCTCAATACACCTCACATTCCGTTTTTATGTGATATCTACTCCATTATTTTTAGTTGCATTTTTTTTACATCTTAAAAAATATATAAATATTATTTAATTAGCTACACCACTAGATTTTATTTTTATTGACGACGATAATTTTCTCATTGCGAACAGCCATTGTGACAGCCCTGATGGAGCCGCGACAGCTTTAGGGTTGCAAGCCCGACGGTACAGTCTAAAAGAGATCTCATCTCTAAGGGTTTTGGAAATCCATACAAATTTACACGTTCTAAACTAAATGCAGGAGCCGGTACTTCAGTCTCGTGCAAGTATATGCGGCGAAAATAATCTCCGGAGTTGTTCTAGAAGTCTTTGTCTTTCTAGAATACTCCGCACTGCAAAATGATTTTACTTCGGTATGCAATAGCGTAGTGATAGTTGTTAAGCTACGATCGCTTGCTTAGGTAGGCATTCTTTAAACAACGATTAGATTTAACTGTGACGGACAGCCTTGGGCTGTATATTAATATTGATTGTGCTATGCGAATTCTTCAATTGCTTTTCAGTTCCCAGTAATGTTAGTCAGGTCGAAATCTTGATGTTGTTTCAATGTTATTTTGTGTACAGATGATGTCTGTCTGATGTCACGCAATTAACAATTATATCAATGATCAACTTCATGTGTTTTATAGGTTTTATATAATTTTGTAAACTTTTTGTAAAGTAAAGCTTAATTTTAGTGATCTTAGTGTCACCAGGCTGACAGTACTTTATTTTTTTTAAATTTGCTCACTTGACAGTCATAATAAATTAACTGATAAATTAACTTAATAAACTATGACTGCCAACAAGGATGAAATTGGTCCAATTTAAACAAAACACTGCTTATTAGTTATATTAGCAAGAATCTTAGGTGGTGCACTCAAGGATATTTTATAAAGATATCAGACGCAATGATTGTTTTATGAAGCACCATATGATTCTTGCATGCAGACAATGCTCTACTCCAGTCTGAAACGAAAGCAAATGTGAAAACACATTATGATGGTATTTTTGTTGTGGCCTCGACAGATACAGCGGCGTGCACATCGTCGGAGGAGGACAGTGGGTCGAGAGCGGACGCCGCCACGCCGCCCGACGACGGCCCCTTCGCATTCCGACGAAAGCCCGGATGTTATTACGAGATGGTCAGTACATTATTGTTACTAAAGAAAAACTACGTTATAGCGGATAACGAGCTCCACTGTACAAAATGCCAGCTCAGCATGTGCCATGTGGCACTGGTGTTGGAACCCTGTTATGTGACATACAGATGTCGACCAAGGAGAGCACAGTAGAAATTGATCTAAGTTTATCAAGTTTATACCATTTATAATATTGTATCACAAAATTTTTTTATACATATTATATTCGGGAACTATATACATTCGAGAACAAGTTTAATTAAGATGTAAACAAGTAGAACAATTACAATATCAATATTTGTATGTAATACCGCTGTGTTTTTGCAGCCCACCTCGACGCTGTATGGAGACCCAGTCGACACAGAGTCTTCTGCAAAAGATGTTACACTCGAACATGAGATTGACGAGAGGCATAGGTTAGTAAATCCCACAAACACAGTTTTTTTTATAATCCGCACAAACTGTACAGCCTACAGAACTGTGGTGTAACACACACAAGACATGTTCGATCATAAATATTTAAGTCAAAGTACTATCAGTGGTTGAATTCAAATTATAATCATTTAATTTCCTTACGTGGTGGTGGAACGACACAGTCCAGAGGAAGACCAGAGCGAAGAAAGCCCTCTTTAAGAAATGGCAAGCGTCCAGATCTTCTGAAGATCGCGACGCGTACCAGGTGGCAAAGCGCGCCACTAAGAAAGCTGTTGCCAGAGCCACTTCACTTTACTTTACGATAATCTGGAATCGTCTGAGGGGCAGAAGCTCATCTATAAGTTGGCGCGCTCCAGGTTCAAAGCGGCACAGGACATTTCCAAGTACCGCTGTGTAAAAGATCCTGTGGGCAACCTGCTATGCGAGGACCTCGCGGTGAAGGAGAGATGGCGCTCGTATTTCCACGAGCTGCTGAACACGCAGCACAAAGAGGTGCAGCCGCCAGATCTTCCTCCGAATCAAGGACTAGTCCCACCGATAACGCCTGCAGAGGTCCAGAATTGTCTTCGCCGCATGAAGAATCGGAAAGCTGTTGGATCCGACGGAGTCCCCATCGAAGCCTGGAAGGCGTTGGGCTCTCGTGGTGTGGGCGTCTTAACCGACCTTTTCAACCGTACACTCCTCACCGGTACGATCCCGAGCCAATGGAGACTGTGTATCATTACTCCTGTCTTCAGGGGTCGGTGCAGGAGTACGGTAGTTACCGAGGGGTTAAGGTCATGTCCCACACCATGAAGCTCTTCGAAAGGGTTATCGACTCTCGGATTCGACAGGAGTGCACTGTCTCGGAATGTCAATATGGGTTTCGCCCTGGTCACGGGACAATGGACCCTATTTTTGCCCTAAGGACTGTCGCGGAGAAATACAGGGCGAAGAATACGCCTCTACATTGCCTGTTTCTCGATTTGCAGAAGGCCTTCGACTGTATTCCTCGCGCGATAATCTGGTGGGCATTGCGGGTCAAAGGGATTCCAAAGGCCTATATTGACATTATCCGAGACATGTACCATGACTCTGATTCCGTAGTTCGGACCGCTGTTGGCGACACAAATCCTTTCCCCATAACCGTCGGGGTGCACCAAGGATCCGTCCTTAGTCCGTTTCGGTTTAGCGTGGTATTAGACGTATTGTCAGACAGCATCAGAAACTCACATGAGCAGCCCTCGTGGTTGCTATGCGTGCCAATGGGCTCACTACCAGGGATGCTGAAGACCGTGCGAAGTGGAGAATAAAAAGCCGGAAAGCTGACCCCGGGCGCCGAAGCGAGAGTTTGGGCTGCAACCGGGATACAAGGCTGAGATGATGATGAATTTCCTTAGGTCACAATGGACACTTACAAATTGTTATTATATTTTTATTGATAACATGTATACCACCAGTTCGAAACGCGACCGCTGCTGAGAAGAACTGGCATAAAACTTTAAAGGGTTCAATTTATTTCTTTGCAGTCCTATGTAATTGCAATAACATAAATAGAGTATATTGACACAGCTTAGTCCCAGTCCCGGCTGAGTCATTTATGTAATCACCATTGCGGTAATTAGCTTATTTGTAAAGTTTCGTCTTGCCCGTGTTTTTAAAAGCATTGCGTGATAATTATCTAAATTGCATGGATCTAAATTGCATTTAAAGAATTTAATTGAATTTAACGCTTGCAGCTGCCCCTGGAATAAAAAGCCTCAATTTAAAAACAGTAATGTGTTAATAAAAAAATCCGCAGACTGAGTGATGATGTTTGATTTGCAGGTACACACTGACATCGTTACGACACCCGTACCAGCGGTGCATTGGGTTCGCGCGACGCCGCATGTGTCGAGGAGGACGCGTGGCTCTCGACCGCATCGCGACGCCACTCGACGACCTCTGGCCCAAGCTGCCCTTCACCTTCACCAACTCCTCGCAGTACCGAGCCGAGAGAGATGAACAAGTATGTTTACGGCCATTATGATTACGGTGCAAAACTACGAGGGTCGTCAGCTGACCCTCGTATGACGCTTAATTTGCGCATATCGGCCCTCGAAATCATTATGATGGCTATTATCCATAAACTATTTTATCCAAATTACTACATATTGTCAAGAACTCAAAGGAATGGCATTATGTAAATAAAGTTGGGAATTAGTCCTCCGATAACAGTGAAATATGTATTATATCTCGTCTATTATCATTTTTCAATATGACACTGACGATTGGTTCTTTTCGTTTATATACCAGTATATACCAGTAGTAAAGCAAGTTTGTGACCATGATCTATCTGTACGTAAATATTGTATATTATATACAATAAAGTTGGTTCCCTTTTCATAGATTGACATGGAGACAAAAGCGCACAGGACGCCGAAAGTAATGACAAGAGATTACCATACGAGTGGCAAATACCCATGGAGACACGCCTTCCGTCAGCACCTCTCACGCCATCCAGAACTTTGGTTGGAGACCCCGAAACCAGAACTGGACCACCTGCCCGAGATCAAAATCGATCCTATAGACTTCAAGTGCGACGATGGGCCCATCAAAACGGAAGACTGTGTTCCCATGGACATTGATTGTGTTAAAAACGTTATGGACGGCATCTCCATTGACATGGACAGTTTCAAACACGACACAGACAGTGTTAACAATGATGAGGACAGTGTTAAAAGTGAAATTAATATTAATAGAACTATAGACGGTGTGGTGAGAGCAAATTTAGACAGGGTGATCAGAAAGCGGTCTTGGAGCGGATGCTCTGACAGCAGTTACAATTCCGACGAGAGCCTGCAGCCGGTTGAGAAGGAGTTTGGCGACTTCATCAGCGAAGTCAATAAAAAATGGTTTGTCTTACGTCATGTTTGGTTATGGCTAAATTATGTCTTGCCTTAGGGTTTTACACCCTGCATACTGGTTCACAATACAATTTATTGTACACATTTAATAACATTAAATTGTACAATAGTACCCTAAGTACTATGTATATTCTATTACAGATAGAAATTATATGAAATGTCTTATGATAAAATTACATCCTTGTCGTAGGTTACATTTCCGACCGAAGACACCGCCGCCATCGCCACCGCAAGACGATGACCAACTGTCGCAGCAATTCCCTCTCGGTCTCGACACCCGGTTCACCATAGAATTGAGATCGGCCGAGACTCCGCCCTCGGAGGCTCTCGACTCGTTCGTGACGTCAGAATTCAGTCTCGGTCAGCTGATCCCTGAGGTGACGCCCGATGCGGACCACAGTGGACACAGCATGGACATTAGTGACGACATGCTCCCCGATCACTTTACAGGTAAACTCACATTATTATTATTATCTCTCACATCCGATATGGGTGTAATGAGACTACCACCTGTTAATTTAGATCATTACGATTTTCTAGAGCTTTGTGATAAAACCTACATGAATGAAGTTCGTTTTCGGTTTGAGTTGATTCTATACTGATTTGGTTAACTATCAGTACTCGAGGTGAGATGTAAGATTTTACCCATGTGGGAACGGGTCAGAATATTACACTTCCCCACCGCGTGCTGGGAAAAAACGCGTGTTGTAAAAGTCAACAAAACCCAGCACGCTTGGTGGTAGGATTGAATGGTCCACCCTCAGATGTCATCTAAGTCCGGCTCAAGCAGTTTTACTGTGGGTCGTCGTGTGTACGTGAGAGCCGGTGCCCGATGGGGCATTTCCTTAATTAGCCAGCTCCATCTTAGACCATGGCGTTGCTTTCCATCACGCAAGCCTAGAGTCAAAGGCATTCAAGTAACTGATAAACAAAAAAATCGTTTGGTTAAATCAGTCAGTATTCACGCTACTGATTTTATGTGACGGTTGGCTGAGTGAATTAATTACATTTACTGTCTGCTAGGCTATGTACCCTCACCTAATTCCCATCCTATTGTTGGGGTGTGCACCGGTTCCCTCCGCGATCCATCTAGTGGGACTTCTAGTGGAAAAATGACCTTGTATAACCAGTCAATTTTTAATTTACTGACAATGCTGAATGACTGCCATAGATGGTAGAATAGCGGTCGAGACTGACGGCTGTACATGCACTGCCTAAGCACGGAGGTCAGATATTACACACAAATGATGGACACCCATCCAACAAGCAACATACCCGTTGCTTAACCTACAGAACTCTTGCGTTACTCATAATCTGTTAGGCTACTACCTAGCCTATGTTCATCTCACAACTAACCATTTACTCCGATGTTTAATTACCTTAAATTAATAATAAAGTTTAATTGCTGTTGACCAATTCAATTCATATTTAATATTCAATCTAGCTTTACTAGCAGACCCAGCCACGCATTGCTGTAGCTAAGGTTTTTGTTATATTACATTAAAAAATTAACATATATTAATTTAACTTTCAACATAGCACCATCTATTGAATTCAATTCAGTCAACAGATATCGCCATCCTTTTGGATCTGCCAATCGGCCAATCCAAACTACACACTACAGTTTAGGAGTCGCGGAAAAACAACTTGACGCGTAATTTATTTAAATCTAAACGTATTTTTACATAATAACAAATCCCTTATAAACATCCGATCAGGTCTAACAGAGGCACAAGTGGAGAGTATCCTCTCGGAGACAGACCTGAAAGCGCTCGCGGAGGACGACAAAAAGATTGAAATGTCCGCAGACATTCTCGACGAGCTCGTGAACAACGTAGATGGGAAAGATTCTTTTTTATTGCAAGGCCAGAGCTCGGACGGGCGTGCCGTCTCTGGCCCCAGGAAGCGAAAGGTACGGGTACATATGTTGTTACATTTATTTTGTACAAAATAATACAAATTTTGACGTATTTTTGAATATAGGTGTATTTAAAATTTTCAGTTATCTGCCATCAAAAATAACATTATTAACAACATTTTAAATGTTCTGTGATCAACAAGAAAATATCTCTCAGAAATCTATTTATAACCAGAAGGTGAATATATAACCTAATATGAACTATAGAAACAAAAAAATCATTGTTTTACATATTCCACTATTCATGTATGGACTCTATAGTAGTCTACGTGAGAGAATGCAACATGTTGCAGTTGGATTTTCCATGTTTAATATGTTTAAATAAATTAAACTTACTAATTTTTACTAATAGCCTACCTGAAATGGCTTTGTTTTTAGTTCCGGTTATATTTTTTTTAAATTTGTATTGACTCCTTTGTGTTCTTTCAAATAGTCATTAGATTGGTATTTGTAATGTTTACCAGTAAGTCATTTGCCGTTGTGTGTAACCAGCAGGCGGAAGCGTTCGGTTCGACCGTCGTAAGCGTGAGGGCCGTGGATAGGGAGCCTATCCTGGTGGACACAGTACCACCCCCGCCAGCGGTGCCCGCAGCCATCCCGGCGCTCGTGGCCCCTCCCACTGCAGCCCCTGCGCCCGTGACCCGCGTTAAGCCACCGCCTGCCGATGACACGCCCGTTCCTGTCGCAGACATCATCGTTGAGGAGCTCAACGAGTTGCCGCCCATCAAGATCGAGAAGAAACATAAGGTGACACATTATATTTATTAACTCCCTAGCTGACCCGGCAAACTTCGTACCGCCTCAGAATCATTAAATAAAAAACCTGAATGATAATTCCAGAATGTTTCAACTTTATTAAAATATGTGCAAACCGTAACTGGAAGAAAAATAAAGCGTATAAAAAAAATGATTTTTCATATTTTACATACAAGTCAGCTGTTCTCGAGTTTTAGCGAGATTAACGAACAGCAATTAATTTAAACCTTAATCTTTTTGTTAAGGAGGACACAATAGAAGAGATTCAACTGGCGCACGGTGTGCAACTGAAGACGGTGCAGACGAAGCATTCGCCACTGAAGAAGCACATTATCACGTCGACGACCGCCCGACGGCCGGTAGATGCCGCTGTCGTGACCTCGGTTACTACGGACGCGGCACCCGCTCACGCGCAACCGCAGATCGTGACGGTCGCCGTATCCGAGAGCCTCAAGGTACTCCATCATCTCAGGGTCCGTGTGTAAATGATATCTCTTAAGCTTACTGGAGGATGCCCAACTCGAAAGTGGACAAATGGAGCATGTAAGGTGGCATTGATGATGACCAGAATAACTGTTATCCATGTTTGAACATTGTAATTCACAACCTAGTAGTACATGATAAAGTGCTGTAGAGAGTTGCTTGTAAATTTATTAATAAGGAAATCAATTGTAGTTGGTTATTTAGCCCAAACAATGTAATGAGTATCAAGCAATAGTGGATATGACCCACGGCTAAGTCGGGCTTCCTCCAGGTACATGGACGGTAATTAGCGTACTGTGCCACGCTGGCCCAGTGTTTTTAACAAGTGTTCCTTCTCTTGACATGTATTTTTTTAAGTGTCTTTATACACTCGAGAGCAATGAATCCGGGTCACTTAAAGAATGTTAAAAATCTCGGAAACTAAAAATGATAGGTTAATGCAATAAATTGTATTTAATAGACAATGTAATACACCTTAAATGAAAGTAAAAAAAATATGAGTCACCATACATTTTATTAACACAAAATTACATAAAGAAAAAAACTGCTGTTCTCTCCTTAAGGCCGTCGTCTCGCTTTGCTCAACTTCTATCCCAGCCGTTTCAGGTGGCGCTCCCCCCCCTGCATAAATACGTTCAAGATTACGATGGAAGGTTGCTCTACTTAATTAAATTTATATATTTTTTTTGTTTTCAAGAATAATCCTTTTACTTTTTTCGTGATATGATAATTTTATCTATTTGTATTTCATAATAACAAAAGTTGCAATTTTTAACCGACTTCAAAAAGAGGTTCTTATGAAAGAAGCTGTATTCTTAATAAGAAATTTTGCTTTTATATAAGTTTTGATAAATATGTTTGCCATTAAGAACATTGTCAAAAAAAAAATGTTGTACATAGGTTAACGGCAGTGGTTAGAGCGCTAGCCAGTCACGTTATAGGTCACGCGTTCAAATTTTAGTCGAACACAGATCAATAAGATTTTTCAAGACCATATTTTCTCCAAGTTTAAGTAAGTTTGACATGACTTGTGATATCAATCAAACATATATCGCGTAGAGGTGACCTTTTTTGGGATTGCTGTTGTTTTTTCTATTCTATTGCTGCCATTATGTATGGTGGGTCTTTTATTGGCATAGAGCGTTCAATGCGCGAATCAATTAACTCTGGTAGCAGACAATTGTAAAAAAACTTCGTCAACGGGGGCAGCATTTTTGTTTTCCAAAATTGTTCGTCTCTTTCTATATATTCTACTTTCATAGGTTGATTTTTACCGGTCCACACTGCAAACACGCAAATATTTTGTTCAGTTACTTCCAACTGACCTTGACTTTGGTAATAGTAGTTATGATTTTTATCTACTATGAATATTATTTTTTGTCATATTTCTAAAATGTAGTTTTTTTTCTTTAATTGCATTTTCAGGGTTCATATCTTTTGCAGCATGGGGACATTTAACTTCCACGACACCTGTTTTCTCTTCCTTATCCTTAAAAATACCATCAGGTGTAGCTGCCAAAAAACAGTATGTCTTGTGAACAAAAAGTCCACATTTAGAAATTTTTATATTTTCCTGATGGGCCAGCTGCTGTAATGCTTGTTCTTCATTTTCTTTTCCATATGCAATTGATGGTATGTGGGATAAGTCTTAAGATGTAACTATCGATTTCACTAATGGGGCACAGCTGATATAATTTTTTCTTTTACAAATTTTTCCAAATATTGATGCTGTTAACCTCTTTTTTCTTTGCTCTATCCAGTCCTGGCTATGGCTCTGTTGCAAAGTATTTCTCTGAATTTTCTCCCGCTCTTCTGAGGTGACTTCTAATTCTCTTAAAAAGTGTTGCTTTGACACTTCAAATACTTCTTCGCTCATATCCGGGCGTTGAGCGTTAACTTTAGAAGCAGTACGAAACTTTTTCGAAACTGCCTAGTACATTTTTTTTGTTTGGTTTTGTTTGTCTCGAATATTTTTACATATTTACCAGATGGTTTCTTAAATATGAACCTGTTAACTGCAGTGATTGGTGTTTTGGTCTTAAACGAAATGGCAGCAGCTGAGCACCTCTCTTGATAAGAGTTTCTTAAAGTAAAATTTATCCTTTTACCACCAACATATTTTGCTATAAGTGAGTTAAATGTTTCAGCTATGTTGCTTTTCATCACTTCAACTTTTGCCTTATTTTTCTTTTTACTGACACAAGGATATTTCTTCTTTTTTCTGTTCATCTTTTTCTATTTATTTCTTTTGGTAATAAATTTACCAAATGTAAAAATCAAATTCATATAATACACTTATTTTAATACACACTACAAGGAAAACGTAAACAAAATTTAATTCGGCAAATATAAAAGTCAATTAATCTAATACACTAAAACTAATAAATAATAAATAAATATCCTTGGACATTTCACACAACGCCATCTCGTCCCAAGTTAAGTAACTTAATGCTTGTGTTATGGTAACGAGATGGATGATAAACTACTTAGATACATTTTTTTTTGTAAATACATACTTATAATAGATAGAAATGACACCCAGACTCCGAGCCAGTGCCTCTGGTTTAGATAAAGACACTTGCCCGACCCCGGGACCCGTTGATCCAAAACTAGAATCAATAAATACAAGTAAATGAAAATAAATTCAAGTAGAGCAACGTTCAGCACAAACTACGCTCAGTCCATAAGAGCTGCGCGAGGGAAAGAGAGTGACTGTGCGAGCGAGAGGTCAAATAACGTTGAGCTACAGAGCACACGTCCGAGCGCTGAGAAGCCTCAGCGAAACTGAAGGAATTACAGGCGTCCTTCTGTTTATAAATGGGCATATAAGTTACAAAAGGTAAAAAGTACGTAAAAATGATGATTTTTTTTTAAATATATTTTTTTTTACTCAAGTATAGTTCATTTACATGTGGTTTTAAGTACAACCTTGTTACACTTTTACTTATAATAGAAAAAAATAATTATATTCAGTGGTAAAATTCATGAAATCACAACTTCATAGACCCGTCAAATAAGAAAATAGAATCATTTCTATAAAAAATGGCCAGATAAGATTATTCTAGACAATGTGGCAATAGATGTTATCTGAATACTTTTCTTGATTTTGTTATAGTTCTTAAGTTGCAAGGGCGTCAATAAGATCCTTTGGCGCGCGTCACCTAAACATAGGCATGTTTAGCGCCTAATAGAGGTATTAATTTAAACACTAAAATTAAATTAAAATCACTTAACGATAAGCTCAAATCATGCACTTTAAAGAAATGTAAAATGTGTTTCACTTATTGCTTTTTAAATAACTATAAAACAATATTTGTTTGCTGTAAATTTTGCGAAATACGAGACGTGGCCCTTAAAACAAAAATAGGAAACATGAATTTTTTGAACTTTATTACGATTTTCTTGAATTTTAATACTTCGTATTGCCTCTTCGTGCTTCCATTACTGCGTTTACGCGGTTTGGCATGCTGTACACCAAGTTCCTTATACGATTTTGGGGAATATTCTCCCATTCCTCTGTGAGAGCAATTTTGAGCTCACGAGGCGTGATTGGGGGAGGATTTCGTTGTTTTACGCATCTGCCTAGCTCGTCCCAAGCATGCTCGATCGGGTTGATATCCGGGCTGCGCGCTGGCCACTCCATACGAGTAATGTTCATCTCTTGAAGGTAGTCATTCACAATCCTACCTGTATGATGTCGGGCATTGTCATGCATAAATATAGCATCCTCACCTAAATTGACCATAAATGGACCAACGTGATCATTGAGGATTTCTTCCACATATCTTACGCTAGTTAAAGAGCTGTTTTCTATGATCACCAGCTCTGTGCGACTTTCAGAAGAAATTCCGGCCCACACAAGTACAGACCCACCACCGTAGGCTACTTTTTCTTCGATGCATGCTTGCTTGAATAGTTCCCCTGGTCTTCGATACACTCTGTGTCTTCCATCGTGCTTGTAGAGCATAAATTTTGATTCGTCGGAGAACATAACTTTTGACCAATCTTCAATACTCCAATTTACGTGACTCTGGGCATATCTTAGTCTTGAAATACGATGCCCACGCTCCAGTTTAGGGCCGATTGCAGGTCTAAGGGGTTTTAAGTTAGATTCAGGAAGCCGACGTCTTACTGTCCATGCACTTGGGTTACTTCCTCCGAGGCGTCGAAACTGATTTGTGAGTTCAGTTCCTGTGAGAAAGCGATTTCGAAGCATGGTGTTCACCAAGTATCGGTCTTCTCGTGCTGTGGTACACCTGGTTCTGCCCGTTCCTGGTCTGCGTAGGTTAGAACCAGTTTCTTCGTAACGTCGGAGAACTCTTTGTACTGTTGACAGCGACACACCGACAGTCCTGGCTGTATCGCGCTGACTCCGGCCGGTTTCCAGCATTGTAAGTATTCTGGTGCTTTCTTCAGGCGTAAGCGACATAATTTCAGCTTGAATAATGAATATAGAGCACTATCAACATGGTTTATGTACCCACATAAATGACAGATTACAAACAAAAGCAAAACCAAATGCTGTAATTTCGTAGTTCCATCTTCGAAAGTGGCCCTTTTTCAAGTTTGATTTTTTTATGATATAGCTTTACAATAACTAAGAAGTTTTAATACCTTCATTTAAGTAGTATTACATTGTCTATTAAATACGATTTATTGCATTAACCTAGCATTTTTAGTTTCCGAGATTTTTAGGATTCTTTAAGTGACCCGGATTCATTGCTCTCGAGTGTATTATGGAATGTGTCGTGGTGTCAGCGTGTGTTCTAAATCCGTAACCACACGATGGTTTATTGTAATTTTTGATGTTTCATATGGATATTATAAACAATGCACGTTTAACGGCAATCAAATTGGCAGGTCCGTCTGCAGAATCACTTGCTGTCGACACAGTCCGGTATGCTAGTTCAGAATGGGCCGTTCCCGCCTGTGGCTGTCGCGGTGCCCGTTCAACAGACCAACGCTACCGGTGAGTATTTCTTAACATGTTCCACAAATTTGTGTACGCTCAGCTTGGTCACTTTATACAATTTTGAATGAGTAATGTGATTTCTATTAACCGAAGCATGCGATTGCGACTATGCGAGCTGATTAAAATGTCTTTTGTTTTACACACTTTGTAACAGGTATTTGTATATAGATTTTTATCCGAATATGTGTATTTCCCAATAGGTGTGGCGAGCGTGGCGAACGTATCGGGCGTGACGACCGTGGGCAACGTGGGAGCAGTGGCGACAGTGTCAGGCGTCAGTGTGTCAGCTTCAGGCGCGGCCGCTGGTATTGGAGCAAGCACTCGGCGCGTATCGACGCCTCTGGTGCAGCTCTCCAGCTCAGCGCTGGCGCACAAGCACGTGCATATCCATCCCCCTCACGCTCATGCAACACCTCCTGTCGTGGTAGCGCAGTCCCACACTATACACCATGTGGCACCCAACAAACTGAAGGTCATCCATGCGCATCCTATCACTCAGACCCAACGCACGCAACTACTCGCACAGAATCGAACCATAGCTGGCCTGCCCGCAGTAGTGTCGCTCGCCACCCTCGGCGATTCCAAGGCGCCCAACGCCGCACTACTCAAAGCAGCGCCCGGTTCGGTCGCGCAGCTCTTTGAGATCAAGAGCGGCCAGCTCGGCAAGGGCCCTCATCTCGTCAATGTGGTTCGCCAGCCGGCACCAGGCAAGACCACCGTCACCCGGCTCGACCTCAACGACAAAAAGCGACATGTGGTCGCCACGCTCGACGGTGCGCTCAAAGGGAACCTCGCCGCTGCTGCTCGTCCCCATCGCGTCAACCTGAGCCTCGACGGCAGGCAAATCATCCGCACCGCTATTCCGGCGGTCAGGGCGCCGCAACTGCGACAGCAAATCCACCTCAAAAACAGGCTGCAGGTTTCAGCGCCGCAACTCGTTCGTAGCACCACTGAGGCCTCCACATCTATAACTATAGCAGCGCCTACCAAGTCCACGTCGCTACCGAGTTCCGTGGTAGCGAACTTGCTCCAGAAAAATGTACAGCTACCGAAGGGTGGGCCAAAGATTGCCATTTCGGGTGCGGGCAGCGCGGCGCTAGCGGCGAACGTGCAGGCCATCGCGTTCACCACGGCCGCGCAACTCAAGGCGAGACAAGCCCGGCTCATCACTCAGCCTAGACCTACACCCGTTCCGTAAGTTCATATTTTGACGTGTTTGAAAAGTCAATGAAACATGTGGTTTCAATATACCTTGTATATACAATTATATTCGTCAAGCCACATAAAAATGTTACCAAAAAAAACTTTGCAATTAGCCGTTTTTCATGTAAGCGTACCAACGTGATTCCATAAACGTGAATCGGGATGTCCATAGACAGTAATTTTTTAACTGTTTTATAATTCATTATAGGGAAATGGCGGAAGCCACGACAGTGGGGTCTAGCACGTCCTCGACGCCCGCCAGCATGGCGTCGGATACGCCGATGGAGTCTGTGGTGGAGGGCGAAGACGTGGCGACCAACGGGACCGTGCGCCGGCGGACCGCGGACACACTCCCCATGGAAGTTACGTGACAAACGACCCCTGGCAACGCCGCGACCCCCTGTGGCTCCTGTGGTGTCGGCCGCCGCTTCCTTATCGCCACGCACCATCCGACAGCCGTTCTCCAAATCGGACAACCCGGAAACGTTCCGCCACTCACCAAAACGCTAATCACCTTGAATCGCAACATCATTATAAAAAACATCGAGTTCAAACTCGTGATTGGCAACCTCGCCAAGATAGACACTCAACCCAAAAGTGATACACTTGCTGAGGCTGGTATGAAAGACATGTCACAGCCCACTGTCGATGAGAACATAAGTGGTGAGATTGGCAAGCCCATCGAAGACGCTGCCCGTGCGTCGACTAGTGAGAGTGATCGGCCGTCACCTAAACCCAAGGACAATGAAACAGATGCGCCCACCGATTTGCAGGGGAATATTCTTGTAGTGCCTAAAGATAACGAAGTGGATAAAAATGTGGACGATAAACCGTCACTACCAATAACTGTGTTTTAGCCAATGTAATTCAATCGCTGTACAGAACAGTTCCTCGCGAGTAGTGTTTCACGCGGTCTTCGTTCTTTTCTCTCTATCCGCCATTTCTTAAATACGATGTGTACATATTCTTTTGTAATTAAATACTGTCTTGTGTAGAAAACGAATGTGTGATATTAAAATAATGTTCCAACAATTTTATTATGTTAGTTTTAATTTTCTCACCGGCGGCCATTTTGTTACGTGCACAAAATGGCGGGTCGCGCGAAACACTGCGTCGCCAAGACTTATTTTTGCTTAGTTAAGGCCATCGGGGACTTGAAATTATTATTACGATGATACAAGGAATTATTTTAAGCGCTTGTAGAATTACTTTTGATATTTATAATGTTAATACAGGATAACTCTGACCTTACTTTATAAAAGTCTTTAGAATATTCTTGCTTTTGAAGCCCTAACTTTGTTCAGTCATAGTCAAAACTCATTTTGTTAGGAATTAAAATAGTTTTAGGTGATTCATTGAAATTTTAGGCAAAATACAATTTAATTTACAATTGTAATATAATTTCGTTAAGGAAATTCCGAATATTTGCTTAAACAATGTATTTAATAAGAAAATGTTTTTGCTTTCAACCAAACCAAATACATGTTTCTGTCTTTAACATATATTTATTTAACGATTGCAGATTCATGTCGTGTTGTCATTATATATATATAAATACGCCTGCTTGTAATCTCGGATGGGAGTGAACGATAATGTGACGAAAACTCAAAAACTAATTACTTGAAATGGACAGAGGAGTGTGTGTTTTACTATATTATTTACTACTCGATATGTATCGAAGTTACGTGGAATCTACATTATGCATGCTTCATATGCGGGTTGTTATATATTTTAGTATTTTGACTGTAAGTTAAACATCGCCACAATCACAAGTCTCAGCTTTGTAATGACTTGGAATGGCACATTTTGGAAGATAAAAAATGAACCATATGTAAGTACTTTATCCTATTGATCAAAGATTTGGACGGTCAATATTTTTTTTCATTCGGAGTATGATGAAACCATGTTGCATTACTAGTATCGGCCGTCTATTTTAAGCTTTTAAAGACCCCTCGTAAAAGAGAAAAATAACAGTATTTAAATTCCTCGATCACAGACCGTCATTGCATAGTGATAATTAAAAACAACCATTCTTCAGTATTGAGTCTTCGTTTAATAAATACTAAATGTAACAAAAACCCTTTAGATCCATAACGAAAGGATCAATATGAGTAATACCCATAGAACAGCATTATTGTTTCCTTGAGTGGTTTGTTGATTAACGAAAGTGTCTTATCTCGAGATATAAGCACTTATAACTTGAGACTCATCATGGAACTCTGATTCATTAGCTTGTAGGATAATAATAACGATAGCGAAACACAAACATATGTTTTGAAATTTAAAAAAAACTGGTTAATAAACATATCGATATTTCACTTGCTTCACGATACACAAACACTTTAGACACAGGTCTATTAAGGGTCTACGTCCAAACTTCGGATGGCTGTATGGTTTTTGTTACACACTGTATATTATCATTGGACTTTTTTTCCTAATACAAGTTCCCTATTATACGGAACCGATTTGCCAGCCTTTCATTTAATTTGAAGAACAATTTCAAGTCCCGAAGCTTATCGTGTCTCAGATTTATGTTCATAAGATTACATGCTTCGAAAATAATAAGATGGCTGTGAAATAGTTAATATGTTACTTGTGGGCGAGCCAGACATGTTAATATCGTCCAATACTTATACTAATACGTTTTCAGATACAATTGCCACCTGTAAAGTTACTGGTTCTACTGCCCAAAGAGCTCGCATTAAATGTTAAAGTAGTCGTTAGAACAGTTTATAAGTACACAAGAAACCGCAATATTTATAATCCTGAAAAAAAATACATATAACAATACGACATATTACAGATTAAGCATGTGGCATACTACACTCACCTACCACCAAAAGCACATTGCTTAAAATATTTAAGGTTTATGGCGTTATCCAAGTGTCCTCAGTATTGAAAATATGTAAATACATTTCTACTTCTAGATATATCTACCTTTTATTTTAACATTGTCACATGATGGGTTTGAAACCTCCTCCATCAATTGTATCGAGGCACATAATTGTTAACAACGCCATTTATTGGCAAGTTGCTGTAAATTTTAACACGAGATTGTCGTTTAGTTCTCCTCTCTTTTCCACAAATAGCCTGGTTGCTATTATAGGGTTTTTGTTACATCCAGTATCTGTAGAAAGTGGCACACCTGCAGGTATATTATTAAACATTACGCTAAGTTATTTCATTTTAATTGAAAAGAGCATGCGTGGTATTTTCGAACTTCCAGAGTATATTTTTTAAATGTGCATGGTTGGCCGGAATCAAAACTATAGATAGGTAATGTCGAAAAACTGCCAAAGAAGCATCAAGTCCGATTTTGATGAAAACTGAAACTGCATAATTTCTAAAAGCAATTTTAATACCAATCAGCCCTTGGATCACTGCTGAGTCGTACTGCCTCCAGTTATATGGAGGAATTTTCATAGCTAGGAAGGAACCAATTCTGGACAGTAATGCTGTATGTCTAGTATATTAAAAAACTATTTTTTAACAGAATATGATAATTTTGCAGTAGTCATAAATAAAAGGACATTTTGACATTTGATATTTATGTTTCTAGTTAGATTTTTACATATCTGCATACCATTTGTTGAACACCCTCGGCATTGCATGGTTGGTGAAAGTATGTATTCTGAAGCTATAAATTGTGGTGACAGGCGCGTTTTAATTCAAAAGCAATTTATATGATACGTAGATTCGATTGGAGCCAAATGAATCAATTTTTTTTAATATTTACTTGATTACTATTGCAAATTTTTCGTATTCTGTCAACAATAAGATTTTGTCGTCTAGGCCTATGTTAAGTCACAAAACATGGGTCAACCAACTATGTATTGTTTTTTACAATAACTATATATATTATACTTTGCATGTATATCAATTTTCGTGTCGTTCTATACATATTTATGTTTCCAACGTTGCTAACATATTTATTTCCATATTAACGACAAAAATTTTGAGGGTATATAGGTTTACATATATTCGCCCAAGATACATATCTTTGACTGTACTGGAATGAGTTCCGTAGCAGAATTGAATGGTGTAATAATTATGTTTCCTAATTCGATAGTCATATTTTTTCAATAATCTATTAGTGCAATTTAAATTTTCATTAAAATCGGGCCCAAGAGAGACTCTTGAGCGTTTTCGACATACCTTATATTTTTGATTTTGGTCATCCACGCACACTTTAAATATTTACCAGTAAAATGTATAAAAACCGAATAAAATAAAAAAAACGTAAAATAGTAATCACATATTGTGTATAGTACCTATAGTTTCATGAGTAACGTAAAATAATAAAAATGTTTACCTGAATATATAATTATTTTCACTGGCCAGACCAGTATTTTGGTGAAATATTGAAATTAATGTTAATTTTTAGTGTGGTCATGTCCCTGTTCGTCTGATTTGAAATTACAGTATAGATTAGCTTTTTTTAAAACCCTGTATTGAGAGACTAATATGTTTTATATTTAATTCTCTTGATACTGAATCCATACTAATAGTCTGTGTTTATTCCATTTGCGGTCATACTGAATTTAATTTGACATCAATTTGCAAACATGTATTTTTGAAAAAAAAAAACTATCTGTTTTTATTTTGCAGTGTTTTACGAATAAAAGTCGACCGTCATAGATATTTGATTATCTAGAATTCGGCTAATATTGGCTTTGCACGGGTGGACATTTACTGTTTAAACATTTTTGTTGCATTAGATGTGCACGCAGTAGGCTAATTACCCTGTCTATTATGGGAGGAGGCCCGACTGGGCTGTGGGTCATTTATGGGCTGAGTAGTAGTAATAGATATGCACATTTCGGCCCCTCTTACTCATTTCGGTGCCCCTCCCTCATCACGTTGTTCGCTGCGGGGCGATTTTCCATTCGTATTTTAATAGGTGGACATTTTAAAATTCGTCATCTTTTGAATAGAATGTCGGATTCTAATGATAAAAAGTAATTTACAGGTCTTCAAGAATACGAAATGTCTTCTTTATTTGGATAAGAATTAATACAGAAATATGGATGATATGGTCTGATGTTGGTCGACAGTTCTATAAACTTTTGAATGTAAATAAGTATAAGTAGTGACATGACTACAAAAGTTGGACATAAGGTATCGCGAAGTAATATCTACTATCTTTAAGCGTGTGATCGATATTTAATGAGATGAATGGCAACAGTGCAAACTAAGCTCGTAGCGGGCGCCTATTCTTGGCATTCGACTTAGTGTAACTGCATAAAGATCTTCATTAAATACTACCTACAATGACCACGGGCAACCAGCGCGTCAGCTTTCTAAGTAAAATTTATAATCGTATAGTTGTATTACAGTCTTGTAAAACATTATAGTATAATAAATAATTCAACGTGTTATAAATTAACGTGATAATTAAAATTGCATTCGCATGTTTTTTCGATATTAATGTAAAGACTCCGAGACACGGCCTCCGATCTACACAACGTTCTCATAAGGCGTACAAATTAGATATACATTTGTGGAAACATTTATAGTGTGCGTTTTTAATGTTATTTCATCATCAACATGGCGTTTATTCAATATTGTAATGGCTCCGTAAAATATCGTTTTACGTCTTAGTACTGCAGTCTATTAAATAGTGGAGAATACGGAATATAATAACCTAGAGAATTGAATTAAATTGAATGATCGTTGTTCAGCTAACGTGATGAACAAGAATTGTATTCAAGAATCGCCCTCTTTGTAAACTATTAAGTATATCATGTACTCGCAGAGAGATTAATACTCTGATGCGACTTTAATATTGAGCACATAATTGTATGGTCAAGTTTATTTTAATTCTTCCAAAAGTTCATTTTATGGACAAATGCTAAAATATAATAAGCAAATAAAGGGCATGGTCCTTGGATACGACCTGTTTGTATGACGGCGGTACTAACTGTTGCGTTAACAGCTCCGTAAATCAACGCTGCATTATCCATTTGTAATATAGATTAAATTTTAAAGTAGCTTCAACTATGGAGATTAAACAAAGGATCAAACGCATGTTACGATTCTTATCTCGTGTACAGTATGTAGCTGGCAAAATTTACCCATGACTATTTCAATGAATATCACGTCGCAGAAAATGACTTGTGCACAAGTTTGCAACATGGCGGTGCGCGCAGGCATTTGTGCAGTTATAGACGTGTAGTTGCCTAGTACGTAAAATATACAAATAAAGTCTTTGACGAGTTCAAAATTAGCAGAAAAATGTGATGTGCAGGTGGCCACAATATTCATTTATCAATTTAAATAGCCATGGGTAAATTTTACAATTTCATGTTAATAGTTCGCATTTTGATCAAACCGTTCTATGGTCGTATAAATTAAAACTAATTATTGTTGAAAATGACACTGAAGTGAGAATCCAAATTATTGATGATTTAAATATTGATAATTATAATATTAATACCTACCTGTATTTTTAGACACATTTTGTACCTATTGCGTTCGCCCCGTGACTGTTATTCAGTATCATACAAAATATGTAATTCTTGTTGAATGCTTGGTTGGAGACATACAAAGGGTTGAAATTCGTCATTCTAATTAGAATGACTGTAAACATTTTAAGGTTTATTAAAAAAATATAACTCATATTTAAGTTGAAGAATATTTTATTGAAATTATTTTGTATTTCTGTAAGTGATTCTGTCTTGCAACCTAGTGTCGATAGAAATATCAATACCATTTGTATCTCCAATCACGTGACGTGGGTATATTTAATTTAGAAAGAAAAAATTCGTAACTGAAATGATGTACCTACCTATTATCGATTTAACATAATCGGTATAAAATTGTATGTAGATTATTATTAGAGTGTGTCCATTCAAATTATTAGAATATATCGTATAGGAACACAATGTAGATAGAAATTATAAATGCCTTTTTTATTTAAAGAGAATTTACGAATAGTCTTTTGAAATCGCAGTCACTACAGTTTTAATGTTATACCTATAATAAATATGTCCATTATAAACTAGGGATAATCGCGCTTATAATCTGTTCAAATATGGTGTAGTTAACAATTACAACATTGGGTTGAATTGTTTTAACGGTTTATTATATAAGCTGTCATACATGTACATAGAAACAGTTCATAACATTATCTACTCCTATTTCACAAATGTTTGTGGAGAATTGTGATATCAAAAGATTAATCTGCAACACTAAGTATTGCCAATGTTAAAACGTAGTTCATTTCTCAGGATGCACAACACAACTGTGCTCATTAAAATTCACATATTTAGAAATGTTTGCAGTAAAAAATACAAAAAAAGATAAAAATAACGTTACTACGTATTTAATATAAACTAAAACCATTGGGGTTTAATCTAGCTATGCGAAAATTATATCGACTCGTGTTACGCAATGTCCTGTTGTCTCTTATAAAAAAACTCCGTGGGTGTTTTTCATATCAGTCCATTGGACAATGGCCTGCTAAGAAAAATAGCTCGCAACAAAAAAAATGTAATGGTTTTAACTATGTCTATACATATATAAATTAGTAAGTATCATATACTGTACAAAAGGCTGCAAATTTGGGAAAAAATGTAAAAAAAAAAGTTGGCCTCATTTTTTGGGGTCGGTAACATACGCTTAGTAAAATGGATAGGATGATGTACCTCATAAGTTTCTGATTATAGTTTAAGTACTCGTCGGCCGCTTGGACGCTCGTCAGACGCTATGTTCTCTGATTACCCCTGGCTTGTTCCGAGCTACCAATGCAAAGCGTATGCAGTATCTTTCTTCTTGTAAATATTATTATTTTTATTCGTTGAGTTACCGTAGCGTGTCGATTGGCGCTTCGCTCGATCACAACGCGACGGACACCCAATCGGCCGGCGGTATTCACTAAAAATGCTGTAAATTGTTTGTAAAAATAGTCGTGTTCAGAATTTCAGTGTAGTTATATTGATTATTTTTTTTCAACCGGAAATTGCTAATTAAATCGACGATTCTGTTTCATGTTTGGTTTTATTCCATCCATACCTGGCATTGCACGTGTCAAGTAGTAATTAAGCCACAAATCTCCACTTTAATATCCTTTTGCAAGTATAACAAACCATGAACCCATTCGCAGTGAGGATATATTTTTAATACATATTTCGAGTTTTGCTAATATTTTGATACGGTGCTGAAAGGTCAGCTAAATATTCGAAATAATAATATGTCACTAGTCAATGACTTAGATGCAGGGCCGGATTTAAATTTGTGCCGCCCTGGGGCAGAAGAAAATGCCGCCCTATGACTTAAATTTTATTTTAATATCTTATTTTTTAAGAATTAGAATAACTAATTGGTTGGCGGAAATTTATTCATCAGCCCACATTAGTCCACTGCTGGACATTCCACTCACTTTCCAAATTTTGCCGCCCTGGGCACTAGCCCCGATTGCCCCTAGTGTAAATCCACCACTGCTTAGATGTTATAATCAGTGTACATTGACTACGACGTGCACTCAGTGCCATGTTAGGTATCCAAAATACATGTCGGGCAATAAATCATTTCTCTGTAAATTCAATGGATAAAATTTTAATTGAACATACCAGAAGGGACTCTATCGTGGTAGGGATAACGGGACTGAACAATCGATGCCTAGTGGCTAAAGTGCCCGTACGCCTGATCAAGATAAGATCTAGGGATTAATAGCAATACAACAGCTATCCAGAAAGAATGCTTTATTTTCAAATACAAACTATATTTACAGAACTACGGGAAGAGTCCTTCCCGTTGATGATTTTCTAAAAAAATAAATCCAGAGCATACTAGATCTTTGGAAAACAATAATTTTCAAATAATTATAACTTGCCTATACAGAAAAAAAGGTAGTTATTAGACGGTAATATGACAATAAAAAACACATGTTTTAACGAATCAAAATAAAACCTTAATTACAGTATTAAACTACGGTTTAAAAATGCATTGGTTGGCACACGAGACACGTGCGTCACGCTATCTATTCCGCAATCGTTGACGTACCTAGTTAGACGTGAAATAAGGGTGCTTGTACACGGTGCAAGTATACAAGAGCGGGCAAGCCATCTCGAGTTCTACTAAAAACCTACTGATTTTTCGCTATTTCTATCAACTTGGCATTTGTATGTTGTGTGTCATATGTTTGTTGTGGCTCTTTTGTGTGAAAGATACTCTCACGCAAAAAGCACCGCAGCACTAAACGATAGGTATAGTTACATATTTTGAGGATTTAATCTTGTGTCCAAAACCTTACCATTTTAATTGGATTTTGCAAATTTGTAATTTATCGTTTCTGGTGAAATTTACATTGTTAATTAATGATTTTACGAGAATTTTCCTTAATCGCGATTCAATTTCGCGCGTTTTGCGTAGGTACTACTCGCGCATGTAGCCGCGTCTTTACTTGGTCCAGTTGTTGTCACCATGGAAAGGGGCTGTCCATTAATCACGCGAGTTTGGAAAGGGGTTCGGCAAAAAGCACGAAATATCACAAGGGGGACGGGGTTATAGTAAAATATCATTTTCGTCAAACGCGTGATTTCTAAACCGAAAAGCGGCGTGTAGTGTACGATTCTTTGTAGGTACTAAAAATACACGTGATTCTAATGGGGGATTAGGGGGTAGTTTAAAACCTCACCACGTATCACCAAGGGGAGAGGTTAAAAAATATCACGTGATTAATTGACAGCCCCAAAAGCACATGCGAGTAACTGGTACAGTAGCTTGTGCATATAACTCGCATCTTTAGACAACAATATTTATTTGCGAGATTTGTCTTTGTAAGTGGTCCTCCCTGTCACGTGCACCTACATAGCGTGACACACTTGCCTCTCACAACCTAAAACCTTAAAAGAAACTTAATAAATTCTAATTAGAAGTGAAGGTCCGAGATAAATATTACGATTACAAGAACCACGATATACATGTACCACAATATTTAGAATATATGTAATATGATAAAGATCATCTAAGGACTACCTACCAAAATTAGCAAAGTTACTAGGTATTTTTGCTAAACAACACATTAAGATCGACAGCTTTCATAAATATAGTAGATTTCGATAACGAGGAACATAACTATTTTCGAACGAACGAAGAAACACCATGATTAAAACGCATAATTTTTTATCTGCGCAACGGTCTTTGCTAGCTTACGCATTATGAACTATGTATGTAATGTAATAAACGATCACCTGCACTGCGTTCTGCAGGTTAAACAATGTCTGTGTCTGCTGGATGGGTACCATCATTTGTAATGACCACCTCCGTGCCTCGGCATGACAGCCGAGAATATCAGCGGTCGTTCCCGGCTGTTATTCTACATCTGTGGCAGTCGCTACACGTAGTCACGCGGCTTAAAAACCAAATATTTACCGGTTATCTCACTAGGCGCGTCGCTGAGGACACTCGCTCCATGTAAATACCGCCGAAACCAATGAGATTAAATAATAATGCATTTCAAATCACGGTATTTGTATCGTGAAAATCTCAAACGAGCAGCACTACGGACGTATACCTACTAACATTATATACCTAGATAGATGACAATATCATTTTAACATTAATTACCTATTGGTCTGAAAGTACAGTGCAAAGTATTCTACGACAAATGTCATATTTTTAGACGTCGAACGCATTTTTGTGAGATTATACAACATCGACGGTATTGAGTGTAAGTTACAATTATCTTTTTTTGATAAAGTAGTAGTAAAAGTAGCGATAGCTTTTAGACGTAAAAAAGTATTCTCTCTGTTTACCCTGAACCAGAATTAAATGTAAATGATTTGAATTCACCAACGCCTGTATATATATACGTCCTAGTATACACTCTGCACTTCTTACATGCAATTTATGGATAGATACATTACAATCAAACGACATTTAACCGCAAGCGCCGAGATTTACAGTACGCATACTTTAGTCAAATATGAGAAAACATATGTACCTAGAGCTTAGTACCAACCATATAATCATATCGATTATTAAATGTAATAATGTAAAAAAAAACACATGGCACATGCCAAAATTAATTTGGTGAAATATCCGATTCATAAAAATATGTATCTTCATATATGAAACAATGTATGTTTACACAGATTAACCCATTCGACAGCATTAGGGAGAAACAAATGTTACGACCTGTTTAGTAATAACCATTCAAAAATAAAATTATGACAAATGCTTTCGTCCAGTGTTCAAACAAGAATTTAATTGGCGTATCTGTCAGTTCACAAAATTAATATCCTAATTCATGCTTAGGTTAACGATATCGTACTGATGAGACGCTACATTAAATTTATACTTAAATTCGTCTTATATTAAAATTTTACCCTGTTAAATCAGCAGCTATCAGTACATCAAAATATCAACAGTTTTATACAAGTATTATGACACCTACACAAAACATGCCCCATGTTTTGTGTAGGCGTCATAATACTTGTAATTATTATGGTTATGGATGTAAACATACCTATTTGAACCTGAATTCATCGGAGTTAGCACAGGTCTTAGGTAGTTACTAACAATGTCTTCATCAAATACCAGATGAGGTTCAAACTTACTCCCACCAGATCTTGTACTAAAAATCACAACATGGACACATGCAGATCAATGCCACTTGATTAGAGCTGTTAGTGATGCTCAAAAAACAGGTCATTGTAATGTTGGTATTTCGTGTTCGCTATTCGCGCCACAAATTATTGTAACTCTTCATGTAAAATATGACAGCTGCGCGAATTTTCATCCTCAAGTTCACTGCTGGACAAACGCCTCCCCCTAAGATTTCCACAAAGACCGATAAAGTTGCGTAAGACCTTCGCGTCCGAAATACTGCAGTGCTTAATGACAAGTCTTTGATAAATTTGTGTTGCCAGTGACGACTCACGATGGGCTCCAATATTAGGATCATAGTCACTCAAAGGACAATGTAGAAAGCTAAGCTCTGATGCCGATGAGGGTAGTCGTCGGAAACTCATGCGTGCGGGGGGGGGGGACCGGTCTTTGAAGCGCGATATACGGATAGCGAAGTGAAGTTTCAATGTTGGGCTTAATACCCTTACGGAAATACCGACAAAAGGTTCAACGTTAATCTTGCGACATGTTTATGATAAGACTTACCTCTATTGTTTACTCTTTAGCCCGCGAATTTTCTGAAAAATAGTCTTACTGCTTTATAAATTTACTTATGCGGGCGACAGTTATTTTAAGTAGAACACTCCTACGGAAAATGAATCGGAATTGGTCCAGTGGTTTTTGCGGGACATAGGGCCAAAATAGCTGCTAGACATAACCTAGTCAGGACTTAAAACGACCGCCATGTTCAATTTTGTGATAGCAAAGTGGAGATTTCATGAAACGAATTTTCATTAATTTAAACTGCCTAATGTGCAGAATACATATAACTGTGAACCTGAAGAATGTTATTTCAATAAGTTTTATGGAATTAAATTGTAGGACTTATTAACTAAACGGACAGAAACGATTCCTTCTAATGAAAAAATAGGCCATTTAACTTCAAAGCAATGACATACCTACCCGAAGGGAACATCGAAATTACAACAGCATGAATGATTTATCACCACTACACAATTTTTTATAGGTCGAGACATTAACATTTAACACTTATCCTATTTTCTTTTTTAAATAATATTGATAACTCAAGTCTAATGGCTAAGATAATGTATGGGTGAGCAAGGTTTTCGTTCAGTATTGAGATACGAAAGCTGGGGATATGATTTCAATACCTCAACAAAATTATCTTGAATTTAAATAGATAGGGTACATTCCATTCTAACTGACATTGATATTAGATTCTATGTGATTCGTTCAATTTTGTGACGTCAAACCCCATACCTCTTATCAATGAAAGTGAAGCCCAATTGTAAATTTAACTCAAAATATAAAACAATATCGTATTATAAAACATGATCAATAATATTGGAATTTATTACTTGGCTGAAACGTTCCAAAGCATACGGCATCGCCTATGTGAGGGATCTATTTGGCAGAAACCGAAAGACGCCGACACTTACAGAGGACAGCGGATGATCTCGCCCGCAAGCAGAACCGCCTGACTGGGAAAGGACCTCGATTTTACAGAAAACCAGCGAAAATCAAATAATAATGCTGTGCTCCTGTGCGAGAGTAAGGACTCCAACTGTAAGCTTGGGCGCCATATTTCTGCTATAAAAAAAACTGAGGCGACCTTGGACGACATGCATTATGAAAGAATCACTTGAATAAGGTTCTCGAAGGATTGTTTGAGAGATACGTTTGTACGGGAAACCAAAAATAGTTGTTCTTTAACATTTTCGTTGCAAAAGTTTATAAACATTTTCTTCATTTTATTTCTTAGAAACGTTTCTTGGGTTTGTATGAATTTTTCTGTTACCGAGTTTTGGGGTATTATTAAACATAAATTCTTTTTGATGTATACGATGCTAGTTTCAAATGCAAATTTGGTGTTTTCTATACAAATTAGAAATGGCTGAACAAAAACTCCTTACTTCTTAACTTTATATCCCCTTAGTAAATTTTCACATCGGGTTTTAGCTTGACGGTAGTCTGGCCGCACGTTGTAGTTATCGTGATTGTCGCCTCACCCAATTCAGAAGGCGATATTTGCTTACATTTTTTATACCATCAAATCCAGACCTAGATCCACGCGACCGAAGTCGCAGGCAGCATCTAGAAATCGATAATTATCACTCATTCTGGTGCCGTGGATACCGAAGCGCGAGTGATATTTCATGCAAATATTAATTTGCATGAAATAAGCAAACAAACTTTGCAAAATAAAGCAACTTTGGGGCCCCGCGAACGTAAATGGGGCTGCAAGTCAATTATTTATCTAAGCTAGTGAACCGAATTGTTAGCATGCGTGCTTTTATCTCGATTAAAACAATAATGTACTCGGCGAAACCGACACTTGTAAGCCCGTTGAGGAGTCAAATATGGAGTATAGAATAGACAAAGTTAAATATACAATTGGGCTACACAGGACTGCAGGCGCGTCGCTTGTGTTAACAATATTAGTCCAGTTTTGACTGCTATACCAAGATCGACACCGCCGTCATGCGCCGTAAGATTATAAACAAAAATGAAACAAAACATGAAAAAAAAAACTTTTTTTATTAATGAATTTATTGTTTAATTCGCTGCGCACGTGATAAGAATCCCTTGCATTGGGACAAGCAAAGATTGGTATGTCCCGTACGTAATACCTACACAATGTAGAATAATGTACAAACTCAACACACTTACAACGACATCCTTTGTACTGAATTCATTTTTAATGTTTTAAATTACATTTATTAATATAAAAGTCAAAATAATCAAAAACCGTTATTATGAAATGACTCATTTGTCTCAGAAAATAACTCCACGCCATTTGATATATCTACATCGGTAGTGTGACTGTTCTGCTGTCCTACCAATGGATTTTTATCTTCCTAACATAATACATGAAATTAAAATCCACTTACAAGATTAAGTAACTATGCTACCTCACCATTATTTCAGTAAAAAAAGTGCACAACAGGACTTAACCGCCTACATCCATCGACCGAACTTAACTAGGTCTTTGGTCCACCGTGTGGGAGGTCTACTACCAGCACTGTGTAAGAGTGCCTTGTTGACCATAATAATAATAGTCTGTTTTAAGACCCCGCCGTATGTTTAACCCATAATTGTATACAGCCTCCTCTTAAATATGGTGTATTTCCAAGTGTGCGTGGAAGGCCCAAGGCGAATAAACAATAGCGGAGAGCGCTCAAAGGAGACTCGAGCCCGATATTGTACATAAATCAAACTGCATTATACGATTTAAAGAAAATCATACTTATTGTTGCTGGCCATCCAATAGCGTCACTATTATGGGCCAAATTGTCGCAAGTAATGGCATTTGCCAAATTTAACAAAATCTGTTCAATTTTGTTAAATTTGGCAAATGCCATTACGTATCATATCGCTTTTTCTTTCTTTTGAGGCTAGATTTTCTGCTTATCGAATTCAACCGCCTTGTACGAAACCTGTAGGAAGAAACTTCTTTTAAACATTTTTGTTTACATATAACTTGCTTTGCCTTTGAACACAATTCTATATTAAGTTTTAATTTTCATGATAATCTGGCTCAAGTCGCTTTTAGCGTTTCTCGTTATTGCTCGTTTCAATTTTGCCCATCCACACCGCACTTGAAAATACACCCTGTACCCGCGAAGTATCAAAATAGGAATTATTTAAAATTACCAATGTTATCGCGTATTAAAAAGCGATAATTCTTTAAGAGGATCGTTGTCCCATCTAAGTTACTAACTGTCAAAATGACTGATTTCGGAGAAATATTTTTAAATTTCTTACGAATTAAATATCTCACATATTAATAAAGGTGGCCTTTAACGACATTTTAAAACATACTGTTTATGATCATATCTCCCATGCAAATTGGCGACATTCAAGTAGCCAAGATGTAATATTCATTCAGAACTGTAAGAACCTTGAAATTGTTCGAAGAAAAAGTAAATCAAAACCGCATTTATTATACAGTGCGCAGCGATTTACTAGCTAAAATTGGACTAATATTGTTCTAAGGGGCTATTGAACAGTGCATTTGGTGTGAAATGGCTGAAGAGCCAAACAAAAAGCCTCAAGAAATTGCCGAATTTAATAGCTGTTGTGTCGAAAACAAGAAGGTTCAGTTCAAATCCAGTTATAGAACGTGTTACAGTAGTCACAGCGACACTGCCAATATCCCCAATTTCGATAATAGTTTAACTAACTTACGTAAACGTAGACAACGATATATAAGTTTTACAACCACATTTAACCTGAATCGAACATTCATTTATCACATTTTTTCAACACACTTAAGAACCAGGCCGATGACGTTACTTTCTACGTACATATAAAAATTATCATCTGTTTTCGTTAAATTTATTTGCTAATTCTAATCATTTATCGGAAGCGTGTCCAAGATCCGAATGGAAAAACATAGCATGCGAGGTTAAAAAAAAACAGGTATATCTTTAGTGACAGATGATAAGCAATTTTGTGTGAATACATTTAATAACTCATAATTCCTTGTCACCTCGCTGGACTTGGGAGCCACGGGACATAGTGACGCGCGTGCGCTGCCAGTCCTTTCGGCGATATAACCACCTCACCGACGAGATCTCGTCTCCAAATAGTTTCCGTTCAGAACCTGTGGCCGCGACCACGTGGCGCCGTCGAGCATCGATACCGGAGATATAGTCCAATGACTAAATACTCATCATAATATTTATACTCAATGGGTCTAGTTATAGAGTTTAAAGCAGCCAACACGCAAATTAATTAACACACTAACTGCGTGCTGGATCTTTGTATGTCATAGTTAAGAGTCAATTATCTATCAGACGTGTCAACAACTCAGTCTGTACAAATCCGCATATTCCCGCGAAAATCAAACTGCAATATCGCAAGCCGGCTGCGTTTGCGTTTGCAATATTGCACACGTTTGCATTCCGAGTGGCGTATATCAGCTATTCTACGTAGATAATCGTTTTTATCATTAATTAAAATACAGTGAAACCGCTCTTAAGTCGCGCGGCTGATTCCTTATTTAAACAAGATTATAATTGTGTATATATAAGCTACATTCGAATCGACTACTGGTCAGGGGTACAATTAAATATGTACACACTTGTTATAAATTAGATTTAGGGCCGTTCCACACGAAGACTGAACATGGGGACAGTCAATTTTCGCGTTAGCGCTGGTGAGCGCCTCTTATTTAAATGATTATACCTAATTAATATTAATTATACAATTATTCGTGTAATGTCTTCTTGTAAAATCGGTCAGTAGGACAAAATATAACAAACTAACTACATGACAATGGTTGTTGTACACTAAAAACCATATAAGGGGTAAACCTCAATTCCTAGTTCTCATTTTGGAATTATGTTTATCCGACTATCAAAGAATCTTTAAAAAAAATCTTAACCATAAAGTATACCTATTCATGTTTCAGAACATAATGTCAATGTACAACAAAACAAAAGACACACTTGCCGCGACTAATTAAAAAAAGAAATCACTAACTATCCTTAATTCTATTTCTCTTTATTTAAACTTTTTTTTGTTATTTTTTTATTCTTAAGATTTTTTCGTAAATTCATTCGTTCACATGCTTATAGGTCATAATATTTTTTGGTTTTGTATTTTTTTAATATTTCATAGCTTCTAATTAAATTTACTCAGAAGTTGGTATCTTACACGTAAACATAAATTCGCACGTAGAGCCGACATGAATATAAGTAATTAATATTTATTCTATACATTAATCCATAAATCGTAGCAGCTGTGCCGATGTTTATATTGTGACATGCGATTCCGAGGTCGCTACGTTTTAGAGACGTAGCGGGTCCGTCGTGCCTGCGGGGGATGCCCCACAAGCTAATAGCCCCGACGGCGACCGCCGAATAATATTCGAACATACACTTAAATATTAGACAATATTTTGCTTACAACGAAACTTCACCATTTCACAAATAACAATCACCGATCGACACTAGACCGCGAAATTACATGTTTTTATTTTTTTTGTAATGATTTTTTGTGTGATGTAATTTCACGTTCGTCACCGATCCCTTTGTGTAATGCGTGAAAGAAATACAATGTATAAGTGTCGTATTTATATCGCACTAAATTGAATTGGCGTTTGGTTTCATTTTCGCTTTTAAAGCTAGTAATCAGGTGAACGTAATGGCTACGAACTAGTGTAATGGAACATTAAAAAAATACAGAACAACTATTAACAACTCTCGTAACTTACGAATCTGTACAAGAAGCTAGAGAAATTATCCACAAACTAAAAACAATTGCAAAAAAGCATTTTAATATACTTATCATTATTTTATATACATCATTGAATTATAAAAACAAAATCTCTTTCAGTCGCATAATTAAATATAATAATATACATCGCCAGCGATAGCAACAAACATATCGCCAACAGGGATCAGAACTTCTGACAGGGACTTTACATACCCGAAGAGTGGATTGAATACGACACTAATACGGATCGCACACCGAGAACTGAACTGACAGGGTAATCACATAGACAACAAACGATTTACTAAACAGACAAAACTAGTTTTACTTAGTTCGGACTGGGATCAGTTCAGTTATCGGGACGCGAAGTACTCTAAAACAAGCCCCTGCAACCTGCAGGCTGACGACGGCGTCGGTGGCCGCGTTAGTACAGCTTGCCCGCAAACTCCCTGCGCTCATCAGCGACGGCATTGGCTCATACAAGTCCGCAGCCGGAGCAAAAAACATTAATATGGCTATCTTTAATTTGCTTGGCGATAATGGCCGCATCGTATTTACAGGCGAGGCCCGCCAAAATTATATCGATAAACACTACGAAAATATCCGTCTACATTGTATGATGGAGCGAAAACTATGCAAAAACTTAGACGCGAACGTTAACGCGCCGTGACGCGTATTAGAAAGCACATTGTACAACTTCCAAATATGAAACCGCACTCAGACTAACACAATACGAGCCAAGACTGTCGGGCGCGCGTAAACAAGAGGAAATTAAACAGTGTTAACAGTGGAAAAAGTAGTCTGTGTTAACCGTAATACACTACACTAGTGAGGTCCGATAGTAGTTCGTTCAGGAACGCCGACACACGGAGCGCTACTGTCGGCCAGTCCGGCCTCACTTGCTCGCATGACCGTTGCCCAACGCCGGATCGACGACCTGCAAACCGTACGACCTGGTGAGCGCGCAGCGTGTGTCGTCGTTCCTAATGTGGCTGCAAGGGTGAAACGCACAGCGATTGGCATATCTACGTGGACACACTCGAGCGTACGAGGCAATCAATCAATTATAGCAAGTAGACTGTTGTTGATTTTTGAATCAGTCTTTGCTCATATTAAAAACAAGTCAATTTGTCATTTATTTTTACATTGTGTATAGAAAAGAAAATTTACAGTTTAAGCACAAAAGTCACCACATCGCTGTACGTTTTCTTTACACATTCACAACTCGGATTACTTAGTGAAAATGTTGTATTTTTTTAACTTTTTTTTTTCAAATCCGAAATGTTATGTGTCCCGCCACCACGGTTTAACGAAGCAAAGGATATTTTGCCCAGCGAATGTGCAGTTTTCAACCCGTTTGACTGTCCCAAATAAGATGTTTTTAGTAGATTCCTGCCACAATTTGGGACAGTCACAGCCCCAGGAGGTCACGATAAACACAGCTGCGCGCAAGCTACCATTTAGCTGTTACAAATATACAAGGATAATAATCATTATCAACTTTATTGGTATAAAAGGAAATGCTTGTATTTCAATAATCATTTTATTAGACTGCATCTTAGTGACTATTAAACACTATGCACATTATATCTATACCAATAAAGTATATAATAATAAAATACTAGTCTTCAATGTCGAAAAGTCAAGGTACTTGAAACGTCTGCAAGTAACCTGTCAAATACATCCATTCAAATGATTTAATGAAATGACAGACTTTGTAAGTTAAAGAAACCAAACATAAACAGTATTTTTCTTAAATATGAACCACACTGTCTATGGACAACATCGTTAGTATTTGTTTAACATAAACAATAACATATCTAGCATATTTGAACATCTCATTGATTACATCATTTCTACTAATCACACAAAAACACACCGGACACAAGCAATAAAAAAAAATAACAGCTAAATAATAGTGCAAATGAGAAACGTGCTCAAACCCCATGTGTATCGTTAGCTACACTATTGACATGCATAAATGAACATTTACACATTATTGTACTCTCCAATCACATACAATCCAAAAATATTATAGAACATGAAGCTACATAATATATGATAAAGTTGGAGATCCTTATTAAAATAAATAAATAAATAAGTAATATAAACCCATTTGCACCCGTAACTGAAGAAATTATCAAATAAATAAGTTACAAACCCTATTTTGTAAAAAAAAGTCAATTTAAATAAAATCCACAACTGGAGGCTGTGCGTCGGACAGACAGAAAAATAAAATTTAAATAAAATATTAAACACGACATTACTTTCTATCATCAAAAAAATAAAACTAAAATTTCACAAATATTACGCGGCCTATTTAGTTTCTAACGCGATCTACTACTTTACCTTTCTGTAACATTCCGCAAAATGGCTACCACCCGAATATCTATACAACTCTCATAACTACAACAGCTGAAATACAACAAGAAGTTAGATTATTCTCATTCTCAGTAGCCCCCGAGATTGTGGGGGCTAGATAGAAGAGGGCTACTGACAATTGCGAATAACCAAACCACTTAACATACCAGTTCATATTGACACTGAATCCGATTATTTCACTAAGTTTACACTGAAAATATTTTAATCAATTTGTTCTAGGGCAATTTATATTTACCGTATAAAAAGAAGCAAGGAATTTCATTGTGTTATGTTGTATGTGTTTTGTAACGTGTGTCATACCTTATATGATTGATATTTCAATAAGCAAGTAATACTACAAGATTTTTGGAACATAGAGGAATGAAAAAAGGTCTTTTATCAAGTCAATAGTAAATAATTGTAAATAAAATACCAGAGTAATCGAATTACGCATAAAAAATTTAATAAAACAAATAGTCTTTTTAGAACATATCGGTAGAATGAAACTTATGTAAAAGAACCTAATCCTAACTTAAGGTACAGATGTGAAATTCATTGCGGTAATCTCAGTGCACAATGCTCCCATAATTCAACACAAAATAATTCACAATGTAAGCACAAAGTGTTATTAATTAGTAGATCTCGTGAATGGATAACTGGAGACAGAAGGAAGTTCAGTGAAATACAGTTGTGGCATCAAACATGTCAAAAATAAAAACTTGTTTCATAAAAGAAGGATTCACGCTAGCGTCCAGGCTCCTAATATTAATCCACGCATTCAAAATAAATTAGGTTTCAAATTTCAACAGCCCACTTGATATGCGAAGATTTTCAAACCAATACAAATAATAAAATGCGTGCATTTCTTTAGTTAAATAATTTTTTGCAGGTATCCATTACACTTAACTGGAACTAGGTAACCGGTCAGTAGAAAAGTCAGATTCTACTTTGCACTTAGTTAAAAATGATTAATTAATTAATTATTAATTTGAAAATGTTTAGCGAATTTCAAAACTCAAACGAAACGTTATTTACCTAGGTTTTATCAAAACTCTTATAAATCGTCATATTCGATAAAACAATGTTATTAATAGGTTAGGTTCACAATATATTGTAGACTTATAGACTTTCAAATATCACCCACCTATACTTTGACCACTTTCGAAGAAATTTGATTTCGAAGATTAAAAATTACTTCATGTTGAATTCCGAGTAGGTACCTGCGCCTGTTAAATAACATGGTCTATGCGATACCGGGTCGCAATACTGGCCGCCATCAAACAAATTACTTACGTAACGTAGATACACTACAAGTCGACACCAAATAACTTGAGCAATGCGCAGAAGTCGATTTTAGTGCACTGGTGGTGATTGGCGGAGAGGGCACGCGATGATGGCATGCGCGAACTCTCCCCGACTAAGGGACTTTTAGCTCAAGTAATTTGGCGTAGACAGTTCTTGTATGTATTATTATGAGCACACTGTTACATTCCCCTAGGATTGCACTGTACCTAAACGGCTAGTAATGTTTGCATTAATTTGTGCCGTTAAAATACATGGTTGATAGATTTCATAGCAAGGTGATACCAACGGAGTCATGTCTTATTTACGCGTCAAATTTGTACCAGAGCATAATTACGTACTAGTACTTCGTAAAAACAAATTCAATTACCTACCGTTTAGGCCAAGCTATGCCAAGCCTTGATTAATACCTTCGGTATTGTAATCATAGTACCAAACTTCATATGCACATAGGAAATGTCTTACATGGAAATATTTATAAATATAGGATTAAAACCAATATATCCTTATAAACGTTAACTTCGCAAAATTTTAGTGCTATTTGTATATCAAAATACATAAAAAAATAACAATACTCTAATATAGTAAAATGGTAACAACAATGGCACCATCAGTGTATATACTTAAATACAAAACTCACAAGAGGCAATCGTTTGCGTAGAACAAACTTTTAACAAATTACAAGTATTCTATTTGAAAAACGTTTGATAAATACTTTCCCTTACTATCTTAAGTCCGATATCATTAGAAATACTTTGTTAAACATAATCAACCTATGAAAACATTTGCACATTATGTAAATATAGACTTATTCAATCATATAATTGAAATGTTAACAATAAACCCTGTATATATTTTTTTATCTGTAATTTGGATCAATATTTATGAGCAATCAAAATTACATTTTTTTTTATGTTAGAGCAATAAAATTATAAATACTAAAACGTTAATTAATTTTTATATGTATACATTTTTATATTAAAGCTGAAATGGTAATATGACTACATATGTATATATGTCAAAGACAAGTTTGAAGCAAGGGTGTTCATAGAACCGTAAATATAACTATTTTTTAAGTATTTAAATATTACGGAAAATAAAGGTGATTAGTGTTAATAAATAGAAAAAAATAACAATGGAATGTTGCGTGAGTATATGTATATATTTTTAGGTGATGTTAGTTACAATTTATGGTTTTTATATATTTATATAATGCTGGTTAATGAATTTGAGCAAATAGAAACTACCTATTTGAAATACTGCATAGATAGTAACTTCAAATGTATGTTTGCAAAATATTATGCTTTTGTAAATTTAATCTTGGAAACTTTTTATTACAATAAATATGTGTATGTATAATTATTATCAATACACAAGATCACTAGTTAGATCGAGTTTACGAAATGCTATTTTAATTTACTATTTCATATAAAATTTCGTCAGTATAAAATAAAACTGTCAAATTATTATAAAGGTTTCTGAACGTATCAAATGTTTATGCCGCCGTAAGGGGTTCATGATGTGTGTAAAGATTTTAGCACTTCTTTTTTACAATACCCATATAATGATATATCAATTAACACGGAACACCCATAAAAAGTAAACTTTAGTTGTATCACCACAAAAGCTCATTTAATACACACATAGCAAAAGCTAATTGTTATGAATAGTGTAAATAGACATCTGTTACAACTACACAAAAATATTACCTCGAGGCATCCCGAGATTTTATAGTAAATATATTGATAGCCTTTACTAAAATTAAAAATATACTACATGTACTTACCTTTTATATGATGTAAATATGTATTTTGTACAATAATCAAAATAATTAATACTACTTGATAAATAAATATAAAAAGTGAGATGCTACCAACAATAGAGCATGTTATGCAAGCATGCAGTAACTTCATTCTGCACTAACAGCCTATTGTAAGCAAGTAGACGAATATGTGAAAGTAGCGTTTTGGTACTCGCTTTTTAAATGTTTGTTTGTTCACAAACTTATCATAGTTTTATGACGACTTAACATCAGCAATACTTGTTCAACTGAGATCAAAAGAATTGAGTATTATTTTTAAGTAAGAAAATAATACTGTATAATAGCTTTAAACTACATTGACATTAGTAATAAGAGACAAATATCATTTTATGAACATTGCTTCACTACTCCACAACTTAAATCTAAATTTATATCAATAATCCGATAACCACTACAAACTCACTACTACTAACATAGAATATCTAACTGGAATTGCAACATATACAAGAGAAACGTAAATTTACAACGTTTTATTAAGTGAACTGTCATTATTGAAAGTATATAGCGTAATTGAAGAAACTAGTACCAAAACGCCATTTCTGTCTGCTAGTATACTATAATAGTAGGCCTATTCGGGCGGTGGGGGTGGGACAGGGGGCGGCGGCATGGCCGGTAGCGGCGGTTGTTGGGGCTGCGGCGGCTGTGGGGGCGGAGGCCTGGCCTGGTGCTGCGGGTACATGTAGCTCTCCATAGTGTAGTAGTAACCGTCCATTCCCATCCCGTAGTAGAGAGGCGGCGGCGGCTGCACCATGTAGTACGGGAGAGGCTGCCTAAAAGGAGGGGGGACAGTCGGCAAATTCGGTACATTCCAATTGCCTACCTTTGAGTGCTGCGGTGCTCCGTTTTGCCGCGACATCTTAGGGGCGGGCCCAGGCTCAGAGGCGCCAGAGCGCTTCCTGGACGCGTCGAGAACATCACGTGATATCTTGATCTTCAAGCTAGAAGTCTGCGGCGGGGGCGGTGGTGCGGTCAAGCGTTCCTTGGGAATCTTGATCTTTAGACCCGGGCTAGTCGACAGCTTCTCTTTGGGGATAGTGATCCTCAGCGTGCCATCCTGCTGCGGCGGAGGCGGCGGTTGCTCCACGGGCTCTGGGGGAGGACTATCCTTCCTCTTGTCTTTGTCTTTCTTATGTTTCTTCCGCTCCTCTTTGGACTTGTCCTTGTGCTTGTGTTTCTCCTTCTTTTTCTTATCCTTCTTGTGCTTATGATCCGAGCTTTCGTCGGAATTCTCAGGCACAGGCTCCGGCTGCGGGGGAGGCGCTGGCGGTGCGGGGGGTTCGACGACAGGCTCCTTTTTCACTTCAGGTGATTTGCGCTCAGTTGCAACCACGATAGGTGAAGGTTTGGCCAAGCTCTCTTTGAGAAGATTCGACACCATAGCAGGGTCGGTCTCGATGCTGTTCAGGGAACGAATTGGTGGCTCCATTTTCCGCTCCGGGTATCTAGACTTCATCACGGAGCTCCTGTGCGACTCCCTCATCAAGCTCTCGAAGCCTTGGGTTTCTTCGAGTTTCTTAACCACGGGCACAAGCTCTGGCTCGGAGTTGGAATGCTGTCGCTGGCGCTGTTTCGGTGGGTGTATAAGCTTTTGCTCCTTGGCCGGGGGAGACGAGAAGGGAGACAAAATGGTGGGAGGTTGCATCTCCCGGATGGCGGCGGAGGGGTCGGGTCGCTTCTTATGCGGACTGGGGAGTCGGTCATGGAGGAGAGGCAGCTGCGGCGGCGGCCGCATTTCCGGCTTAAGCCTGTGCGGCTGCGGCTGAGGCGGCGGCAGATGGAGCTGCGACATTTGCAACTGCGGTTGCGGTTGCGGCTGCAGCTGCGGCCGTCTCGGGGCCGCCGCCGCCGCTGCCGACGGCGTCGTCGCGTTCTCGGGGGAGAACAGAGACGGCGGCCGCGTCCTCTGAGGGATAACTTCAGGCTGGGAGGTCTGGGTGTGCGGAATGGAGCTGGACATGGATGTGGAGGTGGAGGGGCCGGGCATGGGCGGGCGATGGTGGCGGTGTTGCTCATGCGGCGGCTTCTGGTGCAGGGATTTCAGCTGTGTCCATGCGGGGTGGTGAGGCTTGTGGATCAGGGTTGGCGGACGCGCGTGGTGCGGCGGCGGCTGAGCGCTCGTGCTGGGCCGGGGTGGCGGCACGCCCGGCCGTGCTTGCTGCTGCTGTTGCTGCAGAGCCTGTTGGCGTCTTTCTCTTTCCTCACGCCTCTCCCTTTCCTCTCTTTCTCGCTTCTCCCTGTAAAGGTTATAGTCTATTTTCTGCGGTTGGGGCGCTGCTGGGACCGGTGCGACAGTCGCAGGCACATAACCGCCCGGTAGAGGCTGCCGACGGCGTTCTCTTTCGTATTCTGAAATTAATAAAGAAATTGTTTCGTGCTACTTATCACCATCGCTTCATAGGGGCGAGGAGGCTTGTATGAGTGACAAAGTATGTACAACCACAAATATAAGTGTATCCAAGTTATTAAAATATAACAAAACTATAAATAAAGTGTGGAATTGTAAATACAATGCCTAAGAAATAAACTAGTATATTTATTTGTAAAGTTTACAATGTGAAAACATGTGAAAACGTGTCGTGTATACTTGTGCTAACCTAAAATAAATCAGTACATACCCTTGTCGAACGATTTGTCGATCTCATCAACGTTGCCCTGTGTATGTTTCTTGTCGAAGGGCGAATTGATCAAACCTGGCGCGCATGGGTTGCCTAGCGAGTGGGGGGAGCTGCCGTCCGCTACACAAAAAAAAAACAAAGTAATTTTAATTTTATTGTCCATGACCAAGCCAGATGTGGGATAAACTTTGAAACCAAAATTTTGAAGCGGGTTTTTTTTAAATAGATCGAATGATTTAAGAGGAAGGTTTTCAAGTATGTATAATACATCCATAATATTGTAGAGACACACTAATAAATTTAGAAGTTCATCACTGCACCCGTGCGAAGCCAGGGCGGGTCGCTAGTTATAATAATATGATGTTTTTTAAATTAATTGAATAGTCATGAAGCTATCATCATATGGGTACGTTGCTCTTCCTTCTGAAGACGGCAAAGTTCTTTGTAGTTGGTTTTAAAATTGCAATATATTGGTGATGAGAAATGTGAAAGGCCATCATGTTTTTAACATAGAAAATCTCTAATATATAAAATTAGCGTGTCTCGGTGTTTGTTATTGAACTCCTTCGAAATGGCTCGACTGATTTTCGTGAAATTTTGCGTGCATATCAGTTAGGTCTGCGTATAGGACAGCATCTATTATCATCCCACTAAATGATAAGGGAAAAACAAAAACACCAAAAATTTTTTAGACAACTTGTTTGGATTATTTTATGATACAGAATTCAAAAATACATACAACCCTAAATTTTCAGCCCTCTACGATCAATCCCTACTTTTTAATAGCTATATTAATATGGCACAACAACGTTTTGCTGGGACAGCTATAAAACTAAAACTAACTAACTAGTAAAACTATAAAACTAGTTATTAATAAAACCAGATTTGGATAAATATAATATTGTCATATAGGGGAAAACCAAAGTATGTACATAGAAAACTTAATTATCAAAGGTATTAGGGAATTTACATACAACGTAACTGGCCACGATTGAGCCTGAAACAGGGCAAGTTACTGCCATGCGTCATAGTCGGCTAAGTACTCTTGCACCCTTTTTTGACCAAGCCGTTCTTAATAAATTGTTTTAATTTTGCAGAGGCAACACGTTTTTGTTACAACAAAAGATCAAACATAGTCCTTGATGTGATAATACAATACCTCGAAATTACCAATGACACCGGGAGTACATCACATACGCAACCCAAAATCAGGTGACGCCGTTAAATAGCAAGCTTAAGAAGTACCGAGCGTATTATATTCAATAAAAGCCCACGACAGAGTCCTAACTCACCGGCCTTGACATTCATCATCTTCCTGCGCAGACGTGATGGGCACTTCTCGAAGATGAGCAGGAACTCCCCCGTGAGCCGCTCCAGGAGTTCCATAGTGACAGAGCGGTCCACGTACGAGAACCAGTGGCGACCCTCGTTCGACTGCGGGATCTATGAAGGACAACGTGCCTTGCCCTTGAATTGAGCTCAAAGTGTTTCTACAGAACAGTTCCATTAATATGGAATCGAATTAAGGTTAAGTGGAAGTTTTGAGACTACTTACTGCCCAATTACTCCATTTAGAAGCCAGGTGGATGCAAAAGCATGCAACGACTGTAGGTCTGTACTGGAGACACATGGTGGTAAGGTGGAGACTGTTGGATGCCATGAAGTAGGACGTCTGCGCCAGATCTTTGGGCGCTGCAAATGGAAACACACTGTATTAACACTATGCAATGATTCTATAAAGAAAACAGGCATGCTAATGAATACAGAATGCCTCAAAAATGAATACAGTTACTGTTATAAATTTAAGCTACAATAAAGGACAGGGGAAGAACAGGGAAATGTTATACATGTATAAGTATTTGTCGTCATTATGAGATATTAAATATTTTAACAAGCTATATAAATAAATGAATAAATATTTATGTAATAAATTAGGTCCGCGAATATGTAGGGTTAAATTAATATTAACAAGTAATTTATAGGTTCGATAATATTGATAGTGGTTCAACCGGTACTTTAAAAAAAAAGATCAAATTATCATTGTAAATTCTATGATTTTATAGTGTAGTGTGTAAAGTTATATGAATTCCGTCAAAAAGAAAATGTTCGTATCCAACAGGCATTCGACCTATGTTATTAAAGGTCTCATATAGACTAAACATATTAGAATATAATTCTTGTGACGTCTATTACAGCCAAATAAATAGCAACAATACATAATCTGTATACATTATATACATAGAGATGTAGGCGTAACACATTTGTTATGTGATGTGAACGCAGATTTATAGTGAAAGTGCGACATGAAGTAGGGTAACCATACAATGCGGCGAGAATGAGCGGTGAGTAGTGACACATACACACATCATAAAAGTCTAAGCAACATGCATAAAGTTCCAAATTGAATTGGTATTTTCCTAACCTCTTACATTCTTTGCATGCGACTACCTACTGGACACTTAGGTTAGTCGATTATTTTTTAATTCATAATTAATATTTGCTATTGTTCGAACTTTTAACGAATTTTAATTAAGAATGCAGAAACGTCGAGTAGCGAGACATCCTTTACATGGTGGAGGCGACCTGATTTGACCGCAGACGAAATGCCTGAAGGACCTGAAGTGGGGTATGTGGCATACGGGAACGAACCTATCTGGGGTATCTATCTCGGCGTGAACCGCCCCTTACATACCGACCGTGGCAGCGTTACACTATATATGGCCCAACTCTGCGTTAATGACGTAATTGGCAATGGAAAACATGGAGATAAGCCCCAGAGAAGTTTTAGAGGACTTGGACAGAGTTACAATAACCCAACAGTAAAAGGATTTGACAACAACAACAGAGTAACCACACTGAATTAAATTATCTAATTTTTAACAATAAATTAATTGTGTCTATGTGCTACGCATGAACCCTAAGTTTCACATAAATTAAACACAAATATTATTTAAATAATAAAGAATCAAAACGTTATAATGTAAAAGGAGCAAATAAAATTAAAATTAGTACATGTTGCTAAGACTTTGTGATTTGTGTTTTTGATGTGTGTTTTAAGGTTAAACTCTCCGTATATTCACATACCTGGACTGTCTGTGCGTATTATGTAGAGTGATATACATTGCCTGTAGATATATCGTTACGTTATTCGATTTCGGTCGAGTTCGATGCGGCATTCAGGAACGGTGTAAAACGGGATAGTCAATCGCGTTCTATTTGAACATTTGGCTTCCATAGTTTGTGGCGTTAGTTGTTTAAAATGAAGATAAGATAGGGATTGCGTGAAAGCATAACATTTATGTGCTTTATGATAGATAATAACGTTAAAATCGTTATTTTAATGCTCGAATGTTTCTTTTAATTAGTATAAATTCCACTGCCAAGAATAGGAAAAAGCTGCCAATGATTAATCGTCATAATCTGTAACTTATAAATGTATATCCAAAGTTTCGTGGATTTTCGGAAGTCAAATGATCAAAGATCTATTTAACAAAGCAATCGTCACAGCCAATACAAATACAATATCTGCGAGGGAATTGTATTTAAAAAAGACTGCAGTATTAATTAAAAATATTAGGAGACCAATATGTTACGCTTCGGCTGCCAATTATCAATACAAACTTATATTATATTAAGGCTACTTTAACATACAAAATGTTTGTTGTTTGCTGTGGCCTCAAGTAAAGTGCAAAACATAACTGAAAAGAAAAACCGTTCCGAATCAACCGCCGCACATGCAAACCGAACTCGACGCGCGTAACGGAACGCGACAAGCGTCCATTTCAACGTTCCGTTCCACACAACGCTACGTCCTGCCTGATGAACAGGCGCATTTCGAATTACGCATCGTCCCGGCCAGCGAGGCGTTTGTTTCACGTCACGCGACCCAATGTTAGGACGCTTGTCTCACCTTTGACAAGGTGACACGTGCGTACAACGTGCGTGTGTGGGTGGTCGATCGCGACATCAAACCCTAAAGTCTGTAGAAGTACGTTCTCGTTGAATACCAGGTCCTGCGCCTGTGAACAAACACAGATCACTAACATTTGAACATACAGCAATAATGTTGAACAGTAACAATGAGCAGGCAATTCATTATTTTCATGAACCCCCGCACTAGCATTCCTTTTGCGGGGGGTTCCACAAACATACAATGAACATAGAACAGTAAGACTCGGTGCAAATATCTCAGAGGTACACAAAGATATTTACTCCGTACGGGATTTGGACCCGCGACACGCCAAGCATCGGCAGTAGCTTTGCAAGCTGATACCATTGCGCTGTCGTGCAGTCTTGCTTCGTTGGTCTACTGGTGGTGAATGTTACTCTTGGCTCGGGGGTATAGGGATCGATCCCCGGATTGAGTCGAGATTCCTTTAAAGGTTTGAAATAAGCTGATTGTAATAGGGGACTGCATTTCGGAACCAATATATGAAATTAGTACTTTCATACAGAATGTAACAAAAATCGATAGTACTGGCGACCTATACGATTTTTTTTTTTTAAATTAGTGCCCAGCTGGAGTAGATGGGTGTGAAAGTGTTATAACTTTTGAAATGAGTATAGATAACTCACTCATACATACTACTTCTTTTGAGTCTTTTAGCTCTATTTACTCAGTTCGGATGGCTATATTGTTTTTATTACACTCTGTATACATAGTACAAATGATTTATTATTGATATTATAGCTGGAGAGCTGATGACGAATTTTGGGAAATTCGAAAGTGTAAAAACCATTAATTCCTCACTTAGTGAACCGGACGAGTCTGGTTGAACTACTACTACACAGCCCATACATGACCACTGCTGAGTAGAGCCTCCTCTCCCGTCTGGCAGAACGCTTACAGTTATGTTGCTACTACGAAGCAAACATTAATTTACAAAAAAAAAAACAACAGAAGGTCCCTTTCGCAACTTTATTTTATTATTTTGCATTTATAAACTCCGAAAACCAAAATGCCAGATTGTTTTATCGTTATGATGTCTTAAGTTTTCATGGATTTATCGCATGTTTATTGCATTATTTAACATTAATTTTTACATTAATTAATAATCTAAAATACAAGCGATAAGTCAGTTAAAAAGGGTGGAATTTAAATGTTTTATCGTTGTTGAAGTATTGCTGGAACAGTCCAAACATCTTAAAAAAGTAGCCCCCATGGATATCCTTGTGGTAGTTTGAAATTTGTATAACATATTTATACATTTAATACTGATAATATCTGCAAAATTTCCAGATTATTTGGACGGTTTAAATAACTGATTGAATCGACAAAGTTTTTTAAATGGATGCGACAGAATCCTTTTGCAGAGCCATGGAGCGAGAAAGACTTATTGAGACATCAGAATAATGTTGCAAAACAAATAAATTTCCCAAGTACTTTGGCACCAACTAGGAATGGATAATAGCTTCAATATGGAAAAATTGTGTTTTACTAGTTCGATAAAGACATCTTCTATTGCTTAACCGATTTCTATATAATTAAAGGCTTGGGACTAATCTGGAACCAATCGAAAAAAAAACTTAAAAAAGAGCAATATTTAACTACTTTAAGTATTTGTATGTATGTTCTACTACTCAGCCTAGAAATGACCATCTGCCGAGTCATTAGCCATTATTGATATGAATGTTCACCCATATCGCAATACATGCATGTGGACCTTGTTTGAATCTATCTCAAGTTGCCAAAATAACCTTCCTGTTTGGATTTTTTGCAAACGAAGACGAAGAATTAATGGTATTTTAATCGGAAATTGCCCAAAGCCCATCTCAAAATCCCTTATCATGTCTGGGGCCATTATGTTTTAATTAGACATTTTCTATGAGTTTAACAATATATGTTGGCGTACCTAAATACGCGTCTATTACAACAAAATTAGAAAACCTGTCTATAATTTTAGTTACAAATAGAAAAAATTCGCCAAGATATAATGGCACATATATATAATGGTGGCAATTCACTTCGTGTACTATTCATATGCACGTATCTGTCATATTTGATGTCATAAATGTGTAGTTAGAGCATTTGTCAAAACACAGCATACGAATAGCGATCACGAATGGCCATGTGAAGTACCAGCATTATAATATATCAAAGTAATATGTCATAATACATCGATATTTCGCGGTGCAATCAATAATCACATAACATATTGAAAAATGTACAGAACGGCGTTCTATTCTTATTTGAAATTTAAAGAATTTGCAGACTATGTATCAATAAAAAAAACATGCAACCGAATTAAGACCCTTATCATTTAAACTCTGTTGAAAAGAAGAGTCAACAGATGCATTCCCTGTTTGATGGAAATAACATCAAGTTACACCATCTTTTTGTCAAAGCAATTTCTCTGTGACAAACTATTATGGTCCAAGAGCTGATGACGAATTTTAGGAAGGTCCTCCGGTTAACTTAAAATATGTACATTTAGTCTTAACTTGGAAGAGAATATAATTCATTCATTTGTATAGATTTTTGGATACATTAAATTATGTGTTTCTTACATTATATTTCAATTCCTTACATAATCTGGTTGTTGAAAGATTTTGAACACTTCAATGTCAAATAATGATACAAATTATGTTTATTTTACTTACAATTCTTATCATTCGTAGAACACATAAAATGAAAATGCCTGTTCAAATGTCTGTCGGTATTAGGGTTCATGATTTCTCGAGCTTTTCAATTTCTCGGGTCTCGAGAATTCTCGAGCCTAATTTCTCGGGACTCTCGGGTTGTCGAGAAATTTACATTTACGTACGTTTTCTCATATTATTTGGTTCCAATTGCGTCTAAAAATCAGTGGCTTTCCTCTCATATAAAAGTATCAAATTAATTATAAAACTTTCATCGATGTTATTCAAAAAACATTAATCTTATAAATTTTGTTTTATAAAAATATTACAGAAAAAAAAATTCAGGCTAATAACCATAATGACAGCACCATTTTTAGTTGGTTATTTAGAACTTAAACTAAACAAAAAATCAACATGAAAGAAAACGTAAATATTAGGTTGGGGAAAAAGTCTTTTCGCATTATAGTATGTATGAACTTGTAATAAAATCTTCAGTCCTGATCTTGCACCTCCAGATTTCCACATGTTTAGGTCTCTTCAGAATTCTTTAGGCAGTGTCAGGTTAACATTACGAGAGGACTGCCAAAACCACTTGTCGCGGTATTTTGATCAGTAGTCCCAAAATTTCTATAGCAATGGGATCATGTCCCTACCTACAAGATGGCAAAAAGTTATCGAACAAAATGGTAGCTACATACTTTAGTTAAATGTAAATAAACGATACTAAAAAATGATTTGAAATTTCTTTAAAAAATGCGACGGAACTTTTTCCCCAACCTATTATCTTAACTGACATTACATTAGGATCACAGCACAATCTTGGGCTGGTTATTTAGAAAAAAAAATCAACTTAAATCTTGTAAACAAAATAGCTTGTATAAAACACGAAAGAAATCTTTAATATCTTAAACTCAGGTAGAAAGTAAATGTAAATTATAATTTCATTACAATCATAGCACCATTTATGAAATGTTATTAGAATATAAACAAATTAAAATTCTGCAAGTTTTTTTTCTACAAACGTAAATGATTTCTCGAGTTCTCGACTTTTCTCGAGCTTGATTTCCCGGGAACAAAGCCCAACGATTTCCCGGGAATTCTCGGCTCGAGAATTCCCGGGAATGAACCCTAGTCGGTATTAAAATATTGTTAGAACATTTCAAAGCAAATACAAAATCGTCAAAAACTGGCCTCATAGTAATATCGGTGTAATCGCCGGCCCATTTTGAAGCGAGTAAAGTAAATAGGTGCGATAGAAAAGCCTTATGTGTAGTCATAAGTGCGGGTTAGCAGCTATTTCAAGTTGACCATAAGTGGCCGGAGGATGCGCTCTGCTAGCCTTTTTTTAACTACATATTTCAAGTTGACCAGAGGACCTTCTCAAAAGTCATCACCTCTCCAGCTATTAGACAGTACTTATGTGTACATCGACACCAATAGTAAAACTGGCACTGACTTATAATTCGACTAGGCCGATCATTTTTCCTTGATTCGTTGGCTTACAACGATGGAGTGTGGGGTTTAACACAACATCCAAGCTTGGCTTTTACGGAACAATAATCTATTTCGTTAAGTTAAACTACGCTTCTTTATCACAAAGAAGCATCAATAAATATGGTGCCATATTAGGGACCAAAACCAAAAATTTTGTATACTATTCGTAGAAAACCGCAGGCCAATTTAAGTGAATGAATCTAACCAAACGAAATATTTTATATTTATTGTGAATGATAATTAGTACAAAAGCACGCACTTTACACAAGTAGCAGGGCCCCAAACATGCTATTTTCTATTGAACTGCCCATACGACACGTTGCAATTGATAGCATTAATCTGCTAAAGTCAAAGTTCTTTCAGAGTGCCTGTCTGTATCACGTGCGCGTGGCACGCGTCCCGAACTGACAATATAGTATTATCAGGTTACTAAAACTATCAAATCGACAATCAAAAGCACGATAAAGTCGATTTTGACTCTATTGACTTAGCAAGTTTGGGGCTGCGGGTAGAAAACAGACTTTACGTCTATCTGCTACCCCGTTACGTCGCATATTGATAACTGATGACTACGAGGTTTCAAACAACTAATGCATGGGATATTAGTAAAGCCTAGTTACTACGTGAAACAATGAACTGCCTAGTTGTCTTATATGTCGTATCGTTTTACTAGTTGGTGACGTAGAATACATTTAGCCGGTATCGTTGTGCGGCGTATTCTGGTAATGCGAAACCAGCGAGAATGTATATTGGTCCATGTAAAAAAAAGCAATGCAAACTACAGTGTATTATGTGTGAACTTTCCGAGGAATTATCATTAATAAAATGACTAAATAATAATTGTATTACTAAATAATTTTGTTGTATGTTGCTCTAATCCTTATACTCTAGCTTGCATGTCTTCGGGGATCGAGCCAACTTGATCAGAAATAAATGTCATTCAGGTGTAAGTATCAAATATACAATAAAATGTACGTTTCTATACATTTTGTAAGTAAATCCGGTAACGTTAAAGCGGCGAACTGGAAAATTTACGAGCCAGGAGCAACTCTACCATTAGACCGACGCCACGACGCAAACTCTCGAGAGAGACTTGCGATCATGAACATTTAAGGCACGGTTAACATCTCAAAGGTGCAAGCCACACTAAATACACGTATCCGAACGACGAGATAAGACTGCGCCACAACAATGTACGCTTATATGAAATATATAGAAGCACCGCGACTTGTAAATCGTAATATAATACAAAGAAGACACGAGGCATTCAAACATTTTGTATAAGAGTATATTGGAGGTGCGCGACGCATTATCTCGTCATTCGTACTTTACGACTGGTGTGGCCTGCACCTAAAGCGTAACATCAACGAATCAAAGTGCCTCACACTATCGGTTGTAGGTTCGTTGGCGACCGTACTCTTGTTGGTGGGGCTATCGTAGTACTCATCCAGTACACCTAAGTAGCACTGTTTCCATAAGCAGCGTGCGTGTATGAAAATAATCTATAAAAGTAGATGAAGCGAGAGACGTATGCAAGCAAATTGCCAGCCAGCTGGCACTTATTTTTCTGCTCACACCACAAGGGATCTGACGTCATTAAATGTATGCTATAGGGGAGGGTGAGGCACAATTACCTGTTCTTGGTATTGGTCATTGGCGAGCGCGTTGACTCCTTCGCCTCTATGGAGGCAAACGTGAGCCACCTTTATAACGTACTCCAGCTTCCTCGGCTGCTCCTCTACCTGCGAATACAAAATCGCATCTAAATTTTTACAATATCTTAATACAGAATTTAATGTAACCCAGAAGGAAAGTCGTGCAGAAGGTAAGGTAACATGGTCAGACAGTTATTGAAGACGTAAGTAGATATTACGTACCTTCGCAGCCAGGAAGAGGGCAGCAGCAGCTATGGCATTTCGGTGGAACTGCGTGAAGGAGTGGAACGCGTAGAATCGGTGCATGTAGACAATAGCCGTGTTGATACATAGTTGAGAGCTGTGTCGATACTGAGTTAAGGCCACTTTTTGTTTTAATGGTAACACATTAATAATATCGCTTGATAGTCTCGTGAGTAGGACTAAAGCTTTCCTTTTACTTTGTTCTCAATTTTTAAATATACCCAAAAATACATATAAAACATTAAGTATATATTTTTCAGTGCGCTGACGATCGCATTCTCCAAGAATGATTCTGAAAACGATACCAAGACCTAAGCTTAGGTAAACCAGACGCCTAGTAAAGAATTCAATGTAGTTCCTATGGTACACCCTTACACCATAATACCTAGAAAAAACAATGGTTTCTAACGACTACTAGAAAAGGCTTGCCAAATTTGGGCATCTTGGGATTAGGTTTATATCCATGCTAAGCCGCGGCGGGCAGCTAGTGCAAAATAAATATTTTAGAATGCGAGTAAATTTGTGAAACTAAAATATTATCATGTATAACAAGTCTAAATCCATACACCTGAATAACAAGTGGCTGCCTGAGGCCGAAAAACAACTAAGCCTGTATACCCTTTACATAAAATAAGCCATGTTGATTTGTTCAGCTTATCCATAATTTATGATTTCAGCCAGACATGTCACCACAAACTTATCATGCACCCCTCAGAATTGTAAAAACAACATGTGTCCCTCATTATCTCAATCGGCAGCCTTCTATTCGTCGCGGAGATTCATGTATTCGTTTATAAATTGAGAAAATTGCGAAACTCAAACAAATTGGAGGTATGTGACAAGACATATGCTATAGGCAATGTATTATTTTGAATACTGGATGAACAGAAATTTCCAGTGGCCTGTATCAAATTTAAATTGTATATTAACAACCCAAGGGGAGATGTACAAAACATGTTTTTACCTGTCTCAAACAGCCAGCAAATAAAAATAATAAATTATAAGTGTTGATGCCAAAAATATCTAAACACCTGATGACATTCAGATTACTACTGTTTTAAGTGTAATGGTAGTGTATTATAATAACTTTATAAGTATAAGTAATTATTAACAACATTTTTATCAATACAAGTATGATTTAATGAAATACCAACATATTTCATCTTTTAGGGTGGTCTTTGAATACCCTGTAATAATTAGATAGATATATATATATATATATATATATATATAGATAGATAGATATCTTGTGAGACAATATTGTCTATTGTCTCACAAGATAATAAAATACTCAATAGCACATTATGTAGCACAACATAATTCTATCGAAATGAGGCCTGAAGGAGGGCTTTATAATTATTTGAACTTGAGGCAGTTTATTTTTCTAAATAACAGAACCAAACATGTATGTTTAAGTAATTCCATCCAGAGAAATTATAAGGCAGAGAACTTAGCCGCAAGAGAAGGAAATATTGAAATCAGGGGTCATCCTGTCTGGCCTGGGTGGTATAAAAGGTTTATTTCCCCTCCTGTAATTGGAGTAGGCCCAACTTTTTTATGAACTGTTAAGAACATAATAAACAACATGTTCTAAAAAATATTTCAATATTAGCTCTGTATACTAATACTACCAAACTAATAAAGAAAAATATTAATATTGATAAAATGTCTTCATTAGTTAGTTAGTATACCATTGCCACATCTAAACTCCAGCCAAACTAATATGCAACCTGTTATCATAAACTGTAATGATTCATTGCAAAAACCACTCTGAAACCGTGTCGACCAAATAAGTATTTAAAAATACACAAAAGAGAATAGATAAAACCTTGCAGATAGATACGAAAGTCAAGGTGAAGGGAACCTTGAATATAACTAATGATGTTAAACCTTACTTCCTAAAGCATTTGCCCATTGTTACTTGAAGATATATTGAAAATGTTCAATATTTGCAAGCTAATTGTGTTTTACAAGGGCCAGTTGTTTCAGCTAATCTATACATATGTGTAACTGTTAAACTAGGTATTTTGTATAATACTCGTATATTATGAGCACACTAGTAAACAATTTCACGTCGGCCGAGAACTGGTTAAATCCTATTTACTTGACGTATGTATGTAAGCAACCGTAAAAGTGTTGACCAACCGTCTGAAGCACCCAACCCAAAAACAGTTGTATTCTCATATTGCTACTCGCCCTACCTGCAATCTACACGTCATTGGCGAAAACAAGTTTCAGAACACGAATCACTTTCGCGTTCCTCAAATTGTGTGATCATGATATGTGGCGCAATCGATATAAACCTTACAGCCAAACTAGAATACCAAGCTAATCCAAAGGAGTAGTCCTTTCTGAACCAATACATGATTGTGAAAATTATTTCATGTCAAGCATTCAACTATGTAGTTTGGTAAACTGTGTTCCACAATAATGCTTTTGTGTGAGTCATGAAATTTTGCACACCGTATTGTCAATCCTTTTGTTATGCATAAAGGGTTACACCTTGTATAACCACTTTCAAACCGTTGGGTTATGAAACGTGGCTGAAGCCCTATACATACGAAATTGTAAGGAACAATGATTCTGTTTGCGACCCGAAAGTTATGACGGATGCGTAGTTTGAACGGCTTCCCTTCCATTTTGGTTATATGATTAATACTTGGTAGGTTCTGTTTCGGTTGCCGCAATTTTAATATTCGTATAATATAAGGAATCTCAGAAAGGTAAATTCAAAGTGATAGCCCTAGTTTGGATGTCTCAAATTCGTATATTGTAAATAAAGGTATATCATGTCTCTGTGTTTGCTCCATTGTATTTCGATTTGCCAATCGCGCCAGGCTCTTTCTTAATTTGTAGGTATATTAAAAAAAGACAAGTTAATGATTATTTCTAAAAGGAGCCGTGAGTTTTCGTATTACGGGTGAAATTTGTAAGGGGTCCAGTTATAAAACCAAAAATACGAATTATGCTTCAGAATGTTACATAGACGACATTGCCAAGAAAAACAGGTGTGAAATGCTTATGCTCATTAGTTTACATATCATAAAATTATAATTGAGAAAGTTTTAACTTAATCACGCAGATGTGGCGAAAGGCTTTTTCGAATATTTAGATTTTGGACATTTGAACCAACATGTATTTAAAGAATATAGGATAATTTTTTCTTGAAATAATTCAAGGTTCCTGTGAAGTAGGCCTGTGCTGCAAAACTTCACAATAAATGGCTCTAATTGACTGTAGATTTAGTTAAATATAGATCTTTAAATGTAAGAAAACTACATGGTCTGGAGACAAATTTAGCTGTCTTGACAGCCAGGCAATTTATAGCTCCTAAAATTATTCACCAATAAAAATCAATTCTAGTACGACTGCTAAGCTGGTATGAAATATTTCGTAACAACAACCTTTTTTTAACAGTGATAACTTTTTTTTAATATTTTGTAATGGCAATATTATTGCTCAAAATGATGGTGCATACCTGCATACATATATATACATATAGTCGGCTAATTATCCTCCATATAATTGGAGGTGGCCCATCGCAAAAGTAGAGATATACCTTACCAGCTTAACCTTTTATAATTACACTGCCATTTACACTGCAAATTGTCCTAGTATCCATTGAGCCATTGCCTCCATAATATGCCGCGTAACTGAAAGTGAATGGAATGGTACTGCAAGTGTTGATGGTAAAAGCCCTGATAGGTGGTCTTCAGTTCTATGTATAAATGGGAGGTGTCTGGTGCAATGGAATTTCTGGATGCAAGATGCGTCTATACTGGCCACCCACCTATACAACCGTGTAAACAAGTTTGTTCACTATTGGCATTTGAAACATAAGCTCAAACAAAAATTAATTTGATAATGTTTCATCCCGTCTCATAGAACATGGAAACCTCTCCCAAAGGAAAGCAGCCTGGATGCCATATTTTCTACCAAATTATACTTCAATATATTTTTGTCAGTTAAGTAAGTTAGATACTAAATAGTAATTATTTATAGAAAATTATTATAGACTATATTCAATAAACTTCAACATAGATACATATTACCAAATTTGGCTTTCTGACATATTGATTTTTTATTATGGGTTCTACATTTTCCATGACACCTTAATAAGTTGGTATAAATCATTCACCATGTCTCAGTAAACCGAAACCAGCTTGAATTTTAGTAACAATATTAGAAGGACTAATTTAGGCAGCTTTTATTTTGGTTGCCCCAAAATAAAAGCATTTAGCACTGCGTGTAAGATGCAAGAAAAAATCTATACTAATATATAAAGCTGCAGTTTGTTTGTTTGAACGCGCTAATCTCAGGAACTACTGGTCCGATTTCAAAAAATCTTTCAGTGTTAGATAGTCCATTTATCGAGGAAGGTTATAGGCTATATTTTATTTTCAAAAGAATTAGGGATCCGTATGAAAATTGCGATTTTGTAAACCAAGGTGTAAAATCGAAAACCTATTTATGTGTGCGCCGCAAAAACTATTGACAATGGAACAAAATGATGTACTACGGGTTTGTAGGTCTTATAAAGATCTACAAAAAAGTCCGTGAGAGCACATATCTAACTATCATAGTTTAGCCACAAAAACCGATTTTATATTCATAAAAAATATGCACGGGTTCGAAGCCCACGCGGGCGAAGCCGCGCCCAAAAGCTAGTATGTGATATTTTTTAAGTATGCAAAAATTAACAATTGTGAAAATGTACTATGACTCTTAGCAGACATAAAAGCAACTATTATATTACAATTTAAGTAGTGAAGAGTGCAAAATATTTTCAACTTGTTAGATGACTAGGAGAATAGGAAGACCCCACAAAAGGTGGTCTGATGATCTGAAACTCATTGCTGGACCACTATGGCAAAGAATAGCAAAGGATAAAGTAAAATGGAAATCGCTGGAGGAGGCCTTTGTATCAAAGATACGCTGTTTGGAGGACTGAAGTGTACCACCTAATTTAAAAATTAAAAATGTATAAATATTATATCATGTAAAGACACTGTACTCTATTCAGTAAATAAAGGCTTTGAAATTGAAAAAGATGACTCATGACACTCATTTTTATTACATGTATTATTATTGTGCAATATTCAATATGCAAATAATACATTCACAGCTATCTATGACTCATTTATAGCTTTTGTATTTGAGGTAAATAAATCTATACCACTTTAAATAGTGTTTAATGTTTCAAATATATTTTAATGCAAACATTATAGTAGCATTTTGTCATAAAAGAAGTAGTTAAAATAAAAAAGAATGCATAATGAATATTTAGTAGAGCTAAGCAGAATGTGGTTTTTATTTTCATGCAAAAATTCTATTTGGCCAATTTTTGCTAGTAAATTTTAGATATGAAGATAAGATACTGTTGACATAGATTTTTGGACACACTTAATACTTCTGAATGTTAAGTGGATGTGATTTTCTTTATTCAATTTATGAGTTTACATCGTTCAGCTAGACTACAAAAAAGTATTTTTTTATGTTAAACTACTTTTAATTGAACAACTCAGTCATATTTCATAAACTGATGTGAAAGGATCATTTTCTATTTGGTTGGTGATGGTTCTAGATTAGTCTCATAGAAATCGCAACTGGATCAGTAGCTGGCAAAATACTTGAAATAAGTGATTTGTGAACAGTGAAAACCTAAGAAATCATTAAGTGAATTGTATGAAAGTATAAATCATGTAGGTAATTCGAATTTTCGAGTCAGAATTGCAAACTTTGCATGTCTATCAATGAATCAGTTATATTTTACTGTTATGTATGGCATATGCTTTTAATTTCAGTTAAAATAGTGTGAGCTAGTAATATTTCTAGTGCCGATTTTTTCAGCATCAAAACCAAATGTTTGTTTCAAGCTAGTACTAGTACTCAAAAGTGGCCCTTAACAGGGACACTTCAAAGTTGAGCCTCCTCCAAACACATGGAGAAAAAATTAGTCTATTTTTCCAAATTGGCCAGACAACCTGTCTTTAAAGGAGGGCACGGGTTTGTATAAAGTTTTCTGTGTTATGACTAGTTCCTATGCCTCTTGCCTTCCTTTAGTCGCATTTTACAACACCCTGCAGGTAGAATGGGTTGGTGACATTGTGAATACATCACCACGTGGACCACTAATTGTTACTACTAGTCCCACTGCTGAGTCGGGCCTCCTCCAGTTACATGGAGGGTAATTAGCCTACAAAATGTATTTAATGTTTCAGAATATCTTGAACATTAACAGGCTGTGGATTTAAGAATGCACAAAGTTAATTCCAGTAGTCATTTTTTTGGTATTGCAGTAACATTATATTGAATCTTAATTCATGTCAATGTTATATACCAAGTATTTTGTGGCCTCTGTTAGCTTTTAAGGTCAGTGTATCTTAATCAATACATAGGTCAGGTTTTGCCTTGACCTTCAGTGTTATATTTAATTAAATACAACAATGTAAGAACATTTATAATGAAGAGATATCACAATATTGAGATGTAAAGTAATATATGACTTGTGATATCTTATAAAGGGTTGCTATGTGTTATAATGAAGACAAGTGATAGAATGACTACATAACTGTATCAGTTGTTTTCTTCGCAATGGTTAGAGGACTTTATTAAAATAATCAAGGTGTTTGTTATGCAACTTAGAAAATCTATATTTTTTAAACTGTTCATAGCAATACATGAAACATTAACTGTGAAGTCAATATAAACTGAATTTGTATGGCTGTGTATTTTTTTCACAATATTTAACTTGTGACCATCATACATAGACACAGCACCATACACTCAACACATGATCTGTTGAGTGTATGGTGCTGTGTGGATATAGTTATCCCATAATTAGCACCTGGTCTTCAAGTTAATGCATTCTGAAATATTTTTCTTTGTTTCTGTACATTGGGTGTGGTCTGTCAAGCCCAGTGCATCAAAATGTGAAAGCTTGCAGATGATTTACACTATGTCTAAATACTACAATTCAATGCATGGTCAACTGTTACATACATTCTTCTGATTTCACGCAAATCAGCTCAGTTGCAACTAAAACACCACCAACCAATATGTTAGAAAGTAGTATTGACTAAAACAAGTCGTAATTAAGAAATAAAAATAACACGAGATTGATGCATGTATGAAAATGGTTAGTAAGAAAAAAATCGATAAGTATACAGGAAAATTGCGCACAATGTGCGTGTTCCAAGAATTGAGTCGATATACAGTTTTAGCGCGGACAAACAGGTCGATAGCTACAGGTCCTACGTCAGCGCGCAGGCGTCTCGACCAAGTACAGCTGTAGGATCAGTGACCTCGAAAAAACCACGCCACCATTTAATTTCTCGAATAATCTTCCACTTATCAATCTTCACAGACATTCGTCACCAATTTCACCCTCTTACCTTTAGAAAACGGAGCGACACTCACGATGTCAGGCGGAAAATCCCATGCAGCAAAGCGAAAGTGGACGGATGACGCCTCAGGCCACGATCTATTTCGTCATCATTTTACCCAATTACACTCAGCAAATTCACTTTTATGACTTTTTCCACTTATAGATTTAATTAATTACATGATTTTGTATCAGTATACCGATTTATTTACGAGGCTATCTCAAGAAAATGCGTTTTGGCATATGACTCGACAAAAACATTCGCTATCACCACATTTTCAAAAGGATACACTTGAAGCCTCTGTCCCATATCCTGTATTAAGTTGGCGGCTTGTTGCCGATAGGCCAGTTCTTTATCTGCATCTAAACCGCATTTTCTGCTTGGTGAATTTTGTAGCTGTTCTCTGGTAAAAAACCATTTTTCTTGTCCACCAGCCATTGAGTGGATGTAACGACTGAGCTCAAGAAAGCGCGACGGAGAGCGCTATCCGGCGTAAGTGTTCGAGTGGGAAAGGGACAACGCTATAGCAGCGGCGGCCGGATGTAGACCACGTTAACATTAGAGTGATTTTAAACTAAAAAAATTACATGGTGAATGTAGGGCACTGAAGTTAATTACATAATAAAAACTAAACTAACACTATTATTTTTGGAGCTACGTTTTAAAGTAATCTCATAACTGAAAATATCATCACCATTCGAAATCTTGAGGTGCCCTCAATAGGACGCCATTGTAAAATTCGATGGATAACGTAGTGAGGTCTCCGGGGGCAGAATGGTGATCTGCAACAATTACAGGTAAGTTCCACATAAACATTAACTTTTTCCACTAAGTGTCGGCTATGGTCTTTCTTTTGTGCATATTTTAGTAGCGAATTGTTATCTTTTTAATACATTTTTGACGACCTAACAACTACGAACCTAAATACTGTAACACCGTGCAAATGGCCGTCCCACCACTGTTTACAACACACCTTTTCATTAATATTTTGATGTTTAATAATTGTTCCTATTTGACAATGTTTATTAGACTATTAATAATATTATATTATTTTCACTACTATACTATACTTTAAATTGAGTTTATAGCTATTGTTTAACATAAAGAGTTGATAATGACTAATACTATCACAAAAGTGAGAGAGCAAGCAATATACAAATTTACGCGGTTTGCCTGTAGCTTACGTGGATTTAAAAAAATCAAATGATCCAATTGTTATTGCGTAATAAAATTGTTTTCTATAATAAACTATTAATTCTGTTCATAGTCGTTAGTGAAACTTATAATTTATTTATATCTTAGGTTAGGAAAGCCTTAATCGAAAATGTTCTCGATAAGAAGTGAGAATTGCCATCAATTGCGAGCTCATAATATTAAAGTTTCTACATGTAAGTTAAATTTCATGATCTTTAAAGTAAGTAGTGACTTTATCATAGTTATTTATTTAGTGCAGTAAACCTTAAAAAAATGGTTTGTTTAAATCGCATTATTAATAAATCCCAGCTTGACTGTTTATTTCCGCATTTTCTAGCTTGTTAAGCCTGTTTGACTGACTGGCCCACGGCCTAATCTACGGACCATTGATGAACGTTCACATTTATTTTACCTGTGACATCTGTCATTTTTGTGTTTCCTTTACGGAGGGACCCGGAATGACCCGGATATAACATTTGACACAAACTATGATGAAAATACACAGACACTGTAGTTGGCAGAGACGATTTTGAAATTAAATTCACTCCGAATTGTGTGTGTAGTCTTTAATTATTATGTCGAGCACTACAAAAACCGACGGTCTCCCCTACGGTGTCTGTGTGTTTTCGCCCTTATCATCATCATCATCATACTTTCCTTTCCCATTATCTGGGGTCTGAGCAATGTGTCATAGTCCTTCCTTATATTTCTTTAAATAATTTCTTTCATATCTTCATTCACACAATGCATCCATCTCTTTTCTGCCCTGCTTTTCTTTCTTTCATAATAATCATCTTTATAGTCGGATGCTCTTCATCTCATACAATTACGTCTTGTCAAACCATGATAACCTTTTAAACCGAATTTTATCTTTCACAATCGCCACTGTCATATTTCCTCTAATAGGCTTACTTCTTACTCTATGTATTCGCGCATCCACACATCTATATTAGCGCAACTCTGCAGAATGGACGACGCTATAGACTCTCGTTTTTGTGGTCCAGCATTAAGCACCGTAGAAAACCACAGGCCTTGAAACATTTCGTTTCGGGTTATAGTTCTTTCTGTTTCTATCCCATTATATCCCGAGGTTGTCGGTAGGATAAAGGAAAATGACTACGCCGAAAACCTAGCCGTAAGAGTAGGAAAACTTTAAACGAAACCCTGTGCCAACCCGTCTGGCCAGCGTGGCACAGTAGGGTTATGGCCCGCCCTGTAAAGGAAGAAGGCCCGACTCAGCAGGGCGTCGTTTGTGGGCTGAGGAGTAGTAATAGAAGTAGTTCTTACTGGTATTTTTGGGTCACATGGTGCTCGTGATTTATCGCTATTTACGCTATCCCGGTCACACCAGAGACTAACGAACCCAGGTATTGTAAATTTACTAAGCCCATAAACCCACTGCTCTGTCGGGCCTCACCGCATTACAGGGAGGGTAACGTGGTCCCCTATTCTAAAACATTCGAAATGTTATAAGTTTTCAAAAGCATGGTGTGCTTGATTTGTTAGATTGCAATTCGCGCTTTTAAAAAAAATCGACAACGATCTATAAAGAATGCAGGTTATACGGCTCTCGCGGAAACCTCGTTCTTCTAATACAAACCTATAACAATCTTAGCAAATAAATATGGAAGTCATATTAGCGAAATATCGCAATAATACGCTTACTTAGGTTGGCCTAATTAATAGATAGAGGTAAAATAACTGTGTACAGTCTGTACATAACATAAATACAGTATTTTTTATGGGGACATCCCATAACCTGCTCAATGGTTCTATTTAGTTAGTGTAGTATAAATTTTACTTGGCTTGTATATTTTTTAGTTAGATTTGTTTTACTTTAGACAGTATGTTTATGTAAACTTTCACTAATTTAAGGATTGTAAATTTCCTTATGTTAGTGAAAGAGTCGTTATCGAGAGCAATTGTTTTGAATTGTAGAAGTCCCAAGACACGTAGATGCCTTGAAATATTAGTTTCCTGTATTTTTGTGATATATTCTTAAACAAACATAGTTATTTCAAATATATATTTAAAAATAATAGAAATCCCATCGACAACTAGGTCGATGACCTACGCTACCGGTGGTTAAACCGGCCGCCAAAGAGCTCCAAAGAGGGGAACCTCCTCACAATCCTTGCCGAATCCAGGATGAAAGCCTGTGATAATTCATTAATTGTTATTTTTTTAGTTAATACATCCTCAGCCACCATGTCACATCAGCCTAGAAAGGTGGTCCACCTACCAAAAGTGAGGATGCTTAATCGTGGAGGCCGTTTAGGCCCAGGCCTACGAATTACGAACGTCAAGTCTGCCAAATCAACAAACGCTGAAATGACTAAAAAGCAAGAAGAAGACAAACTTAGAGCACAGGTATTATTTGTACAACTATTATGCATTTCAATACTAAGGTGTGTGTGACACATATTATAGGTGATCGCAGTGATCAACGCCATCTATTATTTTATAAGTAATCTGCATTGATTCAAATGCTAACGCTCCGGTAACCGTAACACTAAAATGTAATCCTAAATAACATTTTAGTGTTACGGTTACCGGAGCAGTAGCGAATGACAGATCGGGGAGACAAATTATTGTTATAATCCAAGCCTTTTATCCGGAAAGCGCGACAGGCGATCTATTTGAATCGGGTTAGAATTTAATGAATAAGAGTGATGATGCTATGTGATTATGCCAGAGATTCTCTGTTTTTTATGATGTATTTTTTATGTGCAGCTACAGAAAGAGATAGTTTCAAGGAGTCGTATGTGCGCGTACAAAGGCTATGATTGCCAGCTACCGGTGTTGACAGGCAGGCAGTACTGCTTCCGGCACATACTGCGTGACCCTAGCGCCCCCTACCGGCAATGTGCATACACTTATAGCAATGGAAGGCGGTGCAAGATGCCCGCGCCGGATGACCAGCGGGATGGCAGAGATGCTGGGTAAGCGTGACCTGAATGATCTCAAATTGTGATTGAGATTTAGTATTTTTCTTTTAATTAAATTTACCTAATTGACTCATAAAGAAAGCCCATCACCATTTACCATTTCATGACTCTGTGCTGAGGTAGGCCTACCTTCAATTTCATTGAGTGAAATTAATATAGAGTACCTACATTATCGGATTTATGATGTATTTTGCACTATGTTAATATTTTTATAATTAATTTATTCGGGAAACAGTAATATTTTTTTAAACATTGTTGTGTTATAAAATAAATATAGAAAATCTTAAAGCAATCAAGTTTTCTCTAATTCATGATACATTGGTAATGCTTTTAGATAGTACAGAACAATACAAGATCGCATCTGTGGCTTTCCGGCGACCTTAACCAGGTCGTCGTACAGAAATATTCCTACCTAATTTCAAATCTCAGGCAAATGTTTAAACATGCGACAATGTGAGAGTAAAATTACGTTATATTTATACTTCCCAGGTTATGTTTCGAGCATGCCCGTGCAGCGTTCTACGCAAGACAAAGGAGTACTGCGCCAGCTCCGCCTGTCTGTACCACCGAGACCTTACTCCATCAACTCAGCCACTATGTCAAGTAAGTTATAATAACAGAGTGCAGTTAAATTAATTACTGCTTTGAAAGCTATCACACAACTTATCTCGCCCCATATGTGATCCGTTTGCTGATTTGAGAAGAAATACATCAGTATACTTCGCCGTGTAGACATTTTAATATTTACCATTATTTTCTTTTATTTAAAATGAATTCACGTGTCATTTGATTTTGCAATGTGTGATGGTGTTGAAATTACATTTGTAGTATAAAATATTTATATTGAAAATTTTAAGGAATGAGTATAACGACCACATTTTCACTTTGTTGAGTGGAAGAGAAGCCTGTGCCGACCCATCTGGCCAGCGAGGCACTGTAGGTTTATTATCCTCCATATAATGGGAGAAGGCCCGATTCAGCAATGGGTTATTTACGGATTCAGTATTAGCCGTAGATAAATTTGATAGTACCTAGGGGAAAAAAATACTTTTAGCACTGAGGTAGATTGTGATAATATATTTGTTTTTATTTAGACCAGAGAGACATCGGACCTCATCATGTGCCTCCTCGGTGTCTGTGGTCAGCGAGCCTTCGGAACAGGACCCGCCTAGTCCCCAGGCTATCGATCCATTCAGTGAGTATTCATTATCAACTTACAACTGCATGCAACTGCATATTATACATAATTAAGGATAGATGAGATGACTTTCGAATATGATATGGTATTTCTGGCTTAAGTATGTACAAATGTCCCTTTAAGATTGAAATCACCGTTATTCTAAGGTAATGTATTTCTGAATGTAACACGATAGAATTTTACGTGACATGTGACTCAAATAATCAGTGCGTTGCAAACCATTATATTGCCAGTTCAAGATGTTAAATTATGAATGAAAGTTCTAATCTAAATTTGTGGCGTAGTCCACATTATGTACTAATGGTCTATATATGCCCCATTCCATTCTGATGTCCTAAGAGCCGACTAAAGGTAATAATTCCAAGAAATCTAGCCGTGTGACAAGGAAATCTTTATACGAGACTCTGTACCGACCTGTCTGGCAAGCGTGGCACAGTTGGCTAGTTTCCCTTCTTGTGGTAGGAAGATACCCGACTTAGCCGTGGGTATCTTCTGGACTGAGGCGGCGGTGTTGATATTCTTACGACATGTATTATAGTAACCAGGTCTAGAGCTGTGCGATAGTTTATTGCAGCTTTCGCCATTAAGCTGCTTTAATGCTTTATTGCGAATTCATATAACGTTGATGTCAATGCCAATAAGCGATTTGATTTAAGTGTGTGTAAGATTGTGTGACATAAAAACCGCTTTTTATTTTAATATGTTTCTTTTGCCATTGATTTGCAATTGCCGAGTTTAATTTGATGCAGCGACTTACGGATATATTTTATTAAAAACAAAATAGCTGCAAGTGAAGTACTAGAGGATTCGGAACAATCTAGAACCCAGGCTCTGTGGAGCTTATTGCTGAGGTGATGATGAAAATTATGAACTAGAATTCGTTGTTGAAGATCAGGTTGTTCTGGAAGTCTTATCTCCAGCAGTGGATTTCCTAAGTGTAAAATGAGGAGGATATAGTCCCGGTTAATCCACTTGAGAGGACGGTCTTGCGCAGAATCAAGTTGACCTTCAAGTCCCCTCGTATGACTTACATACGTAACTGGTTCAGCCTCGTTTAATAAAAATGGACTGTATGTACCCTATATCATACAAATTGCTGTACCCTTCGTGCGTTGTTACGACTCGAACTAAAATAAATGTGAAGGAAAGACATTATACAAAGTTTCCTTTTTCGTTTTTTGTTCAGAAACTTTCATAGGCCCATGTACCACCCTTTGCTGAAGATCATCACATGATCAAATGCATAGTTTGTGATTCTATATAGGACATACTGATCACTATGGTGTTGCAATGTAAAACCATATCCCAATGTAGAAACTCCTTCTTTGTGATGCTGGCTGGCATATATACGTCATATATGCCAGTTAATCAGAGGTACAGTAGCTCACAAACATCTAAAACCAAAGCGCAAGAAGCAGGTCAATAAGCCGCAAAAGAAGGAAAACGATACAAACCCGTCTTCCCAGCGAATCACAGTAGGCTAATTAATTTAATTCCTCCATAAATTTGGAGGTCCGACTCAGTAGTGGGTCATCTATTGGATGAATTGATGAAGTATTTAGAATTTGATAACAAACGTTATGCTCTTGCGAAATTCCTGTTGCTTGCTTACTACTGGCGAAGCTATTGGCTATGCCACTATTACTTTGCATCTGCATCTGTGTCTTTGTGTTCGTGATTTAGATAACATAATATCCCAATTCCATCCTGAAGGTGTCGTATGAGTTGACAAAAGTAATTGACAAGGCCGATAACCTAGCGGTAACAGTTTTAAACGGAACCCTCTACAAACCCGTCTCGCCAGCGAGGCAGGTTGGTAGAGGAGTAGGCTTATTTCCTTCCCGTAATTGGAGGAGGCCCGACTCGGCAGTGGGTCTTATGTGGGCTGAGTATTAATAGTATCGGAACATTGCAATGTTTCTCATGTATTTTGCTTTGCGCTTGCACCATATGCTGGCTGTTCATATGACTATTTGTAATCGCTATTTTTGTATCCCTTCTTGTATCCGTGTGGTGACGGATTTAGAATACATAGTGTCGCCACTCCACTCCACCCTGAGGGTGTCATAAGAGCCGACTGAAGGAAATGACAAGGCCTATAACCTAGCCGGATGAAAAGGAAAACTTGACACGAAACCGATACGATGACCCGTCTGGCCAGCGTGGTACAGTAGGCTAATGACCCACCATGTAACTGGAGCAGGTCCGACGCAACAGTGGGTCATATATGGGCTGAATAGTGGTAGTATCACTTTTTAAACGAATATCCCTTCCACACACGACGCTAAATTTCAAATATGGCAAATAGAGAAGTGAAGGTCTGTTACGTAATCCTGGCGACAATGTCAAGGAGGTATATGTGCCGAGCGCATGTACGTGAGATACTTGTAATGTAACTGGCACCTTATGACGTGAGATTTACTGGGACTTACCGTGGGAATTTCATATTTGTTATGTAGACAAATGAAGCTAACCTATGTCCGAATATTGCAATTGTGCAAATACTCGTGGCAAAGTGAAATGCCAATAGTCCAGTCATTTTAGGCCAAATTAGGTGAATGAAAATGTATTTGTGTATAGAATAAAAAATAATATTTAACCTTAAATATAACGAGTTTTTGATCGGGACTACCAGTTGACCTCACATGATTCTCTGAGCGCGCGCTCACCGCCCTCTATCGCGAAAACAGTACAAGGTATGAAAAAATGTTGAATACAAAAGTTGTAGAGAATTTATTTTTCTACAATGTCACTATCACTACATAGTATAAAACAAAGTCGCTGTCTTCTGTCCGTCCTTATGTATGCTTAAATCTTTAAAACTACGCAACGGATTTAGAAGGGTTTTTTTAATAGATAATGATTCAAGAGGCTGGTTATGTCTATTACATGCATAAAATTGAAGAGAAACAATGATAAATTTAGATGTTCATCATTGCACCCGTGCGAAGTTGGGGCGGGTCGCTAATTGATATTATTTATAAATACCGTAAAACCTATAGAAAGCGAAGCAAAAAACATGCGAACATCCAATGATATGTGATTTTTTACGTGGTAATATACTGGGTATGTCGATTTTACAAATTGGACTACAACGGAAACAAATGCTAAAAAAAGAAGTTTTTAAAAATAGACGTCTATGGTAATTATTTTGCTAGCGATTTCACTGTATAAGATTTTTTGTGTGTTAGCACTGTCGAATGCAATTGTGTTATTCGTAGCAGTGGTGTTTCAAGCATTTAAAATAACTATACTTTGACTGCGTGACATAGTCGACTAATTTCTCTCCTTTTGTAGGAGGAAGCTTCATACGGCAGTGGATAATTCTTTTGGGTCATGTATGACCCATCTTCTCCATCTACTTGGATGGCAATTAACATACGCTGGCCAGACGGGTTGACAACGGGCTTCGTATCAAATTTTCCTTCTCCAGCAGCTAAGTCTATGGCATTGTAATTTTTTTTCATTTCGACTATCTGTCACTACATTTTTAGGGTCATGGGACAAGGAAATATTCGAACAGTAACAGTTTAGATTAATACTTACCGATCCTCTTTTGCGAATTTGAAGACTATAGAAATATCACATAAACCTGGTTATATAGTGAAAGAAAAACCCACTGACAATTATTTCTATCGATCCTGCCAAATGTACATGGCCCAATTAAATTTTCAGAGCACATAGACGCGATCGCCGTCAACGCGGAGTACTCTGCGTCTATAATGGAATGTGGCAGCGCCAGTGACAGTGACGGGGAGAGCGTAACTCTAGGCGTCGCCGGAGACTGCCGTGCGGGGGCTCAGGAAGACCTCTCCGACGCCGAAGATGTACCCTGCGAAGAGCTGCCCTTATGGTAATCTAGACACGTTGACCACACCTCGGAGAATTCAAATAATGAGTCTCATCAGAAAAGTGTTTCTTTGAAAAAAAAAGGAGTGATGATGAAACTTTTCCTGTCATCATCATTCCAGCCCATAAATGGTCCTCTACTGAGTCGGGCCTCCTCCAAAGACATGAGGGAAAATTAGCCTACTGTACCACGCTGGCAAGACGGGTCGGCACAGGGTTTGTATCAAAATTTCCTTCTCTTTCGGCTAGGTAGTCTGGCTCATGCATTCCTTAAGGTGATTGCTCCAGGGTAGCCCGCGAAATTCCAATTTTCCTAAGGTTTTTTGCAATTTGCAGGTCAGTGCTAGGTTGTATGTTGATTAAAGTGTTATTCGCGACTGTAAGACGTATGTAGTTATAGAATAATAATCATCAAAATCATCAATACAACCCTCCAAGCTCATAAAGGTGCAAGAAAAACTTTTTCAACGTCAAAGTCATTCTTGCACCTTTATGAGCTTGGAGGGTTGTATTGATGAGTTTGATGATTATAACTTACAGCCGCGAATCAAATGTTCATCATCATACAACCTGGCACTGGCCTGCAAATTGCAAAAAACGTAAGAAAATTTGAATTTCACGGGCTACCCTGGAGCAATCACCTTAAGCCGCTTTTTACGACGCCCTCAGGAACCATCCTGGTGTGGGTTTGTGACATTGTGTATTCCAAATCCATCACCACATGGACAACACACTGATGCAACTGCTAAGTTAATGACACTGTGTGTTATAAATCCGTCAGTGTTGCCGAATAGCACCGTATTGCCACGCTGCATGTGTGGCATTGTAGGCAATTTCCCCCCACAACATTGGAGTACGAACCTGACTCGGCATTGGGTTATTAATGGGCCGAGATGATGGCAGTAGCCAAGTGCCCTTGGTACGATAGAAACATAAATATGTATGGGATTGACACTACACGTGATGAAAGATTTAGAATACATAGTATCACCAGCTCACTTCATCCTGGGGGTCTAGTAAGAGCCGACGAAAGGAAATGACAAGGCAGAAAACATAGCCAAAAGAGAGGGAAAACTTGATACAAAACCTCGTGCCATCCCGTCAGGCCAGTGTGGCACAGTAGGCTAATTCCCCTTCCTGTGATGGGAGGAGGCCCGACTCAGCAGTGGGTCATTTATGGGCTGAGTAGTAGTAGTGGTGACAGATTTAGAATACATAGTGTCACCAGCTCACTTCATCCTGAGGGTGTGGTAAGAGACGACAAGGCTGAAAACGTAGCCGCAAGAGAAGGAAACCATGCCCCAAGCGTGGCACAGTAGGAGACTTACCCTCCATGAAGATGGAGGAGGCCCGATTCGGCAGTGGTTCATTTATGAGGGAAGTACGTAAGTAATTTCTGAAATCCTTGCACGCTAGGAAGGCAGCCGTATACACGGCGGAGGAGGCAGTCAGTGAAGCGAAGACGGCGCTGATCTTGCTGCAAAGCGCGTACATCCGTCAAATGGACCGCCTTCGGGTTCTACTGCAAACGACTCGTCTACGTTACTTGCGGGCGCTCAAGGCTGAGAAGGAGCAGTATTGTGAGTACGGTCCACAGCTTTTTCGACATGGACCGTGTGGTGGTTAGAATACACAATGTCACCAACCCACACCATCCTGAGGGCGTCGTAAGACTACTACTACGCCACGCTGGCCAGACGGGTTGGCACAGGGTTTCGTATCGAGTTTTCCTTCTCTCGCGGCTAGGTTTCCGGCCCTGTCATTACCTTTTGTCGGCTCTTACGACACCCCCAGGATGGAATGGAGTGATGACATATATACTAAATCCGTCACCACGCGGAAAGAGCCCATCTGAGTTCAACCTTTTTATTTAGTTTTGTCAGCTCCTACGACACCTTAAGGATGCAATGGGGTGTTGACACTATGTATTCTAAATCCACCACCACACGGTCTAATGGAAAAGTATTCCTGACTTGTACTTAAGCTTCTCCCATCATCAAATGCTATGCCAACTTTGATATGTTTTCAATCGTTCGCAGGCAGTATAAACTCGCAGGCCCGTAGCGGTCCGCTGACGGTGCGTGAGAGACGACAGCTGGGCAAGCTGAAGGCTTTCTCCAGCTATCACAAGAAGCATGGCGTCGACGCCGTATTGGCCAGGAAACTGCAGCACAGGAGGGCTCGGGTAGGATGTCCTTGACTTAATTTATACGAATAGTAGCTGACCCCGCAAACGTTGCTTTGCCATATAAATCGACTGTTCCGAAGAATACAGACCTGAATGAACAGAATGAACTCTATTCTTCATTTAAATAATATAATACGAAGTTCAAAATAGTTTCAAAGCAGTATTGCAGATAGGTCTATTCTTCGGAACAGTCGAAATATCGTTATTAAAATTTGGTGTCGATCGTAGAGGGGTGAATATTTAGGGTGTTATTTAAGTAAGCTGTTAAAAATAGATTTTTTTTTTGTTAAAATAATAAATTTTGGGTCGGAGCACCCTTAACATTTACGGGGGATGAAAAATATATGTTGTCCGATTCGCAGACGTAACCGATATGCACACAAAATTTCACGTAAATCGGTCGTGCCATTTCGGAGGAGATTAATATCAAACACCATGACACGAGAAATTTATACATAAGAAGGTCCTTCTTACCGGGCAGATCTGGGCCTCAATCTTTCTAATTGCCAACATGCCTTTGAGTGTCGGGTCTGACAGTTTGGTAACATAATATCGTGACAGTTCCCCTGAAAAATCCCTGAGAATCTTCTTCGTACTTCTTAGTTGTTATATATAAAATATTTTTTTGTCTGTATGCCCTATATATAATCGTAAACTATGCATTTGATCATGTGATGATCTTCAGCAAAGTGAGGTAGCAAAGGTTTCTGTACAAAAAAAATGAATATTTGTGTAATGTCTTTCCTTCACATGTACGGGATAGCTCAGGGTTTACTATCTAGTTTTCCTAGGTTTGCGGCCTTGTAAGAGCAAAAGGAAATGACAAGGCCGAAAAGCTAGCCGCGAGAGTAAGAAAACTTGAAATGAAACCCTGTGCCAACCCGTCTGGCCAGCGTAATTACTCTCCCTGTGGCAGGAGGAGGCCTGACTTAGCAGTGGGTCATTTATGGGCTGAGTAGTACTAGTAGTCTTACGACGCCCTCAGGATGGTGTGGGTTGCTGACACTGTGTAGATACTCTAAATGCTTCAGCACACGGACAGCGCACTCATAACACGGTTGCATTTCAGTTGAACGATTCGTGCTCCAACCGTCCGATACCGCCTCAGGGCCGCTGCGTGTACACCGAGGGCAGCTTCCGATGTCCGATCCAAGTGATGCCCGCCTCCAAGTACTGCCGCAAACACATAATGCATGACAGGCATCAGGTAATCATCATTTACACCATGATCGGCCCACAGTCGCCAGACCGGATCCCGGTGACCCTAACCAGGTCGCCACTGGATGCTTTTGCCCTGCCTCGTTGGTCTAGTGGTTAGATGTGCCGCCTTTGGAACAACGGGTCCCGGGTTCGATTCCAGGGTCGGGCAAGTGTCTTTGTCTAAACCAGAGGCACTTGCTCTTAGTCTGGGTGTTATTTGTGTTCGTCAATTGCATTTTTGTAAAGTGCCCCCGCGATACAGGGCATATTGCATAACCTGTATCGCGGGATTTATATATACCCTGAATAAATATCACGGCTTATACCCACTGCCAAACTTAAGTGGCAGTGGGCAGGGCACATAGCGCGCAGGACCGACGCCCGATGGGGCAGAAAAGTCCTGGAATGGCGACCGCGTTCCGGAAAGCGCAGTGCTGGTAGGCCTCCCACACGGTGGACCGATGACCTGATTAAGGTCGCCGGAAAACGATGGATGCGGGCGGCCCAGGACCGGCCTTTGTGGAAATCTTTGGGGAGGCCTATGTCCAGCAGTGGACGTCTTTTGTCTGAAATGATGATGATGATGATGATACCCACTACCAAGTCTGGTCACCTCCAGTTACATATTGGGATTTAACCACGCCAGACGAGTTGGCATACTTGTCATTCTTTAACACTCGGCACTTACCACGCACTCGCGACGTAATTGCATGAAACTGAATTAAACACTGAAATTGGGTGGTGATACTGTGTATTTTATACCACATGGCCAAGCTTGTAAAAGCGTGACCCACTGCTATTGGTTGAATTAGGCCCCCTCCAAATTCACGGAGAGAAATTAGCCTGCTGTGCCACGGTTGCAAGACGGGTTGGCACAGGGATTGTATCAAGCGGCGGCGTGGTTCTGCATCAGATCCCACAATGCCGGAACAAGACGCGAGTTGGAGCACCCCGGGGAGGTTTGGTGGGTCGCTGGCCAACCCCGTGGCCGGCGAGGAAGTCCATAAAGGATTTCACCCTGGCCAAAAAAAAAAACCGGGATTGTATCAAGATTTCCTTCTCTTGCGGCTAGGTGATCTGCATTTTTCGTTAGTTTAGTCGCCTCTTACGACAGACACCCTCAGAATGATATGGGTTGGTGACGTTATGTATATAAAACCCAGATACAGTATTGCGATTGCGTCCCACATTATCCGCTAAGTAACGGCCTCTAAAGAAAACGCGCTGTTATTACTACTTCCGCTTGTCAGCCTATAATTTGGCCATTTCCTATTAGCGGCTCTTACGACACCCTTAGGATGAAATGGGGTGGTGACACAATGTATTCTAAATCCGTCACCACACGGATAACTGTTATATTAGTCCAGACAAAATATACATTCGAGTTTTGCTCAGGTCTTCAACAGAGGCATTTCGAATCACGTGTTAAATGTGTCCGTCGTTCTTGCGGGTTGTTTTCTATTCGTACTTACCAGTTTCTGTTTTTTACGTATATATCGGAAGTAATAAAATCTACCGTAAAATGGATATGACAAACTTTAAAAAAAAGCAACAAGCTGACCAGTTTAAGCTCACCCTCGATGCGGAGTATATAAGCAATATTGACACCAACATAACTCTCTACTGATAGACTTAGTAGCATATCTGGAAGTATCCCACCAGTTGCTGCATCAAGGAGTCAAGACTGCTGCAATTTTAGTTCGCAAGAGGTTGTTCATCTACAAAGTTTGAGGAGCATTTTACAGAAGCAAGAAGTATTTCAGTTATTATTCTTTAATTTAAAGCAATCAGAGTACACAAAATCAGAATTAAAAAATAGGGGACTTAGAAGCAGAAATAAACAAGATGAACCGCAAACGATGAGAGGAACTATAGTTAGTCCTTATATTCTAAATTTCAATCGATTTTTAATCGTTTTTAATTGTAACCTTGACCCGTCCGTACAACCATTCCTTTGTCGTGCGGCGTAGGTATTCGGCGTATTCGCCTCCGAACAGAATTACAAATGCTTACCCACAAGTTATATTTTTTCCGCGGAAATATGAAGCTCATATTTTGCACAGTATCTGTATCAGCAGCACTGGCGATCGTGTCGTCATGGTTATAAAGGTCTTGTTACACCCAGTATTAGTAACAAAAGAAGGGGAAAAATGTTTAAGAAGAATAGCAGAGAGCAAGCCAGCAAAAAATATGAAGCGCTCACACAAGTGACGACAGAGGCAGTACTAATAATGCAAAAAACACATTGGAAAATGTCAAGAAAACCTTTAAAGTTGGGGTAACAAAATTGAATGCTACAGTTAAACAAATGAAATTTATATAATAGCATAGAAAATAAGAGGTAATGAGTTTGTACGGTCAAGTTTGAAAATAATATCTTTTTAAATTAATTAAACGTCACCTATGCATGCATTTCAAGTTACTTAGAAAACTATATAGGAGGCTAAGTATTCTAAATTATATACAACTTAAATATGCGAAGGGTGTGCTTTAAGTTTTAGTTGGTTCCATCACCCATGTCTGACTGGCCTGCAGTTTATTAAGAACTTACAAGTGAAGTTGCGCCTCCTGGTTGCTTGTATTTAATTATATTTGTTTAGATATGTATGACTAAAAATAGACATGTAGATAGCAACACTGTCTCAACATGATTTAAAAGATCTATACAAATTATGTGTTACTGTAAATTTATTTTGGTCTGATATTCATGCATTTTTTGATACTTTACATCTTATTTTTATGTTGTAACATATTTATTAACTATTCATATTTTAAATGTATACAACACATTTTAAGGTATTTTTATTTGTGCTAATAAAATCCATTTAAATATTATATTTAACGGGAATACACAATGTTATTTAAATAAAACTAAACTATATATACATAATTTATAAAAAGTTCTGTGGTGCCCCACTTGGCAAAGTGCCCAGAAGACTAGCAGCAGTTCCCGCGCTGGATAGCTAACCTAATCCTTTTCTTAAAAAATCAATTTTTTTTTAATATATATATATCCCCATTAATTTATTTGTGTTTCTCCTTGTTTGTTAAATCTATGTCCTCGTTTTTTGTATCTTCAGCAGTGGGCCACTGTGGCTGATAGATAGAATATAGTATAAAGATGATCATTCTTTACAATATTGGTTTTGAATACTAAAATAAAAATAGGTTGCTTCTTTATTTATATTCTTCAAGAAATATGTTGATAATCCTTCCCACCGTATTAATATTGTTTTCTTCGATGTTGAGGTTGTGAAATTCTGTACTTGAGACAGGTAAACATATACTCACAGAAATTAACATTTTCTCCGTACAGATTTTGTATCGACTGTTCGAATGACAGCCGGGATCGTTAAAAGAGACAGGCGTAATATATAAATATTGTTTTCAGGTGCTATTCGCGGCGTGTGGCGATATACGCGGCGTAGACTCGTGTCAGGAGCCCGTCGCCAAGTTGCCAATGTCATCGGGGTCGTGTCTCTACCACACAGATCCACCGGGTTACACCGTCTTCACCCTGAAGGTCAGAACCGTACGACATACACCATACCGTCACGTAAATGGTTCTGGGTAGGCGCTAATATGTTTAAAGTGTATGTACAGACCTCGCCAATCATTATGGCTGGTCTGAATGTAGCCGCATTACGCTGCGCACAACACAAAATCCGGTATCAGCGGGACGTACGCGGGGCGGGGAGGCAGGGCACGCACGCAAGCGCTGTTTTTCACCCGCAAGCGTCCTCGCCACCCGCGTGTTAGTGCGTGTTAGCGATTGAGTGAGCTACATTGGTATTGGTTATTAAATGTACGATGCGCAAGTTCGTATCCACGGCTACATTCAGATCGGCCATTAAGATTGGCGGGGACTGTGGGTAAGGTCCAATGGAAATAAAGGAGTTCGATGGTTTTGTTCTCGTGTCATATGACTTCCCTGAGGCTCCGTAAAATTCGAACTAATTTTAACCAGTCGGCCGATGTTAAGTCCACTATTGGTCATAGTCGAGGATTTTCACAAGGGTCCGTATCCATCATATTCCGGCGAGCTTGACCAGATCGTAGGGGTACTGTACGTGGTCGCCAGTCGAGGATCCTTCTGCCCATCGACGGTCAGCCCTGCTCACTGGTACATCAGTTCAGTAATCTTGTGAGCTATGTCGGTGACCCTGTGTCGCAGATCTCCTCATTTCTGATTCTATCTCGTGAGTGATTTTGACCTCTCCTTTGCTCTTTGAGTGACACTGAGCCTTTTAATGGAGAAAGCTGAATTTCTTTATTTCTTGACATGCTGTATTTACACAAACCAACATTGCTAGTGTTTTTGTTGTGATATAGAAAGTTATTAATATTCCTGTTATTATCTGTACTATGAAAACATGCTTGTGATTATCTCATGCACATAACCTAACAGTTATGTAAAATTTGCTATGCTCAAATATAGAATTACTAAAAGCAACCCTTAAAACTCTGTAAACTTGATTATTACCGCCTCATCCCACTATTATTACTGTCATAGTATGCTATGCTGATGAAGATCAGCAGAAGGTCACAGTTGGGCATTGTACTTCCACCCCTAAAGAGTCTAGGAACTGGTATTTTGTCTTCTGTGTTCAGCATATACTTCCTATATTTCATTGTGTAGCCTTTGAGGTGCTAACAAGTTCACATGTTCAAGAAATGCAGGCACAATATCTCGCGCTGTATACTTGGCAGTTTATTTAGGTCGTGTAAGGGGACCTCAACCCTCTAAGGGATGTTGTACCAATTTAGTGCAGCAATGATCTTTTTGTCTATATAGATTTTAACTAATACATTATAAAATATACTTTATAATACAGCTCAAAAAGTGGCATATTGCAGGGCCGTATAGCGTTCGGGAAGTGGGCTATTACACACGCGTGCTTTTGTATACCATTCCCGCACTAGTGCGTTTTCTTTCCCAACTGTCAAAATAATGTCTATTACAAGGAAAAACCAACCATGAAGAAGTTTTTATGATTCATACAAATACGTATATTTCTAAAAAGAAACTACGTACTAATTTGTTTCAATATCAGATTTAATGATTTGATTGAATGAGTTAGGTTATGTTTTATTTCATTTCATATCAATAAAAATGTCAACAACTATGCCCATACAGCCAAGTCTTCAGCTTGGCTGTATGGGCATAGTTGCTTTTGCCTACTAGAATGGGTGAAGAAAAAATAAATCTGCTTATATTCTACGGTTGGCGCCATTTTTCAGAAATGATTAGTTAGTTGAGTTTATTGTGTTTTATTATTTTATTAAATTGCTTCATTTATTCGCAACTGTATTAAAAATAGTCGTTTAGTACACGTGCGGATCCGTCATTGCAACTAGTTCCGACTGTCAACCCTCGCATTCGGCTGCGCCTCGGCTCGGGTAGACATTTGTCGGAACTCTTTGCAATGACAGCCTTCCGCACTTGTAATGAAATATACTATTCTATGATTTAAAATACCGCAATAAACTAACTTTATTGGTTCAATATGTGGTAGTATTGCTATATTAGATGGTATACACAAACCAACATACTAAAAGAGCCCCAATATGTGGGGTATCGTTATCTACTTTACTCAGAATATTTACACCGCTATTCTACATGTTAAAATTTCTTTTTCGTTGCTGCGCAAGCATCTGTGCGTCCATTGGATTGAATTGAATAACGTTGAACCCCGTTCTTCCGCAGAAGGATGATTCTGGAAGCGACACGGAGTCCAATTCCTCGACTGAGACTTCGCACAGCGACATCGCTGTCATGCTGGCGGAGGAGCAGAGGTACCCTGTGAACAACCACGTCAACAACCACGTGGGTTACAACTCGGCCGAATGACACGCGGACTTCCTCGACATACTCTGGCTGTTATCTTACAGATACTTGTGAACTGCACTGTTTTTTTTCTAATTCGACAGTGTCTATTATCATGCCAGATTGGTGTCTTGTTCGTTCGACACTTCGGACTCATTTGTCGATTTGTGGGTTTGTTTGTTTGACACTACGGACTCGATAGACAATGATTGGTGTTCTACCAGGACATGAGTTAGATTGTAATGTTTTTTAATCGACACTACACACTCAAGTTTCTATTATCATGAGATGAATGATTAGTGTTATAAGTACCTTTGAGTTTAATTTTATATTAAGTTTAATGTGTTTGTTTGTGTGTTGGTTGTTTGACACTACATACTCAAGTGTCTATAATATTAGGCGGATTCATTTGTGTCTTACGAATACTTGTGTGTTTTTGTGTGTAACTTTTGCTTTGTGAATTACATAGATATATCAGAATTCGTAGCAATGTGTATAGACATAAAATGTGCTGAAGTTTGAAACACATTGGGCTTAATGTTATCGAAACTTCAGATTGATGGTGGTAAACGGCGAAAGACAAACGTGACTTCTGTTGATCCAAAATAATAGACTGGTGTGTTCTGATGCTATTTTTCACGGAAGTGGCCATCTGACACGATGCAATTGCCAGCATTAATCTACTACTGCCATTTTACTGCCCATAAATGACCCACTGCTGAGTCGGGCCTCCTCCAATTGCGTGGAGGGTAATTAGTTGTGCCATGCTGGCTAGACGGCCTTATCATTTCCTTTTGTCGGCTTATAAGACACTCTCAAGATGAAATGAGGTGGCAACACTCGTCGTTTCAGCCCATGAGTGACCCACTACTGGCCTGGCCAACCCGTCTTGCCAGCTTGGCGCAGTGCCAAGCTGGCAAGACGGGTTGGCACTGGGTGTGTATCAAGTTTACCTTCTCTTGCTGCTACGTGATCTGCCTCTTGCGTTCCCTTAGTCGCCCCTTACGACACCCTCGAGATTGGTATGGGTTGGCGACACTATGTATGTATAAATCCATCACCACGCGGAAAGAATTAATGTGCTTAATTCAAAAGTTCTTGCTAAGTGCTTGTCGCATGCGTCCCGAACTGGCAGTCTGATATAAGTAAGTTAACAACGCTGTTAACATCGACAATCATTAGCAAGCTCATGGTCGGTCTTGACTCCGTTGGATTAGCAAGTTAGAATTAGAAGATTTTCATTCCATTCAAGCATGGTTAATAGTTGTGAATGAATCGCAATAATATGATATGTATTATTAGAATTAAAAAGAAAAAATGCTCCAATTTTAAGGATAGTAAGTAGTATCTATGTAAGTTGTTGAGAACATAATGAGGTTGAGGAGGAAAGGTGAGTATTGTGATCTAAGTTCCCTAAACAGTAACGATAGCAATACCATTAAAATATGTGTCTTATTGTTGTTAGAATAAATATGATAATAAAATGTAATAATTCTAAAGTTTAATTAAGACAGAGATCCAAAGTTAATTGATTGTTATATAGTCGAATGATATTTTCTTACAGTTTGATACGCAAGAATGTTGTACAAAGTAGACTGCATTAGTACTGACGTTAAGTGTACCTTATTACAAAGATGTTAAGGTCACCGTTTGGTTGACAAACTAGCTACGAAGTTGTTAAGTTTATCAGCTTAGTTGTCTGTTTGAAATGTATACTATTATTCGAGTCCGTCAGCGTTATCGCCTCTTTCAATCGCATTTCCAAACTTCCGTTAGTATTGTGTATACCAAAAATTATAAAAACGAGTACCTAACAGGGAAAATCTCTTTTTTTCCTGCAAATTCAATACCTCCAGTTGGGATTATGATATTTTTGACCACCCAGTATCTTAAGAGTAGTGGTTAGGGTAAATTAGGTATTTCGAACTCAACTCAACGTAAATTAGGTCATTGCTTGACAAAGGTGTGTTTTGAGGTGTTTTACAATGCATATAACCTCTAAAGCATATCCTAAAGAAGGGCGGGACGGCAGTAAATATTCACTGACAGTTTCATTTTCATTATAAATATATTTGTAAAAAATAATTATTTACGTTAAATAAAGATTGATTTATTTTAAATGTGTAAGAATAATAGATTTAGACGTCAAGGCCTGGGGAACAGCATTCAAGGTAATTTCCTTATACCGTACTCTTAATATGCAGTGTCCAGCTAGTTTGCGATTAGAATTTGAACCGTATCAGCAAAAGCATAATGTTTACAATTGTTTTCACTATCTTGGCGAATACTCTGCAAGCTGCTAAAATCACTTGTGATGGATATCTTTGACGAAACATCTTGCAGGTAATGTTAATTGTGATGATTAGAATAATATACTGTTGTGTACGTTTTGATAAGATATAGTTGCTGTTTCATTTTCATATTTTCTTAGTTTAGTAAAGTAACGTAACATTTTGTAAGCGTTGCGTGTTCCTTATGTCTCAAGGTAAAAATTGCGTAGTTGTCCTAGACTATCCAATTTTACACAAAGCATAATTAGAGTATAAAAATAATGTATGCTGCTAACTAAAATATGATGTAGACTAACCATTGCCTTAATTCGTCAAGTATTTTATTAAGATTTTAAATAATAGATCCGTGATCAAAAGCCCACTACATACTCCGTAGAAGGCGCGTACGCGACGTATTTTTGTAGTTGTTTGTATAGTGCGTTCACAGTTTTCTTAGCCCTAGCTATCAAGTTGGCCGGCTTGAGTGTGTCGTTGCCATATTCATCTTTTATGACTGCCATATTTTCAATTTTTACTATGTAAATTGTATAATATATTTGCAATCTAAACAATGAAAATAATCCGTCAGACAAATTTACTGTATTATGATCTTTTATGAATTCAGATAAATATATCTTTTGCATCATTAAAAACTGTGAACTTAAATAGTAATTACCTTACAATTATACTTACGATTAGATATTGTTATAGTTCCCACTATTTATACTAATCAGATACAATAAATGCGAACGCACTATAACGTATTTCTTAAAATGTAGTCGAGCAGAATTTGTTACATTTGGCTTGGTACGCAATGCCATGCGATGATGCCAAAAAGGTCTATTGTAAGTTTTTTTTTAAATTACGGAGCATTATGTTTACCTGTAACTTGTAGTTCTAGATGACTAATATCAATACAATGCAAGTACAATTTATCGGCAAATATTTCTAAATACTCTAATTACTTATAGTCCTGATAATAAACGCTTTACTACATTAATAGTATTGTCTTCATAACTTGGAAAAGCCCCAAACAATTATCATTAAGTATATTATTATCCAATCCTGATAATGTTTAGATTTTATTGAAAGATGCATTTTTAGGATTCAGTCATGTTGTCAGTGTTGCCGATGAAGACCTTGGCGATGGTTCAAAATCTAGCAAAAACTACAATGGCCCACCACGATTGCACTAACAATTGAGAAAGAGGGCTTCACAAAATTAGATTTTCAGGCTCGTGGAGCTACGTCTGCGGTATGATGCCGTCATGACCATTCTATTATGTTTCTATTGATTCATTCTTAGGCAAGGGCTCAATGCAAATCGGCGTCCAAAGTAATAATTTTAATTGCATTTTTATATATTACTAGCGACCCGCCCCGGCTTCGCACGTGTGCACCGATGAACCTCTAAATTTACAGTGTTTCTCTACAATATTATGGATGTAATATACATATAAACCTTCCTCTTGAATCGCTCTATCTATTAAAAAAACTGCTTCGAAATCCGTTGCGGAATTTTGAAGATTTAAGCATACATAGGGACGGACAGACGATAGCGACTTTGTTTTATAATATGTAGTGATAGTGATTTGCACCTTTTTACTTGTAACATCATTGGTGATTTGTATTACCTTTCATAAATTCAGGTTCCTGTTGAAGTGAAACATGTAGGTTGACTTTCCTTCTCCACTTACCTTCCTTGTTAGCTATAACAGAAATGATCGAGGTACGTTGTCTCCAAGAGAGTTGCGACAAATTGTGAAATTCCTGATGACATTTTTATCAATTATTGTTAAAGTCAAATTAAAAGCAGAATTTTTCAGCTGTGTTTCAATAATAACCTCAAAATATTCAGCTTTTTTTTTCTTGTTCCTCATATAATTAGGGACGGCAACAGGTGACCCGCTTTGACTAGTATTTATGAGCAGCGATTGGCGTCTGCGGTCTGTGACCCATGCAGGAAACCAGTAATTGTATGGTTAGACCAGTTGTCACTTAACACTAAATACGTGTAACGACTACCTTAGATGGTAGAATGCCAGTTGAGACTGAGGGCTTTATGTGCGCTCCGAATCACGGAGCTGGTCAGAAGTTACAAATGATGGATACTTATGCAGCAAAGCCAAACGTTGAGATCGCACTCATTTATCATGTGGGGATAATTTTAAAGGGAATGTATAATGTATCAGGATAACGTGTTTTTGTAAACACTTGGATGTATACCTCTCAGCCCATAACTGACCCATCGCTGAGTTGGGCCTATAAATTATTAAATTAGCCTACTATGCCATGCTGGCCAGACAGGTGGGCTTAGGGTTTCGTATCAAGTTTTCCTTCTTTTGTGGGTAGGTTTCCGGTCTTTTGTCGGCTCTACTGACAGCCCCGCATCATGGAATGGGGTGGTGACACTGCATTCTACATTTGTCACCACACACACTGAGCAATTCTTATTATTCGCAAGTTTAACTAAAGTTAATTCATATTATTGGATGGACTAGAAAGATGTTCGAGAGAGATGACATTCCCTATTACGGATACCTGATATATTGAATACAGGCGGTCCTAGTGAATCCGTACCAACATAAAAAGCTACAAGTCTTCAAGTACCTACCTACATAATGTTCTGCCTGCATGAAAAAAGATTTACAATACATCAATCGATGTTCTAATACTGCAAATCCATCCAAAATCCTAGTATACATAACACGATGTAGTAGGGACAAAAATAAAAAGCGTAATTGTAATGAAAAAATAAAACATTTATTAACACAAATCAACTAAGGATAATGTGCATCTGAAAATCAAGTTACAAATAATTTAAAAAAATTATAGGTAATAAAGACTACAATCAAACAAAGACACAGTCATGGAATATAGAGAAAGGAATGTATAATATAGAACATTGGCACACTTTGAATAGTTTTAATGTATTGAGAGTTTGAATCACGACGTACAATGGGAATTGAATATATTCATGTCTCCTACTTTAATGTCCTTAAAAACTATTATTACGTAATTAGAGCCGGTCATAGATCATTAGCCAGCGAAGATTTCTCATCCAACCATCAAGGTCAGTGTTATATCACCATACTTGCCAATGGAAAATAGAAGTCTTCCGATACAGAATTCAGTTAGTATTACAAGTTTTAGCTTACATCAAATAACGAAACAATTATTCTCGACTTTCTAGAAAATTCTACAGATGGAGAAGTGTCTGATATTTTTGTCCAAACATTTAAATGGAAATGAAAATACGAGGGCCTCGAATGTGATTACAGTAGACACTAGGCTGTTACTTTCACTAAGGCTTAACATAAAAAAAAAAAATTTGGTGCTGAGACTTCTTGTTTACATTTTTTTATTAATCCATCAGTTATTAAGATAATTCAACCACCACCATAACTATGCCTTGTCTTTTAATCACCCAACGTGTCAATTACAATTGATAAGTTATCAATAAGTAACCAATACGGTGTTACAGAATGTGATTGGTACAATGTCCAATCTTAAATACTTTTCAAAATCAGTCGTTTTCAATTACCTACGTATGAAAATCTTTGGAATTTAAATTTCCAACAGGAGCATAAACATGATATATTTTAAAAAAGTGATATGTCCTACCCATAGGGACAAATATTGACTAATACTACTTTTTAATAAGTTCGAAACCTTTCTCGTTTATTTTTATTCAACTTATTTCACATTTAAGTAGAACACTCCGGATGAGATCACTTTTTTATTGGGTTTTTATACATCAAAAGTTACGTTATAAATAAAAATGTGCATTAAGCTAAGCTTATGTTATTTTATTTCATCGGTTAGCGTTCGTGTTTTGACTCAAATTATTGTTACAGCTTAATAACTAGAAACAAAATGTGCCTATCTTGTTAATGTTGGAAAAAACACAGTTATATGTCTATTGAAACTTTCGCTCCTGATTGTGGCTTTGAAGGTAACAGTTTTATTTAAATGAATTCGCACAGTAGGTATTTTAATAGTAGAGCAATAAGACAGTGAGATTGGGTTCTTAGTGACTAGCAAGAAAAGAAGCTCGCAAGAATACGTAGCACTTTATAAAAATATTCCAAGAAACCAAATTCACTTCATGTCGAACATCTCGGAGATCTATGCTACAAGAGAACATCTACTTCCTGACAGGCCGGCAAATGGAGAGTTTTACAAATACATACTTACAAGATTATATTTGAATAATAGACACGTAATTTCCCATACATAAAATAAAAGTAATACATTATGATTCTCGTGTCGTGGCAGATATCACACGGCACGAGTATTAAGTGTTAGAGTTCTACTTCTTTTTCTTCATTTGTTTGGCGCGTTTCTTGTCCTCCCTCTTCTTCTCCTTCTCCTTTATCGATTTGAAGAGCTTGTAACCGAAGAATACTGAAACGAGGAAAGAAAACAATTAAAATATGTTATGCAAATGTTTTGCCAGTAATATGCACGATTTATCAGATGTAGCTATTAAGCCATCAAATAGACTAATATAATGAGACCTTTTTCTATTACATAGTTGGTAATGGTATCAATCTAAGATATAAATGCCAATTATTAATTTTAGTAGACTTATGTTACAAACGACGTTGGGCAGTCGATAATAGACCTTGCAAACTAGTAATTCTGCTAGCCTATTTAATGGTTCTCTAAATAAAACGAATAGTATTATTAATTTAGGTAAGATGCATGCTCCCTAAAGATAATATGTAAATTGAAGTAGGTAATTTAAGAGCTAATGCAGATTTGCTTTCATACTTAAATGTTAATAACATTTGGGGCGAATTAATAAATGTTTATGATTTCACTCGACTAAATTCATCTTTCAAACTATGTGTTAACGTACCAAGTAGGAATATCAACAATAAAACACCCGCCGCAACCAAATATAGTTTATGCATAATAGCGTCTCTTATAGCGTCCTCCAGGCCGCCAAGGTTTAACGAATTCGGATCTTGCAACCGCATTTTAAGCTTAGATGCTAAGCCGTCTTTGATTTTCGCCGTAAGTTTTTGTTTATCTTCATTTGATAAATGACTGAATTGCTCCAGGACGCCTTTGAGTTTATCTCTCACTTCCACTGACTCCTCATCCTCTGGTGTGACGGCGACCATTTTCTGAAGCACGTTGAGCAAATCCATGTTTTGGATGGACTCGGTTAATTTCTCGCCGATGACTCCGCCAAGATTAAGCCGTTGTGGTGCTTCTTGAGCTATTTGTTCGTCCGCCATTTTCTGTGTTTACGCGCGAAATTATGTTTCAATCAGATATACAATTTTTTTATGATTTTAAATTGAAACGTCTCTCTACTGGTGTAGTTCTACCACTAAAACAGTAAGGGTGGCAGTGGCAGTGACTGTAATAGTGTAGGGCAATAGGGACTCGAGAATAAACATTTAGTAGGTCAGTGTACCTAGATAGCTGGCGGCATGCCATTTTCATGTTGATAAAATTAAATTCTACAATGCACCCAGTTTGTGTATTCTACCCACTTATGTAAATCAAGCTACCGTTACACAGAGTGTAACAAAAACGATACCTAACCATAACGAAAGGATCGTTTATCCTCTACTAGTAAAGATACTGCCTGTAAAATTTCAGGAGAAAAATAAGCAAAATTATTTTCTTCACATGAGAAATGGGACAGAAATTTATGATTGTAAAACATACTACGAGACATGGATGATAATATTTACGATAGCAAGACGGGTCAATGCAGATGTATTTTGTAACTAAAAATCGAATAGCAAAACCTCTGTCTCCCATAATACTTACAAAATAGAACAATAATAAATACAGATAACTGCTCCTATTAGAGGCTCTATGCCCTCACTTCTATAGGGGATTTGTTATTCCTGTATTTAACTTCACTAATAAACGATAGAACTGGTGATTTCGGTTAGTATCTTTATGAAAATTATAAATTAAATTAATATTCTAGAATATTCAAAAAACTAATAATCAGATAATGTTGTGCGGCTTCTATCAATGTAATAAAATTAGAAATAGTATTTATACTATTTGCGCTGTAGCGTGGTGCGGGTGACAGTTGCCATTATGACGTTACTAGGGATGTGACGTTATTTAATTCATTTTTATCGCTAACGATACTCGCAGCATAAATCTGGTCCTTTTTAATATTGTTATAGAAATTAGTGTGTTATTCAGTTGTCTAGTGTAACTACGTGTATAAACTTGTCGATATAAATGTTTTATGGCTAAATAATTATGTTTGTACTTATATAAAATAATCAAAATCTGGTTTACGTTTTCTTTTTCTTAGCAACCTTACCCTATAAATGTTCTGTTGTATAATTATAGACCAGCTTTAAAAATAAAAATTGACCTACGCACAATATACGTTTCATAATATGAAAAACATCGACTATCCATCGTATCAGTACATTCCATCACTAAATACGTCTATGGCGTTACGTTATACACATAACACTTTGCTTAATTTTTCATTAAATTTGATCTTATTTGTAAACTAGAACATTCTGGTTGGTTTCATTTAATTTTCTAGAGTTATTAATGATTAAATATATCACGAATACGAATGTGGTACAGCTGAAATACGAATGTCATAATAAGAAAGTCTTAATTTGTAAATCGCGGCAACTTTCAAGAGTAAAACGAAATGTTACCGAAACTGTCACCCGCACCATGCTATAACGCACAAACTATATTAGTTGTGCATCGTGTCGTTGCATTCGCTGGTTTGACGACAGTTGAGAGACGTTTCCTTATAATTTAATATTATTTGAGATTCACACTCACCGCTCCGGTGAACTCCTTTAGATAAACTAATAGTGTTTATCTTTGAGAAACCGATTTATCGTTAAGTACATTGTTGTCAACGCCACTACGTGTTTTAAGTCGATTGGACGAGTTTATCGTGAGCTTATTGATAAAATGTGGTTTATCAATGAGAATTACATTTCGCAACGTCCGAATTTAATGTTATTTCATTTAATAAACAACAAATATCCGTTTAAAATACCGACTATTTTAGAAGGTAATCAAAAGATTTGTAATTTAAACACATGCCTACGTAAATAAAACGCAAGTCTCTGTTTACAAACAACTGTTTAAAAAAAATAAGCAAAATGGATCCACAAATTTTTTTAAATTCACGTGAGATTTTTTTTATACGGTACTAATTAATATGTAGTCTGTTCCTGCTAATTTAATTACCGTAATGGATATACGTATATGTATGTGAATCTTAGCATCTGTACGCACTAGCCTACAAAATTTCCACCGCCCCAGTGCGGTTGAAATTTTACGCTTACAGACATAAGCGGTTGCATATTAAATTAGAAAAGCGGCAGGCCGCGCGGCTAGCCGCCTAGACGGCTCAACCGCTAGTGCGTACAGGAGCTTAATGTATTGAAATTTGTAAAAATGAATAGTAAATAGTGAATTTAGATACGGCATACGTTTTTATAAAAAAAAATGTTATATATATCAGATTAAAAATCCATATTACAACATTAGATTTAATAAAAAATAAAGAAAATAGCAAAAATTATATAGTGTCTCCAACTATCAAAAGGTTTTCAGCCAGACTTGAAGTTAATTATTCCATGCAAGTGCAAGTGTCACCCTCGAACGTGAAAATCACGAGGCTTGTACAAACTTGTGTGACCAACTATCGTAAACAAAAAGTATGGCACTGGCTGGACTGACCCATTTCTGAACTGATTAGATGTGACAGTCTATAAAATACTGATAACCGTAGTAGAATATCACGTAACAATTAATCTCCTTTTAACCTTATCTGACCTCATTTGTGAAATAATTTGAACGGTAGCTTAAGTCTTAATTAATTGTTAAATCGATGCAGTTTGTTAGAAACAACAAACAAAACTAAGTACTACCTTTTCTGTACGTGGGAAACCTCATTCTGGGACGATGAGAGTTAGTCGGCTTGTTTCTGATTCTGAGGCACCAAACGGCGAGGACTCTCGACTACCTATTAGATACCTGCTCACCCACTCAACCGCGGGATTTTCATCCCAGCTGAGAGAGTATGCTCGCGACCAACACAATAATACATATCTAATACTAAGTATATCTCCCTCGCCTTATTTTCCAGGTCCGTTGGGGTCGGCACTGATCTAACCTGATTTACTTAAATACCAGTATTTACACAGCACGATTACCGTCTGCCTGCCGCGCCCTCCCATCTAGTGGGACGACCGGCAATTATATGGATAGACCAGCTGTCAGTTTTCCCTAACTACGAGCAGTTACTTTCAGAATGACAGCCGGGACCGGGAGCACTCCAAAGCACGCAGGAGATCAGCTATTACACACTAATGATGGAATCCCATCTTACCTACAGCAGAGCCACACGTTGCTTAACCTGAAATAAGTATTCAATTGGGATTCAGGCGATGCTATACCACGGGAAGTCATATGTGTTAAAACAAGGTACCTACTCTAGAACATGCAATAAAAACATTGCCATGTAAATTTTTCTAAAGTTATTTCGCGCACAATTATTATTGTTTCTCCAACATGTGCAATGCTTGCAAAGTTGCTTAATATCGACAAGGAAGGGCGAGGTAATGGCAGACATCTAACAAATAAAACTACCTGAGTCCTAGGGTTTAAGGAAACGTATAATAACTCACTCAAAAGGCAGACATATCTTTTAAAATGTAAAACAGTGACGCGTTCGTCATATGCATAAGAATACGCTCTTGGCCTGAAAGTCGCAAGGGCATGCCTGACTTAAGTTATATATTCAACCCGTTTGACGTTGGGACACGCATAATATTGGTTTCATGCTGTTCAAATTGCAACAACGCCATTTTAAGAATATTAGCCGTGTGACGTATTTAGAATATACAGGGTGTAAGTGGCGGCGTCCCGAAAAAAGATACCAGCGATTCAGTACATGATACTGAGGCCCATGGCGGTCGAATGTTCCGGATTTTTTTTCATGAATTTTCCGATTTTTCTTGGCATTATTTTTCCATATAATATAATGAAGTAGTTACTATTGTCGAGCTGCACTTAATTTTTTGTAATATTATAAAAATTAAACAATTTCCCAAAAAAACGCAATGTAGTTAAGACACGAAAAATCGCACTACCAGATGTTACGGCGGCAAGTACAATGACACTATCGCGCGATGCCGCCCGCGCCGTGTGCCATGCGTTCGTTGACCTCTACTCCTCGTCCGCGACCTACGTCTCCCGAAGAATCCCCAGAGATATACGAAGTTGCGTAAAATTTGGTCAACACTAATGTGTGGATCTCTCCGTTTGGTGACGGATTAAGAATACGCAGTGTCACCAACCCATACCATCCCGAGGGTGTCCTAAGAAGCGAATAACCGAATGCAAGAGGCAAATCACCTAGCCGCAAGGAAAATTTGATAAAAACCTTGTGCCAACCCGTCTTGCCAGCGTGGCACAGTAGGCTAATTTCCCTCCATGAATTTGGAGGAGGCCCGACTCAGTAGTGGGTCATTCATAGGCTGTAACGATGAATGTGTAAATAAGTTAACTAGGTACTAAATTTCATTATTAGAAAGATAGACGAGGGCAGTGTAAAATTCAATGAAATGTATTAAATAATGCATACCCAATGCAAGTACATAAATATCCAGTTTTGTTATTACGCTGTATTACTACCTACCTGGCTCCAAACCTACCTACGATTACGTAGCTCATTAGAGCTTAGAAACACCTACTTAGTGTTATTTGATGATCGACTACATACCTACCTACTCATTAATCTAGATTTAGTCTGCCGAAGTATTTGTGACGTACAACGTAGGTATTTATTTTGGTGAAATACAAAATCCAATTCAATACTTCATACGTTTTGGCTGGTAAATACTTATTGTTTCATTATTGTTCGGTAATCATTGCTAAACGTGTAGGTACACGATATTTTATACGATCAGCCTGTCTTGCTAAAACGGTTTTATTTTAGTTTTTAAATAGACAACTCGGGTATAAATCGTATGTCACAAGTATCTTTAGAAACATTAAATTAACGGACACACTGTACACCCATACATGAACCATTATTTTAGATTGTTCAAAGAGTTGTCTCGTACGAGAATCGAACCGCGCAGTCCAATCTTCAGCACGTCAACGATTACGCAGGCCGCCGCGAGCGACCGTCATAACGTCCACACGCAGGCGCTTACCGGTGCAAACTAAACTGGTTAGTGCAGGCGGCATGCTCACAGGCAAGACGGAGCGTGTGAGCTTCGGAACTAGAGTAATACCAATCAGTTGATATGATATTATTATCGAAACAAATTTGCGCTGAGTCTTGCGTTTATTTAAGCGATTATTAGGGCGGTATTTCTATTAAATACCTAATGCATAACTTTTAAGAACTTGTTAGTTTAGGACTTACTTATGTCAAAATAACAATAATTATTTTAGTTACTTTGTAATTCGACGTCATCTAAAATTACGTTTATGTAAGAAAACGACACTGATTCATTGTTTAAAGCTATTTAAAATACAGTTTCACACGAAGTCTAATTTCATTAATCGTTTGAAACTAATCGTCGATGATGATCGTTTTATTTTATTAAATTCCCAACGTTTCAGGCACTTTCGATAGTATCGATAGTTTTCACATGATACTATTATCTCACCTCTATTTGTTTCAATGTGCAGGTTTGTAATAATTTTCAAATAATAATAGATAAATTCGTCAGTACGCCGGGACTTCCATCGGAAATCAGAAGTAATCGTAACTGTTTTGTGAATAATTAGCGACTTGTGACTTGTGAAGTGAAATTCGATTAGTACTTTTGTGTCTTTGCGTTTTGTGTGTTTCATTATGAATCGGGTCCCGTTTTCTGCGCGGGAATACGGGGAGATGCTAATGGCATATGGTGAAGCAAGAGGAAATGCTTCTCTAGCGTTACGTATTTACGCTCAGCGCTACCCTAACGCTCGTCATCCGGTGGACAGCCGTGTTATCACTCAGGCTTATCAACGGGTACTCGATAACCAGCCCATCGTACCACACCAGGAAGGCTCCAGCAGACATATTAGCGCCCGAGTTGAGCAGCGAATACTGGAGACAATCCAACGCAATCCCCGCCTTGGCACACGAACTGCTGCAAAGCTTTTGCGGCGTCGTGGTATACGCGTTTCGCACTGGACTGTGCACAAAGTCCTACGTAGAGAGCGCCAACGGCCCTATCGTTTACACAAAGTTCAGGCGCTCGTGCCTGGGGATGAGAATCGTCGTCTTGCGTATTGCAGGTGGTTGGGGAATCAGCAGCGGTATTTCCCTGACTTTGTGTCGCGTATAATTTGGACAGACGAGTCCACGTTTACGAGGAACGGCATGTGGAACCGACGCAACTCTCACATTTGGGCACGAACTAATCCACGTGAGTACCAACAGACGGGACATCAAACGCGTTGGTCTGTAAATGTTTGGGCGGGGATCTACCACAACAAAATTCTGGGTCCCTTCTTTTTACCAGGGCGGATGAATGGGCCAAGGTACCTGGAATTTTTGCAGCAGGATCTGGCCAATACTCTTCGTGAGTTAGAAAATGATTTGGCTCAGGAATGGGACCAAATGGATGAAATTCCAATAGCACGGTTGCCAAGGATTTGGTTCCAACATGACGGTGCTACACCACACGTTGTTCGACCAGTGCGCGAGTACCTTAATGATGTGTTCCCTCAAAGGTGGATTGGCAGATTCGGGCCTCACGCGTGGCCAGCGCGGTCTCCTGACTTGACGCCGTTAGATTTTTTTTTATGGGGTTACATCAAAGAAAAGGTGTTTGTAGCGGAATGCGACACTGCGAATGAAATGCGTCGACGCATAAGTGACGCATTTCAAAAACTAAAAAGTGATATCGCAGCCGATCCCACGATGATGTCTCGTCTCCACGCAAATACGTCATATCGCGCCCAGCTTTGTGAGCAACTTGGGGGACGCCATTTTGAGCCGAATCTTATAAGAAGAGAGAGACGTTAAGGTATGTTTGACTTTCACCAAACTAATTTATCTTTGAATGTGGTATTGTTATTACTTAAAACAATATCGATGTAAGATTTTCTTTGCGTCTATGCCTAAATTTTAAATGTACTTTAAACCAATAGCTGAGTAGTTAATTGAGTCATAAGATGAGCACAGCGACAGGCCGAGTTCTAAGCCACAGCACCGTGTAGGTAGGTAAGAGCCGCTGCGCCGCGCGTGCGGCATGCGTTCATTGACCTCTACTCCGCGTTTGCGTGTGGTACGACGCTGCAGCGATAAATTGTATTGTTCGTTGTACATTGCGTAGTGCGAATTAACTAAATAATGATAAATCTTTTATTCTTCATTTTTTTGCTGAACTGAATTTTGCATGATAATAAGTGCCCATAGAAAGCCCATTTCAAGAATTTTTCGGGACGCCGTCCCTTACACCCTGTATAATAGTGTCACCACCCCAATCCATCCTGAGGCGGCTAAAGGACCGCAAGAGGCAGATCACCTAGCCACAAGATTTAGACGAAAACTTAAGACAAACCCTGTGCCTATCCGTTGGGCCAGCGTGGCACAGTAGGCTAATTGCCCTCCATGCCATTGCAGGAGCCCCAACTCGGCAGTGGGTCTTTCATGGGCTTAGTAGTAGTAGTAAAGAATGTTGTTGTCAGGGTGTCATTAGAGTATCATCAAAATGTACTCGTGGAATAAAATTACAACGGAACTCAAAATAATAACTGTATGACACTAGACGACAAAGTTTGATTGTAGGAAAGAAGACAAACGCTTATATTCCATACATAATAAAATCAAGTTGTGTTGAGATTATCGAATACTACAAAAACAAAAATCTATCTTTGTTCAAATTGTATTAAATAAATTGCTGGATGCGATGCAAGTCCATTATTCATACTTTATAATTGCGATAGGTAAAAACTTCACGTATCTTTCGTCGATACCGATATTTACGTCTTATTTGGAGGAGGCCCGCCTCATTAGTGGGTCATTTAAGGGCTGAAACGACGACGTCGATACCTGTTCACTCTCGACTTGAAGACACCCAGAATAGACTACATCATAATTAGACCAGATATCTGTGTGGTGACGGATTTAGAATACATGGCGTCACCACCCCAGTCCATCCTGAGGGTGTCGTAAGAGCCGAAAAGTTGATACGAAACCCTGTGCCAACCCGTCCTGTGCCAGCAGTGCACAGTAGGCTAATTACCCTTCATGTAACTGGGGGTGACCCGAATAAGCAGACGTTCATCTATGGACTATGCAGTAGTAGACAAGTTATGTTCATGACAGTGTCTATGATAAAACTTCTTCAGAGTAATGAATTTCCGTAACGGATAAATGGATTACAGTATACTTTGATTAACTGATTTAACCATTGAGGTTGGAAATCGCCTAAAACTAAATAATTTTTATTTTTAAAAATAAATCGAATCCCTCAAAAGGAACAAAAGAATTAAATTAATATCGATAATTTTAAAATCAAAGCCGTCATGGCAATTGTATTAAAATGGTTACGACGTTTATCATCTTACAATGGCCAACACTTCGAAACCAGTTGAGTACATAAATATTTGTCTCAGCGTTCATTACACACGAATAGAATATACTTAAATACGTACATTAGCATAACGATTTACATTCCACTTATCGTCAACTAGATTTTTAAGTTTTCACAATCTCAGTTCATAATTAAATACAAGATATAAAAGCAAGCAGTTCTTTGTTTACTTTACAGTTGGCAGCATATTCATTTATTTTTATTACACGAAAGATCTTTATATATCGGTTTATAAATGACAGAGATATGCGCTAACATACATTCGTAGTGAGAACCTCCTTCTATTTAAAGTCAATTATGTTAGGTAAATACCAAAGTAAGACGGATGTTCTCAACATTAAGTGCATATTGCAACCGCTTTCAGTGCAAGAGCATACTGTAAACAGCAAAGGAAAGCCCAAGTTTATTATTCTTAGGTAATATTTACCAACGCAGTGACATTACGATATAATGCTTCACTTCAGCCCATAGTGGCTCCAGAGTTGAGCATCCTCCTATGTGATGGGGGGAAATGAGCGTACCTCGGGGTCGCGGAGCATGTTCCCCCATTAGAGAACGAAATCCATGGGACTGGTTCGGAAATTCAAGGGCCGCCCTTGGCTTAAGTGGGTAGATCGAGGACTAATTTCCATCGTTTCGCGCCCCAGGTTTCAAGTAACCCTTTTTTTTTTACGTCGGAGATCCTCATGGATACCCGGCCTTTGGGAAATGGCCGGGGTATGTGGGACTCCGGGGCGCGTATAGATGGTAAATTGCGCCCCGACCTACCCACTAAAACCGACGGCGATCTTTACCTGCCCAAGCCAGGGCCACGGGATTCACTCCCATTGCAGAGAGCATGCTCCGTGTCCCTGGGGGCCTCGGCCCGCCTCATAGTGGAGCCCCATGCTCCGAGGCGGTTATGAGGGAGGGGGGCTGTATTGCCTTCCCCCATTCCACCGCTGGGAGGCGCGCGCGAATCGCAGCGCGCCTTCCTCCCGGGGCCTGTTTTGCGCAGGCGACGGACTTTCCCAGGTCAATCGCCCGCAGGCCCACTTACGGCGGACGGAGGTCAGCCAGCGCCTTCCGACGCCTGTTGCGGCGCTGGCGGTTTGGGCGCTGGGAGGCCAACTCTCTGGCCCGTTCAGCCTCCTCCTTGGCTGTCATGACGACCTCACAGAATGAGGCCGTCTCCCTCCAAGCCCTCTCTCTCCGGACCATGGATCTAACGAGATCCGGCAGCGAGAGGCTCCCCACGACGCTGACAAGGTCGCGTCGCGGCCTGTCCCACGCACGGCACACCTCCAGGGTATGCTGCGCAGAGTCCTCAGCACCATCCGCGCAGTGGTGACACCCCGGGTTCTCCTCCCGGCCGATGCGGCACAGGTACTTTCCAAAACACCCGTGCCCGGACAAAACCTGCGTAAGCCGGAAGGAGAATGTTTCAAGTAACCCTGCTAGACCCCAGCGGCAGGGAATGCATGCAGATTGAAAAAAAAGCTTAAGTAAAGAAAGCTTAAGTAAAGAATATCCATTGCAAACCTTACTAATCAATAGATAAATGTGTTGGTGTCAAGAAAGACGTCATTCTTAATAGGATCGAATTATGGAAACTTAAAAAGGGTTCTTACTACCCACGACTGTTACGTAAACAGTTTGTTGTTGTTGAAAACGCAAATAATTCCGTCCGTCTTTATAATACAATTTGAATAAAGAAATATTTTTGGATAAGTAGCTTATATAACTAGGGATCAACCCTTCTTGAAGTGAGTTACTCAGTGTTACATAACATAATATACTCGACGCAACAAAAAGGGGAAACATCCGAAGTATAGAATTTGTCGAAACAAAGTGTGTTTGATGAAGGAGAAACCGGCTGTAGGTATAGAAACAACGTAATTAAAATTGCAGCCACTTCCTGTTCACATCATCTGTCAACGGGAGCACAGCTTTATTTCGAATGACAATACAGTTAACTATGTTTAAAAATCATTGTGATTTCAACATGGCGGCCGCCACAACAGAATGGCGCATATGGATATCAAATAAATGGGGTTCACTAGTACAATGTTTATCACCATGATAGGCTATAATAAAAAAAATACATACACCTTCCCAAACCTGTAGAAAAATCGATTCTTTTATTTATAAACCCCTTTTTTAAACCCACAACATTTAACACGAAGAAAGACTCAAGTCGTGCCCGAGACATAATTGGACATCCTTATTTCTTATTGACGGCAAACTTGCTTCGAATAGACGAAGCCTTTTCCGCGCCACCGTAAACGAATTAAGCCCGATTTACGCTACAGCGGGCCGTGCCCCGTACGGGCATGAATCACTTCATACAAAATGTATACACCAATAATGTACGGGCTTAAAGCTGCGCTCGCAGGTGTCAAACACCAAGCTATTACATAGTGGATCAACAGGCTGCATGATTATTAATTCTCGGCCCATATATACCTGTTCGAGGATTCTCCAGGTTCACTTGTAGGATTCCTCCAATTTTATGGGACGGAATCTGTATTAATTACTATTGCCATGTTGTGCAGATGTATAGGTACAGGGCACCATAGATAGATACTCTTTATTGTACACGAGAGAAATAGACAAAACACAGTATTATTCAACATTTTGTACAAGGTCTTATCGCTGAATGCGATTTCTTACAGACAACCTTGGGATGGGATGGACATTATTATGAACTAAAGAACGGGTAGTAAAGGTACAATAATACATTTATGACTAATGAATTATATAAAGAAGTGCAATATGAAAAGTTAAAGAAAGGAATAGTTGATAGATTAAATACACTATCTTTACATAGTATAAAACAAAGTCGCTGTCGTCTGTCCGTCCCTATGTATGCTTAAATCTTTAATACTACGCAACCGATTTTGATACGGTTTTTTTTAATAGATAGAGTGATTCAATAGGAAGGTTTATATGTATAACCCACCCCCGCTTTGCACGGGCGAAGCCGGGGCGGGCCACTAGTATTGTATAAATGATTGTATATAATTATAATAGATACATACAAATAGTACTCACATAATATATATATATATATATTTAAATAAATACATACCAAAATATAATATAAAGTGATAGGAAATGTGCCAAGTGTTTGTGACAGGTTATAAAAAGTGTTCTATTACCTGTTACCATATCAAGTGGTCTTTACCGTCATCACGTTTAGCATTTTCCTATGGAGTTGCTTAAATTGGCTTATACAGCACCATCTGGATGGATTAGATTTATGTTTCTCCCTAAACCTGACATTATTGTCGGAAGGCATAAAAATTAAACTCTTTCATGTCCCTTAGCACTACAGATTTACAGTTTAAGCTTGACCTAGCAAAGAAAGCTGGACTGCCAAGTTATGCTTCGCAGACCAGCTTTCGACCGTCAGGTTCTATACTGTCTATCTTGCCTTTACCGCATTTTTTTTTTGGCGAAGGCATAATCCCAACCAATGTTACATGGTGCGATTGCGGCCTAGTGGGACTACAGGTACACAATTGGTCAATTTACACGCTACTGACTTGTCGTATTGACTGTCATAATGTATATGTTAGAATCACAGCGTCAGCTTCAATATTATGATGGTCAATCATCCAGTATTCGATTAAGGTTGTCCTTTTAAGTACAAAAAGATTGCATTCCGCGCTACGCGATAGGTCACCTCCGGCGTATTCTACAACCGCCATCGCACGGACATAACCTAATATTAATAAGCGTGCATGTAACCAAATAAAGCGCATCGCACGGAACCTGCGCAGTCTGCGTAACTTAATTATGCCTTCGCTTCTGTTTATGCCTTCGTGAAATGTTCAACCTAATTACTTTTGCTTCAATTCATTAGGTCCACATACGACTGCAGCGAGCCTGTTGGCTTCATTAGGAAATGTCGTTGCATGTTTATTACATTGTCTGCGAACTTACAAAACATTGTAATTTCATCTCAATTAGGAGGGCGAATAGGGAATAAATTCATATCATGCAAATGACAACTCATTTACGAAATGAAATATATTCAAGCCAAGAAGAGTTGATTAAGAGCTGGCCAAAACCCGTCCATGTTTGAAAATAAATTGATGTATTACATTTATGGCAACAGGCCTATTTGTCTACCCGAAAAGTGCATCATTGCACTTCTTTCTCAACGGAATATGAACAAAGTTATTTGCTTCGGAATAACGGCTAGATGAATGAAAATAAAATTAAGAACATCGCTCGTCAATTTAAAGAATTAACATACAAAAAGCTTAAACCTCAAAAACCTAACTAGGATTTCAAAAATATGTATGCATACATTTTTAGCTATGGACATGTATTATAGCATGTATTGAAGAATTATAGCAATATATTTTATAGTTAAACTATTATCACATTTCCAATGCTTTGAACGTAAGTAAAAAATGTTAATTGACTATTGCGTAACTAATTGATAAATCCTGCAGATCAAATCCTCATTTTATTATCTCTTAAATGTCAGTTATTGTTACATTTGCAAATAACGAAATCCCAGATTTTACCAAAATATTTATACTACTACTGCTTATCAGCTCATAAATGACCCACTGCGGAGTCAGGCCTCCTCCATTCACATGGAGGGTAATTAATTAATTTACCATGCTTTCGTATCAAGTTTCCCTCTTTTAGGGCTAAGTTATTCAGCCTTGCCATTTCCTTTTGTCGGCTCTTACAACACCATCAGGATGAAAGTTATCAGAATAAAAAAAATCTTTGTAGAAGCTTTTTAAATTCTTCCGATTACATTTTGTTCCGAATAAGCGATTTTTAAGAAAATTTCTGTAACTGCTAGTTATTTTTTTATGAACTAATAAAGGGCAATTTAAATTTAATAATACCGCACGCGTCTTGTCGTTCGTCATATTTTCATCTAGCCAAGATTGGTTCGAAATCTAAATATAAATTCGACCATAAAATTACATAAAACGAAACTCGTGATCCTGTATAGATAAAATCAATCGCGACCCTGCAACCGACCTTTCAACCAACCGATAACACCGCAACAATGTCAAGACTCTTACCAATCACAGAAAGCACGAGCAGCCCGAATACAACAGCAATAAATCCTCCAGCATTAGATCCAAACACCTGCGGCACGTCCCCAACGAGCATGGCTTTCAAGTTCTCCCTGACCTCTTCGTTCATATCCACCATCTCGAGCATTTCCAATAGCTCCTTCCTAGACGGCGCCTCGCCCGTCTCGCTTTCCTTCATCAACTCCTTCAATTTACCGAAAGTCTCTTGATCCAAAAGATCCATTATTAGTGGTAATTAGGTTCTTCTCAATTTTTTTCAGACCAAAGGTGCGCGATGTGTTCGCCGCGGCGGCCCGTTTATCTCTGAGACCTGCAACGTGGACTCCACGTTGTATAGGCGAGGGGCGCACGCTATCGGCGGTGAGCGATTGCGTTCCGCCTCTTGAAATTTTGCTGATACAAATACCTTTTATCCACTTACTTTAAGTTATTTTTTGATTCGACTTATAAGTCGCGTATCTAAATTCATACGCGCTTATTTATATTATTATGATAATAGTATTATCGATTATTATGCAGTATTTTTTTAAATTCAGATTAAACTTGCATGTTGTATGCAAAGTCGCGCTACTTTGCCCACGGGCTATGTACTCGTATAGGGTAGGTATGTTACTCAGGGATGTTGTATTCTTTCAGCTTTAGTAAAATTGAAAGATTTTTTGGGCATACAAATCTATCCTCTTTACAATGTTAGTATAGGTAGTTTAACATTTTTAAACCGACGGTTTGGTGTTTTTCTAATACATATAGGCATAACAAGATTAAGGATCATGATCATGAGCGCTGTTTCGTATTGCTTGTACCACAACATTACAGTTTTGAATTCATAACTTATAATGCCATTGTGTTTATATAATGTTGGTTTGCTCCCGTTTTATTTTTGCGTTGTTTATGTAGCTGAAAAACAAGGTGTGACATAGGGAAAGTTTACCTGTTTTCAAATCACTGGTTATATGATTGTTATTAGATTATTTCTTGTAGGTATACAAATTGTTATCAACAGTATATTACGTCATCTAACGAGCCTAGCCACCATTGCCAGATCAGAAATTTCAACTCATCAATCATGAAAGTTATGATTGTTAACCCATGGAAGATGGGTCCAGCGATTGTCTTGGAGGTCGCATGTTTAGACATCTTGGGCTAGAACATCTGCTGAGGCTGTTACACGCCGCGCCGCCGCCGCTGCGTTAGCAGCGCTAATACAGTATTAGTAAGTAAAAAACCCGCTTGCAGTCGCTCGACTTTTTAGAGATCTGTCGCGTAGGTTGGTCTACACTTCTCGGGACCGGAGATTGGTACGTATATCGCGCAAAGGATTAGCTATCCAGCGCAGGAACGCTGCTAGTCTTCTATGTATTTTTCCAAGTGGCAGCGATTGGGCACAATTCAACTTATTATAAATTATGTATCAGTTTTTATTTTGTCGCCTAATCCGACTCCCAGCGACCTTCACAAGGTCATCTAGTCGGGGGCCTTCCCACACGTGGACGCCACTCCGAGACTTTTATGACCGGACGGCCATCCGTTCTTCGGGCTATGTGGCCTGCCCATTGCAACTTCAACTGTGAAATCCTACTAGCTTTGTCGGTCGCTTTAGTTCTTCTACAGATTTCAAACGCAAGAACCTGAATCACCTTAAAACCGAACAGAGTAAATTTTAGACATAGATAAAGCACTGCTGGACTACAGCTCTGAACTTTTAAACTGAAGTCGGTTGAGACTAGAGATTAAGATAAAATCGAGATCAGTGCCCATGGGAGAATAGAGAATAGAAAAATTCTTTATTGTATAGACTAATTATGGCGTACACAATCGTCAACGGGTACATATTTTTTATAACACTACTACCAGGTCAGAACGCAGCACCAACCGAGAAGACCTGGCGGAAAAAAAATCGACGGGCATAAATTTTTTTAAAACGCCCTATTACAATGACCCTGCACATATAACTAACTAGTTTCGTTTGGTTCCAAAAGGCGCTCAACTGAAATATGAATTGTACAAAAAGAAATAGAATAATTAAAATTAAATGATAAGTCTTGACTCCAGTGAGCCGACCCCAAACATCGGACGTGTTCACAAGCATAACACATGTGGCAGCCGTCGATCTCCTCAACCATATCAAAGGGAAGTTGTCGACCCGCCACACGTCACTGGGGTACTACATGGAAAAAGCTATGCTCGGTGTGAACATCCGTTCATCGAAATCTGACAAGCTCTTTACGTTCTATCGGTGTGGTCTAGTTTTATGAAAAGTATCCAGGGAAAGGCTGTATGATATTTATTAAAAATAAAATTTATATAAAACTAGCTGTAGGCTGCGCGCGTTGCTACGCCACTAACTAAAAGCAATATTTTTTTTGTTCAGAAACCATCTTGGGCACATGCACCACAACACTTTGCTGAACTATAGTTTACGATTGTATAACATTATTTTTTATGTAGGTACATATATGTTTATGATAATCAACATAATATCCGCAATTTTCAAACATACTTCGAAATAGAAGGTGGTTCTCGATTTGGCTGTATGTTTATTTTGTTTGCGTGTGACCGCATAGCACCCCCATTTAATAACAGAGTTGAGAAAATCTCAAAAGCGTTGGTGTCTCGGTGAAACGCATATCCTAATTAAAGTTTGTGTAAATTTGAATTTGTCACATAGGTATTCTCTTTTTAGATTTTTTATTGTACTTGAATACGGTTTACATATTTTGTTAAAAATTGGGTATTAAAATATCCAATTTTATCGACAAATAGTTTTGTTTATTTATTTCGACCCTAGTAAACAAACTACCGAACGAAAATTTCCATGACAATGCCGAGACAATTTTCTTTTTATAAACGATTTAAATCTGATTGTATTTTTAAGTGCAATGGAACTATTGTGAGTTTATAATAGCAATTCCTAAACAGTTCAGCGCAACAAGTAAGATGTTTATAATGACAATCCAGCAACATTTTGCTAATGACTAAAGTCAGTCAATCAGTATTTACCAGATGAAAATTGAAACACATACATGGATTATCTAGTTGAAGGCATTTCCGTGTGGTGAAGGATTTAGAATATATAGTATCTCCACCCCAATGCTTCCTGAGGGTGTCGTAAGAGCCGATAAAGGAAATAATAAAGCCGAAAACCTAGCCGCAAGAGAAGGATTACTTAATACCCTATGCCAACACGTCTGGCCAGCGTGGCACAGTAATTTACCTCCATTTACCCTGGACTAATTACTCTCCATGTAGTTGGAGGAGGCCCGACTCAGTAGTGGGCCATTTAAGGGCTGAGAAGTAGTAGTAGTAGAAGGCATATCACTGGTTTTCATATAATAGGTGTGGCAACTTGCATTGGGCAATGGGTGTACCAAACCCTACAGCCATCCAAAGTGAAGATTTGTTATTCCATATTCAAGATTATGGGAAAAAAATAATATAAATACAATCTTAGATAGTAATATCAATGCACAGACAGTAGATATACACTTTTTTTTCGGTTGGGAAATCCCGCTGGTCAGCGGTTATGTGGGTGGAACTCCGGAACACTCACTACCTACTAAAACCAAAGCGGTATACTCTCACACGTCTTGTTCGAGAAGGCACAGGTAGCAGCACAGTCGAGGGAGAGACAGTAGACCTACAGAAGCTCTCGCCAGGCTCCTGGGTGAAGAGCCTGATACAAAAGGCAGTACTTTTGGATACAGCATGCAGGGGAGGATCCTCACTGTGGATCCCTGACCACTGATGGTTTGGGCCTCTGGGTCTTCCATGGGTGGTATATTTTTATTTTGTATGTATTTTCTTAAATAACTGTATATTTATTTATTTATTTAAAAACAAATGTAGAATAGGGCCAATACAGAGATGACTAGTATCATATTTTTAACTAGCGGCCCGTCCCGGCTTCGCACGGGTACGATGTTACCCGCGGTTATTGTAGAACCGCAGGGCGAATCTAGTCTAAAAAAAGCTATCTATCAGTGAAAGTCCCGTCAAAATCGGTCCAGCCGTTCCAGAGATTTGCCGGAACAATTTGACTCTGTTGATGAGTTGAGAGATTGAATCAGTAATAATGATTATTACCCTACAATGTTTCTACAATATTTCTATGAGACAATGAAACTAAAATGCTAAAAAAGTAGGTACTAGAAGAACCTACCGTTCATTCTTTTCAGCCAAAAGTCATACACTGCTGGACATATGCATCCCCCAAGGATTTCTAAAAAGGCTGGTTCTGAGCGGAGTTCTGAGCATTGTTAATCGGGAACTTTGATCAGCCTCGTCATCATCGTTCCACTGTTTAAGAGGCCCACCAGCAATGAGCTTTCCGGAATGGAGCCCATAGTGACCACAACCCCATTCCATATGTCATCACTGGCAATACACATTGATCTACACTATGGTATTGTAGACAAGACATCTTTACGATCTTTACAACTTCCCAAATGTTGCTCAGCTCAGTTGGATCAAATGATTGACCTCTTAGTCAAAGTTTTATAAAGATTTATTTAAAACTAGTGGCATGTCCCGGCTTCGCACGGGGCAAAGCTAGTAAAAAAAGTAGCCTAAGTTACTACTTATATCATCAGCTACCTATCAGTGAAGTCCCGTCAAAATCGGTCTAGCCATTCCAGAGATTAGCTGGTACATAGAGACAGACAGACAAAAATAAAATATATATATATACTCGTATATTGGTCTATGTTGTGTATGAAAAATAAAAAATAAGGAAAAAGAGGCGGGCCAGCTAAAAGATGGACAGATGATATCAAGATTATTGGAGGGACAATCTGGTCTAGAAAAGCTGTCAATAGAGAAGAATGGAAGCAGCTGGAAGAGGACTATGTGTCACTGGACACGCTGACCACTGAACCGGGAAACCCGATGTATTAGATTTAAGTTAAAACAATTTTGATAATGTGTGTAAATTCATTGTTTAGTATCAGCAATAAAGGCTAATAATGTTGTGTATACATACATACGCATTTAGTAAAAAGTGGTTATTTTATTATTACAAACAGACACTCCAATTAGTGTGTGTCCACTCTATTTATAGTATTTATTTATTGTAAGAGGAGTGAGACAAGGAGACCCCATCTCACCAAAACTCTTCATAGCTGTTTTAGAAACTATCTTTAGGAAGCTGGACTAGGCTCACAAAGGTATTAAAATAGGCACCATCTAAGGTTCGCAGACGATATTGTCATACTGGCCGAAACACCACACACTCTAGAGGAAATGATATGTTCATTAGCCACGGAAAGCTCCAAGGTAGGTCTGGAAATGAATACAAACAAGACTGGAGTAATGACTAATAGCCATGAAAAACCAATATGTGTCAAGGGAAATCGCATAGAATACGTAAAAACTTACACATACCTAGGAAAACAAGTGACATTCAGCAAAACAAATAACGAAGAGGAAATACAAAGAAGAGTAAACATCACATGGCAAAAATATTGGTCACTAAAAGAAATCTTAAAAGGCCACTACTCTTTGAATCTCAAGAAAGTAGTAATGGACACTTGTATACTAGCTTGTCTATTGTATGGCTGCCAAACATGGGTTCACACTGATAGAACCAAGCAGAAAATTACAACCACCCAGAGGGCAATGGAGAGGAGCATGCTAGGAATAAGGAAAATTCACAAGGTTCGAAGTACAAAAATTAGGAAAAAGACTATGCTGACAGATGCTCTAACACAAGCACTAGCACTAAAGTGGCGTTGGGCAGGACATATCGCAAGGCTCACTGACAACAGATGGACAATACAAGTCACTAACTGGAAAGGACCACCAGGGAAAAGAAAGATTGGAAGACCATACAAACAATGGGCAGACGACATAGCCCAGACTGCTGGCAAAAACTGGATGACCCATGTGAAAGATAGGCAGAATTGGAAGAGGATGGAGGAGGCCTTTACCCGATATGGGACTATGTCTCTGAAAGATACCTAAACAAATAGCATTACTAACTTAATTAAGACAAACACTAACACAATTACCTAGTACTCAATGTAAAATTCTAAATATTGTGAGATAAGAAATAAACAGGCTTATTATTATTATACTCTATTTATTTTTATAGATAACTCGACAGTGTGTCCCAGTCCCAGGTCAATTTAATGGTCAACAACTTTGAGGATAGAGCACTCAAATGTTAGCAGGAATTGCTTGAACATTAGTTTTAGACATGAATGTCTTCTCCATGTTCATCATAAGGCCTACTCATTCAGATGCCAGCAAGCACTGTAGTGAGGCCATCAATGGTGTCAGCCATTATAACTATGTTGTGAGCAAATTGATTGATGTGCTCATTGTTTACACTGATGCCTAGACCTTTCCAACCCAGTACATTGAAGACATCTTCCAGTGTAGCAATGAACCGTTTCAGAGAGATATCATTGGCAATGCTGTACTCCGCAAATAAATAGGTCTCCGCTGTGAGGCAGCTCCACTATGCAAGGCTATTACAATATTCTTAAGAATTCTTAAATTTATTTCTTAATTCTTAAAGAAATTGAGCCATGGAGCAAAGCTCAACTGTGAAATCTGATATCTGGTCTAACCAGATGATTATTGCTTGTCCCACTAGATATGTTTTATAGGACTGATTGCTATTGATCCATGTAATTTCAGGTGATGGCCCATGTTAAAAAAGGCTGTTGCTTTTTGTGGGTCATGTTCAATGAGGTCTCCATGAAGATCTCAGTTTCAAAACTATTAATAGAACTACAAAAATGTGTGTTCTTCATACAAATGTCAAATAAGATATTTGTACAACTGCAAATTATCATTTGCTTTCTAAACAAGGAACTAGTCTTTTTTTTAATTGAGTGTTCCACTTTTAGTAATTAGTCAAATAGTTATTTTATCTATACCTTTTATTCTAAGGCATATGTGTAGGCGTATTGCTAGGGAGTTTTTCTAGAGAACCATTACTTTCAAAATCCAGTTAATCTGTTCCTGCCTGACATATCCTGTAATTTATAGACCTAGTTTCCTATATCCGGTGAATTCCGGGGCGGCCTAGTTTCTTAGAGGTCACCCTATTCTCCATTATCAAATAACTATCAAATAATTCGCTTACCTGAAAGGCTGACAACTATAATGCCGGGGATGATAAACACTGAATTCGAAAAAGCATGCTCCAATGGCCCCTCAGATCCACCGCCCAGATCTACCATTTTGATTCACAAAACGTTCAATTTCAAATAACTATCGCACTCACAATGTATCTAGGGCTAGAAAGTCAGTTCAATACGGACTGAAAACTAGGACTTGCCTGCCCCTGAAAATCGAAAAAAACAGATTCACGTCAAATCAAGTAACAAGTTTTATTTTTTAACTGAGGGAGCTGAGACTATGCTGTACTGGCTAAAAAGTATTTTAAGCACGCTTCTCAAAAATCTTTACAGATTTTAATTAACTTTATAGACAGACTGTAGTTATTTGTTTTAAACGTTCGATAAAATAACAGCTTTATATTAATTAATTAAAAAAAATTCAAAAGTTTAAAAGAATCCGTAAAACCATATAACCATAACGAAAGAATCGTTATTATTACTGACAAATTAACTATGTCATGTTTACAAAATCTCAGGAAGACTACCTAGCAATTCTTTTTGTTACGGTCACGCAACACTCACGAAATTGCAATGAATATGAAAAAAATAACGTAGAGGCTTTGTGGTTAAAAAATCATTAACTCCTTAGTTGCTCCTTATATGACGTATGAACTGTTTCTCTCTCATACATAAAAATCTATAGAATATATATACACAACACAGGACTACTCTTTTCGTTAGGCTGCCCACATCAAACAGCTACATGTTTTTTGTTTTGTTCTACGTCTATTGTTCAAGAGCAAAGTGTGTGTGCTAAAGGCCATCATTATTCATAGAATGTTATAATCCGGGATCGAACGCAGCAGCCCCGCCCTCAATAACCTAGTAGGACTCTTTATGTAGTTACGTGTTGACTTCGGCCATGCGTCTAGATAACACGGATCATAATATATTCATACTAATGACATATCTCTCCGGCTCCAGCAGATTTGAAGTCTTTTAGGCTGTGTCCCCAGTAGGCAAACAGTTTGCAGCCGACTGAGTGAGCCGCAATTTATAGCGAACTGAAATTTGAGTTAGCTGCAAACTCAGATCGATTTTCGTGCGTCGAAACCGGTATTGCTGTGAGTCGGCCAGGCCACTAACTGCGACAGCTGGCGCACGTAACGCTGCAAACTGCGTACAGTGAGCGCAAAACTAGCAAACTGTGGACACTCCATTTCAAATTATTTAAGGAAGGGCGTACTAAACCGATACGCCGCAAACTCAGTCGGCTGCTAACAGTTTGCCTAGTGGGGTCACAGCCTTATTGTTTGATGTATGTCACCCTTAATAACACCCTAAAAGCGATTTAAACAAAACAAAATGGTCATAAATATAAGTTTATTATTGAAAATACACAATTATGTATATCTTTTGGCCCTATAGTAACATTAGTGTACACAATACTTAAAAATATTCCACTATTGAGACATTGCGATACAACAGTTTACGACACTATCATACACGACTAAAAATAAAAAAAATACATTTAGTTATAATCATCGGAAATAAAAACACCTACATAGTTATTTTTTAAACAGGCATGTTCATGGAATGTTGACCATAATGGCGAAAACACACAAACACTGGGGATGCAGGCGTGTTAAAGACGGATTTGAGACAAATTGTGTGTGTCGTCTTTCATACAAATTTGAACAAAACACAACTACCGTCACCAGCACTGCTGCGCCTCCGGTGTCCGTGTGTATACCCCTTTAAATGCTACAATGTCATCCGTTAGCTTTGTATGATTAAAATTGGAAATACTGTCATTATAATAATATATTTTTCTAGTAGTTTTGTATCAAATATAGCAACCTTACCTCTTAATTCAAACTAATAAAACCAATTGCAATTAGATATACCTATAAACGGCATTATAGATAATATTACTTGGGCATAATCAGGCCATGTATATGTATATTTCTAAAAAACAATTTATTCATGATTTAACTTGAAATGTCAATCAATAATAACGATTAGCGTTATAAAAATACATATTTTAGAATAAATGTAATATTACATCAGGTATTCAGAATACACCACTGGTTTTGTTTCTTCACCAGGGAAAGTATATTGTAAGTTATCCAAATACACAATCTTATATTAATAGTAATATAGGTTAGTTATTTACACCTGGTTAAACAATTCCTCATTCGATTCAGTCGCAATTATTTTTATGCGTTATTGTTAATTTGAAGCATGTACCTCAACTTGGAAAGAACTATCACAGAATATTATGAGGCAACCTTCAAATTCATAATTATAACATAGTTGGTAATAATTTTGGTCCCTAATCTAACATGAATTTCTAGTCATAATGCCTACCAAAAGATGTATTTATATATTTTTATCAATTGTGAAATTTATTTATAATCATATATTTTTCATATTTTTTTAATTAATTAAGGCACTTCATGGAATGACATTGAGCGTACATTCCACGCATAGGTAAAATCTATTTTGTATTAATATTATCATATGATATCACCGAATTCTGATAAAAATTAAAATTGATTTCATAAATCTTAGCTTGCATATTACTGGTTATAATTTGAGATTCACAAGTAAAGGAGAATGAATTTATAGGATAACACTTCTAATCTATTATCACGTACCTACTCATCAAATATATTTGTAACCAATAACATGGCAACTTAATACGAATTTTTGATATAAACTATTATTTTCGTCCATACAACACTTAAAACTAAATAGGTATTTACCAATCCAGTAACACTGTATTATTTTTTATCATATATGCTCATTTGTCTAATCTATATTGTACGAACGTAAACTATAGTTTAAAATTATCTAGAGGTTTAACTATTTATTTTTATGAGAATGAAGTAGTTTAATTTTTCTTTAAGGGGTCCAAGTTTGAAAAATCGTCGTTTTCAAAGGCGATCCCTCTGGCAAATCCGTCCTGAAACAAGAAAATTCTAATTTTAGCAACTTGTTACAATCTTTCCGCACAGCTTCTTTATTGTAAATCTAATCATAAATTAAAACTTACCGATTCATTAATCTGTTGAATAATACAAAATATATTAAATTAAATATTCAATTGTGGAAAAGTAGTTAATTAGTTTATAAATCATAGCTAAGAAACATATATAGTTATTTAAAAAAAAAATTATAATATACGGGGTGTAATAAAAATCCTACAGGCATAACTACTACTGATGAAGATACTATAGAATCTCCGGAGAAAATAAGCAAATTTCTTTTAATTTTTTTGGTCACCAGCTAGTGAAGATAGTGCGATAGCTAAAGAAATGAGCACAGAAATCCTAAGAAACATCGTGGCATGCACATTACAAAGCTTGAAGGATAATATGTACGATAGCCATTTTGCTCGTTACCGATGCAAAACGCATATCATGATTTGTTACCCTTATTTTAAAATAGAAATAAATATATACTCGTAACTACTCCTCTCGGTAGGATCCATGTCCTGTCTTCGGATGCCTATAAAGGCTTTGTTACCTCCTGTATATCAGTAGGTATGCTAAGTTGAAAAAACACAATCACCAACCTTCATCTCTGTTATAGTTTTGTTTAGGAATCCATTGAAATTGCTGTCTAGCTCGACAGCCGGCTTTTCGCTCAAGTGTCCGAATCCATTGAACGTGTTGTTGTAGCCATTGCCGAAGATGCTTCCAGTCCTCTGAGTGTCAAATGGATCGTAGCCGCTAAGGCCGTTCGTGAAAGATGTGTTGGAGCTGTTAAAGACTGAAGTCTGTAGATTGAAGTCGGAGATATCGTAGTTGGGTTTCGTAATTGGTTGGGGGAATGTCTGGGGGATAGTCACTGGAGCAGTCGGTATAGCTTGGTTGGTGAGTGGGGTAGTCGGGAAGGGGGTCGAGCCAAACAGGTCATTGCCGTTGATGGGGGCAGGTTGCTGCGGCATCTGCGGCTGCTGAAATTGTTGCTGCTGCATCGCGGTCTGGCGTTTGGAAGTCTTCGGAGGCGGTGCCACTAAAACATATTACACACACAGTGACTTCCTGGAAACGAACTGGATATGCTAATGATAATTAGCTCACGTAATCGTTATAATAATCCCTTCAACAGACCTTCGGGTCCAACTCGAAATACGGGAGTGTTATTTCCCCTGCTAACAAGATGGACTGAAGCCGGATTTGGTACCAACATTGCCATTTTTGTGCCTAATTCTCAGCATGTTACATGGAGGGCAATGAGCCTACTGTGCGGCTCTGGCCAGGCAGGTTGGCGCCGGGTTTCGTATAAGTTTTCTCTTGATGCTAGGTTATCGGCTTTGTCATTTCCTTTTTTCGGCACTTACGACACCCTTTATTTTTTATTCTTGATAGGCTTGCTCTTGATCGCCAGTTCACCTGATGTTGAGCGACACTGCGACCTAAGATGGAGCGCGCTTGCCTAGAAGAAACCGATTCACTCGTGATTTAAAGACACCCAGATTATATCTATCGGGGAAGACCCACTCGGGAAGCGCATGATGGAATGGAATGGGGTAAATCCGTTACCACACTAAGTCTGCGTTGGTGTGGGTTAGTTCCTTTTTTGCATATAGATTTTCAACGCATTATTACCATAAACAAATTGCTCCATAACAGGGAATGAATAGATATATGTCCAGTCACTTTAGAAAATCAGTAGGATACACAAGAAATCATTTAACATGTTAAAGTTATTAGATTCAATCAATGAACTTACACAGTGGCGGGTTGGGTGTTATTGTGGTTTCGGTGATGGGCGATGTAAAACGACTCACTGGTTCAGACTCAAAAGCGCGCGGATCGAAATCTGTAACACAACCAACTATGAGCTGCTACAACTACTACTAAGCCCATATATGACCCACTGCTGAGTTACTTATCCAGTTACACAGAGGGTAATAAGCCTGCAGTGGCACGATGTCCAGACGGGTTGGTTTCGTATCAAGTTTTCCTTCTCCTGCGCCTAGGTTTACGGCCTTGTGATTTCCTTTTGTCGGCTGGTCCGACACCCTCAGGATGGAATGAGGTGCTGACACTATGTGTTCTAAATCCGTCACCACACTGAGCGTGGGCCAGTTAGGAGCACTCGCTGATAATTGTCTACAAAATAATTCTATTCTATTTCTACAAGGCTGATTAATTATGTTGCAACACATTTTTATAATATCACGCTGATAAAGGGTTACCCTTTTCAATGTTATCAAAAATAACCGATTTATTTCAAAATATTTAATTCGATTTAATGATATGTCATATTTACCGCTATCCGAGTCAGAGTTGAGGAGTAAACCTTCAAGCTTCGTGCCCACTACAGGGTTCTTGTTAGACGAAATGTCACCCAGAAGCTTGCTAAAATATACAGAAAATAACGATTAGAGTACAAAGAAAATATATACATACATAGCAAAACAATTATCTGTAGTCCCATCCTCCACCTCGCATCACAGGGAGGGTAATTAACCTACAGTGACACCATGCCTAGACGGGTTGGTGTGAATACGAAAAAAACTACAGAGTTTCTTGACGGCTCTTCTCTGTAGAGCAGCATTCCGAATCGGTGGTAGTTTCAGTACGTATGTGGGTGAACGCAAGGGTTGTGGGAGATCGAGAGATGGATGGAATGTGAGAATGAGGAAATGTGCATGAAAGGTGTGAATGTAAAATAGATAATGTCGAACGATAAACGTGTATGGAAAAAACACATACAGTGGGGACAAGGGCTGAACGATAATATTTTTGTGGTAAACGCAAATAAAGTTCCTTTTGAGTTTGAGCGATGATATTGTTATTCTAAGTAAGGTGTTTTATCTTTTTGTGTTCTAAAAATTCGACATTTACGCTTACCCAGTTCCAAAGTTATGTTTGCCGTTGTGTGTAGGCGGCGGTGTGGCGAGAAGCAAATTGTTATCATTGCTCGAGTTGAACGTGTCCGTCGAGTTGTTGGACAATGCGTCTGTTCCTGTAAGCAAATACGTCCCTAAGAAAGTTGCTCACAACTGTCTAAGAATCACAAATCTTTTACAAGCTTTCAAAAAATCTCTGCTAGTGCTAAGACGAAACTTGAACTACTTTGTACCGTAAACTATGTAATCAACTATGGTTTCAAGCTTTACTTTCGGATTGCTTTGGATAGCACACTGCCGAATAGGATATTTTCCGAAAATATGACCAAACCAAACGCACCCATTTCCGGGGTCTTGTTGCCATTCATGGATGCGAAGCCGTTGGCAAGCGTGAGCGAGGTCAGTTGCTTCTCCAACTCCGGCGGTGGTTTGAAGTCTGTGATCTCGCTGAGGTTGTTCCGAGCCAGATACGCGGATAGATCATCTTTGTATGTGATCTTGGATAGCTCCTGTAATCAATAAAACAACATAAAGCCTCAAAACCGTGCATAGACGATATCGCTATGTATCAATTTGAATGCTACTGATGTGTTGGACACAAATGAGAAGTAACAACTCCAAGAAATATCTCACGGAAACATCATAATACTATGAATTTCTAGGTGACACATCGTGCCAGCGAAGTTTATAGAGCAATTCACACCGGTTAGGAATAATTAGGGGATAATCGTCTGGATCCATGATTGTCACAATTTACAGTGGCTCTAAAAACTGTTTAGTGGGACAAGTCCTGTGGGTGTTAGATAATTGGGAAGTTCATGTTAGCTTACCTGCAAACGACTTTTGTATGCATTCATTTGTAATTCCAATCTCTTATTTTGTAGTTGCATCTTTTGCATCTCTATATATTTTCCGTTGTCGTTCAAGAACCTCCTGTAAAATGATGAAAGTTATGAATTTTTTCTCATTCATTTAAAGTAAATAAAATAACATCCCATTAAGAATCTACGTATAGTTCTAAAGTGTACAGTGAACATTCATTGTACCTCCGAAAAGATCTACCAATAGAAAAAAAGTCTCCAATTGTCTTTATTTTCATTGCAAGCGATACTTGGACGTGATATTTTTTTAAATCATTCTACCGGGACCTAAATTTGTATGTACATTGTCGCATGTCCCAAGAGTTTCATGAACTCATTTGTGAACAAAGTTCTATATTTGGATGCAATTTTTGCGAAAGAATTTCGGCCGCTTGTATGGCACAGACAAGTGGACAAACGCGTCTGTAATTGTAGAGTTTAGCCGTTTACTGGGATTCTACTATATACTCCCCTTAGATGTGAATTTAGCTTAGTACACATTTGGCAGCAAGCTTAAACCTTATATTTTTACTGCCTGTGAAATAAAGAGGATTGTTATATAAGGGGGTTTTAAAGCTAATCAACATTCTCCCTCCTACAAACCATCAAAACCTACAACTTACGCTGGTCTCCTTTAATTATATGGAGGGAAATAAGCCTGCTATGCCTTGCTGGCACAGTTGGGCTCCATGCCAGGTTTTCCTTCTATTACAACCAGTTTATCTTATGCCGGGTATCTTATGACACTCCAAAGTAAAAGTTGCATTGTGTATTCTAAATTGGTTACACATACCGAATCACGCCATCAATTCGTGCATTAATGAGTAGATTCGTTTTCTGCGTGTAAACCGCAAGTGTCGGGAAACATTACTAGCCCATGGAATACTGTTTAACAATTTTAAGGCAGAATAGCGTTACTAAATAGAGTCAATGATACCCACAGAGACGCGAGTGCTATATGAAACACATTTAAAATGCAAGGAGTTATTTGTTTACCAAGAGTAGGTAGATAAATATGTAACAAACAATTTTGCCCTAGCTGCCATTTTAATATCGAATTATCACGTCTGTTCGATGCACGTTTTCTCACAAATAAAAAATTTTAATGCTATAACTATAAAGGGATTAAATACTCTTCAAATTATAGAAAAAATAATAATAAAATAACGAATTACTTTAATTGATAACGGAAAGAAAAGTGAATAGGTATTTCTTGCCACGAAAGTAGTTCACACTTTATATTTCGGAACAGGCGACAAATGTTTAAGGTCACGGCAAAGACTTTTGTCCTGTCAGGACATTTTAAATTTAAATGTGATTCAGAGAGAGATTGGTGCATTCGAATTTAAAATGTTGTAAGTAATGTCTTCTAGGTTGATACAGATTAATATTATGTTTGGACTTATGCCTCACCCCGTGTTGTGACGGTTTTAGAATATACAGTGTCACCACCCCATTTCATCGAGTGTGTCATGAGAGCCGACAAAAGGAAATGACAAGGCCGATAACCTAGCCGCGAAGGAAGGAAAACTTGATACAAACCCTGTGCTAACCCGTCTTGCCAGCGTGGCACAGAAGCCTAATTTCCCTCCAAGAAATTGGAGGTGGTCCGACTCAGTAGTGGGTCATTTATGGTTCATTTATTGATGATGATGAGCGATGATGTTTATGAAGCACCCCTTTTGCTGTAATCGTTTAGGTATGTATTAAATGCGAAAACTTTTTATCTGACTTCAAAATATGCACCTAAAAGCAAAAAATAACTAATAGTTCAGAAGCTTAGGCATACCTATCCTCATTGACTTCGGTATCAATTTATGTTGGTACTGACATCAAATTGGTAATTTTTCGCCTATTTTTGAGTAAGTATTTTTATTTTGCGACTATCCTTTCAAATTATATTTTTGGTGTATGCAAATGTAGGACTCAAACAGGTATTAAATTATCTAAATATGTACACAAAATTACCGACATAAAAATAATTTGGATTACTTGATAACTTCACATTTCAAGTTTTCTACCAAACCACTGAACCGACTTCGATAAAGTATATACAGGTTGGTCAAAAAGTCGTGGATCAAACGCAACCAGCGGTTAGATAATTGATTTTGTGTTTTTATGAGAAATTGACTTTTATCACTAAAACTTGATAAAATTCGAAAAAATCTACACCCTGTATCTTTTTTATAATTTTCACTAGATTGGTACTGATGAGTCCTTTCGTTAGACATGCTATTTATGGTAGTTTATTGGTTCTGTTGAAGATAAATTAAGTTTTACGAAAGAAATAATTCTTAAATCTAAACTTGTTATTTACTTCAGACCCCACTGTGTGAAAGAAAATACTTTACAGAAAAGTGACCCTGTATTACAAGTTTTGGCGCATTTAATAGGGATTCTAAAAAGGTATTACACATGGCTATGCGTGGCTTTGATATCTTTCGAGGATGATCATTCGTAGCAAGACCAGAGTTAATCCAACCATAAAACTCGTTTAGGCCTACTTTTTTTTTTTTTTTTTTTGTTTCGCTGGGGAAATGCTTTATGCATACCACCGCACCCCGGGGGAAAGGTCGGTGATTATGTGGGACTCCGACATGGGTCGTCTACCCAAAAGTCGTTTACCCACTAAAACCCCAGCGGCATACCCTCACACGACGCGCTTGGGGCGCCACAAGTTCGCGTAAACGCATTCTACTGTGACGCCCCGGCGTGGTGTCCGCAACGCGGGCAAGCGACTATCAGAGAGGGCGTCCCGGTATACTGGGACGCCCTCAGTCATCGAGGCTTTCGTCGGTGGTGGCTCCCCCGATCGTTTAGGCCTACTAACCTAACCTTCCCTAACCGTGATCGTTTTCCGGACTACAGGGTCTTTATCGTCGTTTAAGCCCATAAATGACCCACTACTGAGTCGGGCCTCCTCTAAGTTCATGTAGGGAAATAAGCTACTGTACCACGCTGGCAAGACGGGTTGACTCAGGGTTTGTATCAAGTTTTCCTTCTCTTGCGGCTAGGGTGATCTGTCTCTTGCATTCTTCTAGTCGCCTCTTACGACACCCTCAGGATGGTATGGGTTGGTGACAGTGTGTATTCTAAATCCATAACCACATGGACAATTTATTATAATTGTATTATTTACTACTTGTAGTCTTACCCGGTCAGCAAACCCTGTGCCAACCCGTCTTGCCAGCGTGGCACTGTAGGCTAATTTCACACCAAGAATTTGGAGGAGGCCCGACTCAGTAGGGGGTCATTTATGGGCTAAAACGACGACGATAAAGAATAAACATTGTCACCAACCCATATTATATTGAGGGTGTCGTAAGAGGCGACTATAAGAAAGCAAGAGGCTTTTTATGTAGGTGAAAAACATTGCTTATCCGTCGTCTACCTTTGAACTTTATCAAAGATCGTTGCTATATCTTGCGGTAATACGTATACATAATTGATCTTTCCAATAGAATAGTTCTTTTCCGGATTTCACTTCCGAACCGTTAGTTGCATAATATTATTTATCTAGCAACAGATTTTTGCACCAATAGTTCTTATTCATATTCTTTTACACACGCTGGTAGTAAAAGTAGATGTGATATATGTTTTAAACTGTAGAGGTTTTACAACTCGTTAGGGAACGCCCGGTATTAAAAATAAATCGAGAGTGACTATTACGATTATTATGACTTATCCAGGAGTTGTGTTAACAGGTTTTGAAGTAATTTTGAACGGCGAAGGAATTAAGATCACAGAGCAGGCGAATAAAGAAACCCGACAGGCAGTCCTAGCTAGGAAACTTAATTCAAACCCAGTGCCAAACAGCGTTTCCAGCGTGACACAGTAGGCTAATTTCCGTCCATTAATTTGGTGGAGGCCCGTCTCAGCGGGTCATTTAATAAGACTTACCTGTAAGCCAAATCAAAGGCCTGGCCAATGGTCAACGTAATTTCGGATGCCAATTTCGTGGATATGAACACGAAGCACTCGTGTTTCTCAGCGATCCCGCCATCATGTCCGTTCACTCCATTGACGGTGCTGCCACCTTTAGCGATAAACGAGAAGTATTTCTTCGCGCCTTTGTCGTCCGCGCAGTAGGATATCCGGTGTAGCGGGAACTGGTACATGATGTTGTTCGATCGTGGTTCCTGAAAAAAGGTATAAAATGAGCTGACGAAAAAGTATCAACATTGGCTACAAGAACCACAATGTAAATATGTTTGTTCACAGATAAGCAGATGCTTTATTTATTGTGGTTGAGGGCTCCAAAGACAATATAGCTATGTCTAGAGGAGGCTGTATTTGTTTGCCTGAAATCGAATCTGTCCCCCCTTTGAGAATTATGAGAGTTTTGACAATCATATAATTTACTTTTTAATAGCTTATTAAGGTGACTAATATTACTGTGAGCAATAAGGCCACGAATTGTACAACTTAGATCATTTTAGAGAATTTGCAGACTGAAGTGCCAGTGGGCTGGTCATATCTGTAGAGGAACCGACAACCGCTGGGGTAGACGAGTTAATTAGGAACCGCGGAGAGAGATTAGTTTAAAAAAATATTTATTTATTTGAACAGCGAGACGTTTAATGCAAAAGACAAAACAATAATCAATTAAAAATACTTATTCTAGGTCTTAAATACTAATAAATCTGCTGAATTAAAGATTGCGCAATTGCCGAGTTGCTGATATTTGATTATACCTTTACTTAGTGCTACGTGTATGGCCGGAAGTGCTGACAAATGATATTTGGGTAGGAGTGGTACACTTAACTCCTCCCTCCCCAAGAGAGAAATTGTCTGGAGACGACTCTGTCGGTTTCAGAAAATTTCGTCTAAAAATCTTACTATGGAATCTATACAAAACAAAAATCAGAGCTAAAATTATCAAAATAACATATAAAACGACAGTTCCCATACTAACACTATCAGTTACTATAAAGTCTCTAAAATCTTCCGAATAATCACTATACTTTACACTATTTATCAATTCTTTCACATCACTGAAATCCACATTGGTGAGGTCCAGTTCCTTGGTCCCCATCTGGATGTCGTGGCGCAGCTCTGGAACTTGCACGATGGGCAGCTGCAGCCTGATGACCGTGGTGTTCGCCGCTGGTGCGATGAACGTAGTCCCGACTTCTGTTTCACAGTCTGGATTCGGTGTCAGGATGTGTGTTCCGTGAATGCTGGTTTTGCGGACTTCCTCCTTGCAGTGTTCCGTCACAATGAGTTCAGCTTCGGAATACACAAGCCAATTGCCATCTGCAATCTTCTGTACTTTGGTCTTCTCGATCTTTATCTGGTGTTTCTCACACTGGCTGTAGTTTTCTTTCACCATCATCAATTGTTCTATGCAGGTTTCCCTGGGGTACTGGGCCATGTTGTCTTCAGTACAGAGGAATTTGTTATCCTCTATTTCTTCACATGGAGCTATCATGGGCCTGTATTTCAATCTATTCACCAATAAGTAAGGATATTTTGGAATTATAGTCAAGGTTTGAAAGGAACTGAGAATTGGGATTGGAATAACCTTGTAATAGATATACGTTTCTGTGTCTATAAGAGGAACTTCCAATACAAAAACTAATCTATTACTATCTATATATGACTTCAATACTATATTACGCTCTAATTTAATCAAATTATCTCTAGTTGCTGGATAAATCAACTTAGCATGTACTTCAATTGTTTTTAAAATGTTATGAAGTTCAGTTGTATTTATAATTGACTGATGAAGTATGTGCAGTTTACTAAAAGCAATAGCGGTTTCAATTTCCTGAATACATTCAAAGATCGTGCGAAAATTATTGAGAACTTGATATAGAGCATTCATTAAATGAAGTATTTTATTAAATTTCAATTCATCATCTCGAAGTGTCTCCATTTCTTTAGTTTTCAAGTCTAAATTTTTAATATTGTTATTAATTATCTCAGAAGTGTTAACAAGTTTATCAAAAGCTTTTTGCATCGACGATACCTTACGTTCAAAAACATGTTCATGATTCTTTAAATTATCAATCTCCTTATTATATCTAATAGCGTCCTCTTCGTCTAAATTACCAGTAATTACTTTCACTAATGAACCTAATGGGCTAAAAATTGCTCGCTTTGATCTAATGCTAGAAGGTAAAATTTGCATAAGTCTATTTTGACATTCTTTCATAATGTATTCTATTTGTCCTTGAATACCACTTAATTCACTATCTAACTTATTTTCTATTAAAATATTCTTCAGCTTCTCATACTCACTAAAATTATTTCCTATTTCTACCTCTAATGATTTCAAATCTAAAGTCTTAAATATCGTCCAACAATTATTCTTCATCGCTGCTACTCCTATCTTGAACGATGCTATCCCTGGATTCTGATTTAAGTTTTGAAGGTCCAGGCCGCTTCCTGCGGTCACAAGTGCCAGAAGTACCAGGCATGACCTGCGGAGGGCGTTTTACATTTTTAATCGCTACTCTAGTTGCTCGTTTATTTAACTCTACGGGAATAATATTTCGATTAACTTTTCCTGTAACTTTAGCTTTTTCATATCGCGGTTTTTCCTTAGCTTTCCTAGTTCTAGTATTTTTCATAAAAATATCGTCACCTTCTTTTATAAGAGGTGGTTCTTCACCGCCTCGTTTCTCCCTAACCTTAACCTTTTCTGTAAGTAATTTCTCGGCTACATATTCATATAATACCTTAAGACGTCTCCTATGATCTATTAATAACTTCTGTAAAAGATTTTTATTCCTATCTATATCGAAAACGTTTCCGGATTCCGTATGTCCAAAAACCATTTCGAAAGGAGTAAACTCGGTTGCTGAGTGGATGCTATTATTATATGCCATAATGCAATATGTCATTACTGAGGCTGCATCTTGATCACTCTTTTCATATTTAGCTAAACGGTATATTTCAATAATAGTGGAATGGAACCTTTCAACTATCGCCATCGAACTAGGGCTATTAGGGGTTCCTATGTGAAGATCTATTTTATATAAACTTAACATTTCCTTAATCAGCTCGTTATTGAATTCTGTGCCTGAGTCTGAATTAAGTTTTTGTGGTAAACCATACATACTAAAATACTTAATTAGAGCTTTTACAACTTCAGGTGTACTTCTGTTAGGAATATGAATCGCTTGGCCTAACTTACTAAATGCATCTACGATTGTAAGATAATAATTTCCTTCAATAAATAAAAGATCCATAAATGCTTCCTCAAAAGGTGAAAACTGAGTTTGAGTTAATTGAATAGGTGGTTTAATCGGTTTCCTATCATACTTCATCTTTTGACACGGTTCACATGAGTTTATAATTGCTGTGATTGTGTCTTTCATATTTGGCCACCAATAATGCCTTTTAACTTTTGCTAATGTTTCCCTAATTCCTCTATGACAAGTTTTACCATTGTGGTATTTGTTGACAACATCTCTTTGGTCAACCTCAGATTCCGTTAAATTAACTATTCTTTCAGTACATTCTACTAATTTAAGTGTTCCTTTTTTAAATAACTTAGTGACTACATTTGAAAAAGTTCTCCTAAATTCTGGAACTTCAAAGTAAATGAAATATTTATTTTTTGGGTCAATATATTCTTTCATAAAATCTTTTGCTAGTGACTCATTATTTATAGGTAAATGAACTTCAATTATTTTTTGCTTTTTATTTGAAAGATCATTTACAGTAAAACTGTCTCTAAACCATGAATGCACGAGTATTTGTCTTGGTTTCGTGTCTATGGCTTCATTTAAAATTGGAATACCTTCATGTTCTCTATTTGACACTGAGTTAGCGGTAATTCCATCACTAGGGTTTGATAATTCAACTTCTACGTCAGGTGAATTATTTTTTGAGTTATTTTCACTACTGACAGAAGGACAAAGTTTTCTATTTTCAAGATCTTTATAAGATCTGTCGTTTTCAGAATCTGAAATTTCTATTATTGACATATTTTCTTCTGATTCATCTGAGTCGGAAAAGTCCATATTAATACCTTCCGGAACAGGCAGCTTATTATTTTTTATTTCGTGCTCAAGTTCCGTTATAACTTCGGTAACTCTTTCATCTTCATCCAAATTAACTAAAACTGAATCTATATCTATGTCGTTGTCATCACCTAGTTCTGTTATAATGGCATTAAGTTTAATTCGCGACAAAGCATCCGCGTTAGTGTTTTGTTGACCTTTTTTATATTTGATTTCAAAATCATACTCTTCTAATCTTAATCTCCATCTAGTTAATTTACTATTAGGCTCCTTCAACGAATAAAGCCACGCTAAAGGCCTATGGTCTGTATAAATTGTAAATTTATTACCATAAAGATAGGGTCTGAAATGTTTTACTGCCCATACTATAGCCAAAAGTTCTTTTTCAATAGTACTATATTTAACTTCGGTATCGTTCAAAGTCCTACTAGCATAAGCTACTGGCCTATCTGAACCCATCGAACCTTGCGACAATACTGCACCAATCGCATAATTTGATGCATCGGTAGTCAATACAAAAGGCTTACTAAAATCTGGGTATTGCAACAAAGGGGCATTGGTTAAGAGTTTCTTGCAAGTTTCAAAACTTTCTATATACTCGTTATCTAACACTATTTTCCTACCCTTCTTTAAACATGCTGAAAGTGGTCTAGTAATCTTAGCAAAATCCTTAATAAATTTCCTATAATATCCAATAAGACCTAAGAAGCTTTTGATTTCTGTTGGACTTCTAGGGATTGGATATTTTAAAACTGCATCTATCTTATCATTGTTAGGCTTTAATCCTTCACTTGTTATCGTATGACCTAAATATAAAACTTCTTTTCTAAGAAAATGGGACTTATCTAATTGAACCTTTAAGTTAGTTTCACGAAATCTATCAAAAATTAATCTAAGTTTTTGCACATGTTCTGTTAAGCTCTTTGAAAAGATGATGACGTCATCAAGGTAAACCAGGCAATGTAGGCCTTGTAGACCTCTGAGAACGTTATCCATTGCTCGCTGAAAAGTAGCTGGAGCTGTTTTCAATCCGAACGGCATTCTGTTAAATTCATAATGTCCAGACGGTGTGCTAAACGCTGTTTTTGCCCTGTCCTCTGTTTCTACCTCTATTTGATGGTACCCGCTAGCTAAATCTAGCGTAGTAAAATAGACACTTTTACCTAACATGTCAAATAAATCATTAATGTTCGGCAAAGGATATTTATCATCTGTCGTTATTTCATTAAGACGCCTGTAATCAATAACCATTCTCCATTTTCGTATACCAGACGAGTCTAACTTCTTTGGAACTAAATGCGCTGGGGCACTCCAAGGAGAATGTGATTCTTGGATAATATTATCTTTGAGCATTTTATCTACTTGTTTCCTAATTTCTGCAGATTGCATTGGAGGTAACCGATGTGCTTTTATGTTGATCGGGTCCTCGTTTTTAGTTCTAATCTTATGCTTAACTTGATTTGTGAATGACAATGGTATATCTTCACAATAAAAAATATCTCTATATTCCCTACAAATACTTTCAATAGCTTTCTTTTCTTCAGTATTCATATGGTCTAATTTCAATTTTTGTAAATTAGCCATAAGAATTCTATCTGTCTGTTCACTAGATTCTGTAAAATTAATATTAACTTCAGGGTTTGCCGCAAAATTTTCTACTACAAAAGGCCCGGTTACTACTAAGGTTTTACGCTCATTAGTGCAATTTTGAATCACTGTTGTAGCGTAACCTTTAGTGCACTGAACTATAGCAGCTGGCATTCTAACACCCTGGGTAAACTCTTTAAAATCTAATATAGCTTCCCCATCTAACAAATTAACTGGTAATTTAACTCTAAGCTCGCTTCGAGAAGGCAAATGGTATACCTCTCGCATAGGCGGCGTATAAATAATAGGTATCTGCGTATTTCTTAAAATTAAAATCTGATTATTCATATCTATATTAGCCTGTAACTGTTTCAGTAAATTACTTCCTATTAAACCATCATACCTCTCATCTACGCTATAAATAAAAAACTTATGACATTGATTAGTGTTAAATACAGCAGGTAATGGAATAACTGCCGTTTCGTTATGAATACTTGAGGCGTGAGTGCTGACAACTTCGAATGGTTCATAACGTAAGTAACTTCTAAAATATTTATTCGCTAAAGTTGGACTAATAAATGACCTAACACTACCGGTATCTATCATAAAAATTGCATTTAATTCGGGCACCCTAATATGAGGCAAATTTAAACGTTTATTACAATTAATTTTTATTCTCTCCCTATTACTGAGGCCTCTATGCAAAAATTTTCAGTTGCAAAGTTGTCAACTGGAACATCTTGCATGTTATCAAACGGAATATCTACATTCTGTATATTCTGTGGTGAGTTATTATGTTGATAATTATCGGTAAAATTAACTCGCCTTGAACTTGCCGTTCGCATGGTCACATCGGTATTCGTCTCGGGTGTCACATGCGGCGCATTGTTATGAATTTGCTGACTGTGCAGCGGCCGCGGTGACTGTATAGACCGATAGCTGGATTGTTGGTTGAAATTGTTATACTGATTTCGAGTATTATTTCTAAATTGACCAGAGTTATTTGGCGTGTTCATTGGGCTACTAAAGCGTCTGTTAAATGAAGTACTAGGTGTAGGTGTAAATGTTTGTGGTTGGAATCTATGTGGTGCTGGTGTATAATTAGAAAAATTAGGTCTAATGTTCCTACTTAGATTAAAATTATAACGATGCAAAGTGTTCTTTGAATCGTACACTTTTTGAAAGTTAAGTTCTTCCAAAACTATTTTTAAGGCATCTTCTAATGTCAATGCGTTTCGTAATCTTACTAATCTAACTAAGTGAGCAGGTAAATTAAATAAAAATATATTTAAGGCAGAATTATTATAGATACTTTGTTTCGCTAAACGTATGGTATCGTCTTGAACAGTATCATTAATTTTTGAAAATAAAATGCTTCTTAAGTGTTGCAATCTATGGCAAAATTCTAAATAACTTTCTCCTTTATTGATTTTTGAAGATTCAAGCTCTAACGCTATACAGTCTTCAGTACGTGGGTCACCGAAATGTTGACTCAATAGTTTTTTGAGTTCGGCCCACGACTGTATACTGTCCCGCTCTCCGACTAAGTTAGCCGCTTCACCTGATAACCTACTCGTAATTACGTGGAACAAGTATTCATTTTGCAAGGCTTCTCCTATAAACATGTTCAAAATATACTCACATTTTTTAATGAATAATGGCAATGATCGTGCATCGCCACTAAACACAGGAATGATATTGACCATCTCCTGAGGGACACGAGTTATGCTATCTTTGTTTGCCATCTTTACAAATACACACACAAAAAATCTTAATTATATATGAAAAAAAACACACTTAAAGTTAAAAAAAGGTACCTATGGGCGATTGCTAGTCCCTGGTAACACAGAAATATCTATCTATACAAGGCAAGTAAAAGGAAGACTTGAAAGGATGGTGACAAATTTACTCACAGTCCACGAGTCACTCCCATGCCTCGGGATATTGCTTGTCCGACCTCGCTGCTTGGCTCTGCTCCTTCCCAATACATTTATTTGTTCGCTCCCGAATGAACCGTCGATACGGACAGTGGATCTTCTTGCTGCGCGGCGACCGAAAATGTTGTTCGACCGAAGCGCTATAGTGAGGGTCCACCGAACGGGAAACTGTCCTCAGCGCCAATTAGGAACCGCGGAGAGAGATTAGTTTAAAAAAATATTTATTTATTTGAACAGCGAGACGTTTAATGCAAAAGACAAAACAATAATCAATTAAAAATACTTATTCTAGGTCTTAAATACTAATAAATCTGCTGAATTAAAGATTGCGCAATTGCCGAGTTGCTGATATTTGATTATACCTTTACTTAGTGCTACGTGTATGGCCGGAAGTGCTGACAAATGATATTTGGGTAGGAGTGGTACACTTAACTAGTTCTTGAGTGGAGACCGCGAATCGGCAAGCGTAGTGTAGGACGACCCTCTGCTAGATGGAGCGACGATCTGCGAAAGGCTGCGGGCAGCGGCTGGATGCGTCAAGCCGAGGACAGGGCGCTATGGCGCTCTTTAGGGGAGGCCTATGTCCAGCAGTGGACTAATGTGGGCTGATAATGATCATTTTAGTCACCGTCATTGGTCCGTGTGGTGACGGATTTAGAACACATAGTGTCACAACCCCATTCCATCTTGAGGGTGTCGTAAGAGCAAAAGGAGCAAAAGGAAATGACAAGCTAGCCGTAAGAGAAGGAAAACTTAATACGAAACCCTGTGCCGTCTTCCCAGCGTGAAACAGTAGCCTCATTACCCTCCCTGTAACTGGAGGAGGCCCGACTCAGCAGTGGGTCTATATGGGCTTAGTAGTAGTACTAGACAATTTTAATCATCATCGAGATATTTAGTTTTGTTTGTTCACAATTTTATTAAGAGAATTAGTATTATGAATATTCTAATAAAAGGTGGAAAATAAATTGTAATCAGAATTTATTAAATTGCAGTTATGAATTAGTATGACAATTCACAAAGCAATTCGTGGATTCAGCAATATGTCACACATAAGACAACGCGGTGACAAAAATATTATTAACAATGGGCAACAAAAACAACGATAGGACAGGTAAAACAAAAAAGGAAATGTTTCTATCCTACACTCTGCACTGTTACGAAACGTGTTCCAAATTTAATGTTTTTAACCAACTTTGTTTTTCTATGGATATCCTTATGGATATCCTCATGGATACCTGGCCGTTCCAGACTATCCGGGGCATGTAGGACTTCGGGGCGCGGAAACACTGCAATGAGCACCCCGACCTACCCATTCAAACCAACGGTGTTTCTCGACTCAGGGCCGCGTGTTGCTCTTCCCCAATGGGAGAACATTCTCCGAGACAAATAACCGAGTGCTCGAATGTCTGCGAATGTGTTTGTGTGTCGGAAATACGATTTGCGTTAGGTTAATCACACGCTTGTATTGTTTGATAATTTTATGAGTAATTAGTTGTTAACGATCCTGCGAGTACACTCATTGTTGTATTTATCAATGCCTGGAAGACAACATTGTATTACAATAACAAAAGCAAATCGAATATGATATCGATTGAACCAGCCATTGAATTGATAATTAAAAATCATTATCCGGAATCCATTTAATATCCGCTGTTAAAGCGATTAATTTACACAAACATTATCATGTTCATATAATATGTAGCATATTTGACGTCACGCAATATCTAGGAATTAACTTTCATATTAAAAATAACTGTCTAAAGTAACGCATATTTTAAATAATTTCAATACTAATACTGTCAGACTATTCAATACAATCAATAAAATTGTACATGGTCACGCTAAAGATAAGCGGATTTGTTTACATTTTCATACCTTGGAAACAAACTAACAATCCAACAAATATCATCTTTATTCATCAGTATATTATATATATAGTGGATTGTATTTACTTATTGGTAAAATTGGTCGAATTGTTGTAAGTCTGAAAGTTGAAATTTAAGTTCATTGTTTTAAATCTGAAGAAAAAAAATCCCGACTTAAGTCTGACACACACGCGTGACATTTACTAAATTATCTCACAGCAGTACGCAATCGTACCTTACCGCGGTACGATATGTAAGGTAAGGTACGATTATATAATGGTATTAGTTTGAACATTCCCAATAATTACTAAAATTTTATTTTTATAATTTGTATTGCCTATTTTATAATGTTTATGGTATGAGGACATTTTGACTTAATGAGTTGTTGCCAGTTATAGCCAGCAATACTTCTCAAACAATTAATATAATTTCTTTCATTTTATTTCCGTTGGTGTATAATCATTAATCACAATTCGTTTCTTCTCTGGATGGATAACATCAATGTCACAAAAAAAAACCAAATTAAATTTAATTACAAAACATCAGTTTTTTTTTATTCACGCATTTTTAGGTAAATAATTACTAAATCTATGATTCAAGTGGAAATTCCCACTTGCGGCTTCGGCAGTTTATACCCGCTAGTTGTATCAAGCACCGGGTGTTCCAAGATTTCAACAACGTACAACTGTCTGGTAATCTTTAAAAAAGCAAATTATATACCTACTGCATAAACTACGCTACTGCGTAGCAAATTAGAAAGAATAACAGAAAATAAACGCCTATAGGGAAAAAAGAAAACGGATTCTTATCTTTCCACGGACTTGATCGCTTCTTTAACATCTGGAGATAAATTGCCTTGAGTAGCTATTGTCGTTTATACCCATTGTGTATCCATTGTGGGCTCTTAAGTGAGGTCAGGGTTCAGCACTGACAAAGATAAGCGGACCATTGATGACTAGGATAAAACCTCTTTTGTAGTCGAAGATAACTCTGCCACGTGTGATTTTCAATTCATACGGTGACAAATGGACAAATGGTATTCCTATTTTAGTATTTAAGTTTACTTAGACACTATGTTGTTAAATTTGTACTATGTTGTTAAACTACACTATGTGTAGTTTTTGAAATGTTGAAGGTCGCCCGAGGCGATTATTAAGATTTGCGTGTGACGTTTAAATCACGCCTTGAATAGCAAAATATAGAAGAACTATAATTTAAATTCGCTGAAAATAACGTTTAACGTGCAATTTTATATAAGAATCACGCAGAAATAGAAATAAAGAAAGCGCTAATACTTGTGATTATGTTTAAAGATACTCCTTGGAAATCCCGTTGTAGAACACAAAAAAAAACAACATTCAAATTAAACGTTGCGCCATCTATGGGACGTGTACGACGTAAACTAATACGTATAGTTTCAAAAGTGAAAACCTTTTTCTACCTAGACAGCAATGTTTGCGTTTCGCGCGTGAGTTAAATAATTATTTGAACAGTTATATCATAAGGAACGTTTAAAAGTAAAAGTGCGACCGTTTACGGTTTGGAGATGCGTGATGCCAATCGATTTCATGGTGACCGACTGATATGTGGTGGGAAATGTAGGAGAAAGGGATTGCCTGGTACTTATATATCTACCGAACTCTGTGAACTCTTCATGTCTAGGTATTTTTCTGTTTTAATTCAAAATGAAAATACATAAATTAGAAAGGACAGAACAAAAATTCATATTTAGCTATTAAGTAGCCAATTCTTCCATCGGATTTTACTTTATAAGAAGTGCGTGTGCTCGAAAATGTATATGGAAAATATTTATTTATTTATTTAATATTACGTAATTAACAGCTATAACGCCAATGCGATGTTATTACCACAAATACAAGAGAATTAACAATATGCCTTGCTATGATTCATACTAATGTATATTGTAGCGGGTCGTTCTCTTCTTGCAATATGGTTGAGGAGGACGATGGCTGCCGCAGGTGCCGTCATCTATAATATAGAAGCTAGTTTCGATTTTGGGCTGCAGGTAAAATTGTAACTACTGTGATGTCGCAAAAGCAGTTAAGAAACCTACAACGACTATGCTTAGAAAGTGCAGAATTTCCTGACCTCTTCAAAAGTGTTTTGGCAAACGTGAGATACTTTATTGAGTATGGATAGTAAACTGTGTTATTTAATGGGTACCTATTTGACACATACTCGTAGATATAATTATAGAGCAAATGACATAATTTTATTAGGTTAAACTTCAAAATCCTAAATGTTACCATATTAAAAACTGCAGAGTTGATTCTTCTGACTGACTGAAAATACGACGGTCTAACTGATAAAGTTCGTGCTAGTAGCTTTAGTACCTGTTACATTGGGTATACATCATTTATGAAAACCCCGTTAGCGGTTGTTTTAATTTACACAGGCGCAGATGCGAGCCGAATATGGTTACCAATAATATGATACGTATATAAAACCCTGAGCATGTTTTATCACGTTGCTTAGCTTATTAGAGGGTCAAGGCAGCCATAGTTTGACATTAGAAACATAATATTATGTCTATATTTTATCTATGAAACGTTCACAGATTTCGATAACCTACATAATGTTGGGAAGGTTTTAAACCAAGGTTTCCGATTGGTACCAAATTAGATGCGTTTTTCCGAAACGTATAAAACAGGCGAGAAAAGAATAAGATAGAATGTAGAAACGGAACGTATTATTCAGTTTACAGGCTGTCACAACACATAGTATAAATAATAGCGACCGGCAAAGGAGTCTCGATCCCGATTTTGGTGAAAATTATCACAACACCGCATATTTGTTTTCAAATCCAAAATCAATCCAGATAATGCGGGTCTACCTAACATGACTAGTCTACTCCTATAATTTAGGAAGAAAATATCTGGAAAGTAATGTTATGAAAAACTAAAGGATAAAAGTTTGATAAAGCCTGTTGCTTCGCACCGATCGAATTAGCCACTTACTCGATTTATTATTAAACTCTTTTTAACGGATTTATCGCGAGTATTTTGTATTATTTAATTCTCGACGTTTCGTATACTTTGCCGCATTCGTGGTCAAGGGAGAGATTGGATGATAGTTTTATTTAAAAGTACGAAGAAACAATTAAATATATCGCTTCTAATTTTGTTTTATTGATAACGTTCCCTGTGCACGGTGTTCAGAGGTCTTACAGATGAATCTTTAGCTTATGAATGGATGAATCCCAAGCAAGTGGTACTTGCCAACCATACTCTCTATTGAACATTGGATGTTTAAATCTCATTAGCCTGGCGGAACATTTTCACGAGAACCTAAGATATCATCACTTACTCGATACTTATACAGAACGAAATACAAAGGAGACCAGACGCAATACCAACCTGAATAGCGACACCGTCCACCGAAATCGTAATCTCCACTTTCTTGCACTTGGCACCATCTTTAGCTTCAGACTTCTTCAGCTGCTGCGTGAACTGTAGTTTCTTGATAGCGTCTTTCACCACTTCGATACCCTTGGGCTGGTCTACCTGCGTACACCCCAGGAACTGAAAGAGAGGGAAAAAGAATATGTTTATTACGTGATAGTTATGAGCAGGACGGCTAGTTATCCTTTTTACTTTGACACAATAGATGGTACTCGTACCAGCAAATCCAGACTACTTTGTGTGACTACATGTTACACACATGCGAAATGCCTTAGTCTAAGATATCTTTGTTCCACCCAAATCCAGCTTCAGATTTAGATATTATTTGAAATTTTATTTGTCAGAATTTTTCAATTATAATTCGCCCTAGTTTGAATAATAGTTACCCAGTTCGACAGTAGGTAAAGAGGCGGACATTTTTGTTTGTCTTTCCCTTATATTTGTTTTGTGTTTTTAATTAAAATTAGGTATTAACAGCTGTTTTATGTAACAATGTATAACAAGTGTCGGTAAAATATTAATTCTCTTAAGCCTTTCGCAGGTCGAACCAAGAATCCATAAATACGAAATATAAAGAGAGATAATTATTTATTACTATCGCGTGCCTAAAATGATTGAATATTTACCTTTGTCCATAGCAATTTGTCTAATTTGTTGGCTGAGTTTTGAACAAATTATATCCAAAATTAAATTATTAAGGGAATCCACTAATACCCTTAGTAAATATAAAAAATAGTTAATAGAAAAGAAGAAGTAGAAGTAATGGGGAAAGAACCCAAATAAAGCCTGCAAGTGACATATGAGTATTCTACGCCACAACTTATGGTTCCTAGAATTTCATAATGTCTGGTCTGTATTTAATAATTAGTACTTCCGATAACATATCAGGGCACGTGGTCAGAGACAACAGATGGTCGACATAGACACAGGGCTCAATGCACGGGGGCGTTGCGGATACCACACGATAGCGTGGTTTTGCTCTTTGTTTGGACTTGCAACATACACTAGCACACACCGACATAAAAATACAGAAAGACTAATGTCTGTAGTAGGTCGCAAAAATGCTGGGATATCGGCCGTAGCAACAAAAACAAGAAAACTAGAACAAAAAATGTATTGAATTTCTTTCGAAGTGCGTTCGTGTTGTCATATTGAATTAAAAAAAATATTAAATTATATTTTGCTATAAATCTTATCAAGCTAATAGTGTATTTTAATTCAAATTTAAAACGTTAGCCAAGTGGCCACGATCTTAATGATCTGATACTGGGAAAACTCGACTATAACTATAACGGGGCTACAACCACTAAAATCATAAAAAGTTTCTTTTTTGTTGTGTCCTGCCGCAACGTGTGCAGTTTATCTTTTTAAATATGCTATTTCTCTTATGATATGCTTATTTGACTTGTGGCAGTTTTTTATATTATATTATCCGTATATGCATGTTTTTACATTAAACCTAATTTAACTAGCCAGCTGTCTCGATTTGAAACTTTCGAAGTAGATAAAACCTTCCATTTAACACACAAAAACCATTTCGCAACAGTCAGCCTGCACACAAAGCTCCAAATTAACAACATTCTTTTTATTGTCTACATAATCTACGTACCTTCACAAGATACGCGACGTGTCCTTTGACGAGGGCATCTGGCGCATGGATCCAATTCCTGCCATTGGGCGCACCGTTGCCCTTGCTCTTCCCCTGCCAGAACAGCAGGGTCGACATTCTGGAACAAACAGAGGGTATGCGTACAATACGAGCGTAGAAATAAGAGGTCGAAATTCAATTCTATAGTAAGATGTCAACTGTTTGAGCACCCGCATATTATATCTCAAACTTTACGTACCTATTGCTCGCATACTTTATTCAATAATTAACTACATACCATACCATGTACCAATGTTAAAATAATAAATAAAAATGGTCATTCGTACGAATGATGGACAGGAAGGCATTAATTTAAACGTAGTTATAAACTATAAACTGATAATTCTTTCATATTAATAATCATTCTACTTATTAAAAACGTCGCATAACTCCTTACGTGTAAGCGTTGCACATAATTCAGTTTTTCTTACCACACGTGGTATAATTAATGTAAACTGTTTGAATTATATTTACTTTATTGTGAAGTAATGGCGTAGAGGACTTCCCTTAAATTATCATAATTACCATTGAAAATTATAATCCTATATCGTATGCACATTAGTTTCTTGTTAGTCTATCGTCGTGTTTATTATGTTAGGCGATAAATTACCTACTGCCGCGTCGGGCCTACGTCCAATTCGTAAAGGGAAATTAGCCTACTGTACCACGCCGGCAAGACGGGTTAGCTAGGAATTTGTATCAAATGTTCCTTGTCTTGCGGCTGGTTTGTGAACCTGGTACGGTAATATAGTTGCCTCTTACGATACCCTGAGTTGGCGATATTTTGTGTCCCAAATCCGTCACGGATTAGTAATTAAAGTAACTAAACGTGTTGACTTTAGAAAAGATATCCTAAACTCGTTTTATCGAAGGTTACTCAGATACACTGGCGCAAACATGACCCTCTAGAAAATACTGTGGGACCACTCAGGCACCCGCTCGTTAAGGGTACTTGAAACTATATTGACAAATTGGATTTCCTTATTGCACGTATGAACGATAAGCCTTTGTGTGCCTTCAACAATTCAAATTATGCTTCGACCGGGTACTATATATAGCCCCCCTTTTATTGGATAACTTCAGTCAATTGCAATTCATCTCGTCTTCCAGGAAAAATATCTTCATCTATTCATCTCGCATAATGGTCCAATCAAATGCATACATTGGTTGCAAGCCTCGTGAGCCAGGGCCACGACGTATCAAATAAAACGTCAATGGTATTAATTGCACTTTATGATATGTTATCAATAGATCAGTCACGAACTATGGGTGACCTTGTTTGGATAATGATAGATCCTGACAAGATGAAGAAATACACAGTGTAAAAAAAACAGTACAAGAAATCCTTACCTACAACTTTTCATTAAAAGTACCTTTGAGAGTTTTTTCACATATTGATAGCTACCAAAATATATAAGAGAAGTCGATCATTTGAACTGCAATTTCGTCTGAGAAGACTACGAAATCAAAGCGGAAAATTATTTCAGCGCGGGCGGCGCGGGCGTCGCAAACGAATTGTACTTATGTAACAGGGTTGAGGATATTCAATGCCAACTCCACTTGCAAGGTAGTTAACAGAATCAACTTATGTCGTTGAGATGAATTGTTATTTTCCTTGTCACTTAAGGTGTTAATATCATCGGACAATCTTCGTGTCACCCTCTATTGAAAGATGACTCTCGAGAGCAATTTAAGCGCATTTGAAGTACGTGCGCTACCCATTTTGAAGTGTGGACAAGTTCCAATAGATATAACCCACTTTACGAAATACCACTAGATGTTACTTACTGATATTAATAATAGAAGGATAATAGCAGAATGAAGCTACTGCATATGCATGTCGTCATCAGTCTAAGCTCATACAAAATGTTATTCCAAAGATATCAGAGACGTGTAAACACGAGTTGATCTCACCCAAATATAATACAAACAAGTTGTTGCGACATAAGACATCGCGTAATTCTGTTTCCTATACGTTATGCAGCTTCTTTGTCGTAGTGTTGATAAATAATATCAAGTTCGTTGTTCCGACGAGGTCAACACGAAGCCTTGACTTGCGGCGCATGCAAAATATTGACATTTAAATTGATCGCACGTACAGAGATGTCCTAGAAACGGTTTGGGGTTTATCCTACCGGTTCCGTTATTTTGGTGTTTGCGTTTATTTACGTGTCGACTGTTATATGTATATTAAACGTGATGTAATTTATGTGGGTACTGTTTATTATTCTTTGTGAAGGTTGTTCACACAGTTTTAAGAGTGGCTAAAACCTTCTACCTACTCTGAACGCTGCGTTTCTTTACCCAATGGCCGAACCATTACCAAAGTCCATACACCATATTATACATACACCCATAACCATAGATTTAATAAAATACATAAATGCACCTCGTGACCGGAACATGCTGGTCTAACGTTTTTGCCAAATGATTTGTCCTTAAACAAGAACAAAGGTATTTATATCTGATTACTTTAATTACACGCTATTTATAATTGTAGGTATTACCTATTTATCTTAAAATCTAAACCGTAAAATGAACTTACATGTACGTCATGAAAACATACTACATGCGACAATGAAACGTATTTTTCTTTGGCGTGGCCACTCTGTGTAATTAAGTATTGACAAACGTCAAAGTGGTGTCATCATGGCATTTTTTTTTATTTGGTGCCGAGGACAATAGCTGATTGCTACAGGAAAAGAAATGTTTGGTAGGTGCGGGCCGGTTCAAAGTATTTTAACGTAGACGTATAAATCCACAATTACACTTCCACTTATGGAAGCAAATCAAAACTAGTTAGCTCATCATACTGATATGCATTGTTCATGTCAGTAATTTAATCAGCTTTTATTAACTCAGATTAAAATACCTGGTTCTATGCTCAGACATTTTGCAGTTGGAAAACTTGTTGCGGTCTAGCCAGGGTATGTGGGACTCCGGGGTGCGGAAAGACTGCCCCAACCTACCCACTAAAATCAACGGCGTTACTCGACCGCCCGCTTCAGGGTCGCGGGTTACGCTCCCCAATGGGGAAACATGCAATAATAATATGTACGTAATCAATTAATTGATCAATCATTGTGAATTCATTGTTACATTTCAGTGCTAGACCTTAAATAAAGCTGCCGAGAAAGCATGACGCGCGCCATTTTATTTCCGTCTGATTTGTCTGATCCGGTATAGTGAAGTTGCTGCATAAGTCATTGCATTAGTATAGTACCTACCTATCGTAATCACTAAAAGAGCTAAGTACGTTAAGTTAGAAGCAGTCAGTCCGTATACAAAAACGAATGTAAAATGACTAAAATGTTATGAAACCCAACTCCGAAAGAGTTAGTCATCCCTGTTTGAAATTAAGGCGTGCTTGCCCGATAAATCTGTTTCCAATGAGATATTTATACGCCAAAAACAACCTTAACAGATTAAGATAAATATTATAATCCTGTACATAACATGAACTGTTACGTGTATCCTAGCGAAACCCGACTTTATGCTTAAAAGAACAAAGTTGAAAAGTCCGGCCCGTTACCGAGCAAAGCGACGTTGAAAGGACACTAAAATTTGATCTTTAGAACGAACTATTAGAGTGTGTTTTTCCATGTGCGAGTACGTCAACTGTGACCTTTTAGATCGTGTAGCTAGCGAGGTCCGTGCCTTAGTACAGGCTGATACGGCGACAAGCACGCACACAGACGCAATCCGTTCATTCACATTAGTTAGCCGGTAAGGATGGGGTAACAATGTCTATTTTGTTTTAATTAAAAATCAGATTTTTATATTGTTCGTTTTTGCCAAAGGATTCGTTAACTCTTAAATATTCATTATTTTTACTGTGTGTAAATTGCCAGATGCGTAATTTTATACTTTAATTTATACAATAATACGTATTTATCCATGGACGTATAAAAAAAGGCGGACGGAACTCTGGCTAAGACAAAAGTGAGACGCCAAAATGGCGGCAGCTCTGTATGTGTGAGTTAATTTTGGGGTTGCCAAGATACACAAAATTTTGCAATAAAAACATGGTTAAAATATAAAAAAAAAATGTTCGAAATTGTTATGTTTATCTTTAACATCCTAAATGCTGAGTATTTTTTTTTATAATAATGTCTTTAGTAAATAAATACTTTGAGAGGTTTTTGAAATTTCCTCTAATTTCGAGATGTGTTGAAAACGATTCTGAATTAAAAGAAATGCTTTCATTACCAAAAATTTTTTTGTGATAATATATTTATGTTGCCTAACTATAATTTATTGCGCACCTCTTGAGAAGCACTGGTATTAAATGGTACAGTAACAGTTTATTCCTCTGCCACGTGTCTTGACTCAAACAAATATTAAAACAAAATAAAGCACTGGGGATTAAAATAATTGAATATTTTTACGATTCGACGGTGTCGTCGGTTGGCGCAGTGGTTGAGCGATCGACTGCTGCGCAGCATGTCGCGGGTTCGATCCCCGCACGGAAGAAATATTTGTACGACCTACAAGTATTTGTCCCGGGTCTGGGGGTTTTTCTATCTATAATATGTATGTATAAAAAAAATGTATTTAAGTAGTTTATCATCCATTTCGTTACCATAAAACAAGCATTAAGTTGCTTAGCTTGGGACGAGATGGCGTTGTGTGAAATGTCCAAGGATATTTATTATTATTATATACCGACACAATAGCTACAATGTACATTTAAATTTTGAAAAAATAAGCGTCATAGTTTCATTTTATTTTTTGTATTATCCATGTCTTGGTAGATTGCTAATTTACCTTTTAAGGTACTGCATAAGTAACAACACGCCGGAGTCCTCCTTTAGTTGTTTATAAGTCATCCGCATCAAAATGTATACTGCAAATGACACTGTATTTGTTTGAAATCCAATCGTTTTCACCATTACAATTCCTACTAAGTAATTTTAATTCAATAATTTCTCCATACTTAATTTTCCTTAGAAAATCTAGCAAAAGGAATATACAATAAAATACCCAGTAGTAACTTTTAAATAATTAACCATAATAATATATTGATTTTTATAATAAACGAAAAATTGCCCACATTTCGGTTAACTTGCACACGTGAATATTGGCAACACTGAACTTAAAATTAATTGTTTTGTTCTAGCAAATACAAATTGATTTTAATGTATATAATCTGGAAATAAGTGATTGAATTATTCATTTACGTATGAAACGTGATTCCTCAATTGTTTTTCTTTCGGTCACTACGGTTTTTACACCATTTTACCACGCAAAACATGATTTATAGTTTTTATTTTTTCGCCGCATATTGCGTCTTTAAGCATCGATGTTCACGCGCGTAATGGCCGACTAATGTGTGAAAGTGTGCGTGCTAGCCTGTACATATAGCTGATCTGGCCGACTATGATGTCACAGTTTTTAGTTAGCGAGACTCTGTCCGACTTTTTTTATACGTCCATGGTATTTATCTGATTAGCAAGTTCTAAAATCTCCTTATTTCAAGTTTAGTTAGTTAGATAATTTATATTTGTGCAATCAAGGAAATCATCTATTTAACATCTACATTATCTTTTTTATCGTGGTTATAAATGGCTTATCTGATTTCTGAAGAGTAGGTAATTAAATTAAGCTGGGAAAACCCTGCATTTAATAATTCAAATTGTTCACTCTGATGCTGATTTTAATAACTCTGTTCGCACTGGCAGCATCTTATGATACAAAAAGAACAATCTCACACTGGCAAGATGGGAGAGTATGAACTGTGCAATATTAATCGATTTTTATAATTCGCCAGTAACACAATACAGTTTTAGAAATTTGTTAATTATTAAAGATAACATTTAATTACCGTGTGCCTTCTGGCGAGACTGGTAGTTGATGATAAGAGGCAGAAAATCAAGAATTTTTATTTTTATCATGAACCGATGTAAACAAGATTGCCAAGTGTTAATAAACACATTTTTATTAAGAAGTGCAGTTTCGTTCGACGACCTTTTTATAACCTGTTTTATAGGTTTAGTTTATATTTTTACAGCAATTCCATATAATTTTATTGAATCATTTTGCGAAATATATCACGACTTAGCCGTTTTATTGTAAATAAAATAATATGCGTCTTGTACGGTGCTCTTTTGGGATACTTTAGACACCCTCACAGACTCGACTGATATACGTATAGGTAATAGTCACACTATCGAAGGTTTTGGAGTAAGTAGAACTTTCGGGCAGGTCGGAACGTAATCGATCGGCAGGTCAAGCAACGTCTGCCTCTGCTGGATGTTGGGTGCTTCGGTGGGTAGACATGTAAAGCCGTCGGTCCCAGTTACCATTCTACGATCTATGGCAGTCGTTACAAGGAATCAATAGTGTGTAAACTGACGGCAGATGGCAATCGCTCCGTGTAAATGCTGGTAGTTAGCCAAATCAGGTTAGACTGGTGTAGACCCCATGAAATTGATAAAAGGCGAAAGATTGTAGGTTTTAGGTCAGGTAACCGAATTATTATATGTTTTTTAGTTATTTCATTGCTCATATTCTTATCATGAGGTGTCGGTTAGGTAACATTAAGTGTCGAAAATGGTGCCAGAACTTTACGATATGGGCCTGAAGACTGTAGAGTTTTAACTGTATCACCGTTTCTTTACCGTTTTCTTTTTTTATCTTCTAAATCCGTTTTCATTTTTTCTTTTATTTATTTAACAAATAATAAAAAGCATGAGTAGATTTTATTTTAAGATTTTTTTCTACAAACATTGTAATAATAATATAAAAAAACAACTTAACAAGCAAACCTATTCGCCTCCGAATAACTTACGTCATTGCACATTTAAAATGTAATTGCCATCTATAAAAACAACGATTAACCTCGCAATATCCATTGATAATCGAATAAATTGTGTACAATATTCGTAATCGCCCCGGCTATCAATTGATTCGTCTTTCGGTGGAACTTGGAACATCCCTACCCCTATTGCTTGCATAATACAAAGTATAGAGCTATACAGAAGATCCACTTTGAATCACAAAAAATATAGATCGACAAAAAGTAATATTTTATTTATTACTAACATCAGCATGTATGTTTTTAGTTTTGTGACAACTAACAAGGACTGAGATAAAAGTCAGAAAAATTAAAAAAATGCATAAAATGACAGTATTGATTTGTAATTAAATATTTTTTTGTTGATTACATTAAAGGCGGATATGATACCTAACGCAATATCCCTAACTTGAAACCCAATAAATAATTGCTAAATAAAAAGAACAAGATCTTGAATCAGAGTTATGCCGTAGTAGGCAGTAGTTGTTGCAAACATTTGGAGCTTCTGCATGTGTTTGTTTTATGTATACTCACACAAAGGCACTAACACGAACGGAACAGGCAACAGAGATCAGCACTTTAAGTGCAGTGCTATCCTCTACCCAGGAAAACTGGAGATAAGCAGTTTATTTTGAGATATCTCCAAGAATTGTTTACATTCTGTTCGCGTCGTTTATATTTGTGTATTTAGCGGGCATTAGTTTAAAAATATACTTAACGAATACTAATGAGTAATATTTTTAAAACACGTTGTTGTAAACACGAAGCTATATAGTAGTTGCGTTTTCAAAAAAAAGTAAACGAATAGATTTGTTTGAAATTAAACATTAAAGTATGTTAATTAGAAATTTGTTCATATTGTTAATAAAAAACCTTAAATAATTGCATGAGAATTACTTACTCTGACACTAATTAATAATACTTGTTACAATTGACTGAATTGACAATAAAATTATTTAATAAGATAAGATAAAAATTATATTAAGAGTATACTAGACTGCTTAGACAATGCACAGTTAGGTTGAAACTTCACTACATAGTTTATAACAAAGTCGCTGTCGTCTGTCCGTCCCTATGTATGCTTAAATCTTTAAAACTACGCAACGGATTTTGAAGCGGTTTTTTCATAGATAGAGTGATACAAGAGGAAGGTTTATATGTATAATAAAATGCATAATATTTTAGAGAAACACTGATAAATTTAGATGTTCACCCTTGCACCCGTGCGAAGGCGGGGCGGGTCACTAGTTTCGAACCCGACAGAATAAAAACAGTAATATGAGCCATAGGAACATTTAGTTACCGGTATAAAAATAAAATTAGAAGCGGTACATGAAGAACTAAATTACTTCATTAGCTTTGCTTGTCTAGACTATATACGAGGGTGAATCAAAAAGTTCTTAGAAGTGCATATATATGAAACCTTTTTGGATCAAGTTCGATATTCAAATTAAAGAGTGTCTATCACACTATATTTATGCAGACTGTCACTTGTTTTTGTCAGTTCGTTCGCATGTAATAAATTTTTTTGTGCAACGAGTTGCTAAAAAGTCAAAATTATGGATAAAAGTGAGTTACGTGCGGTGATAAAATATCTCAGTTTGAAAAAAATGTCTACGAAGGAAATTTTTTTGGACATTCAGCAGACATTAGGGGGTGATGCTGTACCCTATTCTACGGTTGCGTACTGGGTGGCTGAATTTAAAAGAGGTAGATCAAGCTGTAAAGATGACCCGCGTTCTGGGCGGCCTTCAACCTCCGTTACAGAAGAAAATGTCAAAAAGGTTGAGAATCTGGTTTTGGAAGACAGAAGAATGACTATAAAACATATAGCTGAGATCCTAAAGATATCTTTTGGTAGCGTTCAATCCATTTTAATTGATTCACTGGGGTTCAAAAAAGTGTCTGCAAGATGGGTGCCACGAATGTTAACCGACGAAAACAAAAAGCGACGTTTGGAAATTTCCAAGCGTAATCTCGAAATGTTCCAGCGTGATTCGGATAATTTTTGCCGTCGTCTTGTCACCATGGATGAAACGTGGGTCCACCATTTTGATCCTGAAACTAAAAGACAAAGCATGTCTTGGAAACGACCATCCTCTCCATCCATTAAGAAATTTCGAGTTGCTCCTTCCGCTGGCAAAGTTATGGCCTCTGTGTTCTGGGATAGTGAAGGAATCCTTTTTATTGATTACATGCCAAAAGGCCAGACGATAACTGGACCCTATTATGCCAATTTAATCCCGAAAGTGCGTGAAGCGATTAAAGAAAAACGTCGTGGAAAACTGTCGTTGGGCGTGTTGTTCCTTCAAGATAACGCTCCTGCCCATCGATCGGAAGTTGCGCTCAACGCAATCCGCTGTGCTGGCTTCAATCTCCTTGACCACCCACCATATTCTCCGGACTTAGCCCCAAGTGATTTTCACTTATTTCCAAAATTAAAAGAGGAAATTCGTGGAACAAAATTTCACGATAATGACGCGGTTATAGCTGCCGTAGAGGACTTTTTCGAGAGTCAAGAAAATATTTTTTTTTCACAAGGAATAAGGAAGTTAGAAACGCGTTATTCTAAATGCATTGCATTGGAGGGAGATTATGTAGAAAAATAAAATATTATTATTTAAATCTTTGCATTTTTTAATATTGATTCCAAGAATTTTTTGATTCACCTAGGTACATATACTACTCACATACTACATATATAGTATAGAGAAAGAGTATTGATAAGACAGGTTTCATGTAAACACTAAATTAAAATATGTTCAAAATATTGCTAAGGTTGATAACACAAAACAGCATATGAAATATTAATGTCGATAACATAAACAGTTTAAGATATATTATTATTTTAAAAAACTTTTTATTTCAATAGTAAATAATATTATGCAAAGTAACATTTCTCAGAAGCCAAACGTATTTTCTATGGAGAGCTTTTAGCAAATATTTTCCTTAAGTTTTTCCTGGTTTGCATTTGGTAGATATGATCATCAAAACAAATTGTTGGAAACCACGTTGCAAATTGAATAACTAGTTATATTCATTTTCGTCTACCTAGACCATAATAAATCATTGACGTAACCTTTGTATCACGTGTTCCTGGTTTGATTCTGGGGTCGGACAATCGAGATATAGATTCGTGAATTATGTTAGTAACGTGAGAAATATAGGCTTTCTGTTATTATTGGTTATGCAGGCCTCTTCCAAATTCATGGAAGGAAATTAGCGTACAGCGTCACTCTGGCAAGACGGGTGGGTACAGGGCACAGGGTTATATCAAGTTGTGGTCTCTTACGGCGCCCGCAGCGAGCGGTGAGGTAGCCCTTTGTTAAAGCACTGGCCGAACCAGTATAAACCGGTTTCGTTCCGTACGTGACGAGCCGCCAGTGGCCCCGCACACACGCGCACCGTGCTTGTAGTAGTGTACCTGCCGTGGCGCTGTTCTTAGAAGGTTTCTCTCTGTATAACTATCTACTCCTGTGGCTATAGGTTGGTGACATTGTGTATCCTAAATACGCCAAGCGTGGCACAAGAGGGCCAATTGCCCTCACTGTGATGAAAGGAGGCCCAACTCGGCAGTGAGTCATTTACAGGCTGAGCAGTAGTAAGTTAGTTGAGACAGTTGTTTCAAGCTTCACTGACTGCGAAGTAAAAGTGATCAAACGCATTGTGGGAAAATCGACGCGGTTTTCTTAAACTCTGCTGTTATTTTTTTCTTGTTGCTTTTCTGATGGCGATGACAAAAAGGTGAAGGGGTGACGTGGTAACTCGTTTTATTGTTGCTCTCTTTGCTTTTGTCTATTTTTAAGATATAATTTCGCCAATGTTGGAGGTGAGCGATGTGAAACAGTCTGAAATACACTGTATTTAATTGAAACTATAATTATTACAACCGTTAAAATAGAACTTACACTATCTAGTTAGAAAAAAAGGCACAAAATTGACGTATTTAGAGATAAATTGGGCAAATTGGTAGACGTAGTTTATCTGTGAGTTCTGCACTGCAATCTTAAGAACTATTCAACCGTGCAATGTGTGTTGTGTAATTTTAATTAAAATATCTATCTCGTCTAAACCATTCATGCAAGTTTTAAACGCGAACAAATTGGAAACAACAGCGCAATGTCGGTTAGCCCGGCGCGATACGATTGCAGTTCGTTTTACGTAACCACTGTGTACTTAGTTAGACTGCAAAGCACTGATTACTGGGGCACCGAGTAAAACACAGAACGCACGTCCTTATTATGGCGGTAACTAGGAAGACATGTGTTTTTTTCCAAATCAGAAGTTTTGCACGATCGCGTGTTGACTGGTGTTCGACCTCATTGTATTGGTACCGGTAAAAATGTGTGAGAAAATTGTGATATTACTATTTATTTATCTAATGTTAAAGACATGGATGATGCTGTCTGTGCTGAAACTGCTCGCACACACGCATTTCTTTACATTTTCAAGATATTTTATATATGTATTTACAAAAAAATATGTATATATAAGTAGTATAACATCCATCTCGTTACCATAACACAAGCATTAAGTTGCTTAGCTTAGGACGAGATGGCGTTGTGTGAAATGTCCAAGGATATTGTATGAAACATCTAGAGGTAAAAATGATAACTAGACAATTAATTATTACTTCAATTATTTTGTAACTTTTTGATTTTGAAATAAGTAGACATTTGTGATTAATTAGAAATAGATGCTTTTATTCTTAAAGGGGTATCTAATTATTTTTGGAACCTACACTTATAGGTACGTGTGTAACTTGAGAACATCTTACCATTCACTTAATATTTAACCATGACCCGTCTAATGATACGGTGAACCAGATAATTGTGTTAATTACGAGATAAACTTTATGAATTATATGATATAAATTGCGCTAAACGACCCTATTAGAGTGAATTAGGTTATCAGAACCCGCTTTGATGTAGCGAAGCTTTTGCGTATTGATTTTAATACAGGCCAAGTATAATTTATTTTATTAAATGGCACTTGTATTTTCTCAGTACTTAAAACACTAGTGTATATGAGGGAATTATCAGTTAAAGTATTCTTAATTTTGAAAAAGGAATAGACGCGTCTCCGTGTTCTTTTTTTGTTTTAAATTTTGACACGACATGTATTTTTTTAACACGCTTTTATTATATAGACCTGTATGTATGGAACGGAATCTTTAAATTTCATTTTCACCTTCTTCTAGGAGTCTGATTATCTTGAAAATTTGGACAGGAGTCAAGGGCCGATGACAATACAATAATCTCAGAACTTTATTATATTAAAGTCCTGACTAGGCTGATCAGAATAAAAATTTTTTTTTAGATTATTTAGGTAGTTAGGTTAAGGTTATATCACTCGCAGAACGCCGATGAAAATGTCATTCTTATTTATCGACAGACGATCAATTTTTTTCTTTTTATTGTCGTCTTGAGACTAATACATCAGAAAATAAATTATAGTATAAAGAAACGTGGGGTGTTTAATTATATTTTTATAATAATTCTGATGTTGTGAACAGTAACTAATAAAATGATCCTCACACCACCCCCCGCTTTTTCTAAATTAATTTAATTATGATAATGAAATTATACTTCGTACGTAGTTCGATTGCCAGTTTTTTAACAAAGTAGTTAACCTGTCGTTTTTCAAATCGCAAATTTTTGAGATCAATAAAAAAAAATCGACTTTTAGTATACAAAACCTTGTCCTGGCAATAACAAACACACCAAAAAATAAGTTAGGTATACAATTTGGTGCAGTCGTTCGGAAGTTATGTTCATTCTTTGTCAACTCATTAGAAAAGATTCAGTGTAGCCATACAAAGAAACTGTGCCTATTATTTGTTTGTATGCCTAATACGAACGTCATTATTCACAATAAGTACCATCATCAGCCCACTTTAGACCATTGCTGAACATGGGCCTCCCCTAAAGAGCGTACCGCTCTGTCTTTAATACTCGTAGTTTAATATATAGTAACTAAAACGTGTATTATATCTAGGTACTGCTGTATTATTCGTTTGCATGTTCGGTGACAAGGTCAAAGATGGTTTTGAAGCTTCGATAAAATGACAGCTATAATGATTATGGACGGAAGTGTTTAGTTTAGAGTGCTGTTGTACACCGTTATTACTTGCATAAACGCTACCACCCTCACATGTGCTTGGCGGTAGGATCGAATGGTGCGCCCAGCTAGCTCCCACCCTGACATCTAAGTCAAGCAGTTTTGCTGTGTTCCGTCGTGTGTATGTGAGAGCCGGTGCCCGACAGGGCATTTTCTTGAAAGGTCTGCTCCATCCTAGCCCCTGGCGTTGCTTTCCATCACGCAAGCCTAGGGTCAAAGGCATTCAAGTAGGAGAAAAAAATATATTTAAAAAGTGAAACTTTAAAAATCTTGTTTACTGGCCCACAAGCTCTACAGGAAAGGATGGGAGCGTGCCTAAACATAGAAGCAGCATTACAAAACCATCAGTATCACTAAATGACCGGTAACCGCGAAAAGACATATTACGTTAAACTTGCGCCTTCATTACGCAAGCTACTCGAACTAAAACCAAATGAACTCTAGCCACCAAGAAATAAAGTAAAGAATGAAATGATTCGAAGTGTGGTTGAGATCGCAAACTACTGGACCGATTTTAGTGAGTTTCCTTTTGTTGAGTAACCGGCGTTAATTTTGCACGGAAGCAATAACAATAATGGGGTATTCTCGCTAAGTACGTATTTAGCCAGGCTTATTTTAGACTTTAAACTTTTAAAAGTTGTGCGTTTAGTTACGAGTCTGCAGGATATACAAATAAATATATAATTGCGTTTAACCCCATATAAAAATATATTTACAGGTGTAAATATATGGTTAAATGTGACGCGGGTAGTGATAGTAAATTTTCCAACAACAACATAGACTTAACCTTGTTTAAAATATTATCTAAGTAAATAGTACCTACCAATATTTTATCCGTACGATTATTTTTTATAGTGAACAACGTGGATATTTAAAACAGATTTGATTAAAAAAGAGTTGTCAATAAGGAGCAAACAGCTGATAAAACTGATAAAAACATGTCACAAAATAAAATAGAGCACGAATCTGGGCCAGACTATCGCGTAAGTTTACGTGCGATATAGAACTAACATAAATCCGAAATTAAGAGCAATTCCCTCGATCAAAGGTCGCTAATTAATATTCGTATTACGATACTGCACGCAACCACACGTGGCATTCAATTGCGCATCATAATATTATAAATACTACACATTCTTTATCAATATACAATGAATAATATCTATCAAATAAGCATAACAAACCGCCCATATCTGTGTAATTGTAAACCTATCATTCATACAACGAATTAGCAGTAATTTAGGTTTATTTACTCGCGTAAAGCAGAACTGGGCTGTAGTTCAAAACATATTGACACACATATGTAATTATAAACACTGAATTGTTATGCTACTATAAACTTTCTAATCCTATCAAACCAGTATTTATTAGTACATATTAGCGCAGGTCGTGTTTTTGTGTGCTCAAATATAAATACCCATAACAGAATACAATGACGGAACGTTTATAAATCTATTTTTAAATGAGCAACTGCTCCGTCACTGATCTATAGTTACGGCTAAAAGGGTAGAAAGTGTTCAAGTTCAAAAATTGTGTTCCGGACTAGAATGTTACCAAGCGTTTTAAATCTTTTGCGTTTCAATCATTTCGAAAAATCTGTCGGTGACCACGCTCCATGTTCACCAGTCGAAATTTTTCCTATTATGTGCTACCAAAGAAATCCTTGGGTATTATTGAAGTAATGTAAACACATTATGTATTACGATCATTATAACAAAATTAAGGAAAGATCCATTCGGAAAAAATCAATCAAATGTAAAGGATGGTGCAACTTATATCCGTTATAGAAGAAATGTTGGGCGCCTAAATCCAGAAGTAAAGGAAGACGTCTTACAGGTATACCTATCTACCTAATCGCAGAGTAGGTGTTTGATGTGGACTGTGTAGAAACTGTATTTGATGGATGTTACATAGATATAGCACTATACCTATAGATATATTTTTATCGTTGTTTTACGTTAGTCTAATTGGCTTTAAAACCGAAATATAGCCTCGTTTGGCATGACAAAACAGAAATAACTCGATGTTTTTGCATTGTGTCTGGGAGCCATTGTGTTCAAGTCGTGAGAAACGTAATAAAATGCATTTTAATTACCTCGATGCTATTTTAGCGGATATTTGAGGTCTTAGTTTGAAAGTGACGAATACTTCAATCAGCAAGCGAAATATTAGGTAAATTACCTCGATATGAGAATGTGCTAAGTTAGAGTGATAAAGAAACGTCAGAATTTGTCAACAAATTTCTAAATTTGATATATAAAAATAGGCATGTGCAATGTTAAGCCCTCATTTTGAGGTGGTATACGAGCAGAATCGGTAAGCGAATCCATTTCAAGCAAGCCGGCTTTCTTCTTGACTCTCGCTGTTACTTCTGTAAGTAATCGGATTTACACTATGGAAGCGTTGTTGATGCGTGAGTGTGTAAGCTAAAGGTTTACCTGGCGCTCACACACGCTCTAAGACTTCCCCTTTAAAGCAGTACTTATGACCCCCTACTTAAATTAAGTCGTTTAGTCTAGATATTCTGCAGGAATACCCAACGAGACTTTAAATTTCTATTCAGCATGATTAAAAAACTTAAACATAGCTAACATGGCACGCTAAATCAATCAGGTTTTTTGCCGTGACCAGCACAATACGACCTTGGTGCCTCACCCATTGAGCCCATTGTTGTAAAAGGTATCTACTTACTCAGTGTGGTGTTTAATTTAATGTCGGGTATCATAAATGACACACAAAAGCAAGTGCTTGTGGCATAGACTTCGGTCATGAAGAACAATGTTCATATATCTATCTACTATCGATCGACTGCTGCGCAGCATGTCGCGGGTTCGATTCCCGCACGGAAGAAATATTTTTACGACCTACAAGTATTTGTTCCGGGTCTGGGTGTTTTCTTTCTATAGTATGTATGTATTTACAAAAAAAATGTATATGTCAACGGAAAACAACAAGAACCGGAAATTTATAAATTTCCTAGGAAATTTATAAACGGCCGTAGGATTCCAAACGAGAGATAAATTGTATTATTTTACGCCCACATTTTCGGAAATTTATAAACTTACTGAACTCACGCGTAAAATAATAAGTAGCAATAACCAAACGCCATGGGCGCTCTGATTGGTTGAATAAGTCACGTGTTCCTTCTCCGTCCTCTCCGCCGCCATTGTTCGATATGGTCTAATTGTGGTAACTTAGACCTGATACTGCTGCATCATCAGATATACCTGCTGCATCATCAGGAATCTATAAGATACCCAACTCCTTACCAAATTACAGTAGATGATCGTGTTTGGACTCATTGTAAGGGTATCAATGAAACAGATATAAAAAAGTTAGGTACCTGACATTTATGGCTGAGTAGACTTTCAATGTAGTGAACATTGTGTGTGTACTCAGCCATAATGCAGTCCGATGTCAGGGGTTTTTTAAGTTAAATACTTATTTTATTATGTTTAATTTGTTACATGTTTTTAAGTATTTTTTTTATTAAGTACTTAGCGTTTGGCAATTCGCCGATCGCGATCACTCGCAAATCGCGTTTTTTTTTAATTAAACTTTATAATGTTTGGATTTTTTGGCAGAAGGCCGGCTTTATTGTTTTTCTTTTTAATAAAACTTTTTAACTTCGCATCACTCTATTTCTATTGTTTTATTTTGGTAGAGTGAAGTCATAAGCATATTATGTGAAACAGTAACCCTGTATTATAGGTACTTACCTAGTTTTAAAGTAAAAATACTGTTACGTACTGATAAATTTATAGTTTGGCAAGTCTAATTGTACCTATGTCTATGGACACAAGCATGCCAATATCAACATCGACCAATCAAACAAACAAACAAGAACAGTGTGTTATTTGCCGTATCTTGTAGAAGCGTAAAATTAAAAGCTCTACTGTGATTGGTCGAACCGTTTAGAATCTTACAAATGGATATCCGTTAGTTTATAAATTTACGACGAGACGTCGTAAGTTTATAAATTTCCGAAAATGTGGGCGTTAAATAATACAATTTATCTCTCGTTTGGAATCCTACGGAAGTTTATAAATTTCCTAGGAAATTTATAAATTTCCGGTTCTTGTTGTTTTCCGTTGACATATATATGTAGTTTATCGTCCAACTCGTTACCATAACACAAGCATTAAGTTGCTTAGCTATATATGTATATGTTATATTATATGTATATATATAAATATCTTCTATAAAAATAAAAATGAATTGCTGTTCGTTAGTCTCGGTAAAACTCGATAACGGCTGGACCAATTTGGTTAATTTTGGTCTTGAAATATTTGTGGAAGTCCAGCGAAGGCTTAAAAGGTAGGAAAATTTGAAAAATCTTTTTTTTAATACGCATTTTTTTTGTTCATATTTTAATAGAGTTGAAACATTCTGGAATTATCATTCAGGATTTTTATTTATTCTGAGGCGGTACGAAGATTCCTCCATGAATTTGGAGGAGAATTGGCTGAACAGTATCTTATATCTTGTAATATAAAAATGAATCGCAAAATGTGTTGGTAAGCGCATAACTCAACAACGCCTGGACCAATTTGGCCAATTCTTTTTTTTAAATGTTCGTTGAAGTTCAAGGATGGTTTTTACGGCGAGAAAAAAACGAATAATTGCCGGGAAACCCCTAAAACAGCCTTTTTCTTTTTCCCATACAAATGTTTTCTAACTAAAACGTAGAGTCAATATCATTATTATTTTAAACTAGCGTTATTGTCCTACCGCGGGTGACGCCGCGGGGTGAAGCTAGTATACATATAAATGAACAGAAGCAGAATATTTTAAATATGACCTCATTTCAACAAATCTACAGATCCCACTAAAATTATAAACGCGAAAGTTTAGAGAATGTGTGAATGTATGTTTGTTACTCATTCACTTAAAATCTACCAAATGGATTTCGATGAAAATTATCAATAATATAGCTTACGCATCCGGTTAACACATGAGCTATAAATTATAAAGATATAGTGTAAATTATCCAAAATATTACGATAAGTGGTGCGAAGCGGTAAGTAAGTAGGAACAAAATCTAACGAAATGGTACTAATGATTAACTATGACTATAATATTATGTCTTTATTCTTCCATATCGCTTTTGCTAACCTGAGATTCGACCCAAAAAACGTGCTTTACGGGGAAGAATCATTGTTATAAATTTTTAATAAAATTAATTATAACTGCTCTAGTGTTAGAACAAGACAGGGCCACTTGATGACCTTGATTAGTGGCTGTTGATCATAAACAAACGGTGTGAGCCACTACCAACTTCCGCATTATCCATTTTAGTAAAATATCTTACTACGGATTTAAAAATATATAAATAGTAAGAAGTGACTTAATAAATCAATGCATATAGGTTAATCTTACAGATTGTTTATAGATTTCTTTCAGCCCATAAACGACCCACTACTGTGTCGGGCCATCTCCAGTACCACTATCTGTACTATTTTCATACATCTTATATCTTTACATGCATAGAAAGAAGGTAGGGAAGCTTGTGATTCTTACAAATTTATTTTAACTTATGCTGTCAATAAACCGACTTTTAGCTACGAGAGATTGAAGAAGATGACAACAATGACAATTCACTACTGAAATCCTCCAGTCAGGACATTTTCTAACCCTATCGAGGTCGAGAAGCACTCAAACGTCGGGGGCTAACAATTTGTACAATTATTTGATTACGGTACAATTTAAAACCCGATCCGGTCGGTGCCAGCCGACCAAAGGTCAGTGGTTGTTAACTCATGATGCTTAGTTAAAATCTGGACGCAAGTGCGCCGACACAAAACTACGAGTATTTTTATTTTTAGCCAAATGTAAAGAGTATTTATTCTATGAAATAAATTAATCAGAATTTAATTGCATTTAGTACTTTTAACCATTTTTCTCGTGTCGTTATGTACTGAGTAGATAGGATACTCAGTCACACCTACTTGCACTGTTTTGTTTATCAATGAAGCGGTATTGTAAGATGCTGAATGAAGCGCTGCAGCATGATGTTTTAGTAAAAAATAAGTACATGTTGGTCGGGCACTACTTCATGCTTCCTTTTTGTATTTTTAAACGCCAGCCGGGTTATGTGGGACTCCGGGGCACGGAAAGATGGTAATTGCGCCCCAACCTACCCAGTAAAACCAACGGTGTCCCTAAACTGCCCGAACCAGGGCCGTGGCCCGCCTATCAGCGGGCCCCACGCTTTGATGGGGAGCTCTGGACGCTCCCCAACCCACCGAGAGGCACCTGCGGGACATTGCAAGTGCCCCACTTATGACTCCTGGACTAACTTTGGGTTACAGGGGTTACGTGAGTCTAGTCCGGAATTATCCGGCTCACGCCGTCTCCCGCCGTAGAATAGACTATAATTCTCTCATGTTAATGTGCGTATGGTTGTTTGTTTTGGAAGAATATTTATGTTGCATTTTAGTCTGTATTTACTATAGTACCTATTATGTAAAATATATTCCATAAAAGTAATATATTTATAAACTTAGTTACTTTATCTTTCAGTTATCAAACAACGTCGTGTCTCATATTATTTACATAAGGTGACAATAAAATTAATGACGTTAAGATACAGCGTATTGAGAGTTAAGGTGTTAAGTTCGTAGGTATAATAAATAATGCGATGATTGTATTTTAGCTGAGTATTGGCAGGCAATGTATGTCTAGGTCATTGGTCATTCTGCTAATGTCAAACATAAACATGTAAGATCGGCGTGTATGTGCGATTTTCACGATACGGTGTGTCGAGGCAGTTTGTCTTGCCGTAGTATAGTATTCATTGTATTTTGAAGAAATTTACGTTGTTCCTAAGGTCCTGAATATTCCATTCGCTAATAGACTCACATAGTCATGGATAACCAATAAATCTTTCACCAATTCATCCTGAGAGTGTCGTAAGAGACGGCATAAGAAAATAATAAAACCGAAAACCTAACCGCAAGAGAAGGAAACCTTTAAACGAAACATTGTAGATTTCATGCGTGGAGCGTTCAAAGGTCTGTGGCGGCACGCTGAAAGGCGGCCTCGATTGGGGAGCGAAACCCGTGGCTCTGGTTCGGGTAGTTGAGGGACGACGTTGGTTTTAGTGGGTAGGGTCGCTAAATTTCATCTTTTCGAGACCCGGTGTCCCCCATATCCCACCCAGCTCCTGACGGCAAGGAATCCATGAGGATATCCAACGATAAAAATAGTTAAATGTTTTGAAATTTATATTTTACTACAATTTCTCTGTGCGTGCGTCGGGCCGACTTGAATAAAAGTTTTATTATGGTTTCTTACCGTTACATTAAAAGCCAGAAAGAGGCATTACTAACGGTACAAAAACTTTTTAATTTCGTTTTTATACAATATGAAGGCAAATCGGTTAGATATCAAGATGGCGGGCAAGCTGGCGCAGAAATGGCAAGCGTTTGAGGTTAAAAGTGAAAGAGCTCACGCCTTCTATTGTTGCCATGTGAATTACCTTTATGGCATTCCATAAACTCACTGTTGTTGTACAAATTGTAGTAAACTTTTTGATAGTTAATAAAATTGAGAACTTCGTATTAAAATGTGTACCAGACTTACTTTTAGCCACGTTCGTTCAAAAGCTAAACTTAGTTGTCTTATACTTGAAATATTACTCTGTCAAGAAACTACCGGGAAAAGATCAATAGGACACAAAATGTTTGATTCATCCAAATTTATTTTATCTACTTCAAAGTATGCTCCTTCAGAAACGATAATGTTAGGATAACGATAAGTCGGCTTGAGCCACATCTGTTGATTATGGTGGTGCTCGATGGTATTTGTTCAGTGGTTGGACAACAATTCGTTCACAATGATGGCCTTGTGCGAAGTTCGTGGTGCAGTTTTTTTTTCACAAATCTGGCCTTTTTTGTCGAATTTGCTCTCATATACGCCGCCATACGCTCAAATAATATTCTATAAATTCAAATTCTTTCAAGAATTCCGAAGAATTCGTTTTAGCAAATCCTAGCCTTCTGTAACATTTTCAGATACACCTTTTGTTATACCCAGCAGAAAAACTCAGACATTAAAGTAAATAAAAAAAACCTTTAATATGTTTTACTGTTTTGTTTTGCTTTTTCCCGATTACATTAATATCTTACTTTAAAATCATAACAAGTAATAAATTTATTGTTTTGTTGTCCATTGCAATCAATTACAGATGCAACACACTCTACTACGACGTCGACTACAATGAACTAGATAGCGGCGATCAATTAGTCACACGTATGAAACAATATCGATACGCGTGGGCGGTACCGTAACGGCAGTAGGTGTATTATTATAGCGCCACGTGTTCTATTTTTAATTTCCCTATTCACATATTGATCTGTTTGTGTAAAGAACTTATATAGACTGCCTTGTTGGTCTAGGGGTTGGATGCGCCGCCTTTGGATTCGGGGTCCAGGGTTCGATTCCGGGACCGGGCACAGTGTCTTTGTGTAAACCAGAGGCACTTGATCTGAGTTTCGGTGTCATTTGTATCCGTGTACTTTCATGTTTGTAAACTGTCCCCGCACAGATTATCCAGTGCAGGTGTTTCGTTTTTATAAAAAAAAACTAATCAAAAGTATTTAAAACTTTATATTACTTCCTAAAACGTGGACAGTAGAGTTCAGTGAATTTAATGCAGGATTTAGATTTTTTCATTAAACCAAGTTAATAAAATACATTCAGAAGTATTTTAAAGAGAAACCCTTTCAGAACCTATTGTTTTATCATAGGGTATTTGTCCTGATCGCCACGCTGGGTGCAACTCACCGTCCTCTCACGCCCGTGGACGCCCACATACCCCAGTAGCGTCCCCCGACTTACCTATAAAAAGTCTCCCGCACTTATGTCGGGTTGGCTTGCCCTTTGAGTTGGTCTTGTGGAATCAGAAGTACCATATCAACAATTTAAATCTGAACGCGTTCTGAGTAATAACCATGTCACGCTCTACTAGGTCCGATCTATTATCACTGATGGGACCATTATGACTAATAAGACTGTCATCGTGGTAATAGATAGGTCGACGCGTCGTGCGCTTTGGCGATATGACAATTGCCCATAATGTCAACCACGTGAAGGCTGAACATGAGAATATCAGCAAGTATATAGATCTATCAATGGATTCGACAGGTATATCAGTGCACGGACTGATTGCGAAGAGTTTCACTCAACGTATAAAGTAACTTTCGTTAGACACCTGGCCGAAGAGCCTGATATAAAAAGCAGTATTTTTGCTTAAGGTACAAATTGTGACGAGGTACCTGACTCTGGATCCTTGACCACCAAGAGGCACCAAGCGTCGCCATGGGTGGGGTTTTCATATTTTATGCTTATTTTTATTTAATAAATATATATATATTTAACAAGTTCATTTAAAATAAAATGTAAATTATGAAGAAGAAATAGTCAACAATATACCTTAAGAAAATATACCTTAGGTCTGTATGGTATGGTTCTAATGTACCATACCTTGTTAGTTTAGGTTACCTACCTTATTAATAGAACCACAACATGTAGAGGATAGGCGCATTTTAATATTTACCTGAATACCAGATTAGACGAGAAACGATCCTTAGTAAAATATGTATAATAGTTGATAAAATTCGCATTTGGATAGTAATTCTAGAATAATCGCAATAGCAATCAGCATGCATATAAGAAACAAATCGCGTTTGCAGCTCTTAATACAACAGTAAAAACTATATAAAAACTTACCCCGAACCATACATATGGCTAGAAATATATTACAAAACGTTAGGATGTTTCTCTAATAAACTCGATGCTTATAGAGACAGAAAAGACATTACCTGAAATGAAAGAAAAAATATATATTATTAAATGTGTAAAAATGTAACTATTTTAATGTTAGAATTTCGGAAATAAGTTGACACATTGTCTTACGCCACATTACATGGTTTACGGAGGTTGAAACGATGATGGTGATGAAAGTAGAATGGAAATGGAACACATACATCCGACAAACCCACGCCAAGGCGTAGCGGGACCGTAGTCGTTAGAAAACATTATATTGAGAAAGGTTAGTGCAAACTTTGCCAGTTAGTTGTAAAAATACCCTAAAAGTCTTAAAATTAATTTAATAGAGCGCCTAACATAATGCATTCCTGTAACATTTCCCCTTTGTAAGGCTTATTTGCCAGACCAGGAAGCTGCCACCCCTTGGGTCTCTTCACACTTTTATGATTTTTACTTAACGTTGTGTAGAAAATGCTGTAAATAACTATTTTATATATGTATTTTTTTCTATGGTTAAATTTTACGGAATCTTCTGTATTGAGTAAAAAGATATAATATAGATATGTTGTAGTATTAATTCCAGATCTAGGTAAGGAATTCTAAAAGATGACATGCACTGAATGGTAAGTAGTCGTGTACAAAATGGCGACAGTGCAAGCAACCGCATTGCGGGGTCGATGTGCCGTTGACAGAACAATATGTTCGTGTTTGATTCAAACGCAAATCTTTAGCATTTGCTTAGCTGCAGGCTATAGTGTGTTGCTAGAGGAAGTAGGTCAGAAGATAAAGAACTACGTAATTCAGTACATGCGACAAGTATGGTCATGCATAGTTAAAATAAGGCGATCTCAATGAGGCCTATGTTTTTGTTCTCTAGCAAAAAGTCTACGACGTGGTAAAATTCCGTTGGAAGCGTTGGAATTTCTTTTGGACATGTAAACATATTACTTCTGTACTAAATACGAGATTCATTTTTCTCATCATTTTAATCCAATGTATCTTGGTAATAGCTGGACCTATTTTGAAAGCCAAGCAGTAACTTGGCAACATTTGATTTAGGTAAAAACAGTAGGGGTGCTGATAACACTGCTGGTTTTGATCAAATTGCGTGGAATGAAATCAAAGAAATTTTTACACGTGGACGCCTCTTTAACTGCCCTTAAGTTTTTTTCTTCCTTTAATATTGTTATAATACGGTGTTTTGTAATATTTTTGTAATTAAGAAATAAATAAAGGTTCAAAGTAGGTTCATATGAATTACATACAATTTTATCACCAATGCACAAACTGGCATCTTCTAGTGATTTGACACCGAGATTATTCCAAATTTCTGACAAAAAACAAGCTCCGTTTTACGCGATATTAAAGAAAAACAATCGACTAATACATTCAATTCAAAACAGCGTGCGTACAAATCCTTCAATTCCGGAAAGCGCGGCCAACTTCCGCGTGGTTTGCTAATACTGTTCATTGTTCGATGAGAGCAGTTTAATCTTTATTGTTTTTTAAGTGCGCATATCGCTCTTAAAAACAATAAAGATGGTGTACAACTCAATGTAATCCACGACTTATTAAAGAAATTTTCCATATTTCCCTGTGCGGTACGCAGGGATATATCAGACTCAGAATATCATTCCTTGTTTAGAAATTATATGAACATGTTACTTTGTGACGAGTTAAACAAGTTATTTCTATTTGTTAATACAATATTATCAGTATTTGTAGATGACGTAAGAATCATGTGATCTAGCTTTTTACTTATATTCGCAATAATTTGTAAGTCTATAATATACTTTTGGCAGCCAAAATAGATACCTGAAATCAATTTTAGTAGGTAATAAATTATACGACAAAACGCTCAGGCAACCTTAGGCACAACAATTAGTCCGCTTGTACACATAACTATCATTGCACAACACTGTAACAATTAAAACAATAATAGAAACACATCATGCATGCTTGCTCAATTGCAGGAGCTCAGCATATCGTTTGGGGACATCACTGACCCAGACTTAGGTCACTCAAGGAAAATTACTATATGCGACCTTAACACTAGAACGATAAGGTCCACAATAGCTTGATTCTTCTGTAATAATAAGCGTATATTTGAAGAAGATTTGAGTTTTAATTTGATTACTAGGACGCAGAATCTTTGGAATATAAGTGAGTGTTGATAAACAAATAATTATATGTATTACTTTTATCAATTTTATAAAAATACGCAACTTTGTGACGATATTTAGTTAGGTACCAAAATCTACACAACCTAAAACAAAGATGGGTTAATTATAACATCTAAAGGATGGGCGACGTATTCCATATATTTTGTTGGGTTCACTGCTGCACCGTGTTGCAGAATGAATGAAATATAATTGTAGTGCTTCGGTGGCGTTCTAATATTCCGTTATGTTATAATGCACACAGCAGCACAAAACATGTTTTCAAGATAGTGAAACGTTTGTTCTATGTAACCAAATAGGAGGATTTGATCGCGACTTCGTTTACGTATCAATTACAGGTTTTCATTAGTTCGTTTTATTTATTTTAGTAGGTCATCCGTGAGGTGACGGAGTTAGAATACATAGTGTCACCACGCCATTCCTTCCTGAGGGTGTCGTATAATACACAAAAGGAAATGCCAAGGCGGAAACCTTCGCCGAAAAAAGTATGCCAATCCGTGTGGCCTGCATGCTTATTACCCTCCATGTGATTGGAGGAGGCCCGACTCAGCAATGGGCTATGTAAGGGCTGAGTAGTAGTAATAGTATAAGTTAGTATAATTAAAATCCATTCATCTATGCGTCCATTCAACTTTTGCATTTATAATATTGACTACCTACTATTACTGATACCACAGCGCAAAGCAGTGCCGGCAAGCAAATATTTGGTCTTTCTCTTATTATTTCCAAGAGCGTCAAGCGATGCAGAGATGTACTCACATATCACCTCTACTACCAACTACAATGTAGCCTTATCAGACTGCACTTGCCATGGGGGTAGCTGGCTGGGCGGATGTGGCCGTCGGAAGAGTTGCGATCTAATTTCCTACCGGTGGGGAGCCTCAACGTGGCTTGACTTGCCACGGTCAATAGGTAAATAATATTTTTAACTAGTTCCTTCCCCTGCCTCTCGGGAGCAGACTGAGAGGCTTCCCGTAGAGTTTGCGTGTACGCTGCTAGGTGCCCAACAGACGGGACTCAAAGGGCGTCCCGGTATACTGGATTGTCAAATAATTCAACATTTGGCCGTCTACCACCAGTTCGGACCGCCACTGCTGAGAAGAATTGGCAAGAAATTCAGGGGGCTAGATTTTTTTTTTCTTGTGGTGCTGTTTCATATAGTTACAATATCATAAATGAAGTATATTGACAATGACACCGTCCTAACGCTCTATCTGTTGGGCCGAAGTCTATGAGTCCTTTCCACGGTAAACATTCTGGGGCGTACCTGCAACCAGTAGGCCTCTTGACCAACAAGGCTTCGCAATTCAGTACTTGTAACTTCTCTTTCGGTTTTCAAATGCCTTGGTGCATGTTGCCGTAACATGGAATGCGCAAATACTATCGCGTCCCAGCTTACGCGCTTAGCTTGATATGGATGCATAGTTATTGCATGATGTAACTCCCTCATTACTTGGCCAGATAAAACAACTATTGTCGGTTACTGTTAAATAACTATCACCATTGCAACACTGCAGTAAAGTTGATCGCTGGAAATTAACATTAACCTTGTGAAAGTCAATGTTGATGATAAGTGCATTGTATTAGTGTAATTATACTGACTGCTGGTGATATGTGAGTGACCAATGGTCAGTCATCGCGGCTTATAAAATACCCACTGTTGGCCTCTGTGCCATGTTGACAACTGACAGCGGTTAGGCAGAATGCAAATCTTCATTACCCTGTTGTGGGCTGATATAATTACGACAAAATTAAGTACAACATATTGACGGTCTTTTGACTTTTGACCATTACATCCTGGGGGAGTCGACAAAAGGAAATGACAAGGCTGATAACCTAGCCGCAAGAGAAGGAAAACTTGATACGAAACCTAACCTGCCTTTGCGTCTGGCCAGCGTGGCACAAGAGGCTAATTAACGTCCAAGTAATTGGAGGAGGCTCCACTCAGCAGTGGGTAATGCATTACCTACAATGCATTGAAAGTAACACTAACTAGTAACTTAGTATTACTTAAGTACTATAATACTAAGTTACCTCTCCGCAGATGATATAATTTATCAAATATTTATTGGTTGTTAGAATAGTAAAAAGTGAACGGTAATTATAAGCCAAGGATATTGTTCCAGTGCAGCAAGACATTTCAAAATACAATAGTTGGCTGTAACACTGCAGCGTGACCTAGACTGCTCCTTGCTGGTAAAAGTAAAACTTTGATTTGGTTTCAGCCATCTTGTAGCTCTATCGTGTAGTGTACATACATCTTATGAAATAGACAAAAATGAGACCAACAGATATTTAATACAGAGAACTTAAGTAATAATATGAGTGCAATTGTTTTGGGACTTTTAAATAGAAACAATACTCTGTGACAGAAAGCTTTTGTAGGTAGTTTTGTAGCAAATAATCAGTCATGTATGTAATACTTGATATAAATTTTAAGAAGAATTAAAGCGCCTGTTTGGAATGTCATAGTAATAGCATTTTAATAATCATAATATACAACCTGCAATAAATTCAATTATTTTCAATTTCAAAACATAAAGAATAAGCCCATAATGAATAAATAAATGCCACTTTCTATACAAAACATAAAAATTGGAAAGGAGTCACCTATTATTAGGTCCTTACATATGAAATTAGCGTTTTGTCACATTACATACGGGATGTAAGAATTCAAAATTCAAATTTATAAATTAATTTAGCTGGTACATTTGAATTTTGAAAACATTTATTCATTTGTTTTTCCTCATTAATTTTTTCTTTGGCGTCGCTTATTGCCGCACAATGGAAAACATGAAATATCGGTATATCTACGAGTATGAAATCTACCGTGGCACCAGTCCTGCAGAAACAGCTCGAAGACTTAATGATGTGTACGGCGCTAGTGTCGCAAAAGAAAGCACGGTAAGATTTTGGTTTCAACGTTTTCTTTCTAGAAATTTCGACATTCAGAACCAAGCCTATTGTGGAAGCGGATCCGTCACAAAGCAGTTTACAGATAGCTGCAGGCTTCGGGGTAAATGATAAAACTGTATTAATCCACTTGAAGCAAATCGGGAAAGTAAAAAAACTTGAACGATGGGTACCTCATGAATTGTGTGAATCGGACTTGCAAACACGCGTCGACCACTGTTACTGTTACTTTGCTTGACTGACACATTAATGAAGGGATTTTAAATCGAATCATTACTTGTGATGAAGATTGTATACTGTACGATAATCGGAAGCACTCGTCGCAATGGCTGAACCCTCACTCAGCCGATTCTTGACCTAAACGAAAATTGACTCGGAAAAAGTTACTTGTGAGTGGTGGACTAACGCCGGTGTCGTTCACTACAGCTTTCTAAAATCTGGCCAAACGATTACGGCAGATATCTATTGTCAGCAACTGTAAACCATGAAGGAAGAACTAGCTGCTAAACAACCGAGATTGGTCAATCGCTCTAGACCACTACTGCTTCACGATAACGCAAGACCACACACTGCACAACAAACAACCACTAAGTTAGATGAGCTACAATTGGAATGCCTCGTACATTCCACATCCACCGTAATCCCCGGATCTTGCTCCAACAGATTGCAATTTTTTCCGGATGTGGACAACTTCTTACAAGGAAAAACTCCGAAAACAACTCCGATGCGGCAGTCTAAACCACCTTCAAAGAGTTCATTGCTGCTCGCCCCCATGGGTTTTTTAGCAAAGGTATCAATGAACTAGCTATGAGATTGCAAAAGTGCATACTGCATAGATAACAACGGTGCATACTGTGATTCATTAAACATATTTTACAAATGACAATTTTCATTTCTTCTCAATTTTTAAATGAAACGGCAATTTTATATCCGGTAAATATCCAAGTCATCCACTGGAATTAAAAATGAAACAGTGCAAAACTCCATTTGCATGTTAGTTGTGATTATAGTCGTGAAGCTAATAGGCCAGAATGACAGTCGTGGGTTGCAGCCTTGTGTTCGCTTATCGCGCTAATTCACTCGACAAATCCGATGCAACATGGCTATTTAATAAGATGACAACCGCTGGACCACAGATACAAACAGGCAGTAGCTACGAGTACAACCGATTTTGTTGCCAGATTTTATCGTAATAATTCAGCTATACTATAAATGGTCTTTTAATTAAACTAACAAACTTAACATACGTGACATTTTAGTAGGTAATCTGTTTCTCAGCCACGCACAGGGTTTTTGTGACACCCTTTAAAATACATACATTTAATCACTATCACTATCACTACATAGTATAAAACATAGTCACTGTCGTCTGTCCGTCCCTATTTATGCTTAAATCTTTAAAACTACGCAACGGATTTTGAAGCGGTTTTTTTAATAGAAAGAGTGATTCAAGAGGAAGGTTTATATGTATAATACATGCATAATATTGTAGAGAAACACTGATAAATTTTGATGTTCATCATTGCATCCATGCGAAGCCGGGGCGGGTCGCTATTAAATTATATATGAAAATGAATGTTTGTCTTTATGTTCTATAAAGAATCGTAAACTATGTTTTTGATCATGTGATGATCTTCAGCAAAGTGTTCTGCATGAGGAGACGAAAGTATCCGAACAATAAAAAATATGTTGGCGTAGCAATGCTAGTATATAATACATAAAATAAGAAAATCTTGACACAAACACGTCTGGACACAGTGGACAAATTAGCCTATCAGAAATTGAAGGAGACCTGGCTCAGGAGTAAGTAAGTTATGGGAAGAGATGATGTTGATGATGATATAAATACATTTAGACATTTTGTCGCCTGGTATGATCAGTTATACATATACTCGGACACTGCTGCTATGAGATCGTGAACAAACGAAGTATTTCATAAAAAACCTCTTAGCGGCGCGCGGTAATGTAAACTACATTGTGATTTTTATAAAACACTACTTATAATATAATATTATTTAGTTTTACGTTTCTTTAACATAGAGCGTAAGTCGCAAGCAAGCTTGGATTAAACTTTTATTAAATAAAAGAAAAATTTCGAGATAATGTACTGATAATATATTAAGCAATTCGATTTTTGAATTTCACTCACTGAATTAAACCACTGGCAGAATGCAACACCTTGACGTTCCGAGCTCAAATCGATTTTAATCTTGAAAGGCAAATGAATGGATAGCTTTAAAAATAGCGCAGTACAGAGTACAATGGAAGCCATTTGACCTTTTAAGTTATGTAATAGTTGTATTAATTGCGGTAAATGGTTCCATTATTGTTATTGCGTCTAGTTAGCCAGGTATGTCCCATCAGTCAAACTGGAGTCTTATGGCGCTACATGAGGCATCAGTTGGTCTAGAAATGAAGAGGCAATTGTGGTGTCGTGTCGGAGGCAAACTTAGGATTCCAACAAGCTGGTTTGTCCGTAGACTTTATACCTTGTACATGTTCTAACAGCAACCAACAGAAGACATATAAAACAGAAATATGTAACGCGCGATTTTCTGTACGTGTACGAAACGTATGTCATGTCATTTTTTTAACCCCCGACGCAAAAAGAGGGGTGTTATAAGTTTGACGTGTCTGTCTGTCTGTGGCTCGCGAACGGATGAAGCGATTTCAATACAGTTTTGTTTGACAGGTGAGTTACGGGCGAGTGTTCTTAGACATGTTTGATGAAAATCGGTTGAGTCGTTTAAAAGTTATGGGGTTGAAAGTGGGGAAGAATCACCGACATTCCGATTGTATTGACAACTTAACAACATCTACATTTTAATAAGCGTGTACCTATAAAAATCAGAAAATAAAAATTAAATTAAAAATTTTAATAAACCCCGACACAATGACCTAAGTTCCCTTTAAAAAGTAAAAAATAAAAATATATATCTCGTTGGGGGACCGGGGTCAGGTAATAAATAAGTAGGAGCCCATTTAATTTTTTAATTTAATTTTTATTACTTTGGGATCTTCGACAAAGCTACTATTACTCAGCCCATAAATTATCCACTGCTGAGTCGAGCCTCCTTCCATAATAGGGAGGATAAATAGCCTACTGTGCCACGTTGGTCAGACAGGTTTGGCATAGGGTTTCGTTTCAAGCTTTCATTCTCTTGCTACTTGTCTTATCCTATTACGACACCATCACCACAAGAACTGATCCCCATTAAGGTGAATGTTCAAGGGGAGCCCGCGAAATTCAAAAATGAAGAAGTAGCAAGAAAAACTTTTTCAAGCTCAAAGTAATTCTTGCACCTTTATGAGCTTGGAGGGTTGTATTGATGAGTTTAATGATTATAATTCTATAACTGCATACGTCTTACAGCCGCGAATAACATTTTAATCAACATACAACCTAGCACTGACTACCCTGGAACATTCACCTTAATAAGTATTTTCAGCCTAGAACCTGGTGAAAATACAAACAGCGTACCTAGATGTATATAAAAGATAAGATTTACAACATATGTGAAAATAATGTGCGCAAAAGTTATAATCATAATGTTATCTATTGCCCTTTCATCTTTGCGTCTGTGATGACGTTTTATAACTATGAGAGTTACGATTTAGCGCGTAATTCACCCGTCTAGTGTCTAATAGTAAAGAAACTATGAATTTGTACTGTACCCCTTCGGTATCCGCATAACTATGTAATATGTGAGGAGAAGAACATATATTAATCAGAAACGAGTTACTAATAGGTAATTAATAATTATATTTTTTCAATTATCCAATTTGGTACGGGGCTTCGGCAATTCATTAAAATATTTTTATATTTTTTTAAGTTTATCATATATATCATAATTTATTTATCCTTAGTATTTTTTTATATTTGAAATAAATATTTTGTCTTCTGATAGAATAGAATAGAAAGGTGCTATATTGCAAACACTAATTATGGCGTTCACAATAGACAAAGGATATGTATATATTTTTTGAACTACTACCAGGTCGGAACGCGGCACCCACCGAGAAGACCTGGCGGAAGAAGCTTAGTGGGCTTGTCTTTTTTTAAACGCCTTATTACAATAACCATTGATACGGTCTAGTATATGTGCAAATATAAATAAATAAATGAAATAAATATCCTTGGGCATTTCACACAACGCCATCTCGTCCCAAGTTAAGCAACTTAATGCTTGTGTTATGGTAACGAGATGGATGATAAACTACTTAAATATTTTTTTTTTTTTGTAAATACATACATATTATAGATAGAAATGACACCCAAATGAAACACACTAGATTCCTGGACCTGAAAGGCGCTCAACTATACAGATATGAATTTTATATTCAGATATTACGTGATAATCAGGGTTCGAATTTTATTGTGGTCTTATTAATTCCGTAAAAAGTATACGCGATAAATAAATAATACCGTAATTATAACGAGCATTTAAGTTACATGTTTAATTTAAACAGTTATATTGTTAGGATTGTGGGCGTTAAATATACATGATGTAACAAAACCATGTATATGTCAACGGAAAACAACAAGAACCGGAAATTTATAAATTTCCTAGGAAATTTATAAACGTCCGTAGGATTCCAAACGAAAGATAAATTGTATTATTTTACGCCCACATTTTCGGAAATTTATAAACTTACTGAACTCACGCGTAAAATAATAAGTAGCAATAACCAAACGCCATGGGCGCTCTGATTGGTTGAATAAGTCATGTGTTCCTTCTCCGTCCTCTCCGCCGTCATTGTTCGATATTGTCTACTTGTGGTAACATAGACCTGATACTGCTGCATCATCAGATATACCTCTGCTGCATCATCAGGAATCTATAGGATACCTAACTCCTTACCAAATTACAGTAGATGATCGTGTTTGGACTCATTGTAAGGGAATCAATGAAACAGATATAAAAACGTTAGGTACCTGACATTTATGGCTGAGTAGACTCTCAATGTAGTAAACATTGTGTGTGTACTCAGCCATAATGCAGTCCGATGTCAGGGGTTTTTTAAGTTAAATCCTTATTTTATTATGTTTAATTTGTTACATGTTTTTAAGCATTTTTTTTTATTACTTAGCGTTTGGCAATTCGCCAATCGCGATCCCTCGCAATTCTGGTTTTTTTTTTAAATTAAACTTTATAATGTTTGGTTTTTTTTTGGCAGAAGGCCGGCCTAACTCCTTATTATTGTTTTATGATGTTTTTCTTTTTAATAAAACTTTTTAACTTCACATCACTCTATTTCTATTGTTTTATTTTGGTAGAGTGAAGTAGGGGTCATTAGAATAGAATAGAATAGAATAGAATACTCTTTATTGTACACCAATATCAGAAAAGGTTAACATGGCATCAGAGAAATACAACTAATAAATGTACAATGGGCGGTCTTATCGCACAGGGCGATTTCTTCCAGAAATTCAGAAATCTATTAGCATATTATGTAAAACAGTAACCCTGTATTATAGGTACTTACCTAGTTTTAAAGTAAAAATACTGTTACGTACTGATCAATTTATAGTTTGGCAAGTCTAATTGTACCTATGTCTATGGACACAAGCATGCCACTATCAATATCGACCAATCAGAGAACAGTGTGTTATTTGCCGTATCTTGTAGAAGCGTAAAATTAAAAGCTCTACTGTGATTGGTCGAACCGTTTAGAATCTTACGAATGGATATCCGTTAGTTTATAAATTTACGACGAGACGTCGTAAGTTTATAAATTTCCGAAAATGTGGGCGTAAAATAATACAATTTATCTCTCGTTTGGAATCCTACGGACGTTTATAAATTTCCTAGGAAATTTATAAATTTCCGGTTCTTGTTGTTTTCCGTTGACATATAGATATAGATTGATAGATGATTATAGATATTTTTATTTTATACATATAGGTATGTAACATACAACCTGTTTTTTAGATACCATAACCCTAGGGTATGAATGAGACCATTTCAAAGTATCAACTGACATATGAATTAGTTTTCAATGCTTTATTCTGTTTTCTTTTCATAAACAAAATAATTCGCCATACATTTCCTGATTATTAGTGCAAAAGACCCTTATGTGTGTCCATGTGGTGACGGGTAAAAATGTACGGAGCGTAGCGGAGTGTCCGTGTGGTAGCGGAGTAATACTGCCACCCCATATCTTCCCGTGGGTGTCGTAGAAGGCGACTAAGGGACAACAGACGTTGGGCAGCAAAGACGTTTTGTCAAACATCGGGCATCCGAGACCGCGGTCGCCAACCCGCCTGCCAAGCGCGGCGATTATGGCAACCCCATGATGGACACAAATATAATTAACGAACACAATTTTTCAAACTGCCGTGCTGTACATCGGTCGTCATTCGAGCTGATTAGTATATAAATAAATTCTTGATTATTTTATGCACTCAGAACCGTAAATGAACATTAAGTTTACAATTAATTATCCATAATAGCGTCAGATTAAGCGCATTTATAATGGTGTCAGCCACTTATTCTATTGTGAGGGCATCGCACGCGACAAAGTAAACAGGAATTTAAGGAAAACTCAAACAAAATAATCACTGGTTACAAAATATCGTCACTGTTTAAATTATGACCCGTGGGCCCTGACTGTATCTCCACGGGGTATGGAGACTCCCTTGCGTTGGATAGGGGCCGAAGATGACGGTAGTTTTAAACATGACAATTTATAAGAGCTTTGTGATAAAACCTACTTAATTTCTTTTTAAATAAATATCCTTGGACATTTCACACAACGCCATCTGGTCCCAAGCTAAGCAACTTAATGCTTGTGTTATGGTAACGAGATGGGTGATAAACTACATATATACATTAATTTTTTGGAAATACATACGTATTATAGATAGTAAACACCCAGACCCGGAACAAATACTTGTAGGTCATACAAATATTTCTTCCGTGCGGGGATCGAACTCGCGACATGCTGCGCAGCAGTCGATGGCTCAACCACTGCGCCAACCGTGTCGTCAAACACGGTTGGCGCAGTTTTTGCGTTTGAGTTATCCATAAAGAATTTATCTTAATATATATTTCATTTCGTTTATGAATATGTATGCAGTATCATCATCATATGGTGTGTTAACATAAGTTTAGTTTTCCTTATTATCGGCTTCTAAATTATACAGATTTCTTGCTTTCCGTAGCTGTGATGGATTTGTCTATTGTGTAATATGTCAGTTGGACACAAGCCCCGCAACAAAAAGAAAATGTTAGCTACTAGAGTTGTATTTATTAAACGAACATCTAGATGAGAGAAAAGAATATAATTCTCATGACCTGCAATGTAAAGCCATTAGAAAGGTAGCAACTAGGCGACCCAAAATAAAATTACGAATTACGCAGAGGTTAATGTAGCAATTTTATAAAAAATTACAATTGGTCGTATTTAAGTGTTTTGCGACTTGTCAATACATATAGAAGTATGTTTAAACCTACTAGCAACATTATTTCTAGGTATCATGACTATGGGGCAACCAACGCGGGACAGTCCCTAAAGGATTTTACCCCGGTTAATAAAAAATGTGATACGGAATTATCAACGGCTGATGGGCGCATCCGGGTTGTGTGGTGACGGCTTTAGAATACATAATGTCACCACTCCATTCCACCCTGAAGGTGTCCTAAGAGGCCTCACAAGGAAATGTCAAGGCCTAGCCGCAAAATAAGGAAAAAATACGAAACCCTTGCCAACCCGTCTGGCCGTACCCTCCATGTAACTGGATGAGGCCCGACACAACAGTGGATATCATCCATGAACGGAGAAGTAGTAGTAGATGGGATACAGGGCTACCGGGCTTTTACAAAATATGTCAAGGTCAAAGTTTAGTATTTATATAATAATAATAATAATATCCTTGGACATTTCACACAACGCCATCTCGTCCCAAGTTAAGCAACTTAATGCTTGTGTTATGGTAACGAGATGGATGATAAACTACTTATATACATTTTTTTTTGTAAATACATACATATTATAGATAGAAATGACACCCAGACTCCGAGCCAGTGCCTCTGGTTTAGACAAAGACACTTGCCCGACCCCGGAATCGAACCCGGAACCCGTTGATCCAAAGGCGGCACATCTAACCACTAGACCAACGAGGCAGTCATATTTCAGTATTGATAACAAGAATATGACTCAGAGTAATATTTAACCGTTTGTGGATTTATTTAATTACGACTATTCGTCTCTTGTTGATTTCAGTTCCTTTCCTGTTTTAAGCGTTGATGACGTACAAACTATGTCCGAGCCGATTAAGAACAAGTATAACAATTGTTTGGCTTTATTAGGGCAACAATGTTTTATTGATTGGTGTCTGCAGTGAAATTTGAAACATTTTAAAACCATTTCAAAGTCTTTAATATATTATCACCACTCCAAACATTGTCGGGGCTATGAGATTTTACAGACTTCTATCCTCTAAAGTTGCTCGTCCCTTTAACGCCACAGCAGAGACCTGATCTCTTTCCCGGTGCCTATGGTGGAGTGTACTGTGACGATCTTTACTAGATATAAGTGACTTTGGTAGCTCCGTTACTTATGGAATTGAGTCAAGATCGACAATCACCGTTCTATTGACTGCTAATTTTGAGTTACGGTAACCTACATTGGTATTAGTTCGGGACGATGCTTTTGTCAAAAGGAATTTTGAATATTGCAGAATATTGTAGCTATTGCATCGTGTCGGATCGGCACTTCAATAGAAAATAGCAAGTTTGAGGCAGTGGTCTAGTGAGTCAGATTGCGCTTACTGATAACCACCCGAAGTCATGACTCAAAACTTTAGAAATAGATCGCAAGTGCACAGCTCGGTAAGGTCAATTGAAAACCGAAAGTACATCCTATTCTCGCGCCAATGTCAGCTTACCAAAATACGAAACACAAAACAAATGCCTTTGCGTTTTATTAAACTTCATAGTTTCTCATTAAAACGGAATTTAAATTGAACTATAATTGGGCTTACATCACGGACCAGAATGTTCTTCATCTTCTCAGTTGCTTGCCTTGTTAGTCTAGGGGTTGGTTCTCTTTAATCTTTGATTTGAATTCCTTTGGCCCTAGGCTTGCGTGATGCAAAGCAACGCCAGGGTCTAAGATGGAGCAGGCAATTCAAGGAAAAACCCAGTCGGGCACCGGTTCTCACATACACTGCATACACACGACGTAACACAGTAAAACTGGCGCCGGACTTAGTAGCTAGCCGGACGGACCATTAGATCCTACCACCAAGCGTGCTGGGTTTTGTTGACTTTTCCAACACGCGTTATTTCCCAGCCTGCGGTGGGGACGTTTTATATTCTGCCCCGTCCCCATACGTTGGTGATGTACCGCCTTTAGTTCACGGGTTCGATTCCCAGCTCCGGCAAGCGTCTTTATGTTAACCAGAGGCACTTGCTCCCAGTCTGGGTGTCTTTTGTGTTCGTTAATTACATGATTGTAAACTGCCCCCGCGATATAGGATATACCTAGTGTAGAGGTAACCCTCAGGATGGGTTTGTTTGGCGGCACTAACTAATTACCACATAGTTTAGAGTACATAATATTGAGCTTCTTAGCATCTTTTTTTTTAGCTTATACAATACAAACTCGATAAATTGTGCCATATCGAATATGAGTGTTCTAAGGGAGACCACAACGTTCTTAAAATATTTAATAGATGACTGCAGTAGAATTCAAAATTACGTAAAATTGCTGTGAGGCACATACCTATGCAACAAAGTGAAATATTATATTTGAAACATTTTTACGTATTATGTTTAGATTGTTCTCTAAAGAATTAAGGAATAATTCTTAATTTCTTCTATCTTAGCAATAATGCCATCTGGTGCCATACTGTTGGGTTAGGACCGTGAAACCACTCATAAACTAAAAGAAAGGAGAGGATTAAACCCAGACAATGCTTCAAATGAGTTCAAACTTTACAAGAAAGTCCTAGGTCCTAAAATTAGCATTTAGGATAACTTTGTCTTTCATCCTGAGGATGTCGGAGGTAAGTAGGTATTAAACATATCTTATAAGTACATAAACTCTTCTCTGATTGGGTCAACTGTCCATTATTTACACAGCACTGTCTTTCCACCTAGTGGGATTGTCTATAATCAATTGTTTTGACCAACTTATTGATTGGGTAAGCCAGTTGTTATATACTAAGGGAATTACGTATTATATTAAAAATTCAAATGACCACACAGAATGAAGAACCGACACGCGCCGCCGTCAGAAACTCGGACGAGCATAGATGATAGAGTGTTGAATGAGAACTGTAATTAAGTACCCGATGCGGTCTTGACCACGTTTTTACATAAAAGAATCTTCGTGCAAATAGCTATCGTATGTTGCACGCGATTTTAGTACACATCATGAATTGTACATACATATCTATAATTCATATTACAATCAAATACCACTGCGTATTCACTTTATGTAACACTGATTGCTGATTTGCGGGATCTGATTTCTTAACTCAGCAGTAATGCTAGTCTGCCTTGAACTTAAGACAGCTACGAACTCAAAGCTGTTGATTCTCTTGTTGTGAACAATGCGTTTGTCTATCAAACAAAAAGGTTAAATATAGGTACGTTAACTTTGCAAATCTTCTGGCAAAATATCTGTAATTATACTCCTTAGTATTTTAATTATGGCTAAAAAACTGCAAAAATCATTGATTCTTTTACAATAACCGGTTGCGTCATGACTCGACCGCGACCTTACCGAAATATGTAAATGTGCAAACCGGTAATTTAGAGTTAAAAGATTCCTCAAAATGCGTAGTTTGTTACAAAACAATATACGGCTTACAGTTTTTTCTATGTGACACATTGTTTTGCAACGTCTTCACTCGATTAAGAGCCATAGACGACACAAATATATCAAAATACGAACAACATTGTTTGCTACTAATACATATAGAGTAAGGTATATTAAAATACTGGCAGTCTGCGTAAAAATGAAAACAATTTTATCAATGTACCTACCATTGAGAAATGTAATTTTGGCAATAGAGGGCTATTTAGATGTAAGCTAGCATTATTGTTTCTATGTACAAACAACGATTGCTTGTTGCCAAAATAAATGAAAACGCAATGTCAGTTTCTAATCTAGTACTTATTGCGGTTACCATGAGTTCAAGATTGTACTTCGGTGTCACCATTCGATTTCTCGCAGCTGTAATCGCATGTTCCGCGTAAATTAAAATTTTGATATTATACAGTAAATGACACAAATGATAATATAAATGCACTGAGAGTAACACAGCCTTAGTGCAGCTAATTATATGTGGCTGTTTGTTTATTGTACTACGGGGTCGTTGATTGTATTATGCGGTTTTCTTTGTTTTGATACAACTGCACTGTCATCTCATTGTTTGAGATGCCTAGGTGACAAACAGTTTATTATGAACCCACCATACGATTTTTATGATTAAATAAATGTGATATGAATTAATAAATACAGGTACATATTTTTCTACACATTAAAAAATAAACAAAAATATCTGGTAGAGGTTTATAAAACCCATAATTTTTAAATAAATTGTAATTTACCATAAATACTAGTATGATAAGATTGCATTTTATTTACAGATTATTCTCATTGTCAATAAAAAGAAAAAGTCACAATGCCAAAAAAAATACTAACCTCGAATTAGCTTTGGTCACTTTCGTTCCATTCGCGCCAAACTCAATTTCACTCCCGATGAAACTTTTAACTAAAGGCACGTCGCCTTCTGCCATTATTATATTTTCTTTTATTTAAACAAAACGTGAAAATGATTAAGTGGTAGGTATATATATTTTGTTGTTGTTACGCACACGACCCGAGCGCGCGGCGATCGGCGATGCACTGACTGAAGGCTCCTACGATTATTTTATTGATGTTAATATAATGATGGACGCTTCTACAGATAACATGTGACGGCTGCTGTACGCTGTGTTGGGCCAGTGATAATTGAAGCGTCTTATGCGAGAATACTGCATGCAGGTCCCGACGCACGCAGAAGGTCTCACTACAACCACGTCAAGAAAGTGTCGATTGACGTTAAAAAAATGAAATAAATTTTAAGAAACTTATATAAACGATATAAGTTTCATATACATATAACTCACTAGTGGCCCGCCCCGGCTTCGCCCGCGCAAATAGGGGGTGGGTTATACATATAAACCTTCCTCTTGAACCACTCTATATATTAAAAAAAAACGGATCAAAATCCGTTGCGAAGTTTTAAAGATTTAAGCATACATAGGGATGGACAGACGACAGCGACTTTGTTTTATACTATGTAAAGATAAAGATAATGCATCATAATTCATAAAAGTTTAATTATGCCCAATCGCTTCTATATTTTGTCTAAACATGTATACCTAGTTAGACAAAAGTAATTTCCTTCGTTAGCAGTGCTTCGATGGGGATCTTAAAAAACAAGTTTGTATTTACAATTTGAGCCTTAAATGACTATAACCAATTTAATGAACCCTAGTGTGAAAGTGAGACTTCTAATGTCATGTAATAATCAAAATAAAACACTTCCCAACCACCAAGGTTCATATTTTAAATTAGTTCGCCCGGCTGATAGCACCAACCAACACCCACAACCTATTGTAGAACTGGTAGTCGACGGATTCGGGATTAATTAATTAGGCAATTTAAATATATTTCCACCACTAATTGTGTTGTGTGTAGTTAAAGAATGAATTGTTATTCACAGACGCTTACCATTACATAAGAGCATGAAGAGGTTGCGAAGGAAAAAAGTGTAATTAATAAGAACTAGAAAAAAATCAAAGCCGTCAAGGATCTGCGTATACTTCTAATTGCACAAATAGTAACATAAAAATTTCATCATTTAAATCTGTAAAATTATTATGATGAAAAGGTCATATTGAAAACAACATAGCTTTACTGCCAATTAATGTGATCCCGAATGAAACTCGAATACCTAATACTTACTCTGAAAAATCCCCAGTTAGGCAGGTGTTTTTATTGGATAAGGCTAGGCGGATTCAAAATACAAATGAATGAATGTTGTTAAACAAAGATATCATTTGTATATTATTTTCATGATACGCAATCAATGAAACTAACAGGAGATAGACACGCTAGAATTCAAAAGGTCTTTATGGATATTAAAAAAGAATTATACCATAGAGTCGGGTCGGAACGAATGCCACACGCGGCACAATATTCTGGCTTAGCTACGGAGACTGAGTAATATACAATGATATAACTGATTTCTTACTCACAGATAAAATTACGAACAAAAGGGCCAAAAGAGGATAAACTTCTTGGTTACATGCTGCATAAATGCAGCCATTGTGAGCTATCGCGTCAACAGCTCTGTACCACGCCGTGTCACCCACGATTTTCGGTTATTCCGCGCAAAATTTGTGAAATGGACACTTGGCAAAACACCACATGGAAATCATGAGTCTATGTGTAACCACCAGAGACTTCCACGCCCCAAGATTTATATTCTCTATTTCAGCCACTGGCCACTGTTGAACATTCATTCATCTTTCCCCCAAGGATGTCTGCGTAGGTAGGCCAGACCTGAGCCGCCTACATTCTTCGTATTCCATAATGAGGTCATCGGTTCACACCTTGGGATGCCTACCGTAACCGCGCTTTCCAGGATTTTTATATATTTTACGCTGGATTATTTACACTATTTGTATGATCGAGATAATAGCAACAAGGTTTTAGGACGGAGCTGAATCATATTTTGGCCTGCACTTTCGTCTTAGAGTATGGCACGAGCAGCTTTCGTCGATAATAGTCGAAGGCCAGTAAAAACGACTCTGTTCGCAATATGCAAAGACCATCTTTGGCAATGACTGCCTCGTCAGACGTTTGGTTTGCCTTGTTGGTCTAGGGGTTGGAAGTGTCGCCTTTGGATCACGGGTCCCCGGGTCAGTACCGCGGTCGGGCAAAAAAAAGGGAAAGTGTAATCCAGAGGCACTTGTACGGAGTCTGGATGTCATTTGTGTTCGTGAAATACATGTTTGTATAAACTATCCCCGCGTTACAGGTTGTACCTAGAGCAGAGGTTTCATTATTTTTTACATTTAAAATGAACATTTATAAACAATTAATAATAAATAAATACATTTATAAATAAACAATTTATAACACAGTGGTACAGGAATTGATAGCATCGCAATATAGTTTCCAGGTGTTGGGAAGCATCTAATCACACAAATACGTAGTGACGGATACACGATCACCTACGCATTCCGCAGCAAGGACATCGTATTTTTTTTGTGGAGCAGTATTGTCGTCACCTCCTTTGTATCGACAAATTAAAACGTGAATAGGGTGAAATGTACCGTCACTGGAATGCGAAGTCGTCTGCGCACGTTAGTATAGATAAGCACTACGTTTGCAGTTATTGTTATTGTACGATAACGCGATGACGCTTCGGGGGCGTACTTGTTTTCAGTGTAGCATAGGAAAACACGCCAAATAACGAAATAATAGCGTAAGCACAACAATAACACTTTACAATAAAATTATCCGACTGAATCGACATACAAAAACCTGCCAAAAATTAAGCGGAATGCAAGTGGCAGGCAACTTAATCGCCAAAGAAGGAAACCTAGCTAATTTCCCTCCATGAACATGGAGGAGGTCCGACTTAGCAATCGGCAATTTTATCGGACAGGATAAAACTTATTAATAAAACCATTTGTGATATGACGGACGGCGAATTCCAGCTTCATTGTGGGAAGTGGGCAGATAGCGTCGATGCGCAATACCGTTCTATTGGAATCCACAATGTTTATTTACAAACACACTACGGGAATTCCCCAAAAAATATTAATAAAAATGTCTACTAATACATTCTTCCTTACCTTTTCGATTACGCCAACCGTAACCTATGATTTGGCTGATCATAATTTTTTATACTAAGTGGTTTCAGACAGAAACCCATCAAATCAAAACTGATTCAATAAAGTTGGCTCAATAAAGCTGTTATGACAAGTCAAAACAATAAAATTTACAATTGAATGGAATGCATCTCTACAGAAAAGAGCCGGCAAGAATCTCTGTAGTTGCTATTTAAAGATCGCCATTTTCTGTAAAAGGCATATGACAGATTTGTGAGAGCTAACTCGCGCAATAGTCATCCAGAACACATCAGCCAGATCTAGTCAACAATAGTAACCTTCTAATGCCCGAGCCAACCGACCTCCAGTACACTGTTCACAAGCATGACACATGTAGCAGTGATCGCCCTTCTCAACCATATTGCAGGGAAGATAACGACCCGGAGAAGAATCTAGCGGGCCAATAGGGCAATTTCCCTCCATTAACTTGGGTGTCTGACCCTAGCGGACAATGAAGAGCGCAATCGATATGCAGGTTATGCAACATCTAGCTATGATGAATGGGTGTTCACCATTTAACCTCATCCGTGATACGGAGGGCACGATATGCTGTCGGTCCCGGTTGTCATTCATACAAATATGGCAGGCAAAAAACTTTCCCTTGATATTACCGGTAGCCCCACAAAATGGGTCGTGTCTCGTCAAAGTACTGATCGTCAGCCAAATTAGGTTAGAATGAATTGGAGAAGAAGAGAATTGGGAAAAGGTTGACGTATGTAGTGGATCATTTATTCTTTTAGCTGATGATTGACAGCACTTTTTGATAAAACTCTGGATATTAGAAACGAGATCTGGAAGGTACTTAATCAAATAGTATAAAAAGTAAAGGACATAGTGTCACCCCATTCCATCATGTGGGTGTCGTAAGAGCCCAAAACCTAGCCTTGAAACGAAACCCGTCTTGGTGGCGTGGGACAGTAGGCTAATTATGCCCTGTGATGGGAAGTGGCCCCACCCTGCAGTGGGTCATTAATAGGTTCAGAAGTAGTAAAAACCCATAATGGTACATGACAATTTAATCTTGCGAGGCACGATAATATACTATTTCTGCGTTGGGTTTCAACGGATTCTGGGTTACATTTAAAATTACCATTGTAATGAGTCATTGTTATGTTTGTCATTGCCCAGTTTACTTAGCTGTTCTATGCTCGCTGTGCACTGGAAGTGACGTAAGCTTAAACCATAGTTGTGGGAGATAAGCAACGCGGAATTTAACTTTATTTATTTACTTTATTTTAGTTCTTAGATTTTTAGTGCATCTAATGTCTACTTTGTAAAGGACTTGAATGTCAATATCGTCTCAATGTTCCCTTGTTGGCCAAAATTGCCGCCTTTAGACAGTGGCGTAGCTACCAAGGGGCTAGGCGGGGCAGTGCCCCGGGGCCCTCAAGCTCAGGGGGCCCTCGAATCCTTATCAGAAATCTCGATCGAATTTTCAAAATAAATATGACAGGTTGCAGCCCCATTTTAATCATGACAACTCAGTTGACAGAAATTCAAAAGTTATGCCAAGGGATTCCCCTAAATTCCCTTAAATTTCTGTAGGTTGGCAGTGTTATCAATTTGACGGATAGTGATATGTGCGTTTTATTATTCATCGACGTGCGTTTCATTGTTAATTCGAGTCAAGATATTTTTCGAGAACGGTTTAAAAATTAATGCTGTATCAGCAGTGCCGGATTAACCACGTAGCAAGAGTAGCAATTGCAACGGGCCCCGCGCGAAAGGGGGCCCCGCATATTTAAACCCACAAATCTCTGCCTGAGCGTATTTTTTTGAGTGAAACTTATTAAGATGTGGTATGTATTAATTACCCAAAAATTGTAACTTAAAGATAGCAAATAAACGGATTGAGTATTGAATTGTATTTTTACCACTATCACCCATAGCAGATCAAGGGCTCTTTGAAAGAATTTGCTACGGGCCCCGCGTTTGCTTAATCCGGCACTGTGTATCAGGAACGGAGTAAGTAAGCTAATGTCAATAAACTTTTTTGTACTGGTCAATATAATGGTTTAAATTTATTAGATTTTATCACTCATATTGATGTCCATTAGGTCAATAAATCGTGTCAAATCTATAGATTTTAGTTACAACTCATTGTATAACGCGAAATCTCGTTAAAAATGAAAGTCCCCTGTAGTTGATACGTTAATTCCCGCAGGCAGGAGATCGGTCATGGTCTCCACCGATAAATATGGTAACACTAACGGTGATAATTCTTTTCCGGAGTTTCCCCACTTGTAGCGTATCATTGTCATCATTACCTTTTATTTTACGTTTAACGTCGTCAATGAACAGTGAGTACCTACATAGTCGAGCACAATCTAATATTGTATTGTTTAAATAAATTAGTAAATTAAAATTATTGCGCAAACAACGCCAAGAAATAGAGAAAGAAGATAGTAAATAAAAATTGCCAAAAATTGACAAGTTTTTTAGTCAACCTTCTGCAAATACGCATGGCCAAAATATTTATATTGATAGTGACTCAAATAATGTGGTTGCAGTTACCTACCAGTGTTGGTTGAAAAATCCAAAACTTTACAAATTGCGACATCAATTTCGACGAGGCAAGTAAAGTTTTAGCAGAGCCCAAAGCAAAGTTGCTAATTTATTGAAATGATTTCGTATTATTCAAGTGCAAAGCCAGTGAAACTGCAAGAAAATAAGGTATTGATACATTTTCAAGAAAAAAAGCAAAGAAAAGTTAAAAAATATTTTGATGAATTGATTGAAATGATTTAAAATTGAGATTTTTAATAATCTACTAGACACAGTAATGTCTCAATTAGATACACATTTATTCGATTTTCTAACACCATCATTTTTATTATATGTTGATGAAGCAACTTTATTGCAAAAGTGTGATAGTCCGGGATCCCCGGTACATTGTTTTCACTTGATTACTATCAAGCTAATTTTTCGTGAGTAGCTTCATTTTTATGAGACGCCCAACATTTTCTCGTCGACAACTCTTGATTGTGGTAGCTAACAGAGGTAGCAAGGGTGAAATATGTTGATTTTATGATTCAAAAAAATTTATTACTAACCGGGTGCTTTTTGGTATATCTGATGATAATTATCTAAATTATTCGAAAATGTATTTGTCCTACAAAATGTATGGTTTGATCAAAGAGTCCTCCACCTCCAATATGTATGGATAACGAGGTCATAAAAAATGATTACTAACCAGCTGTTTTTTTTTTATTTACTTAGTAAATATTTATATTATTTAACCGTCATATTGTCCTACAAGTTGCGTGGTACGTTATCCCGGTCCTACGCTCAAAAGTTGTTAAAACCACAAGACCCATTTTGTCATCACTAACTGTAGGACAATAATTTTCCATGATAGGTTAGTGTATTCTCTGCCCAAATGATACAATGTCCTACAAGAAAACAGGTATGTAACACGAGTCCGACAAAAATTGTAATTTTTTCGTTTTCCTACTTATAACTTACTAGCGACCACAACCGGGTGCATGTATTATACATATAAACCTTCATCTTGAATCACTCTATCTAATAAAGAAAACCGCTTCAAAATCCGTTGCGTAGTTTTCAAGTTTTAAGCATACATAGGGACGGACAGACGACAGCGACTTTGTTTTATACTATGTAGTGATGATGATACAGCGAAAACGTCTTTTTTTTAATTTAAATAAATTATTTTTCTTAAGTAATACAAAAAAATAATTATTTACATTTATCAAAAATAATTCAACATCCATTAAACATAACGGTGAATGTCGTTGTATAGCGGGATCCGTATATGTACTATATAAAAAGTATCGCACACTATAAAACGAAGTGGATTCATTTTATGTTAAAAATACTTAATTTTTTACGTTATTACAGAGTCAGAAGACGAGGAAAATGAAATAGATGAAAATGATAGTGATGATACTGAAAATTTATCAGATGCATCTGATGAATATACATTTTTTTTTAAGTAAATAATTATTTTTTTGTACTACTTTAGTAAAAAAAAAGTTATTTAAGTTAATAAAAAAGATGTTTTCGGTGTATCATAAGTTATAAGTAGGAAAACGAAAAATGACAATTTCTGTCGGACTCATGATACCTACATACCTGTTTTTTTGTAGGACATTGTATCATTTGGGCAGAGAATACTAACCTATCATGTAAAATTGGTGTCCTACAGTTAGTGATGACAGAATGGGTCTTGTGGTATTGCCAATTTCTGAGTGTAGGACCGGGATAACGTACCACGCAACTTGTAGAACAATATGACGGTTAAATAATATAAATATTTACTAAGTAAATAAAAAAAAACCAGCTGGTTAGTAATAATTTTTGATGACCTCGTTATCGATACATATTGGAAGTGGAGGACTCTTTGATCAAACCATACATTTTGTAGGACAAATACATTTTCGAATAATTTAGATAATTCTCATCAGATATACCAAAAATCACCCGGTTAGTAATAATTTTTTTAGAATCATTAAATCGACATATTTAACCTTTGCTACCTCTGTTAGCTACCACAATCAAGAGATGTCGACAAGAAAATGTTGGGCGTCTCATCAAAACAAAGCTATTCACAAAGATTCAGCTTGATAGTAATAATTTTTTTTCTATGATCTGTAGAACAACTTTTGAGTGTAGGACCGGGATAACGTACCACGCAACTTGTAGGACAATATGACGGTTAAATAATATACATATTTATTAAGTAAATAAAAAAAACCCAGCTGGTTAGTAATCATTTTTGATGACCTCGTTATCGATACATATTGGAGGTGGAGGACTCTTTGATCAAACCATACATTTTGTAGGACAAATACATTTTCGAATAATTTAGATAATTATCATCAGATATACCAAAAAGCACCCGGTTAGTAATAAATTTTTTTGAATCATAAAATCAACATATTTCACCCTTGCTACCTCTGTTAGCTACCACAATCAAGAGTTGTCGACAAGAAAATGTTGGGCGTCTCATGAAAATGAAGCTACTCACGAAAAATTAGCTTGATAGTAATCAAGTGAAATCAATGTACGGGGGACCCCGGACTATGACGAATTCCAAAGAAAATATTCAGATATAATAGGCCCTAGTTTCACTTCAATTTATTAATATTTGCCACCTAGTTTTACCTCAACTAACTCAAGCATGTACTGTTCACCAATTATGTAAGGAAATAATGAGCAAATATGGAGTGATACAGCAATGTTATTATTCTTTACAATTCCTGTCACCTCTACAGCAGCTGAAAAGTCATTTAGCAAATTAAAAAATATTGAAGAAATAATATGGGCCAAACTCGACTCCGACATTTATCGCTAATAGCAATTGAAAACAAAACCGCATCAAGCATGGATTTAAACGAAGTCATTGATACTTTAGCGAAAACTTGGTTGGTAGGCACAACCTTTATATAATAAACCCTTGAATCTTCTTTCAGGGTTCGTTTTATTAGCCAAACCTACACCAAGCATTAATTGTAATTTATGTTGTTACTGTTTAATATTTTTATATTACCTGCCCTGCAGTGCACAAAAAGAGCCTATGTAGCTTCTAGCATTTTTAAAGTATTTGTATATTTCATAATTTTATTTGATAAGACCTAATCAGTTTACATAGCAGTGGGGCCCCATTTTTTAATTTGCCCTAGGGCCCTTGGTTACCTAGCTACGCCACTGCCTTTAGATCAACAGATCCCCGGTTTGATTCCGGGGTCGGGCAATTGTCTTTATGTAAACCGGAGGCACTTGCCGTCTGTCTGTGAGTCTGGGTGTTCGTGAATTTCTTGTTTGTTAACTGCCCCGCTATACAGGTAGTGCAGGCGAAAAATATTATGATCACTTATCCTAAGTTTTATACCAAACAACGGAATCGATTTCGATAAAATCCCGACGAATTGAGAACCTCCTCATATTACTTAAAGTGCGTTAAAAACAAGATTGTATGTACTTAACCTTACTTAAGTACTACTTAGCTGCTAAGCTATGAGGGTCCTGCAATGTTTTTAATATGCAAAATGACATGACGTCCACAGACGCTTATTTGACATAATTCTTCGGATATCATGGGCTGATCTTCAAGATACGAAACAGATTTGGTTAAACATTTTTTTAAAGCTTTGATTGTTAACGTGTTTTCCGGAACAACATTATGGATGGACACAATTTTTTTAAATGAGCAATCATATTTTTTCCCCGGTTTTTGTCTGTGGTACAACCAACCGAAATGAGTATTTGAAATTAATTAATTAAGTACATTATTAGTTAAAAACATATTGTATGAATTTGTTTTGAAATAACTTTACGCCATGCTTACCTTGCTGTCATAAACTTACATATACAACGGCTGTTTATAATCAAAAAGGCTTTACTAATTTCTATCTAGCACGGAAATAGTTTCCTTTCATAATGTGCAGCAATTTTTCCCACTATTTCGCCAATCATGAAAATTTTCGTGAGATGCGTCACATGGCGTTTTTGGTGGTGTACGCAGCAATAATGAGCTTTATAATACATTATATTAGGTTAGGAGGTTTCCCGTGTTTGCTAATCTGTACCCAAGCCTAGCCGATAAAATGGTAGAAACCATTAGATGAGAAGTAAATGGATAATTTTAATTGCCTATGTGTTATTAAAATATGCGAGTGTGTGCGAGAGTTACGAGCTATTCAGCAATACTAAATGTTTGCGTTCACCTTTGGATCACGAGTCCCGGGTTCGATTCCGGGGTCGGGCAAGTGTCTTTGCGTAAACCACAGCACTTGCTTTGAGTCTGGATGTCATTTTGTGTCTGTGAATTTGATGTTTGTTAACTGCCACCGCGGTACGTGTTATAATCAGTGCAGGGGTTTCGTATATTAAAAAAACAAACTTATCAGTAACATTATGACGTCTGAGTTTGTGTCGCGACCTCAATTAAAGTAGACTCAAAATAAATAATTCACGAGAACAGTAAAATTACGTTAATAGTGACACATACCTATACTTACACGTAAAAATAACAGCAGCACGCAAGATGTTATCTGCCTATCCTGACCTAATTTTGTAGACGACACAAATGAGATAATAGGTGTATCTTAAGAGGTACTATGATTTCTTAACAACTCACTTCCTGCGGGCACATATTCTCAGAATACCGATCAGCAAATATCACGATTAGCTTCGTATTTATTCATCGAAACGTACTCAGCATAAATGAGTTACGAAGTCAGCCATCCTACTTTATACCATCTTTTTTATTCATTTATTTATTACGTTGGATATCCTTATGAATACCCGGTCACTAGGCGCCAGCTGGGTTGTGTGAGACTCCGGGACTACACACACAATGGCGTCCCTCGACTGCCCGGAACAGGGCTGCGGGTTTCGCTCCCCAATGGGGGAACATGGTCCACGACCCTGATGAACCTTGGCCCTGCCTGGCCCCACGCTTTGATAGGAGAGCTCTGGACACTTCCTTACCCAACAGCGTAGCAGGTAGGGGATATGTCATGTACTTCCGTCAGACGTTGGATGTAGTGGCGCCCAATCGGACTATACCACACATTGACAGTTAATTTAGATTTTCGATAAATAGGTGTAGAGTATCAGGGTTGGAGCCCAGGTTCGTCAGCTGTCTTGCACCGAAAAAAAGAAGAAAAATTAATATGAAATTCTGAGACGACCAGTCAGCGTCGCGCAGTAAAGGAAGCGTAAAGAAGTACTTTCTGAACCCATAGGGCGGGCAAGGGCGATACTTACAAAATATATTTGGATCTAACCGACTCATTAAAAGAATCTACATAGTTTTCACCGATTCTTCTCCGGACCTTCCGGTGGTAATTGGTAATTTATTGACTATCATAACCATATAGAGCTATTAGATACAATTTATGAGTTGAAATAATGTTAAATCTGAATGTATGTGGACGACATGTATGGATATACCCCGCCTTTGTTTGATATAAGAATACAAGAAATAAGCTGATATGGTTTTGCAAACGGTTTCCTTCGAATATATTATCGCATCCCTTAAGTCTACAAAATTAACGTAAAATAAACATATTTTATTTTACGATGAACCTTTGAAATGTGGTTTGATTTTAGAAATATTTTATCGACTTAAATATTATATGAAGGAAATAAATATACGTCATTGAATTTGGTTTAAATTACAAATGCCATCAAGCATTGACCTGTCTCCAAAATTGGCGGCAACCACTTTCGTAGCACGTGATTGTTTAACAAACGAACATTGCGACCCGTAATTGGTCAGAGTGTAATAGCGTACGACATTCATTTTGCTTTCTCTAATTGTCTATGACTTTCGCTGGTTTCGCTTTATTTTTGTCTTCTAATGGTTAGACAAAGCCATAATGTGCTAAGCCAGTACTTTAACCGCTATCTGTCTTAAGTATTTCTAGTAAGTAATAACAATACTATTCTGCCGGGTATGATAACCAAATTGTGGAACGCACACGTAATCATGGTTCTCTCAAATGTTACTTTAATCATTTGATCGAACACGCTGTCTTTCAGCAAATTTTAGAACGAAATTCACGGGTACGTATGGTCTGTAATGCGGTCTATATTTTAATTGGCCCATATATTTACAGTACCTACATATTAGGGATAAACCATAAATTGCGTTACACGTTCAGGAGAAGAGTTTTGAGAAAAGTTTTGTGACGTCTCATATTAGAATCTAAAATACGAAATCGCTAAAATGTGATAGGTACTAACTCGGTCTATATATACACAGACACCGGAGCGGGAAGGTGGCGGTTTTTTGTTCTAATTTGTATACGCTGTATAGTCTTTCATACTACATAGTATGACGTCTTTCATACTAAATCGAATAATTACAAAAACCGTTTCTGGGATACCTCCAGTCTGGTGTGTTTCCTATGTGCTTAATGTAGGTTTAATTCTTCCCCTGTCAGGGGAGGGGGCCACCTCAGAGCTTGGGGCTCCATAATTACCATCATAGCCCCAAATACCCCGGCCAGGTATCCACGAGGATAACTGACGAAAAGAAAGAAGGTGTACTTCTTCGCGCACGAAAAGTTTGTTGCTTTCTAATATATGGATTGCCCCATATGAATAACTTATTTTACAAATATACCTATTATATCGTCATTTTATATGGACCTGGCAAAGCGGCTATTCGATTGCACACGTGACCAGGGGCTTGTCCTGTATTTCATCGTGGCAATGCCGTCAGCGTCCTGGGCACGTCTGCAGACCTGCAGCGCTGAGAATGCGTTGCCTATTATAAATTAGAATATAGTTTTTTTCTGTAGTTTGTCTTTTTTGTATTAACATATTTAATTTATAGTATTTATTAATAAACAATTGTATGTAAAGCAATAAAAATATATATTAAATGTTGCCTTGTTGGTCTACAGGTTAGGCGCCGCCTTTGGATCACGGGTCTTTGTGTAAACCAAAGGCGCTTGACCTGAGTCTGGGTATCATTTGTTTTGTGTCATGTTTATAAACTGCCCCCGCGATACAAACTTTATAACAAGCGCAGGGGTTTCATTTATTTAAAAAAAAACCCTGCCACCTACTTTGTAAACACGGCGACCCTGCCGCAGTTGTAGTATTTACGAATATCTCACCAAAGATAAACCCACAGAGTCATTGAACTAACTACTACTCCCAATTAATCTCGACATCCGTCGGACTGCATAGTACCTGTTTTAGCCTAAGCATCATATTGTGTAGTCATTAATTGGTTTTGAAAATGGTTATTACAGCGGGGTCACGAGTGTAACAATTAACATCATGAAAAAGGCTTAACTCCGGTTACAAATTAGCAAATCATTATCTGTAATAAACCATAATGGGCATAGGTCAGCCTTGATGCTACTCCAAATCTAGGTAATTGAGGCCTTGTAGATGCATCTCAAGAATAATGAAGCTACAAATTGATATTAAAATTCCGCTTCATAATCTTTATCATCAGCCCGTGAATGACGGAGATGAGCTCACGGGTTCTTGAGATATGGAGCAACGGAATGTGGAAGGTTAGGGCAACAGCTGTATGGCACTCATTCGCGGAGCTTAAGGTCCAGTAGGTAGACTATTAGTGAGCTGATCATGATGATGTGTGAAGTTAAGTCGGATCTTGTGAACACAAATACATGATCATTCATATAAGGCTATTTGTAAATTGTTTCGATTCAATTTGTAAAAATCCCACAGCTGACAAAGGCCTCCTCCAAATTCATGGAGGGAAAATAGCCTAGAGTGCCACGCTGGCAAGATGAGTCGGTGCAGGGTTTGTATCAAGATTTCCTTCTCATACGGCTAGGAGATCTGCCTCATACTTTCTTTTAGTCGCCACTTCCACGCCGGTTGGTGACATTGCGTATTCTAAATCCGTCACAACACGGAATTATAAAAAGAATACTAGAATACTTAAAATACTAGATAAGCTAGTTAATAGGTATAAACTCTATTAAAGCCATCTGAAATGAGAGCGTAGAGGTGATCAAAAAGAAGTAGATACGCGTTTAAAATGTTTTTCTATCATAAAATATGAGTAAAGTATCAATGTTTTTTAAAACCTCATTTTTATTACAAAAGTCAGTAAAAACCTACAAACTAGCAATCGTTACAAACGCTTAGTAATCGCGGTTCCATTAAGTTTCTTAGGTCCTACATAAATGCTTTTCAGACAAATAGTTTGATCTATCCGTTATGGCTCTGGGGTTTTTATTTAGTAAGCTAGATATAATATATGAATTACACGCTTCTATAGTCTGGAAACGTCTAATTACGTAATGTTTTCTAGAATCGACGACGCACCATCCAAAACGTAGTTATAAATTAATGACTGGCAAAATACAAACCGGAGATGACAGTTTAGCTAATTCCAAGCGAATACATCTATCTCTTTTTGGCGCAGTTGGTCGTTTGTAGTGTCGTCCCGCGCCCGCGTCAGTTCGCCGTAAACCGTATTTACCGTTAGGCCAGTTCTAGTTATGTTGTATTGTGATTTTACAGCTGATTCAAGACCGTTTAGTATTTTACCGGAAAACTAAACAGAGCTCGACGAATTGTGTAGCACCAGCTTATCTTAAGGCTTATATCCGTTAAGGCAAGGTTTTCCAACGGTGGCGATTAAACAAATGGTAACTAACTCCAACTCCAAGCGCAGCGCATGCACTACCACCGGGCCGCGCTGTCCGTCGCTCCACCCGCTAAATACTAGGCATACTAGCATACTTACAGATTTTTCTCTTTAAGGGAATATTCTAGATGAAGTAAAAAAGTTGCTCTCTTTGATACTAAAAGTAATAAATTACATATCTATTTTGATTTTATTGCAGTCTATTTCCTAAAAATCTATGTTTTATTTTTCTAAATTCTTAGTACAATTTTAGATTACTTTTTTTTAACGCTAGATATTATCTTCAACTTTAATACTTTTTCCAGAAATTTTCCTTATTAACCCCCGACGCAAAAAGAGGGGTGTTATAAGTTTCACGTGTCTGTCTGTCTGTGGCACCGTAGCTCGCGAACGGATGAAGCGATTTCAATACAGTTTTTTTTTATGACAGGTGAGTTACGGGCGAGTGTTCTTAGACATGTTTGATGAAATTCGGTTAAGTCGTTTAAAAGTTATGGGGGGTGAAAGTGGGGAAGAATAACCGAATGTCTGCAAATATAATCAAATGAAAGCGCATCACGTGCAATTTAACAAAATCTACATTATAATAAGTGTGTACCTATAAAAAGTATAAAATAAAAATTAAATTAAAAAATTTAAAAAACCCCCGACACAATAACCTTTAAAAAGTAAAAAATAAATACATCGCGTTGGGGGACCAGAGGTCAGGTTATAAATAAGTGGGAGCTGTCCCCCAACGCGATGTATTTATTTTTTACTTTTTAAAGGTTATTGTGTCGGGGGTTTTTTAAATTTTTTAATTTAATTTTTTATACTTATCAAGACAAGATACGAACGATACAATTTGTTACTATACATCGGAAAAAGAGCGCCTAAGTCTTAAATCTTAAGGCCTAAGGCTTAATCTGTAGAGGGACTTAGTTTTGAAAACTGTGTCTGTGTTCCACTTGCAGTATGAAGTGATTATAATAAGTGCCCACCTGCTAGGGGCAAATGAAGAGAAAATCTAAACACACTAAACTACGCTAGCGGCGAACATTTTGTGTAGGTACAAACAAACTCGAACACAATCTTGTAATATTCACATAGTTATTTGAACCGGTGAGTACGAACACAATCGCTGTATTAAACTCCAAATTCTCAAGTGTATTTAACTTGCAAATTAATCTTTTGTTTATAAATTGTCGAATGCTTACAAGGCCGTTGCGAAATATCTCTTTCGACCCCAACCTACAAACATAGATTGTCGGCATCACTATTCCTTTTAATAATACTGTCATAATATTACCTTCTGTCGTTTTCATAAAAACGAACGACCAATTAGTGTTCTCTAGGGACGGACATATCGAAGGTATTTATGACATTTACTTAGTCTCTTTTAATTTCTTACGAGACGGAAGTGTGGACAGGAGATGAATACGTATCGTATTTTCATTAATTTCCATAACACAGCTATAGAAATACTTAAAAAAGTTTCTTTAAAATCAACGCAAGACCTGTGGACTTGTTTAAGAACATACCGGATACCATTAGGTATTATATATAAGAAAATGGTGACAGGAAACTTAATGTTAGGGGTTTTTAACGCATCTCCTGCACTTGATGTAACCTGTATCATAGCAGCTGTTTACAATAATATTACTGCAGTTCCTTACGAACATTGTATTTAGTTAAGCAGCAAAGATCTTCATAGGGTAACAAGAGGTTAAACGAATAAGGAACAAGCGAAATGCACAATGCCACGCTCAACCGGGTTGCAGCGTACCATAACTACATACCCATTACGGCAGCAAAACCGTTTGTAGCGAGTGAAAATTATATGACATTGGATTTTTCACTAGTAGAACAATCTACGCGGAAAGAATGGAAGCATTATTTTTTATAATGTTAGAAGCTTGTGGAGGTTATCCTTAACAAATAATAAATAGCAAACGCAAGGAATTAACATCCAGCTTCACGAAACAACTCGCTGAATAAACTATGTCTGAGACGGTAGACCTTTTTATTATATAATATCACTATGACTGTGTTGACTTTTTGTAAGTGTCCACCGTGACCTATACAAAATAAATGATTTGAATTTCTTTTATGTACCACTAGCGACCCGCCCCGGCTTCGCACGGGTGCAATTATGCATGTATTATACATATGAACCTTCCTCTTGAATCACTCCATCTATTAAAAAAAACCGCTTCAAAATCCGTTGCGTAGTTTTAAAGATTTAAGCATACATAGGGACGGACAGACGACAGCAACTTTGTTTTATACTATGTAGTGATAGTGATGATACATACACAATTCATATTTATTTTTAATACTATTGCATTTGTTTATAATGCACAAACATTATACATTTTATCTTTATTATAGTGTAAGTTGTCACTTACTATCCTTCCGCAACCCGGAGTCCAACATACCAACATACGGTTAGCCCACAGCAAGGGATCCATGGCGATTTCCAAGGTAAAATCGATTATGTGTGATTGTATTAAATTGGTTAGCTTAGTTAACTGCACAAATTCATAGTAAGTTAATAATATCAATAATTATCATGGCAACGTTTAACTCAGTCTTTTCGCGACTTGTTCCATGTTCAAATGTCGACCAACCGTCGATCGAATGAATTGACGTTTTATTCCACCAGTGGTGACTTTCTCCTTCATATGTATTTGGCAAAATTAATTTTATCCGGTTGCTCAAACATGACTTTTTAATTAAATCAACAATTTTCAAACGACTTAGTAGCCGGGATCTCTTTTGTATACGTGAAAATGTGAAACTTTTTCTTAAAAAGTTTTCATTTTTCACACAGTGTGGGATAGGGGCAAAATATTATACATCCCCACCGCACGCTGGGCAAAAACGCGTGTTGTAAAAGTCCACAAAACCTAGCACGCTTGGTGGTAGAATCTAATGGCAGAGGCGTAAATATTTAATCATGTGCTAATGATCCGCCCGGCTAGCTACCACCCTCGCATCTAAGTCCGGCGCAAAGCAGTTAACTGTGTGTATGCGAGAGCCGGTGCCCGACACGGTATTTCCTTGATTGCTCCATCTTAGTTGGCGTTGCTTTCCATCACGATAGCCTAGGGACAAAGGCATTCAAGACGTAGATAAAGGCGTGGCTCTATTTTCAGACTATTAGTCCATTGTTTTGAATCCTGAACATAATTTGAAAGCAGTCTCCGGATTAGTATCTTACGTTATATTAAGCATAGTGATATCTTAATATAACGTAAGATACTAATCCGAGCGGATAGGGCAGATTAGGTCTCTGAAACTCTGCTGAAAGTTAATGGCAAAGAACTACGGAATTATCATTAAGAAATATTGATATAGGATACGTCTCCAGAAGCTGCCACCACCTTTTCTTGAAACAAGATTAGATTAGAACTACGCACAAGAATCAGGGGAAATTGAACTGAAACGTTTATGTTTTAGTTGTTCTTCGGAGATTATACTGGTTACATTGTTATTTCAGCCAATAAAACACACATGGCTGTATCAGGTCTCCTCCAACTTGAGGGCGTGAAATTTACCTTTATTACTTAATTAACTTTTTTTTTACCAATTTACCTATATGTACTACTTTATTTAGATGTGGCACAGGGTGTTTCGCATCTTCCTTATCTTATGACTATATTGTCTTCTCTTACGACACCCTCAGGATAGAGAGGGTTGGTGACATTGTGTATTCTGAATCTGTTACCACACTGAAACCTGTATGTGAATACTGCTTGTATTATCTGTGGAGAATGCCAGCCTCACACTCAGTCGGTAAAACGCAATATCCCGTCACCATTGAATACAAAACTAATGATACGTCCGGTTTAAAACGACATCGACTTCTTTTTCAACAAGATAGTAATTAATTATCATTAGTCTTGCTTTTTTAAAAAACATAAGTTTTCTAACCTAAAATGTTGGTGCATCAACATTAAAATGTAGTATAATAAATATTACAGTCGGCAACAATAAATAGATACAGCGTAAATCCCTTATTAAACTAAAACCTAAGCTTTACAAAAAAATATTGAGTAAATTACGTCTTGGCAAGATTAATCCCGAATGGAAATCTAGAGATAAAGTAATATATAACATAATATTAATCAATCAATCATTTCGATTGTATGAAACTCACTATTCATTGTTTATTTTACTCCAGTTATATAGTTAATCTATGTCGACAGTACCAATCGCACTGAGCAAACTAGCAGGTGAAAAATAAACATTTAAAGCTATGACTCACGATCAACTCTATCAAACAAGCCAGTACATCATAGAAAAGGAAAACCTGACTAGAAAAAAACGCACACTTAAGTCGTAAAAATCATATGACTGCCTAATTAATACCTACATCAATAAAATTATAGAAAAACCCATTTTAAATATGTATGACGTCACATGTGGAGGTCATGTTTATTTGGACCGTACTTGTAAATGTGTTGTAAATGCGAATGTTTGGATGGATGGTATGTTATGTCTGTCACTTAGGCGTGCAAAAAACGGCCTAACAGAACGGGTATAGATGAAATTTATTGTAGTAGGGACTTATCTCATCCACGTTGAATAGGTACCTATTAACAATCAAGTTGTTTATCTCTTAGTAAGTTCACAACGATGGCATCATGGCTGCCATCATTATGAACATAATAAGAGCACACATACATACATTTCTCAATCATTATTTCTCACAGATGTACAGTGCTATTAGAATCCTTTGCAGCGCTATACATACCTAATTTGGGCTATTCACACAAACCATACAAGAGTGAACATAAAGCAATAAGTTCAATACTGCTTCTTACTCATTCGCTCAACTTGAATAGCGATTAAATCTTATCCTAACAAAGCGAGCCATGCGATGCATGCCATGCCAGTGTACCTATACATGTATCCGCATACGGACATACATTTAGTTAACCAAGAACATTTCGCTTACGATGCACAGCATACAGGAAATAATATATCCTTAACGTAAATCACATAACTTTTAACTTACAACTTAACTGTCTTTATACAAGTTTAATATTTAAGGCAGTCGACGCACCTAACGAGTTCAAATTAGGTGGTTATGTGACTCACATTTATCCAGCGAGAGAAAGCGTTCTAAAAAACCTTTTATAGTACAAAAAAGTGACATACCTGTATCAATTGTCTTCGATTTCACGGAGTAGAATGTCTCAAAAACTTTGAACAAAAACTATAAAATAAATCAAACAAAAAATCTCGAGTTACCTGCAAAAGAAAACTGACTTTATATAACTGTACAACTTCCTATTCGGACCGGTTCGTGTGGGGTTTCGGTGGATCCGACACGCGTATCGCACAGGTGTGTTTGTTTGCTATCAAAATTAGTGAGTCAAACTTTATTTTTGTTTTTGTATTTGGAGATTTTGAGAGTTCGAATTTGTCGATGACACAGCGTGCGCTCGCGCGGACCCCCCGCTTCAAACTGACTTGTTTGAAGTTAAAGTGTTACCAGCGGCAGAAGGTTTTGCGTCGACACAAACACTGTTTTACTCACCACCAAGTGCTTTTGAGCCTTATGCCGCCCCGCGAAAGCCTACTCTCAGCCATCCGTTCGATACCATAAATTTGTTTTCGAACGCAATCGTGATAGAGCGCGTACAAAGGAATATTTTATCGTTTAAAAACGGATAAAAAATACATAATTGACATTGTGTTTAAGAAAAAATAGCAAGATTTCACACGTACATGTGGGTGTTTCGAACTAGGTACTGATAAGTTATATCGGTATAAAATTGTTTAACACGACAACCGATGTATATGCTGAATGAACACTATCTCTAACTTTCCCCTTGAATAAGTCTTGTTCTAACAGGATTAGCTTACCATGAACAACCGTGTCCGTGTAGTAAGATATAGGTTACCTGAAGGAGATTGCTTACGATCTTACAATTCATCTTAAACACCATTCGGAAAGAAATTATATCAGAATCTAAATAAAATACTTATGATTCTTCTTAATTTTCAAATTTTGGTGTATCTCTCTACAAAGGTCAAAAAGTTTTGCTTCAATATTTTTCGCATAGTTCAGATTTGCATCCACGCCTTGTTAAAATATTCACCCTGTATATGTTGTTATAGTAGCTGCCACAACACCACACATGTTTCTCATCTGACTGTGTTCTAGTTAAATGGTAAGACCACATTACAGCTTGAAGTCTTAATTCCTTCCCGACTTGTTTGACTATCGATATAATATATTTAACGGATATTGAGCAAATTTTTGCGAGCTGTAGAAACTGTCCCATAAACTGCACTCCTGTAGGCAATTATACAATTAAAAATACTCATGCTGTACTTAGGGTATACCTATCATATAATTTACAACTAAGCGAGTTTCATCCTTGCCATTCACAATTCGTTTTCAAGTGTCAAACTTTACTTAGGTATACTGTTCGGCTTGTATAATCGGCGGCTTTACTTCGTGTGGCCCTTCTTCCAATACGTTACCCCCGATTCGATCTTCCAACGACTTAGCAGATGTTTTTATAAGCAATGTTAAAAAACAGTCTTGGTTAACGCACCTTTCAAATAAGAAAAATCAAGTTACTAATCGGTTTATCTGTACAGAAGATGTGGTGGCACAGCCAAACTTTAGAAATAGATACCTTTATTTTGAGGTACTATACTCAGTGCAGACCCCAAACCCTTCATCAAAACTAAAGCGCCGCCGATGCATATGGACCATCACCAACAAGGCGCCCTGGGCCCCAAACCTGCTAATTCAATAGAGACCATCGACACTCACCTTGTCATTGATGGTCGACTTTGACAGTTAGGGTAATTTCATCATCATCATCATTTCAGCCAAGGATTTCCACAAAGGCCGGTCCTGGGCCGTCCGCATCCATCGTTTTCCGGCGACCTTAACCAGGTCATCGGTCCACCGTGTGGGAGCCAGCACTGCGCTTTCCAGAACGCGGTCGGCACTCGAGGATTTTTCTTCCCCATCGAGCGTCGGTCCTGCGCGCTATGTGTCCTGCCCAAGTGCCCACTGCCACTTAAGTTTGGCAATCCTGTGGGCTATGTCGGTGACCCAGGTTTTCCTGCGTATCTCCTCATTTCTGATGCGATCTCGCAGGAAAACTCCGAGCATAGCCCTCTCCATTGCCCTTACATCCCTTCCTCCAGGGTATTTTACTAATACTATATTGTCAGTGCGGAACCTATGCCGTTCGTCTTTGAGACAAGAACTTGGTAATAACTTTTAGATTAAACAGATTAAGGCTAGCAGTTTTTTTTTTAAATATTTATTTGAATGGCTTTGGTCATAGGCTCTAAGATGCAGCAGGCAATTCAAGGAAATGCCCTGTCGGGCAAATTTATAGAAATTAACAGGTTTGGTCTTTGTTACAAGGAGCTAGAAGGTTCACGGTTCTCAATTCAAAATAGTAAGAAATACGCTTTGAATTGTACACGTTCAAAAACTCTTTTCCTAAAACTGTTTCATCCATATGATTTCGTCTGTCCCATAAGTGTCACATTTTGACGTAGAAGACTATTTTGACAGCATACTACATAATAACAGATTTTTTATAGAATTTTATGTTATTTTTAGTTCACAAATCAATTATCGTACACCTAATCTGTGATATTTTCTTCAAGAATGACACACTGGTACGTTGTATAATATTCCAATAATGTAGACTTCGTTTTTGCTTAGGGAAGGAGCAGTATTCCGCTAAGGCAATCAACAGACGGCTATTCTGGCTTAGCTAAGACAATTTTATTAAATGTACGGCATCATAAATTCGAATAGATAGATATCACAGACACACACTTTGAAAGGAGTCAAATTGAAAAGTATTAATATTATCATTAACGCCTGCAATAACCATGGCCGCAATACAACCGTAGACTCAATGATTAGTACAACAAGTAACAAACAAACCAAACCGACTTCAAAATAGGAAATGAAATGAGAAAAGAACAATAAACATCAACTTTGCTCATCCGATTTCGATAAAATTTTAAGTGGGTTAACCTGGGAAGTGTATCCGTTGAATAAAAAATCCAAATTGGTTCGGGCGTTTCCAAGTAATCGGTGGTTATATGAGAAACATAGGAAAAGGTATCCGACGAATCTAGGAACACCTCTTTTTCATGTCGGTTAAAAATAACATGGGAGTAGGAGAGAAGTGGTATTACTGCAGTCAAATATAACAACTTATATTACCTGGTGTACACCATTATTTTTTAAACAACAGATAAAAATCGGGTAATATGTTATGCTTAATATATTGAAACTATGTTTTAGTACAGTGGGTACAGTATTATCATTAGTGTTAAGATAATACTGGACCCAGTATAGTAATATATCGGTTAAAATGGACTAGGTTTACTATTCTGTCATGTATGTTTTTCTGTCTCTAGTTGTTCCAAATGCTCGTTCACGGCACAGTTCGAAAGTGCCCTAAAGATGCACCGGCAGCTTCACCACAGCGAGGAATGCCTGGAGTCGTCTGATAAGAAACCCAACGTGACAATTGCTAATGTAATAATGGCACTTCACACGGCTACATGTATTGGCATAGATGCCATAAAACTGGTTGGCATGTAGCTGATGGATTATTAATTGATCAAACATTTTATCTTCTTTTATGTATCTCATGTGCGCTGCAATTAAATATTATGCCAAATATAAAAATAGCCACACAGATAGCCAAGTGAAGTCCCAACTATTGTGATAACTTCGATAGGTAAGTCATCTTTTAAATTATGGTCTTTTGCAGGAATCTCCACACACGTTGCCCCGACCGTCGTGTCTGTACAAGGCTTCAAATCATTATTTGAATCCTAAGGAAAGCAAAATAATTAAATGTAAGCAGTAATCTTCTCACTACATTTATAATTACAGCTATGGATTACACACTATACCGTAAAACAATTTGCAGCCAGTTACTTGTTAGTAAAAAGGATATCTTCAATGACAGAACGAACCGGCAATTTTAGTAAAAGTTAAATCATTTAGTATGTTTAACCATAAATTCTAATGCCGAAATTTTACGCACAGTGCCAGGTCGAACGTCTTCGGCAACTAAGCTGTTTGACAAGCTGCGTGCACGCATCTGTAAAAGCAAGACTCTAACTGTTCATCCTGAAGAAACTAGCAACTGTAATCTTAATGTCAATGTATGTAGATTCCTCATTCGCAATATTCTACGATTATAATTTTCTCCTGGCCTTTTAAACGTGGAATTTCGACTGAATCAAATTTAACATAATCATTTTCTACAGGATACGTCTATTTTAAGCGAATGCACATCCAAAGCTTACCAGGAAGATTTTCATGTGTCAAAAAGTAATGTATTCACCGCCTGCTTGCGAGAAACACCAAAAGAAATATTTAGTTGCCACTTGTGTGCTTTTGATGCTGACAGGTGATTTGTTTCCAACAATTTGAAGTTCCACAAATCTATCATAGCATAGATTATTACAACAGTGTGACTTAAATTAATTATTTTCTAGGATCACCGTACTAGATAGACATCTTTTGAACGACCACAAGATTGGTCTAGAAAATTTACTCAAGCTAGTCATGGCTAAAACCAAAGATGGATTGTCTGAAAACGATACCAAACAAAGTATGTATGGCATTCGACAATCTTACTACAGCCCTCCAAACGACATAATCGAGGAAGGTGAATTCATAATTGAGACAATTACTCCTAAAATTAAAATACTTAAAAACGCATCTTCTAATACTGACAACCAATGGGCAGATGAAGTTGGCTTGAAAGATAACTGTCGTATGATCACTACGGAGTTGGAGAAGCTAATGAACTGCTCTGTCGAGAGATGCAATAAAGACGATGTTATGACGAAGATTCAAATTTTGAACGAGTGTATGTGCAAGTTTGTTGACTCCTCTAATACGCTGAAAAAGGTCTTGACTAAGGAGTATGTTTCGAAGCATAGCGTTAGGGACAACTTGAGTTTGAATTTGAGTCTCGGAGAGTAAGTCCATTATATTTGTTTTATAGACTGCATAATTATTATGGGAAAAAGGTATTTCACAATTCCTGAGCAAAGAAATCCAATTTGCACATTTATCCTTACCCATATATACCACTGCGTGATATTTAGTGGCAGATAAAACTTCTTGTAAATTATACATGTACTCAATGATTCAGGGCTTTTAATTTATATCTACCAAAAACTCCTCTTTCAGACGAGATACGCCCCGAGATTGGGAGCGACCCAATACTGACAATATGGAGAAGAGTAGGAAGAAGTACGCGGGTAACTGTCGGGGCGACAAGAAATTCTTCTTCTAACTCGATTAATTTGTATAATAAATATATGATTGTATCTTGTACGGAATACATTAGACTTTGACTTCAGTCTTTATGTTGAAATTAATAGATCCTGATTTGTTTATAAACCATCACAAAGGGTAGATAGAAAACCAATACCAGACTAAACTTAGAAACATCACAAATTATTTTTAGGAAAACGGCGCATGGGTTTGTTCTTTAAATGAAAACAAAATATCTCTATATATCATTGAATATACTCGATAAAAAATACAATAAAGTTATAAACGTTTTAGCAACTATCGTCAGGAGTAAAGTTGTCATGAAAGCAATAGTAATGGTCGTTTATATTCTTGCATTGGTCACAAATCATAACCCCGGTGTGAGTTCTGCACTGATTTTTATGATGGCAGCACAGCATGTATACACATTTATCTTTACGGGACATTTGGGTACTATCGGGTTTAACATCAAAACGCGACAACGAATCACCACTAGACATGCACGCGTTGGTCTGGCAACATTTGCACGTACTCACTTTCGCAGTACACTCAATGTTACTCAGATCCTTCTTGTTTTCGTTTGTTACGTTAGTTTTGACTACGGGTAGAACTCTGGGCCCACTGCGAACTAATGGCCGATTTGAGTCTGGCGCACATGCATCATGTTTCCTGACAGTCGCAAACATACGGTTCACTTCTTCAATAGCGTCTCTCGATGTAGTTCGCTTTCTCAGTGAATTTTTTAACTCATCCACTTTCATTTGAGGTACGGATGATGATTTCTGCTTACTTAAATCAATAGCGTGATGACTTTTTACGAAAATTGGTTGGCACTTGTTCACTATCAAAAATGTACCATTTTTAGGTTTAATCGTGTCATCTATAGAATATTGGAAGGTGTTTATAGTTAGTTGTGATTTGTTAGTTTTATAGCTATTATCAGTGGCCACGCTCGCGTCTTTAGATAAACATGTTTTTGATTTGTCTTTATGCGTTTCCTTTTTATTTCTGAAGACCGTAAGTACTTCATTTAGAAGATTTTGACTAACATCAGATTCACAGGTTTGTACAAATTTTGCATTTACATACAGTTTAGGAACAGTGTCTAGTGGTCTATCTGAGTTAGTATGTTTGCAAGCTTTGCAATCTTTTTGGCATAATGGGCATTCACTTGATGCATTTCTATTGCTTTCGGGGTTATCGTCATTGCTAATGAGACAAAGATCACAAATATATTTGTGATTTTGTGCAACTCTACGCTTGTGTGTGTTCATACTGCTATATTCGTTTTCTTTTTTGTACGTAGTTATGTGAATGCGGATCTTGTTGCTATTGGAGCTAGTTAGCATAGGAATTTTCTGAAATAAGTAAATAACGTATTTATCTATATGAAATAACTACTTTTAGATTTACTGTATGTCTGTTTGTTGAACACAAATGACGGAAAATATCTTCACGTATGCATTGCGTGTCTTCAGAATCGTTAGGTTGATTATCATCATTTCTGCCAAAACAAGTAAATTGTTCTAGGTGAAAATATTTTTGTCTCATATCTAATGTTATTTAGAATTCCTGGAGGGTCACTCCAGACATTCGAAAAACACACTCACAGCAGATTGCGTCTCGATCAATGTAAATGTTACATTCGTCAACTCAAGTATATCTAGTGTTCAGAAAATAGTAGGTATATACTTTTTTACTTACAATATCCCCAAATTATTGTCATATCCGTAAAACATCGAAACACATTAAACATATAGCTATAAAAAATAAACAGTACTAACTGTCACAATAGCGCTAAAACAAATTATAGGTATGACGTATAGATACTTTTTCTCTCTGTCTTTATGGGCCTAATACCCCCCTACCCTACCTAATATTTTGTGCTTAAATCTGCGAAACGTAACTCTATCAACATCATTTCACTCATATGAAGTACACACCTACTAGTCATAGGTCGCCCCAAGTATGATTATGGGAAATTATCTACGGAAAAGTAAGCTGCATTTATAGATGATTTTTGCATTAAGATTCTTCGTGAATTTCTGTCAAGGACAACTCAGAATTTATAATCTGTCGTTTCGTTATAATCCAACATCCGAATTTAGCATAGACTACAATGACATTAGTAAATCAAAATTTCTTTGTAAATGGCTTGTGTAACATTATAACAATTCATTCTAAACAGCGACGCAAATTTTTAGTGTTAGTAGTTAGTAAAAAACGATCAACGGTGCGGATAATACTATATCTAATTATAAGACTGTCGCACTTTTATAAGACAGATGGTTTCAACCAAATTCCTAACAATGTAAAGAAATTATGAAAGAAGACAACATAATATATGTTTTAAAACTTAACACGGATGGCCGGCAAGTGCTCCAGCGTGCAAACCATCAGATATACCCGACTGAAATAGCGAGAGGCAGAAATGTCTTCACGAAATATGAACCGTATACACGAGAAGTTGGTTGTCAGTATGAGGTCAATATACACAACTTTTGTACTTGCAAGAAGGAAGTGATGTTGCGAAGGCCTGAATGCGATTATTTCGGGTTTCCCAAACAAATCTACGCGTATCATGGACCCAGGAACACCGATATTGGAGTTGGCAGTGTTAAGGCCTTGATAAGGAAGAGGGTCAAGATCTATCTGCCCGAGACTGATGATAGAGGAGTAGGCAGTTCTGATTTAACGTCTTTTATTATTCGTAAGTTGTTTCTATACATACCGCTGTTTCGTAGCGATCCATTCGATATTCAAAATACACTCCCGACGTCTCTGATGACTGACTGAAGACTGCTGGGCTGGCAGAATAAACTCAATTGGTAGGTCGCGCGAGCTTCGGCGAATTAACTAGCTAGAGTTGTGATTAGGTCGATATTTATACATTTTATCGATCGCGCTGATTTGCCTCGGCACGTGAGCTTTTGATTAATTATGAAATAATTCTACGAGGATAGTATGTGCTTGAGAAGTATGAATTTATTATATTGTATCGTCACATTTAATTATAATGAACTGTACCTAAACTGGGTAAATTATTTCACCAACAAAGGAAAATTATTTTAAACGTTTTAGTTTATCTTTTCATTTAGTCTGTTAGCTATGTGTGTTAAAAATATGCAATAAAGGAAATAAAAAGAATCGGTATATTTTCAATATTTATATTATAACTAGCTTTTGCGCGCGGATTTGCCCGCGTGGGCGTCGAACCCGTGCTTATCTCCGCTTCACATAAAGCTAATGTTACTTAGAGATAATAATAATCATCATCATCATTTCAGCCGAAAAACGTCCACTGCTGAACATAGGCCCCCCCTAAGGATTTCCACAGAGGCCGGTCCTGGGCCGAGATATATATTTAAATAGTTTTTTTTTCTATAATTATAGAATGTAAATTGTGAATGGATTTTGAAAACGCTCCAGTAGTTTTCGAGTTTATTCGTTACAAACTGATTTGAAACACATTTGTATCGTTAAAGATTAGTATTATCGTGTTGATAAAACTCTTTGGCAAATAACTCATTATTAGGTACCAATTCTTTGCGTTTATATACTCAAGGTAATTTCTCAACGAAATGTCCGATTGGATTAAAACAAAAAGTATTTTACTTCTACATAAATACCCTTGATACCATAATGCTTAATTTGGATAAGGATTATTATTACGATAGACATTTAACGTAGTTTCTTTCTTCAGACGACTTTTTGTAGATCTTTATTATGATTTATGACCCACAAACTCGCAGTAGGTACACCTACATCATTTTGTTCTATTGTCAATAGTGTTTGCAGCGCACGCATAATAGGTTTTCGATTTTACACCTTGGGTTACAAAATCGCAATTTTCTTATGGGACCCTAATTATTTTGAATTATAATAATCCTCGATAAATGGACTATCCAACACTAAAAGATTTTTTGAAATCGGACCAGTCGTTCCTGACAAACAAACAAAGAAACTCTGGAGCTTTATAATATTCGTATAGATAGCATTGAATCCAATCACAATCAGCATTATGAAGAATTGTATGTGTTATTGTCGCTCACTAAAAGCCAGGAATCGAACCGTAATAGCTTCACAGATGATCGTAGCGCAAATAATCATAAATAATTAGCTATAAAAATACTCGATTCTTAGATTTAATTCAGAAGGGTTTTTGTTGTGAATAGCGAAGATATTGAATAATGTTGTTCAAGCAATCACTTGTATGTTTCAGAGAAATCGCGGCCGCCGGATCCTGACAGTTTTTATGATCAAAAAAGAACATCATCCAAGTGTGTGGGTGGTTTGGAAGTACCTAACACGGGATGCGTGTTGAGTAAAAAGTTGTCTCCTTTAATCTACACAAAATCCGATGGTACAAGTCCTATTGTGGCCAATAGTAACAAAAACCAAGAAATAGGCAGCAATACAGTGATAGCTGTAACGGCAACGCATACCCCACAAGCGCAACATATTGAAAAGAAGTCAATCATCGTGACCAAATCCAAAGATAAAAAATCGGTGAAATCATTTGATTCGTCAAAGAAAAAATCTAAATTGTTGGCAAATTCGAAGCCTGTTGACAGTAACAAAGACACAGATAAAGACTTTTCGTCCGATTCGTTAGTTCAACATATTCACAACCTAGAAGATTTGAGCGAAATTCGACCTAGTCGATTATCAATGGACGTGATGGAAAATAAAATAGAGACTGAGTACCGACATATATTTTCAACAAAAAGTAAGGAAGAAAAACCAAAAAAAGAAATAAGCGGGGGTTCTGATATAAAAAGTGCGTCGGTTTTAAAACGTCGCTTTGAAGCATTAAGACGCGGACTAAGCAAGAAAGAAGATATGAAAAGAATTCCAATAGGTGGATCAAAAGAGTCAAGTCAAATAAGTAGGCCAAGTCATAAAGACGTTTCTATAGCATCAGACCCTCCGTCTTTAGAAGCTCGTTCGTTTTCAAGTACAGGAGTTTATACTCCTGTACCACCCAGCAGTAGAGTGCACGATAAAAAAGGATATAATCGTAAAGCTATACAAAAAGCATCCGTCGCGAGCGCCAAAGTAAAAAACACGTTACAGTGGGAGGACGTGGACGAAGACGATAGCGAAATTCAAGGCGTTCAAGGAATGTTTGAGCTTTGGGGTCAAAAATTTGATTTAGAAGAAGACGCTCAAAGAAATTCACGAATACCCAGTCCACCTGATTCTATGTCAAAAAAACCTATTAGAGAGGCTAAACAAGACTCGCCTATTTTAGAAGAGAAAAAAGAGGGCAGAAAATTTTTCTTTTTTAAAAAGAAAGCTAAAGATAAAACGAAACCTTATAAAAATAAGAAGAATGTCACAGCAGGACGCTGTGAATTGAGAGATGGACTTATGATAAAAATTGGCAAATCACAAGAAAAAGTTGTAACAAAGGACATCCATCGCGACGTGACCCCTGAAAATTATAATAAGATATTGAGAAAGGCTTGGTTTAGGAAGTATTTAACTAAAGCTATCGAATCAAAAAATAGTGTCAAAATTAGGTGGAACAATAAGACTTATGCAACAAGTAGCAGCACTGTGTTTGAACTAATGGATAATGTTTACAAAGAAGCAGGTGTTGTATTAAAATCTAGAAGTGAAACAACTGTCTCAGATTCCTATTACTACGATACTTACAACAGAAATCACAATGTAAATTTTGCTCACCAAGACATAGAAGCTTGGATGATACCAACGTTAACAAATAACCCCAAGGAATTACCGTTGAAAATTAGGATCAGACCTAGTACAGAACTACGAGACAATATAAAAATAAGAATATCCGATGAGAGGCGGTCCATGGACGCATCAAAGGCGTTTTTGCACCAATTTGAAGTAATATTACGCTCACAAAACTTTATTAAACTCGATAAAAAAGAAAGTTCCGAATACGTTACGATTGATATCCCAGTAGGATTTTTTATTAATTCCAGTAATGAAAATTATAAACATAAACTCTCAAGTGAGGAAGTGGTTTACAATATTGGTGGATACGAAACCGGTAGTGAACAGGACAGAGTGGGTAATTTAGAGTCTCTAAAAGCGAATAATATTGACGTTAAAGCTAGCAATAAAGTTTCGGCAGAAATGTTAAATAACAGAATGATTTCGTCGCCAGAGTGTAGAGATGTAATCATTCAAGGGAGCCAAGTATTCACGATGAAAAGATGTGATGTAGTTGGTGAAGGCGTTGTCACTGATACACCCAGAGAAATGAGAAATACGAAAACAGCAGGGTAAGTTTGCTTCTACGTTTTATAATGTAGTATTCACGTTAGTAATCAGCTTTGGTTTAAAAATGTAGTCAGGAAATTTGATATATCTTAAAAAGTAGGAAATATTAGCCCGTAAGAACAAATTTCTTGTCCCATTAATAGTGTAAAATTAGCACTAGCCCCACAAAATAATCTGTGTAAAGAAATCAATCTATGTACAGTATGTACATGCGCTCGAGATGCGTACATCGCTCACGTCTCGATGATTTAGTGCAAAGATGGAACAAAAGAAAAAGTTATCTTAACTGGTCAGTTTATCGATATTTTACTCTCAACAATCAATGAAACAAATAGATACGAGTGTCACTACCACTTAAGTCTGAGTATTGGCCCCACCACGACCGCTGAGATTAGGTATAAATAGTGATATGCATACATTAGCTTGACTCCTGTACACTGATGTTATTGTGATAGCATGTTGACTTAGTATTCGTAATTTCCCAACCCGCACATCTTGACTTTCATCTCCTATTATAAATATATCTATCTACTAGTCTAGTCTATAAAGGTTGGCCAAATAGTCGTGGATGAAGCGCAACTAGGGGTTAGATTGGTAGATAGATAGACATCAGCTGCAAAAAAAATTTCTACTGAAGGTCCTTAAGGTCAAACCCTGCAGAGTTATAATTTATTTTGTGTTTCTATGATACAATTGTATTTTTTTACTAATTCTTATTAAAATAAAATTCGGAAAAATCTACACCCTGTATCTTAATCTTAAAATATTTTTCTCATACAAAACACAAAATAAATTAAAACTCTGCAGCGGTTGACCTAAGGACCTTCCATAGAACAATATTTTGCAGCTGATGGCCCCATCTAACCCCTAGTTGCGTTTGATCCACGACTTTTTGTATATGAAATATGACCAGAAGTGATGCTCTAGTCATGTGTTACAATTACACAACATTTGCCATGCTTAAAATTTCTGTTAAAACCAACACAAAAAGGAATGTCTAAATTGCATCCGCTCGGAAGTTATGCACGTACGTACGTACATACAGTCCTCGCCAATATTTATGACCGCTCTGAATGTAGCCGAGGATACGAACCTAGCGATTGAATGACCACATCGCCCATCCGCCCGACTAAAGTAACAACTCAAAGGGTAGTGGATTTAGGAGATTTAATTGTTTTTTTTAGTTGAGGCTTTGTTTGAGCGGATGTGATTATTATGTGTCTCTACAATTGCAACAAATATTTTGACTACTCCAAGTGCACAGTTAGAAAAATTAAGTTTTTATTCTAGATATTCGTAGAACCACGTACATAACCATAGACTTGGTTGTTTCTTTAAATGCTGCAAAGAAAAAAATTGTTAATATTGTACATTAGCAATGTTTCGTCGATAAAATATCTCATAGAACCAGCAAAATAACGCAAGCTTGCCTTTTTTCAGTATAAAAATACGAGACGAAATATTATTATTTGGCGATGGGTCAAGCAAAGTATTTACATCCAACAACAAGAAATTTGAAATTGCTGAAAACTACTTACAGGATTATTACAAGATTTCGACTCCATTGGGGCTTGAATTGTTCTCGTGGTGTGTTAGCGATTCACATCTTAACTGTCGTTTGGAAAACTCAATTTCCAGTAACAATAACCAAGGTGATGTTACTAGATCTTGTTCGGATATCTTGGACAGCTTGCACCCTATCGCTGTGATCATACCTTCTTGTGATTCACCCTCTTGTAGTCAATTTGTAGCTTTCGTTGATGACGATAAGACTGTCGAAAAGGGCTTTAATAGTAACAGAAAACGAACCGAAACATCTGGCCCCAGGATGTCACCAAAAGATTCTATACAAGTTTGTAAAAAGAGAATGTTTTATGCAGTAAGTAATAAGTCAAAATGGAACGGTTACGATGTAGCTGATTCAGACCAATGTAACAATACCGCACGAAAAATGGCAAACCCATGCGTAACGTTTGCGGAGAAATCACTGAGACAAAATAAAATATGTGAAAAACGTATATCAATGCCAAACTGTGAGGTCATCAGGGAAGCTCACGAAAAACAGCTGGAAGAAGTACCTGGCATTTTAGTTTTTAAAGGGAAATCTTCTAAGTGTAACCCACCCAATCAAGGGCAAAAACCAGAGACTGGACATAATTCGAGGGAAAATAGAAGCCCTTGTTATTCTCCGAGACAGTCATGCTCGCCACCGAGACGTGCCAGTCCACCAAAAATGCCATGTTGCACGCCACCAAAAGGGTCGGGTACTTCCCCAAAACTATCAAAGCCACTAGTAATTTTTCTTCCACCGCAGAATGTTTCGCCTCCAACTCCACCATCTCCTCCACGATTAAGAAGTTCGCCACTGCGATATCCCGCACCAAAAGGAAAGTGTCCACAAATGACGGAATCCCCATCGCCCAGTCCTCCCACTAAAACAACATGTTCACCACCGCCATGTCCCCCACTAAAAGGAAAATCGCCACCACGGCCTTGTTCCCCACCGCACAGTCCTCCACCTAAAAGAACGTGTTCAGTACCGCCATGTCCCCCACTAAAAGGAAATTCGCCACCATGGCCGTGTTCCTCACCGCCCAGTCATCCGCCTAAAAAAATATGTCCACCACCGCCATGTCCTCAACTAAAAGGAAAGTCTTCACCACGGCCGTGTTCCCCATCGCCTAGTCCTCCACCAAAAATAATGTGTTCACCATCGCCATGTTCCCCATCGCCTAGTACTCCACCAAAAAGAACATGTCCACCACGGCCATGTTCTCCATCGCCAAGTCCTCCACCAAAAAGAACGTGCTCACCACCACCGTGTGGCTCACCTAAAGGGAAGTCTCCACAACGGCCGTGTTCGCCAGCGCCCAGTACTCCACCAAAAAGAACTTGTTCACCACGGCCTTGTTCCCCACCAAAAGTAAAATGTCCAGCGAGGCCATGTTCCCCACAAGCCACTCCTCCACCGAAAATAACGTGTCCAACACAGCCGTGTCCCCTGACGAAAGGAACGATTTCACCGCCGCCCAGGCCCCCGCCAAAAGGTACGTGTTCACCAAAGCAGAGTACGTCATCGCCGTGTTCACCTCCTAAAAAAAAGTGTTCACTTCAACCATCAACTTCGCCCCCACTGAAAGGAACGCCTGCATCACTGCCATGTTCCCCAGCTGCGAAAAAACCTCATTCGCCACCGCCTTGTCCCCTTACCGCCCACCACCATTCTCCATCGCCATGCTCATGTCCCCCAACGAAGAAGGCAGCTTCATCACCACCGAGTCCCTCGTCACAAAAAGTGATTTCCTGTCCGCCGATAACACCACCGAAAAATACATGTAGCTCAATACCATGTCTCCCACCGGCAAATTTTTCGTCATCATGTTGCTCGTTATTTAAAAAGTCTACGTCATGTTGTACATCTAAAAAACCGCCACCGCCATGCAAGTCGCTTAAGAAATCGCTGAAGAAATGTAATTCGGAGTCACCATGTGCATCACTACCATGCATATGTATGTCACCACCGAAGAAGTCAAGCTCACCTTGCTCCTCGCCGAAGACGTCCACTTGGTCTTGGCTGAAGTACCCTAGTTTTTTCCCGAAGAAAGCAGGTTGCCCTCCGAAGAAGCAATGTCCAAAAATTGCATGTGGTTCTCCTAAGCCATGTCCTCCACCTTTATCTGCACCAGGTTCGACACCAAATAATTGTTTAATTAAATCTTGTCCTCTAATTGTATGTCAAATGATTCATGCCCTGATTCTTATTCCCGACATTCCACCGATGTCTGTTCACTAGAAGGTTCTATTTTTCATTGCCAATAAAGTTCCATCCAAATTATATCATTTATCAAGATTACAGGCCTCTGATTTTAATCTCCGTTTTGTCTCCTCAGAAACATATCAAGTATATCCAACAGCAACATAGCAACGGCAACACGCGTTCGATGCCTGACAAGCGCGTGTCATGTAAACACTATACAAAAATTTTACGCGCGTTCAAGGCGCTTGTCATCTGAACGTACTCTGTCTTGTAATAGCATACGTATCCGAAAGCAACATGTTAACACTAATATTACAACATTTTCAGGCATTCACATTGAAGTAATTCCCAACGTTAAGAAGAATTGTTGCAAAAATAATATACCCGAGAGCGAGCCAGATGACAACTGTTGTATACGACTTAGCTCTAAAGAGAAACTGACAATTCGGATGAGAACCCAAAGTGCCAGTACGGAAGAAATAAGAGAAGGTTTTAACATTAAAGTCCAAGATGACGATGGGAAAACACTATATGAGAGGAGAGACTATAGTAAGCCAGAAAATACCTGTACTCCAGTTAGTCATGGAAATGTGTATAATTCCAGTATGAACATTCGTAACGTCCACAGAGTACCTACAAAGGTTTTAAGTGAATCTAGTAAATTTAAAAAATCCTATGAGAATGAAATTATTAATCAAGATAAAAGTGAAACGAATGTGGCCAATTTAATAGAAGTACAATTTCAAATGAGAGTATCGCATGGTGATGAAGCAGCAGAAATCAGTATAGAAAATGACGCCCAAACTAATGACAAAGTCGAAAACAATGACATTTATAACATTAATATCCCTAATGATGGTTGTATAGTCAAGAACGAACCGAATGTTTGTATCGAAAATAAAGATCCAAAGAACGATATAAACATTCGTATACTCATAAAAACATTTAAAACGAAAGACAAGAAAGACATTAGTACTAATGAATATTCAAGGAAAATATCTGAAAAGTTCCGTACTGTTTCGACAGGGTACAGCACTAATTTGTGCAATAAAATTGATGAGAAAATGTTTTCGGTTCATAGAACGACTGTAGATTTAACGACGCCCGACGATAAGAGTAAAACACACATGACACATGGGAAACTTTTAGTAATTAGTCACAGTGGTATTCGATCTATTAGTACTGTCAAATCAACAGGCAAACCTGGTAGAACTCATAGTGAAATTATTATAGGCGACTTGCCTCGAAATCATGAAGGCAAATCAGACATGGACCAAAATAAAAAATACATTTATGATAGTTTACATAGTATGGGGCTACCAAATATTGATCATCAGCAAAATGGATTTACGAATTCATTTTGTAAAATTGAAAAAGGTTACATTAGTGACAAGGAAGATATTACTGAAAAAACTGATTTAACTGAAAAAACAGACTATACCGATAAGGATGATTATGCTGTAAAAGACGATTTGACGGAAAAAGATGACCTCACTACTGAAAGAGACGAATTTACAGAACGAGAAGATTACACTGAAAAGGACGATTTGACAGATAATTATTTAACTGAAGATTCAGACGCTAAACATTTGAAGGACCATGACTGGACTATGAAAGATTTGGATAAAGTGTATCATAATGTTAGAAAAAATAAATCGTTTGAGCAAAATTACAAAGCCTTCTTATCAACTGACACAGACGATCAGGATCTCGTTTTAGAAGCAAATACAAGTAACGAGCAAGATGCTACGCTAAGTATTGGATTGGTCATAAAACCACATACAAAGGAGGAGAAAAAAGAAATGCTTAAAGATATATTTGAAAAAACCCATGATATGGAAGGTAATAAAGCTCAAATGAAACAAATTCGTGACATGCTTAAAAATATTTTAACTTCAGACAGCAGTGAACATGAAAATTTGCACATGAAAAGTAATGAATTGGCAAAAGACGTTACTTTTGCATCCTTAAATCCCAACTACTTTAAGGGTAGCGACAGCATGACAAATTATTATAATGTAGATGGCGATTCTGTGTCTTTAAAGGATAGTAAGATTAGGCCAAATTGTAGCGTGTATAGCAAAGGTAGCTATTTATCATCCGACAATGATGGAAGACGCAATGAATGTATGTGCAGAACTTTAGCTACAAGATTGGAGCCGACAAAATTTATACGAGGCGGTGGATGTTGCTGTTGCAGCAAACCCGTATGCTTGAAAGATGAAGAGGTGGCATGTGACATCAAAAGTAGTGATAGCTGTAATTTGATCTCAAAGACTGAAGGTAACTTTGTCGATGTAGAAATACAGCACTCCAAATTAAAGGCACATACAAGTACCGATATATCTGTACATAGTTATAACAGATCAAAATTAAATATTATTGAAACTTGTAATGTTGTTCAATACGAAGAAATAACAGCGAATGTCATGAAGACGGAGATACAGAGAACTAGGAATAGGCAATCTAAAAAGAACAGAATTATCCAGGCAAGTTCCATGAAAGTGATGCATAACAACATATTAAAAATATCAGACAGGACTGTCATGTCTGCTGTTAATCCGCCAGACGATGAAATAGACGTTGTTACTTGTTTGATACGGGGCTCAGATATTTTGCAATCGTACGAAGCGAAGAAAGCTGTTCTCGAAATTTACGCCGAAAAAACTATATGTAAAGATGGTGAGCATTTGATAGCTAAGTTACCAAAATTTGTATACGATAGAGAAAGTGAAATTGAAATGAATTATGAAGCTATTGCATCAAACAGTTACAAATCCACGTTTAAGAATAGTGGCATTAAACCAATAAAGAGATAATTTTGTTGCGATAAGAATATGAGTTTAAAGTGGAAATATTTTGTACGTTAATTTTGGCGCTTTTACTTATTAAATGTTTCGTTTTTAAAGTATTCTTTATTTGTTGGTTTAAAAACTTGAAATATTTACGCAACTTATTTAAACATATGCACAACTAGCAGCTGGTCCAATCAAACAATTACAAGTTGACAACCACAGGGATTCCAAGTAGCATTGTGAAATAGAGATTACTCAGCGTTTATACGTTTTATGTACGTTTTTACCCGCGTGGCGACGGGTCAGAATATTACACTTACAGAATACGCCACCGCACGTGGGGAAAAAACGCGTGTTGTAAAACTCAACCAAACCCAGCATGCTGGTGGTAGGATCTAAAAGTCCACCCGGCTAGCTACCGCCCTCAGATCTAAGTGCGGCGCCAAGCAGATTTACTGTGTTTCGTCGTGTGTATGCGAGAGCCGGTGCCCGACATTTCTTTGAATTGCCTGCTCCATCTTAGAGCCTGACGTTGCTTTCCACCACGCAAGCCTAGGGTCAAAGGCATTCAAGTAAATGGTAAAAAAATACATGGTAAGAGAAATTATAAAGGTCGTTTCCAAATAAATAAATATAATAATACTTCAATACAATTTATACACAGAACTACCCTTTCAGGATAGCCCTCATTTCCTATGCATTTATAGGTTTTAGTTAGATTCTGTATTCCACTATTTACAGTGGCACTGTTGATAACAATCTTATTATTGACAAGCTGTTAGTCACAACTTCGTCTACTTTCACTTCAAATTAGGTTCATCATCATTATCAGCCCACATCCAATGCTGGACCTCTTAGAAATAATACCAGAGCGCCGTCTTCTACTGGTCGCATCCACCATAGGGCCGTCCCACATTGCGCTTAGGTAAAATAAGCTATTTGTTTTTTGTAAATAAACAGTACAATTTTTGACGCGATTTATGTACAAATCAACATACTTACAAAGTAACAAATTGCAATGAATACTTAATGCTTTTAGATTTGATAGATAGATTGAATGCCAGCCAATTCATTAATTTAGTTTTGGCTGAAATTATGCACCAGCATAGCATAGTGCACTTTCTCACATTGAACATATGTTATTTATTGTCTGTGATAGAGAGATTCATCATCCTCATTGCAGCCAAAAGAAGGGAGGACGCCCAAAGGCTTTTCACAAAATCCCATCCTGAGCCGGATTCCGGCAACTTTATTCAAGTCAAGTCCACTGTGTGGGATTCTTACCAGCACTACTCTTTCCGGTACGGGGTCGCAACTCGACCACCAAACCATGTGTCATCAAATATATTAATTAAATAAAAAAATAAGTAGGTAGTAAAAAGAAAAACAGCATAATGTTTTTGGTAAAGATATATTTTACTTATATTTACGGGATAATATTAGCGTAACGTATAAAAATAAAAAAAATGCAAAGTGTAGGAAAAATAATTCAAAACCAGTCTCAGAGAGTAATTATGGATGCTTTGAAACTTAAAATACCATTACAAACAATACTTAGTTAACAGCGCAGGCTGAGGGTAACCTGCTTCGGTCATTTTATTTTCAACTTAAACACACACAAGCTGACACATTTTTTGAAAGATTAGAATCCCTAATGTTTTTAGTAGCTTTAAAACATCTTGAACCAAAAAAAATACGACTATTGCGAAGGATTGAATAAGACACACAAAGGCACAAAATGTTTTCTAACTACCTACCTATACCCGCCCACTGCAAGTTAACACATTATGGTTGTCTATGTCTCCCATATAAAATCGATCACGTGATCCAGCAGGTATGTATGGAAGATCTGTTTTTTTTTTCACTTTTCCTATTTTGGCGGGACTTTCACTGGCTGATGTAACAAGGAGTAACTTAGGCTACTCCCACCTCCCTACTTTTCAGGAGCCCATAGTTACTGAGTTTTCCACATTGATACCACGCGGACAGAGTCGGGGGTAACAGTTAGTTTGATATAAAATACTTGACATATTTTGACACAACTCTGTCTGAACTAGGTGTGTAGCTGCCACAAGAGGGGGCGTTCCGGCGCCGATTTTCATCGGACGTCAGTAATTATAATAATTAGCTTACAGTAGCATGAAAGAAACTTAATATACAAATTCAAGTCTATTAAATTTAGTAGGTTTATCCTAAGACCTTTGGCTTGAAGCTGCTCCGCAGCACTTTCATCAAATATACTTAATAATTAGGGTTTAAATTATCTTTACAATTATCTTCACGCGTAATAGTTATAATGGCGTTAAGTACCTATTTCACTTTTATTTTATTCAATCAGTGATATACTTTTGGTATCTAACATACGAGTGTATATGTTGACTGTCCGTTTGAAACCGTGCCTCAGAGATGTGTCTGTAAAATAAAACAAACACGTTATGTCATAAATACTAGATTACGATATGAACATCGGCTGAGACAATTTAAGTGCTGTTATTATATCTCGCTCTTATGTAGAAATCATCTTAGATACAGCAATACAACAAATATAAGCACCATGCAAAATCCAAACCCACACACTTACCTAAAACAGCACACGTGTCGGTTAGCACAAACACACAATCACATACATGTTATATTCTAGTTTTCATCCATACGAAAATGTTTGTGTGATGTTAAAACCAGTTTTTTACTAAATACATGTGCAAGTATCTACGGTAGGTACTTCTATCAAGTATCTAACTGACTTTGGTGGGACTTGTAAACCAATGAGCATGGGTCGGAAGTCTGGTGTGATCTTTAAGAGAAGTTAGGTTCTCAATATATTTAATCGTGGCATTAATATTGACAGGAATACACCATCATCAGCATCAGCCCAGTACAGCACATTATTGGACATAGCCCTCCCAGGGAGCGCCTTACCACCTTGTCTTGACGATTCCAGTCTATCCGTAACTTTTCAAAGGTCTTCGCAACTAGCAAAGTGGCATCACTAGGCTTTCCGAATACACCAGGCCTTTTAGAAATGACCATTGGGGCGCCTCGAATAAGTTTGTTCCAAAGATAGATAATAACTCACATTTCATAGTAAACAATATAATTTGTCACATCGCATCTTAAATAAGTACCAAAAGCTTATTTTGAGTTTGATTAATAAAATTAAAGGGATTTATCAACTTTTTGAGCCAGCTTATTGATGTCACATAAACAAGTTTATTGTAACACTAATCAGAAGTCATCGATTAAGAATATAATGTGCCAATGGCCCCAGTCTGCTCCCATTCAATGAATAATGGCTTATACTTAGCTAAACTCTGTTTCAAATTACATCCAAAGAGGCAATATTTAAACTAAATGGATAGCTGCAATACAGAATCTGGCAGCACTGCCAGTAACCACGGTCAGTGTATGATAACTCAGTAGGCCAGCCATGTGGAAATTTAGGTATTAACTTGCTAAGAGATGCTAAGAGACAAAAATGAATTGGAAAATGCTGTTTATTTCACTCATAGTTTAAGCTATGTTGCAAAGAATATTTTTATGACGACAACATTGCAATATTGTAGCCTTTTTTGCAATAAAAATATTGCCAGTTTAGAAACACATTTAATTTTGTCAATTTGCTAATGAAACGACTGTGAAATTCGCAGACGCATTTAATTTAGATATACACATAAGTAAGTTTAAAATTACAATCAAGTAGGCAGTCACCGATACAAGGTACAAAGACTTAGCTCAAAACGTTACAGAATTGTATACATATAAGATTGAATAAAATTCGTGACACATTTGTGTTACGCCGCGTACTACGTAACTTTCGCGCCATTTCTTGTATAACTATTATTACCTTCTAACTATGTTTTATGATTTACTATTAATGTACAAAAAAGTGATAAATAAACTACTGCACTGCTTAATTCAATCTATTTTCTGGAGAGATATACCTTGAACAATTGGATTATACGTCATTTAGTCTACTCACAACATGAAGTTTGGGATTTTCCTAAATATGCTAATATCTAGAATTTATTATCTGTTAGATATATTTATCCGTTAGTTGCGAGTTTCGCTAAGAACTAGAAATAACAATAAATTGACTTTAACAGAAATCGGTACCGTTTTTAAATGACAATTACAATTTGCGTACGAATTTCATTGACCATTTAATCAACGTTTGACGAATTAATCAACATCTCTCCAGATAATAAACATTAAAAAAACTAATATTTTCCAACTGCGTTAATCTCCAATCTCATAAAGTATTTAAATATATTAAATATATTAAATTACAAAGAATCAAGAGAACTTTGATGCTACCAAAATTTTACAATAATCTAATAATTCTTTAGAAGCGCTATTTAATTGTATATCCATTAATTTTGACGTCACGGCCATTCAATATTATATGTAAACACTATCGGCCTTATTTATAATAGTTATAAATACCTTTATTAACTCAAACGTGTATTATATCTGTTGCTGTCCCTTTCGTTTGGTTGTCGAATGATAAGGTCAGATGTATTTTCTAAGCTTCGATGAAATGGCGGGTATTATGACTAAGGCCGTTAGATGCCTGCATTTATCCAAGAGGCTACAACAGAATTATACTTAAATACAACTTATTTGTAATATAATATCGAGTACCACACTTACATAACTATCGTTACAATTTCACGTTCCCACTTTATGCTGGAATTTTAATTAAATAATCAGAATGTATTATAACAATCTTAATAATTACTTTAACAATTATAATCCAAAATTCTAGCGGCAAAGGGAAATACGAAATTGGCATTGGAGCTACCTAATATTATTTTATTATATCAATTAATATAATTAAGTTACATCTTAGACACAATAATAGTCACTAAAATTCATCAATTTCGCAAGAGTATGCTATAGAAACTTCTGGGTTGGTTCTTTGCAAAAAGTCTTGAAAGGGCAATATTTAGGCTATATATATACATACATATAATCACGCCTCTTTCCCGTAGCGGTAGGCAGATCCCAAAGAAAAGATGCTTCTGAAAAACTCACGTGATGGGCGTACTGAAGAATTGTTATGGTAAATACAGATGTATACATTTTAGTGTGAGTGACTAAAAATACATTCAGAGATATCCAGCCATTTAAAAAAACATACCGGTTTTAATTTGTAAGAATCGATTAATGAAATGCACCTTGTCTTGTCACCTTACCGTGCGGACTATTTTTATATTAAGTACATAGATCATGGCAATTTGTTTAAAATTACTTTTGGTAGAATATAAAATTAGAGATTTAGTGCCAGGTCTTCAGCTGCCTGCTGCTTCAGCCAAAAGTATGGTATTTTGAGATATAACCGGTTTTTGGCTATCTATATAATATTTATATTATGATAATATTCGGTTTTGCCCGAGAATAAATATTTTTTTATTTATATATTTCTTAATTGTTATCATTTCAGTCAACAGACGCTAACTCATCAAACTGCTAAGCCTGCTATCATAAAGGAAATTAATCAACATTAAAAAAACCAGCTGCATTAATGCCCAACTGTACTTTTTCTTCTTCTATAGAACCTGACGGCCTCTACATCAAATCTTACGAAACGTGCCTTATTATATTTCACATTACCATATTGAATAATATAGTCTTAGGTCTTAGGTTAAATTTATTGACATAGAAAATAAGTATTGTCAGCTGTAAAATCTCACACAGTTATAGGAATTTCTTGATTATGCTCATCAGTTTCAACTGATGTCTATGTCAGATAACTTTTTGGAGCTTTTTCAGGAAGGGCACTGCGAGGAGGTTGTGTCACGCGGTTTTATAGATTTCACGAAGTTAAAAAACTACAAATAGGAGCGAGAAAACATTTTGACGCAACCTCTTCACATTTCGTAGCAGACCAGGGCTATAGATGGCCTTGAACTTTATGAATATTTTTATTAAAAAAATAACAGTTACCGTAAGCCGATATTCCTTGACATATTTACGTGTTGAAATTAAACACTTTTTAACAGATTTATCGCGTGTATATTACATTACATAATTCTCGGCGATATTAAAAAAAATGTGATGATGATTCTTGCGTCGACACAGTTAGCGGCCATAACTTTGCCATTATCACACATCTCTGTGTATGAAACAGCAGAAAAACATGTTTAAACAAGTTTCCTTTTAACTATATTTGAAATGTAAGTTGCATTTTGTTTATAATGTAACATATTTGAAATTAATGAAGAACGGCTAAAGGTCAATACTACGACTAAGAGTAAAAGAAATAAATTTATTTGTAATAAAATAAAATAAATTATTTGATACTGTGTGAGGGTTGACGTATACAATTTAATCATTGCAACACTATGTACGTATATAAGCTACTTAAATAAAATGATTGCCAAAAGTAAAATAAATGTGGTGTTCATTATAGCGACTACACAACAACAAAATGTCTTCTATCTTAAAATAAAAGGTCGAATGTTCCAGGTTAGAAATTTTAAAAAAGAACAGATGCGCTACGGCTTCTTGTCACTTTTTTTTTCTGTGGCGTTCGCAATTATTGCATTGCCATTATCAAGTTAATCATGTGTTGATGTAGCGGTTTTTACATTTCATAAAGGTAGGGAAACAAGTTACAAATTACAATATTCTTGTCACTTTAATGACCACCAAATATAATGTGTGACATATTTTACTCTTATACCCTGTTCAAGATAGCATGATCGATTTGATAGACGGGCTAGTGACGGGAATCAGAAAATATCTAGTAATCCAAAAAATAACGATTCAAAATACTTGTAACAGTGAAAAGTTGGCGTGGGTGTATTATGTGTGAAATTCTTTATTGCACTAGACATATAAAACATTGGGTAGATAAGCGATGGTGGGTCAATATTCATAATAAGTTCCTATTTAATATTACAGGGTTATTTTTTGACCTTCCGCCAAATTTAAATAGGTGGTTCAGACCATGAAAGTAAACAAAAAAGAAAAGAAAATAATAGTTGTAAAAGTGTTAAATTTCAATGCGCTAAAGCCAAAGAATTGTATTTCAAAATGAAAATGTTTTTTATTCGAATATTGTCTTATAAAGTTAAGAAAAAGTTATAAAGAATTTCACACATAATACACCCACGCCAACTTTTCACTGTTACAAGTATTTTGAAACGTTATTTTTTGGATAACTAGATATTATCTGTTTCCCTCCACTTTTCGTCATTGCAAAGTAAAGGTATGATCCCGAAGTACGCTGCACGCAGAAGTGCTACCACGGCACTACTGGTCCCCATTACCGCGACGTAGTTCGGAGTCATACCTTTTGGTCGATCAGAAAAATTGACATCTGTCAAATCGATCACGCTATCTTGAATAGGGTATAGTGGAAATATAAAAATAAATTAGATAATTGTTACCAACCATGTTTATGGCTTATTATTAAAAATGTATTTAAAACTTTTTTATTTTGTACCAGTAAATACTGTTTTGCTTACGTTCTTAATTGCCTGATTAAATGTAGACTAACTATATCCTTAAAACTTACACAAATAATTTATTTTACTATGTTAACAACTTGGAAATACGCCCTAAGCCGAATTATAACATGGCTTAATAGGATTATATTTAAATATTTGTGCAATCCTGCTCAATATAAACTCAAAACTGTCGTTACATTGTACATACGTAAAACCTAATGTGTAATCGAAATTACACGAACGTTAAGTACTGCATTTAATATAAGTATATCATAAGCGCCGATGCTTTTTTGTTGTTAATTGTAAATATGTAAGAAATAATGTAGATATTGATGATTTTCCTAGAGTTTCCTTTTTCAAATATCTATGTTAATTATGCATGTGATTTTTAGCTTTCAAATACGTTGGATTATAATAAGTAGGTAATTAAAAGGAAAAGGTATAAATTTTACACATTTTATAGAAGTTAAGATGTAAGGATAAACACAATGAGATGCAATAACAAATTAAAACATAATCCATAAAAATACTCGAAGTTCATACCAAATATAATTTCGGATAAAACAATATTCTGCAATATTGTTACTAAAAGGCTTGTTTGAAGGAATTGATTTACATTATTTAGTGTAAATAGAAGACAATGCTGAATTTGGGGATAGTTAAATTTGATGAAGTCAATCGTGCGTCACAAATATAATATCCACAAGAAAAAATATAATACAAGTTATTTAGCCTGTAATTACCAACTCATAATTCATCTAAAAATAACAATTTGTCAGATCTATAATAATCAGTCTATAAAAACAATAAAATAAAGATAAAAATTTATATAAGTACATTATAAAAATTCAATCAATTACATTAAATATTTCCTGTACATACAGGTATACTTTTATAAGTTCCTGTGTGAATAAAAAAGTATTAGTTAGATATTGGCAAGAATGAGTAAGTAAAATACCCTAATATATATAACACAACATTTGGGTATGTTTTTATATGAACTTACTTTACTACTCAGCCCATACATGTCCCACTGCCCAGTTGGCCCCCGCCAATTTTAAGGAGGGCAAATTAGCCTGCTGTCTCACGCTGGCCAAACGGGTAGGCCCAGGGTTTCGTATCCAGTTTTCCTTCTCTTGCAGCTATGTTTTCTGCCTTGCAATTTGCTTTAATCGATTCTTACGACACACTCAGAATCCGTCGTAAACTAAATTTATTTACTTTTATTTCAAATTGATCATAACTTCTATGTTACATAGGAGTACTGGTTGTTTTAGTAGCTTACCAGTTTTAGTGGCACCTGTAGGTGGCCTAGATTATGTTTAGATATATGTAATAATATTAACCTAACAGGTGCGTCTAATATATAAATCGAAATAATAGGTATAATATAAAAAAAGTTGGCAGTGAGATTCCTTCATTATTTGTCTAAAAAGATTGGAACAACGCTGGTTAGTTTATGATATTAGCTTGAATTATATTTTCCTACGCATTTACTTATTGCAATGTATTTTCAATTCCTCGAAAATCGCGGTATTATTATAACTTTTATTACATAAAGGCCGCTTTTGACTACGAGGTAGATTTCGTTCATAATCCACATAAGCACCGATGTTACACAGTAAATATTGAAAGCGTTGTTACAATCAAGCATCATCACAATTTATATTGTAAGCTTAATATATATAATACTATACCTACATATATATCGTAATATAAATATAACTTACAATATTTTTTATACACATATATTATTATGGACATTATCCTGGGTAATAAGTACAATTTATGGGAAAATTATGGTAGGTATAATTAAGGGTAATCCGTTAATTACGTCACACGTTGGAGTAGGAGATGATATCACCGGAATGTGACATTTTCTGGCAAGGGCAGGGGGATCAAAAACTATGTGACGTCACATGTTAAGCGCTCAACTACTAAAACCAATCAGATTCAAGAGCGGCGTTGTATCACATGTAAGACACAAAAATTCAAATTAGAGTTTTTAAATATATACAAAAATGTGTGACGTCAGGGGGGCAGGGCTTTCTAAAATTGTACGGTGGGGTGGGTTAAAAAGTCCTCAAATTGTTGTGGCGTAATTTCCGGGTGGTAATACTTACGTAATAATAACAGATTATATAAATTTCATAGTAAGATAAAAATTGCTAATAAATACGATAACCACAGTAAGTTTTCAGTTATTTATATTACAATATACATATATCGTATAAAAGTAGCCTAAACCTAATAATTAGATTCTTCGTCACTATGTATCTCGGTATGTTGGAGTTCGTAGCTCGATATAGTGATTCTGGATGTCTCCGAGCGCAGATGGCTGATTTCAACCTGAGGCGTAAATGTTTTGATAATATTTGAAATAATTAATAAAATATATTTTAAACTAGAAAAGCATTACTTTGTTTTAAAACAAGACTGAATATTTGTTTAATTTAGTCGACCATAGTATGTATTAGGCAAGATGGTATATTTATCTTTACTACATATCCTAATGAACTACGAAACTTTGTACTGGTATTATAGGAAATTGATATATCACTGATTTATAACAACCTAAAAAAAACTGTTAAATTACATTTACTCAATATAAAGTTAGTTAAAGCGAGTTACAATTAAGATTTTTGATATTGACGTTTAATTTTCATTATTATTATACGTTAGTATAGTTTATTGTTAATAATAAAATAGCTTACCTTTTAATATGCAATAGCTGTATGTTGTCAAATGAGATTTAAAATTAGTTTAGCCTTAGATTAAATACCTCATTCGCATCAAGTCAGCCAATTAAAAGCTTCAAGCGAAATTCTACTTAGAGGGCAAGTATTTAGGCAATAACTTCTATCAGCCGCAGCCGCCGTTAAAAAAATATTCTTTAATAAATATCCTGAAATTGTTATTTGTATGTATGTGATTTAATTTGATTAAGTATCCATAGACGTATTAAGTAAACTTATCCTATTGCCACACACTCAATTTTACTTACAACGAATATCATTAAAACCATTACTATTATACAGGGTGTCCCAAAAATAGTGTTAAACAAGTCAAAGACTATCGCAAATGCGACACAGACCTCGCTCGAAAAATTACCGTAACACTAGCATAAGTAATGTGCTCTTTAAAGTAAACGAATTATTTTTCTCAAATCTTTATTCTACATGTCGGTCGTCTTAAACAGTTAACAACAACAAAATATACATTATTTTGATATAATAGTAACAACGACAATAAACGTAACAGCTTATACACACCACACTACTACTTCGTGAGGGTGACCAAAGTTTATCACGCTAGCGTTACAAATGCAAGTGTTCCCGAACCATGTCGCGTTTGGAATTTCTTCAAGCAATATCTGTCAAATATTCGCCCGACAAACACTAACGGCCATAAGCATAATAGCTGTCATTTTATCGAAGCTATAATATTATCTACATCCTTGTCATTGGGCAGCCAAACAAAAGGAACAACAACATTAGGGGACTATTGATCTGAAAAGCGAAAACTGGCGAAGACTCAATTGAATGTTGGGAACCGTAGACGCCAGGATTATGAGCCGAACGCAATTAAGGGATTACACAGCGCAAGTAAGTCACTGTGTCGGCTCAATCGCGTATTTGAATATATCTCGAAGTTTCGATTTGCTGAGTATAATTAACTTTGTATGTCATCAGAAAGACTCAAGGTTCTGCGCCTCCACCAGGCCGTCGATTCGTCTTAAAGGAAGCCTGCCAGCACTGCATCTTCCGTCAATCAAGCCATAAAAGCATACATTCTACTAATTGTGCGCCCCACCTACCTCTAATTCAGTTAGGCAGCCTTACGGTCATAGCACACATATTTCATATCACACCTTTAATTCTCCATCGGGTCGCCGTGGCGTTTATTTGACAATATTATGCAACGATTTCCAAACGCGGCCCGAACATATACAAATTAAGAGACTAGAGGACAATACTGCAGTGATTACGAAGGTTGTAAAAACATGTTTATTTAACTCTATTATTAACTATGCTTTTTTGGTATTTTACGAATCGGAAAAAGACCTTTAGGTCAAGTCTTTCATACAACTAGTCACTTTGTTTTTATATTACCTACACTATTGAAACATTAGGGTTATCAAAACATTAAATAGATGTGCTGGTGAGAATTACGAAACCTTCATACAAACATTTAAAATGCGGCCACTTTTCTAGCGCAATCGACTTTTTAAAATGTAAGTGGACTAGGATAGAAAAATATTTGCCAGACATAAAAATTACAGTAAAATGATCGAACAAAATAGTACAGAGAAAAGAAAAACAACAGTTAACTAAGCCGAGAGTGTACTAAGAGCATATCATGTGATGCTGCTTAATACCCAGACCGCACATACTACAAAGTGTAATCTTTGGTGAGTTTGAAGAAAACGAATGGAAAGTTATGTGAACAGTGTGACACACATTGACTTCTATCTTCACGGTCTTAACCGATACGGGTGGCAGTTAAGTTGTTAGAGCTTTGTCGTTATTTTAGTAGGGTCCTGAAATACAAAGTATGGCATGTGCCTTCACCGAGCACAAAGTTGCCGCGTAATGGCCAACATGTATTGCAAGCTTACGACATTTTGACTGCTTGTAAAATTTCATCTTTGTATTGTTTTGGCATATATTATATACTGAACTGAATTCCCGTTGAACTGATTTCAGTTGTTTCATTGCGGACGGCTTGATGACTTAACTTATAGACATTACTAGTCAGTTTTGAGTGATTAAAACGGCGAGCAATTTATCATTTCACTAATTATTTAGTTATAAAAATTGATATTTTATATCAAATGAGCAATTCTTAACACCGATGGATTTCATATAATAAATCTACGTTGCTAAATATTTAGTAGTTTTAGTCTACACGTCTGTATATTAGGTAACTGTTTGAATATACTCTAAGTTATCATATTTATTATTTTTAAATGCCTTATCAAACGCTAGTTATAAACCTTGGTAGCCTCTCACAAATAAGATTAATAAGTTTTTGATCTGTAAGCATTTTTTGGTATATTTTATTGATTTTGGTAGATATCGATGTGCTAGTACGGTCTATATTAATTATCTTGTTGCATCAAATATTTATTAATCATAGTGTTGGGTGTATTTTATTTGTATTTTCTTTTTACTATTATCATGTCTCCTAATTCTTGAAAATACTCACAGATCCCGTATTTCGAATATTGATTATACACTCATGAAAGCGGATTACATTATATTTCAAAAGCGTACAATAAATTGTTCCGTTAACTGACAACCTTTATTATTAATATTTAGCGATTATAATATTATAGGGAGTAAGTGAGTAGATATATAAGAGTTCAAATTGTCGACATAGTGTTGGCAACACGGTCATGAACAAATTGATTTTAGCAAACCGAATAGTAAAAAGTTCTTATTTCAAATAGTTGTTTCGGAAGTTAGCTTTAAACAATTTAATATGTAACTGGTATAACTGTAACTTTTTAATTTGTACTTTAGCGAACGAATTGATATGCCTTAAAATGTTTTAAAGTTATAATTATCATTGGGCTCACTACTTCTAAAAACATCAAAACTCCTTGAACACAAATAGAGAAGACAAACAAAATACCTAATCACTTAAGAACAAGGGGTGTTAAACATTAAAAATTCATATGCATTCACACATACTTTTGTTCTTGACACCCTGTAAAACGCTATACGACCTTATTAAGATAACGATTTCAGTCGATTTCTGATAATGTTGAAGTCAGTCGAAAATATACCGACGCATTTATAGGTTTTCTGTGATCTTTTAAAAACATCCACATTTGGCCAACCGGTCAACATATTACACATTTCATTTGTGTAAAAAAGGCATTTCGATTACATTCTCGTAAATAAATACATTAACACGGCCTAGCTCCGAACGTAACCGGCAGTCCCTTAAATATAACCTATCACATCAAACTATATATTTGTCTATTTATGATTATAACAGATACATAGTCTCCTATGAGCTATAGTTCAACATAACAGTTAGACTATCATTCAATATACCGTACACTTTTCGATATAGCCTATCATTCAATATAGCATGGTTTCAAAATGCTTAACTAGCTAAATCTAATAAAAACTAAGCCACACAACCTTTCTTTTACTTTCAATGTATATCAAATAAATGTGGGTAAAAGGCAAAGGCATAACATAACTGACCCCAGACTTTATATATATTACATTGATTATTAATACTTTATTTTTATGTCTGAATCTTTTCTCGCATTTATAATTGAAATATCTTCAAAGGGCAACTTGCGTGAAGTTTACGTTACCCATTCAGATGATAGATTTATTGAACGCGTTGCAGCTAAGTCGGTGGACTCTTCAACATAGCCAGGAACTTATATTACGTTAAATAAACACGTAACAACCCTAAAAACGTTTTATTTTTAAAATCTAGACATCGTCACGTGTTCTTTATCTTGAAAACCTATAAATGCAGCCCGTGAACGCATAGTTACAAAAAATATAATTATGTTCTACACTGCATCTAAAATTACTTTAATCTAAAACAACTTTGATTAATGGGTCCATATTATTTGGCATTTCAATAGTTCAAAGGCATATTACGTACAACACCAGCCAATTTACGATATCTCTTATAACAGAATGACACAATATAGAAATATTCTCGATTAAAATAACAAACGTCTATTATTGCTTATCAGTTTAGTAAATTGATTAGTACACGTATAATATTGCTTATGATTTCGATAAGTTTAAGTAATTTGTCGCCCATTTTAACAGGGGCAGTGAGCCTCATCAGTATAGGAGCACCTATCCTTGGTGTTATCTTCACGTTTGCCATGACAATAATTGTTCCTAGAAAAGCTAGCGTTATATAAATGAATTATAAGCGATTAAATATAATATTGCTTTTGGTTTCTTTAATCATTTGTAATCTTTCTCTACTTTCTCTTTTAAGTGCAGCTACAATTGTAGTATGAAGACCCACCATTAAAGCAGCGTCCAAAAGAAAAAAGAGCATTATTTGGAGTCCGCAAAATGTATGCGAAAGAAATACAATATCATTATTATAGCATTTTGATGCGGTGTAAGCCATAAACTATCTAGTAGTGTGCGATAAATTATGTCTTTACCGGGTTTGATCGCGTTGTTTTATTGAAACCTCAACGCTTCAGAAACTTGGCAGTGGTCGTGACATAATGTACCGCAATGTGCAAGGGTTGTGGAAACCAATGACATACCTATTAATTTATTTAAAAAGAAATTAAAAATATTCTGATTAACAATGTTGTTAAAATAATGGTAATTCGATATTCTGTTTCATAGTTTGTCGCATACACCAAAATATGTGGGTAAAAATGAATCATCAGCTTACTGTTTTATTTTTAAATTAAGTTTATTAATTTAGCTTTAGTAGCCAAGCCAAAATTGTTTTAAAAATACATGATACTTCCCAAAACAGTTAAAGTTCCGGCAACCATGCGATCATTCATTTTAATAGGTAGATACTTTTTAAGCTGCAGTGCAAAATGCATGTTAGTGTCTATAATAATATGAAAATGTTGGTGTCGCAAATGCCGAGAAAAGACAAACGCACCAGTGCTAAAAGATCAAATGGCAAAGACGACAGGCAATCATTCATAATTGACTTAAACTTATTTTTAATCATATTAAAAATGTCATGATTTGTACGTTGTGACTGCATTGCATTAATTGTTAATTTTTAATAATATTTTCATAATTAGAAGCTCTAAAATTGACGGACTTCTTAGTGCAATTTGAAAAACAAACGTTAGCCGCCTATTTGATCGATTCTATCAGTGAATGATTGTCAGCGGTCTCACCAGTCAGAATGTTGTTAATCAGTGCCTGTTCACCAGACATTTTAAGCCAAACAGTAGGTATACAAGATTACAATGTCAGACTCACCACTTCGCTCGTTAGACAGTTGATAGTGGTAGGAGGAACTGCGCGCGCGGGTGGTGGCGGAGGGCGCGGGGAGCGTTGCCCGTCCGAGGGTGTGGCCCCACGGGCTGGAGTCATGGGGTAGCCTGGTGGAATACACGCAATCTTTTACGTGTTAAACTATAATAATAATAATAAATATCCTTGGACATTTCACACAACGCCATCTCGTCCCAAGCTAAGCAACTTAATTGTGTTATGGTAACGAGATGGATGATAAACTACTTAAATACATTTTTTTTTTGTAAATACATATTATTATAGATAGAAAGCACCCAGACCCGGAACAAATACTTGTAGGGTGTACAAATACTTCATCCGTACGGGGATCGAACCCGCGACATGCTGCGCTGCGTTATCTGCCTTGTCATTTCCTTTTATCGGCTCTTACGCCACCCTCAGGATGGAATGGGGTGGTGACACTATGTATTCTAAATGCGTTACCATACGAAAGGCTGCCTATTCATAATACGCAAAGACACTGATCCATGCTATTGTGGGTAAATAGCTAGAGAATAGCTAGCCGTAAGAAAGGGAAAACTTGAATCGAAACCCTGTGCCAACCCTGGCCAGCGTGGCAGAGTAAGCTAATTACCCTCCCTGTTATGTGGGGAGGCCCGACTCAGCAGTGGGTCATTTATGGGCTGAGTAGTAGTAGTAGATAGAAAATCCCCTGTGCCAAATCGGTTCGCACAGCGTAGCGGTAGGTTCATTAGACCAATTTTCTCCATTGTACTGGAGGTGGATTGGCTTAGCAGCGGGCATTTCAATATAGTAACCGAATAGTACAGAATAGAATAGTGTCCGGGTTTAGGATAGGAACCCCAGCGGTATACCCTCACACGACACGCCTGGGGCGCCACAGGTTCGCGTGAACGCAGTCTACTGTGACGCCCCGCCCGCTACACGGTCAAGCGACTAACAAAGGGCGTCCTGGGCAACTGGGACACCCTCAGTCAATGAGGCTTTCGTCGATGGCTGGTCCCCAGACCCGTCACCGGCCTCTATGGCGGGGGTAGGAGGTGGGCGTAGACTGCGGCGCGGGTCAGCTAGCGCATCCTCCTCCCTGACCCGCTCCGCTGCGTCCTTCTGCGACATAACGGCCTCGCAGAAGGAGGCCCCCGCTTCCCATGCCTCCTCGCTGTCGAGCATCCGTCTGATTAAGCTCGACAGCGAGAGGACTCGTGCTCTCGATCGCCCAGGTGGTACACTCCTCCACCGAGTGGCGCGCTATATCGGCTGGCGCGACACACACGTGGCTCGGCTCCGGGCCTGCGATTTGATACAGGTACTTACCAAAGCAGCCATGCCCGGTAAGCACCAGCACCAACCTGTAGGATAGCGTACCCATCTTTCCAGCGTGGCAAAGTAGGCTAATTTCCCTCTATGCATTTGCAGGAGGCCCGACTCAGTAATGAGTCATTTTTTCGTATTCATATTTTTTTATGAATAGTAAGTAAGTAGAAGGGCTGAAATGAATAGAAAAAATGCGTTGTTTCAATATTTCCAGCTCAATTGGTCTTATACGCCTTACCTTGTTCGCTACTACTGGATTCAGTGAAGCTCGGGGTACCCTCGGTCCAAGTTGGAGTAGAGCCCTCGACCGACGCGGGAGGAGTCCAGCACACACTGAAACGTTTCGGCAAAGAATGGACATCAGAACCAAATTTTCACCACAGGATATACAATCGAAAGAGATGATGTTTTGGATGTTATGCTAAATATGACGTAAATTCATCAGTCTTTTAACCTGTAGCTGTATGTTTGCAGTTCGTGTGGTGACGGATTTAGAATATATAGTGTCACTACCCCATTCCATCCGCAGGGTGTAGTAAGAGTCGACGAAAGGGAATGAGAAGGCCAAACACCTAAGCCGCCACAAAATTTCAACCGCTAGTGCGTACAATCATGCAATGAAATGCATATTAAACTGGAAAAGCGGCAGGCCGCGCGGTAAGCCGCCTCTGCGGTTCAACCGCTAGTGCGTAAGGAGGCTAAGAGAAGGAAAACTTGAAACCCTGTGCCAACCCGTATGGCCAGCGCAGCCCAGTAGGCTCCCTGTAATGGGAGGATCGTTTGTGGGCTGATTAATAGTAGCATTCTGGCAACAAAACGCCTGAACCTTGTATATGGAAGTCACAATTATAGGTTACAATCGACTTGGCTTTTAGTTTACTTTTCATATTAAACAACGGTTGTCTTCGTAAAAATAGCATACAACGCGAGTGTTCATGAATGACAGTCATATGCCGAGGTACAGAATGGAAGGATTTTAACCAATACCAATCTCCGCGATTTAAAATAAAACAATTGTAAAAAGAAGATTTGTGAATGAAGTATTAATTAAAAAAAAATGGATTTCACCTGGCCTCGTTGCTCCGCGCGCTGCTAAGAGCTGCCGGTGTCAATGCCAAAGATGACGCCGAGGATGTGGTCATCACGCTTGCCGCACTAGATGCTCCACGGCGTCTGCCAGACGCACTCGACGAAGTAGTCGACGACGAGTTGGTCCGACTCGTGCGTGGCGGGTGTGTCTCCTCAAACGGCGGTGGAGGGGTCGAGCAGCAGGACAGTGGGACTCCGGCTGGTGGAGAGCTAGCGTTACTACTGGTTCTAGCCAGACTTTTAGGTATCAAGTCTAAGAAAAAGGTAAAATCGATACGTCCAGAACTACTGAAAATCTAAGCTAATTACTTTTTAAAGTTGCAATTATGTCAAAATGTGTTCTTTAGCACATAATACATGATGACTATAAATCAAGCTTATAACTTATTGAACATTACTACAATTTAGAGAAGTGGTATTTGTAAAACGCAGAACTGTAAGCTAGTTAAAAATATATAATGAATTCATTCATTCACAAAGCTCGAATAAAATATTACTAAGCAACCATAGGTAAAATACATATGTAAATGCAGACAAGAAGATGAAAAAGTAAGCTTCGCAACTACACAGCATAGCATAAAACCAACACAACGACCGACAAGGAATACAAATACGGCAGTCAAGAAAATCACAACACATTCTATGACGAAAATCATCTATCTACGTGCTAACAAACTCTACAGTTGGGATAGTTGGCGTTCAGCCTTAAAAAAATATGATGTAAACTTCATTCTCTATAGAGCAATTTCCGGACTTCATTTCTTCAATTATTGGATCCCGATTGTAAAGGTGAAATTTTAGTCTTTATTTCCGTTTACAATATTTCTTCAACGTCTAGTTTCATTCTTATAATGCTTTTTTTATCAGATTTATTTTTAATGCTACCTTTCTTTTTTTGTCGCGGTATTTTATTCGGCGTCCTTGTTAAATCCGTTTCTGAGAACCTTTTAATTTTCTCATGAACATTTCCACTGATTGATGTAGAGACGGTAGGATTTACAAGAGTTGTTGATAGAGAGAAGTGTCTTTTATCTATAATGGAAGACGAATTCCCATGTTTGTATATAATAGGTTCGAACTTCTGTTTTCTTTCTTTTACCAATGCTGTATCCCAATTTTGGCCGGACACTTTGCTGTCCTGTGACGAGAAAGAGCTACGTCTTGAACTGTCCGAATCAGATTGAACTTTCAAAATATGTTTCTGAAATATATCAATATTGGTTTTGGCCTTCTTATGGCACACAATTTCATCTTTTGCTATGCCTTCTGTATATGTTCGTATTTCAACTTTTGGCTTATTTTTCTTCACAATTTCTAATTTATTTCTATCTCGTTTTGATTGGTTGAAATTAAATTTCTTTGATAGGCCTGATAATACGATTCCTGGTATGGAGTCATTCTTTTCAAGAACATGAGACCTTTGTTCTTCTTTACGTTCTATAGATTTATCTGAGTAAATCTTATCAATTTTTTTTAAGGATTTGCCTGCAGATATGAGGTCTGAGGATTTCACGTTATGTACACTGACTTTCTCGGAAGCTACCGGAGAATTTGACTTACTCTTGGATTTTCTAGAAAATTTGTCACCAATTTGTGTGACAACATTTTTCATAATTTCAGAAGGACTTTTTGACGGTCTACCTTTAATTCTTACGTCGTCTGCTTCAGGCACTTCTTGTATAACAATTATCTCCTCACTACTTGATTCAGTCAACGAAGTATCGTCGTAATCACCTGAATCTAAGTGTTCTCTTAAAACTTTATCAATGTTGAATCTAGCCATCATACTAGTTTGAGATATCAAACTGTTCGTTGGGTGCGAGCGTTGTGTAATGCTATCGGCTTCGTCAACGTAATCTAGGAAGGGGTTAGATGCTACTAACTTAGTAATTTTCACAGAAGTCTCTGACATAGCTGGCGGGATTTTACATGCAGAAGGTTCTTTAAATTTAAAATCATGCCCATAGAAGCAGAAATCGTCGTCACTGCTAGTGATAGGTGTTTGCGGTGGTATGTCATTGACGGATATGTCTAAGTTGGGATAGTCACCTTTGGCGTCAAGACTAGATGCTTGAGAGCTGCCTCCTCCACGCTTTGACTTTGGAGAACATCTAGGAGGAACGGGCGGCGGAACTCTCTGCTTCTGAGAGCCTTTCAACACAGCTGGGAATGCTACGTCGGGTTCCGAAGTCGCAGAGCTCGACAGAGCAGATGACACAGTCACCTTAGCAGCGGTGGCCACGGGCGAAGTCACTGATGTAGGCGTTATATGCGCAGTGACGTCAGACAAAGATACTGGCGATCGACAAAAACGCTCATCATTTTGTATAGGTTTATTATTAATATCGAGATACATATATATATATATTTTGTAAACAAAGGATTTGGCACATTACATTAGAGTATCACAACAACGTTTGAAAATTTGTGTTCAAAATGGAAGCGTAAAGTTACAGACGGGTTAATTATCATCGTAGTATAATTGTAATTAAATGTCCAAAATAGCGTGTTTATATTTATATTTTTTAGATGGAGCTTGACCGTTCAAGGCATCGTATTTTTTATTGGTGCATCAAATATTTAATTAACGAGATGTTGAAAAAAATTACGTCATGCGAAGTGTAGGAAGTTAAAAAAACATAAAATGGTACGGAATACCCAATAGAAAAAGTTCCAATAGGTCACGGCAGCGTGAAAAGAGAGAATTAACATGAACATATGTTTGTTTTGTGTCATTGCTTCTTTTACGCAACTAACAGCCGACTTGTAGCAAGGGAGCTTATGATACCAAAACCATATTTTTGAATACACAAGCAGCACACAGCACTATTGCTTCAATGTATGGGTTGATAAAAATATCAAGCAGTGATGACGCCATTTCCAATAGTTTAAGCTGCTAATTATAGAAGCGGCTACGAGTATCATCACCAGCTGCAACATAATACAAACTGAGGCAATGATATCGTAACAAAACCGAAACAAATCAATTTGGATTCAAACTAAAATAAAATATATTGTAGTGCGCTCCTTGCTACACTCTTTGGCCTTTATGTCAAATGAAATGTTCAATTGTGTTTGGGTAATGCATAGAACTGTTCTGAACGACTGCTGTCATGGTAATGAGTACATAGATAACGACACATTGTGATATCCGTCACGACCTCAAAATTCCTATTCTGATGTTCTACATAATTGGTTTATACCTCCCCAAGTTATTTTGTTTAAGTTTATACTCCTGGGTTCAAATGTGAACTGCAAACGTCAGACAACTCTACTGAAGTTGGTTAATGGTTACCCAACATAATAAATTTCGTAGTAGCCGATGTGCTCAAGATCAATAAAGTGTAAATTTTGCTCCCACTTATCTGTTAGGGATGTAATAAAATAAATATAGGCAATGAGCTGTGAAAGTAAGCAGGGTGTATTATTAAAATGCGTTTAATTTTAAAAATAGAACCCAGGCTATATTTAAACAACAAAAAATCCTCTATGGATATCCGATCGTGAATAAAAGGAAACTGGGTATTTAAAAAAAAACATTATTCATTCCTAGCCTGGTATTAAACACCCTGCATTAACACACTATCCAATACTCTCTTAAAATAATCTTAATCTTGGAAGTAAGGTCATATGCCAAATTAATTATTATTAGTATGTTTAATATATGAACAGCAGATATTCAATAATATAGGAAACATTTAATTCATCAATCAAATTAATATCAAAACTATCAGTAACAGCAATATTCTTAATCGAATGCAAAAATACGTTTTCAATATTTTGTTTTGTTTGCATGATATATTTGAGGTCGCGACTTGTACACACAATAAATAATTCGCATCTTTGCAAGACCAACGTGTCATCTTAAAATCCACATTTCTACAGGAAACTTCTCAACTATAAAAGCAAGGATTAAAATAGAATTAATTATTGTTTGTAGATGCCACGTTGTTTTGCCAAGAAGCAAATTGTACAATCATTGCACATGTAGCAAACAACAGTATAGACCACAAAACGACATTCATCCTCACCTGCCTTAGCATTGGCAACGCCACTTGAGCTGGCACCCCCTATCCGTTAGGCAGCGTGAAAATTAGTGATCCATTAGTAATTACAACACACTTCTAAATTACCACACAAGGCTTAGCATGAGACGATAGACTGCCTCGTTGGTCTAGTGGTTAGATGTGCCGCCTTTGGATCAACGGGTCCCGAGTTCGATTCCGGGGTCGGACAAGTGTCTTTGTCTAAACCAGAGGCACTGGCTCCGAGTCTGGGTGTCATTTCTATCTATAATATGTATGTATTTACAAAAAAAAATGTATATAAGTAGTTTATCATCCATCTTGTTACCATAACACAAGCATTAAGTTGCTTAACTTGGGACGAGATGGCGTTGTGTGAAATGTCCAAGGATATTTATTTATTTATTTATTAATAAGTATTATTATAGACAAATTTCTTGTGCAGTTTTGTCGATCTTTTTTAGAAATACCTTTCGCGCGTGACATCTCATTTCACCAGATATATTAAGCTAACTTTAAACTATCTGTAATATCTGCTATCTGTTTAAACTGAACCTTTTGCAGTTACATAAATTCATTCTAATCTTGTTGGTAAAATACTATCGGATAAGGGCTGAAAGAGTAGGGTTTCGAGTCATAAATCGTCATAGTAATCTTTATTTCAACTGGTACTAATAAATGGAATCAGAACTTGTAAAGCTGTTGCTTATATTTTGTTAAAAGTAGTTTCATTCATTCAGATGATGGTCTTTAGATGTAAAAGAGATTTTATATGCCAATGATGTCTTAGGTTTTCACGGTATTTGCAAATTGCAGGAAATCACTACCAGCTAATTCTAATCTAATACATACATAAAATTCTCGTGTTACGATGGTTGTTATTGAACTCCTCCGAAATGGCTCGACCGATGTTCGTGAAATTTTGTGTGCATATCGGTTGTCTAGGAATCGGACAACATTTATTTTTCATACCCCTAAATGTTTAGGTAGGTCTACCCTACATATTTTTATTGACAAAAATTTTTGTTTTTTTTTTCTAAAATACATACAACCTTAAATGTTCACCCCTCTACGATCGTTTTTAATAGCGATATTTATATGGCAAAACAGCGTTTTCCGGGTCAGCTAGTAATATTATAATTTCTAAATGTTACTGAACGAACAAGTATTATGCAGCAATTTGAAAATAGCTATTTCATACCATCTATTTAAAAAGTGTCGAAAGTTTGTTCCTCTTTAAGTGGGTGGTTTAATCCTCTTTAAGCTCGTAAGTGTGCCTCTATTTACTTTGCCTCACACCGTTTGAATTTGAAAAATCTTAGTGTACAGCGCCAAAGAAATCGAACGCAAATATTATTTGATTATAGACTGGCAGGTACGACGGTACATAGCAGCGCCGCGCCGGCTGAATAAAAAAAATGAAATTAAATGAATTACTATTACAATACATTTTCATATTCGCGAAAATGTTTCTAATGTAAATACGAGTTTTTAGTTGTTTTATTATTAGATACTATTTAATTCTTAAATAAGATTATTAGATACTATTTAATTCTTAAATAATATTATTAGATACTATTTAATTCCTATAAAATATAAGAAGACTTTTATTTTCTCATAAAGGGTGATGAAAAGTAGAGTGTATCATTTGGGCGCAAAATATTTTTGGCTCGGGGACGTACTTTGAATCCCTCGCTATGCTCGGGATCCTACTCTAGAGTCGCTCACCTCATAAAAACTTAAAACTTCGTAAATACGAGGGTGAATCAAAAAATTCTTGGAATAAATATTAAAAAATGCAAAGATTTAAATAATAATATTTTATTTTTCTACATAATCTCCCTCCAATGCAATGCATTTAGAATAACGCGTTTTTAACTTCCTTATTCCTTGTGAAAAAAAATTATTTTCTTGACTCTCCAAAAAGTCCTCTACGGCAGCTATAACCGCGTCATTATCGTGAAATTTTGTTCCACGAATTTCCTCTTTTAATTTTGGAAATAAGTGAAAATCACTTGGGGCTAAGTCCGGAGAATATGGTGGGTGGTCAAGGAGATTGAAGCCAGCACAGCGGATTGCGTTGAGCGCAACTTCCGATCGATGGGCAGGAGCGTTATCTTGAAGGAACAACACGCCCAACGACAGTTTTCCACGACGTTTTTCTTTAATCGCTTCACGCACTTTCGGGATTAAATTTGCATAATAGGGTCCAGTTATCGTCTGGCCTTTTGGCATGTAATCAATAAAAAGGATTCCTTCACTATCCCAGAACACAGAGGCCATAACTTTGCCAGCGGAAGGAGCAACTCGAAATTTCTTAATGGATGGAGAGGATGGTCGTTTCCAAGACATGCTTTGTCTTTTAGTTTCAGGATCAAAATGGTGGACCCACGTTTCATCCATGGTGACAAGACGACGGCAAAAATTATCCGAATCACGCTGGAACATTTCGAGATTACGCTTGGAAATTTCCAAACGTCGCTTTTTGTTTTCGTCGGTTAACATTCGTGGCACCCATCTTGCAGACACTTTTTTGAACCCCAGTGAATCAATTAAAATGGATTGAACGCTACCAAAAGATATCTTTAGGATCTCAGCTATATGTTTTATAGTCATTCTTCTGTCTTCCAAAACCAGATTCTCAACCTTTTTGACATTTTCTTCTGTAACGGAGGTTGAAGGCCGCCCAGAACGCGGGTCATCTTTACAGCTTGATCTACCTCTTTTAAATTCAGCCACCCAGTACGCAACCGTAGAATAGGGTACAGCATCACCCCCTAATGTCTGCTGAATGTCCAAAAAAATTTCCTTCGTAGACATTTTTTTCAAACTGAGATATTTTATCACCGCACGTAACTCACTTTTATCCATAATTTTGACTTTTTAGCAACTCGTTGCACAAAAAAAATTATTACATGCGAACGAAATGACAAAAACAAGTGACAGTCTGCATAAATATAGTGTGATAGACACTCTTTAATTTGAATATCGAACTTGATCCAAAAAGGTTTCATATATATGCACTTCTAAGAACTTTTTGATTCACCCTCGTATATTACTTTGCTCCCTTGTGATACAATCTAGTATTCGGGGTCAGTGACGAAATCTAGTTGCATAAAAGAAATAACTAAAAAAACGGGTAATTTTTCGACTAGAAAAGATAATGAAAATTCCTAGGCAAAACATGGCTTTCCTAAACTTATTTGTGCTTAACTCTCGAATACAAATTTCATTTAATATCTTAAATCAAATCATACATATCTAATTTAATATGAATGAATATGGCAAGTAACTGGGTATTGCGGGGTAAGTTTTCAGTAATAAAACAATATATTATTCGAACAATTCTCATTTATTACCACATTATATACAAAAGAAATTTGGTCATCAGCTCAAGCGATGTACACTTAACCTATACAATATTAATACAAACATGTAGTGAGTACCTATGCTCAAAAGCAGAATACAGTCCTACCTAAAACAAATTTCGTAATAGGAATAAAACGTAAGTAGATTTATTAAAATACAAGCAAATACGGAAATCTTTACATTTAATTTGTGCCACAACTAAAGTAGTAAATTTATTATTATAGTTCATACCACGCGCGTCTGTAGGAATCGTTAGAAACTAACCAATAATAATGAATTTCGATACTAACCCCAGCATAGCACCCTTCCGCGGTTTCCCCGTAACGAATAACAAACCCACGGGTAATATTTTTATACAGACAGATTTTTGTACCAAATATTATATTTGTGCTATTAGTTCCCCTTTCCGAGTAACATTTTCTGGCTAAAAAATCAATATCTTTGCCATGGTTCTAGATATCGTGTGAAGTAATCTCAGATGACATATTAATTTCACAAATAGATTAATTAGGTTGGATTAAAACGATAACCCATTATTATGTTAAAGCGTTGGATCTTGTTGCAAACGCGTGCTATGAAACCAATCACAGTAAACAAATCAGTCTATTGTATAAAATAAATTCCATCGCTGACTCACTAATAATAACTTTCAATAATAAATAACTAATAAAAATAATATAGTCGATAAATTTTTTGATCGATAAACCACTTAGGAAGGATTCCACGGAAATGTTACCAAGTGAGATCTTATGATGTTTTGGAGAGGGTATGGGATCGATTGGATTTATATGCATAGCAACAATGTCGTACGCTAGTTTTATACGAGCATTATCAGTTAGTTGAAAATCGTATCTGTTACGAATTCACCATAAGCTAAATTTGACTACAGCCGATCGCGAATATTCATTTAATTTAATTTTAAATTTTTAACATTGGACGAATTATAAAAAACGTCAGGTAAATATTTTTAATCAATGCAGATATAGAAAATCCATATACTTTCGTTCCCACTACAAAAACAGACAAACCCTTAAAATATATCCCAAAAACACTCATAAATTTATCATTTCCATACCAAATAACGTAATCTCAAATTATATTGCATGTCAATCAACCAGGTTTCATATGGGAATGATATTCACAAGCGCAATTATAAAAAAATGGATTGCTTACGTACATTGATATAAAACACAAAATATAGCATGTAATTGAAATTATAATTAAAATTGAAAAGTATAGATGACACTTTTATTGTAATCTAAGACAAAATTACATTTATTGTCTGACGGTGTAACAAAAGGAAACTGCCCGCCAAATATACTTTAACCTCATAAAAGAACTAACCTTGTACATTCACTTTTCATTTAATAATACGTTACAGACAAAAATCTTAAAGGACAGACTAAACTATTTGTGTTAACTGCCCCAGGACGCATGTGTTTGGGAATGACTGAACGTAAAGACCAATTTAGCGTTTGTAGAAAGATTGGAGGTGGGGTTTCATGAGCCCTTGGCTGAACATTTAATGTTAATCAACTCATTGCGCAAAACTTCTGTGTTAGTACAATCAAAATTAATTTTAACCAAATTCGAATGCGCTTTGACTGTTTGTTTCCTAGTCGAAAGTTTTTACTTTTGACTGGTTTAGAATTTTTCCTGCAAAATATCAAGCGACACTACTACTATTTCACTTTGATATTTAGGCAACATTTCTACGAAATAATGCATCATTCTCGCACCTTGCTGTCCATTTCAAAGAAATGGGTAATGGTAAATTGAACATGCTACTAGACGTTCGTGTAGATGTTTGTTTGATTTCTAAAGACAAAAGAGATTTTAATAAAGAAATTACTTACTGTCGGACAATTTACGGATCCTGCGGAGCCTAACAAATGATTTGGCCGAAAACTGAGTGTCAAGTAAGTAATTTTATTATTATAAACTCAAGGATTGGTTAAATGTTTGTGACAATGAATAATACATATCGCTTTGGATAGGCGACTTTTTTACCTTTAAAGACATACATAGTCACAGTATTCACAAGTATCAACTTTTTCGACAAAATGCTAATAATATAAGCTACTGATTCTATAAAGACTACGCTCACAAAAAAGGGTACAATCGATTTGTTGATTTGATTTTATTACGTGCATTTTTACATTGCCAGCACAGTCGTACAATATTGTCGACAAATTGATATGTTTAGCGACTTCTGTCTCAAACAATAAGTTTAGTAGACAGAATATATTGTCATATCTTCTAATTGACATAAACCGTTGCATTTTGAAGCCAAGCAATAAAGCTGGGTTCATTAATATGTTCATGATTCCCATGCGTGTTTAAATGAAGTGTCGAAATGCCGTACCAATATCAATATCGAAAATAATATCGACTATTAGATAAAAAGACCGCGCGACCATAACATTAACTTAAAATAATATTCAAGCCGCACTTCATCACCTAGGATGAACATACAAACGCTTGGGAGTCGTATCTTCAATCAGCCGGTGGCACCACGATGATGGTACTGCCGCTATCTTTCCCCATGTATATCTCAGCCTTATCCAGCGTCTTTATGTAAACGATTTCCTTGATCACTTTCTCCGAGTCGGAGTCACGGAGGCGCAATGCCGACTCGGAATCCTTAATGTGTTCGTCGCCGTTCAGTTGTACTACCGAGACGTGCTCGTGCGTCTGCACGTCCATGTCCCTCAGGACCGGAGACTCTTGCGTCACGTACACCGTTTGAGTGGAACGCACTTTGCGGAATCTCATATCTTTGGGCAAAGTTGACGCGTCCCTGGGTTCCAAAGTGGGCGTCGCGCTTCGTCGATGACTGGAGGACATGCTTTTCGGCAGAGTATTGGCGTTTTCCGTGTTCGTGTCGTGTACGCTCTCCGCCTTGTCAATGCCGAGGAACTTCTTGAACTTCTCAATGAACGTCGGCGATTTGGCGCGGTTGAGGCTGTTCGATAGCCTCTCGTGCGATTGCTCCTTGGAGCTGACCTCCTCTATCCTCTCCGGTATGTTGGACATGCTCTTGTGTTTCTCTAGAATGTTCGATCGTCGTTTCCATTTCGAGTCCTCGTCCTCGTCGTCTATGAAGGGTATGTCTTGGAGGTTGTTCTCGTTGCGCGTGTCGACGGCGGCGTCCTTCAGTATTTTCACGACGGGAAAGCTGGTAGCGCTTTCGACGTATATATGCGGGACACTAGTGCTAGTGTTGTCCGTCTGTATGCCACTGTCGGCGAGGCTGCCGTTGATGTGGGAGCTGCCGGCGCCCGTGCTCAGCACCTTGGCCAGTTGGTCGGATAGCGACTCCATCCGCTCCTGGATAGACGTACTGTACACGTTTTCGACATAGGAGGTGCCGGGCGCGGGCAAGTTGGACGTATCGAATTCTATCCTCCGCGGGTACGTGCCCAGGCGGTCCCTGTCTATGATTTTGAGTCGATCCGACAGCACCGAGGGGTACTCGGTGGTCTGCGGGTGCCTCTGGTTCCAAGTGGATATGGTAGTATCAGTAAAATCGCTCATACTGGATCTCACGGAAGACCTAGGCGATAGTCTGTACTGTCTCAGTAACTCAGGATTGTAATCTTTGATCGGCTTACCGATGTAGTTACGTCCTGCGTAAGAAAGCCCATTATCAATCGTTTGGCTGTTTTGGTACATTTCAGTTTATTTTGCTTCCCCCGTCGACAAACCATGCGTGAGAGATGATGACTCGACCAACACCGTTAGCACATGTAAACACATCACAGATCTTTTTTGTAAACAAACGGCAACGTATGCGCGGTAAAACAATGGAAAACAAGTCTAATTACTAAAGGGGTAAGGGGCAAAACATCTAGTTTGGGGTATCAAACACCTGGTAGGAAGGGGAAGGGGATAAAATAAACTGAAATGTATAATAATATATAGGTACCAACATAATTCACGCATTCAGTGTTAGGATAGAATCGGGGTTAGACTACTTTATAATGGTTTATAATAAAAATAACATGTTAATTCTAAAGCTAATGTTAGCTGCGGTAGGTATTGTAGCATTCAGTAAAGCGAGTTAAGCGATTGTTTAAAAATAAAGGTAGGTCAAATTCATAAGGGATCGGTTCTTAAACGCAGTAGTCAAATTCAATATTGAGTTTAATAAATATACAGGGTAACAAAAACCCTATAACAGGGTAACATTAACGAAAAGATCGATAAGATTACTGATACAGGTGATATGCACAAAATTTCAGGAAAATGAAAGCAACTTCATTTTCGTGATATTTTGGTCACTAATACTGACGAAAGCGTCTTTACTTGAGAAATAAGCACAGGCAACCACCATATTACGAACTGCTATTATTATATGCTGTTGCTTTTAGGGTTTTTGTTACAGTCTGTATAGCCAAAAACGCAACGCGTGCCTGCGCTGTGACAGTGAAGCACAGGTAATAAACGCATTCACTTGTTTAAATTATATCGCTCAGCTTTCTTTTACTGATAGAAAAACCAAATGGTCGTTACTCTCGTACCTGGTGTATCCATCTCCTCCTGCGGTCTGGTAGGCTTGGTGATGCTCTTCCTCTTCGACGGAGAATGCTTCAGCGCTGTTAACCATATATCTTATATGAGTATGCGAGGTTTTGTAGATAATAACATTTGCGCGCAATCATTTTGTGATTTACACTTGGTATTATTATATTGTTTTATACAACAGAAGATAAGTCAAAATATGGTTGTGTCAGTTTCACACTGAGCGACTATCTTTAAGATTATCACATTATGATTACATACAAATGTTAGTTTATTGATCTCTTACTCAACATTATACTAGCCCGATAGAATAAATAAGGGCCATTTAATTCAGGCGCATTTATGGTTAACACAAATAAAAATGACATATTTTTTTATTAACAAAACCGCCGTTTCTCAAATTCATTAATGGAACTCAGCTCTTTGAATTTTATTATTAAATACATTCGTCGAAAAACTGCCAATGGTTTTCGTAAGAGATCAACAATTTGAATCAACCAAATTAACATACAACTCAGCTCACTAAATGAAAAGCTGCTGAAAAATAAAAGACAGCGTGTGCGCGCTCGTAGCGTTGCAAATTAATATTTAAATCAATATTACAAAAGCTTACTATGTTCGTATATGATAAGACAAGTTCCATACATATTACGGAAATGACAGCCGAAATATATTACGACAGTTACGACGCTTCGATGACTCAAATTATTCAACGTCAATCGTACTACAGAAAACACACACACTAATAGATGTTTAATCGAAGAAGAACGTTACAACTAGACGCCATTGGCTATGATAGAATAGTTTTTTTTTATTCAAACAAATACTATCTTTAATCACTGCATGTGCATCAGACATAAGTGACGTCATTTCAACTAGATACTACAACGCTTTTGAACGTAAATAAAACCATTATGTTGATAAAAAAGTTTAAGAAATAACGTCACAACTCGACAAACTCAAACAGTTAACGGTAATGTAGACTTAGTAAAAAAACAGAACGTGCTTTGATCGAAAATATTTGTCCTAGTAAAACCACACACCAATAGTGGGTACTAACTACGATAGAGGGGGGGAAAAATGACCGTGAGCTCTGTAGTTGGAGCCACTAGCTATGGTATAGGAAGGGTAACTACAACAGTGCCAAACTTAACAGGGGGATCGTTATAAATTTTGCATAAACTCATATATAGTCACGCTATTCTTTGCTCGTATCGGAAATTGCATTCCCACACTCAAATTTTATTATAGTGCATGATACACAAATACAACGTACACATTTTGTACTGTGCATGCAATATACAGGGAGTCAATATGTACTAAAACATTTACAACGATCCCCGATGGCACACAACACATGATACTTCAACTCGGAAACACTGATATGCCAAAAGGGCTCAATGGAAAATGGGGTAGACACAAATAGGACGTGGTCACATCGTCATGCGTTCAAAGACCCCCGTAAACAGCCGGAACTTACTCAGACCTCCACGAACCCGCGCGAGTAGCCGATTACGGACCATTTGTGGTAAAAAATTGGAAAAGAAAACACAAATATTATTTTCCTGGCTCGCAAAAAATTTGTCTTGGGCGTGCATGATATGTCAGTATCATCATGCTTGTATTGCATTCAAACAAATCAATTATACATCAAAAGTAATAAAAAATAAGGTGTCTAATTACATGCCTGATTATAATTGCGTTGAACCAAAAATTAGTAAAATAAAAAACAAATATATTTTAGTAAAATTAAATCACTTTACTCAGCTAACGCCTACAAAAGAACAGGTCGGGTGTTGGTGTACACTGTTCACACTGTATATGTCTGCAAAATTGAACTAATTAGACTTTGCATTGTCTGAATTGGAATATTGCATTAACACGACAGGGGTAGCCAAGCTGGATATCAAATTTGTGTTCAGCGGCTGACGTCACAAATCAAGTGACACTCACCAGCCGCGTATCCCACCAACACCCACCCACAAACAGAAAAATAAACACGACCACACAATTATATACATCCAACTATAAACAATATCCCGGCAGTACCTATGTAGCTCGTCACTAGTGTTCTGAACTTGCGGTGATTTCCTTTAATCTCGGGGAGGTCCACTGAACAATTATAATTAACACTTTAAGTAAAGGTTACGTAGTATAATCCTTTGATTTGGATACCTATTCGTCGTATGCATTTGTATTTGTATACATATAGGGCGTACTACAAATTAAAGGTAATTTTGAATATCGTTAGGCCAGTAACATCGTATACTAATTGCAATAAAACCGTTCCTTCATTATTTCATAAAATTTGATATACATATTAATTATTATATTATACTATATGTATTTGTACTATGTAAATGAATATGTACTCTTATATTTTTGTAGAGTAACATTAACATTACAGTAACTTAAGAATGTTCCCCATTATTATTAGGGTAACCTAATTAAATTTGAATGCGGTTGTTACACATAAATACAACAGGATTTAGTTTTATTAAAAACATCAACGTAACTGTTAAGACTCTTTATTATTTTTTAGGTATTGATATTTATTAACGACGTCCGATTCCGAAATTTGATCGTTTTAGACAGGATAAATAACGCAAAGCGCAGAAAGTATTGATTACTAAACTAGTTTGTGTTTCTAAATAATTGGCCAAAACATTTTTAAAGCACTGCGGTGCATGCTAATTTTATGCTTAATAAAGAGTCTTCACAGCACGTCTAATTAATAACTTACACAGCTCCCCCTAGGGATTAGAACATGTACAATTTGCACACATAATTAGCATGATATACATGTATATGTGAGATCAAAGACGTATATTCAGACGTATATTTCTATTTAACGTTAAGCTGAACCCATTCCATAGCTTTACTTGATGACAAAGCTTTTAAAGAAATGTATTCTTCTTCTCAGCCCATAAACGACCCACTGCTGAGGGTAATTAGCCGACTGTGCCACGCTGGCCAGACATATGCATTGGTTGGCATAGGCATAAAAATCGGTTTTGAGTATGTTCTTTACAAACATACATTCATACAAATACCCGACTAGGTGGACGAATGACCTTGTAACGGTCGCTAGAAGCTGGTGGCTGCGGTCTGCACGAGATCGTGCGTTGTGGAAATGTATGGAGGAGGCCTATGTTCGGCGGTGGACCTCTGTGGCCGATAAATAGATAGATTCATACAACTCTATAATATTAGTATAGAACATTGAGAACTGTCTGAAGCTATTAATCGATAATCCTAATATGTAACAGGAAAAAAACTATAAAAATGAGAAATATACCGTTTATTCATCACATATGCCTTGAAGAAATGTGTACTCTGGTATTTCAGTAGGCTAATTTCCCTTCATGAATTTGGAGGAATCCCGACTCACTAGTGGATCATTTACGGGCTGAAACGGCGATACTCTGGTATATGCATTTGATCTCTCATACTAAATTACTATTGGATGGTTCTAGAGCGTAATAAAACGGAGAAAGGCACTTCTACAAATAATACCCGTTTTCAAAATTTCACCGAGCATAAATGCCTTTCCCCATTCTGACTTCAGTTTGATCCCGAGGAGACACGACTTAGGACAGACTGTTCCGAAGTAGCGACATGGCCTGAGCTAGTCTAAGGAGGGGTCCGAAGGCTTCTATAGAAGATATTACCAGACAGAGATGGATTTACTTTGAGTGTAACAATGAGGGCAGAACCGAATATCAAGTACGCCAACAAGTTAAGGTGACCTTAATAGTGGCATTGCCAATTTGTTTAGCTTGGGTATATCCAGATTTATGCCGTTGAACATGGTTACCGCGGCCTATGGACGCCTACAACACCAGGCTCTCACACCCCTATTTAGATTATTGTTACAATCAAATTGAGAGCCCATCGAACTCTTTCCTCCCTATTTTTTGGAGAGTGCACCGTGAAACAATACTTACACGAAGGTATCTTCTTGAATACGGTCTTGGCCATGAAATCGAGGAAGCGCTGCGCGTAGAAATTAGGTCTGTGCACTGAAACCGTATCCTGCAAAATAGTATTTTGTATGTTTTATTGTAGTGTCATCATCAGTCGTATTTTGAGCCTAAGGGAGCTCAGTTGGACATAGGCCATAGACCTTTGCACAAAAACATGTCTTAAAGTGGGTGGCTTCCGTTGGATTTCAGTGGTATACCAGCATAGCACCATTATTTAATATTTAGTTTACAGTACATACATTTTAAGTGGGATTTGCAGTACCTACGATATGAACCTACTCTTAATATATATTATTTTGTCACGGATACTATTGTAATATACTCTCACCCCATCGTGGATCATGCTCTTCCAGGTGTGTTCCAGTTTCTTGCGCAGACGGTAAGATTGCAGGATGTCGATGATACCCAGAAAAAGCAACAGACGCTCGCCGCGCGCATTCCTCGCCGGAATCCCGCCCGGCCTAGAAATATACGACTTCTCAGTTAATACAATTCAGGAAGTATAAAAAATAATAATTTCATTGCATTGGGAGATTGGGGAAACTTGTTAAACGTAACAAGATTAGACTTACAGTCTGTGAGGGAAATCTAGCTCATTTCATGATACCAAAATTATGATTAGGTTGTTGTTTATGAGTATTTCAAGAATATTCTAAAAATCTGTCAATTTATTTTAGTTGTCTTTGAGATTTATCTTTATATTTTATTACTTTACGGGAAGCTTACTAGTACTTATTTAAATACACTATTTACAAGATTCCACTGATGGAGAATTCTTTCGTAAACACAAGCTTGGAAACACTTCTATGACATACAGGGTGTATGTATACCCATGATCTAATTAGATATCGAAATAGTCGTGATACGTATAAAATGTTAAGACGAACAAGAAGTAATACTCACGGGACGTCCTCCTCCTCATCAATGGGTTCGCTCTCAGCCTGAATACTCTCCATTGCAGTGGAGTGAGCCACCAGCCGCTGGCGATTGATTGACCTGCAATAAACGACACTGCCACTTAATACGTAGCGTCCGCAAAGAAATTGAATAGACAAAATTAGATTTTGGCTAAATTCCCATGGCATCGCTGCGTTATCGATAATGTTAGAAGGATAAATGAGAGGCGAAAAGGAAAAGTCGGCTTTAAATATTATTATAATTACTTATTAGAATTGCCAATATATAATATTTGAATCCTTTTTGTGAAAATATAACCACGAAATTCCATATTATTATTTACCGAATACAACAGCACGCGTTCGCTAAGCTGGCCTTCGAGTACGAAGCGAAATTTCAGATAAATGTTAATAAGTTGCACTTAACGCAACAAAGACCTATAATAGCAGCTAACATTGTGTCGTACATCGAATACTAGTATGAATATAGCGTATAATATGTATTCGGTGCAACAGGTACCAGGACCTTTTCTATTTTGAATCGGTGCACAAGACTTACTAACAGCAAGAGTACGCCCCCAGAGATAAATGCGCCCCGGATGCGTGATTTAAACTAACAAAGATAACATGGAATTTCGTTAGACAAATAACCCGTATACAATTACATCATGCTACTGACAAACTCACTAACACACTAAAACTACGTAGCCTATTCGCACTAACGACCTCAGTTAGTTTCTCTCTCTCTCTTTCACACATATACGAAAAGAGTCGGAGATACCGAAATGGCATACCTTGCACAATTGCAATACGCAATGAGTAAAATAGAGCCCCTAAACGCAGTGACGTCAACGCGGGATTCTAATAAATGCACCCGCATATGCCAACTATGTGGCAATCGGCATGTAAATGGGCGTGCGTTTAATTACCATGCACATTCACAAAGCTCATACCAAAACTCAGAATGTAGAATGGTACAGACACTATTTGAATAGTGGATCTAACAATTGACTGGCTGATAAAGAGCAAATAAGACTGGAAGATACTGCGCTAGAGCAGCTTATGAAGGTTGTGAATTGACCGTGCTTCGTGGCATTCTATGCGGGAGGCTTATGGTCAACAATGGACTTCAGTGGCTCTTACAGGGAGGAGCAGCAAAAGGAACAATTATTTGGAAAACGTGCTTTCTTATAACACAGTCCACGAACGACCCACTACGAACAAAAGTAACGAAAGAAGCCCCAACGGCTTCTATTGTTACATCATACATAAATAAGTCTTCCAAGACTATGACTGCATTACTGGTTATTACTGTATACAATACATTATATAAATAAATTATTTCCAATAAAAAATTAGAGCCAGTATTTGTTTTTTATTAAATGCACTTGAGTTTCAGCTTGAGCCAAAAGTTATACCATGCAATTATTTCCATCATATCAGTTATTTGAGCATGATTCGGCAAAATGCAATTACCACAAGAACAATGCTAGTAAGTTAATTAGTTTGGATTAAGTAATGTGTTGTTTAGAGTTGTGATTAGTACACATGACATAGATGAGAGATAAGTGGCGCGGAGGTGAATCGATTAACTAATGGTTAAACAAATATCACTCCAAGAAGAATCACTTACAACAATACATAAATTAAAAATGTTTTACAACATATACTTTAAGCTTGTTTTCCTTAATAGATTTTACAGTAACATTGGGATTTCAGAAGGATTTATTAATATTTTCGCTAGATTAGAAAGACACAACAATTTGACTGAAGTCCCAAGTCCAAAGCTTGTAATTGTGTGACTATTGAACATTGTCATTAAGACCACCAATGTTAACAGAGCACAAATGCTATCACACAATTATCGATTCACCTCATCCATAGAAAAGACAGTACATATAACAGCCATGTTAGATAAACATTAAGATATAAAACTGTATCGTACTGAGTTCGTTTGACTTGCGCGTTGAAATCCTCTCTGCCTTTTTCCGATCTGAAACGGGGTTCAACTATACAGCCACCACCGAAGAAAATTTTGAAAACTTACAACTAATATGGAAAATAAGAACCTATTCAGAGATTTGGAAAATATACAATACTTCCATTTCTGTAAGTGCCAATCGTAAAATACAATAACACAGTCGACGCATAAGGATGTTGTACAATCGTATGATTGTCAGTGGAATATAATCGGTCTGACTTGATTCGATTTGCGTAAATGTATTTTGATATGGCTATCTTTTCTTGTAGCCACGGCGTGAAGTCGAAGCAAATAAAATGCATAATGGAAACATTTTATTGAGTAACACAGTAGTCACTAACCATCAATTCAACAAAAAGTCATGCAAAAGTACTCAATATAAATTCGCATAGCTGCACAGTGTACATTAAAATAATAAAGAAAACATGTCGAAAATCGCTACAGTGGTGACAACGTGGCGCTTAGCTTTTTACTTGTTGGTAGTAAAACGAGAACCATGAACAAAAGTGACATTTGCGACTGTTAAACCAGACGGCCAATAGATGGCGTTAGCAGTTCACTTCAGAACTGTACACGTAAAGTTATATTACGAAATGGGTTTGCGAGCATACTTTTTATCAGTGATCAATGTTTGCATTAATCTGTGAAACTAAACATGTACATATTCAAATATCCAGAGCCCGCTCATATGAGCCAGAAACGTAATCTTGAGAAGAGCGGAGCTTTTTGTAAAGAAAACAAATTGCCAAAACCATACATGTCCTTCCCTCACCGTCCACTGGTAGAAATAGGCGTCTCCCGAGATTCGATGATAAGAAATCTTACGGTGGTCGTCAAAGAACTTCGTATTAAGTATTTCTCCTCCTGCTTAATTTTATCCAGCCCACTAGTCAGTCACTGGGTCAAATGTTTCCCACTTTGCGGTTCGTTTATGCACGAACATTTTAGATTGAGATAATAATTTGGTGTGTTATCCCCATTAACAGCCCATTATTACATTCGCAGCCTAGTAAAAGTATTCGCGTTGAACCAAAAAAATAAATACAACATTTGCATACGCAACATTAATTAAAGTATACATATAACCAATATTATTTTGTCGTACCTGGTCCTATTGAGTCCGCTCTTTTTGGGCTCGCCGTCTGCGTCGTCGTCGCTCTGCCCTGAGTCATTACGGTTTCTGGCCTCGGCTTTCTCGCGCTGAGCTTCATCCAAGTTGTGGATACCGACAAGAAGTGAGTAGTCCATGATCTGGAAAAGGGCTCGTACATTTTACCAAATAAAATTAAAACAAGTTCTCAAGTCGCCTGAAAACAAAAGCGTTATGATTCCGATATACAAACCTCAAAATGCTGTTTGTATAATGTAGCTGAATCACTTATCTTTAATTGAGGCTAGTACATAATACAGGCATAATACTGGCAAGATTATTAAAAAAAAAACTGTTCCAGTTATTACGAAATACCTTGAAGCTCTCCAAGACACGGCAGTCTCTCTGCATGGTCTTTATGAGCGCGTTGTAAGTGTCGGCCTCCAAGAATAGACCTTCCGAGTGATGTTCCATGAAATCCAAGTCCTTGTAAGTTGGAGAGCTCTTCTGGCGTTCCGATTTGTTTGCCTGTCGACACATCACAAAATATGAAAAAGGTAACTTTGGTCGATTTCGCCATGTCGTAGTGATGCCTAAATGATGGTCTTAGTCTTTTAAGATTCATATGGGAAGGCCTATGAGACGATAATTAATTTTGTATTAATCATATAAATGTGACTTGCTGAAGAAATGAATAGTATTCTCACCTTCCTCTTGTAAGTGGAGCCCTTGAGATCGTACTTCTGATGGAGCTTGACAGAGGAAGGTAACAAGTTGTTCATGGCGACAAGCCGAACGTTCTTGCTATTGCACTGATAACAATATAGTCCGAAGAACTTGGGCAGTAGTGTACGAGGGTTCTGGAAGATAATACAGATGCATTAAATAAGGAAGATCTCCCTGGAACAGAAATTCATAAGAGGTTATGCTATTGCGATTAAATGGTCACCTGATCGAGGTTTAAGTAGTATCCTGGCAGCAGCTTCTGCAAGAACTCGCCTTCCTTATGCTGCACCGTTTTTATGATGAATTCGTCATCCATGGTCAGGTAAAAAATGCTTCCGGATGCTCCGGGGTTGCTCAATTCGCGCAGTGGAGCACTGCACATAGACATCTACAGAAAAAGAAAACTTACAGGTCCTGGATGCAATCTTGTTCAATCTACTTGTTAAGATCTAACTAATGCATGATCGAGATTATATTCCCCAGATTAATGCCCTTACTTATGTCAGGTTATAATAACTCTCGTAAGGGGAGTAATGGTGACTTGGCTTAAATCAACTGTACAAAGTTTGCATTTTGTTTGCAGGCAAAGTCACTCGCAGTTTGCATCAACATTGAAAGGTCCGAAAGTTACAAGCCTTCCAAACTGAAAGCGATTCATTCTGGAGATAGGATAAAATGGCTTTAATGATAATATATTTAGTCAGGAAAGTTATAGATGAAATAGTTGAGTAACTGAATCTACTTGAGTAAAGTCATAAAATATTACGTTCATGTAACTCACCAGAAAATCATCGGGTTGTATTCCAAACAGGTCTCGAAAATATCTAAATGCGATGGGTGCGTAGGTCTTAAATTTGAACTCGGAGTAGTGATGAGCCGGCGTATGGTTGGACCCCTCGTGAGGGAAGTTCGTAGTCTCAACAGTCATGAAGTCCTGCATCAAGAGATCTCGCTCCGGCTTGGACGCCAGCCCGCCGATTGCGTGCTGGATGCCTGCGTTACGAAAAGTATAATTTTAAGATCATTCGCTGTTTTTTAATCAAAACCCTTTCTATGGCGGCAACATCTTTTAAGCAGTCTCCTACGTCATCACTATATACAATGCAAAGTAAGGTAAGTAATTATATTGTTTCCAAACTTTGATTATTGTACTGGCATTTAATAATGTTTGATGATGATATTATCATATGCTGATATGTTTAACTCATTCATTAAAGCCATGGCTAGGTGGCCTCCTCCTTTTTATTAGGGTGAGTTCTTTTTGGCCTCAATTAACCAGTTGGCCCTCTAAGAAAGTAATTAGATAATACCAATTATTGTACATATGATATTTATCCGGACACAATACTTATACATTCCTCGATTATTCAATGCCTTGACAGTGCGCACGGTCCGAACGACATTACATATTGATCATGAATTTTGAAGGCAAATGTTATTCCCGTCGAATCCCGATATTAAGTGCCTACTGTTAGAATTCAACGTCAAGGATAGTATGCATAATCGATGTGTCCGATGTCAATGTGAGACGGATTCATTATGCAGACAGTGACCAACTTGATCTTGTTGTAAACGGCACTTATTGAAAGACACGCTATAAGACGTCGTTCAAGCAAACCCAAATATATGAACGAATTAAAACCAGTTGTGACGATATATGTTACGGTTTACATAGCTTAAAGGATACAAAATATTTATTAACAGTATTATCGCATTTCATAATAAGTTCTTCGAGCCGAATTACGCGCTTAGAACACGGACGCATATCCTGATCGACACTCTTTGGTCAATGGTTCTGAGTGCTGCAGAGTATGCAACCAACCGTTCACGCATTAATCAGGTGGTAGTTGACAGTCAAAAATAGTCACTACACAAATTTAATAACACTTGTGCCATACCACGAGCGCATGTTCTATTCCGGAGTCGGGCCAAGTGTATTTAATGTCCTTGAATAACATGTTTGTATACACTGCCCACAGCGAAGGACAAGGGTCAAGGGAGACATTTTTATAGACACTTTTTAAGAATATTGAACTTACAATCAGTAAACCAATTCCTTAAAAAAACTAGATATTTAATACCATCAGGGTGCTGCTCAAGCATACGGCCCAGCTGATGGTAAGCAGTTGCCGTGGCTTCCTTCAGCTGCCACTAATATGTTTCCCCCATAGACCACTGGTGACCTCATGCGCAGAAACGCCACACTATCAAATGTCATGTTATATGCTCGGTATTCTATAAGGTATTCTGCAAAGATCGAGTTCCCTTACCCTGTCGGGCAGCTCTAACGAGCGGGCGAATACCCTGCCAGTCTCCGAAACATGGACCTACGTTTAGTTTCAAGAATATATCAGAACGATAGCAGAGTCCGGGGGATATAAGTCTTTGAACGAAAAGATAAACGGTTTGGAGTTAATTACTTAAGACATTGTTTTAACGAGTTTAGTGGCAAAAAGAGCCACGGTCAAAGTTCGGTGTCTGTGGCGACAGCGGCCTTGAATTTGAAGCTGCGAATTGAATGGTTAATCTTGAGTATATATACTAGGTATTACACGACAACGATATTCAATTGAATTATTTTTCTACTTGGGGTTGCTGCGCTCCAAGCGCGCCTCGCCACCCAGGAGAGGCAACCTAGATCCCTGTTTAATTTTCTGAGGTGTTCCCGTTCCCCGGCAGCTTATATCGAGTAGAACCACGAAGGGTTTAAGTCAGTGCGAGTCAGACATAGCTGTCCATCTATATCGTGACGGATGGTATTCGGAGGATTGATTACCCTAAGGTAAAAAATGGGGTTGGCAACGCTGCATTTGGATTAGTGAAACACAGTTAGATTCTTATGTAAGCCAGCAACTTACTCTGTATCGTCTGTTACCGCGGGCAGAAGCTAGTGATTATAGGTTCATTTATCTTTCGATGTTTTGGCAATTGGCATCCGCATCTTTATGAAAAAGTATGTTCTATTAATCAGCTAAACTATCTGTGTACAATCGTACATGTAATGTATAGATGTATGTAGATAGTTCGCCATAGCTCGAAAGGTTGTACTGGCAAAATGGCAGTGGGCTGGTCACGCAACTGGAAGACCAGATGACCGTTGGGGCATATCGTATGGCTGGATTGGCGAACACGTAAGAGAAGCGAGGGATGTGTTCTGACTGAGTCATTCATCTGTAGCCTCGTTACCGTTACTCCTATTCACGGGTTGGCTTTCACACATGAAACTTCAACGACTCGTTGATCATTTGTTGGCGAGAGTGTATGAAAAGATGTCTACATAGAAGGGAGAATTACGAGAATAGGATTTAGAAATAATATCATTGCCGGGCGCGTACAGTACAGAGGATCAGATAAGGAAGTAAATAGGTTCTTGAACCAGCACCGCGCATATGCCCATAGGTTACGGGCGTCCACAGGGCACAGACCGCCGATATCATGTTAAAATAACTATCTAGAAAAGTTTCCACTACGACATTCTATATGCGAACAGTGAATACACGTAATGATACACGTGCTCTTTTCTTCACAGATTGTCTGCAATTTGTTATTGTAATCCCCAGAGCCCGTTAGCATGCGGAATTGATAAATAACCGGGAAGAGCTGATGCATAAATGTGCAGTGCCCTTGCGCATGCTCTTTATCGACATTACTGTCTTCGACTATTGCACCGGAGGCAAGGCAAGTACGTGAGAATATTTGCAACAGTTTCTTCACATTGTAGTAATGTAAATAATGGTTTAATTTGGCCTTCACCAAAAAGCCGGCTGGGGCTAGCATTCGGTAATTTATTAGCCAAAATGATAAGATATGCAACCGTATTTGTATATTATGTCTTCACTAATACAAAGGATATTTGAACACCAGCAGGGACATCGGAAAAGCTGCTTTTTAGATAGAAGGTCTTGCCCCACTCTGCGGCCTTAAAATTCTCCATTTTATTCTTCATGTCTTATGAAATTTCTCACCGGACAGAACAAGGATTAGAAACTTATGCATTTATAATATGAGCTTGTATGGTAACTTTATATCCATGCTAGAATTTTTAAATAATTGGTTCCAGACTGTACAATTAGTAAAAAATATATTCGCGTCTTTAAAATGTAAGCGAGGAGAATGTTATTCATTTCCGCACTACAGCTACCAGTTATACAAGAGTAGTAAATCTAAGTAAGCCTGCGACTTTAGATAAAAGTTTCTTAAACAACCAGCTGGTTTTAGATGTGCTAGTGGGCTCTGTTTTTATGTAAGGTATTATATTTGTTTATGTATTAAAGTAATAGCATATTTTTTGTGGTCACGTAGCGGGAGCTAACTAAATAGACATTTTCAGATGACAGTTGCTTTTGAATTTCTACTTGTATTTAATAAAAATAGTTTATTCCTCAAGAAAAATCGAGGTGTCGATTCCTCGTCGCGGACAGTGATCGTCTCTAAACTGTCCATTGTCAGTACAATGTTGCTGTTGACTGATAAAGCTTGTCGTGGACTTGACATTGTACGCGGACCGACCTTGGGTTATGAATGCCGCGATATCCGTGTGGTAACCGATTTAGAATACACAGTGTCACCACCATGTTCTTTACCATTTTGGGCGAGAAGAAACACGAAAACTATAACTTCTAACGTTTGAACGTTTGATCTATGACTTAGCCATCTTATCCGCCAAAATGTGGCGTAGGCGCTTAGTGAAGCGTTGGCACAAAAACGGCGACCTGCAAACGGCTCAGAAAACAGTGAGCACGACAAAAACAACGAATTCATAATTCAGATGGCCGCCCACCCGAGTTCAATCATGTTACACGATAGCAATATCGTTGGCAGTAAAGGTTTACCGATATCGGAACATTAGGACGAAAGGGGTCGACTAATATAGTACTGGTCTAAACCTCTCTACTCATTAGTTGTGTGCCAAGTTATAGACGTAGAACATATTATGGCGTATTTTCCTACATCCATATAAGAAAGAAGGCCGACTGAAGCGGTGGTTTGTTAATAGGCAAAGATAATACCGGGTGGTGACGGATTTAGAATACATAATGTCACCATCCCATTACATACTGAGGGTGCCGTAAGAGCCGTCAAAAGAAAATGACAAGGCCGAATCCTAGCCGCCAGCGAAGGAAATCTTAAAACGAACCCTGTAACAACACGTCTGGCGAGCACAGTAGGCTTGTTAATGGAGTCTCGACTTACTCACTCAGTGGGTATTTTCCGGGATGAGAAGGAAGTAAGTAAGTAACTGTGGCAAAAGTAATAATTACCGTAATTAAGTAAAAGTATTTACCCTCCCTGTTATGGATAAAGGCCCGTAGCAGCATTGGGTCATTTATGTTGGGTCATTTATGGGCTTAGTAGTAGTATGTATAATGGTTTATTGGAAAACTGACTAGAGGCCAATTTTCCACTTCTATTTTCCTCAACACCGAAAATAACCAATGATTAAAATAATAAACTACGCCTCAACAAATGTTACACAGGAATCACCATAGTTTCGGAGAATAGAGAATAGTTTCGGCAAACGTTTTGGCGAACCCCGTAGTTTACAATCAATCGGCCGTGAACACGACATGATATCGTTATCGGAAAATACAAAAATCATTCCAACCACTATGCGAGATAAAATTCACAACAATTGTGATTGTTCGCTGGTTATGCGAATGACTATGACTAACTGGTGTATAGACGCACTTAGTATGTATCGAGTGATTCATTAGTTTATAATTGCACTAATTGTACGGTGACAGGACAGTGTGGGAATTCAAGTGAAGAATCATATTCATGGATGGTTCCTAGATACGAACGAAACAGTTTCATTGAACAGTAGTCGTCGATCAATGAATAATTTCCTGGTGTTTCCGTCCTATTTATGTAGCAACGATAGAGAGACGATAGCTACTACTACGTAGGTATAGGTGGTAGCGCGTGGTTCAGCACAAAGCAGTTTGTAATATGTATAACATTCGAGCACTATTCGTGGAGCACTAAGTATATTATTGTAATTCTGGAAAAATGAATACTGCGGGACGCCCGCATTGACCACCTGAAAGTAAATAAACTAGCAGATGACAATTTATGTTCGGCAAAGTTTGAATGAACGGAAATATTTTTAAGAAATCTAATATAAAAAATTCACCTCTCTACGATCAACCCCTATTTTTAAATAGCAATATGTATAACGTGGTATATGTTAAAACATCGTTTGGGGGGTCAGGTAGTCTCTTTAAGTATACATAATATATGTACTCGTAAAACACTGAATCGGTGAGACAGTATGTCAGGCCCGGTTTCTTACACGTTGTAAACACCGTTTTATCCGTTACATACCATTATATAAATAGTTCTGCACGTTAGAACTGTAGATGAAAAATATATCCAAATCTCGCCTTAATTATAATTATATATTAAGAAGAGCTTTTTTCAAGACGTCCCTAATTTGGTCTCGACACGTCCGCCCAGATCTACCCCTTCCAACACTTTCATTCCCACTCGCCTTAAACACTTTTTTCGTCAATCATTCTGCATTCATTCTCTCGACATGGCCAAACCATCTCAGCATACCTTTCTCATTTTTGTCACTATAATATCTTCTTTCAGACCACAACGTTTCCTTATCCTGCCACTCAGTTTAACTCCTATCATACTTGTTAACGCTCTCATCTCAACTGCATTTATTCTGCTTTCATGTTTCTTCTGCCATGTTACAAGTGTAACCCAACTTACTACATAACTTTCATTTCCGTACCCTACCTCTATCGAATAAAAAGTATATTTTTTCAAATCGATGTATAAATGATGGAGTCATGCGGTAACATACTTAAAACAATATGGAATCGAATTGAGAATCTTTATTTTAGGTGGTTAAAAATAATATCAGCACTAAATGGTCCTGTTTGATTGCTTTCACCGAATAGCACCTGGTCCTGCCAAAGCGCATTTTATCATTGTGATGAATTCATTAGTGGGTCGCGCCAATGGGCTTGAGCTCCAAATGGAAGTGAAACAGTTTTATATTTTTACGGAGCTGTTGCCGCGGGCCTTGGCTTTGTGACTATCTGAACGGGGTTCGCGTATCGATCGCGGGCGACATTGACCACTCCAATATAAATTAACCTGCAGATTCTATTTAATCTATTTTTGTACGCAAGAATGAACGGAAATGTTTTAAAAACAGTTAAAAATAGACGTTTTGAAGAAATCTCTATTATAGTGTTACTATTATTGACAAGATGTTGCTGATATTTGGCATTTTGTTAATCTGTCGTGTACCCAAAACTGGCGAGTTAAAAGGCAACTGCAGCGTTTCTTACTGGCTCTAATCTGTAGAGATACCTTCCGAATGTAAATGGTATTTTTTTGTTTGAATTGTTGAAAAGTTCTAATGAGCCCAATTGATAAAATGAGTTTTGATTTTGACTCGTCAAACACTGAACGAGTGAGACAGTGTTTCAGGATCGGTTTCTTACACGACGTAAACACCGTTTTATTTGTTACATACCATTTTATAAATAGTTCTGCACGTTCGTACTGAAAACCAAATACGAAAACGTTCGTACGAAAAATATATCCAAATATCGCCATCAGGGATGTATATTGGAAAAGAACAAAATAAATCAAATGATACCACCAAATAAAACTCAACAAACACAGACCTATAAAATAATATGAATAGTTAAAATGCTCTCGGTTGACTGGACGTTCCCCCGAATCCACAATTTTCATGAATTCATTATCGAGTGGCGCCAATGGGCTTAAGCTCCAAATGGAACTGTTGTATACGGCATTTCATGAAGCCGTTGCCGCCGCCCATGGCTCCGTGACTATCAGAATGGGGTTCGCGTATCGATCGCTCTGGGAAGACCACGCTCCGGTATCCGCAATATTAAAAAGCAGGGTTTAACAGATCCAACCGACAGATAAGTCATATGCAAACATTCATACAAACATTCATGTGGCATACATTTGTGTATGTGAAGATTGAGGTGCGAAGTTAGAATCGGCCCCCTGACCAAACAACGCGCCACGCCATCCTGTATCGGTAGCAACGCGCTAATTTTAAGTATTGCACAATTTACACATGCTCATCAATCGGATTTGTTTACAAAACACCAGGGTCTTGCGGTCTCATTACCGATAATATACGATGTACGAGAATTCGGCACGCTAGGGTAGCTTTTGTTTATGCACCGATTTTGATTAGTTTATGTAATGTCCGCCGTTACTCCAGACGTGTCAAAAGTGCGATAAATTTTAACAGTCGCATACAGGCATTTTTACATGTTCCATCTATCTATCAACCAGCGACGTCCACTGCTGAACACAGGCGTCCCTCACAAATCTTTGCTTTCTTCTCTCTTCATTGCTTGCTTTTAATAGCATCAATTATAAAATTTATTAAAAATAAAACAACGTGTGCATTTATAGCATGCTAACTAATAACATGGATATTATTTTTAAATGTCTGATAACTGTCATGACCCCCGCTATCGCCTATCGGCCAGTGCCGGACTACCTTCGAGTTGTGGACCACCCTGTATGTATTATACGCAAGCGCGGGTTCACTCTCGTGAAATTTGATCAACGAATCATATAAATTAAATTCATCGGCAGCGCTATCTAATCATACCAACCCACCGTCTTCATATAAGTATGTGGTATATTATGCACGCTGTGCTGTAATTCCTTTTTTTTATTAATCGCTTGATTGGTCGAGTAACATCTAGAGCAAAGGTTCCAAGGCGTTTTTTCACATTAACCACTTTCAAAATTTTGATAATTCTCATGACCCCCTGCAGATACATTTCTACCATATTCTCGAAACTCGACAAAAACATGTGAAGATTAGATCTAACTATGGAAATTTGCGTTGCGACTGAGTTCTAATCTAAAGTGATTCCACCCATCTTTACTTTCTGACTTATTTCATTTAGAAAATTCCCCATTCGGATAGTTAAAAAGAAAAAGAAAAAATAATATTTTTTATATTGTATTTATTTAAATATGTCATTATCACTCTACTATTGATTACTTAAATGAAACATTAATAACGTAACTTCTGATGACAACCACAAAACAACCATAATTTTAATAGGAAAGAAGTACTTGGTGGATTGGCAGCGAATAATTCATATTTGGCTTCGGCAAATAATGTTTTTTATCAATTCCCATTTATTTGTCAAGCCAACATAGCCCTCCATCCATTAATAAATATTAGTATATTTGTAAGGAATAAACTCAAAGCACCATTAGGATGCTGCAATCGCCAATGAAGAAGATGAAGCCGGGACGGGTAGCTAGTTTATAATAATTACTCAGAAATAGCACATATTATCAATAGGTCAGTTACACTATTAGTTCCGTAGGGTCCTAAGCCGACCTTGTTATTAAACGACGTTTCAGCAAAATCTGTTGATCTACTTCGGACCAGCGCGGTAATCCGCAGCCCAAACCGCCATAATAGATACAAAGTAAAACATAAACAAGATACAAAACATTGGCGCAACATTAAATTACTATCGTAACTCTTATTATCACAAAGCGAGGTTAGGTTAGTCATACAAAAACACTGGCAGATGCGTTGGATAGTTGATTACAGTAATAAAACGTTGAACTGGGTTATCAGCGTCAACTCTTGGGTCAGCTTAGACTAGGAACTTTCTGCTCCGTATCAAGTAAGGCCACTGTTCATAGATGCGTATTCGCCTGCTCACAGCGTGTACATACAAATCTATGAAACAGTTCTCAGAGATGCAACGCTCTATGGCGGCTGCCGGACCTGCCTAACATCGAGCGCCCCGCGGCCACGACGACGTATCAAATGTAGTAGTATCGTACTCGTTCGGCCGGCATTGTTACAAGTAATTGGCGTACGCGTATAATGCGCCTCGTCGACAGTGTTCAGTACGCTGGGCTGCTCAAGCTGTTTGGCGTATTTTGAAGGGTAAGTATGAAGCTACTATAAGCCTTGACGACGCGAATTGACATCGCAATGGTTAACGTTGACAATCATAGAAAAATTGAATTTTTATTTTAACTGAGCCCGTGCGCTTTCAAATTGTCAACTTTAATACATATATTTGTCACCGGTTCAGCTATTATGTTACTGGAATTATTTTCAGAGAGGCTACACACAAAAAAGGGACCGGACCATCCAATTAGAAAAGTAATCATACAAATTTGACCGCGACTATCGGCCTGTTTCATTTGTATACTCGTACTGGTTACCCAATGTTGATTAATTTTATTGTGGTATAGAGATACATGTGGTGACGGATTTAGAATATACGGTATCACCACCCCTACCTAGCCTGTCCCAACCAGACGGGTACGCGTGGCACAGTACCCTCCATTTCTTTGGAGGAGGCTTCAAAATGGCTGATTAGTGGCTTCAAAATAAGATTTTGGAGAAGGAATCCGAATAGAATCCTTTTGTGAAAATAAATCTTCAAGAGGGGAAATGAAGGCGTAGAAGTTCGTGTTTATCATTTTTGAAGATACCTTAATGAAAGCTGTATTTAGGCTAAAATTCAATTGGGCGAAGGTGGAATACAAACATTCATGTGGTATACAAACATGAAATTCTGGAAGACGAACACTTGACCTCCAATAAACAAATGAGAAATCACAAATTCTCATTTGCAATATTATGTTATTGAAGACACGTGTCTGAAATGTATTTTACTAAAGGAAATACTTCGTTGTTGCGAGTTTTGTACTCGACAGCTGATTTAATATTAAAGAAACACGCACTTCTCGAATTTTCCAGGATTGTAATATAGGTCAAGTTGCAAGGCCGCCCAACCAAGGTGCCAAGATCTTCGTCGGTTCCCAGTTTCGATAATATTTCCAAGTTAATTGATGACCACAGATTTTAAAAAAACATGACTCGCCAAAGCTCTTGCATCCTCGCCTAAGAAAATAATGAACGCGTCTCTATAGCCACTCGGATCTTATAGCCAGATCGATAAATTTTCCTAATTTACGATGTTAATGCCGCACCGCACAAGTTTTGAGATTTTCCTACCGACTTTTCGTTACTACAAAATGCACACACACAGCACACGCTTTTTCTATGAACACGTGAATATTCTTCGGTTTTCATCTTATATACGTCGGAATAAGAAACGTATGAAAGCTAAGCCGTAGATACAATATTGGCCACAATGATTCTGTTAGATTTGAATCCAGATGTGAAGAATGATGTATTCGGACATGTTACATCATTCAACAAGGATAGAAATATTAAATTAATAAGTCTGTGTGGTAACGGATTTAGAATTCAGTGTCGCCACCCCATATCATTCTAAGAGTGTCGTAAGAGCCGACAAAAGAAAATGACAAGGCCACAATAGAAGGAAGACTTGATACAAAACATGGTGGCAATTCGTCCGGCCCGCTAGGCACAGTAGGCTAATTACCCTCCATGTATTTGGACAAGGCATTGTGGTTGTAAATACATCTAAAAGGGCATTTTGAAGACGACGTATATGCATATTTGTGGTGTAGTTGCATTCATGCGATTATTATTGCGTAATGGTAGATGATTCCTTGGGCAATCTGATGATTCTAAACCCTGTTCAAAGTTGGTGCTACTACTTACCCAGCTGTATGGAGCCCATGATCTGAGACGACTGGATTTTCTTATAAGTAATTTCACCACCCTCGCCGACTCGCCGATGGCCAATCTTCCTATCCGACTTGTGCACCTTGCTGATGGCACCAGACAGGCCCACGGCCGGCTACAAAGAAAAAAAGGAATTAAATTGCGTGGCAATAGGTACTAGGATTTACTACACAAAACAAAAAACAGACAACACTGCTTGGATTATCTTCCTAGAGTCACTTTAGCCATTGTCAGCAAAATATTTGTATGAATATAATATCGGAACGGAAATTCACCTTTAAAACAACCAACACAATATGCCCGCAAATATTTATGTATGACACATAAGTTCGGATACAATTGATTATAGTTCAGGTTTCGTCATTTATAATTTTATGTCCCAATAAACAAATATGTTTTCCTTTTGCCAAGTGCTGATGCCAGTGCTGCGCAGGCGACGGTTTCCCGTGGAATGAGATAGGGAAGAAACGGTCTGCTAACAATAACGATCCGCTGAATCCATACATTATTGAAGGATTTTTTTAAATGTTTAATGTAAAAGCTTATTATGCGATCTCGGCGACAGGATGACGCAAGTACATGCAGACACTTTCAGAGATTGGGGTACCGTTGAAATGGTTTCGAGCACCCCTGCTTATCCCACAGGCTGAGGTGGATTCCGCGACTTAAAATGTTATCAATTTACTAATGCCTACGATCGATTGTCGATTACTACATGAAACTAACCTGTAGAACCGTTTTTATTTCAGATTATAAAATTTTTCCCAGTATTATTTTGAAGAAATGCTTAACCAAGTACATACCAAAGTATTTTATTACAAAAACTGATACAAATCATTTTAGAAGTTTTCTTAATTACGAAATGGCACATTTCGCGTCGGATTTGTAGAATACCCCGAAGATAGGGCCGCCGCGGGGGCCCACGCGGCGTCCAAACTTTGTAAGCTGATTTTATGTAACTAACGAGGTGACCATGGGCCGATCTTGGATGGTCCAACTACCGACAAAGAGGCAAAGCGCACCCATGGTTGCCGCCTTAAACGTTCGTCGTAACAAAAATACGACTTCTATTACAAAAGAGTCACGATACATTATCGACAGCAATATACATTGACACAGTACTTTAGAAAGAGACTAACGCAATGGGGCAAATAGAGTAAAAAACGAGAAAGCAGGAAACTATGAAACATTAAATACATAAAATTTTTGGGTTTTTTGGAACAATAGACAAGCGGGTGCCCATTGACCGCGGGTTGACACCTCTCTGGCGCTAGGCCGGTGCCGAGACGATGTAGTGGAGTGGACGCCGTCCTTAAAACTTAAATTACCACATCAATAACTTGATCGCGATTAATGGTAGTAATGCATTCCTTTGACGTGCAAGATCGGGATAGGTACTTGATTTTTTATTTTTAATGTGTTTACCACTTTATCGGAACTTTCCATGCATTATACAAATCTGGTTGATATTTGAATTAGAATGAAGTCTGATTGCCAAGATTTATTTAAAAATATGTATGCAGATGCAGACGGTTAGCATTGACTTTGAAGCAAAACCTGAAAAACACTTTTTTTATGACAACGACGCTTATTGTGCTGCTACAAACTTTATAAAACCTGATAAATTTATATTGTTTGTTTTCTAACATATAATACTTATTACTTAAGATAATTACTCGAATCGTCCAACACGGCATCAAAATATTTTTAATTAAATATGTCTTACGAATGCTTTCAAATTCTCAAATAATTATCACATCACACTAGTATTAGCATATATGTTGCCTTTTTGTTATTCTTCAGGATTCCTGATGATGACCTGTTCGCGGAGCGATATCATCATCATCACTTTCAATATACGTGCACTGCTGGACACAGATGTCAACAACGATCCCGACCAAAGATCCATCAAATTGTTTAAGGTGTTTAAGTTTTCCCGAATGACACCTGTTATCTTGTACGATTTACGAAACTGGAGGAGAATACAAGGTGGAAGAGAATAGGCGGACAAGATATACTGTACAGACCTCAAATGATATCGGGACCAAAGCAGCAAGTAGAATGAAATGGTTTCTCATTTTCCCTACCAATATTGCTACGAAACCACCCACAGCTCGGCCTCCTCGAATTAAAAATAGAAAAATCAGCCTACGGTGCCACGACGTGTAGGCAGTTTCGTTTCAATTTCCTTTGATTTGTGGTTAGGTTTTCTGCCTTGTAGTTTCCTAATGGGCTCCTGCGTCACCCTTAGGTAGGAATCGAATGGAGACCCACGTATTCCAAATCCGTCACCACAAGTAACTGCAATATTGTTTGATAAAAAAGTACATAAAATACACTTTAAATTATTATTTATCCCTATGTGGGCGACTTGGTTCTATGTTTTGAGCCGCAATTAATATGTTACACAAAGGTTTAAAGTAGATAACTCATATCCAATGTCAGTATTTTGTAACTTAAAAACTTAAGTTAATCAAATAACGCATGAGGGTAGAACCTTTTTCTCCGAATATAAGACTACATAGTCAGATCGATCAATAGCGACTTACCCTATTTTACCCCGTCCCTCCAGAGTGCCTCTTTTTCACGAGAAATAAAATAAAAATGACTGTCAGTATATATAATCGCCGTCATGTGGTCATGGTAGTAATAGTATCATCAACCAACACAATCCTGAGGGTGTTCGACGAGGCGATGGAAACAACTTCATAGACACACAACCTAGCCATGGAGAACTTTAATTAAAATCATAATATGATTTCAGCATAAAATCATGCTTACCCATAGCGCCAGAACGGCAAAGTAGGCCAATGATTTTGAAAAGGGTCAGTCATCGGACATTTGCGGGCTGGGAGAAGAACACATACGGAAACATACAACATAACCTATTGACGACCATCCGGTAGCTTATTCGAATATAATAATATTCGTTTGGCTTGGAGGGCACCAGCCCTAATTGATTTGAACCTAACAGATTTCGCTAATTACCAGTGTTTACACGGAGCGATTGCCGTCCACTACCCAACTAGTGGGACAACTGGTAATTATTTGTTTATTTGCCATCCAAAGCAGGAATGAGTTCCACGGATGAGATATTACAAAATGCTGGTCACCCATGCAACATCCAGACAGACGCTGTTTAATCTACAGATACATAGTGTCTAAAATCCGAACCACCTTATCTAGTAATGGACGTCGCTTCGACCGAATGAAAACGGTTTATTTAGCGGTTCTAGTGTAAATTAGAACCGGGTGTTAAACCAACACCCGGTTCTAATTTACACTAGAACCGCTAAATACCCTCCATGTAACTGGAGGAGGCCCGACTCAGCAGAGGTTCATCGATGGGCTGAGTAAAAATATAATTTACAAAATGCGGTCGTTTGGTTCAGCCGCCATCACAATTTAATAAACTGTATTGATGATTAGTTTTGTTTAACAAAGACATAAGTCTCTCGGGGAAAATCTATACATGAATACGTGAAGCGAACACGTTGTAGACCTTTTCACGAGAATGGCGAGGACGGAGAATGATATGAAATTTCCCACAATTATAAGTTTTATAGACGAGTGCAAAATGCTATTTTTTTTAAATAATACATAAAAATACGTTAAAACATCATGAATTAAATAAAAAACACATTACACACAATACCGAGTATTTGACATACACACGCATATACATACACTCGTTTGTTTATTGTTAAAGTCTGTGGTAAATTTGAGAATAGAACTTTAATTTAAATGAATTATGGTCCAATTTCGACCGCTGGGCGACCACTAGGTTAGTTGAAAATGCAAATATACTGGTATACGTCAAATTTGACTTATGATGAAAACAGCAAAATATTCAAAACACTTCCATGATTGCTACAAGCATTATCTACTTACTTCTCAGTCCATAAATTACCCACTTCTAAATCGAGCCTCCTCCAACTACATGAATGGTACTGTGACATATTACATATTTAGCGTATTTTTTTTTACTATTTCAAAGTATTCGTAAGTATTTATTCGAATAAAAAACATTTTGATTTTGACAATAAGGCTACTTTGGTCGCGCGGCCAACGAAAAACATCGCGTCACTACGCGGCCTATTGGCCGCCGTGACCAATCCGCGCATTATGCGGCCAGGCCGCGCGACTGGCCGCGCGGCCTAGCCGCCTAAATGCGCGGGGGCCTTAAAAATAGTACCTAAATAATCGACAAAGTGAGTCGACTTATGAGGTCATTTCATTTGGAAAGCAGCTTGGCTAGGTCCCCAGGTCGTGTACTCTCCGATTCCGAGCCATTTTCCGAGCCATTATTTTTATTATTCATTGAGATCTTCTCGTCCACAATACCGCAGTGTCTGAAGACAAAAGTCTTCAACCAATGTGTGTTGCCAGTGATGCCATATGGAACACAGACGTGGTCGCTCACTGTGGGCTCCATCAGAAATTACTTTTATTATTAATTTTCCTTAATTTAATCTACTAATCTATAAACTCTACGGCTACGCTCTACGGCGGTTATACCCGCGTGGTGATGGAATTTAGTTTGTGGTCAGTATTTTTTTGTACTTCATCATCATAATCATTATTTCAGCCAATAGACGTCCACTGCTGGACATAGGCCACCCGCAATTTATACTTACTTTTCGCTTATTGTTATATTTTGGACAATTAACACAATATCTTTATAAATTGTAGCTTAAGTGTTATTCTGATGTATAAGCTATATTAATGTAAAGTTTTATTAAAATATATGAAAGAATACCGTTTTTACGTGAAAGAGTAACATAACAAACATCCATACTACATAACTTCGGGTTTATAATATTAATAGAATTTAAAAAATGCTCCTCACTTCTATTTCTGGAAGCAATCACAAGTATCCTTATATGCGCCTACATACTATGAAATCAACAATCAATTAAATTATAAATAGCGCGGCGTAAGGAACAATTTGGGACAACAGGTGTGCGTGTATCGATATTAATAGAGCAATGGCCATTAATCATTCAAATTACGACCGATTATCTTCGTGCCAGGTGAATCGGAAGAAATTAGTCGCGAATTTGCATACATTGACCGCTCAGTAGGGGATGTCGCAAACAGCGCTATTGTGGTAAATCGAAAAATCATAACTGATATTAACTCAAATATTTCCGTGTGAGATTTAGAATACATATCGTCGCCACCCAGTTCCATTCTGAGAGTGTCGTAAGAGCCGACAAAAGGAAATGATAAGGCCGAAATCCTAGCCGCAAGAGAAGGAAAACTTTATAAATTCAAATTCAAACCATTTATTTTGTTTAGGTCACGGTGGACACTTACAAAAAGTCAACACATTATTCATAGTGATACCACTTCGGAACGCGACCACTGCTGAGAAGAACTGGCAAGAAACTCAGAGGGCTTGATATGAACTCTATGCCAACCAGCCTGGCCACAATAGGCTAATTACCTTAAAGTCGCACGTAGTTTGAAGGAGGCCTGACAGCAGCGGTTATTTTATGGGCTGCGAAGTAAAGTCGAAGATATGAACATTTCAGAATTCAAGGCTAAAGAAAATTCTCCTAACAAGGTCTGGCATACGGGACTTTTGTAATACCACTTAAGATATTTGCAATATTTTTTTACTGTTTGATATTGATCAGACGCAAATGCAATTACGAGATACAATGTCTGTCCGTTATCTATTCTTTGAATGAATTTGAAACACTTTGAAACAAACTTTGAAAACAAAAATCTTTGTAAAAGATGAAGTGAGTATGTTTAGTCTAAGTCTGGAAATGGAGAGATATATTTTCGTTCAGTCACCTTTTTCTTTTTTTTTTTCGTTCTGTCACCTACCATGTTTTATATTGTATTAATGATTAATTTTGTATAACAAGGAAATAAGTGAGTCTCTAGAGGAAAAAAATCTGGTTAAAATGCAAAACATATCTACTACAAATCTTAAATATGACGAAAATTCTGCAAATTTGGAATTTGGAATTTGGGAGTTTTTTGTTTTCATAAATCCCTCGAAGCGACATACAATACAAGTACATTCAAAATGCTCATGAAATAATCAGAATCGAAAACCCGATCGAAAGCATTTTCTTACCTGCGTGGGACTCTAAGAAGCTTATCCGATGTCTAAGGGAAGCGAGGATAAAGGTATTCTCGCCCTCAAAGGAAAGGCTTATTCAAACCCATGGAAACTAATGGAGTAAAATAAAGCCTACTCATCACATCATATCAGCCATTAAATTGTACCTCACTGGTCGGAATAAGCGTCTTGGTCAGTACAATGTTTTATAGCAAATTGAAATTACACACCGTAGTTTTAAAATTTTAACAAATTATTTTAGTGTTATCTTTAAATAAAAATAAATATCCTTGGACATTTCACACAACGCCATGGATGATAAACTACTTAGATACATTTTTTTTTTGTAAATACATACATATTATAGATAGAAATGACACCCAGACTCCGAGCCAGTGCCTCTGGTTTAGACAAAGACACTTGCCCGACCCCGGAATCGAACCCGGGACCCGTTGATCCAAAGGCGGCACATCTAACCACTAGACCAACGAGGCAGTTTACTGATGTATTATTTTCTTTAAGTTCACGAAGAATTCTATAAACAGTTTTCAGGGACACATCGCATGCAGTTGATGTTTATTGTACTATACCGTCCGACTGCGGATGTTATACAATATTAATATTTATCATTTTTGCTTGGTCCTACGGGCGTCACGTCTCGGTGTATAACATTTTATCCAATTTAATGTAAACTACAGTGTCTAATCGTAACTATTAAATTACAGTAATCAATAACTTAATTAAAATAACATTAATAAATGTGTCTTTTAATCCGTTAATCGAAAGTTTAATTACCATTGTTCGGATTACAATTTACAGCTTATAAAATTAATAATGTGACTGTGTAATTGGAAAATTTTGTCACGTATTCTAAAACTTAGGTACCTGCTAAACTAATATTTATAATTTCTTATTCGAAAGCAAATTTTCGTTGTTTGCTTTTACAATTTACTTACAAAATAAGCAATTTATATAATATGTCTATCGAATATTTTAGAATACGGACCCTGATTAGGTTTGGAGTGAAATCCTCCTACCACAATCATGGCAATGAAAAATAAGGTAGCCATAGAAGTTAAGTATGACAAAAACACTCCGGCCAGCTAACTTGACAACAAGAATAATTAGCACGTTTGGAACCCTGACAGGTGTCAAAAAGTACCGCCAAAAAACTATTAACTTCGCCATTACGGATGTGATACTCTTTAATCCGGACAATTTCGACAAAAGCGAGAAAAGCGCGACCTGTTAAAATTTCAAGATAATAATACATATTACTCGCGTTGCCTCCTCCAAGTTAAAGCCCCTTTATTAAGGTACGTCGAGAGCCGTCCCGGTAATGGAGTTGACATTTACAATTTACGTCATCGTTTTAGATCCCAATGTTCCTCGCGGCGGGCAATTTTTTCCCGAAAGCAAAAAACATCACACGTAAACTTGAAAGTCGGACTTCAAAACTTAAACTATATAAAGGTTATAGCTTGAACATTAACCTTCATTATTACTTGATGCTATCACTTAAGTGGTAGATGCTTAGATAGACACAGAGTCGTGGTCGCTCACTATAGGCTTCATTCCGTCGGGAGGCTCAAAGTCACCCAACGAGCAATGGAGAGGGCTGTGCTCAGAGTTTCCGTGCGAGATCTAATCACAAATGAGGAGATACGCAGGCAAACCAGGGTCATAGCTCACCGGATTGCCAAACTTAAGTGGCAGTGGGCAGAGCACATAGCGCGCAGGACTGACGCCCGATGGAGCAGAAAAGTGCTCGAGTGGCGACCGCGTCCCGGAAAGTGCAGTGCTGGTTGAGGACCTGGTTAAGATCGCTGGAAAACGATGGATGCGGTCGGCCCAGGACCGGCCTATGTGTAAATCCTTGGAGGAGGCCTATGTCCATCAGTGGATGTATTTGGGTAAAATTATGATGAATTAGATACTTTACAACAGGTAAGGCAAGGCTTTATGATGTGTGTTTGAATAATTAATTTGGCTGTGTCGTATCAACAAAGCGCTGTGTTTCAAATTTTATACGAGCGTAGACTATAATGCAAAGCTTACAACATAATCAACCTATTTGACGAATGCCAGTTACTTTGTAAACCTCCTTGGAGGAGGCCTATGTCCAGCAGTGGATGTATTTGTGTAAAATTATGATGAATTAGATACTTTACAACAGGTAAGGCAAGGCTTTATGATGTGTGTTTGAATAATTAATTTGGCTGTGTCGTATCAACAAAGCGCTGTGTTTCAAATTTTATACGAGCGTAGACTATAATGCAAAGCTTACAACATAATCAACCTATTTGACGAATGCCAGTTACTTTGTAAACCTAAGTCTTTCAATAAAAAAAAATGAATAAATCTACAAACATATTAGGTCAGTAATCCCTGTGGGAGTAGCTACAGTAGCGTTGAGAATATCAAAGAAAGTACGCCCTTACACTGACAGCGGAACTAATCTTCAGCAGCCACTAACATTAAACTCAAAGGAAAACCCATTTAGACTTTCTCGACCCGGAAAACGAACGGAGATTGACTATGACCTAGAATGCACAACTCGCGATTTACTTCGCGACAGCTAAATCTTTTGAGTCTTTTAAAATTATCTTCGACATTTTGTGAGGTGAAATATATCTAACTTGTTAATTTTCAATTTTACTAAAACAAATCCGCTTAGGTTGGTGCTAGGGTTCATGATTTCTCGAGCTTTTCAATTTCTCGGGTCTCGAGAATTCTCGAGGCTCATTTCTCGGGACTCTCGGGTTGTCGAGAAATTTACATTTACGTACGTTTTCTCATATTATTTGGTTCCAATTGCGTCTAAAAATCAGTGGTTTTCCTCTCAAATAAAAGTATCAAATTAATTATAAAACTTTCATCGATGTTATTCAAAAACAACATTAATCTTATAAATATTGTTTTATAAAATATTAGAGAAAAAAATATTATTCAGGCTCATAATCATAATGACAGCACCATTTTTAGTTGGTTATTTAGAGCTTAAACTTTACAAAAAATCAACATGAAAGAAAACGTAAATATTAGGTTGGGGAAATAGTTATTTGTGCAACAAGAGAGCAAAGTCGTTTTTTGCTGCGAGTGCTGATATTGAATCCCGAGTAAACGAAGGAATCAATGATTGAATCACGAGCGTAGCGAGTGATTCTAAAGTTGATTCCTGAGTGCTGCGAGGGATTCAAAGGCACGAGATGCGAAAAATTTTGCTCTCGTGTAACACACATAACTTTTCACTTCAGCAGCGAGAACACTATAGGAAATGAAATATATTACGTAACATTTTTGAAACTATCTATACTTATAATAAATCTGTAGAGAGGTCAATTCTGTACATGAAATATTTTTCCAAAATAACTATCAGCGGGTGATTAGTGATCGATACTGACGCCAAAAATGCAATCAGTAAAATTTTTGTCTGTCTGTCTGTCTTTCTGTCTGTCTGTCTGTCTGTCTGTCTGTATGTTCGTTATAGAAACAAAAACCGCTCGACGGATTTCAACAAAACTTGGTACAATTGTTCTTCATACTCCTGGGCAGGTTATAGTATACTTTTCATCACGCTACGATCAATAGGAGCAGAGCAGTGAAGGGAAATGTTGGGAAAACAGGAGAACTCACTCCATTTTTTAAGCTTCCGTCGCGTGTGCAGCCTTAATAGTTAAAGCTACACAGAAATCACGTATGACGGAAATGTTCTCCTTAAAATTATATAAAAAATATTCCACGACAGCAAATGTCTATCTTTTATGGTTGACTCACAACACACGTGTAACTCCCGATAGCTTAGCAGTTCAGAGCTTTCTGATTATATTTGTCTACTCTTACGTTTATAACACTCTAAATCAACCCTAATTAATAAATGTTAACATTATTACCTATTAAAATAAAAAAAGAATCATAGAAATTGGTACAGAAACACCAAAGTTATTCATGAATTACGCTAATAAACCATCGCGCGTGATTACTGAATATGCTTTAAGGATTATTTTTGTGTAACCGTCGCATCGGGTCGTCGCGGGAGGTTTAAAAGGGCGGGGGATCCAAACGCGAACTTCATACAATATTTGGTTTTGGCTGATGATGCGAGTAGACGTTCCGAGTATTCGCCCTTATTGACAGGCAATATTGTTTATCAGCGCGACTTTTAGTCTTTACAAATAATTTAGTTTATTTAATTTTCTTTTGTTGTTATTTCATAAAATAGGTATTAGTTATTTTGGTGGCGTGTTATATTCGTTCAAATTACAAATTATTAATAGTTAACATTTTATTTCTTTTTAGGTGAAGTAGTAATAGGTTAGTAGTAGTTAGTTAGTAGGTTAGTAGTAGGTAAGTTTTGGTTAATTTATGTTCAGTTTTTTTTAATAATAATAATAAGTAAGTAAAAGCGTAGGTACTTTTATTAATTAAAGGTATAGGTATTATTAATTATGTTATAGGTATTTAGTTTTAAGTGAAGTAGGATAGTTTACCCGGAAGCTTTGCGCTGAAGTATTTTCGTTGTATAGGTACTTAAGCCTCATGTGAACGTGATCTAAACAATATTACCAATACATTAACTTAATAATAAGTACACAAGGAATTACACACTGACGGAGTTGCGGGCACAGCTATCTATATCTATATATATAAAACTCTTCCGTTTCTGAGTGACTGACAGACAACGCACAGCCGAAACTAATGGCAGTAGAGAGCTGAAATTTGGCCTGTGTGTTTGTTGGGAGGAGTAGGCTACCACTAAGAGAGGATTATTGGAAATTCCCTCCCAACGGGGTGAAAACGGGGATAAATTGTTTTTTTTCCGGAAGTCATTATTCCACGCGGACGTAGTCGCGGGCAAAAGCTAGTAATTAAATATTTTTAAGTTAAATATCAGTTTTTTAAGCAGTAAATACTTATTTTAGTTTAAATACAACAATTAGTTAAAAATTCAATGAATTACATTAAAAGATATAATTATAATTTTTGCTAAATTTCTTTAGTTAGTACGAAATTCCGAACGTGTTTGTCTTTGAGGTCGAATTAAAAATCGGAGTAACCCCATAACGAACTCCTTTCATACAATCGAACTGTTAAAAGTACGTCTAGTTTGTATTTAATCAAATATAGTTCCCATAATATTGCTCTATCAATTTAATATTTATAATCTGTACTTTAATGCTTTGTATTGTTTTCTATAGCGCTACCTGCTAACATTTAACTTCTTAACTCTAACGCAACTTATAACCAATTAATTTAACTTTCATAATCACACGAAATTTTTAACACAACACACTTGTCATTGGCAAAATCATCGGTATAACGATGGAAGCCAAAACCTAAATGAAGAAGAAGAAGAAAAATCGGAGCTGTTGGTACTGGCCACTTGGTCTTTGTCTCTCTCTCTTTTCTATTGGCGGGAAAGAGATAGTGTCAATGTTTCGAATTAGAATTAAAAAGTTACTTTGTCTCACTCAGTGGGCAAAATCGCATTTTGTCCACTGTTTTCAGTGAGCAAAACCTACATGTTTGAGCTACTGAAGTGAAAAAGTCTTTTCGCATTATAGTATGTATGAACTTGTAATAAAATTTTCAGTCCTGATCTTGCACCTTCAGATTTCCACATGTTTCGGTCTCTTCAGAATTCTTTAGGCAGTGTCAGGTTAACATCACGAGAGGACTGCCAAAACCACTTGTCGCGGTATTTTGATCAGTAGTCCCAAAATTTCTATAGCAATGGGATCATGTCCCTACCTACAAGATGGCAAAAAGTTATCGAACAAAATGGTAGCTACATACTTTAGTTAAATGTAAATTAACGATATTAAAAAATGTTTTGAAATTTCTTATAAAACGCGAAGAAACTTTTTCCCCAACCTATTCTCTTAACTTACATTACATTAGGATCACAGCACAATTTTGGGCTGGTTATTTAGAAAAAAACAATCTACTTAAATCTTGTAAACAAAATAGCTTCTATAAAACACGAAAGAAATCTTTTAGTCCGGGGTCCCCCGTACATTGATTTCACTTGATTACTATCAAGCTAATTTTTCGTGAGTAGGTTCATTTTCATGAGACGCCCAACATTTTCTTGTCGACAACTCATGATTGTGGTAGCTAACAGAGGTAGCAAGGGTGAAATATGTTGATTTTATGATTCTAAAAAAATTATTACTAACCGGGTGCTTTTTAGTATATCTGATGATAATTATCTAAATTATTCGAAAATATATTTGTCCTACAAAATGTATGGTTTGATCAAAGAGTCCTCCACTTCCAATATGTATCGATAACGAGGTCATCAAAAATGATTACTAACCAGCTGGTTTTTTTTTATTTACTTAGTAAATATTTATGTTATTTAACCGTCATATTGTCCTACAACTTGCGTGGTACGTTATCCCGGTCCTACGCTAAAAAGTTGTTAAAACCACAAGACCCATTTTGTCATCACTAACTGTAGGACAATAATTTTACATGATAGGTTAGTGTATTCTCTGCCCAAATGATACAATGTCCTACAAGAAAACAGGTATGTAACACGAGTCCGACAAAAATTGTAATTTTTTCGTTTTCCTACTTATAACTTACTAGCGACCCGAACCGGCTTCGCACGGGTGCATGTGCAGTTTATTTTCTACAAACGTACATGATTTCTCGAGTTCTCGACTTTTCTCGAGCTTGATTTCCCGGGAACAAAGCCCAACGATTTCCCGGGAATTCTCGGCTCGAGAATTCCCGGGAATGAACCCTAGTTGGTGCCGAGATCCACCTAAACCGATTTGTTTAAAATACTGGTAATTTTCTCGGACCCAAATGGTTTATCTACATTTAATAATTTGATTAGACTCTCTCTCAGTTTTCACGGTTCGCAGTTTGAAGTTAGGAAACAAAGCGGGACTGTAGTACGGACGAAGCCAGGCGATTGATCAGCATAATATGATGATAGCACCCATCCAAAAACCCGCCATTGCTTGACCTATAGATTAATTGCATACCGCGCTATCCGCTAGACTCCGACCTCATCATATTGAACGTCATCGTGAATAATCACGAAATCCTATTATAGTGGAAACTATGTTGTGAATTTAGTTTAGGAGCTTGAAAGTCTATTAACAGTTTGATCAAATTTCTCCCCACCCACTCCTGCATCTGAAAGCTTTATGAACTAATTTGGTAGTGTACACAGTTTCGCGAGCACATGGAAACATTGACCACCAAAAGTTAAGTTAGTACGATCACTGGGAGTGCACGCGCCCGCAGGGTAATCACGAAAATCAAGATACGATCAAATCAAATCAAAATATTTCTTTCTTTCATGGGTCCCAGTAGCCGTTGATACCAGGTATATGTGGAAATTAAAAGGCGCCCGACTACGCTATAACCCACGGCGTTCCTCCTGGTCTAAGGTTTCACTCCTCCAGAGTATGCTCCGCTCCGCACCGTGGTAAGTATGTCTAACCATACATAAATATTTGGACATCGGATTTAATTAAATGGCTTATAAAAAACCACCGTACCGTGATTTTACATTAGCATCGTCCCTGAATTGATTACCTCTTCTAGTGATATGTACCATTGAATGTATGTATGCTCGCTAATTGTCAGTTAAATAAAAGAACCAAAATACACATAAACCAACTTCAAATACGACATTAAGAAAACAAACAATAACGAACCGGTGCACTAGTCTAGTCATATTCTATTACAATTCAATTTGCGTTGGGAAATCTGGAAGTTATACAGTTTTCGAAAAAGTCAACTAGGTGAAACCATGCGCGATTCCTGATCACGATTTATCACAAACCGCAGTCGTTGACCCTATCTGTAGACACGGTGGACAAAACACGTGGCGTCGCTATAAATAATAAGTGGATGTAGGTGAGAACGTGTATAGAGGGACTAAGGGCGTGAGATGACGTCGTCGCCAGTGACTTCGATGGCCGCCGAATTTAGACAATCGTACACACTTGAACGTAGCCTGTCTATTATTCCCGAGTATTGACCAGGGGTTCATGTTCAAAGGTGTAAATAATAAGGTGTCTCCTTCTAGATAACTGAATCCTATTTTATGAGGCGCTCTATAAAATAGTATCGGACAAAATACTCTGCTTATCTATGTAAACAAAATATCATGTAACTGTTAAAACATCATTAAAATTCTTAAGTTGCTGCACGCACGTGTGTTTATGTCTTTTCTTTTCTCTACTACGTCATAGATTTTTGATTGTAGTCATATTTCTTTAGTGTTTTACAAACCCCACCCACCCCATTCTATCCTGATGGTGTCGTAAGAACCGATAAAAGGAAATGTCAAGGCCAAAAACGTAGCCACGTAGCGGGGTACAGAAGGCTAATTATCCTCCCTGTGATTGGAGGAGACCCGACTCAGCAGTGGGCAGCAAAGCTTAGGTGGGTGAGAAAATGTTTAATATTTAGTGACGTTGTAGAACAGCCCTATCTAACTTTGCCAATCTCTACACACAAATTAATTAAAGTGTCTTTTCTAAATGCATATGTAAAGAGTTTAGTGTAGTCCGCTTGTTCTCGCAGAAACAGTTGCATCGAATTTAACGATACTATTACTGGCTACGAGGCCTATGTCCGGCAGTGGACTAATTGGGGCTGATGATGATAACCGGCTATCTGCCGGCCAACGTTATAAGGAGTAACTTGGGCTAGTTTTATGTTATCATTTTCGTCAATCGTGGGCACAGCTATTTTTAAAGAATACCACAATTCATTTGTTTCAATTATTGTGTGTGGTGACGGATTTATAATACATAATGTCGCCACCCCGGTCAGAAAACAGAAACGGTAGCCAAACCTCACGCAGTAGGTAATACATATAATAAAATTCAAAGTTAAAAATCGACACAACTTCATGTTGTATTGTACGAACGTCTGAATTATTAACGAGTTTGTTCAAATTATCATAGTTTAATCATTCTCGATTAAGACACTGTCCAAACAAGAAAAACGCACGCAAACGCATATTGGTAAATTAGGGCTAATGGCAAACACGTTAAACGCTTAACACACTTCTTGTCTATCGGGGATTATACATTATATGAATATCAATTGTATAATACACTCTTGTTCGATATTATTCACCACTTACATCTCGTTAAGAGCTCACCAGACATTTCGATACAAGCGAGGTCGGAACCCCTTATGCCCAAATGACCTTAAATTGGATCACACCGAGTTCACGACGCTTCTCATTAAATTTGGGGATTATTGTTAGAAAGATAACTCTCTGTCAAAGTAAAAGATATTTCAAGGATAGGATTTAGGTATCGAATGTAATAAACACAACGTAAACACAGTTCGTGTGGTGCCGGACTTAGAATACACAATGTCAACAACCCACACTATCCCGAGGGTGTCCTAAGAGGCGACTAAAGGATCGTAAGAGGCCGATCACCTAGCCGTATGAGAAGGAAAACTTGATACAAACCCTGTGCCAACCCGTCTTGCCAGCGTGGCACAGTAGGCTAATTTCCCTCCATGAATTTGGAGGAGGCCCGACTCAGTAGTGGGTCATTCATGGGCTGAAACGACGAAACACAGCGATCCGTGTGGTGACGGATTTGGTATATAGTATCACCACCCCATTCCACCTGAGGGTGTCGAAAGAGCCGACCACCATGTTCTACGATATCTGTTGTGTGTTCGGTGCAATTTCTATAATGGCATAGCAAAGATGTTACCAGATAACACTATGTTACCAGATGGTAATATGTACGTACGTATTATGGTAACTGCCGTGTGATGTGGTGACGGCTTTAGAATACCTACATAACGTATCCTCCATCCTGAGGGTGTTGTAAAAGCCGACTCATTCATTACGAAACCCGCCTGGCCAGCGAGGCACAGTAGGCTGACCCTCCCTGTGATGAGTGGAAGCCCGACTCAGCAGTGGGTCATTTGTAGGCTACCAGATGGTTAACAAACTATGAAGAAACATAAATGTCAATTCAATTGAACTGTTCAAGATCTGAAGTTTAGTATTTATCTATTAAGTTTCATGTAAAAATTGCCTGATTCATCTTATAATTTAATGTTCACATCGAGATGGACAGATCCATTCCACTCCTTTAATTTCTTTTACACCATTAAGTATCAACCTTATGTATTATCCAGATTGTGATAATTAACAAACAAAAGAAGTTCTATAAAAAATGTTAAGCCGGATTTCTCGGAACCGGGGGTAGCGATTTGAAAAGAAGATCGAGATACTTTCGTAGGTAAACCACTTCATAAAATATCAAAAAAATATTTGTGGAATATTATTTGTGCGTTATTAAAGTACATGGGTATATATAATACTAGCGACCCGCCCCGGCTTCGCACGGGTGCAATGATGAACCTCTAAATTTATAAGTGTTTCTCGACAATATAATGCATTTATTATACTTAAAAACCTTCCTCTTGAATCACTCTGTCTATTAAAAAAAACCGCTTCACAATCCGTTGCGTTGTTTTAAAGATTTAAGCATACATAGGGACGGACAGACGAAGCGACTTTGTTTTATACTATGTAGTGATAGTGATAGTGATGATAGTGATAGTGATGTGATGAAAAAACATTACGTAAGGTCTTTTCCGTTCTCCGTACTAGTACTACTGCTCAGCCCATAAATGACCCACTGCTGCGTCGGGCCCCTGTCATTACATGGAGGGTAATTATAATACCGTGCCACACTGCCAGACGGATTGGTATGGGGTGTCGTTTCAAGTTTTCCTTCTCTTGCTAGCATAACGGCCTTGTCTTTTCCTTTTGTAGGCTCGTACGACACCCTCCACATGGAAAGCGACACTATGTATTCAAAAATCCGCCACCAAACAGACTAAGCAGCGGAAGTTGTAAAATATGTATATCAATAAAAAAACAAGTGGGCGAAGTTAAGTTGAAAATGCAATGCCAAATGGCAATATATTCAGTACTTTTTCAATAACGGCAAAATTAATAGACACATTTTGGCTGTTTACTCCACTCGGTTCGACAGATTAATGTAGTATTTCACTGCTATTTTAGGAAAGTATTAACAAATGCTAAGCGCCACGGCTTATACGGGATTCGATTCGATCGAGACGTGGGCAGTATTGCAGGCTCTCCAGAGGTGCCAAGTCGACTATCGGTATATCGAAGTGTTGAAGTGCTTGTATGAAAACGCCACAATGTCAGTCCGACTCCAGGACCAGACCTCGAAACCGATCCAGTTGCAGCGAGGTGTTAGACAGGGAGACGTTATCTCTCCGAAACTGTTCTCCGCTGCAACTTAAGTAAGTCCAACTTCGAGAAAGAGGTCAATCGTCGGATCCAACTCGGCTGGGCAGCGTTCGGGAAGCTGCGAAAGATCTTCTCGTCCACAATACCGCAGTGTCTGAAGACAAAAGCCTTCAACCAATGTGTGTTGCCAGTGATGACATATGGAACTGAGACGTGGTCGCTCACTATGGGCTCCATCAGAAGGCTCAAAGTCACCCAAAGGGCAATGGAGAGGGCTATGCTCGGAGTTTCCCTGCGAGATCGAATCAGAAATGAGGAGATACGCAGGAAAACCAGGGTCACCGACATAGCCCACCGGATTGTCAAACTTAAGTGGCAGTGGGCTATGTGCCCTCATAGCTCGCAGGACCGACGTCCGATGGGGCAGAAAAGTCCTCGAGTGGCGACCGCGTTCCGGAAGGCGCAGTGCTGGTAGGCCTCCCACACGGTGGACCGACGACCTGGTTAAGATCGCCGGAAAGCAGTGGATGCGGGCGGCCCAGGACCGGCCTTTGTGGAAATCCTTGGGGGAGGCCTATGTCCAGCAGTGGACGTCTTTTGGCTGAAATGATGATGATGATGATGAAGCGCCACGGCTTAAGTAACGGATCAGAAAATACACAGACAAAAATCCAGGCAAGTAGTAAATATATAGCAAGTTATTTTTCAGAACAAACATACTCGTGCTAAGCAAATAAATACGCGAGACAGGCTCGTCTCGCCATGGCAATCGTCGGTGTCGCACCATGTAAATGACATTAATGACTCATACAATAAGCCTCGCTGGCTTAAGCTCCGTTCTCACGACTTGAGGACGCAACATTTAAGAACAACCAAAAGGATTTGTACTAAAACAAAACCTTTATGCTCCAAAAATAGATCGGGATAAAGATTTGCGACGTATGCTAGGAAACAAAATTGACTGCGACACAAATTATGATTTTAATATATCAAATATGAAGCACTATGTCTCAATTCAGCTCAGTGGGGTTTCGAATCTGAGTCTGATTTACCATTGGGTGTTTGTTTGTCGTAGGTAGAAACAAATAATTATGTCATAATCAAATGCATCATATTTGTTCCTTCCAAATGTGTAAGGAAGTTTGTGAAGGAACGCAAGTTGAAGATGCTTTAGCAAACTTGTTCTTTATTATTGTTCCGCGAGATAAACTCCACTCCTACCACTCAGCCCATAAATGATCCACTGCTGAGTCGGGCCTCCTCCCGTCATAGGGAGGGTAATTAGGCTACTGTGCCACGCTTGTTGTGTTCAAGTTTTTCTTCTCTTGCGGTTAGGTTAGGTAATTTTTTACCGGCTCTTACGGCACCCGCAAGATGGAATGGTTGTGTATTCTAAATCCGTCACACGGAGTTAAGCTTATATAAATAAGAGATGATAATGGTAATTATAAATATGACGATTTATAAGAGTTTTGTGATAAAACCTACGTAAATAAAGTTCCTTTTGAGTTTGTGTTGATTGCCTCGTGTGGTAACAATGAAAAACAGCTTACGTGGTTTGTGTCCACGGGTCTCGGAAAATACATGGATTGGCCTTATATCTTAGCACATCACAGCATTTTACAGGCAGACTGTTTTTCTACACTTCTATTTCTAAAGTCGCAAACTAAACGGATAAGTAATGTCAAAATGCGTTTCAATTGGGCGTTCCCGTTTTTTATCTCGCACAATGTACGCACCAAACTACTATAACCGAAGCAGTTTTGCATCCGTTTTTAAATAATAGATACGAAAGAGAAATCTTACACATTTTACACGTTATCTGTCTAGAACTGAGTTTTACTATTTTAATGTAGTACAAAGATCACAACGCTGAATTACTTCCGACAGAAGACAAAATCAGCACTTAGCGTTAATTTCAAGCAAACAACACGAAATACGAGACTATTTGTTGGCAATTATGAGTGTAATGATAGCTAGCTATCACACGGGAGTAAAATAACAACGCAATATCATATGTATAATGTTAAATTACACAGAGTTTGTGAGAACGGGCCTTTACGATCCTAGTAGTAAGCTACTGGCCCTACGCCAGCTTAGCGATATCGTCTTCCTTTTGTAAGGAGGCATTTAATAAATAAATGACAATTATGTGTGCAAGTAGGATGTCTCACAACTTTGGGAGGTCCATTAGCCACGCTAAAAACTTGTACATGGATTATTCTGTACAAGTTTAGAAGTATCTCACCAAAAATGTTAACCATCTCCTGGACCATGTTGTCTCGTCAATGTGGCGGCAACCTTCAGCAAATGGTTTCACCTTTTGAGAACGTTTTTATTGTTGGTACATAAGTTTATAGAGGACCTTCTAATACTTAGGCAGATCATTGACAGTTTTAAGGGGCCGGTGGAATGACATACCTGATGGGATCCATAGATTGTACTTGCTCTTATTGCGTGGCTCATTTTACGCCTATGAAAACTTTACATGACCAACCAATTTAATAATAACACATTTTTCAATTATGAAACCCAGAATGCCGTAAGCTATTATACGATGGCGATAGTATAATTTATCGACCACGCTACTATTCTAGACATAAAGGAGTAGGAATTGTGAATTATTGTATCCATTTGGTTACGCTGATATAATAACTGTATTTCGTTATTAGAAATACCGTGAGGAAACACTATGTATGCAAAGTAATTGATACCTGTAACAGGACCTATATATTAACAGGCCCATTGTGGACATCTTGGCCCCGGAAAATATGAGAAAACAAAATGTACGTGTAGATTCCAGGGTCAGGCAAGTGGCTGTCTAAACCAGAGACACTTGCTCTGAGTCTGTGTGTCATTTGTGTTCGTGAATTACATGCTTGTAAACTGCCCCCGCGATACGGGTTATACCTAGTGCAGAGGCTACGCATATAAAAACAAAAACATCGCAGTTGATATTTTCAAATATTACTTTACGTCGTATTTTTCACCCCCGACGCAAAAAGAGGGGTGTTATAAGTCTCACGTGTCTGTCTGTCTGTCTGTGGCACCGTAGCTCGCGAACGGATGAAGCGATTTAAATAAAGTTTTTTTTGTATGAAAGGTGAGTTACGGGCGAGTGTTCTTAGACATGTTTGATGACAATCGGTGTGAGCCGTTTAAAAGTTATGAGGGGTGAAAGTGGGGAAGAATATCTCTCTCGGGTCTCAAATGAAAGCGCATCACGTGCAATTTAACAAAATCTACATTATAATAAGTATGTACTTACAAAAAGTATAAAATAAAAATTAAATTAAAAATTTAAATAAACCCCCGACACAATAACCTTTAAAAAGTAAAAAATAAAAATAAATACTTCGCGTTGGGGGACCAGGGGTAATAAATAAGTGGGAGTGGTCCCCCAACGCGAAGTAATTATTTTTTACTTTTTAAAGGTTATTGTGTCGGGGGTTTATTTAAGTTTTTAATTTAATTTTTTGTAGGCACAACGTTAATGCGTACATTTCAAACCTGTGTCTATAGTCATTGCCATTGTCAAACGAACAAAGGCGAAAATCTAAGATTCGTAGCACAAAAACGGTAACCTTTATTACTTTCGCTGCAGTAACTTACTTACTTCTCAGCCCGTCAAAGACCCACTGCTGAGTCAAGCCTCCTGCCATAACAGGTGGGAAATTAGCCTATAGTGCAACGCTTGCCAAAGGGGTTGTTTAAAGTATTCCTTCTCTTGCCACTAGGGTTATTTGCCATGTTATTTACTTTAGTGGGCTTTTAAGACACCCTCTGAATGGAATTGAGTGGCGACATTATGTATTCTAAATGCACATGGCAGTTACGTTTATCACTAAACGTCGGACAACATTATACAAAATAGAGCGTAACCCAGTGTTGACATGTAAATAAAAAGAGGGACCAGTATCCGCGAGTGTGTGCATTCGATAAGAGTGATTCGCAACACTCGCTTCGGTACAAAGTGATGTGAACATTACGTAAATGCTACTAAGTAATTATCAAGTGCAACCTTATAACCGCATTGAGGATATTTCGTCATACGAGACCATCTTACGAGTATCATTGTGACGGTCAAATTTGGCATGATAGCCAGAATACGACAAGTCACTGGTGAAAGTAGTAACGGAAATTACTAAAGTGTATGTAGTGTTCTTGTTGTTGTATGTAGTTTGTTTAGTAAATTCGAGATTAAAATAGATTAACACAATAATTTAAAAAAAAGTCGATTAAATATTGCTTTTGAAAACCATTTAAAATAAATTATTGATAGCCGTGAATTTGATAAGCGGCAACAAAACAAGGACAGTTAACTTTGCATTAGGTATTCGATCATGTGTGTAGGTGACAATGATTATTCAGGTCTTTTTCCCTTTTAAATACTGAATATATGATCACAATATTGTGGTAAAAATTCGAAAAATATAACATATGAATACTGTTTTCAGAATAAATACTTTTTTCTAAGAGTTATTTGTATTAGAAATTCTTAAAGGTCCCTTGTTATCAGGTATGCAGGCAATAAATATACTAATTACATACATTTTCCTACTAGAAAAAACTTTATCCACAGTGGTAAAACAAAATATGTACAACAAAACTACAATGATGAAAAATATAAACTTGACTCAAATAAATGAACACCATTGCATGTTTGGTTTTAAAAAAAGTATGATAAAACCAGTGATGTTAGTTTTTATCACATCTCTTCTTATCTCTCATAGGTAAACAAGTAAATACTCAGTGAAGGTGTTATGGTTAAACATTCTTAGAACTTGATTTCTGAAGTGGAATTAGGTTGTTTCTTAACTTTTACAATGATATGTATCATTCTTTAGTACTTATTTTTAATTCAATTATGGAATGTAACAAGAATTACTTACTGTGAGCTTTTTTTTACAATCTCTTATTCCCTATGTGCATAGATTAAGCCCCTATGTGAAGATTCATAATTTATGTATTTATGACATGTGCATAACCAGTGAGCCCAAGTACCTGCCGCCACAAGTAGTTGTCAATGAAATCAGCATACTAATTACAACTTGCTACTCAAAATACTACACTACTTTCTCTGCATAATTTCCATTACTCATCCAAGTTATGAATGAGAATTAGGTCAAATAATTAATCTTTCACTTACATCGTACGGTGCATTTTTCTCTGCGATCGAAACTTTGTCACGATCTGTAACGAGGAAAATAGGGCATTTGAACATTGTGAAAACTGAGTTGACAACCTATTACAATGAGATTATAACAATGGAATGCATGTAGTATTATTGGATTTAGCAAAACTATACCATCGTCCTCAGCCCCTGAAGGCCCCGTCGCGATATCAGACTTTCTTGACGCTGTTGTGCTATCCATAACTTCTATGTGATCAGTGTCCCCTGAAGCCATTTTTGATTTCCAGTTACATCCCCTAGTTTAAAGTCTTTCGATTACTGATTCGCACAATAGTAATTATCATGGCTCACGTCACACCTGCATCGGCTACACTATGATTCACTATAATTTAATTAAAAAGAAATCAATTATTTTACGCGAGAACACTCGCCCGTAGCATCCGAATGACACGACCACCTACACCTATAGTAACTGGAGTTGCCAAGCAAAAAAAAAGAGCTTTTTAATATTTTTCACTTGGCAATTAGAACTTAGTGATGCGTCAAAAAAGTTAGTGAAATCGGTTTGGAAAACTAAAATTGATGTCGTTAAGATATAATTTCATTTTTTAATTTTGTTCACTTGTACAATTTTGTTCAATTTAATTGTGTACTAATCGTTCGTAAACTTCTGTGAGTATTTGAAATACTCGGAAAATATTATATCCATTTATTTATTTATTTACTAGCTGACCCGGTAAACTTCGTACCGCCTCAGAATCACTTTATAAAAAACCTGAATGTTATTCCAGAATGTCTCAACTTTATTAAAATATGTGCAAACATTAACTGGAATAAAAATAATGCGTATCTAAAAAGGAAGCTTTTTCCTATTTTCTCACCCTTTAAACCTTTCCTGGACTACCACGAAAATTTCAAGACCAAAATTAGCCAAATCGTTCCAGCCGTTCTCGAGTTTTAGCAAGACTAACGAACAGCAATTATTTTTTATCTAGATAGATAGATAGATATTGAAGTACTGGTTTAAAATAATAATATCAGCAAAATACAAAACATGTGTCAAATCCGTTCGTGTTTACTGCATTCACTTTGCTATTAACGTAATGGAACTGATATCAGCAACAACATCTGATTGATGATGATGTTGAATGCCAGCTACCCTTCGCGATCTAGAAAGACCACCGGTAGTTAAATGGCTTGACTAGTCGTCAGGTTTCACGCTACTGCGTGTAATGGCTGCCATGCATAGGATGCAAGTGGAACCGTGACGGTCGACTTTACGTGCCTTCCGAAACACAAGGGAAGTCAGGTGTACACACAAATTAGGGACATGAAACCCATCCAAAATCGAACAAGCCTAAAGTACTATATATAACCATGGACAACAGTTTACAATCTTTGTAAACAAACAGACAATGTATGTTAAGAAACTAATGAATGAATAATCATCCTTTTGATTTCTATCTTTAGCTAGCTAAGTATTTTTCTTTTGTTAATGAATTTCTGCTATCACATGTGATGAAAGATGTAAAAAGGCATTGTTTTGGATTAGCAGATGTGATTTTAATTTGTTGTTCATCCTCATCATTAACATTTCAGCCAAAATACGTCCACTGTTGGTCTCCCCCAAAGATTTCTATCAGTAGATTTGTAGTTATTAATCCAGGTCAATCTGATTACTTGTTTCTGGATACATACCTAGGATTATTTTGAAAACATTTATATTTAAATCCTATTGTCGAGTATAATAATACAAACTTGTATAATTGCACTCTAGGATAATTTATTTGCCCTCCGGCCGTTGGCAACGAAAATGGTAGAGTTTTTAAATTTAGTTAGTAACACCATTAGACGCACGCCATGTTTATTTCTTTCTTTCCGTCATTCTCGTTGCGGCTTGGTTGGTAAGTTATTGTAGGTTATTTACATCGCGTCTGTGCCGAATAAATACAGAAATAATTTGTTTGTGTGTGATATAATTTACCACCCAAATATCGATTGTGCTCATTCAATTTCAGTTACTCAGTTTGTGTCAGAGGTCAAGTGTTGTGCTGTTTTGAGAATATTTAATTCATTTCGGCGTCTGTAAAAATGGGCAAGAAAGTGAGAGAATATAAATCTGGAGACTTCATATTTGCTAAAGTAAAAGGATATCCAGCATGGCCAGCCAGGGTGAGTATTAATAGTTCCATAGCTATTGGGTATTTCGTTTCGCAGGGTGATAAATACAAACCGCGTCTGTCGTTTGTAGCCTACATCTTAACGCGGGAAGACATATTGCGCGCCGCCAGATGTGACGCCTTCGTTACTCAAAACCGTCTGTATCAAATCCCTAACGCTAAATATGGGTAGAGACTTTACTATTTTTTTTAATTTAATGTTTAACCCATGGCACCACTTTAATACTTACCATAAAAATATTTTTTGGAATATGGAGTTAGGTACTTACTATTTTGCCTTGAATATCATAATATCAGTGATTTAAACACCTACCTAATACTTCCATCTGAGTACTAGTAATTATTCACAGATAGATTTGTTTGTTATATCTCTATGAAAGTAGATTCAATGTAAATAGAATTTCACAAAATTATTACCCTCCCTAAGGAGATTTTGTTTTAAATTTAGAATTTTGGTACCCTTTTCTGTTAATAAATGATACATATAAATAAAATAATTCTTAGTGATATATACCTGTTGCACATGTTCTAAGCTTGCTTGCGTTTTCCTTTTTATTCTGTATGATATTTATCATTATGAAAATAAAGACATTATGATTTACACAAAATGTATTTTAAATTAATAAATTGGTGATGAGGATGGGATATGAATTCCTGGATGCATTTGATTTGCACTTGGGCCGATGCATGCAACATCTGGGATATGTCCCAAAACTATCCCAAGAAACTGATCTGGAAAATAACTATGGTTTCTTGGTTACAAAAAGGTAATAATTTGACTCTCCAGGATACATGTCTCAGATGATGATTCCTTACAAACTACAGAAAGTGGACTTGAAGAATTACAGCCTGGTTATATGGTCATTTTAGAAAGGAATTTTTTAGCATGTAGTTTTGTTTTTTGGATAACCATTGATAAATATATCCAAGACAAGGTATCATATGGCCAAGCCTGTTGACCGCAACAGTATGGGCCTTCAAAATCATCCTTATATTATTGGGAAGAACCAATGGCTCCATGGCAAAGTAGTAATAGGTACTCTATTACTTTTGCTACCCCTGTCCAAGGCCAGTATCTAGTTATTTTAGTCAACTCTTACACAAAATGGGTGGAAATAATACCATCAGAGATTGTGTTTGGTGCATAACAAAACTGAAAGAGATATTCTTGACTCATGGATTACCCTTTATTTATTATCAGTTTAGGCTGGCAATTTATTTCCAATATATTTAGAACCTTTATAATGGAAATAAATATTACACACAAATTCTGCTCCATACCATCCTTCTGTTAGCATAAACAAGTGAAATGCTTTGTTTAGTCAACCAAGAGCTATACATAAAATGGTGGGAGAGAGAACTTTTTAAGTTTATGTCACCACCAAGGAAGGGAGACATTACACACATCAGAGTATATGTAGCCCAAGAGATAGAATGCAGATCAGTAATTATTCCAAAAGCAACAAATGGAAATTCGGATTAGGTTTGGTTCCGTATGAAATTAATACTGACTAGCAAATCTTACCAGCTCTTAGAGTACCAGATGGTACATTGGTGCAGGAATTATCTACCTCTTTTGCGAGTATTAACACCCTGCTCTTTACTATGTACTATTCTACTCATCCAGTTACATCCTCATTTGTGCTATGCAAGCTTAAAAACATAACTTTTTCAGGTTCAAAGATTAAATGGAAAAAAATATTTTGTCTACTTCTATGGAACTGGTGAAATGTAAGTACTTGACTTGACATGTCTCTAAATGTTTTACTTCATGCATATGCCGCTGTTTGACAGCCATATGGAGCATAATTATAACATTTACACACTACAATAGACAACTCATATTTGTAATTTATGATGTTTCAGAGCAAATTTGGCACCAAACATGATATTTGACTATGCTGAGAACAAGGACAAATTCCTGACAAAGACAGTGAAGAGGCGTGACTTTAATGATGGAGTGAAACAGATTGAGTATGACTTTGCAAACAATGTGCCACTTGAGGATGTAGTCGGAATACTCCCTCAGGTAAATATCATCACAATCAACTACAAACAGATTTAAGCTATGCATGTTTACTATGACAGTTTACTTTGTGTGAAGCAAATACCTCTTTTGCCCTGGCCATATCTATATAATAATACATGAGCAAAAATTTTGAAAATTATGATCCTTTATATCCTAGTTTGAAAAATCCCACACTTACAGTTTATAGAGAAGGATTGAAGACAACAGATTTTTTTAATTATGCCCTTAAATCTTAAATAATTAACCATGTATTTGGCACACACACATATATACTCTTTTGTTTATTGTTAAAGTCCATGGTGAAATTGATTGTAGAACTATGTTTTAAATTATGGTCAAATTTCGACCACTGGGCCATCACTAGTTTTAATAATTACTTGTATCTGATTGACTTAACATGAAAGTCATCACCATCAATAACCTGCAGTAGTCTGCTCATCTGCCCCAGCACTTGTCAGTTCTTCTACAGATACAACCAGCCCACTGTCACATCATTTCGGCAGTTGCTTCTTGTACTAGCTCAGTTTGAGGTTGCTAGCGCTAATCATTTTAGTGACGGGTCCTGTCCAAAGAGTTTCATTGCGGGTCCTTCCTTCCATCTTTAATGTGATACTGCATTTTGTACAAATCTTTAGTATCTTTTTAAAATACTTTTATAGGCACAGCACATATTGGCGTATATAAAACACCTTTAAAATGCCATTGGTGATACTCCATTTATTGAGTTTTTTTGTTCTTATTCATTTCCCAAAACACAGGCTTGTTTTATGGAACCATATTATTAAACATTGTTTTTTTTTGTTTAACAATATCATGTTATTTCTCCAGACACCTGAATCCACCAATCAATCGGTTGGTAACAACACTGTTAACTCTTTGGCTGACAGCACTGTTAATACCATATCTGATGAAGTAAGTACCTTGATCACACAATGCGAAGAGTTCAAACAGCTTGTTTCTTTAACCATAGGCATCAAAATGTTTACATTTTATCTTTTTAATCTCTGCTGTTCTAAATTATAAAAATGTCTATTTTATATGGTAACAATCACAGATTAAGAATCTATGGTACAGCATAGATGGCCTTCCTCTATACAGAGTAAATGCAGTTAGTGATTTTCTGTTATTTAAGACTAAACGATATAATGTAGTTATTGGATTATATTCCTTAAAAAATATTGGATTATACAGTCACACAATACCTGAGCTTGTATTGTGTTAGTGCACAAATCCATAGATAAAATAGAATACAGCCAAAATCAATACCTTAAGATAGGTAATTGATTTGCCAATTATTCTAACAGACATGTATAAGGATAAGAGAGCAATCTGTATTTATAAATACTAACAATATATATAAATTTCATTCAATTGAAGGTAGGTTAAAAATACCCCATATGTTGATTTTTGTTCCTTTTTGTTGACTTTTCTAAGTATTGGTTTCCAATAGTTGGCCTTGTTGGTCTAAGGGTTGGATGGCCGTCTTTGGTTCACAGGTCCCCGGTTCGATTCCGAGGTCGATCAAAGTCTCTTCGTGTTTTCCGTAGGCTTGCCCGACAGTCATGTGCTCTGAAATATTTTTTTGTAAATAGTCCGGTTAGTAAATAGCGTTACCGGTTATAACTAATAACAAATAATTCAAATGAACATTACTAAAGAGCGCATTTGGATATATTTTCTTAAGATTCCAATGTCATTTGGCACATTTAAAATCTTAAATGTTTCAATTTGATTCCCATGTTCTATATGTGTTGTGCGCTTCAGATTTTCCAAGTATTCCTTTCGTCGCTTCTTCTTCTTCCTTTTTTGGCGGCTCTAATATCTTTTTTCTACACGATTCCGCCAATATCAAGTGTTGAATGTGGGGTTTTGTTTGAGGAATGTATAAAGTAATAACAGCTTGTTTTATATGGAAACGTATGTCCTTTCAGTATTGGTGATATTTTATTGAAACTGGATTTTCCAGCAGATTAAACAGATGTCCTTGATAAAATAGGGTTTCCAAACTTGAAATGCAGTAGGATTTCCCTGATCAGATAAATCAGCAACTATTACTACATAAATTACAACAATTATTGGCAACTAGCTAACTTCCACGAATATTTCAAGACCAAAGTTAGCCAAATCGGTCCAGCTGTTCTCGAGTTTTAGCGAGACTATCGAACAGCAATTCATTTTTATTTATATAGATTATTGCTATGTGTTTCCCCTTATAAGTATTCTGTTATGTTATCCCAGGTCAACAACCTTTGTATTAATCAGCTGAGTATTTCCTAGAAGTCTTTCGGGGGTCTGGCTACCATGTTGTGCACTTGTAGTAATTGAGTAGTATATTTATTTTTTGTAATAAATAAAGATAGTAGCAATGTTATGTTTGAGGTTAATGTAAAACTGTATTTTGTTATCTTTTATACCTGAGTTGCTTTTTTGTTTTAATTTCTTTTTTTCTGTTACTATTATTTTCAGACTGTTAACACAACACAAAATGATACTGGGATTGAGGATTCTGATGATCCAGAGGGTCTTGTCATTGACGAGGGAAAGGTTTGTACTGTGTCAACAAAATTATGACCAGCTTTGCTTTTCCCCAATTTCATTAAGGTCGGCACTAGTCTAACCTGTTTTGGCATATTACCTTATGTATACCTTATGTAAATGACCATCTGTATACAACTCCGAGTGTATAATTAAAAAACATAATTTTCTCACACAGACCTCTTGCTGTTCTTACCAATTTGATTGGGTTTTATATGCCATTATTTTTTTATAGTGAGTAATATAAACATGAAACGTATCGGCTATAATAAAATACACAGATATAACAGTAGTGGCACACACACAGATAATGCATTCATATATTCATCCCACTAACACCTGCACTCTAACAGTCTAATAAGAGCTATTAACACACCAGCAAACTTTTACGCACTTAAGTTAATTTATTTGTTTACTTTTTCGTTATTATACCTTTTATCAGTCATATGGATATGTATTGATTTGATTTAGGATACAAAATGTTGCCAACACATACTATTCTGAGAAAGTCGTAAGAGGGGGACTAAGAGAACGCAAGAGGCAGATTACCTTGTCGCAAGAGAAGGAAAACTTGATACAAAACCGGTGCAACACCCGTCTTGCCAGCATGGCTTATTTCCCTCCATGAATTAAGAAGAGGTCCAAATTTGTAAAGTGTCATTTATGGGCTGAAATGATTACTGGTGTGTAAACCATTGGGACTTGCTCTGAGTGTGGGTGTCATTAGTGTTTTAGATTTACATGAATGTAAACAGCACCCACCATACAGGTTATACATAGGGCAAGGGTCTAGATTTTTATTAATTAAAAAGTATACTCCTTTTTAATGACAGAAAGGCCGCAAAGGCAAAGCTGGCAAGGAGACGCCAGTGAAACCAGTCAAGGAGCCGAAGACCCCACGAGGGAAGCCCAAGAAGGAAGAGGTGAAGGAAGAAGAGGAAGAGATTGTCAGCAGGAGCGGAAGAAAGATACGTCCAAAAAGGTAGGGTGGTGTGCTCGGCAATTTTTACCAGTGTCGCGCGATAGCTGCTCATGTATTGTATGAAGAGTTAACTAATTTTGAATTTCGAATAGTGTTTGGGGGGAATTGATTGAGATACTGAAAAATCAGAAAGAAATAGTTTATAATATTTGTAACCAGCATTTTTTTACTGGATTCAAACAGATTGTCAGTTGAGGTCACATTCACAGTCTATGATGAATCCGCAGATCAACCAGTCACTTGCCGAAATGTAGTTTTCAAGGTTGGAACTACGTTTGCGATTGTGACTTACAGTCTTCTTACTACTACTACTACTCGGCACATAATGAGTCGGGCCTCTTCCCATTACATGGAGGGTAATTACCCTACTGTGCCACACTGGCCAGGCGGGTTGGCATAAGGGTGCGTTTCAAGTTTTCCTTTTTATGCGGCTGGGTTTCCAGCTTCAACAAAAAGCAACGAAAAGCTTTAAGTTTAATAATCCTAACTATATCATATGCATATTTCCTGTTGCCACAAAAGAAGGAAACTAAAAATGCAACTTAGAATCAGTCTAGACTAGAATCAGCAGTGGGTCGTTTACGGAAGAACCACATAAGTGATAAGAAGAATTCTTTGTGTATGCCAGGTATATAGACGAACAAACAGAAGAAAATGCTACTCTTCCGGCCCCTGCGCCCAAGAAGAGGCGTCCAGCTTCCCCTATCCCAGAGAAAGAAAAACCTGAAGTGAAGGAGAAGGACAAAGACAGGATTATAGATAAAAATATGAAAAGCTTCAATGCTGTAACCCAGGTTAGTCAGTGTGCAGTGTCAGTTTTAAGAACGGTTGTAAAGCTGTGTTTGGGGTAGATTTGTAATGGGAACGTAGAATTACCGGCGCAAAGAATATATCCCGCCGCGGTGTTCGAAAATTTATTAACTCCACAATACAATCTTTCATATATATTTTAATTTTACAGGCAGAGTTAGAAGATGTCAAGGATCCTTTTAAACAAGGTAATAAATTATTTAAAAAATATTAAATAATCTATTGAGATGTAGTAGGGAGTAATGCATATTTTATTTTAAATCAATTAATTATTGTGTAGTTTTTAGTCTGATCCTGTTATACTTATATTCGTTGTGGCTCGAACAACACTGGCACAAATTCCGAACGTTTAAAAATGTAAGCATACTTCTATTTGTTAAAAAAGAAAGTTCTTTTTTTAAAATATTTAAATTTGGCGCTAATTACCTCTCGCCGCGCCATGAATATACTTCAACTCAAGAACGGAATCATTCAGAAAAATAATAATAGCATTTTTGATTTGTTAAAATTATCTAAAACATGAAAGGTGTTAAATCAATTAAAAGTGTAATTTCTAAAGACGGGACTAGTTTGAATTCGGATCAGAATGAGGAGGCGACGACTTCGACGGAAATAGTGCCGACTATTGGGAAACCACGCAAAATTACTAAAAAATCTAAAAAGTTTGTTCCGCCTACCAAAGTGTTCTCCAAATGCTTAGTCTCTTCGAGTATTGAGAAAGACTCAAATGTAGTATCAAGTACTCAACCTTCAAGCGAGAGTGATTCGAGAAGTTTTAATTACGGTTCAAACAATTGTCGCACGAGTGAAACCGTTGTTCCTGTTACTGAATTTAATACTCTATTTCCTCAAGAATACAACTATTTAAATGAGGCATATGAACGGATAGACATGAGTATTCATGAGAATACAGATGTCAGTCGGCAAATTGGAGTTGAATTACACAATTATTCTAATACTCTTCAAGCCAAGAGTAGAGCGTTGGGTGGGTTCGTTCTGAGTTCTGCTAATGTCCTAAACTATGACCCATTTTCATGTCTCCTAAATTCTTCTCAAGAGTCTGTTGGAGAACTGACGAGTGTCAAACCACTGTCTCAATGTCGCATACCCTCTAGCGACTCCATAGGCTCTCTGAGAACGTACAAAAACTTAGACGCGAACAGTTTCACAAACGATATCAGTAATATAGACACAGATAACTCCTGTTACATGATACCGGAATGTGAAGATATCTTTAAATTACTTCAGACTCCTTCAAGTAACAATGGGGCTAATCATGTGGCATGTGACGTAAAAACCGGAAATATGGGATTCAATATGAAATATTCGGATTATGTTAAAATGTCGGGGGTAATCGAAGTAGATTCTGAGGAGGCATCAGAAACTCGTCGAAAGATTTTGCAGTTATATCCCAAGGAGAATAGTTTGATTCTCAAAAAGAGAACGACCTCATGAATGTGCAGGAGTTATTATCTGCGTCGTCATATTTTTATTCAGACGGAAAAATGTTGATTATTTGATTTTTACTCGAATAAAATATTTAAAAAAAGAATCAGTTTATATTTCTTCGATTATAATGGTTCATCAATAGTGGCCACAAGCTTAATCTCTTTATTTCCCGACGGATAAACATTCCAAGAAAATGAATGCATCTTCCAGAATTTATGACTAGTTAAGCTATCCTCAAGCCGACTGCATGTTGTAATAATGTAATGTAAAAGTAAACTTTCTTGATTTTGATTCACTTAACCCTTTTTTTTTTAAGTTCTATCATGCTTACCAACGTAAAAAGGTATTGAACAGTTGTAGATGGTTTTTACGAACCAGTCATCAGCTATATCTACTGGCTCCAGTTCTGAATCAAAATTATATAGACACTTAAACAAAATATAATTAAAATCTGGTTGTATTGACAATAGATTTTAATGAATTCTTATATCGATATCCCCGTTGCATTGTGTGACAAACGGTTTCAATTATGATATATCTTCAACAGAATACTCCAAGAAGGATAATATTCTGATCACGTATTTGCCAACGAACAAATATATCGGAGTCAGGCTGTTTCAAGGGCGCCCCACCACTTTCAAGAACGAGGCCACACGTCTCCAGTGGGACAAGCAGTCTGCTGCCAATGCCATCACACTGAAGCTGCAGCTAGGTACATTATTTTGTCTCGTTTCGTTGTCCCTAAATGACACGCCACTCAGTCAGGTCTCGTCCAAATTCGACTGGTACAGACTGGTACAGGGTTTGTATCAAGTTTTGCTTCTCTTGCGGCTAGGTGATCTGCCTCTAGCGTTCTTTTAGTCGCCCCATACGACACCCTCAGGATGGTATGGCTTGGTGCCAGTGTGTATTCTTATTCCGTCACTTTGTTACTCTACCTGGGTGGTTACTCCGTCTCTTACATGGAGAATCTGTCTTCTGCGAAGTCCTCGACGTTCGCCGTAGTAACAAGAAAATATGTTACATAAAAATATATACAATAAAATGTCGTGCGAGAGCGAATACTGTCTAGTCATTGAAAGCTGTATATCTCTGTGTAAACAAAGTTTGTTAGCGTGGCACAGTAATTTCCCTCCTTGAACTTGGAGGAGACTTGACCCACCATTTATGAGCTGAAATGAAGATATTGAAACAAAATTGTCTTGTTCAATAAAAGTATACTTAAAAGGTTTCTATAGTTTTGAAGTCAAAAAGTTATTAATCTACTTTGGTCAATTTCGCAATCAATACGTCGTGCCATTCCATTCATCCCATAGTTTAGTATTTAGTATATTAGTCTTCTTATCTGATATTTTTCGACAGAGAAGGGTCACATCACTACAGACTCCGTGATCTCACAGCTGGTGACGGATCTCAATCTCTCTGAGGATGAGATAGCCACACTGGATAGGGAAAGGGAGACAGGTTAGTATACGATGCAGAAGAAGAAGAATGTGTCTAATTAATATAATATAACATTTTATTTATTTTAAAATGAAAACTGACTTTCTCATTCTCTTTCCCACTTTCTGGGTTGGCAACAGTCTGACAATGAGACCTATTCAATGGGACAGCCGGTAATTAGAGACCAGTTGTCAGTTTTCTCACCATAGATGTTCAAATGATAGTCGGGTCTGAAGGCTTGACGTCGAGTATGTATACTCGAGTATTAAATATTGTTGTCTAAATATTGTGGTAATATCCTGTTCTTTGCCTCTTTTCTGTGTATTGATTTACGTTTGTCGTATGCATGCTCTATTGTGACTTCCCATGTCTACACAACCTAGACAAGACATTTACCATTCCATTCCGTTAACCATTCTACCTATGTCGTGTTGTAGAAGAGAAACGTTTGCGTGTCCACTTCTTGAAGACTGAGATGAAGCTGATCGAGCTGGACGCTAAAATAAAGACATGTCTCTGTCTAGAAAAGGCAGACACTGAGCAATGTCTGACACTTTTGGACGAGCTTATGGGTAAGTCCATTTATTAATTGTCAGTGGTACTATCTATACAAATAAATAGAATTAGAGTGTCTGTCTGTTTGTAATATTAAAATAACCTCTTTTAAATTGCATTTTTTACCATTTTTGTCGGTCTGTTTGTTTCGGCTAATCTCTGAAATGGCTGGTCCGGTTTTGAGGGACTGTCACGTGCAGATAGCTGATATAACAAGAAGTAACTGAGGCTACTTTTATTAAAACTGGGAGAGCCACATATCGAGAGCCCGCAGATACTGAGTTTTCACATTGTTAAATATCAAGCGGACGAAATCGCGGGTAGCTAGTATGTAATATAATTGCATAATACTCTAATCATACAGACATGAAACCCTTTTGATCGAATATATATTCTAGGCATCGTCATTACTTCACGCAATGTCGGGTGACAATTCGAAATGAGATTGCATCTTAATATCAAAAATCACCAGAAAATATTCAAGATCAAGTTAATTAATATACTGTACTGTCTGATTTATTGATCCAAGTCTATTCTAGACTGAGTCCTTTCCTGTAAACCATACTGCAATCACCAATTACTCAAACTATTAGCAATGTACAGGAAACTTCATCCAATTTGCTGGCAGACAGGTTTCATATTCAGTTTCTCTTATTCTAGACCATTTTCTTTGGTCGCCTCATCACTCTGCATAACGCGGTATTTTCAATTTGCCGCTACTAGGTATCTTTACCTAGTATGTAGAACCTTGTTGGTCTAGGGGTTGGATGGGCCGTCTTTGGATCACGGGTCCTGGGATCGGGCTAGTGTCGTGTAAACCAGAGGCACTTGCTCTGAAGTCTGGGTCATTTGTGTTCGTGTATTACATGTTCATAAAAACCCACTGCGATACAGGTTGCATGTATCTGGTGTAGGTTTTAAAAAACAAATAAAAAGACATAAGTGAAAAGATTAGTATATTTCATTACAAGTGCGGAAAGGCTGTCATTGCAAAGAGTTCCGACAAATGTCTACCAGAGCCGAGGCGCAGCCGAAGGCGAGGGTTGACAGTCGGAACAAGTTGCAATGACGGTTCCGCACGTGTACTGAACGACTATTTTTAATACAGTTGCGAAAAAATGAAGCAATTTAATAAAATAATAAAAACACAATAAACTCGACTGACTAATCATTTATGACTTAAAACAAAAATGGCGCCAACCGTAGAATATAAGCAGAGATTTTTTTTTTCTTCACCCATTCTGGTAGGCAAAAGGAACAATCCCCATACAGCCAAGTCTTCAGTAGATTTTTTTTATTTATATGAAATGAAGTTTAATTAGATGAAATGAAACTCATTCAATCAAAATATTAAATCTGATATTGAAACAAATTAGTACGTAGTTTCTTTTTAGAAATATACGTATTTGCATGAATCATAAAAACTTCTACGATTTTTTTTAGTAAAAACTTCATGGTTGGTTTTTCCTTAAATTAGACATTATTTTGACAGTTGGGAAAGAGAACGCACTAGTGCGGGAATGGTAAAAAAAAGCACGCGTGTGTAATAGCCCACTTCCCGAACGCTATACGGCCCTGCAATATGCCACTTTTTGAGCAACTGTATTAAAAAAAGACATAAGTAAAAAGATAACATATTTACTCTATTTCTGGTTTAGAGCTGGATGTAAAGCCATTGATGCTGCTAAAGCACCCCACCTGCCTGGAGACCATCAAACGTATGCGCGCCTACGTCGGCAACACTCCCTCATGGGAACTAAGCGAGAGCGCTGCACACATATTCTCGAAGCAAGCGCACATGATCCGAAAACAGGCCGACGTGCTGTATAAAAACCTTAAGGTACAAAATTTTATTTTTAGACATAGTATTATGGCTGGGTAACGAAACTATGGATCGCCATAGAAGAATTTGATTTTCTGTTTAACAATTAAATGTGTTTCTTCATATTCATCTTCTTACCTAAGAGATTTAATATGCTCATCATGTTTTGGCCCTAGTTAGGGTCAGCACAACATTTTTATGCTTCCTACAGACTCTCTACTACTCACAACTTTTATATGATCACCTACGATTTTTACAACAATTCTTCCCAATGTTAACGCTTCTGACCACATACTTTTCAAGTTTCAACATTCTATTTTAAGTGTCATAACAAGATAATGTCGCGCTCCTTATACTGGCAGTCTTATTACTAGCGCCAAACTTTATTTAATGTACTGCTCATTCCGATCTAATATTGTGAATAGGTAGGTTTTTTTGTTTATACCTACTTGATAGGCCCATTATTAACTAAGTGTGTGGCATTTAAATTTTATTTCAAAATTGATATAAACTATCCAACAAACCACAGGTTTCAAGCTGTACCGTTGAGTCACGTCAACTATAAAGGTTAAATAGTTTTGCACGAATGTACGTTCTTAGTTACTGTGGAATGTTTATAACATATTTAACTGCTCGCTTCTGATTCAGGAAATGTTCATTACACCAGAGGGTCTGTCCTTCTGGGAATACTTCACGGAGCGGGTGATGCATTTCAAGAAGGCTACTGCTTTGCTCACAGCTGATGAACTTCTAGAGTTGGTGCACGAACCCTTGGGTGAGTTTAAGTCACATGTGTGCCAGGTTTTTAAGTGTATACTGTAATTAATATATCATAGGGAAGCCAATGCCTCGTGCATGGCAAACACGTGGGGTTCCTACCCAAGATACAGGATCTCCTTCAAACTAACCATGAAGATAGTGGGTTTAGCAGAGTGGTCAGCCAGTGCTGTACAATACACTAGCTGTCCCAGCATTTGGGCGCAAACTTCCAATTAACATCAGGGGATTGTGTTTAATACTTCGATAGACCATAAGTTCAGATACTAAAGGCATATATCAAAGGAAAAGGTGTGAAATACCACACGGGTCATGTGTTGCTCCACCTATATGCTTACATTTATTCGTATAGTGGAAGAGTCTATGCTTTCTTACGCAAAAAAGTGAAATACCTCTTTTTATTATTTTATAGCTAGACCATACGTCCCGTATGGGCACGGTAAATATAACGTCTTTGTATAATTTCGATATTGTCTATAGTGTGTTTGAAGTAGCCCAATTCGCGCGAGGTAGATGTACAAAGATTTTCGTGTGTATTCTTTCTTGATGTTGTATTCCATGCAATTCGCACTGTGGGTAGGGTTGCCGCCCTCCATTTCAAATAAGATAAATAAAAAACAAAACTTAAGTTCTAAAGATATACAACTGAGAAATTTTACAAATGTAATTCAATTATTTTATTTTGTATAATATGCATTGGGGCCTGACCAATTTATCGGCTGCATCATAGTCGCAGTGAATTAGAAAACAGTGAAAAATTACTAACGCCGATCAAAATATGATACGTGCATTATAGGGTTGGGAATCCTACCTATGGAACATGTTGCCTGTGGCACGATCCTTAGTTCAGGCATGCGTAAATTAAATATATTTATTTGATGTCACATTTAAGCGAGTTAGTTTCATCTATATATATATTACTACGACAGCGATTTTGTTTTATAATATGTAGTGATTATGTGAAGCAAAAGTCTGGGTCTTTTAACGGAATTTGCGCGAATGGAATTTATGAAATTTCCCACACTTAAAGTATATATACAGAGAAGCAGTGCAGAATGCATTTTTTTATTTATGCTTAATATGTATATCCAATCAATAAAAAAACGTTACACTAGTGAGCACACACACGCATATATACTCTTTTGTTTATTGTTGTCTATTGTGACTGACTGCCTCGTTGGTCTAGTGGTTAGATGTGCCGCCTTTGAATCAACGGGTCCCGGGTTCGATTCCGGGGTCGGACAAGTGTCTTTGTCTAAACCAGAGGCACTGGCTCGGAGTCTGGGTGTCCTTTCTATCTATAATATGTATGTATTTACAAAAAAAAATGTATATAAGTAGTTTATCATCCATCTCGTTACCATAACACAAGCATTAAGTTGCTTAGCTTGGGACGAGATGGCGTTGTGTGAAATGTACAAGGATATGTACAAGCATATTTATTGTCAAACTAGCTGACCCGGCGAACTTTGTTCCGCATTATAAATATTTAAAACAAAAAGAAAGTTGGACATAGGATACCTGAGATTTTTATCCCGTCCATATAAAACCTACTTTAACAAAACGCAACTGACAGCGAAACGTTAAGTTGTCTATAGTTTAATATGGCCGAAAATTTGACAATTAGGAATTTTGAATTCGACTTGTTTATATTGTTGTAATTCACATAATCCTTATAACTTGTAGCCTATGTGTTATTCTGATGTATAAGCTATATTATTGTAAAGTTTCATTAAAATCCATTCAGTAGTTTTTACGTGAAAGAGTAACAAACATCCATCCATCCATCCATCCATCCATCCAACCATCTATCCATCCATACTTACAAACTTTCACGTTTATAATATTAGTAAGATAGAATATCGTAACCTTGTTTTATCCTGCTATATCTTTAGTCATTTGAATAGATTATTATAAATGTTCAATATGAGTGACCGAATGACACTTCAAGATACGCAGAGGAGATTTTTCTCATCCCTCTTCTTGAATTTAAATTCTAGTCGTGTAGTAATATTTATGAAATAATGTCCATAAGTATATGTGGGTTGAAAGTAATTTGAGATGCTTGTTCACCCGTGCTAGTCTCAATAACCTACCTTGAAGCACTGTCAAAATGGTCCAGTAATCTCATTTGAAAAAATTAGATTACGCCAACGATAAAAAAAGAAACTATAAAAGATATATATTGGTTCCACTATTGATAGAACGTAAATGACAACTTGCTGTTTTGTATTGAAGTGCCCAAGTGCGACGCAATTGCTAGCATTAATCTGGTAAATTCTAAAGTGCTGGTGTCAGAAGCATGTGGCATATTATGGCCCGAACTGACGATATAGAAGGTCAAAATTCAAAATCAAAGACGCGTTGCTTGTCAATTTTGTCTAGTTTGAGGGTCGGTTATTGAGACATGTAAAAAATATCACGAGAATCGCTTGTAATGCATGTTTTGCACACAGAAATGAGTATGCCTACGCCATTTACAATGAAGACTGCTATTATCGCGGCCAACGAAGAGATGCCACCCATTAATGATGACGATGAAGTAACAAAGAAGAAATCTAGTCCAGGTAATAGTTAAAATTATCGCTCAATGGAACAGTGCTACCCAGTTCGTTATCATGGCTAATTCAGCCGATAAATGGCCCACTGCTGAGTTAAACATCCTCGATAAAATACCGCCTTACTTGCCTTGTTTCAAAATCTTTCAATAACTATCATGTAACGGCCTTCAAAAACCGGTACTAACAAAAACCCTATCTATAGAATTCCTATGTTTTCAGTGTATTCCTATCTTGAGGTCAAGGATCGTTTTTCTAAACTAGATTTATACTATAGAACATGTGTTCTATGGAAATTTAACTAACTTGCTATCGTTATTATTATCCTACAAGAGAAGTAATCCGAGCTCTTCTCTGGGAACATTTCTCGAGTGACCAAAATTTCTGGTAAAAGGCACCCAGTATCTATATCAGCAGTACTATTGATCTGTTAATTATAGCTGTAGGGTTTTTGTTACAGCCTGTATAGATTCTAGACCAATTCTGTGATAGTTAAAACTATTAAGTGCATGGAATGCAAGAGCAGTATTAAACAATCTGGCCATCCTATTGTATATCTTTATAAGTTCACTTAATATGTTATGTATTATAAGTATTATTTATTTATTTTAGTGCATGTTAAAATATATAGCTTAGTGTTATATACGTGTGGTGACTGAATTAGAATACGCCACCATATTTCGTCCTGAGGGTGTCCACAAAAATAAATAATAAGGCCGAAAACCAGTCGCAAGAGAAGAAAAACTTAATACGAAACCCTGTGCCATCCCGTCTTGCCAGCGTGGCACAGTAGGCTAATTACCGTTACGTAGTTAAAGAACCCGGCTCAGCAGTGGGTCATTTATGGGCTGAGAATTAGTAAGTATACACTACTTCGCACATGAGTCATAAGTTTAATCCCAAATCTAATCAAAATCTGTAATTCCATATCGTTTTTATAGTTAAGGCTAAGAAAATAGGAAGCAACGGTACACCGACCAAACAGCCCAACAAAAGACAGACTACGCGAAAACTAATTCAAGAAAAAGAAGCAGAAGTGAAACAAGAAGTCAACACAGATGAGTACACACCAGATGTCAAAACAGAAAAATATTCGCAGAAAGAGCGTGCGACTGTCAAGGCTGAGAAACGGTGAGTTATTTATTTATTAAATCATTTATTGCCTTTTTGTGAACTGCATTATTATCATCATCCCAGCAGAAATACTTTCATGAATGAATTCAAACAAACCCTTCGTCCCCAAGTTAGAAGACGTAAAGTAGTTGCTGTAATGTGTAGAATTTTTTACACTTTTTGTTTCACAGACCAGTGATATAGATATATTCAAAAGCAATAAAAAATAATCATTCCCCCCTAAAAAGACCCTCTGACAGTTGGTTTCGTTTCATTTAATGACGGACTACGTCACAACATCGAAAGCTCATTTAATATTGAAGGCGAGTGAGACAGAGCTAGCTACAATCAAAGTAAAACAACATAAAACTTGGCAGCGATGCAGCTTTATCTGTCTCACTTTCAAGATTAAATGGGTTATTGACACCTAAAGTCACACTACTTACTCCGTCACCACATATGCAGATAGACTGCGTGTTTATTTAGTTTATGTCCACAGGGATACCCAAGAGAAAAGCCCAGCCAAGCGCGTGGAGCCGTCGAAAGGGAAATTGGATAAAGAAGAGGCTAATGAAACAGATACAGTAACTGGTTCTGACAGTACAAAAAATGTCAAACAAACAAAAGTCAAAGAAGAGAAACAGGATTTGGGAGAGACGAGGGCGAAACGATCAAGAGAGGTAGGCCCGGTAGATTTAGAGTGAAGAAGCGCCTATTCCTACATTTGTTGTGTTTCTTAGTTAGTTAGTTTTACTGTCATTGCACCACGATACGAATGATGGCACTTAACTTTGGTGTTCGTTTCCGCGTATTGGAGAGTAAAAAGTTCAAATAAAATAAAAGTGGACCTTCAATTTTGTCGCCTTGTAATTTTGATTCGTTTATTTTTCATCAAAATTTTAAAACATTGTTATATATAGGGCCGGCGGTATTTTTAACAATAATGTTTTTTTAAATATCTTATTGTTTTAGATTAAGAAGACTGAACCTCCTCCGCTTCGGTCGCCGGCCAAACGAAGGTCCAAATTTTAAAGTATTATTTAACATAATAAAAACCTGGATGTTATTTTTTATACAAACTACCTGTCGGTCGGTATTAGTTGGATGTAGGGTCGCACATCAATATAGACGCTCATACATTAACATCGCGGGGAAGCGAATTCTATTAAATGATCAAATTTCGTGTTCAATACTTTAATTAGCAAAATATATTAGGTGTAAGATACGCCAGTGTCGTTACTACGTCCTGATGTTGGTAAATTTATAAAAGATGAACTTGTTCCCTGTTTGATTATAATAAGGTGTAGTCATAAATAAATTTGTGATTTTCACATAGTTATTTGATTATAATTATTTGATTGTGGCACTAGCTGCTGTATCCAATACCGGCCAACCAAAGTCGAGTAGCAGAGTGCCTTTTTCATCGTTAATAATAGTATTGTTACAGTGACTTGTAGAATAACTATTAAATATTGTTGATGTGTGATCCGACCTTCGGTATTAAATAGGCCATTAGTAAATATAAAGCAAAATAAAATATTCATTTTATATTAAATATTTCAAGTATACATGTTTCTCAGCGTTATTAAAGTTGGTGTTTGCTGTTAGTTATGTAATATTTCGTTTACGTATCGTACTCTCCTATTGACATCGATGTTGATTAATGTTGCTACATACTGAAAATGACATTAGATATGGGCCCTGGGTATATACGCGACCTACACAAAATCTGTTAACGTGTATACGTTTTTCGTTCGTAATTTCTGTATAGAAATTAAGTTTAGTTAAATACACGTTTTTACCTAATTCGGCGTGAAGAAAATCCAAGGAGTTTCTGTAATTTAAATAGTGGTGTTATCGCTGTCCTGTTCTTTACCAAGTGCAGTCTTTAATTCTTTGTCTCTATTATCACATACAAGTCTTGTCACGATATAATGTTAGAGCTGAATTTTTATAGTAATATTATTGTTTATACATACATGATCTAAGTTTATTTTTGTTATTTATTATATTGGCCATGTTCACTCATATTCTTTATTTCAATGTCTGGAAAATGTAGTGACTCGGTATTTTATAGATATGATTTCTTTGAAAGAAATGTTCAATTTGTACAATTACATTTTATTAGACGTATTCCAGAGGTAAAATGTTATAGTTATAATTACATTGTAAATATTTACAATAAATCTTAAGGAAGATATTACTTACTTTTATTTAACAAATCTCAAAACAGTACACGAAGTTAAAAAATAGGTAAGATGTGATTGTTGAGAATTGGCCCCCTTACAAGTTTATTCCTACAACTTTAGTAGGTACAGTCCGCGCCCATCTTTATGGCCAGTCTGAATGTAGCAGTGGGTATGAACTTGCGCATCGTACATTTCATAACCAATTCGAACGTTTTTTTTTTTTTGAATTCTTTATTTAAGGAGTTTATTCGCTGTGCGAATATGCCACTCCGTATGGGTTCCATAATTTTTAGTACTAAAGGTATCTGAAATTTCTTAAAGTAAAACTCGAACAATTCGAACGTAGCTCACCCACATTAACACATGCGGGTGGCGAGAGAGCATGCAGTGAAAAACGGGGCGCACGGGCGTGCCCTGCCTCCCCGCCCCGCGTACGTCAAGCTGATACCTGATTTTGTTTTGTGCTCAGCGTAATGCGGCTTCATTCAGACCGGCCATAAAGATTGACGCGGACTGTAGGTACTTTGTGGATAAACCTTGTGGGAGCTGAAGTAACTTGTGTTACAGCTAATTTTCCTTTCATTTAGCAAAAGACCTTAGGCTACGCTTGCATCTTCTGTTCTCTTGAGGGTGCATAGTCATAATTTTCTCGGTGGTTTCCGCTGCTTCGTCACCGACTGCCAAGTAAGTCAAATATTTGGATTCAGAAAGCCTACAAAATTTTGTATTGCTACATTGTGAAATTTATAGGTAGATTAGATTGAGTGACACATGACTGTTAGGTTCAATATTAGAATTATAGGCAACAGTTGGAGCTGTATTCAAGGATCCATTTCTGGTGACAACGTAGCATGGGGACGCTGTCCGTTTCGTTTAGCTGTCCAAGGACAAGATATATTTTTCAAAGCTAGTAATAAGATGACAGCTATTAAGAGTACCAAATACTTTCATTTTAATTTATATGGGATTACTTACATTCATCGACTGAGCTGGTGTGCGTCTTCCATAATTGACGTGCGTAATTTCTGCGATTTAAATTCCACCTTGTGACGGTCATTGGAGACACGTCAACGCGTTTGTTTTCCGCAAAATGAATTTGTTGCAACATTGGATCGTTAAATCCTTGGAACAACCTCAAAAATTCATTATCGTCAGGTATAGTATGAGTTTTCCGGTACGACCTATTATTAAACTCATATTTAGGGCGGAAGACGTCGTTCGAAGCACGTCCTTTTGAACGAAAGATTTCTGTGGCTTTTTGCTTATCTCTGTAAAATTTGATTATGGAACCGCTGGGTCTTAATGAAGAATGTTGCGAATGAGGTATTTTTGATGACCCTTCAACATGTTGACCGCCGTTATTTTGGCGGTTGGAAGAACTATTTGATTTTTTAACATCGGTATTGTTACTTCTTTTGATAAAGTCTTCTCTTGTTATCAAACCTTCACGTTTAGCTTCGCTTTCAGAGATCCACTCGAAATCCGATGAGTGATAACTATCGCAATCAGATTCTTCCGTTACTGAATTTTCAACGAGATTCGAGCCACAAATCCCTTTTCGATCCTCTTCGTTTGGAGTTTTAACGTCTACTAAAGGCAGGTCATTGATGGTATTTTTTGTCAAGTCTGCATGGAGTACTTCTTGTAATACGTTTGAACATCCGGTCTCTGGTTTGTCTTTATTTTCAACAGTGTGGAATGTATCGTCGAAAATATCATCAAAATCGTCCAGATTAATTTCGTCGACAACCAAACTTTCTGATAGTGATTTTTCACAAAATTCCATAAATATCTTCTCAAACTCTGTTATTTTCCGCAAGCTTTTGGCATCCAGAGTTGTGTCTGCGGTTAAGGTAGTTAAGTCACAATCTACATGTCTGTCTACCTTTAATACACCTTTATTATCCCTTACAGAATCTTCTACATTCTTTAGCGTATTGTTATTAGCTTCAACAATATTATTATCTAAGTCTATTAACATAGCGTTTGCCTTGTCAATTTCGTCTTCGTGATTCATGTTAAAATAAGATGAGATTGTATCGGTCACGCTGGTCAAGGTATTTTTCAATATATTCCGAAATATAGACATACTGAAAAAGATTGTACGTATAAAAATGTGTAATGTACATTTAAACATACATATGATATTTCTCTCATTCAAGACTCAAGATTTAAGTAGGTAGGTGAAGATACCTGAATGTTTCAAGGTTTTACTTTTTGTTGTGTCAGCTCTCAGTTAGGTTTTATTATGTAGGGGCATTTATTTATTTAGCCTTCCTAAAAGTGGACAGATGCCGTATGGCAAACTAAAACTTGTTTATGTACCTACTGTAAGTAAAATAAATCTGGTATCGGTTTGAGTTTTGCCGATAGAAAACCCCAACACCAAATACAATTGTGAATCTGCAGCAACAATATCACCTTTAAATTTACTAGTACAATGCACCATAATTACATAAATCGAAGTTCTAAATGTATGATACACCATAGTTAAAATCGAAGCTTGAGTAGAGCTAAGCTACGCTAAGATCTACATAAAATACATATGCTTACGTATCTAAGTACCTACTTATATTAGAATTAGATAGGCGTTTATCTACCTTCTATTTAAAATGACGATAGTTACGCGCATAAACTAAAAAATGCTGGTGCTAACTAAAAATATTGTTTAATCCATTGCATGCTTTGTTTGGTTATGAAAAAGGCGCCAATTTTGTTACTTCATAAACGAAATTGATGATTGACGTTGAAGTGAAAAATTATTTTAGGTTTTGGCTTCCATCGTTATACCGATGATTTTGCCAATGACAAAGTGAAAAATCTCTATCATGTCTTGAATAGACAAGTTCCTATTTTTTTAATGTTTTATTGCTTGGTGACATAGTTTCAAGTCATATATTATTTATTTATTTAGAGGATTTCGCACAGGTGTGTTTTCAATTATTGTTTTGATGTATTTATTTATTTATTCTGAGATGACATTGTTCATATCTTCGGTTTGCAATTCGACAGGTGACTTTTAAATTGGTTAAAATGTTTATATCAAGAATCTTACTGGCGATAGACGAAGAAGAGTAATACAAAAGGCCTCCTTAAAAACCGCCGTGAGTTACCATAAGTATTCTAGTTTTATAGTTAGGCAAAATAAAATCATTCGGGATTATATTTGAAATATTAATAATATTCGTTGACGAAGTTATGCGTAGCTGACTAAATTTGTTGGAATAAGTGATGAATACAGAGGCCACAGGGTTAGCAGAGGAGTATAATAAACCCCCCTCGACTACGCTGCCACCTTGTCGTGGTGAGGGGGTTTGAGTGCCTAAATGATCCGTTGGGCCAAACCGGCCAGGGCCTCCCATGCCGGGCGGGCCCACAGGGAGAGGTGAGACGAAGAGCGGCACCCAGCGCCGGAGTGGATTGGGGCTCCAGGGACTCCTTTGTCCTCAGAGTTGCCCTGCGAGTCCTGGACCGCTGCGGTGCACCAACGTCCTCGGGTTGTCGTAAACCCGAGGGCTGACGGGCCTCCTTCTGCGAGGCCGTTATGTCGCAGAACGGGGCTGCGGTGCGGGTCGCAAAGGAGGGAGCTCCAGCTGTCCCGCGCCGCGGACGGAGGCAGAGGTGGAGGGGGGGGCGTGACGATACAAACCCCTTCTGCCCTCGCCTAAGAGGCCGATGGTGGGTTGGGGGAACAGCCACCTACAAAAGCCTCTTTGATTGAGAGGGCTTCCCAGTTGCCGGGATGCCCTCTCTAACAGTCGCTTGCCCGCGTTGCAGGCACCACACCGGAGCGTCACAGTAGACTGCGTTTAAGCGAACTTGTGGCGCCGCAAGCGCGCCGTGTGAGGGTATACCGCTGGGGTTTTAGTGGGTAGACGACCTTTGTCGGAGTCCCACATAATCACCGACCTCTCCTCCGAGGGGCGGTGGTATGCATAAAGCATTACCCCAGCGACAACAAAAAAAACCTAATTTTACTTACCCATGCCAGTATTTAAGTCCAAATATCAGATGTTGAATGTGAATAAATACAACTTTAAACATTTACAGTATTATATTTTGTTATAAAATGTATATGACAGAGTATGGTTAACAGTTATTAGTCCAAGGCAACATGTCAACTGCAACATAACAGTAATTATCAGTTTCAGTAACAATATGATTGTAATATGTAACTCTTAGCTTCTCTTATAAAATTTACAGAATGATTAATAAGTTTCAATGAGTAAAACTTTAAACATTTTCAGTATTGTATTGTATTTTAAAATGAATGACAGAATATGGTAATAACGGTTACAGAACTGTTATTAAGAGTTACATTAACAACATGATTGTAGTATTTAACCCTTAGCAAAGTACAATATTCACCCAGTAAAGCCAAGTAAATAAATATTATTTTCTATATTGCTTTCGTTTCATTAGTTACTTAATCAATTTATATTATCTAAGAATTAGAATACAGTTTAAAGACAATAGGGATGTCACTTTTTGCCAGATTTCTTTATTCCGCCTTGTGTGAGTGGACCTTTCTGTGTAGCCTTTGATTTTGCTTCCTATAAAAAAGTGATAAACATTATGCCAAGGTAAAAAAACTACCTATTAAGTTGCTTGTTACTTTCATAACTACTACTCAGCTCATAGATGACCCACTGCTGAGTCTGGCCTCCTCCATTTACATGGAGGGTAATAAGCCTACTGTGCCACGCTGGCCAGACTGGTTGGCACAGGTTTTTGGCCGTGTCATTTCATTTTGTTGGCTCTTACGACATCCTCAGTATGGATTGGGGTGAAAACCTACAAATACATGTTATCTACAGATACCAACATACCCCAGTGGTGGGTTTATTATTAGTTGAACATGTGAAAGAGTTTACCTGTAATGCCTTCTGTTGTTCTTTAAGTTTCTGTTTGAGAGCTAGGTCATCTTCATCAAGCTCTCTCTGTTCTTTCTTTGGGGCTTTAAGTGGTTTCTTTTTGCCTCCATCGCGGCCAGACATCTAGCAGTAGAAGTTACAATTCAATTCATTATATTAACTATACATAAAATATATTACTTAAATACACCTTAGCATTCAAATAACTGTGTTTATAACATATTAGGACCTAATGAAGGTCAAAAATACCTAAAAAATATCAAATCAAGATTGCCTTGAGGTCATATTACAATTGTCATGGTTGGTCTTCTATCACATCACAATATGAAACTAATGCAATATTTTCAAAATCCTACTTAATGATAAATGGTATAAGACATAAAGAACAACCAACCATACAAACAAATAAAACATTTATGAAATACGAGACAGGCATGCTTGAGTACAATTATTACCTTTGTAAGTTAAAATACACAATTAACATAGTTTGAAGACAGGTCTAATAATGCCCACTGACTTAGTCATAATTTCATGAGCATTAAATGTCCTAGTGTGTGATTTTCTTTACCAATCAAGTCACGCTGGATTCATAATTGTTTACAGAAATCAATTAATCTTGCACTCAGCTTTAAACAGCATGAAAATCTTTATGCATACTGCTCTGATCAAGTGCCATAATGACTTAGACTTAGAAATATATGACTTTATAAGCTCTGGTTGCTGTACCATCTCTTTATTTCCAGTGCTTATTGAACAATGTGCATAGAAAATAGTGTTTGTTAATCAGTTTTCTGGTATTCGTAACAGCTGTTCATTGTCAGAATTTAACTATCATACTTTGGTAAATCTCTATACATTGTACACAAAAATGCCACACCCCACATTTATTGACTTTTACAAACAATTTATGTGGGTCCTGCCTGGTTATTCTTGTAGAAGTAACGAATTCGATTGGAGAACGATAAATTAAAATCTCAAGCAGTTGACCTGCGAAAAATCTAGACGTTTCAAATACGACTGTGACAAAAGTTTACATCACATGGTATTTTCGTAATTATTTTACTTGAAATAGCAACATATTACAAAACGAATTAATTAAATATTGTAAAGTACTCAACAAACTATTTAGATAGCAAGTCTCTTTTATTTGTTACGTCGCGCGCCATCGCCGCGTCATAAGAATTTATAATTAACCTCAAAATATAACTTTTCAAACATAATGCTAGCTAATAATATTCAAGGAAGTTTTTAAGAAAGAATATCTCAATACACTTACATTGTGTTAAGATAATGCACTCCCGCTTCTTCCAACACAGACAAGGCCTTTACAGCAAATTTGTATTTTGTATTGCTTGCTTTTACAAAATCTGTGCTGTGTGTGAGTTGTGTTGTGTGACTTTCTTCTCTTGGTCTCTTGATAGTAGATAGATTGACTGACAGACCCGCCCGCCAGCCACCAACCAAGTTCTTCTTCTTCTTCTTAGGTTTTGGCTTCCATTGTTATACCGATGATTTTGCCAATGACAAGTGTGTTGTGTTAGAAAAGTTCGTGTGATTATTATAGTTAAATTAATTGGTCACAAGTTGCGTTAGAGTTAAGAAGTTACATGTTAGCAGATAGCGCTCTTCTTCTTAGGTTTTGGCTTCCATTGTTATACCGATGATTTTGCCAATGACAAGTGTGTTGTGTTAGAAAAGTTCGTGTGATTATTATAGTTAAATTAATTGGTCACAAGTTGCGTTAGAGTTAAGAAGTTACATGTTAGCAGATAGCGCTATAGAAAACAATACAAACGAATATAGTACAAATTATCAATATTAAATTGATAGAGCAATATTATGGGAACCTTAAATATTTTGGATAAAGACAAACTAGACGTACTTTTAACAGTTAGATGACATTAGATGAGAGGAGTTTGTTATGGGGTTAGGTATATTTTAATATTATGGAATTTATAGAGCACTTTCACAACAGGGGTATGTACCAGCAATATCAGATAGGGGATATTGACAGGGCGGGGGATATTATCTGGCAAAATGTCTTATAGATGAACTATTAACTTAGGATAGGAGAAAAATAGATGATCTAAGGTTCCCTCTGCAAGTCCACACTCACAAAGTGAGTGGTCCCTTACTCGAATCTTGGCTAAAAATACAGGTGTACAGACAAAACCCAAACGTAACCGGATGATTACAGACGTAGCACATTTGTCGACATTCAAACAACGAGAAAACCAAGGTTTTGAGGGGATTTCAGAATGGATAGAAGCAAAGTATCTACCTTTCGTACAACTTTGGGATTTCCAAATAGTATTCCAGGTCACCAACCAAGTTATCAAGTTAACTAACTGTACTAAAGCAGCTGTCAACTTTTGTTCGTACATTATAATTTTACCAGTGGTAGCTTTTAACAATTTACTTTAACTGTGATGTATTATTTTATTAAATTAAACTTATATAAATAATTGCGACCATTGTATTAAGTATTCCATTTTAACTTGAAGAAACTGACGGTTACTAAGAAAAAAAATTTTAATAAAATTTTAGAAGTTTACTGTACATGACGGAATAGTATCTACTAAAATACATTACAATACCACATACGGATTCTTTCACGCAATCTACATTTATTAAAATGTTAACACTGGAGTGATGGCGGCGACGCCCTCCAGTTCGCAGTTCACTTCACAGATAATGTGTTAAAAATTGAAGGAGTTTTGCTTTGAAAGGACAGAAAAAGACGGAAATGAACGAATGACTGATACCGCCTGATAAATAATTTTGGTTGGAAGTAAATTCAAATTCTTCCCGCTTAGTTGTATTATTTTAATAATAAAAACCTTGCCTTTTTGGTATAAGTGTTGAGCATGTTTGAGCCTACTGGGGTTCGATTCAAACAATGCCGGTATTTTCGTGTATTGATAGCCACTTTTATTGATATTTATGTCTGGTGATGAGTTCTAGAAGTAATCGATATTCGATTGGTATTACCTTCAGATTAGCCCCTTAGTATTTTTATCGAAATGAATTTACAAGCATACTAAAAAGCTTTAAACTAAAAAGGCTTTAGCAATAAAAACCATTTGAAGCCCTAATTAAAGTTGGTGTCAATTTAAATTGGCACCGACTTTAAATGGTTATTCATAGGGATATAGGTATACCCAAGTCCAACTTCAATGGTTTATTAGTTATTATAAGCATTTGATTGTTAATAGAATACATAATTATTACCACAGATCTCTACAATGTATGCTCTCGTGCAAACTGACTTCCAGCGACCTTTACTAGGGCATCCATCCACACAGAGGTCTCTCCACGCATTGCTATCCCATCCGTAGTAGCCGTTCCAGAACTACATGCACCATCTACGCTACGGCTATCGGCTACGTGGCCTGCCCAAGTGGTAATGACTTCAGCTGTGCAATCCTTCGAGTTGGCTTCGATGATTGACCTCTTTCTCGATGTTGGACTTACCTAATCGGACCGATTGTCCCAGGTATAGTCTACGGTCGACAGCTCGGGTAGGGTGCAACATGGACATTAGACATGATTTTAATTTCGTAATCATGTTGCGGATCGCTGTCGAGGATTACAATGTTTGCTTACTTCCTGCAGCGACTCCGCTATGACCACGTATGACCACTCCGCATCTTCTGTGGAAGTTATTGAGCTATTTGTCGTTAACCTCGGTCACTTCCACAGCAATCCGCCCCAATCCAAAAGCTTGTTCCCATTTTCCAAGCCAGCGGTAAATATTGGCTGTACTTATTGTATTGCCGTATTTACCGGCTATTTTTCCGAAAAAAAAAACATTGCTATGGGGTGCCCGAAAATTCTCTATGCTAAATTCACTCTACATATTTCGATCACACTGAGGACTCGGAGAGGACATCCGAGTGCTGACGGGATAAACATACATAGGGTCACCACCCCATTCCATGTCGTAAGAGCCGATAAAGGAAAATGATGAGGCCGAAAACAAGAGATGGAAAACTTGAAACGAAACCCAGTGCCAACCTGTCGAGCCAGCGTGGTCGTTACAGTCCATAAACAACCACGCTGGCTAATTACCCTCTGTGATGAAAATAGGCCAGACTCAGTAGTGACCCTTACTCGACTCAGTAGTGGGTCATTTATGGGCTGAGTAGTAGGTAGTAGTAGAGAGAAACTAACAGTGATAATAACACGACCGTTTGAATGTTGCGAGGTGTTGGTAATTAATCAAAATCAAAATGTTTAATAATCAATATATATTTGCGAATGCTTTCTAATTGTCAAAAAAATGTAGTTAACACAAAAACTAAAATTTAGGAAGAAAAATAAAAAAACAGTTTGTTATGATTTAGTTTTTACCACCGCTTCGGAATGCCATTCCACAGAGAAGAGCCGGCAAGAAATTACAGGGATGTTGCTCTTTTAAATAAAAGGGTTACAATGATGGTGGTACAAACAAGTCTGACAGATTAGTGAAAGTAGTAAGATGCTTAAACATGTAGCACAGTGAAAAATTAGAATAATATGAAAATCTGTGGAAATACATGTTGCGTGCTGTAATTGCACTCACGTACTTTGTACAAAACTTCACTAATTCAATGGCTGAAACACCAGAGTAGACCATAACACAGTCGACGTTACTCCCATGCGTAACTATCAGATAGATCACATAGTCAATAACTTGATAGTACGCTTTTTTAATTAGACCGGACTTAATGTAACTTTTAAATTTCTCGAACGACCAATCCGAAACAGTTTCCGGTGATTTGTTGAACAGGCGAAATAATAGAGACTATATTTTTTAAAGAATTCTTCAGTTCATTGTGATTATTTCTATGACACTTTTGTAAATGTAAAAACATTGATTATTTTTGCTTGAAATTTTGTACACAGGATCTTTATCAGTACCACTACTATCGATCCTTTGGGTATGGCTATAGGGGTTTTGTTGAACCCTTTAATAGGGACTATGAACGCAAGCTTCATTGCAACTTTCTAAAGTACTGAAACGATTAGCGTTGCCGGTGCAACCGCCAAATATGAATCTTCTGCACACGCGCATCAGCTTATCAAATCCGTATCTGGAATTAAAATACAGAATTAATACATTACAATCATGGACGTATAAAAAAAGTCGGACAGAGTCTTGCTAACTAAAAACTGTGACATCGTAGTCGGCCAGATCAGCTATATGTACAGGCCAGCACGCACACTTTCACACATTAGTCGGCCATTACGCGCGTGAACATCGATGCTTAAAGACGCAATATGCGGCGAAAAAATAAAAACTATAAATCATGTCTTGCGTGGTAAAATGGTGTAAAAACCGTAGTGACCGAAAGAAAAACAATCCAGGAATCACGTTTCATACGTAAATGAATAATTCAATCACTTATTTCCAGATTATATACATTAAAATCAATTTGTAATTTGCTAGAACAAAACAATTAATTTTAAGTTCAGTGTTGCCAATATTCACGTGTGCAAATTAACCGAAATGTGGGCAATTTTTCGTTTATTATAAAAATCAATATATTATTATGGTTAATTATTTAATAGTTACTACTGGGTATTTTATTTTATATTCCTTTTGCTAGATTTTCTAAGGAAAATTAAGTATGGAGAAATGATTGAATTAAAATTACTTAGTAGAAATTGTAATGGTGAAAACGATTGGATTCCAAACAAATACAGTCATTTGCAGTATACATTTTGATGCGGATGACTTATAAACAACTAAAGGAGGACTCCGGCGTGTTGTTACTTATGCAGTACCTTAAAAGGTAAATTAGCAATCTACCAAGACATGGATAATACAAAAAAAATGAAACTATGCCGCTTATTTTTTCAAAATTTAAATGTACATTGTAGCTATTGTGTCGGTATATAATAATAATAAATATCCTTGGACATTTCACACAACGCCATCTCGTCCCAAGCTAAGCAACTTAATGCTTGTTTTAGGGTAACGAGATGGATGATAAACTACTTAAATACATTTTTTTTGTAAATACATACATATTATAGATAGAAAAACACCCAGACCCGGGACAAATACTTGTAGGTCGTACAAATATTTCTTCGGTGCGGGGATCGAACCCGCGACATGCTGCGCAGCAGTCGATCGCTCAACCACTGCGCCAACCGTGTCGTCGAATCGTACAAATATTCATACATTATTTTAATCCCCAGTGCTTTATTTTGTTTTAATATTTGTTTGAGTCAAGACACGTGGCAGAGGAATAAACTGTTACTGTACCATTTAATACCAGTGCTTCTCAAGAGGTGCGCAATAAATTATAGTTAGGCAACATAAATATATTATCACAAAAAAATGTTTGGTAATGAAAGCATTTCTTTTAATTTAGAATCGTTTTCAACACATCTCGAAATTATAGGAAATTTCAAAAACCTATCAAAGCAAAAGACATTATTATAAAAAAAAAATACTCAGCATTTAGGATGTTAAAGTTAAACATAACAATTTCGAACAATTATTTTTTTATATTTTAACTATGTTTTTATTGCAAAATTTTGTGTATCTTGGCAACCCCAAAATTAACTCACACATACAGAGCTGCCGCCATTTTGGCGTCTCACTTTTGTCTTAGCCAGAGTTCCGTCCGCCTTTTTTTATACGTCCATGATTACAATGTTGTACATATCATTATATTCGATAACGAATAAATTGGCGCGCGACAAAATCATCTCGAGCGGTTCAAGTTATTCAGCCACCTGAATATTAAGTACTAGCGACCCGCCCCGGCTTCGCACGGTGCAATTATATTATACATATAAACCTTCCTCTTGAATTACTCTATCTATTAAAAAAAACCGCTTCAAAATCCGTTGCGTAGTTTTAAATATTTAAGCATACATAGGGACGGACAGACGACGGCGACTTTGTTTTATATTAGGTAGTGATTAGTTGTCGATTAAGTTAATATAGTTAATGTATATGTCGCCAGTGATACAACCCTCAAAAACGTTCTCCTGCCCCGTTTTGTAAACTTGAGCCGCTCCGTCAAAAGCGAGTGAGCGTTGGCCCATGTGAGCTCTTTTGACATGTCAATATAGGTACATTTATAATTTACCAATACCACCGGGTCGTAAACGGGCTAGTTTTTTTGAAAATTTCTTGTTGCAATATTATAGTCGCCAAGTTGCTGATTATCACAGTGCAATATTGCTGTATTAACACAGTGCAACAATTGCTGCAATATTGCTGTATAGCCCGGCGGTATTGTCAATATATTTCATTATAGTTGCAATTATTTAATGTCTAGCCGGCTACATTGCAAATGATTTATCCGGCTTTGACTTCACTGCAATATATCGTCTTTGCTCTGATGGTCCATCTCTTTTCCGTAGGTCTGATCCGTTCGGGCCGGTCCAATTGTATTCAACAGATTAGTAGGCGAAGTCACTTTTGGTCATCCTAGTGAAGTTTTGAAACAGATATTTATCGAGAATCAGCTCCTTTTCAAGGTTAGTTATGGTTTCTAGTAAAATTCTAGTAAATATGGCCGGATCCACACTCTTCTTCTAGGTTTTGGTTTCTTTAAACGCTGACACAAAATAATAAAAGCTGCAGCAACGGCAAAATCTTCGGTATCCACCATTTTGTCCTGCGAGATCTAGCCGAAATATTCTCCGCGTGTACGAGCAAAACTTCTCAGCAATCCACTTGCCGAATCTTGAATGGTACCTACACTCACTACACAAGGGTAAAATTGCAAATATACTGAGTTATATTAGTCTAGAAAAATAAATAACAAGATGCAATTTTTATAGCCCGTTTACAAGCGACTTTATGCTAAGACGACAAAGATAAAAAGACCAAGCGAAAGACGTTTAAGGCAGATTTTGGAGAGAAAACTCGCGCAATGTTAATAAGGGCCAGCGCCTCGTTTTGACTAAGTTGTTCCTGATAAACTGTTTAAATTAGTGAAAGGGAAGTAGTCGTATATTAAACGCACTTGTTCCTGATATTACCTTTACCAAATTAATTTTCAAACTCTGTCTTTAATTAAGAAAAACATAGTCATAAGACCAATCATTTTCAACCGAAAAGAATGGTTTATTTCGGATTTAAAAGGGATTTTTCGTTTTAAACAGATTGTTCTAGGTAATTGGTTTTAAACCGGCCTGACATCTATAGCCTCGACTCACTGTGGTAGTTTTGGCACGATATGTACGTATGTTGTATCATGTGTAACTTACGATGGTACGTATGCCAAACACATGCCAGGATCAATCGGTAGGTCGCATCGTTCTGAAAAGAAGAAAATATGTTTATATTATGTGCCCTTGGTATATTTGATCAAGCGCATATTTGCTTTGGGAACAAGACTAATGCTAAGCTACAAACAGTATTTAAAATATACTTATAAGATTTGACTGGTATAGACTTCAATGATTTTTGGTGCCAATTTTGAAGAAGTTTTTTGTTTAAATATTATAAGTTGTTTATATTGGAATTATTGCAACAATAAATGGAATCCACAAATTAAAATTACCAGTTTCTTCGGCAATAACAGAGCCAATAATGAAAATTGCCACAGCGAACAGTGTCTTCATTTTTGATGACATTTTTCCAATTAGCGCTCTAACTGTGCAATGATCAACAGACTGCAGTTTGAGTTGATTGTAGCGCCTTTTTATAAACGACGTGGGGAGATAACTTACCCAAAACAAGACATTTTATGTTCTTTATCATAGATGCCTGCGCTTACGTACATACCCCGAGTAACTAGTGTACCTACTCTATAATCTCTATATATATAAATAAAAATTAATTGCTGTTCGTTAGTCTCGCTAAAACTCGAGAACGGCTGGACCGATTTAGCTAATTTTGGTCTTGAAATATTCGTGGAAGTACAAGGAAGGTTTAAAAGAAATATGAAAAAATATCATTCAGGTTTTTTATATATTGATTCTGAGGCGGTACGAAGTTTGCCGGGTCAGCTAGTAAAAAATAAATAATACACTTCACATGGCCATGCGGTATTTTTGCGCGCCACATTTATGTATGACTTTTTTTTGACAAATGTTCCTTCCACACATAGCTTCATCACATACCGGCCTCCCACACAACAGGTGATAAAAATATTATGTGAATTTTCCAAAATAAGTCAATTAAGTAGAAAAAAATCTGACAATAAAATAAAATCCATCACCACGCGGATAAAACCGCGGGGCGTAGCTAGTGTTCCTATAATAGACACTTTTGTTTACATCAGTATTCTTTTATGACGAGCTACGAGTAGGCTAGATATTGTTCTGTTCTTTCAGGTTTAGGATATGGTGACGTAAATATGATGGAGATTCGATTGTGGAAAAACCTTCGGTGTAATCATTGCTAAAATAGCTTAATTGTTATTCTTATCAAACTAAACGACACGGGAAATACGGTCATCAAATTATTGAAACCTGCAGTTACCCTACAGTACAGGGAATTATCTTGTTGACCTCTGTACTGGGTTAATACAATGCTATCGCTATGTATAAGTTGGAAATCCCATACGCAGGGTGGCCGGTAAAAGATTGTACACATTGAAGAACAAGATATTCTATGGTCTTATGTAAGCAATATAATATACAAGAATATTGATTTATAACTACACACAATTTAATTAATTTGGAGGAGTCCCGACTCAGTAGTGGGTCATTTATGGGCTGGAACGACGACAGCTACACACAATGAGATTAAGATTACACACGGTCACCAACCCATACCGTCTTTAGGGTGTCATAAGAGGTGACTAAAAGAACCCAAGATGCAGATCACCTAGCCCCAAGAGAAGGAAAACTTGAAACAAGCCCTGTGCCAACCCGTCTTGCCAGCGTGGCACAGTAGGCTAACTTGCCTCCATTAATTTGGAGGAGGCCCGACCCAGTAGTGTGCTGTAACGACGACTTATTAAACCTGCAAACCACCGCCCGCAGTACGTGCGCTTTGACTGAAACATCACACGTGCTGACCGACTAGTAAACGTTACGAGTTCAGTAAATCGCTGTTTCTAAACAAGTAACTTCGGTATCTGTGAGTGGTTGCATGGATATCAATATTTTTAAAGGATAAGCAGGTAATATTTTTATATATATATTTTAATTTTGATGCAGAATCAAAACGCTTCCCGGTTTGTAAACTCTTTTACCAGTCAGCCTGTATACGTCCATTATTTTTCGTATACATTATGGTTCCACAGTGAAATACATATTGTGACTAGCTATGGTTTAGTATTCCGTGTGGTGACAGATTTAGAATACATAGTGTCACCAACCCATATTTTCATTCTGAGGGTGTCATTAAGAGCCGACTAATGGAACGTAAGAGGCAGTCTCCTCGTCCCAAGAGAAGAAAAACTTGACACAAACCCTGTGCCAACCTGTCTGGCCAGGCCGTCTCAGCAGTGGGTCTTATAGGGGCTGAGTATAGCAGTAGATGGTTTATTATAAGCCATTATCATATTGGAAGAATGTATTTGCACTGCTGAAGTTCAAACGAATTAAACTTAAATAGTTATTTGAGTTACATGAAAATTAGCTGTAAAGGTTTTATCTTATGTATGTTAATTTTAATCCCTGGCAAAAAAGTATGTGATAATAAGTTTGAGATAAATATTTTTAGTATCCAAAGTTTGTTAGCTATGTTTGAAAAAAAAAAACAAACAAATCTAATAGCTAAGTCGAAGGTTTTAAATGTTTCCTCCGTGAATCATTGAAAAAGGCTATTTGAATCAGTCCTCCGTTCTTTTTTAATCGATATGTCAAAGGGTGGCCGTGCCTTAGGCTACTTCTGTATTTATTATGCGAAGTTTTCTTTTGTTATTGTCAATATGTTTTGAAGTTCTATAGTGTAAAATAGCGTTGGATGGGCGGCTAATTGTGTTGCTTCCGTTCGACCAGGCCCTGGCATTAATGGGCTAATGACGTTATATCTCACGTGGTTTATATTCATTAGCCTCTAAAGCTTGAAGCAAATTGTATTTGCTTGCATGTAGCACACACCACGGATGCTCCTTTGACGTCAATATAAAGTGATTATCTTTAGATAATGTGATGCGTCTTGTCGTTAACAGTGAGAGTCTGGTAACTGAACGGTGTAATATTAGTACAATGACAGTTTTAGAATATGCTGGAAATAGGTGAATAAGTCCTCCGTGGGGTGATGGATTTAGAATACACAGTGTCACCAACACATACCATCCCGAGGGTGTCGAAAGAGGTGACTAAGGGAACGCAGGAGCCAAATCACCTAGCCGCAAGAGAAGGAAAACTTGATACAAACCCTGTGCCAACCCGTCTTGCCGGCGTGGCACAGTAAGCTTATTACCCTCCATTAATTTGGAGGAGGCCCGGTAATCTTCTACTGTTTGAATCGGACGTCGGTCCTGCGCGCTATGTGCCCTTTAGTTTGACAATCCTAGGAATCTAGTTATATAAATATGTATAACTACGATACGAATAAGTCACTGACGATGTAGCCTGGCTGACGTTTTTGGATTTTGGCCTATGTCTCAAATTCATGCTCCACAAATTGAAGCGGGGTAAGGTCCACCAGGCAATTGAGAAACGCCGTGAATTTTAGTGAGTACGCCTTCCCATCAAATAACGCCATGGAGTCCCACTCGGTGGTAAGATAACATGGACAGTTTACATGGACCTGGTGAGGGTAAAAAGAGCTCAATGTCTTGCGGCTAGATTTTCTAGCTCCACATTTCCTTTAGTTGGCTGTTACACGCTCGGGATGTAAGGAGTGATACTACATAAATTGTTGTTGGATAATATTACATCTTACATCGTCCACGTAAAGCCAACAGTCCCGGCTGACATTCTACTATCAACTGCCACCTGCTAGCTTGTCAACCGCCTCCGTTTTGACTGCCTCGATGGTCTAGGGGTTGCGGGCAGCAGCTCGATGCGTCAAGCTGAAGACAGGGCGCTATGGCGCTCTTTAGGGGAGGCCTATGTCCAGCAGTGGACTAATGTGAGCCGATGATGATGATGTATAGGTAAATACTGGTAGTTCAAGTCCAACCTGTAGTGGTGCCTCTCCAAATGACGTTGGGAGAAAAAGGTGAGGGGGAAATAAAACACTAAGTAAGATCTTCATTTAAACCCGTTTCATTATACAGTCCGCTGCAAAACTATTAGGAGCTCGCCCCGTCTTAATTCTAAGCTCGTTTCATAGTAAATAGCGCTATATTATGTAAAAACGTACCTACAATGTCAACGCACTGAAATACACTTCCATACAGTCTAGTAAAAGTGCGTACGGGTAAAGTTCAGGGTACCGTGCAACATTCTGCACTTCAGGTGAGTGTTACCACCATATAAATTGCCGTCTATTCCTTCAAATAGAAGTTGGATGAAACAGATTGTCGATTTTATACTCTAATTTGTTTCTCAAAACTATATTTAAGATAGTCATCACAAAATATTTACCTTTATTATGTAGATAGCATTACCTTTATTATGGCTGTGCCTATAATACTTCTAGTGCAGACCGCAGTCTACTTCCTACGCAGACCGCCTATTTCCGACTTAATGAATAGTCACGAAAGCCATATTACCAAAAGAAGACGAAGAAATTATCCAACATTATTATCTTTGTTTAGAATAGTACGGAACCATTTTTATTTGGCTTGTCTTTCCAATCCCAGATATGCACATTGCACTAGAGATGTGTGCGTGAGTACATAGTTGCATGCCGTGCGGTAGTGTGTGTATGTGTATTGAGTGGTGTTGAAATGTGTGCGTGAGGGGCGCGTAGGTAGGTGGCTCGTTAAGAATGACTGGGATTCGTTTCCAAAGTACTACGTAAAACTGGTAACATATTTTAATAACCCAAAGAATAACACCTGGTCTTAATCATAATAGTTGTTATTTTTCGAAGCTTTAAAAATATCATTAAACTTGGCAGTCAAACGAAAGATTATAATACAGGTTTTATTTAATAAAGGCTTATTTCACCACTATGTACGTTAGTAGGATATGGGTACTTGAGTGTTGTGTATATGTACACAATACACCTAATGATAATTAAGTGCAATGTTTATTACTCAATCAAGCCAACAAAAGCATTTACAGAGTTTCATGTCGGCTATTCTCTGTATAGCAGTATGGGTGGTGGGTGGTAAACGATCTTATGTAAAGAACGTATTTTCGACCTCTCAAACGAGCTCAAGTGAGCCAACGTGATTGAAAGATTTTGAAGATTTTAATTTCGAATCATGTCATCAAGGAAATCGAAATTAAAATCATCAAAATTGTCTGAACCGAGTTTGAATATTGAAATTATAGGAATATTTATAAATCTATGTGCATCATAATAATAATTAGAATACAAACATAATTCAAATAGAATTCGACAATCATTGTACCGATAGATCAGTCCCCGGAAAAACAAGAAGTATCCTGAAACTGGCCATTTTCCTGCAAAGGCCAGCTCAAGTTACTTTTTAAACTTTTTAAGTCTTTTTTGGGAGCAAACAATAATTTGGACTATTCTTTATCATTTTTATTCTAACCCGAACTTCAGAATAATGACATTTCAACAATATTTATTTTTTAATCTTAACAATTTTTTTTTGAAAAAGCGACATAAAATAACAAATGGCGGTTACGTGTAATGGAAACGGCCATCTTGAAAAGTGCGTATCTTTGGTGTGTTCGTGCCATTGCATACTCTCTTGGTGTGCGAATCCCTTTAATTCTAACTTTATGTATCTTAATTTGTTACGTCGAGTTGCCTCTAGTATGATTTATTAATTTGTTGTACAAACAGAGAAAGAACTAACTTTTCTATTTCCTCATATCAACCTAAATATTAATTACAACAACCCAGTTTCAATACTAGCAAATTTTCTCTTTAATTTTATACGAAACCACTATACTACAGATCATCATCTTAGTCGGACCTTCTCCAAATTTATGGAGGGAAATTAGCCTACTGTATCCTATTTTATCAATGTAATATTACTATAGCAAGTTTTTCTTCTCTTGAAGTAATTTAGCCACGTTATTTTGCTCTTGAGTTTCTGTAATCGCTTATGACACCCTCCTAGGGAATGGGTGGGGGAGATTTTATTTCCTAAATCCATCACTACACGCAGCTAGTGGAGATTTCTCTGTAGAGCTGGTTTCCGAACCGGTGTTAGCTTCATACTTAGCTATTCAAAAGCGTTTGGAATCAAACCTATTCCTATTTGACACTAAACATCATTCTAAAAGATGTGGCTTGTGATACCTGTAATTTTGTGCTCAACTTCATTAATCTTAATGGTATTTAAGATATGCATCTGGGGGCTGAAGAAGATAAGGCGCTTAGGTGGAGAGGTTTATTTTCAGCAGCGGACTAGAGCGGCCTGATGACGTTGCTTGCATCCAGTAATAAATAAATAATCTAGGTACCTATTTAACCACTGCCGAACAGGACTTCGCCATTCTCCGCCACAAAGTTCCCGGGGCGCAGGAAATTGTATGGTGGTCCGACAAAACAGCGCGTGAGAGGCTTCATAATAGAAAAGCCTTTTTAACATATAACTGTTTCTCTTAATTAGTCTATTTCGGCCATTTCGGATCGGAGTTTCTGTTTTAATCTGTATTTACGGCGCACTAAAGATTCTTGCATCCCAGGGCGTCTTTATAAAAATATTAAGCATACACAAAACTACCCAGTCCTGGAATAAGTGCTGAATTACTTTGATTTTACATGAATAAAAACGCCTCAAGCAGCGCACCCAGACCAAAATATTTTTCTCCTTTATACCCCATTTATATCACTCTCCACCGCGTCTTTACAATCTCAGCCTCATAATATGAATAGATTTTACGTTATAGCTTAATTGTGAACTTGCTGAATGGAGAAAATGTTGATCTATTTTGATTATTCCAATAGCCTAGATCGTTGCTCACGCAGTCGAGCTGTTGCCACTCCAATTTTCCAATTAAGACCTTCATTGGCGGAGCCTGAAGCCGAGTCATACATAATATTCAGTGCGTATCATGAGTAGCGAAATGTTAGCTCCGTGTATTTCTATATTACCGTGGTAGTAGGGCTGTGCTATGACGAGCTCTCAGTTCGATAACACAGGCGACAGGGTTGTTAGTGGGGCAATTTCAAAATATTTATATTTTATTTTTAGAATAGTATACACTTTACTGTACGTACACAAACAAAATGAAACAAACATAATCACTTCATAGTTTAAAACAAAGTCACTGTCGTCTGTCCGTCCCTATGTACGCTTAAATCTTTAAAACTACGTAACGGATTTCAAAGCGGGTTTTTAAATAGATAGAGTGATTCAAGAGGAAGGTTTATATGTATAATATATGCATAATATTGTTGAGATTAATTTAGATGTTCATCATTGCATCCGTGCGAAGCCGGGACGGGTCGCTAGTTACAAATAAAATAAACAAAGTACTATTGTACACAAGTACAAGTACTGTTGTAACAAAGTAATTTTGACTTTGAAAATGAATCATTTTTAACGGATATTTATCGTGTATTTACATTATTTAATTTCCAACGTTCCGAATGCTTTGCAGCAGACCCGGTCACAGGAGAGACTCCTTAATTTTCAAAGAGATTTCCGCGATCAATAATTTCGGAAATCTAAGACGTCGTTATGACTTTGACTAATAAAAATCAAATAATTTATTTATTTCTTTTTTATAGGACTAGGTTACCGGCATTCTTATTTCCTTTAGTCGGCTCTTACGACACCATCAGGATGGCATGGGATGGTGACACTATGTATTCTAATTCCGTCACCACACGGACGGATGGTAATATGATATAATGAAAAGTAGTTCTTCTCAGCTGTGTTTGCATTCCGACCTGGTGGTAAACTGTTTACCACCAGGTCGGAATGCAACCACAGCTGAGAAGAACTGGCAGGAAGCTCGGAGGGCTAGTATATATTTTGTTTTTACATCAGTGGTGACTCAGAATCCGTCGCGAATAGTTGTGTTACGCGCGTGCATTACTTTCTGTAGTTAAGTAAAGCGCTGGCGCAGCAAATCGCGCACACGCGAGCGAGCTCCGCGATGACCCAGTTTACGTCATGCAATAACACATAAAGACGTGTTCATACAGTTAAATTTAACTAATAATAATACCAACATGGGCACGGAAAATTTTGTGCTAAAAACCGAAACCGAACATCGGCTATACAAATACTTGGTAGAAGAACAAGAAAAACGCCACCTCCAGCAAAAGGTCCTTCGTGAAGAGCAAGAAGAACGACAAAAGCTACAAAATCTGATCAAAGAACTGCATCAACACATCGCAGGACTTGAGCAAAAAATCCAGGCCATCGAAAAATCTAATAAAAAGCCTCCACCAAAAGACCAAATCAACAATCTTCCTCCGCCAGTCCAATTTGAGACTGATGAAGAGGAACTCGCAAATGAGACTGAGTGGATACGAAAGCAAAACCGAAAGAAAAGGAAGCTGAACCAGTCACTCTCTCCACCTAACCAAAAAGGAGAAACATCCAGCGAGGAAGGTAAGAATGATACCATTAAATTTCCACCGAAAACTAAAAAGTCTCCCCAGCCACCGCCGATCGTAGTGGAGAATATTAAAGACTATCAAAAATTCTATGACCTAATTATTTCAGCTACACCTGAAGACTCGTTCCTAATAAAGATGAGAACCGGTGATAGCGTCAAGATTAATGCCAAACATGAAGAATCATATAGATCTATTACGAAAGTACTGCTACAAAATAATTTCCTGTGGCACTCGTACGAAAATAAACAAGACAGACCAATCAGAGTGATGGCAAAGAATTTACATCACTCGTGTGAATCTTCCAGAATAGTGGAAGACTTAAAATCAAAAGGCTTCTACATTCAAGAAGCCGTTAATAAGCTTAGTTGGAGGAACAAAGAACCACTAAACATGTTCATGCTATCATTCAACAAGGATGAAGACATCAAAAAAATCTACGAAATTAAATCCATCTTGGGATGCAAAGTAGACATTCAACCATTGAAGATATCTAAACTAATCCCCCAATGTAAGAGGTGCCAAGCATATGGGCACACACAAAAGTACTGCAACAAGGAACCCAGGTGCGTAAAGTGCACAAAAAAACACCTTACAAAAGACTGCACAAAACCTGCAGAAACCAAACCAAAATGTGTTCATTGTGGAGAATCTCATCCTGCGAGCTACAGAGGGTGCATGGTTGCTAAACAACTGCAAGCTCTTAAAAATAAAACACTTAAGAAAAGTACTGTTCCTCAAACACATGGTCCCACACTGTATCAACCCAAGAAAATTGTAAATAGTCAACCTGTGACGGAAAATCTGTCATTTGCCCAAGTAACCCAAGGTGCCACCAAACCACAGGCCCAGCCCCAAGCAAAAGTAACACAAAGCCTAGACGACAAAATAAACAAGATCTTAAATTTCATGTCGTCATTCGATGAACGTTTAAAAAAATTGGAATGTAGTGCCAATATAGCTACTACAAAGCAAAAATGATGAACCAATCGATCACAATTATGGCCTGGAATGCTAATGGACTTCTTCGGCACCAAAACGAATTACAAATAATTTTAAATATAGAAAAAATTGACGTGTGTCTCATTTCAGAAACACATTTTACAAAAGAATCACACATAAAAATCAAAGGCTACAAAACGTACTGTGCACTGCACCCAGACAACAAAGCTAGAGGCGGTAGTGCCGTATTAGTTAGAGATAATATACAACAGTTTGTGAAATTCAAATATGAACAGCCTGAAATACAAGCAGTGGCCGTTTGTATCACAACTAAACGATACCCAATAACTATATCATCTATATACTGTCCACCGAGATATCAACTAAAGGAACAGCATTACAAGAATTTTCTAACACAACTTGGAAACAGATTCATCCTAGGCGGTGACTTTAATGCTAAAAATACGCACTGGGGCTCAAGACTTACCACTACTAAAGGTAAGGAACTTCTAAATGCAATAAGAGAAATGAAATGTGAAGCCTTATCCACAGGAAAGCCCACATACTGGCCAACAGATCCGCAGAAAATTCCAGATCTTATCGACTTTTTTATTATTAAAAATTTACCATTAAGCCATCTTTACATTAAAGAGGGTTTTGATATGAGTTCTGACCACTCATCAATAACACTTACAATAAGTGAACAAGTAGTTAATACAAAAAAACCTCCTACACTAACAAACAAGTATACAGATTGGGAAAGCTTCAAATATGACTTGGATTCTATTATTGACCTTAAGGTTCCCTTGAAGACCTTCCAAGAACTAGATTTAGAAGCATTAAAATTCATCACTGATGTCCAAAGATGTGCTTGGCAAAATACGCCTGAACTAAAACCAATACCGCATAAAAACATCTACCCGATAGAAATAGTGAGTCTCATCGCAGAAAAGAGAAGGCAAAGGCAAAAATGGCAGCGGACAAGATTTCCTGCCGACAAGACATTGCTAAATAAGCTGACCAAACGTCTTACCAAAGAAATACAACAATTTAATGACAGCACTATGAATAAACGCCTCAGTGAACTTACAAGTGATCGTAGAACTGATTACTCCTTATGGAAAATCCTTAAGAATGTAAAAAAACCGATAACGCAAATACCTCCAATCAAAGAAGACAACGGTCGCTGGGCAAATAGTAACGAGCAAAAAGCCATACGGTTTGCGCAACATCTCGAAAACGTTTTTCACTTAAACCACGACGACAATGAGGAAACCCAACTCGAGGATCTCAATCAGGAAGGTGATGATTTTTGTATCAAACTTGCAACACCAAAAGAAATACAATGTGAAATTAAAAACCTCCATAAAAAGAAGTCACCCGGATATGATTTAATAACTGGAGAAATTCTTAGAAATCTGCCTCGGAAAGCAGTGATCAAAATTACAAACCTAATTAATGCTACATTCAGATTAAAACACGTACCGGATGTATGGAAAGTAGCTGAAGTGATAATGATACCCAAACCTGGTAAACCAACGTATGACGTGGCATCATACAGGCCTATCTCTTTGTTACCAATAATTTCCAAAATATTTGAAAAGACATTGCTTCGGCGAATAAAACCCATTATAGAAAAAAGAAATTTAATACCTGACTATCAGTTTGGCTTCAGAGAAAAACATTCTACGATCGATCAGGTACATAGAATCACTAACATGATAGAGAACTCATTAGAAGGAAAGAAAGTTTGCTCTACTGTTTTCCTGGATGTAGCACAAGCATTCGATAAAGTGTGGCACCAGGGGCTCATATACAAATTAAGACACATGTTTCCAAAATACATATCACAGATACTGGAGTCTTACTTGATAGGACGGATGTTCAGAGTAAGGCAAGATGATGCTTACTCTGACTTGAAAACTATAAAAGCCGGAGTACCGCAAGGAAGTGTTCTAGGTCCAGTCCTGTACCTATTATACACGTGTGATATCCCGGAAATAGAAAATGGAGCCATAGCTACTTTTGCAGATGACACAGCTATTTTAGCTACTGGAGTCACTCACGAAGAAGCTGTGAAAAAGGTCCAAAAGGCCGTAAACACCATCTATGAGTGGACAAAAAAATGGCGCATCCAACTTAATGACGCGAAGTCAGTACACATTGATTTCACTAATAAAAAAACAACTTATCACCCGGTGTACATAAATAACCATAGGGTACCATATGCAAATACTGCAAAATATCTTGGGATGACCCTCGACACAAAGCTACGTTGGAAGTCACATGTCAAAAAGAAACGCGATGAGTTAGACCTACGCTACAAAAAACTGTACTGGTTACTTGGTAAACATTCTGTTTTATCAGTACAGAATAAATTACTCCTTTATAGACAAGTCCTAGCACCCATATGGACTTATGGTATACAACTGTGGGGTTGTACCAAAAAAAGTAATATGCAAATCATACAAAGATTCCAAAACAAAGTACTCAGGGGTATAGTTAACGCACCGTGGTACATCAGAACTAATGACATTCACCGGGACCTGAAAGTGGACTTTGTTGCTAACGTCATAAAGAAACATGCTGAAGCGCATGACCATAGGCTTCATCACCATGTGAATGTCGAGGCTATCCAGCTCCTCGACACCACTGACATTATAAGACGATTAAAAAGGACTAAACCTTTTGAACTAGTGTAGTGAATAATAGTGATATATATAGTACAATAAGTGCAATATTATGAAGATCACATGAACAAAGTGATTTATAATTCTAGAGACAATAAGACAAGTGTTAGTGGACGCTGCCTTAGTTTATTCATTTCCGTAGTAATTTAGGACAGATACAAATTACTTATTAGCCTAAGCTAGATTGTAATAAGAATGGTGCAGTTTTAACAAGAGTGCACTATTACAAAAAAAAAAAAAAAAAAAAAAAAAAAAAAACATGTGATAAAAAGGCTAATTACCCTCCATGTAACTGGGGGAGGCCCGACTCAGCGGCGGGTCATGTATAGGCTGATTAGTAGCAGTTTGTGATATAGTTACAATAACATCATTAAGTATTTGGCTTTTTCGTTTAAAGTAATCGACAATGCCATAAGCTTCTTTGCAAAGTTTGTGGCGCCGCGGACCCTTGCCAGACATATCACTTCGCCTGGCTGGATGATCATCCCATTACGTCAAAAGATACATATACAGTATCAGTACAGATAAATTGATATTTTGGTCTACATCCATAACATTTTTAAGTATATCGAGACGCTACAGTTTAAATATATCTCTTAGAAGCAATGTTGTAGATATCCTTAGGGCACCCGCGCATTATGCGGCCTGGCCGCATAATGCGCGGATTGGTCGCGGCGGCCAATGGGCCGCGTATGTGACGCGATGTTTTTCGTTGGCCGCGCGGCCAAGACATGGCCTGGCCGCCTAGTGCGCGCAGCTACATACATCGTAGAAGAATTAATTGGCTGCAGCGACTTGGCCGCGCGGCCTGGCCGCGGAGGCCCTTACAGGCCTGTGGAACCTCTTTGGTTAACATTGTGAACACTCTGACCACTCTGCAGTTTTTTTGTTTATACTTTCTATCTTACTAATATTATAAACGTGAAAGTTTGTAAGTATGGATGGATGGATGGATGGATGGATGGATGGATGGATGGATGTTTGTTACTCTTTCACGTAAAATCTACTGATTGGATTTTAATGAAACTTTACAATAATATAGCTTATACATCAGAATAACACATAGGCTACACGTTATAAAGATATTATGTGAATTACAACAATATAAACAAGTCGAATTCGAAATTTCTAATTGTCAAATTTTCGGCCATATTAAACTAAAGACAACATAACGTTTCGCTGTCAGTTGCGTTTTGTTAAAGTAGGTTTTATACGGACGGGATAAAAATCTCAGGTATCCTATGTCCAACTTTCTTTTTGTTTTAAATATTTATAATGCGGAACAAAGTTCGCCGGGTCAGCTAGTTATGTTATACAGCGTGATTTTTGGAACACTCTCCAAATTTAAATAGGTGATTCTCAGACCATGAAAGTAAACAGCTTTCACAACATACATATTGCTGAGTCTACCCTCCTCCTCAGTTTTGCTGTGCCATGCTCTGTTTTCTATGGGAAGTAGATAATGCTGTGTTACAGTGTCTAAAGGTATTCACTGTGATTTCCTTCACGTGGGACAAAATGTTCTACTTCTCGTCTTCGACTTATCGTAATAATTGTATAATTTGCATAAGTGCAAAAACAAACTTCTGTTCTAATCAATTGAGACAACCCTAAGTCTAGTTGTGCACTAGGGTTGCGCAACAATAGCGCCGCGGGGCTGTAATTAAAAAAACGCGAAGCACCCGCGAGGGCGTGAATTTTCACGCGCATCATGCGACCTATGTGTACGGTACATATGTTTACGTAGACTGGGCACACACTTGCCAATTCCCTATTACCGAACATTCATAGAGGAGCGCATCCACAATACTTATGGCTCAGCCCTATTATAAAAAATATCGGCGTGATTTTATTTACATCACATATTCTGCAAGATGCTCAAACTCTTAAAGAACTTTATTCATGTAGGTTTTATCACAAAACTCTTATAAAACGTCATATTTAAATTAAAACCATCATTTCAGCCCTTCTGCCACGCTAGGGAGACCACCTCCATTATATTCCTATCGTCGTCATATCTACATTTATACTTTTCATACGCATTGACACAATCCATCCATGTCATCCATCCATTTACAAAATTTAACGTAGGTACTTACATATTATGTGCTTCATAATAGTTACGGAATCTAATAAAATTAATCCTTGTTATTGATGTTTATTAATATTTTATATACATAAACTAGGTATAGCGTTATAAAGCATGATAGGGGTTAAACTATAAAAAAGAAAACAAAAAGTATAGGAAATAGTGAGTTATGGTAACGTTGTGGTCTGAAAGAAGATGTAGTGAAAAAATTGAAAAAGGTATGCTGAGATGGTTTGGCCATGTCGAGAGAATGAATGAAAAACGATTGACGAAAAAAGTGTTTAAGGCCATTGTGAATTAAAGTGTTGGAAGGGACAGACCTAGGCGAACGTTTCGAGACCAAAAGGCCAGGTCAATAGTACCTTATACCGAAGAGCATGTAGGAAAGGAATAATGAAAGTGGAATGAAGCGAAACAATTATGTAAGGATCGTAGCAAGTGGAAAGAAGCGTCTCTGCCTACCCCTACGGAAAAGAGGCCGTAATACCATACCATATTTTAATATTATTGTATATTTTTATTATATTGTGACATTATTTAAATTTTACTACTATTACTAATTACCAAACAAAGAAGGATTGTAGTGTTGGCTGTTTCATCCATTGTTTTACTTTCTTTAAACGTGACGAGTTAATAGACAATAAACATTTAAGTAATAAAAATGTATGTTGGAAAAATATTAAATTTAGTAATTTGTCCAGAATTGGAAATGGAGCTTACGATTCGGTTCAACACCACACTAAATTCCATAAAAATAATGATGATGCTTGTGTGCACGTGGCCTTATGTCACAAACATCATAAAAATATGCGTCAGTGAGTGGTATTTTTATAATTAAAATATTGATGATTACATTCCCTCTACACGTGTTATCTGACAGGTTCTAGTGGGGTACTACTGTTATTAAAACCGGCCATATTAGCTTAGTAAAAAATTAAGGTCGAAATCAGGTGATGTATTTAGCTAAACACTCAGGTTTGTTAGCAGCTGCTTGCTAAAAAGCAGTAGTCGCACTTCTGCGCTAGCCTCACAGCTCGATACGATATCCTTTCCCTTTTTTTGCGTCGGAGATCCTCATGGATACCCGGCCGTTGGGGACTGGCCGGGGTATGTAGGACTCCGGGGCGCGTAGAGATGGTGAATTGCGCCCCGACCTACCCACTAAAACCGACGGCGATCCTCGTCTACCCAATTCACAATTCACTCCCATTGCGGAAGCATGCTCCGTGACCCTGGGGGCACAAATTCATGCAGGGCAATTAGAAAATGTTACTTAGTAGGTGCAGTCATAAAGTTCGTATACGTATAGATTTGACTTGTGGTAGACTATAAAAGTATCTTTAAAAAAGTCCCTCATTTCTTTTTCTTGAAACTCTAAAAATGACCAGTCCTTCCACTCAAAAGGGTCGTGCGAAGTATTAATTTAAACTTGAAAACATTTTTTGAGTGGGTAACACTCGAGCGTATTGCCTCATCGAGGAACACAAGATGGCGGCGGTCGGTATCGCGCGAAGGATTTTATTTTCTCGGAATATGCAATAATACGTAATATTTACAGAGCCTCGAACTTTGCCCAGTAATATGAAAACAACGAAGGCGGCATTTTACATCTTTTATTAAATACTGAAATTATAAAAAAATATACAATTTAAAAAAGGCGAAACAAAAATAAATTAGATTTGATAAAACATACGGTGTGTGATTAAAAATCGGACCAGTGAGTATTTGGAGCTGTCATGGTTTTGATGTGAAATATATCAAGATCGTGTGGGATTTACATCGTGTGGGTCACCATCACATTCCAGCCTAAGGATGTCGAAAGAGCCGGCAAAAGGAGATGACGGCTGATAACCTAGCCGCAAGAGGAGGAAAATTTTATACGAAACCCTTTTTTTTTAATGGTTTATTCGCCCGGGGTATAATCCTTTATGGACTTCCTCGCCGGCCACGGGGATGGCCAGCGAGGGGAGTGTGGACTCTCCCCCATAGTGGGAGCCTACCCACTAAACCTCCCCGGGGTGCTCCAACTCGCGTCCTGTTGCGGCATTGTGGGATCTGATGCAGAAGTGTCAACCCGTCCAATAGGCCAATTACCCTCCATGTAACTGAAGGAGACCCGACTCAGCAGTGAGTCATATATGCGTTTAGTAGTAGTACTAGTAGTAGACATCAGGCTTAAGCAATATTGTCCTTTCAGCAAATTAAAATAGACCGACCAAAGCAGTATGTAATGTATAACCGACATAATGATGATAATGTCATTATGTCAGTCGTACATAAATTATGCCACATCCATTTTAGAATAAAGAGTAAGTCTTTCGGGTTCCCTTGAAGGAAAATCTTGAACTTTTTTGTGTGGAGAACTCTTTATATATTTTTTAATGCTTATGGAGAGACGAACCCTATGAAAGGTCCGATAACATCTTACTGTCTGGAAAGTCCTTCGACAAGGACATTAGGAGAAAATACGCGGTTTAATGAAACCGCAATATTGCGGCGGCAATTCGTTTATTTTTTTATTTGCTAGTGACGTTTCTAATGAAATATTGCCATCATAAAAAGGCCGGTAGGGAAGCGGCAATAAAATACTGAATACTCTCCATTTAAACATGCTAAAATCTAAACATTTGTTTCAGACACGACTATGATTTCATTTTGTAACTCAATCACGCCAAAACCACTGAGCTAGCATCTAGAGAAACAGAGATTTTAGAGTAGCATTCTTATCGGCTTGTTAGAGGAGCGGCGGCGGTTGGTAGAGCAATCCAAACCGGTGGTTGACTGAAACTTAATTTTACAAGAGGCTTGTGGACAACCATAATACACGTATATATAAAAAAATGAGTTTGTAAAATCGAATCCCAGACTCGGGTTTGGACAACCGCTAGAGACATAAATAGAGGAAGCTCGCAACCATGAGCGATCCCTGTCAAGAGTGAACGAGAAGATTTTGAGATTGGCACGATAAGCCTACATATATGGAGTAATTCTATAAAATACTGGTAAACTTTATATTATTTTCATTTAAAAATTATAACTTTTCGCAAGCTTTTGAAGCAACCTTAGTCGATGACAGCTACATTGGCATGGCGTCCATAATGGAGCAACAACAAAATAGATTCTTAAAGGGTTTATATTTTGTCATTGAAACGCTGGGCGAGATGGACTTAAAATAATATATCTTGTTATTATACTTTCGTTATTATAGGTATTGGAAAGTCTTGTATGAGTAATAGCATTAATGTTCGTGCCAATACTTCACAAAAACAAGCGTTTTATGTACCCGAAACAAACGCTAAGTTTCTCTCGGGCGGTAAATCCTTGCATATTCCACTGAAGAGTATGCATTTGCACTGGTAATAAAGTATGTAGTTTTTTGAACTGCTATGTAATTATAAGCTTTATTGCCAGGGCGTATTGGGCCCTGGCAATAAAGCTTGGCCACGTTGGCCAGATTTTCATAGAATTCATTCTAAGGTCCTCCGTTTGTTGTAGTTTCCTATTATTTTTAGTCACCTTACCACTTAATCATTATCTTCACCACTAAATATCAATTAGACTATGAACATATTATAGCTGGTAGCCGCGACTTCGTCTACCTTGACTTTAAATTGGGTTAGTTCCTATTTTTCTAATAGACGTTGCAACTTCAATTCTTAACGTACTTTACTTAACAGTTTTGTAAATTACTGCAATAAATGGACTTAAGTTGCTTAGTCACCTTCAGATTTATAATTGATGTCAATAGGATTCTCCAGTTCAAAAGCCGGAATACTTATATGCTTGGTTATCATTTTGTAGACGATGCAGGAGATTTTCATCTCATCAAATTGAGGGAAAGTAATGTGGCCCTTTTCAGGTTTATTTAGTATTAGCTTCCACAGTCTATCGCGTCAACTCAAAGCAACGGCGATGTTAGGAATGCATTTTGAAATCTAACAAAGCGGTTCCTATCAGTAGGCCCCTATGAAGGCGTTGAACCATAGACCAAATCTATTGTCTATGACTTATTAATAACTGGCTTTGTTTTCGGCCCAGCGTCATAATAGCTTTCGCTAGCATGCAGTAGTGTAGTGTAGAAATTCACGTCTCAATAAATTTCTCACAATGGCGAAATAATGAAGGGCCCAGATTGCCGGTTAGGGAATTATATTATGCACAAAAACGCGAAGTGGTTACTGTTTCGGTAATCAAGTAAATAGTGGTTAGTTCGAATATTTTTAAAACCGACTGCCATCATTTAGTTTTATTATATTTTTAATGTTATGTATGTTAATATAGTAAAAACATAAGCGCTATAATATCGTTGCTATAGTTACTCAATCGGAGTTCTTAGTAAAATAAGTAAAGCACTGTAAGTCCACACGACAGAAAACGATTTATTTTAAAGTATGGAACAAGCGACAATCATACAAAATGAATGACCAAAGTATTGTAAAGAAACAAAACAGGCACTTGAGGGTTGCGAGGGGTCATAGCGGGGTTTCGTTGTCACGGCGGCAAACGATTGCGAGTGTGATGCAGTTAAAAATAATTTAATGTTTGGGAGATATTAAATAATACACATTTTTTTCTATATTTATATGGTGTATGGTAAATATGAGTAGTATATCTTACCTTGTCTCACCAAATATATTTTACCTTTTTTGAAATTTGACTGCGGTCCTCACCATTCTAGTCTGGTTAGGCAAATTACAAATCACTACCAGTATTTACATCGAGCAAATACCGTCAGCCCTCCGCGACCCATCTTGTGGGAGCACCGGTAATTATATGGTTAGACCACCTGTCAGTTTTTACGCTACTGACTACGTCTAATGACTGCCATATATGGTGTCATATATCATATATTACAAATTATTGACAACCATCCAATATCCAGCAGCGGCAGACGTCGCTCAACCTGCAGACCGATTGCATTGCCCATGGGCCGCTAGGAATACTCTAATATTTAGGAATATGGCCAAGAAAATTACAAAACAAAAGTTACGAAAGGGGGAAAGGAATTTGTTAGCTCAACATATACAGCAGTGTGTTAGCCCTAAGGGTTGACCGTCCAGATGAAGGGCTGTAGTCATATCTGACCCTTGGTCTAGGATATTTGAGCTACAAACAGCTGGACCAAGGGGGTAACCCTCTCTGTCTCGATGGGGTTTTTAAATATTAATTTGTTTTGAGAACCTACATTGTTTGAATCTAATTGTGTCCACAGATTATTAATTAGAAAGTCGGCACTGATTTTAATTTCATTAGGTTTCTGGGATAATGCGTCGCTTAGTGACATGTTTTTTTAGGTCCATAAGAATTGTTACGTTGCAGAACTTTGCCACGTTATACTCGGTAATAAGTGTCAGTGGCGGCGAATGTAACAGCATAGTATGTAGATAGTAAAATAAAATAAAAAATCTTTAATGCTGTAACTAAAAAGAAATACGTAGTATAAAAATATGAATAATCCATGTTTCTATTGTACACACAACAAATGTATCTCGTTTATTTTAAATCGATTTTATCGGCAACTGTTTTTCTTTTGCAGCTTTTCCTTCGACAAAGGCCTCCTCTAAAACTTTCCATTTTGTTCTGTCCTTGGCAATTCTGGACCATTCTGGACCAGCTATCTTTTTCATATCGTCTTCCCAACGTTTGCTCTGCCTACCTCTGCTCCTTTTACTATCACGCGGGTACCACTCAGTTATTGACCTCGTCCACTTCTCTTTACCTTCCCTCAGCATGTGTCCTGTCCATCTCCATTTCAGGCGTTTGTACATAATATGTATGTTTTTAAATTTAGTTTTACTCTTTATATTTTTTAGTTTCACTCTGTCTCTTCTTTTAACTCCGATTACGCTCCTTTCCATACCATTTTGACATATTTGTATTTTATTAACTTGTTGTTCCGTTAGTGCCCATGTTTGACATCCATATGACAGACATGGAAGGATACATGTGTTAAATATCTTCCTTTTTTCTTTGATAGGCATGTCTCCGTCCTTCATGACTTCGCTCAGAGACCAATGTAGACAGTGTGAGGTGGAAAATCTACAATAGAAAAGTAAACTTGTTATTTTTTGGAATTGGCAACAAAGGGTCCACTGGACAAACGGGATAATAATTCCCACTATTCCGTTATACTGGTGCAACTGAACTAGTGGGAATATATCAATGTGGATGCGGCCTAATCAGCCACGTAACAAAAAAATATTTGACCTGTGTTGCTGCTTGGTTAAATAGTGAGGCGATAAATTTCATGATGTACATAAATTCCGTTGAAAAATTGATAGTTTTCCGGCGCGTTACCCGGTATCTGGGGCAGTATGAGTGCGCATTATGCCAGCTCGCGCCGCTAAACACCTATTATGGGCACGCAGACTCTCTACGGGGTGTAGACCTCATCTGCAGACACAGACTTAGGAAAGGTTTGCATAGACGCTGTAAAGTTAAAGCATCCGCTTGTGGCGTCCTTTAATCTGTTTCGTTCCGAGGAACTACCCAAAGCTACTATCGGAACAAGACGGGCAGAAAATCTGGCTGCAATATTAGAAATCAATTATAGGTTGTAAAACCAATAACTGGTTATATATATCCGCTCAATTTTATTACCAGCGAACGTTGTTTTGCCATATAAATATCTAATTCCCCGCGACCATTGCGGGTGAAAATTTGTAAATCCGTTCTTAGCTACTTCTGCTCGAGGAAATAAATATTATATATATATTTAAAATATATACTGCTAGATATATACTACGTAAAAAAAAAATCATCATCATCATCATCATTTTAGCCAAAAGACGTCCACTGCTGGACATAGGCCTCCCGCAAGGATTTCTACAAAGGTCTGTAGTGACCCGCCCGCAAAAAAAAAATGATGCTAATAAAATGCTATTATCATCAGCCCTTATTAGGTATTACTAAGGTATAACTCTCTGCATTATGTATAATGATTTGTCTTTTATTAGTATCATAAGCATCTTGGCCGTAATAGTACTCGTATGGTTTGTCTTGATTTATTTAAAGATAGATCCAAATGTTTATTTTTAAATAAATAGTAGATGCCACTTCTATTATTTCTCAAGTCTATCGACCCCTTTGATCGCTGCGATGGGGTAGGCATACTTTATAGTAAAATTGGACCACAGCATCGCACTAAGCGTCGGTAAGCTGTTCTCATTAAAATATTGGTTTTATGATGCAACTGGTTTATTTGTAGGGGGAAATGCAAGTCTGTGGAAAATAGTGCCTATATCGTATTGACTAATAGTACGTCAGTAGGTTTATATGTATTTTTATAACAGATGGCGAATGAAGCGATGTACCAACTGTAAACAGGTATTGCAGGGATGGTAAACTATATTTGAATCTTAAATTGTTTTAATAATAATTAGGTACAGAACTGAAACTACATACCCATAAAAGCTCACGGACGTTCACGGACACGATATTTCTGAACGGTTGGAACAGTGCGAGCTCGAGTGCCATGCACTGTGCAAAGGCGGAGCAACAAACAACTCTTTGTTATAACTTTGTTATAGTAAACTATTACGTGTGGTGATGGATTGAGAATAGTGTCACCACCCCATTCCATTATAACGGTGTCGTAAGAGCCGACAAAAAGAAACGACAAGGCTGAAAACTTACCAGCCAGGCCAGCGTGGCACGGTAGGTTAATTAATCTGCATGTAACGAGGGAGCCCCGAAATGGTAGTGGGTCATATACAGGGTTGATACGACATAAGGGCATCTTTTTTAACTGCCTATACTAGGTATCATTTCCAGGCTCTGTACCAAAAATCAATTAAATTGGAGCAATAGTTTAGCCGCAAATGATTTTTAAAATGTTTGCCTCATTTGAACGTGATGTATCTTTCCTAACAGAGGTTTATGCCTAAAGCATCGTTTATTAACCTTAGGGGCTGTCCATTAACCACGTGATGCTTTTTTAACATTTTTTAACCCCTCCCTCCCCCTTGGTGATACCTGGTGAGGTTTAAGACTACCCCTCCACCCCCTATGAAAAATCACGTGTATTTTATTTGTACTGTTTCGAATTCATACTAATCACATATAGTATACGTAGTGTAATTTAATGCCCCTCTGTCATATCAACTCTGTATGAGCTGAGTAGTGGTAGTAGACCATAGACTATTGCCGCGAGAGGTTCTTAGCATAAACCAGAGTTGATAACACTTTTTTTTTTTTTTTTTTTTACGTCGGAGATCCTCATGGATTCCCGGCCGTTGGGACTAGCCGGGATATGTGGGACTCCGGGGCGCGTAGAGATGGTAAATTGCGCCCCGACCTACCCACTAAAACCGACGGCGATCCTCGAATGTCCGTATCTAGTTTAAGCTATTATTTTGTGTCAAGAAAAGTACAAGTGGTTTTTAGAGAATAGCTGGTCATCCGTTCATATCATACTGACATATAAAAAGATAACTACTGGTGCTTACTGATATGTTTTTAAATAAATTTACCCAGCTTATAAATGACAGTGTGACACTGCCTAAGGCGGTGCCTTCTGTTGGGTTATAACAAGGTTTTCTTCTCTTGTAGGCCCATCATCATTTCATCCCATAAATGACTCACTACTGAGTCGGGCCTCCTCCTAATTTATGGAGGGAAATTAGCCCACTATGCCACACTGGCCAGACGGGTTGGCACTGGGTTTGTATCAAGTTTTCCTTTTACGACATCCTTAAGATAGTGAGGGTTGGTGACATTGTGTATTCTAAATCCGTCAGCACACGTAGGCCTATGATCTTCCTATATTAGTCGCCTGGTCAGACACCCTCAGTATAGAATAGGTGGTTGCACCTACTCGTACACGCGTTGACGCTAATAGCCGTGTATCCGTTTATTTGTTGGGCGCTACGCCTTTCAGGTGCTGACCAGAAGCGTCCATAGTCGAAATGTTTTTTGTACAACCCCGCTGAATGCCTACTAAATAAATGAAACAAAAAAATAAAGCGGCTTCCACAAACGGTGAATGGGCAAGAAAAAAAGTTGCTACATTTTCTTTATTGTAAGCATGGCGAAGCAAAGGCAACCGGCACTCTGCCTCCCTTCATCCACTCATCATAAACCGTGTAAAAATAATATGGAGAAAAAGCGAGCGGAGTGCTCTCTCGCGAAATAAATTCTTTCATGGCACTAAAAGAAAGAAGCATGTAAATAAAATGAACGGTTTAGTATATCGATTGTCTCGTGGTCTTCAATCGATTTTAGTCTTTTGCACTAAATACTATATAAATTTGAAGGGTGATGGCGATGGTTCTTAGTTCGTAACCAACTGCGGGAAAACGGAGCCCTTCAAAGGCCCAAAGTCACCCAAAGGGCAATGGAAAGGGCTCGGAGTTACCCTGCGCAATCGAATCAGAGATGAGGAGATACGCAGGCGAACCAGTGTTACCGACATAGCCCATAGGATTGCTTTGGCTTGGGTGGCAGTGGGCAGGGCACAAAGCTCGTAGGACTGATGGTCGATGGGCCAGAAAAATCCTCGAGTGGCGACCGCGTCCCGAAAGCGTAGTGCTGGTAGGTCTCCCACACGATGGACCGATATGTGTGTATGGAGACTATCACCTAGCGTGGGACGTGGGTCGTAAGATGATAATGATAACTTTAAATATGACGATTTATAAGAGTTTTGTGATAAATTTTACGTAAATAAAGTTCCTTTTGAGTTTGAATTAAGGTCGCCGGAAAACTATGGTAGCGGTCGGCTCAGGAACGTGCTTCGCGGAAATCGGTCTATGTCTAGCAGTGGACGTCTTTTGGCAAAAATCATGATGATGATAATGAGGGAAGAATGTATGATGCAATACAGAACTGTGATCATACATGTATTTAAGGCACTGTCAATGTTTTGACATATCTGACTTTAGGCCGATTTTTAACCCCCGACGCAAAAAGAGGGGTGTTATAAGTTTCACGTGTCTGTCTGTCTGTCTGTCTGTCGGTCTGTCTGTCTGTCTGTCTGTCTGTGGCACCGTAGCTCGCGAACGGATGAAGCGATTTCAATAAAGTTTTTTTTGTATGAAAGGTGAGTTACGGGCGAGTGTTCTTAGACATGTTTGATGAAAATCGGGTGAGTGGGGAAGAATAACCGAATGTCTGCAAATATAATCGAGTGGGGTCTCAAATCAAAGTGCATCACGTGCAATTTAACAAAATCTACATTATAATAAGTATGTACCTATAAAAAGTATAAAATAAAAATTTAAATTAACCCCCGACACAATAACCTTTAAAACGTAAAAAATAAAAATAAATACTTCGCGTTGGGGGACCAGGGGTCAGGTAATAAATAAGTGGAAGTGGTCCCCCAACGCGAAGTATTTATTTTAATTTTTTACTTTTTAAAGGTTATTGTGTCGGGGGTTTATTTAAATTTTTAATTTATAGGTAAAACTGCTTAATGTACTTGTATAATAAAATATTACTATTTAAGAAGCAAAAACTTTGTACCCCTTTTTAGGATAATTGCACGAACGTAGGAGTATGATGACATATGGAACTGAGACGTGGTCGCTGGCTATGGGCTCCATCAGAAGGCTCAAAGTCATCCAAAGGGCAATGGAGAGGGCTATGCTCGGAGTTTCCCTGCGAGATCGAATCAGAAATGAGGAGATACGCAGGAAAACCAGGGTCACCGACATAGCCCACCGGATTGTCAAACTTAAGTGGCAGTGGGCAGGGCACATAGCTCGCAGGACCGACGTCCGATGGGGCAGAAAAGTCCTCGAGTGGCGACCGCGTTCCGGAAGGCGCAGTGCTGGTAGGCCTCCCACACGGTGGACCGACGACCTGGTTAAGATCGCCGGAAAGCAGTGGATGCGGGCGGCCCAGGACCGGCCTTTGTGGAAATCCTTGGGGGAGGCCTATGTCCAGCAGTGGACGTCTTTTGGCTGAAATGATGAGCAGTATGAAATTTCCCACACATATAGTTTGTATAGAAAAGGATTTAATAAAAAGAACATTATTCACACTACCATGTATTTGACACACACACGCTTTGAAACTCGTTTGTTTATTTTTTAAGTCTGTAGTCAAATTTGAGAATGAAACTTTCTATAAAAAATGGTTTTCTTACTTAATTCATGTACTAATGCATGGTAACGGATTGACGGTCTTATGATCGTTTAATAACTCTCATAAACTAAAACTTAAGCTTGTCTGTTTTGGTTCCTTGCGTTTCGCAGTCCAATGATAAGGTCAGAGCTTCTATAAAATGACAGCTATTATACATAATGCCGTTAACATTCTAAACTAATAACACTGCTAAAGGTAGTGTTATTAGTTGCAGTAGGCAGAAAATCTGGCCGTTATAGAAAGAAATCTTGATACTTGTGTCAACCCGTCGGCGTCGGGTGTTAGAATTATATTAACATATGCGTTGTCCATATGGTGACGGATTTAGAATACATAATGGCACTAACCCATACCATCTTCAGGGTGTCGTAAGAGGCACATCACCTAGCCCCAAGAGAAGGAAACCTTGATACAAATCCGTCTTGCCAGCGTGGCACAGTAGGCTAATTTCCCTCGGAGGAATTGGAGGAGGTCCGACCCAGTAGTGGGTAATTTATGGGCTGAAACGACGACGATGCGTTTATTGTCTATATGGTCACGGGATTAGAAAACATTGTATCATTAGCCCACTCCATCCTGAGGGTGCAGTAGAGCTTAGACAACTCGTCTTAGCACAGTAGGCATGTTTCGCTCAGGAGTGGGTCTTTTATGGGCTGAGAGGTAAACAATCTATTTAAAAAAGTTTGTTTATAAAGTCTATACACATTGTTCAACAACTAAAAATTATGACGGCAGGTGTCGTAGTATATTTGAAGTCACTTGAACGTAGATTCGGAGCCAAGTTTTTATACTCCTATTATTTAAATATATCATTTGAATATAAATGGTGTTATGTACCGGTTATTTCTTTTTGTATTATGTCGCCAGTTGTGGCCATTAAATGTGTTAACTAATTATTTTCAAAGACGATTTTAACTAATGAATTTTACAATACTTTTTGGGACTTTATGGAAGTAGATAGGTGTATAGACCTTCCCTTAACTTATCATGTCAAGTTTTTCATCTCCTGTAACCTGCAGATATCACAGATCACCTATCCGATACCCAGCAGTTGTAGTGCCGTTGCTTAGTTGTAGATCGAAGTTAATTACTAATATTTATATAAATATGTCGCTCATTTCGTGGCCCCGTACAGACTGATATCGCGGTGAACGCATGAGAATAGGAATCTTGAGAAATGTCTTTTGTTTGAATGCCTCTGTCACTCGTCGTGGAAATATAGCTCGATTTTCACAATAAAATGAATATAAAGGCGGTACTTATTGTAAAAAAAATATTAGGCGTCCCGCGAAAGGTGACGCGTTAAGTGAAATGTCAACGTTTTGAGGAAATAAGGTTCGTACGTCAATAAGGCCCTTCGTACACAAGGCTACGCAAATCTTCCATACTCAACGATTTTAGTCTTCAAGCGACTATCGCCATACAAAGCGAGTCGCGGGACGAAGGGCGGCCTCAATTGATTTGTATGGCGGTAGTCGCTTGAAGACTAAAATCGTTGAGTATCGAAGACTTGCGTAGCCTTGTGTACGAAGGGCCTAAGGGAAATATGTGTAGGTAATTGACCTACATGATATTATTAATAATTTAAATAAGTGTATCATAAAAAAAGAAATAGAAAAAAAAAATGTCTAAAAACTAAAATTTAAGGGGATGTAAAATAGATGTTGTCCTATACGCAGACCCACCAAAAGAGAATATAAAATTTTATCAAGCCATTTCGGAGGAGTTTATTATCAAACACCGTGACACGATTGTGTTCGGGTTGATTTATGCGATTTACATAATAGGCGATCTAGAATTTTGCAATGATAGATGTCTCCTTAGTGATTTCTAGTGCTTCAAAGATTTTCTATTTTTTCTAGTACCATCGCTCGATCTTTGCGTCGAACTTACTCCAAATTACATGGAGGAAAGCGCCTACTGTACCACGCTGGTCAGTTTCGTATGGGGTGTTCATTCCCTTGCTTTTTATTTTGGCGCGCAAAGTGTATTTTTTGGGACCAAGTACACCGATTATTTCGTCACTGTCAATCTCGCGGAATTCTCGCTTACTTCTTTCTTTCGCGAACTTAGCTTTCAGTCGGTCCTGTCATTTTAGACATTAGAACAACGATTTTCTCTTTTTAAGTTATCAATTTTACCTATATTGTATTATGTATTCTATGGAATATAATATAAACTAAAACTATGTACATATTATTTACAGAAAGACTAAGCATCAAAAAAAACCTCCACATCGCTGTCACCGGGGAACGTTCCCAGAAGGCTGGTTGCATTGCCCCGCTGAATTGCGATAGCAATGCGTTGACCCAAAAAAAGGCCAGCCCTCTGGTCACGCGTCTCCTAGAGATCTCCCTAAATAGGAGATGTGCAGTCGGACCCCATGGCCCCGTTTCAACCCCAAACGGCGCAAACTCATAGTTTCCTATGATGTTGGTGTATTTGCACCGTTTGAGGGTCTCCGCTGCCGCAGCGGCCGCGCCGGCACTGCCTACCGTGGCTGGAAGATGGAAAGGCGCGAGGGTGTCGACGCAAGTTGCGTCCCACACCAAAGGCCTACCCAACTTCCAGGGCAGCAACGACATACCGTCCGGTCTCTTCCCATCGTCACGTACCAAACCATTGGGTTCCAATACGGCTGGTACGCCGGCGGTAGAAAGAGCACGGCGGATGATGTCATTGACGGTGGCGTGCCTGGCTATGCGGCCCGCGCTTTTACAGCACGATAGGCCATGGTGTCCGAGGCTGTAAATTATAGGGATGTTTTTTTTTAAGTAGAATGTCAATGTAGGAATAATCGGGCAAGGTCCAAAACTTTGTTGAAGCAGATTAAGCAGAGCATAGTATAGTCTCCATCGTCTGTCCTTAACGTCAATACTTGACATTAGCGAACTTGCGTAAAATCACATTTTAATGACTTCAATTATCAGTGATTCATATAATATAGACAAAGTGACGAGATATCGGCCTCAACTCTAGCGCAGTCTATGTTATAAAATTTATAACATAGACTGCGCTAGAGTATTTAATTTTATAATATATATGTTATAATTATTTTTAATTATAATATACATTAATTATGTAAACATTTAACTACAGGTAATACAAGAGGATAATTCGGAAGAATACACGCTTTATTTTTCCCGCTGTTTGAAGCGCTGCACTGTTTATATAAGTATTATTATTATTTGAAGTAGCATTCAATTTAGACTCTGAAAATAATAATAAATATAACGTTTTCTAGATAAAAAAGGTAACATCTCCCGTCAACACATCTACAGCAAGATGGCGCACGCGTTTCACTTGACATATTTCTATTCATTTAGATCAAAGGGAGCTTGGAGTTAGGGTTGCACCCCTACGCGCCTAGCTCCTAGACGAAGCCTAGGCAAGTTGCAAAAGGAGGGCTTTTATTGCGGTATGATTAACGTAAGTGATACAAAGATGCCACTTCAAAGTCTTCAAGATCATCTTTTGAGCTTCTATCTGTGAGAATTGCACTCCGAGCTTGCCTAACGTTCCACAATTTGTCGCATGCTAAATTGCTTTTTATGTAACATATTTTGTGGAATAAAGTTCTCTTTTTAAGTCGGCTCCATTCATAATCTAATCTAGCCGGGTAGCTAATCAGTAATTTGTATCTGTCCTAAATTACTACGAATAAGTCTAGAGACAATGAGACGTGTGTTAGGACACTGCTTATTGATTTTCGTAGTAATGTATGTATTAAATACTAGCTGACCCGGCGAACTTTGTTCCGCATTATAAATATTTAAAACAAAAAGAAAATTGGACATAGGATACCTGAGATTTTTATCCCGTCCGTATAAAACCTACTTTAACAATACGCAACTGACAGCGAAACGTTATGTTGTCTATCTATACTAATATATAAAGCTGCAGAGTTTGTTTGTTTGTTTGTTTGTTTGTTTGAACGCGCTAATCTCAGGAACTACTGGTCCGATTTCAAAAATTCTTTCAATGTTAGATAGTCCATTTATCGAGGAAGGTTATAGGCTATATTTTATTTTCAAAGGAATTAGGGATCCGTATGAAAATTGCGATTTTGTAACCCAAGGTGTAAAATCGAAAACCTATTTATGCGTGCGCTGCAAAAACTATTGACAATAGAACAAAATGAAGTACTACGAGTTTGTAGGTCTTATTAAAATCTACAAAAAAGTCCGCGAGAGCACATATCTAACTATCATAGTTTAGTCACAATTACCACTTTTATATTCATAAAAAAAATGCATAGAGATAAGCACGGGTTCGAAGTCCACGCGAGCGAAGCCGCGCCCAAAAGCTAGTAGTTTAATATGGCCGAAAATTTGACAATTAGAAATTATGAATTTGACTTGTTTATATTGTTGTAATTCACACAATATCTTTATAACTTGTAGCCTATGTGTTATTCTGATGTATAAGCAATATTATTGTAAAGTTTCATTAAATCCATCCATCCATCCATCCATCTATGCTTCTATCCATCCATCCATACTTACAAACTTTCACGTTTATAATATTAGTAAGATTATAAGGTTTTGTATGAAAACTCTCTCACTCGCAGGCAACTGACCAAATAACTGAATAATTACCTATGATATTTTAATTTGAAAGCATGTCTCTCCATAGATTTATTAAATTTGTGTAATGTACGAAGGCAGCTGCAATATAGTTGATGAATTTATTATTACTTCTTCTGTATTGTTAGACGTTCTGCGACATATTTAATATCAAGCAGATCTTAATAATAACTGTTTTAAAAGATAGTCGTTTTGCATGTTTTTATTATTATGGTAAATCTTTTGTTATTGTTAACTAGCTATTGCGTGTGGTGACGGATAACGAATACACTGTGTCACTAGCCCATTTCATCTTGAGGGTGTGGTAAGAGCCAACATGAAATGGTCGAAAGCGTAGCCGCAATAGAAGGAATCTTGAAACGAAACCCTCTGCCAACACGTCTGGCCAGCGAGGCTCAGATGGCCAAGAATTACCCTCCATGTCGTTGGGGGAGGCCTGACTCACGAATGCGTAATTTATTATTATTTAGTATTTATGGGCTTAGAAGTAAGTAAGCCAGCCTTCTGGGTACTTTTGCAAACCAATGCGGCGCTGTGGATGCGGTGCCTATTTTAATTTAGATTAATTTAGTGTTTTGACTATCTTTCTCTTTTCTTTTATATCATCATCATCATTATCATCAGCCCACATTAGTCCACTGCTGGACATAGGCCTCCCCTAAAGAGCGCCATAGCGCCCTGTCTTCAGCTTGACGCATCCAGCTGCTGCCCGCAACCTTTCGCAGATCGTCGCTCCATCTAGCAGAGAGCCGTCCCACATTACGCTTGCCGATTCGCGGTCTCCACTCAAGAACTCGTCTACCCCAGCGGTTGTCGGTTCTTTTATATATATACTTAATTCAAGAGAAAAGTTTATATTAATGCATGCATAATTAAAATGCATAATAAATATTTTATTATTATTATTATTTATTATTATTATTATAATTGCACCCATGCGAAGCCGGGGCGGATCGTTAGTAAATATATAAAAGAAAAGGATTTGAACTAGAGCTTAAGGTACGTGACTGTATCTATCTACTTACTTGTACCTACTTGTACTTACTTGTACATGCCTAAAGCCAAACGATGAACTAACATGTATGAAAAACTGGCTCAACTATGCAAGCTAAGCTAACTTATTTTATGGCGGTGGAGGTCCAACTTTATTTTTTCACTTCATCTAGCTATTCGTATTTTTGACATTCATGTTTCCTATTTTTGTATGTTTTTTTTTTCAGTTCAAATTTCAGCCCATTACAGACCCACTGCTAAGTCGGGCCTCCTCCCACGTTGGCCAGGTAGTTTGGCACAAGGCTTTGTTTCAAGTTTTCCTTCTCTTTCGGCTAGGTTTTCGGTCTTGTCATTTCCTTTTGTCGGGTCTTAAGACATCCTCAGAATGAAATTGGGGTGGTGACACTATGTCTTCTAAACCCGACACCACACGGAGTGTCCACACCTAGTGTCAAATATGCCAAAAAAGGCGAATACGAAGAGCGTAGTGAAGTGCCACCATAACCTTCAAATTTCCAAGGCTACCAAGGACCTATGCCTATTCAATACAAAGTAAAAGCATGTTTTAGTAAGGAATTTGACAAAGGACCCCTTTGGCGGAAAATTCCTTAACAATACATAGGTATTGTCTCACGTTTATACGGTTAAGGTCAAGGTTATTTCATCAGTAGTTACCAGGATTACCAGTTTAGATGACTAAAAATGATGTGGAAATCGACTTAGTACTCTTTCGCTCTGGGTGAAGTTTTAGATAACGCAAATGACGTTTTAGGTTTTCACGATCTTTGCACATAGCAGGAAATGATTTACACGTGATATTGGCGGAATCGTGTCAAAAGACGCAACAAGCCAGTCAACAAAGAGAAGAAGAAGGAAATGATTTCTTGACGATTCTGATCATGTTATTTTATTCTCTATTGTATAAAATTCACGTGTCACGGTGTTTTTTATTGAACTCCTCCGAAATGACTCGACCGATTTTCGTGAAATTTTGTGTGCATATCGGTTAGGTCTGACAACATAAATTTTTATCCCACTAAATGTTAAGGGTTAATATATTTTTTTTATTATGATATAACATTATACAAATGGAATATATGCCAAGAAGGCTAGTGGCATTGCCACGTTGTATGGCAATGCGAATCCGCTGAGCGAAATAATAACCAGTATCGAACCGTGAACTGTCATGTTTCCAAAAGAGGTTGATTGCCGTCTTTGCCTCCTTAAGGTATACGTCCACCTTATGGCCCCTTGTGGTGCCATACCCGGAGCACTTGGTATTTAAAGTACTGGTCTTCTCGGGATCTTCTTGATAGGTGAAGAAAGGGACATTCAATTCGAAGGCATACGTTTAGTATAAGAAATACTGATGGATACCAGGCCGTTGGGGACTGGTTGGGGTATGTGGGACTCTGAGGCGCGAGATGACAGTTTCGTCCCAACCCACCCTCTATATTCCTAGACTTCCCGATTCCTAGGCTGCGGGGTTCAATACTTCCGATCGGAGAGTGCTCCACAATCCCTTCTGCGCGGCCATTATGTCGCAGAAAGACGCGGTGGAGTGGGTCAGAGGATGCTCTTACTGACCCGCGCCGCACACGAAGGCCGTTGGTGAGTCGCAAACATCCCAAACGTGACGTTTGAGGGTATACCGCTGGGGGTTTAGTGGTAAGTGGTGCAGTGTCGGAGCCCCACATCAAGGTATTGCCCAGCGAGCAAAAAAGGCCACTCCGCAATTGGAAGTCTCCTACTGAACCTAATGTTACCAGCTAGGTTACAATAAGGTTGAAACTATTTCTCAGGCCATGCATGGTAAGCTAACCATGAACAAATATCATCATTTTATCATTGGACATTTCACAACGCCATCTCGTCCCAAGCTAAGCAACTTAATGCTTATGTTATGGTAACGAGATGGATGATAAACTACTTATATACATTTTTTTTTGTAAATACATACATGTTATAGATAGAAAACACCCAGACCTGGAAAAAATACTTGTAGGTCGTACAAATATTTCTTCCGTGCGGGGATCGAACCCGCGACATGCTGCGTCATTTATAGGTCATTATCAAGCAACGATTGTTCCGTCCTTGTCCCGACTCCTGCCTAATCGCTTAACGAGCTAGGTCTTCTAACAGATTAGCACGCCTCTTCGTAATTGCTTGAAATTTGGTTTTTAATCACGTTACCTCGTCCTTGGCTAGACTCGGCTGTACTTGGCTAGATGACTGCTTCATAAACAACTTCATAAACATCGTACCTCGTTTGAGGTTGCTTTTTAATCACTTTAAATATTAATTATCTGCGCTTTGCAACTTTTAAGGGGAAGTTTTTTTTTTGCTATTTACTCGTAAGTATCTGATTCTGTTTATGTTGAGTATAAATTATATAAGTACTTGAGTATAAATATAAATACTTGAGGAATATTAAAAGTGTCTTTGTATGCACCAGAGGCAATTGCCCTGAGTCTGGGTGTCATTTGTGCTCGTGAATTTCATGTTTGTAAACGGCCCCCGCGATACTGGTTACTAGTAAACCTAGGCCAGGGGTTTAAAAAAAAAAGATGCATTTTTGTTTAATGGACGAAGCTATTTAGTATACTCCATAAAATAAAGTTGGATAAGAAGATTTCTGCCAGATCTCGTGATTCTGCATCGAGCAAGGGCTTTTGAAGTAAGTATTGGTGACACTTATTTGTTTTAAAAATCTTTAGCATACTTGATATCTTGAATCTGATGTAGTTGACATTGCAACATTTCTGGCCATGAGTGAAAGGACTGGCGTTTAAGTTTGGCAAACTTATTGCTGTGTTTCCAACTACAAAACATATAAATAAAATTGGAGTGTCTGTTTGTAATAATAAAATAACCACTTTTTACTAAACGCGTAAGAATGTACACACAATACATAGAACTATATAACATCTTTTTAAAATTTTGTCTGTCTGTCTGTTCCGGCTAATCTCTGGAACGGCTGGACCGATTTTGACGGGACTTTCACTGATAGTAGCTGATGAAATAAGGAGTAACTTAGGCTACTTTTTTTGGACTAGCTTCGCCCCGCGGCGTCACTCGCGGGTAACATCGCACCCGTGCGAAGCCGGGACGGGCCGCTAGTTATCTATAAATCACAGCTCTACAGTAGTTAAATATTATTTTTACAATGAGAAATAGGTACCAGATTTCTTTCATCTTTTAATTAAACTTTATGGACTCCACTGTTGATCCACGGTAGGTATCTATATAAATAAGTAAAATTGGAGTGTCTGTTTGTAATAATAAAATAACCACTTTTTGCTAAATGCGTAAGTATGTTTATACACAGTACATGGACCCAAATAACATTTTTTTTAATGTTTGTCTGTCTGTCTGTCTGTTTGTTCCGGCTAATCTTTGCAACGGCTGGACCGATTTTGAAGAGACTTTCACTGATAGGTAGCTGATGATATAAGGGGTATCTTGGGCTACTTTTTTAGACTAGCTTCGCCCCGCGGGTAACTTCCCACCCGTGCGAAGCCGGGACGGGCCGCTAGTTGCTAATAATGAATGTATTTTGTTTTTCAAATGTAATTATCGTGCAAGATAATAATTTGCTTTTAGTCATGTTTGTGTCCAGCGATACAAAATGATTTGACGCCATCGCGATTTCGAGCTCCATCATCACGTTCATAAAACAAAAAGAGGTTTCTAACTCTGAAAATAATAACACCCCGACTACATATAGAATTTACCGCACCAATATACATGGGTCTTCCCCTCCTCTTTATTTGTCATAAATTTTCACACCACAGGGGTGTGTGAAAGGAAAATCAGGGCTCAGGATAACTGGTGGTGGTTTCGAGAACGCGTGACAGAATGTACAATGCCTATTATGGGGGTACAAAGACTGGTAGAACCCTCTTTAACACCTCTTGGGCTTTTGAATCCAAATGCGGTATTCGACTCACGGTACTACAAATCGTATAGAACTGGCACATGAAAATAGTATAAACAAACAATTGCTAATATTGCCGAACGGATAAGTTCTTAAAAAAATACGTTAATCGAAATTGTATGTACCTACGGGAATGTTGCCGTACATTTAATATCAGCGATACAATAATTATGAAGACTTTCATACCATAACTAATAGTAATATTTTACTGAGCTCTACCTTCAGATCCTTTTATGTTGTTGTAGGGTTAGTAGAACTATTATATTTTCTGGGTTTCTTTTAATCTATCTCTAATAATTCGTCTACCCTTCAACTTGCACGTATATACAAACATCCTGCTAAAACTGATACAAATATTATTAGAAATACCTATGTAGACCAAATATAAAAACGAAACAACTATACAAATATCTTGCCGCCATTATTATTATATTTATTTATTTTGCGATGTCGGTTCTATTTAATTTAAAAGGCTTCATCCATCGTGTCGTTCACACCTCGACAACCGGAGAAGTGTGGGACGCATCTCACAATTAATTCCTTTAATGAACACCGGGGCTTGATAAAAATGAGAACCTACCCCTTTTGTGAGCCAACACATCCAATAGGTGAGCATACTGGAATTTATTCTGTGAATACTCAAAACAAACGAAATGTCCGCGTGCTGTCTATACGCAGTGATTATAGTCTCATGGACTCATTGTACTAACTGTAATGAGCAGTTTTGTTGATAAAGAGGTGCCTTATAAAAACTAATAGCAAATATATTTTTTCATTTTTTCCATATTCGATTTTAATTTGCATTAGCCATCTACATAATTTTGGTACAGCCGGTAAAATAATATAATGGCACGGTAAATCCGCGGATTTGTATTCTTAGCCGTTTTCCCCAAGTTATTGGGTTTGGTATACAACCTAATTTGGAAAACTACCAGTATTTACATGGAGCCGGGATAAACTGGGATAGCCGGTAATAATGTGGTTAGACCGGCTGTCATGGTACTGACTACGTGTAACGAGTAGAATGGATGGCAGAATGGCAGCTGGGGCCGACGGCTTTATGTTCCCCCGAAGCACGGAGGAGGTCAGATAGTAAATAACTGATGAACTCGTCCAACATCTAGCGAAACCAAAAGGTGTTTGAGATTTAGACATGTCGCGGGTTCGAACCCCGCACGGAAGAAATATTTGTACGACCTACAAGCATTTGTTCCGGGTCTGGGTGTTTTCTATCTATAATATATTATAGATAGAAAACACCCACAATTTTTTTTTGTAAATACATAGGTATTTACAAAAAAAAATAAGTAGTTTATCATCATCAGCTTGGGACGAGATGGCGTTGTGTGAAATGTACAAGGATATTTATTTAAGGCAGTATGCAGAAATGCAGTATACGTGTACATGGGAAGACGATCTGTGACCTACTATATTTCTTTTTTTTAATATACACAAATGTCTTATCGCAAATTATTTTCATGAACCCTTTATTAATGTGTGTTCTGTCTGAAAGAAGTCTTTCCCAAAGCCGATAGACAAAGAATACCACATTCATAGACATTTCCGATGTCCCAGCACCTGTCAAGTCTTGTTGTCACCACAACTCAAAAATACATACATCTATCCAATAACTTTCATATTTCATCCAAACTACCATGTTATATGAACATAGTTTTACACAATAATCCTTTTCACTTATCACTTGGTTGAAGAACAAAATTAGTCAGTATGTAGAAAAGTAGAGGGCGCCTTCTTGCCTTGTTAAAATGCCCAAAAGATTCCTATAGGTACAGGTGTGTGGTCGAAATTGATGAAACACGTAGCTATTTAGTGTGGATCTCAAGTATTCTGTCGCCAGTGACAGTAGATCGATGAAATTGCAGTGATATAACAGAAACTCCTGAACCATGTCCGACGATGAAGGTATGTATTATATTTTGTTGACCGATGTACAAGCCTCGCCAATCTTGATGGCCGCTCTGAATGTAGCCGCATTAGGCTGCGCACAACACTACATCAGGTATCAGCGGGAAGTACGTGGGGCGGGGAGGCAGGGCAGCATGTGCCCGGGCGCGCCGTTATTCACTCGCAAGCGTCCTCGCCATCTGTGTGTTAATGTGAGTGAGCTACGTTCGTATTGGTTATGAAATGGAAGATGCGCAAGTTCGTACCCACGGCTGCATTCAGAGCGGCCATAAAGATTGGCGAAGACTGTATATCTGTAATTTACGTTCACGTTCATTGGTTCTTTTGAATCTAGCTTTTAAACCAATCGCGATTTTTACTGCAGGCTTACCTTTCGTTTAGAAGTCTCACTATCATAAGAATCATCACTATCACTACATAGTATAAAACAAAGTCGCTGTCGTCTGTCCGTCCCTATGTATGCATAAATCTTAAAAACTACGCAACGGATTTTGAAGCGGTTTTTAATAGATAGTGATTCAAGAGGAAGTTTTATATGTATAATACATGCATAATTGCACACATACGAAGCCGAGGCGGATCGCTAGTTAAAGATAATTAACTACTTGAATAATAAAACCGTTGTTTTTATTCGTAACGCTCCATTGTCCGTGGTGCTGGGTTCCAATTTCAAAGTCTGTTTGTCTGTTTGCGCCATTATAGTTCATGAACGATTCCACTGGTTTTTATATTGGTTTATTAGCTTTTTTGTTTGTGTTTGTAGATCACACTTTTTTATTTCATTTTCGGATCTTGGATACAGCCACTTGCCCACAGCTACCCACAGCTAAGTCGGGTTTCCACCAAGTGCATGGAGGAAAGCCAACTATGCTACGTTGGCAAGACGAGTTCGTTTAGGGTTGATATCTAGTTTTCGTAGGCTAGGTTGTCTGCCTTTTGCGTTCCTTTAGCCGCCTCTTGAGTCCGTGGGGTGACGGATTAAGAATACATGGAGTCACCATCCCGTTCCATCCTGAGGGTGTCGTAAGAGTCGACAGAAGGAAATGACGAGGCCCATAACTTAGCTGTATGAGAAGGAAAACTTGACACGAAACCCTGTGCCAACTCGTCTGGCCGGCGTGCCGCAGTAGGCTACCCTCCATCTAGTTGGAGGAGGCCCGACTCAGCAGTGGGTCATTTATGGGCTTAGAAGTAGCCGCCTCTTACGACGCCCTTGGGATGGTATGGGTTGGTGACATTGTTTATTCTCAATCCGGCACCGCACGGAGACCATACTAATATATTTTAATTCTCCGTAAGATGACGACGCCTCCATTGGCATTAGCAAGTACCCCGTGATGCCATCGTTAGTGGCACTCCAGCAAATGAAGAACCGTCTCCATCTAGCGCGAATGGGGAAGAAACTGATGAAGTGGAGAGCACTGGCAACAGGTAGAGCACTGAGGAAATTGGCGCTTGAATTGAATAAGTGAGTACACAAGCAATGCCTACTTTGTTATTTTTTTTATTAACTCACTAAAACCCCACCAAAGACAGGGCGCTATGGCGCTCTTTAGGGGAGGCCTATGTCCAGCAGTGGACTAATGTGGGCTGATGATGATGATGATGATGATGAAAACCCCACCTCTCTTCCGTGTGGTGACGGATTTAGAATACATAGTGCCGCCACCCCATTTCACCCTGAGGGTGTCATAAGAGCCGACAAAAGAAATGATAAGGTCGTAAATCTAGCCGCAGGAGAAGGAAAACTTGATACGAAACCGTATGCCAACCTGTCTGGCCAGCATGGCACAGTAGGCTAGTTACCTTCCCTATGATGTAAAGAAGCCCGACTCAGCAGTGGGTCATTTATGGGCTGAGTATTGGAAGTAGTGTTTATCTCGCCGAATAGAATGGAGTAACAATATTAAAGAACATGTTTGATAAAGCATCAGCACCAACTTTTCCCCGTGTAATACACTTCCCTACCACACGCTGGGAAAAACGCGTGTTGTAAAAGTCTACAAAACCCAGCACGTGGTGGTGGGATCTAATGGTCCGCCCGGCTAACTACCACCCTCGCATATAAGTTCGGTGCAAGCAGTTTTACTTTGGTTCGTCGTGTGTATGCGAGAGCCGGTGCCCGACAGGGCATTTCCTTGAATTGCCTGCTCCATCTTGTACCCTTGTACATTGCTTTCAAAGCAAAAGCATTCAAGGCGGCGATAAAAAAATATCTTACACATTTGGAAGGAATAAACAGAATGGATTTGATTTCTGAATTAATTGTCTGAATAAACTGTTTTTCTCATCTAGGACTTATGCCCATTACAAAGAGGACGTGGCGGCTGCTTTCATTGCATTGGCACGGGCGCGTTTCCACAACGAGAATCTGAACAACATTGTACTCAACAATGTCGCCGATCGTGTAAGTATCTAATTTCCCACCATCTAATTGGGAGTGAAATTGGGCTGATGATAATTTGCCTTTTTATCATCATTTTTATTTTTAGGTTAATCAGTATTATCATATGGTTCTTACAAGGGCCACTGCTGTGTAGGTTTCCTCCAATCATATTAGAGAGGGACATTACTACTATGCTATTGCCTTCTATGCCAAGCAGGCCAGATGGATTGGCACAAGGGCTGTTCTATGTTTCCTGATAAAATATAGTAATTTTTACTGTTCGGTTATGGAATAGAATAGTATTTTTGCATTTAGAGTCACGAGGTCAAGCTTAGAGATAATGTTTACTTTTTGGTCAAAATGTTAAGTTGCGCCCCCGGGTGGGCTCGAACCACCAACCTTTCGGTTAACAGCCGAACGCGCTAGCCAATTGCGCCACGGAGGCTGCGTACTTTCGATATTAAAAATAGTTTTACCTGTTTATCTATCTTTCCTTATCGTGAAAGAATTTAACGGACATCAACTTTAAAGCAGGCAAAGTCTAACGTCACAAACGTTACACCCAAATAAAATATAATACATATGTGTTATGAATCAAGTCTGCTTTGTGTATAGACTGCCTCTGCTCTAACTACTCAACCAGATCTTAGCTGCTACGCAATCAAGCATGTGTTCTGTTTGGTAACACCAACAAAATGTTAGGCCCCGACGAGATTCGAACTCGTGATCTCCTGTTTACTAGACAGGCGCTTTAACCAACTAAGCCACGGCGCCTACTACCCACTGAACAAATAAAAGTGACCGCCTATAATCTTTTTTCGAAAACGTAAAACGAAAAAAAGGTCATGGAATTGGATAAAAGAACCATAGAACAGTGACTGAAAAAAAAGGAATTCATTTGAAGCCTACACAGAGGAAGTAGAATATTATAATTCAGAGATATAATTTCACCTTACCCAACCCTTTCAACGTCTGCATTTAAAAAACCTACTGAGATGCACACAATATCTACTTTTAAGAGTAGTTAGTATTATCAATCCTTTCCAAAGGGCTAAGGGGTTTTGTATTGGTTATAGTTAATATAATAAAGTTGGACTCAAAACTTTATATTCTACGTATTCTGAAATAGTCTTTACTTAGTAGATTTTTTCTTTTGTCTTTCCCGCATGGCTTGATTTTCTGTGTATCTAGTTTCGGAGTCTTTATTACATACCCTCTAAGTATTAACTTAGTCCTTTTGGACACCCATGCAATTTAGGGTTACGCACCTAAATGAGTTAGACAGGTTTTAGTAGGTGCATTTTTTGTTTTTCTTTAAAATTCACTTACCAATTTTATTTCAGGCCTCGGTAACTATACAATTAGGGAACAAAAACACGGCGGGTGTGAAATTAATACAACACAGTATTGTTGAGGTAAGCAACTATATTCCTATAAAATCAAGGAAAAGGGGTAGTTGAGTAGATAATTTGAATTATAAATTTTATCCAGAAAAGCATTGAAATAACTTAAAATAAAACAACCGAATGAGGTAGATTGCGGAATCAGTGAGATTGCGAATGAGATTGGATGCTGTTGTTGCCACAATTAAAGAGTCGCCAACTTCAACCACAAAGAATATTAATATTGTCATGCATACATACTCTTTTTGCAAACTTATATTAAATTACTTTGATTTTTTATTGTATTTGTAGCAAATCTGTAGGAGGCTGTGTCCAGTTATCATAAGACTGACTTTGTAAACAAATATTTTTGTTTATCGTGAAGGACAATACAAGCCCATATTTGTTCCTGGGCATCGAAAAAGGTGGCCAGGTCATAGATGAAGCCAAGAAGGCGTGGCTCGATTTACTGCGTTGTATGGTCGATCTAGTGCAGGAGAGATCCGGCTTCACAGGCTTAGATGAAGCCCATCGGAATGCAAACAAGTAAGTACATTTTCTTATCTGAATAGAAGCTTCTAGAAAATATCCTAATTTTATACCAAACATATGAAATGTTTAGTGTTTTATACAATCCAGTTCGTCACGTCCATAAATACGATTCCGTTTTTTGGTATCAATGGAATATTCTAGAAGGTTACTAATGTTTGATAGACAGTTGATTCATCTAGGAGTTTTCTATTGTAATCTAGCTAGTATTATTGTCTTCTGTCGCCAACGAGACTCAAGATAGATCTGTCCTCAAGATAGATAAAATTTTACGAAATTTCACAAGAAAATGGGGTTGAAAAAAAAAGGATTTTATTTTGTAGGGTAGCAACGAGCGCAGGGTACAGCTAGAATAATATTATAATGATAAAAACTCTACGTCCTGCTTAACTGCTAGATGCGTTTAGTACCAATTTTATCAAAGACTGCTAAACTCACCCTTCCTTCTATATAAGGACTGGTTTATCTTTTATAACCGTTTCTATTTTCAATTGAAGTTTTGCAATAGTGGTCACTATCGCGTAACTTTTCGGCACGGAAGTAAAGGTTTTGAAGTAGGTTAATAGAATACCGAAGAAGATAAAGATTGTTCCTTACTTCCTTGTATCCTTAATTCGGATGCCTCTGGCAAAAGAAGACAATTTTGAAAACGAATAAATATTACATAATTCTGTTCTAATCTTAATTGAAGAATTATAAATCAGCGAAGCAAGCATAAATGATGTTTTTGTGCTCCTCTTTATATAAAAGTCCTTAGAAGCAAGGGTGGGGTAGTAATTGAGATCTGTAATAAAAATTAAATAGAACGTTTTTCTCAGGCGAGAAAAAGTACTTCTGAAGTTAGTTATACCAAGAATCAAATTAACGATCCGGTATATCATCCTTGAATTGGAAGAACTGGCTAGAGAAGAACTTCACAGAATTAAAATGATTAAACACCAAAAAAAATCTAAATACAAACAAGAATCCCAATTACCACAACCCTTGACAACTGGTATTGCAAATGAAGATTTGAATGAACCTATGAAAGAATCTTTGAACGATATTATATATGAACCTTGTGATCGTTTTAAAGTATGTTGCAAAAAAGTTAATTCAGATCCCTGTTCTGATAACCCATCGATGGTAGAAGGAGGTTTTCTAAAAAAACTTAGTGACATCATATCACTTTGCAAGAACTTAAAGAGTACTACGTGTTTGACGACATGTGACAATATTCAGCAACAAACACTAACAAAATATAATGTACTTTGTAAAGAATTTCCAGAGGATATCACCGAAGACATGAAGTGTAGACTTGAAGATCTTAAAATGCATTTAGCTAAAGTCATCGGCATTGCTGAAGAATTTAAAAAGGTCGTGTCTGTTTCTCCAAGTGTTGAAAGTTTTGTTCATTCTTGTGCCGCAGTAGATAAAAAATTGAATCTTCACCATGTACCTATAGGAATCACAGAAGAAAAAAACAAGCAAGATATTCATATGGAAAGGTTAAAAAATAAGACAAATGATGTCAATGCAAGGACTGAAGAGTCTATAGAAAACAAAAATAACATTTTAAAACGGTTTAATAACATTGTGTGTGGCAAAGAGGTCAGCCTCAAATCAGAAAGCATTGACAATCTGTTAGAAATTTGTGAAAATATGAAAAATGTATTAACCAAAGTAATATCCAACGACGAAAAAAACAAAGCTCCTTATGGAGTCAATGCTATTTCTAGACCCGGGATAAGTGAGTGTCGCAACTGTTTAGAAGTCAAAGACATGGAGAGAAACATAGATGGAAGATGTCCTAGAGAGGAACGGGAAACATTACAAAATTTCATCAGTGAATCTTGTAGTAGTAACAATAATGATGAATTTATTTCAGAGTTATGCGAATGTTGTAGCAATAATGCTACACCACCATCGGTAGTCAACTTACGTCATCATAAATCTTGTCCAAATATGACAAACCATCGAGACACGATGAACCATCCATTGATCCCTCGCGACATTCTGCGGCATAATTGTCCTACAGTAATAAAAGTCCCTATGGAAAATAAAACATCAAAAATATCTTCTGTGAGATATTTAAACGACGTCTCTTCCGACCAATTCACAAAGGACAGCCGTTGCTGTTCAAAAACCATTTCTTGCAATTCTTCTATACCATCAATACCCTTAGAATTGTCGAACTGCGACCATAGCACCAAAATACAAGACACACAATCATCGTCAAAGTTATCTAATCGTATAAATGCCATAAATAGCAACCGCACTCAATTTAATAAATCACCTACAGACTGTAAGTTAGGATACACGGAAACTCATAGAAAGAAAATTGTTGTTACTAAAAGGTTAAAAAGCTCTGATGGCACTGTAACCGAAGAGACGGTGACGACGACTATTATAAAGGAGAAATATGATCCTACACAGACACATATGAGTGACATTGAAGACGATGCCTCTCCAGATTCGACACTGTAGTTAATCATAAGCATCATAATTTTACTTGTAAGTCAGAATGTATTTTCCTAAAGGCAGATAATTAACCCAAACTGAGATATACCGTCTAGAATTAGAATACTTCATTAAACGCGCCTTACAATTTCATTCAGCAATGATTGTAGCGGCGTAACGTATATTATTTTCAATAAAATTATGAATTTAACTGATTTGGTTCTACTTTATTTCGCAAATAATAAAATTTACCATTAGATCTATTCAAAGCCTTGGTTTTTTGTCCGAATGGAAATTAGCTTTACCAAATGTAAAGTCGTATTAGGAGGAAGGTGGGTTTAACAGTAATTATTTTTACACGATTTTCCTAATATTGCTTACAATTAGTGATTATTTTTGTTTACTTGTGTTAAGTGGTGTATATTGTGGTTTACGTATATTCAACGAACAAATAATTTAGATGTAGCTAACACATATTCCTCTATATACAGGAAATGCAATGTATTGGATAAATTGGTTATACCTAGAATACATCATACAATTATCTACATAAAGACTGAATTAGAAGAAAAAGAAAGGGAAGAAACGTTTCGTTTAAAAAGATTTAAACAATCCAAACAGAAAAAAATGGCTGTGAACGAGAAAAAACTACAGAAAGAGACAAAAACAAGCAGTTCTGATCCTTGCATTTGCTTGGAAACATTGCCTGTTTGCCCTAAATCATCAAGATTTTATGCGCAAAAACAACTTGTTGAAGAAGAAAGTGTTGAAAATGACCAACGGGTGTGCGAGTTATTGTCGCATATTGACGAGTTATTAGACCTGACAGATAAAATTAAAAGACAAGGCGTTCTAACAGAAAGCATAGAGAAATTTATAGAAACTTGCAAACGTACAAAAGACAAGTTAAAAGCAAATGAAGTTACTTTAACTAGTAAAAGCGTATCGCATGCATCTTTGCCAGCTGTGGATGTACTATGTAGCTCTCACACAGATTCATTAAAATCTATTTTATCTAATGGATCTGGGAATGTAGGAGATAATACTCAAACACCTGTCCATGAGACCATTTGTAGTCAATCGGAAGAATTAGGATACTTTGAGAGTAGGTATGAAGAAATTACTAAAATAACCAGAATACAAAATGAGGACGGTACTATAACTGAAGAACGGAAGGTTATAACTGTTCAAGTTGAGAAGAAAAATCCGAGCGTCTGTCAAAGTTTTAGAGAACAGAAATTTATTGGGGCTTGTACTTGTGAAGGAAATAATCTACTAAAATCTGCGCTAAGTGACAATAAAAAAACTAGAGCTTCTAGTGATTTTGAAAATATAAATGATGATAGTAGTATACACCTAATTAAAAAGTTTGAGTCAAAAATAGAACTTGGTACAGCTGATAATGATGAAGAAACGCTGTATACAACATCCGTTAATGACTTACCAGAGAACTGTACCGCATGTTTGAACTCTATATCGTCACACAATATTTCCCATGATACGTATAATGAAACACCAAGAATTCTTAAATATTTAAATATAGATATTGCTAAATGTATTTACAATAATAGGTTCTTAGCAGATGCCTGTCAATCACGTTCAAAATTTGCGAGTACTGCTGTAATCTCTGATGAAAACAGTGCTCCTACACAAGGTAAGCCTCTTATGGTAAATAAGTCTATCCATTGCAAACCTAACTGTGACGCTGCGACTCAGAATTACTATATCTGTTGCAAAGATGTTTCTGTTTCCACAACGGACTTAGCTTGCTCAAGACTTTATGCAAGATCTTCCACGGAAATAACTAAAATACGTAAAGCGGAGCGACAAAAAGATAAAAAACTAAAATCAATGAGCTACTGTACCAAAAACATCAAAGTTAAGCCCCGATATTATGTGCGTGAATATGAAACGAACATAAGAAAAAGCATTTTGAATGATTTGAATAAACTTTGTGGAATTGATTCTGGTAACAGTACTGATCAGAATAACGTAAAACGATTTTGCAGGAGTTGTTTATTGTTAAGATTTATTGAAAATCTACCTGTACGCCTTGTCTCTTCTGAGTGTGGAGTGTGCAAAGAAGAAGAACAGGTGGAACGAGAAATCCGCAGCACTCCAACATTCGGACTCGTCACGACGTGTACCCAAACATCTATGTCAGTTAAAAACACAGAAGGAACTCGGGATGCATCTGTGCTTTTTACACCGACTTTGAAATCTGCTCTGAAGAAGACGAAGATAGTTGACTGCAGGCCTAGTGGTACATCTAAAGTAAATTCTTCAACGTCCACGACAAAGTGTAATAAGTATAACGTTGAACCCATTGAACGAAAACATTTCAGTTCTTCATCTTCATCCATACTTGATGTGTGAAAAAAAATCCATTATGATTATTTTTGTATCGATTTCCCGTGCTATTTGTTGACAAAATATGTAAGTATTGTTTACTCATGACGTAATTAAAGAGTTTGATTGGAAAGCATTGTTTTGGTTTTATTTTATACCGAACTGTATTTTAACAAAAATGGACAAATGATTCATCTATGCTGTCCTGAAAGCCGATTTAGATTAAAGATATTTTAAAATTTACCAGCGATCCGCCCCGGCTTCGCACAGGTGCAATGATGAACCTCAAAAATTATCAGTGTTTCTTTACAATTTTATGCATTTGTTATACTTATGAAACTTTCCTTTTAATATCACAAACCTGAAAACTAGTGGCAGTATGTATATTTCACGGCTTAGCTACTTGTAACACCCTCGCCATATGTTACCAGGTTTATGAATAATTTTAGAAATTAATTAATTTTATTGTAGCTCTTTCGCGATCAAACACACGCTAAAACGTAAACGAAAGGTAGACAAGACGCCAGACAGAACAAGCACTAAAACAAAATTAAACAATCGATAAATAGTTGTAATATTTAGAATTGGTTGGCAGATAATTAGTTCTGTAGAAAGCGGCACACAGACAGACATGCGTCGTTTTGCTCCTCGTCTGACGCGCCCCGTGCGTCTGAGCGATTTACAAATTTGTAATCTAGGGCTGGCACGCAAATTTTTCATTTTTGTCATTTTTTTTATTTGATTACACAGTGAATATATATATAAATATCTATCTTCTTCTTCTTCTATATAAATAAAAATAAATTGCTGTTCCTTAGTCTCGCTAAAACTCGATAAAGGCTGGTCCGATTTGGCAAATTTTGGTCTTGAAATATTGATGGAAGTCTAGGGAAGGTTTAAAAGGTGAGAAAATATTAAAAAAAAATTTTTAATACACTTTATATTTGTTCCAGTTAAGGTTTGCACATATTTTAATAAAGTTGAAACATTCTGGAATTATCATTCAGGTTTTTTATTTATTGATTCTGAGCCGGTACCAAGGTTGCCGGGTCAGCTAGTATAGAATATAGATATTGAAAAAGTTTAAAATATTAAAAAATATATTCAAAAAATTTTGATGTCTAGCGGACTGTGTCCTGGGTCTGCTAGATGTTTGATGGCTGCCGTCCTGAAATAACCATGTCCAGGTTAAAATAGCCCACCAGAGTTCCGGAGCATACTTCCCCGATCTGTATGAGTGAGTCCCGTGGCCATAGTTGGGCAGACGAGGATCACCGTCGGTTTTAGTGGATAACCCGGTCAGCCCCAAGGGCAAGGAATCCATGAGGATTTCCGACGAAAAAAAGGTTTGCTGCTGCGATGCGTTCCCTGCTTTTTTAAACTTAGCTTTTACTTTTTTTACTATTGTTAATAATCCTCCGTGACATTCTTAGGAAGGAAAAGGCTTGTCATTTTGTCTAAGCGTTGCGTGATTATGCAAATACTTATATAAATCCATTGTTTTCACTAGGCAAATTTCCTTCTATGAAATACTTGAAAACCTACATCAGCTTTTCTTGAAAAGATGAAAAGTTTTTCAATTTATATTAATTGTTAGATGGAAAAGTCTGGTGGCAATCCTGCCTGCCGTAAGTATTGGCGGGCGTCCATGCGCCGTACTACGCAGACATGACGTCACAGGGGCATTCCTCAAGGCACAATACTAGGTGCGCACCTATTTATAATCGACAGATGTATCGCTTTGTTGGGATTCCTAATTGGCCCTTTTGATGTGAAATATTGTTGCCAGACTCACGTTACTGACTAAAAGGCAAGTAACTAATTGTTGGTTCCAGAGCGTAAAATAAGTGTAGGTACACAATTGATTTTTATATTAAACACAAATTAGGAAAAGACTAATTATTTGTACTAGAAGTCGCCCAGTTAACGAAATTAAACAACAATACCTGCTTTGCAATGCTTTTTAACTTCAAAGTTAAACACATCGTCATGGCAAAGTCATCGTCCAAAGTTGGAAGCCATATTATTCAAATGCAGAAAAAAACGTTCAATATTTTTTAAATGTAACGAAACACTATTTGCTTACAAATAGTGAATAATAATATCTTATATAAGTATGGAGTTGTAAATAAATGTATATTGTAGAAAAAGAGACGTAAAATCGTTGTGGTGGTGTGGTGTGTATGGTGCACACCAAAATAAAAAGAAAAGTATTTGTCTGTCGTGGTGTCAATTACAGCTATTAGTTTAGGTTTGACATGCATCCGGCGAAGCCACAGGTAAAAGCTATTAAGGTATATTAATAGGTGTATGTGTGTGTTATTATATCATCATCATCATCATCATCATCATCAGCCCACATTAGTCCACTGCTGGACATAGGCCTCCCCTAAAGAGCGCCATAGCGCCCTGTCCTCGGCTTGACGCATCCAGCCGCTTCCCGCAGCCTTTCGCAGATCGTCGCTCCATCTAGCAGAGGGTCGTCCTACACTACGCTTGCCGATTCGCGGTCTCCACTCAAGAACTCGTCTACCCCAGCGGTTGTCGGTTCTTCTACAGATATGACCAGCCCACTGCCACTTCAGTCTGCTAATTCTCTGAGCTATGTCGGTGACTATATGTTGTTATTATATAATAAGCATTTATTGTGTGGAGCGTTTTCTTGATAAAATTATTTTATTCCTATTGCATTTTATAGCATTACTAGCTGTCCCGGCAAACGTTGTTTTGCCACATAAATATAGCTATTAAAAATAGGGGTTGATCGTAGAGGGATGAAAATTTAGGGCTGTATGTATTTTTGTACGCTGTATCATAAAAATAACTCAGATTTTTTTGCCTAAAAATTAGGGGGGATGAATTTCACGAAAATCGGTCTAGCCATTTCGGAGGAGTTCACTAATAAACACAGCGACACGAGGATTTTATATAATAGACTAGCGGCCAGGCCCGACTTCGCACGGGTGCGATGTTACCCGCGGATTATTCTATTCCGTAATGGATTTAGGACATAGCGTCACCTACTCAATCCATCTCTTAACAGTGGTTGACGTATGAGGATACTAAAGGAACCAGATATACATGAAGCTTAGGCGAAATAGATAGATGGAAACTCAGATATGTGTTACGGTAGTTTTAGAGTGTGTAGGTAAATTATGTACAGACAATCGTGTTAATGTTATAAAAACGATAACTAAGTCAGTAGTAAATAGAAAGAGTCGGTATTTCAAAATATTTTAACCCCCGACGCAAAAAGAGGGGTGTTATAAGTTTCACGTGTCTGTCCGTCTGTCGGTCTGTCTGTCTGTGGCACCGTAGCTCGCGAACGGATGAAGCTATTTCAATACAGTTTTTTTTCGTATGACAGGTGAGTTACGGGCGAGTGTTCTTAGACATGTTTGATGAAAATCGGTTGAGCCGTTTAAAAGTTATGAGGGGTGAAAGTGGGGAAGAATAACCGAATGTCTGCAAATATAATCGAGTGGGGTCTCAAATGAAAGCGAATCACGTGCAATTTAACAAAATCTACATTATATTAGGTGGAACCTTCCCTAGACCTATAAAAAGTATAAAATAAAAATTAAATTAAACATTTAAATAAACCCCCGACACAATAACCTTAAAAAAGTAAAAAATAAATACATCGCGTTGGGGGACCAGGGGTCAGGTAATAAATAAGTGGGAGCGGTGGGGCGGGAATTAGTGTGTAAGATTGTCAGATATTTATTAGGTACTACTACTAAGTACTATCACTCGGCTCATACAAGCTGCACACTGCTGAGGCGACCCTCCGCTCTCCGTGCGAGACGTCAAACTTCGTGCCAAGTGCTTGTGAAATCAACGTCTAGCATACGTAGTGAACTGGTACTTTGCATAATGTCACCACCCCATTCCATCCTAAGGGTGCCGTAAGAGCCGATAAAAGGAAATGACAAGGCTAAAAAACCAAGCCGCAAGAGAAGGAAAACTTGATACGAAACCCAGTGCCAACCCGTCTGGCCAGCGTGGTACAGTAGTAGCCAACTGTGAACTTGGGAGAAGTCTTGAGAGAACTTGGGGTAATTTAAGGTAATGATCATGGTGATGTTACAATGTAGTACACCATATGATTAGCGTTACACTCAAACTGGGAATTATCTGAAAGTGAAATTCATATTGCCTAATAGTCGAAACTATCTAATAATAAGTGACAAACACACGTACAAGCAGACCGTGACCAGTCGTTATTAATGGTCTAATAATGCGGCCATTGTGGCGCAATAGACAGACCGAAATGTAGTGACAATTCTATTATTATTGGCCACAAAGAGTTTGAATTCACCGCCATTTACAAAAATGCAATCCTGGCTTGGTAAAATCCACAAATGGCTCAAAACTTTTGTTCATACGGAAACTCATTTCATTAGGTACTTTATAGGTACGAATAGTTTCCTAATTGAAATTAAACAATGATCACCAACGCTTTCCATTCTGAGGCCTTTTTTTTACCCGGGGTAAAATCCTTTATGGACTATCCCTGCCAGCCTGGGGATGGCCAACAGAGGGAGTGTGGGAGTCCCCCCCGCCTCTGTGAGGAGACGGAGTCATACCCACTAAACATCCCCGGGGTGTGTGCCGTCCCGCGCTTGCTGCCCCGTGGGCCCTGACTGTATCTCCACGGGTTGCATTCTGAGGCCACTAAAGATAAGGTAAACGAACTAAGCAATTAGAGAATATTTTGTAGCTTCAAACGAAGGCTAATGTTATGAAAAGCTAGAAGGCTGGGATAATCTTCCTCCATCACATTGCAGGAGACTCAAGCCAAATACTCAACTCAACTCAAATCATGTATTGTTTTCGAAAGGTCAAAAATTAAGTTAGGAATCTAGTCGCTTGTTCCAAAATGTAGATCCTATGGAGAAGAACATGCAAGAAACTCCATGGACACTCTTTTTATCATGTTTTCTGTTACCACTTCTCAGCCCACTGCTGAGTCGGGCCAGCTCCTAAGTGGAGAGTAATTACGCTGGCCAGACGAGATGGCATAGGGTTACATATCACCTCATGCGGCTAGGTTTTCGATGTTACCAATTCACACCAGACTGTCTCGTTGGTCTAGTGGTTAGATGTGCCGCCTTTGGATCAACGGGTCCCGGGTTCGATTCCGGGGTCGGGCAAGTGTCTTTGTCTAAACCAGAGGCACTGGCTCGGAGTCTGGGTGTCATTTCTATCTATAATATGTATGTATTTACAAAAAAAAAATGTATGTAAGTAGTTTATCATCCATCTCGTTACCTTACCACAAGCATTAAGTTGCTTAGCTTGGGACGAGATGGCGTTGTGTGAAATGTCCAAGGATATTTATTTATGATATTTATTTCGTCGGGTGTCGTACCCTCAGGATGAAATGGGGTGGCGACATTACGTATTCTAAATCCTTCACCACACAAATTGTGCCCAAGCTAAATGCGGGGTATTTATTGTGCTATGAGAAAGAAGACTTAAATCCCGCAAGTGGTTACTATTTTTTTTTGACATTGATTTCTTATGTGAAGTCTATAGTTTATGCGGTTAATAAGTCAGTACTTATCTGTGCGACAACTATCACGTTGCCGGCTCGATTATTGCAATGCGTGCTGCGTGTTAAGGCACTTATATGTTCAAATCAATTATTGCCATTTTAGGCGTGTGTATAAATAAATTTATTAATGTAGAACTAATCTGGTTTTGTGGAATGAAGGTGGGTCTGAAAGAACTGTTGTACAGCCCTGTAGAACTTTGCAGAGGTATTTAACAAAAAATTTAAAAATAAAATTATATTACCATTTTTTAAAAGATGCTATCGCCATATGTTAATTATGTAATTTGTTCTAAACTTGAACTTTCACTTCATTCACTTTCATCAACCTCGTCATGCATGCTCGTCGGTTTAGGGTGCTTCTGACCTGCCCTTTCTATAAGACATCACCTATTTGGTCATGGAATGTCCTACTAGACCTGCCTCTTCCAACGTTCTCTTTCACTGTAAGTCTACTTTCACTCATCCTCACGATATGATCAAACCGTCTTTTATTTATTTATTTAAACTTAATGTACAGTAGTGGTACATAAGGCGGACTTAATGCCTTGCGGCATTCTCTACCAGTCTACCTTTGGGTTAGAGGGAGAGAAAATAAGGGGTGTGGTACACAAAATAATAATATACAGTACAATCTACTTAATTAAAATATAATATATAATATAACTCATTTCTTTTCTAGTCACTACATCTTTACTGACTTTATTCTACATGTTTAAAACTAAAATACGCCATTATCCGAGTATTGTGAATATTTTTGGTCGATGCAAAACCTTTATTTAAAATCGTTCTTTAATTTGAGAGGCGAGTTTACCGTATCGACGGGATGAATATAAAAATGTTCAACGGATATGAAACCAATTAAATTTGTTGTATAGGAAAATGTTTTCCTTTTATTTACTTATTTGGTAAGGGTCGGTTCACATCTGACGGAAATTGCGTCGAGCGTATCATCGGTCGCGTCTATTCGGTCAAATTAGACCTTTCAAATTAGACATTACGTGTCTAGTCAGTTGCGTTCAGCATCTACAGAGCGGTTGTCTTGTATGATATTGAATTTTAAAATGAAGCACATTGAATTAATAGCTATTTGATCGACATTGGGTGCATCCTTTAAATACTAAAAGAATATCAAGTGGCCAAATTCATTGTTTATACACAAGTTTTAATGTTCGTCTGTAGAATCTTTTGATGAAGTCCTTACGATTATGAAATGTTACATAACTAAAAATGATACGACATTTTCCTGCTCTTACGCTTATTTTGCGCTCTTATGCGCTGACGGAAACGGAACAGACGCTTTACGCTCGACACACTAACGCATCATCGGTTAGGTTGAATGTTGTATCATACATTTGTCTGTTTCGACGTTACTCGACCGATAAAACGCGACGCATTTTCCGTCAGATGTGAACCGGCCCTAATTGTTCGAATGTTTTTAATAGTTATTCTGCTGTTCGGGACGGAGATAAATACAACAAAAGCTATGAAAATCAATCTAGCTGTACTAGAATTACAAGTGTTCGTACAAACCCGAATTTGTTTTATAAATTCAGAAAGATAAATTCAAATCATTTATTTTGTTTGGGTCACGATGGACACTTACAAAAGTCAACACATTATCCATAATCATATTATACAATAATAAAAGAGCTACCGTCTCCCACCAGTTCGGAACGCAACCACTGCTGAGAAGAACTGGCAAGAAACTCAGAGGGCTTGTCATTTTTTTTCATTCGGTCTATTTCATATGTATATCACTACATGGTATAAAACAAAGTTGCTGTCGTCTGTCCGTGCCTATGTCAACAGATTTTGAAGCGGTTTATTTTAATAGATAGAGTGATTCAAGAGGAAGGTTTTTATGTATAATATTTTAAAGAAACACTGATAAATTTAGATGTTCATCATTGCACCCGTGCAAAGCCGGGGTGGGTCGCTAGTGTACAATATCATAAATAAATAACATAAAATACTGGCACTGAACAGCTTAGTCCCAAGCAGTTGGCTCGTTTACATAATTAAAATATAAGACGTATGATATGTCGTGTCACTTAAAAAAACTGATATAGGATTTGCCGTTATACCCTGTTCAAGATAGCGTGATCGATTTGACAGATGTCAATTTTTCTGATCGACATAAAGGTATCAAACTCAAACTCAAACTCAAAATTAACTTTATTTACGTAGGTTTTATCACAAAACTCTTATAAATCGTCATATTTACAGTTACCATTATCATCATCATCATCATCTTACGATCCCTGTCCCACGCTAGGTGGTAGTCTCCATACACACCTATCAGTCGTCATATCTAGTAGTCACACCTTTCATACACAATTTCTCATGTTTACAATCCATCCATCCATCTCTCTTCATCTTCCACAACCCTTACGTCCATCCACATTCATGCTGAAACTACCACCGGTTCGGAATGCTGCTCTACAGAGAAGAGCCGGCAAGAAACTCTGTAGTTGCTTTTTTCAAATCAATGGGTTTGTTTACAAAAAGCACTTAACAGCATAGTGGGAGCAAGTTCGCCAGATGAGAGAAACACACAACACGTTAACGCATGAATGACAACTAGGCCTTGGGTCAGGGCCAATCAAATACAAGTCCGCGAATTAATAGCTATCCATTGCGTCGTTGCTCACACATACAGTGTACAATATATGACATTGTCTAAATGCTACGTACAAGTGAGATATATTATTCAAGAGGCTAAAGGAACAGAGCACAGGCACAAAATGACAGTTACTTCCAGGCATCAATGTCACACAGATAGTCATTGACGCGGTAGTACCCTTTATTAATTAAAGTAGATTTCACAACATTTTTAAACTTTATGAAAGGTAGACTGACAATAGCGTCAGGAATTTTATTAAACAAGCGAACACCGAGGCCTACAAAAGTATAATTTCGAAGTACGTCGCGGTAATGGGGACCAGTAGTGCCGCGGTAGGACTTCTGCGTGCAGCGTAGTTCGGAATCATACCTTTACTTTGCAATGACGAATAGTGGTGGGAACCAGATAATATCTAGCAGTCCAAAAAATAACGGTTTAAAATACTTGTAACTGTGACGAGATGGTATGGGTGTATTATGTGTGAAATTTTTTATCACTTTTTCTTCACTTTATAAGACAATAATCGAATAAAAAAACATTTTCATTTCGAAATAAAATTCGTTAGCTTTAGCGCATTGAAATTTAACACTTTTACAACATTTATTTCCTATATTTTTGTTTACTTTCATGGTCTGAACCACCTATTTAAATTTGGCGGAAGGTCCAAAAATAGCCCTGTAATATTAAATAGGAACTTATTATGAATATTGACCCACCATCGCTTATCTACCCAATGTTTTCTATGTCTAGTGCAATAAAGAATTTCACACATAATACACCCACGCCAACTTGTCACTGTTTATTGTAATTTTTGGACTACTAGATATTTTCTGTTTCCCATCACTAGCCCGTCTGTCAAATCGATCACGCTATCTTGAACAGGGTATAACTCTCATAAAGGAGAATTACACACCAATGGAAATGTCAACGATTTGACAGTCATAAAAAACGTTTGTATTTAAATTTGGAATTTTAGAACTGAAATTACTAATTAAAACATCGAACGATTGCAATAGACTCACATGACCAAGATAAACTTTTACTACTACAGCTCTTACATGACCCACTCCCGAGTGGGGCCTCCTCCCATTACATGTGGAGTAATAAGATTTCTTTCTCATGCGGCTAGTTTTACACCCTCAGGATGGATTGGGTTTGTGACAATATGCATTCTAAATCCGTCACCATCAAACAATATAACTCCGACCAGAACGCTTTAGGTCAGTCGCTGGCTGTGCCTTAACTGAAACAAGTTTGACATCACGATCTGACCGGCGATATTACGAAACTCTTTTGTTTTAGACACAATGAACAGAGCCTATTTGAATCCTGTGCCGAAATGTTATTCACTAAAAGGCCTGACCGCTTGTAGCTTCTGACTTTAGTGAGTCATTGAAAACGCATCGATAATAAACTGGCTTCCATTAATTAAATCTTGAGATAATCAATATATTCTAGCGTATGAGTATTAAGGTACTCTGATTAGTCTTACATAATCTATTCCAAATTGAGGACGACACGTACGCTACGACATACGCACAAAATGTCCTAATTAACATCTATACCCCAAAAATCTTTAGTTTGAAGATATTCATCGTAATTAATTTTGGTCAACAATTGTAGCAGCTAGTGAAGGGAAAATTTTATTGACATATACGAATCAATCAAAGTAATAATTCATATTCAAAGCTAAGAAAATGAAACGATGTAATTTTTCACGTAATAATAATATTACTTAGTCGAATTATTTTGTGCAAAATGAAAACAAAAACATATCTAATTAAAAAATAAATCTTAAGCCACTTGATTTGGTCTTATTCACACCCTAGAGTTATGGAGTATAAAAAGCGGAATGTTTAGACAATTATTGTGATAGTGTTTGTCATTGATTTCCTCTGAAACGTTTTGACCAATTTTCATGATTCTTATTTGTGTATTTTTTAACCCCCGACGCAAAAAGTGGGGTGTTATAAGTTTGACGTGTCTGTCTGTCTGTGGCTCCGTAGCTCGCGAACGGATGAAGCGATTTCAATACAGTTTTTTTTGCATGACAGGTGACTTACCTGTCATGCAAAATGCGCCTGAGTGTTCTTAGACATGTTTGATGAAAATCGGTTGAGTCGTTTAAAAGTAATGGGCGTGAAAGTGGGGAAGGATAACCGAAAGTCTGCAAATATAATCGAGTGGGGTCTCAAATGAAAGCGCATCACGTGCACATTACAAAATAAATTGTTCCATGAAAATCAGTTGAGCCCTGAACAAAGTCTCAGGGTAAAAGGGGGGGGGGGGGGGGTACCCAATATATGCAAATATATGTGGTGGGGAGAAAATGAGGATGCGACAAGAATCTATGTATTGGCAACTTAACAACATCTACATCATAATAAGCGTGTACCTATAAAAAGCAGAAAATAAAAATTAAATTAAAAAAATAGTTAAACACCCGTAGGTCATTGTGTCGGGGGTTTAACTAAATTTTTAATTTAGTTTTTAGTAAAGTAATGTAATTATAATTTAAAAAATTACCTCTAAATGTTGAGGCTTACACCATTTTAAAGAGGTAATTTTACTTCTGTTTTCTGCAATAATAGGCCTTTGTACAAGGCCCTTGTATGTCATTAATCGAAAAATCATTTCTAGTATTGACGGAGTTGACCCTATTGTTACATTATAACTACATGTAAATGCAACGAGCATGAACAACTCCTGGCTTTCCTTTAAATACCGTGTACATGGCTACTGATGGTCAGATTCGTAGGTTATTTCGTGTAACGTACTAAAACAAGCGTCTTGTATAGTAAACTAAGCAATCATTATTTTTACAAACAAATGATTGCCATAATTTAATACCATTTTTTTCGTGTCCAGACACGCGATGCTTGGTGTAAGGCTCTTGGTCCTCCGTATCAGGTTACTCATAGGTGTAAAGTTCTATTTTATGACGAGACCTTTTTTCTTCTCCTCACTCCTGGCGATGTAGACTCTGAGTAATTATGTAGGGATCGTATAACAATATGACCCCTACTACAGTTTCGAGGCACTATCGAGTAGTAACTAAATAAGCATCCCAATATTCGTAAAGTTCTGTAGTCAAATATATACTACTCCTACTCAGCCCATAAATGATCCACTGTTGAGTCAGGCCTCCTCCTATAACAGGGAGGGTAATAAGCCTACTGTGCCATGCTGGCCAGACGGGTTGGCATAGGGCTTCGTTTCAAGTTTTCTTTCTCTTGCGGCTAGGTTTTCGGCCTTGGCATTTCTCCGGATGGAATGGGCTTAGGTATATATATACTAACTCATTCTATATCTCTGGAACCATAAGGCCCCGAGACATGACTTCGTCGAGTCGAGGTCAGCAAAGAATAGATTTTACAGAATTTCACCCACAAGCGGGAGGAACCATTTGTATTTTTCCATGTGTTCAAGTAATAAATTCAAAAGCTACGGTACTGATTTCAAAAACGCGAAGACATAGGCTTAAGCTTTAAAACGCGTTTTTAAAACCTATGAGGACACAGCCGTACATAATCTAACTAGTCTTTTTTAAGCTAATGTAAGATATTTACAGTAGCAAGAATAAAGCGAAAAGACGAAAACAAAGGCATAGCTGCAATTTTTTTCTTGGAAATTGGACGAAGCCCCACCACGTGTGGGCTTATTAGTACCATTATGAGTTGGGATCGAGTTTCATTAGTAATAATAGCGACTGAGTACCATCGCTGTCGCATGACTGTCCGTCACTCCCGTCAAACCTCCAGAAAGCGTGTGTCACTTTTGATCACACACACACTTTTGATCATGTCTTATATCTAACTGTCGGCATACTGTCTGTAATACCGTGTGTTATATAGGTTACTTATTTAACACTGTGTATACTTACTTTTTACTTACTTTTCAGACCATAAATGACCAAAATCAAAATCAAAACTCATTTAATCAAGTTGGCTCAATATAGCTCTTTTGATAGGTTCCTTCTCCTGGGGCTAGGAGATCTGCCTCTTGCGTTCTTTTAGTCGTCACTTACGACACCCTATACCCTGTACAAGATAACTTGATCGATTTGACAGACGGGCTAGTGATGGGAAACGGAAAATACAAAATAACGTTTTAAAATACTTGTAACTGTGATAAGTAGGCGTGGGTGTAATAAGTGTGAAATTCTTTATTGCACTAGACATATAAAACATTGGGTAGATAAGCGATGGTGGGTCAATATTTATAATAAGTTCCTATCTAATATTACAGGGTTATTTTGGACCTCCCGCCGAATTTAAATAGGTGGTTCAGACCATGAAAGTAAACAAAATAATAATTGTAAAAGTGTTAAATTTCAATGTGCGAAATCCAACGAAAATTATTTCAAAATGAAAATGTTTTTTATTCGAAATTTGTCTTATAAAGTGAAGAAAAAGTGATAAAGAATTTCACACATAATACAGCCACACCATCTCGTCACAGTTACACGTATATTAAAATTTTATTTTTTGGACTAGTAGATATTATCTGTTTCCCATCACTGTTCGTCATTGCAAAGTAAAGGTATGATTCCGAACTACGCTACACGCAGTAGTACTGCCGCAACAGTGCTGTCGCGGCACTACTGGTACCCATACAATATATTTAAAAGCTTAAATGAGATTACATTCCGAGCTAGGCAGCAATGTAGCGGTTGTATGGGGACCAGTAGTGCCGCGACAGCACTGCTGCACGTGGAGCGTAGTTCGGAATCATACCTTTATGTCGATCACGAAAATTGACATCTGTCATATCGGTCAAGCTATCGTGAACAGGGTTTAATAATAATAATAATAATATCCTTGGACATTTCACACAGCGCCATCTCGTCCCAAGTTAAGCAACTTAATGCTTGTGTTATGGTAACGAGATGGATGATAAACTACTTATATACATTTTTTTTTTGTAAATACATACATATTATAGATAGAAATGACACCCAGACTCCGAGCCAGTGCCTCTGGTTTTAGACAAAGACACTGGCCCGACCCCGGAATCGAACCCGGGACCCGTTGATCCAAAGGCGGCACATCTGACCACTGTATTCTAGATCCGTCATCAGGAGGTATTACTTTCCGTAATTCTCTCACTCCATATGACTATTCGCATTTGCCAAGGCCTCCTCCAAATTCATGGAGGAAACCTAGCCTACAGTGCCACGCCGGCACAAGGGATATTCTCTCTGTCGAGGCTTGGAGCTCCGTTACGATACAAATTCGACAAATTGTGTATTCTAACGAACTAAAATTCTTTATTAACCTGAAAAACTACAGGCAATATCGGAAAACGCTCCAATGAGACTCGATCCCGATTTCGATGAAAATAAAAACGTTTCGTTTATCGTTTATTTGATTACTACTGCAACTTTTTCGTATTTTATTAAATATCAGATTTTTGTTTCGTCCTGGAATTTAATAATTATTAGGGTAACTATTGGATGGTGCTTTTTACACAACATTTTCGGGTTCGACGCCTGGCTATGGGCTAATAATTAAAAAAAAACTAATAACATTTTTTTTTTAACTAAATCTGAACTCTAGATTGTTTTGTGTGTTTCAATATTCCTATTAATATTGATTTTGGTCTTCGACAACACATTTAAAGAATTCCTCTTGTATATCAATTATACCTTTTCATATATTCTTACATCGGGAGTCATATTTTATTAATAAATAATGATAATAAATGTTAAATAATACGTCGCATTATCGTAAAAATAAGTCTCTAGTTATTACAGCATTCTAATATGTATCATAAGGCATACTTAAAAGAATTACTTAGATATACTTTTAAAGACAAATGTCATCTAGTCTCTCCAGTGACCACGACTGCTGCAAAGCATTCGAATAATCGGGAATTAAATAATGTAAAATACACGCGATAAATCCGTTAAAATGTATTTAATTTCAAGAGAATACATGTAGATGTTTACCTAGGTAAGGTATCGTTGTGGAAGTTCCGCCACACAGGTGCTGCCCACCCCGCTAGCGTGGCGTGATAGTATGAACAACAAAATATCAAGTTACCGTCCCACAGCTTCACATCATAAATATTGACTCATCAGGGAATGGACAGCTAATTAGAACTGACACGATCTCGTACAGTCTTCCTGTGAATAAAAAGAATAGGCTTACGTGATGCCAGTGTTAAAATAGTTTAAAAATAAATTAACTAAACATTAAATTGTTATTTGTCGGACAGGGCGATGTGGTCGCTTAGTGATAAAGCACTTAAAAATAATGCTAGGTATGTCTGATTGATATATGGACATAGCTTTGCAAAGAAAACGTCTGCCTAATAAAGGTTTTCGTTTCAAATTTTCCTTCTATTGCAGCTAAACTTTCGGCCTTGTCATTTATTTTGTCGGCTCTTGCGACACCCTCAGGATGAAATGGAGTGGTGACTATGTATTCCAAATCCGTCACCACACGGATTATTTTGACCTAAATAAACTAGGTTGATTTGTCGTTGACGTTGAGATACGTCACAAAAACATCGTTACGATCCCCGCAAATCACACGTCAACTGCCAATGGCCCGCCAGCGAAATATCGTGATTTACCCAGAGACCGCAGTTACCTGAAACTTGATGAATCAATTTTGAGTAAACCACTTGCTTGTCGCTGTCACGCGAACATGTCCGCTGGCTTTGGTTTAAGCTATGAGCTGACTTTATTTTACCAAATACATAATTACCTTATACTCACTTGTCCGTGTGATGACGGATTTAGAATACATAGTGTCGCCACCCCATTTCATCCCGAGGGTGTCGTAAGAGCCGGCAACAGGAAATAACATAGCCACAAGAGAAGGACATCTTGATAGGAAACTCTGTGCGTATCCGTCTCGCCAGCGAGGCACAGTAGGCTGATTACCCTCGATGTAGTTGGAGGAGGCCCGACTCAATATTGGGTCGTTATACTTAATGATTTCTTAGGTTTTCGCGATTATTACACATTGAAATTCAACACTTTTTAACGGATTTATCGCGTGTATATTTAATTCCCGACGTTTCGAATGCTTTGCAGCAGTCGTGGTCGCGGGAGAGACTAGATGACAGTTGTCTTCAAAAGAACAAAGAAACAGTTAAAATCTACCGCCTATAATTTTGTTTTATTGATAACGTTCCATGTGCACGCAGAAATCGCTCACGGTGTCCAGAGGTCTTGCAGATGAGTATTTTGCTTGACATTTGATCAATTTAATGACTGGATCCCAGGCAGGTGGTACTTGCCAACCATCCTCTCTATTGAAATTTGGATGTTTTTTAATCTCAATAGCCTCGCGGATCATTCTTGGAATGTAATGATTTTCCTTGGCAAGGATTTGAGGTCTATCAAAGTGAATGTAGTGGTTGGTTTTGTTGAATGTGTGCTCACAAACTGCAGACTTGGTCTAGCGTCTGTTTTTCATGTCAGCTATATGTTCTTTTATGCGGATACCGACACTTCTCTTTGTTTGCCCAATGTATGATGTTCCACACTCACAGTCAAGTTTATACACACCAGCATCTTGTAGGGGGATGTTGGACTTCACTGGTCTTAAAAGTTGGCTGATCTTCCTGTTTGGCTTGAAATAAGTTTTTATTGAAGCACGTTTCAGAATATTTCCAACTTTATCAGTGATACCCTTAATAAACGGCAAGACAGCAGGTAGTCGCTCAACTGTAGGTGCTTTGGGCTGGCTCCTGTGACGCATACGTGGGAGTTTAAGGTTGTTGCTCCGCAGGACAGATTTGACATGCAGAAACTCCTCCTCCAGATGGTTGCTATCACAGATGCCCCGTGCTCTCTGTAACAAAGATTTGCCTACGGTAGCTAACTGACATGGATGGTGGTGTGAATTGCCATTGAGATACTTGTCTGTATGGGTAGGTTTCCTATATTATACAGTATGACCTAATGAGTTGTCAGGATTCCTTGTGATTAATATGTCAAGAAAGGCTAATGAATTGCTACTCTCTGGTTCCAATGTTACTCTGGTACCTCCTTCAATGCGGCAAGCCTCCTGGCCGGGCTGCTCCGTGGGAGTGGCGAGTGGCAGAGCTGGCGCATTCGTCCCGTATTGGACGAATGGTTGATGAGGAGGCATGGTGCACTTTCCTTACGGCTGTCGCAGGTTTTATTCGGGCACGGGCGCATTGGAAAGTAGCTGTGCCGCATCGGACGGGACGATACTCCGAGGTGTCACCACTGCGGGGATGGTGTCGAGGATACCGTGCAGCATAATTGCTTTTTTATGACATCATATTTTGGTACAAAGTGTCAAAAATCAACGGATATCGCTCATGACTTGTACCACCACGCGTCAGGTGTGCATCAGTTAGTAACCTGATAACTCAGGAACGGCGCGACCGACCATGCAGAGGTCCTTAGCGTCGCGGCAGCGATGGCATGTCGGTCGGTTTTAACCCTTACATCGTTTAGCCATTTAAAGCAACCCCCGATTTTGAACTGTGCATATGTAAACATGTCCTGTTCTCAAAGTTTGATACGATCTATTAAATGTCATGTTATGAGTATTTTTATTCTTTCGGATAAGTGAAATTGTTATTGTAAGCCAGTATTAGTTTTAATGATCTGTGTGAGCAGCACGATATTGATCCGTTTACAACTAGTGTAACATTGGCAAGAAAGTATAAAAATCAACTGTTAGTAACTATAGTGTAGGCAAACGATACATAAGTTTCTACAGCAATAGCTAACATTTATACTATGTAGTTTATGTTAATTGTACTCTGTTCGCTCCTAAATTCCCATAGTAATAGCTATGATTGAGGACTTGTTATGGGCTCAAAGAAAACCCTAAACCATACATAAATCTTTAGTAGCTGTAAGTCCTCCATGCATTAATTAAATAAATAAAAGCACAGGAATGTAGACTGAAAAATAGCATTTATTTCAAATTAAATTCATAAACTACAATCGGTTCAGGAAAGGGCTCATTTTGACGTCAACTTAGTGTGTTATTTTGGTAGTTGAAACGTTGAAAATGTAACGTTAGTATTTTTGACAAATTAATTAATGAAAAATGATTTTCCATGTTTTCCACTTGCTGCATCTGCATTACTTACATTAAGTAATCAGTCTCGGCCTTCGTCAACTTAACTGAAATAGCAATGTTAACATCAAACACTATTTAGTACAAAACACCTAGCGCGAAGTGTCTTCTAATTAATATTTCGCATAAAATGACCCCAGGTGTAAATTAAAAAAAAATGCTAGAAATCCACCATTTTCACCCCATGCCTATAAGAGTCAAAGCGTTGCGGGGAGGCCGTTGACCCCAGGGGTGGAATCGTCTGTACGCCCCTACGGCAGACGTGGTTTATTTATAAAACTAGCATTGATCTGACATGGTCGGCTGTCGGGCTAGTTTGCTATAATAGGGGTAGATGGCACTGATTTAATATCACAAATTTTGGTTGGAAAGCGGTATTACCAAGGGTTTTGATTGAGGTGTCTGAAATATTAGTTTTTGCCTTTATTTCGGTGTGGTGATGGATTTAAAGCTACAAGAGCCGACTAACGAAGGAAATGGCAAGACAGATAACATATTGGCATAGAAATAATATTAATATGCTACATAAAGAGCAACCATGGAGTTTCTTGCCGGCTCTTCTCTGCCGGAATGGCATTCCGAACCGGTGGTAAAAACTAGATTATTAATTTTATTTTATGATTCTTATTTTTTATTTTTTTCTCTTAAAATTTTTGCTATTTGAAAGCATTCGCAAGAATTTATTCGAATAAAAAACATTTTGATTTTGATTAGACTTTGCGTTAAACCGTCTAAAAAGCGCAATATATTCAGCGTAATTGAAGGAAAAAAGAAAGCGCAATGGCGATGGTGATTATTCATAGTTTTAATAAGAAGAATAAGAAGTTTCATAAGCAATGTTGTTTTCTAAGATGAAACAATTTAAAATATATTTATAACTAGCATCACCCCGCGGCGTCACCCGCGGTACGACAATAACCGCGGGTAAAATCGCACCCGTGCGAAGCCGGGACGGACCGCTAGTTTAAAATAATAATGATTTAGTTACGTTTTAGTTAGAAAACGTTTGTATGGGAAAAATAAAAAGGCTGTTTTTCGCAATTATTCGAATTTTTCATAAAAACCATCCTTGAACTTTATCAAACATTTTATAAAAAGAATTGTCCAAATTGGTCCAGACGTTGTTGAGTTATGCGCTTAAAGTGTGTTGGACACTTTGCGATTTATTTTTATTTATATAGATTATTAAGGATACTGTAATTTTCAAGTTATATCAAATTATGCCTTATGTGCTGTTATTTTATTTGTTTTGTGATGAAACACCTATGAACAAGCGTGTTTTGCTGCTATTTAAAGATGAAGTGACCGTCCGTGACGTCACCTGCCGTCCCCGACGGAAGATCAGCGTTGGTTGACAACAACCAGCATTGTTCTGAATCTGGGCCGGTTTGTGGCAAGACTATAAAATACAATTGATAATTATTTTATTTAAAGATCTATGTATATTTTTATCTCTTGCCACAATAAAGAATATGTCTATGTCTAAAATACTAAGGTGAAACAGAAACATTAACCACTTCACAGCATATTTTTATTATTATTTTCTGAGAATCCGGTTGAAAGTAAGACAGGAACTTTCAGTCTTGGCTTATGTCCGTCGACTCTGATATCAATGTATTTATAAAGATAAATAAATAAATAATATCCTTGGACAATGAAACTACTACTACTACTAATCAGCCCATATATGACCCGAGTGAGCGTCGGGCCTCCTCCAGTTACATTAAAGCCTACTGTGCCACGCTGGCCAACACAAAGGGTTCATCAAGTTTTCCTTCTCTTACGGCTAGGTTAGCGGACTTTTCATTTCCTTTTGTCGGCTCTTACGACACCCTCAGGATGGAATGGGGTAGTGACGCTATGTATTCTAAATCCGTCACCGCAAGGATTAATATAGAATTTAGAAGCAGAATTTATAATAGAAATTGACAAGCCTTTAAAATTGTCATGTTTCATAACCTAAAGAAAAAAAACCCTTTCTCTAAGTTGTACCTGTATTTCTAAGAAATTGTTGTGATTCAGGGGCTAAGTGAGTCTTATTGTTTGGCCAGAAGTACAACTTTCCAAGTTTTTCTTTTGTTTTCACTTTTGTTTTTTGAGGTTTCATCACATGAGTACTTAATACAATGCTATTTCTTGACATTCTAAGTCAAATAATTCATTTAGTTTATGACACCATGGACAAAATAAATTACAAAATGTCAAGTCAATGAAAAAATAAGTTTAATTTGACGTGCAAGCTTATATATCTGTGCCGTAGCTTCTGAACACAAGAACCGATTTAGCTAAAGCGTTTGAAGATGTAAAACTAAAATCTTTTGACGTAAGTAAACCGACTATACGATAGGAACTCATCATCTCAGCCAAAATACGTCCACTGCTGGACATATGCCTCCTCCAATTATTTCCACGAAAGCCAGTCGTGAGCACCCGCATACATCGATTTCTGGTGACCTTAACTAGGATGACGGTCCACCATGTAGGAAGCCTACCAGCAAACTCTCATAAACTTAAAAAATAGTTTCTACTTTTTAGTTCGATTGCTATTTTAGCGTGTTTTTTTTAGTATTTTTAGACTATAATTTATTTTCTGTGTTTAAGTCTCAAGACGACAATAAAATGACTATTTTTGATCGTTTATCGATAAACAAGAAATATATTTCGCGTTCTGTGAGTGATATACGCTTAACCTGCTCACTAATCTAAAACATCATCATCATCATTACAGCCAAAGGACGTCCACTGCTGGACATAGGCCTCCCCCAAGGATTTCCACAAAGGCCGGTCCTGGGCCGCCCGCATCCACTGCTTTCCGGCGATCTTAACCAGGTCGTCGGTCCACCGTGTGGGAGGCCTACCAGCACTGCGCCTTCCGGAACGCGGTCGCCACTCGAGGACTTTTCTGCCCCATCGGACGTCGGTCCTGCGAGCTATGTGCCCTGCCCACTGCCACTTAAGTTTGACTAATCTAAATACATATATATATTTTATCCTGATCATCCTAGTCAGGACTTTAATATAAAGTTATGAGGTTATTGTATGGTCATCGGCCTTTGACCCCAGTGCAAATTTTCAAGTTAATCAGACTCCTAGAAGTAGGTGAAAATAAAGTTTAAAGATTCCGTTACATACAGGTCAAGCGTATATAAAAGCGTGTTAAAAATAAATAAAAACAAATGAACAAGGATTGAATGTGAGTAGCGTTGTGTGTGTGTGTTGAATGTATGAATGTAATTCGTGTTTTAATCTGTGTGGCAACGAATTTAGACCACCAATTTCATCCTGAAGGTACCGCAATAGTAGACTAAGGGTCAGCGCCGACCAACGGGGTGGCGGCGAAGAGTATTAGAGAATTCAGTAACAATTTAAATTCAACCTAAAACGCCTTAGCATACAACTGTATTGGGTACAACGAAATACAATGGCGGCGAGCGAATTCGACGTTCGATCTAATGGAAAATGCAGGCGAATCCTATTAACGAGCTAATTACGGTAGAACGTGTCACGGACGAAAATACGCCATGAAGGTGGCCTCGCCTCAACGTTACACATTAACTTTTCGTCTGCGATCGGAGGATTGAATTGAACAGTGCGCTATGGTTAGCTAAAATAAGACCACAAATGTATTTCTGATTCTGTGTTAATCGATCGATGATTGAAAGCCCGTGTATTCCATGTCCATGTCCTCGACTGTGCTGCTGCCTTGTCGTGGTAAGTGAGCTTCAAGAACATTGCGGCCATACCGGCTCAGTGTCACCCATGCCAGGCGGCCCCACAGGGAGAGGCCAGACGAAGAGCGGTGCACGGTGTCGTAGCGGGTTCGGGCGTCGGGGACTCCCCTGTCCTCAGAGCTGCCCTGCGAACCACTGCGGCGTACCAGTGTCCTCGGGTTGGTGGTCAACCTGACTAGTCGCTAGACCGAGGTCTTTCGTGGCTTTCCTCTGCAAGGCCGCTATGACAGGGCGGTTAGGAAAGGAGGGAGTTCTGACGGGCGCCGCGGACGAAGGTTGGGGGTAGGAGGATAGCCTCATTGAGTAAGGGCGTCCCAGTTACCCGGGAGGCCTTTGGACAGTCGCTACCCGTCGGGACGAACTTGTGGCGGCCCAAACGATACGTGTAAGGATGTACCGCTGGGGTTTGTGTGGGTAGTCGAGTGTTCCGGAGTCCCACTTAATGGCTGACTCCAGCCCCGAGGGACAGCGGTATGCTTTAAGGATTACCCTAGCGAAACCCAAAAAAGGCGCGTTTCCATTAAAATAGTCATGTCAGTCAATCTTCGACTATTACATGGCACGTAACGGAACATCCAGGACGGTTAGACCACCTGTCAGATTTAAAGCTAATGAAAAAGATGGTACTATGGCAGACTGGATCGACAGCTTTACACGATCTCCCTAGCACGGTTATGTTCGGGTTCGGGTCAGAAGAAAAGTTAAAATTTAAGCTCCAGGAGTAAGTAGGGCTCGAGAAAAAGTTAAAATTAACTAAGTCGAATACTAGGTGGTAATTTGAAAAATTCGTGAAAATTTGGGGCGATATTTGCCAAAAAGTTCTTAAATATCACCAGGAAGAGATGTCGATTCGGGTGTTTGAAAGTCAGATGTTAAAAATGATGGACCTCTTTAACATCTGGTAGAGTCAGACGCTTTTCGCACTATTAGCTAGGTTGTCTCTGTGGTGACAGATTTAGAATACATAGTGTCACCACCCCATTCCATCCTGAGGGTGTCGTAAGAGTCGACAAAAGTTAATAACCTAGCCGCAAGAGAAGGTAAACTTGAAAGGAAACCCTGTGCCAACCCATCTGGCCAGCGTGGGTGAGGCCCGGCTCAGCAGTGGGTCACTTATGGGATGATTAGTAGTATCTAGGTTAGCACGTATTCATCCTCAATAATAACGTACAAACACAATCCAATTTCCAACAATATTGCTTTGAAACCTCACAATATCTATTGATAACAAAAATATTCCTATTGCTTTCTAAATTTCATAGACCATTACAAAGTATTCTCGCAAGCATTATATGGTTACATCGATATCTTAACCTACAAACTGGAAGCCGCGGCTAAATATTTAACAGTTACCTGTCTGTCTGTCTGTCCGTGTAGTGACGAATTTAGAAAAGACAATGTCACCATTCTATTCCCTATTCCATCCTTAGGCTGTCGTAAAAAACGCCTAAGGAATTAAGAAACCCGATAGCCTAGCCGCAAGACAAGACTTGATACAAAACCCTGTGCCAACCCGTTTGGCCAGCGTGGCACAGTAGGCTAATTAGACCCCATGTATCTGGAGGAGGCATGACTCAACAATGGGTCATCTATGGGCTCAGTAGTAGTAGTAGTATCTATTCAGTCTCTTTTCCGGTTTCTTTTTTTTAGTCAACATCACTACACATTGTGCACAGATTTCTGTGGGTCTGTGTAGGTGTGTGAAAAAATGCTGTATACTGTCAAGGTACTTAATTGTTTTCGTACGAAATCATCATGGATACCTGTCAGTGGAGGACTGGCCGGGGTATGCGGGACTCCAGACGCGGAAAGATGGAATTAGCACCCCGACCTACCCCCTAAAACCAGCGGCGTTCCAAGACTTGAGGGTCCCCATAGGGGGAAATTGGGGAGCGCAGCACGTACTGTCATTGTACTTAGGAAATCATTTCACCCCATAAATAGCCCACTACTGGGACGGGCCTCCTCCAAATTGATGGAGGAATTTACCTACTGCGCCCCGCTGGTAAGACGGGTTGGCACAGGGTATGTATCAAGCTTGGTTCTGCATCAGATCCCACAATGCCGCAACAGGACGCGAGTTGGAGCACCCCGGGGAGTTTTAGTGGGTAGGCCCCCACTATGGGGGAGAGTCCCACACTCCCCTCGCTGGCCATCCCCGTGGCCGGCGAGGAAGTCCGTAAAGGACTTTAACCCGGGCGAAAAAAAAAAAAAAAAAAAGGGTATGTATCAAGTTTTCCTTTAATTAATATCCTTGGATAAATATCCTTGGAATCAAATTATATTTATTCCAAACATTTTCAAAACCAAACCATTTTCCAAACAATCATATCGAAACTCTTTTGATTGATATCTATATAGGTACTCGTACTTCTTCTACTTCTCACCCCCATAAATTACCTACTGCTTAGTCGGGCCTCATCCAACTACATAGAGGGTAATTAGCCTACTGTGCCACGCTGGCCAGCCCAGTTGGCACAGGGTTAAGTATCAAGTTTTCATTCTCCTGCGGCTAGGTATTTAGCCTTGTCATTTCCTATTGTCGACTCTTTAGAATGCAATGGGATGGTGACACAATGTAAATCCGTCACCACACGGATATAGGTACATTGACATCTCATGCCCGCAACTCCGCCACGTCCTACCCCCTAGAGGATCCGAGCGTAATATTAAATCATGCAGTTGGATGCTGTCAAAACTTTTCTTATTAATTATACAAGATTGCGATCGGACTCGATCGATGAAGCTCAGCTCACGATAAAATACGTTCGATGCTATTTCTGGAAGATGTGACTCGTATTTCAAAGAAATGCGAGACAGTAGCTAATAAGTAATTAAATCTTTGCTTTATTTACGTTACAAACAAAAAAAGGCCTACTGCTGAGGGAAATTAGCCAACTGTGCCTCGTTGGCCAGGCTGTCCTTTAGGGTCAGCGCCGACCAACGGAGTGGCGGCGAAGAGACTAATTCAGTAACAATTTAAATTCAACCTAAAACGCCTTAGCATACAACTGTATTGGGTACAACGAAATACAATGGCGGCGAGCGTATTCTAAATACAGATGTATTCCGAAGCGTTTTAGGTTGAATTTAAATTGTTACTGAATTAGTCTCTTCGCCGCCACTCCGTTGGTCGGCGCTGACCCTAAAGGACAGCCTGGCCAACGAGGCACAGTTGGCTAATTTCCCTCAGCAGTAGGCCTTTTTTTGTTTGTAACGTAAATAAAGCAAAGATTTAATTACTTATTAGCTACTGTCTCGCATTTCTTTGAAATACGAGTCACATCTTCCAGAAATAGCATCGAACGTATTTTATCGTGAGCTGAGCTTCATCGATCGAGTCCGATCGCAATCTTGTATAATTAATAAGAAAAGTTTTGACAGCATCCAACTGCATGATTTAATATTACGCTCGGATCCTCTAGGGGGTAGGACGTGGCGGAGTTGCGGGCATGAGATGTCAATGTACCTATATCCGTGTGGTGACGGATTTACATTGTGTCACCATCCCATTGCATTCTAAAGAGTCGACAATAGGAAATGACAAGGCTAAATACCTAGCCGCAGGAGAATGAAAACTTGATACTTAACCCTGTGCCAACTGGGCTGGCCAGCGTGGCACAGTAGGCTAATTACCCTCTATGTAGTTGGATGAGGCCCGACTAAGCAGTAGGTAATTTATGGGGGTGAGAAGTAGAAGAAGTACGAGTACCTATATAGATATCAATCAAAAGAGTTTCGATATGATTGTTTGGAAAATGGTTTGGTTTTGAAAATGTTTGGAATAAATATAATTTGATTCCAAGGATATTTATCCAAGGATATTAATTAAAGGAAAACTTGATACATACCCTTTTTTTTTTTTTTTTTTCGCCCGGGTTAAAGTCCTTTACGGACTTCCTCGCCGGCCACGGGGATGGCCAGCGAGGGGAGTGTGGGACTCTCCCCCATAGTGGGGGCCTACCCACTAAAACTCCCCGGGGTGCTCCAACTCGCGTCCTGTTGCGGCATTGTGGGATCTGATGCAGAACCAAGCTTGATACATACCCTGTGCCAACCCGTCTTACCAGCGGGGCGCAGTAGGTAAATTCCTCCATCAATTTGGAGGAGGCCCGTCCCAGTAGTGGGCTATTTATGGGGTGAAATGATTTCCTAAGTACAATGACAGTACGTGCTGCGCTCCCCAATTTCCCCCTATGGGGACCCTCAAGTCTTGGAACGCCGCTGGTTTTAGGGGGTAGGTCGGGGTGCTAATTCCATCTTTCCGCGTCTGGAGTCCCGCATACCCCGGCCAGTCCTCCACTGACAGGTATCCATGATGATTTCGTACGAAAACAATTAAGTACCTTGACAGTATACAGCATTTTTTCACACACCTACACAGACCCACAGAAATCTGTGCACAATGTGTAGTGATGTTGACTAAAAAAAAGAAACCGGAAAAGAGACTGAATAGATACTACTACTACTACTGAGCCCATAGATGACCCATTGTTGAGTCATGCCTCCTCCAGATACATGGGGTCTAATTAGCCTACTGTGCCACGCTGGCCAAACGGGTTGGCACAGGGTTTTGTATCAAGTCTTGTCTTGCGGCTAGGCTATCGGGTTTCTTAATTCCTTAGGCGTTTTTTACGACAGCCTAAGGATGGAATAGGGAATAGAATGGTGACATTGTCTTTTCTAAATTCGTCACTACACGGACAGACAGACAGACAGGTAACTGTTAAATATTTAGCCGCGGCTTCCAGTTTGTAGGTTAAGATATCGATGTAACCATATAATGCTTGCGAGAATACTTTGTAATGGTCTATGAAATTTAGAAAGCAATAGGAATATTTTTGTTATCAATAGATATTGTGAGGTTTCAAAGCAATATTGTTGGAAATTGGATTGTGTTTGTACGTTATTATTGAGGATGAATACGTGCTAACCTAGATACTACTAATCATCCCATAAGTGACCCACTGCTGAGCCGGGCCTCACCCACGCTGGCCAGATGGGTTGGCACAGGGTTTCCTTTCAAGTTTACCTTCTCTTGCGGCTAGGTTATTAACTTTTGTCGACTCTTACGACACCCTCAGGATGGAATGGGGTGGTGACACTATGTATTCTAAATCTGTCACCACAGAGACAACCTAGCTAATAGTGCGAAAAGCGTCTGACTCTACCAGATGTTAAAGAGGTCCATCATTTTTAACATCTGACTTTCAAACACCCGAATCGACATCTCTTCCTGGTGATATTTAAGAACTTTTTGGCAAATATCGCCCCAAATTTTCACGAATTTTTCAAATTACCACCTAGTATTCGACTTAGTTAATTTTAACTTTTTCTCGAGCCCTACTTACTCCTGGAGCTTAAATTTTAACTTTTCTTCTGACCCGAACCCGAACATAACCGTGCTAGGGAGATCGTGTAAAGCTGTCGATCCAGTCTGCCATAGTACCATCTTTTTCATTAGCTTTAAATCTGACAGGTGGTCTAACCGTCCTGGATGTTCCGTTACGTGCCATGTAATAGTCGAAGATTGACTGACATGACTATTTTAATGGAAACGCGCCTTTTTTGGGTTTCGCTAGGGTAATCCTTAAAGCATACCGCTGTCCCTCGGGGCTGGAGTCAGCCATTAAGTGGGACTCCGGAACACTCGACTACCCACACAAACCCCAGCGGTACATCCTTACACGTATCGTTTGGGCCGCCACAAGTTCGTCCCGACGGGTAGCGACTGTCCAAAGGCCTCCCGGGTAACTGGGACGCCCTTACTCAATGAGGCTATCCTCCTACCCCCAACCTTCGTCCGCGGCGCCCGTCAGAACTCCCTCCTTTCCTAACCGCCCTGTCATAGCGGCCTTGCAGAGGAAAGCCACGAAAGACCTCGGTCTAGCGACTAGTCAGGTTGACCACCAACCCGAGGACACTGGTACGCCGCAGTGGTTCGCAGGGCAGCTCTGAGGACAGGGGAGTCCCCGACGCCCGAACCCGCTACGACACCGTGCACCGCTCTTCGTCTGGCCTCTCCCTGTGGGGCCGCCTGGCATGGGTGACACTGAGCCGGTATGGCCGCAATGTTCTTGAAGCTCACTTACCACGACAAGGCAGCAGCACAGTCGAGGACATGGACATGGAATACACGGGCTTTCAATCATCGATCGATTAACACAGAATCAGAAATACATTTGTGGTCTTATTTTAGCTAACCATAGCGCACTGTTCAATTCAATCCTCCGATCGCAGACGAAAAGTTAATGTGTAACGTTGAGGCGAGGCCACCTTCATGGCGTATTTTCGTCCGTGACACGTTCTACCTTAATTAGCTCGTTAATAGGATTCGCCTGCATTTTCCATTAGATCGAACGTCAGGAAGTCGGAAAATGTCCATTAAATTCACAAAGTTGCGTTAAATTTTCAGTCTAGCCTTTTACCGTCAAGAAGGATAGTTCAGAAACTATAGTAAATTACCAGCAATTTGAGCTATTTACTGGCAATCGGTTACTTCTGATCGAACATTTTGTACTGAATTATGAATCACTATAAAATTGGAGCACTTGATGTTTCAAAGAACGCTGTCTTTGTTTGATTTAGGGCTAGATTAAACTTAAAAAAAAATGGTTAATCATTAATAGTTATAAAAAATCATGTTAAAAATATAACTATTTGTGAATTTAGCTCAATTTTGGTACTAAGCTTACTATCATATCAAAATTATTATTTTTTTAGTCAAGGTTGTTCATCTGATCTTGATTGACACGCCAATATACATTTACCATGTACCATCGTTTCGGAAGGATGCCCTACAGAGAATAGAAAATTCTGTAGTTGCTTATTGTACGACCTACAAGTATTATGTTCCGGGTCTGGGTGTTTTCTATCTATAATATGTAGGTATTTACAAAAAAAAATGTATTTAAGTAGTTTATCATCCATATCGTTATCATAACACAAGCATTAAGTTGCTTAGCTTGGGACGAGATGGCGTTGTGTGAAATGTGCAAGAATATTTATTTATTTATTATTATTTAAAATCGCAATTTTTGTGTACAAATACTGATTAGACATATTTGTGAGAGTATAAGAACACATTTAAGAACATATAGAAATGTTTTAAGACTCGCTAGTTACTCTGAGACATACCAAAGAGAGAGATTACTATAATTGTTGGAGACTTTAACGCTTAAGTAGGCAATACTGAAGACGATGACCACCCGAGTCGTATGGTTGGCAAGTATGGAGTTGGCGAGCGTAATGAACACTACAATTATGCATCGCGGAAAGTTTTACACTCACTTGTTTTCAACACCATATTCGATGACTGTACACATGGATTTCTCTGAGTGGCAGGCATAGGAATCAAATAGACTTTATTTTAATAAGAACGGGATGGAGAACATCGGTGAAAAATGGACGGAGTCTATCACTTTCCGGAAGCTGACTGCGGCAGTGATCATCACTTTCTCATCTTTCTCTTCAACAACTTGCACCCGAAAACTGTAAGGATTCATTTAATGACAGTAGTTATTTTAGTATTTGTATTTTATCGCTTTGCATTAGACGTGGAAAGTAGAGTATTCTCCTCGAGTATAAATAAAGATGTCTTATTCTTGGGCGAGTTTTCGCTGTGTACTCAGAATTCTAGAATTAAACTTAATGTCGCGATTCAATTTCACGCCCGTAATAAAAGATTAACGACTGAATGTGTAAATGACTTGTACATTGTCTGTATTGGTAAACATGCGCTGGCAAATTCTACTGCATCTGTGAAACAAAGGCCTGAATGCCAGTAAACAAGAAGGTCGTATAATGCTTCCAGTAGGCTCTCGAAATCAGACGCAACTTCAGAAAACTCAATTTCCTGGGGGAAGGTATCATTGCTGGGGTTCATTCAGTTTACAGTGATTCAATAAGGTGCGGCGCGCATATGCGGATTGTATGACAATTCGGTGTGAACGTGTTGAAATATCACCTTCATGGATTCAACACAGCACAGGCTGTTTGTAATTATATTGTTTGAATATTTGTCAAGTTTATTCTATTGTCTTGTGTACTCCATTATCTTGTTATGTCGTGTTGTTTTACCATTTTATTATATTTTATTTATTATACGTACTACCAAGCTTCCACCGTGTTTTGCATACTCTGCCATGACCCCCTAACAAGGGAGGGGAAGATATTTCCCTATAGAGAGCTTATAGGATCGCTCATGTACTTAAGCGTGGCAACAAGGCCAGACATAGCAAACGCTACGGCTAAACTGGCACAGTTTGCCGAGAATCCTAACGAAACGCATTGGAGAGCCGCTAAGAGGATTCTACGCTATTTAAAAGGTACTATAAGTTATAGTTTGGTATATAAACAAACTGGGTTATGCATTCATGGCTATGCGGATGCGGACTGGGGAAGTTGTACACATGATCGTCGATCATTTACGGGATATGTATTCGTTTTAGGGGGTGCGGGTATCTCGTGGGCTTCACAAAAGCAACGCATCGTAGCAACATCGACTTGTGAGGCTGAGTTCGTGAGTTTGGCTGAGGCCATGAAAGAGGCTATGTACCTAAATAGTCTGTTGAACGAATTAGGTCTACAGAATTTTTCTAAGGTAAGAATGCATGCTGATAACTTAAGTGCCATTTGCCTAGCCGAAGATAACGGTGTTTATCATGCGAAGAGCAAGCACATTGATATACGTCACTTCTTCGTTAGAGATGTGCTGCGAGAAAATAAAGCGATAACTTTGGAACATTTGGCAACTGATAAGATGTTGGCAGATATTCTCACCAAGCCTTTGCCCCGCGTGAGACACGAATCTTTGTCGAATGAATTAGGTTTGTGTGTGCGGACTTAATTAGTTTTTAAGGCGTTGAGTCCATGAGTTGAAGGGGGTGTGTTGAAATATCACCTTCATGGATTCAACACAGCACAGGCTGTTTGTAATTATATTGTTTGAATATTTGTCAAGTTTATTCTATTGTCTTGTGTACTCCATTATCTTGTTATGTCGTGTTGTTTTACCTTTTTATATATTTTATTTATTATACTTACTACGAAGCTTCCACCGTGTTTTGCATACTCTGCCATGACCCCCTAACAGAACGGCAATGGTAGAATGTGCGTCCTTTTGAAAATAATATCGTACAGTACTTTTAATCACCATTATTATCTCAAAGCAAGACCCCCTGCAAAGTTACGCCTTTAAGTACTTTGAGGTATTTGCGTAGGCTTTCATATCAAGTGTTTGATTTCGTACAGCTTTGTCGGTTTCGTTCGCTCTTCCGACATTGGGGTGAAATGGGGCGGAGACTAAGAATTCTAGATCGGTCACGTTGCGGATTACTTTGCAGATGTTCCGTAAACATCATTCAAATTCTGTGATGATATCAAAACCCTAATTGGTTCTAATACATATAGGAGACAAAACGTGTGGGATTACGGGAAAACGGGATTAAGAGCGGGAAGAGAGTATAAAAAAAATGCGAAGGAAATATTAACTCTGGCAAAGAGGAATTGGTAACTTGAGCTTCTTTTTCGAAAATGACATTTATAGACCATATTTTATTGACGTCAACATTAAAATTTTAATGATGTTGGCAGCCATTAAACTTATACCCCAGAACAACTTTACTCCAAGACTTACGCAAAGACTAGACAACTCTGGTATTAACAAAATTGGAGTAAGGACGAAGTTAACTAATCAAAATTTACTCTCGAAGCAAAAGTTACTCCGCAGAGCCCCATGGTTTAAAGATTGAGTAACACGCAAGAGGCAAATCATTTAGCCGCAAGACAAGGAAAACTTGATACAATATAATAATTATGCATTATTGAAATTGTAAATTATACTTTATCTAAAATTATAAATATTGCCACGTGCTTACCTTTTCTTCTTCAACCCAGTTATGTAGGAACAAATGCGTTTCATTTTAGGCTCATTTTCAATTAATAGATAATATTCTGCTAATAAAAATAGCACATTAGACTAAAACAACTTTTTAAAACAAAAAAGAAAATCAAACTATTCAAAATTTTGATTAGTTAACTCCGTCCTTACCGTCCTACTTTATTAATATCAGAGTTGCCTAATCTTTGCGTAAGTCTTGGAGTAGATAGTTGTGATTGTCAAATAAAAGTGACAAATTTCAAAATTTACTTCTCTTACGTCAGTGCCTTTTTATTCAATCAGGTCATTTTGTTCATTCTTTTTACTTTTAAAATTAGTGGGTTGCCATATCATACACCTTATTCTTAGTGCAAAAATTGTATTGTTACTCCGAACCTACTTCGTATTTATTAATACCGTTATTAACACGTAGCTACTCCGTGACTAATCTAGAATTAACTACAACCGGTGTAAATTTGGAGTAAGAGAAGAATAATCATTTTTTATTAATTAGACAGATACGGTCTTACTTAGGAACGGCTCTCAAATATTACGAAGCAGTTGAGTATTAGAAAAAAATCTTAATCTGAATATGAACTGTACTCAAAACAATTTACTCAAGAATATTAGGTTAGATAACAGTGAGATCGAATCATAAAAAAACTCACAATAAGACCTTTTTATAGTGGGGGAAACCCCGCTAGGGCCCCAGCTGGGGGACGGGGCTGGGGTATGTGGGAGTCCCGGTCGCGATGAGACATTAGGCATAACCTGTATCGCGGGGGCTGTAAACAAATATGAAATTCACGAACACACACTCACACAAAGACACTTACCCTCTACTATGTGTGGTCGGGGAATCAAACCGGAGCCCCGTGATCCAAAGGCACAACCAATCCCTAGACCGACAAGATATTCAACACACGTCTGATTACAATTAAATAATTCTTCTAATTCTTTATTGTTAAATATCTCACAATTTGCGGCCGACCTTGCATTAGTATTTGTTTCAAATTTTGCAGAATAGGTGTAACTGCTTCAATAAAAACCGTTTCATGTCTGGGACAGAATGATTTTATGCCACGAATATAAATGAATTTTCTTTGCGTATTGAAGTGCGAGCCGATTCTTAGTCAGAAAACGGAATTGAATAAATAATTTTATGCCATATTTTTTTCAGGGGACAATGTTTTTGCATGATTTTATGTTCTTGAGGCACCTTTTTTATTGCCAAATATAATTCTCAAGGTTACACATTTGGCGCTACATTTTGGTTTATGTAATCCTGAGATTGCCTAATGAAAATTTTATAATGGTAGTGAAATATTAAAATGGTTGTTATCATTGTGAATGATTTCAGCAGAAGTCTGTTTGTCTATCTTATTGCTTATCTTTACTAATATTATGGAGAGGGAATATTTGTATGTGTGCATGTTTGTAACCCATTCCATTCTGAGGGACTCGTAAGGGCAGACAAATGAAGTGACATGCCTGATACCAACCCTGTGCCAACCCATCTGGCTAGCACAGCGGGGCAATTTAAGCATTATTCTGCCACGACACACTGCTAGGTGGTCGAGTGGTTCGCCCTACGTGGGGCGCGCTGAAAAGTGCTCCAAGGCTCTTCAGGGCGAAACAGTCTTTCTCCATTGGGGAGCCCATGTCCCGGTTTCGGGCAGTTGGTTTTGGCGGGTAAGTGGTCTTAGACAAATTCTATACCAATCGAAATTAAGAAGCCGACTTGAATATGCAAATGTGACAAAATGACCGGTGCAATAGGCTAGTATTGATTTACCTGTACCTGGCTAACCGAGAGTTGTGACCGGAAAAGAATAGGCAACCTAACATTTGCATATTCTATGATCTTCATACTTTCGATTGGTATAGAATTTGTCTAAGAAACAAACCGCTGCTGTAATGTTAAAAACATTATTTTTATTTTCATCAGGCAACCAATATTTTTATAATTTTTAACATTATGTATTTGTATTCAAAGTTTAAATGGTTTAGAAATGCTAAAAACTGAATTTTAATTTAGATTTTTGCAGGAAGCTATAATATTGGTGCCATTACAATATTAATAACAAATTGACAATTATTACTAGGCTGAACAATTGTATTCCACGTGCTATTCGAGTTGCTAATCAATTTAATAACAGGAAATGTTTGAAGTTTAATTACATACAAAATAGGGCTGTCCTAAAAAATATTTTAGAATTAAAAATATCATTTCCGGTATCGGTAATGTTAGAAACTTGTACAGTAAGAAACCTTCAATCTTAAAATTGGGATCTATTCGATAGCACGTAACTAGTACTACTCAGCCCATATATTACCCACTATTGAGTCGGGCCTCCTCCAGTTACATAGAGGATAATTTATCCTACTGTGCCACGCTGTCCAGATGGGCTGGCACAGGGTTTTGTAGAAAGTTTTCCGTCTTCTGCCTAGTACTGAGATAACCTAGCCGGTTATTGGCCTTGATATTTCCTTTTGTCGGCTCTTACAACACCCTTTGGCTGGAATGGGGTGGCGACACTATGTATTCTAAATATGTCACCATACGGACTTATTATTATTACTAATAAACATTATAAATGGAAACTCAAGGAACCTTCTACTACACTGGGCTGCAAAACTAAGTATCACACTTTTAAAATTGCAATAACTTTTTAAGTACACAAGATTTACTTTCGAAATAAAAAGGAATTGAAAAAATGTTTGTAGAGTTTGCTATAGTCACATAGAAAGTTGATAACATCTGATATAAAACGATTTTTATTTGAATCTCTAACTTCTATAGTTTAGAAAAAAAAATATTAAACATATATTAAAAGTGTAGTATTTAGTATTGCGGGTCAGTGTAGTTCAGGAAATATTTAAAACAAAATAGCACCACAGATCTGTTACTATCTATCGAAGTGTCCTTTATTAACGATGCTATTGCTAGCCTGTCAAAGTGTAATCTGATAAATTCGAAAGTTATTAGTAAGTTCTTGTATTGTAAGCGTGTGGCGTGGCACACGTTCCGAATTTACACTATAGTAATAGTAGGTTATGGAAATGTCATAATCGACAATAAAACGCGTGGTGATTGTCGTTTTTGTCGGGCCCAGGTAAAACCATTATTTTACCATAATTAATTATAATAGAAATTAAGGTGGAAGCTCCAGGGTAGCCCGCGAAATTCAAATTTTCTTACGTGTTTTGCCATTTGCAGGTCAGTGCTAGGTTGTATGTTGATTAAAATGTTATTCGCGGCTGTAAGACGTATGTAGTTACCATATAATTATAATGACTTCGACGTTGAAAAAGTTTTTCTTGCACCTTTATGAGCTTGGAGGGTTGTATTGATGATTTTGATGATTATAACTCTGTAACTACATACGTCTTACAGCCGCGAATCAAATGTTCATCATCCTTAAGTACAAACATTTTATTTATGACGAGGACGGCTTTAGATTACTTAGTGTCAGCCCATCTCATCGTGAGGTTGTGGTAAGAGACGATAAAATTAAATGTCATGACCGAAACCCTAGCCACAAGAGAAAGAATTTGACACGACACCCAGACAGATTGGCCCGTGAGGCACGGTGGTAGGAGGCGGCCCGACTCAGCAGTGGGTTGTTTATGGGCCGAGAAGTAGTACCTAATTTAGTCTATATTCAAAATTCTGTAATCTAAAGTTGGTAGCCCTAATATGACAGGCCATACGTTTATTCCCACAGACATCGACGATGTGTAGAAAGGTACTAAGTAAATATAATAACAATCTTTAAACACAGAAAGGCGTATTAGGCGACTCCGTGAGGCTTTCAAAGGAAATACACGTGTTATTATCTACACAATTTTTATGTATTTTCCTCTTTGGTAGTTATTATTGTTATTTTATAATATAGTTTTATTTTACCTGCGTGATGTGGTTTACTGTGTCTATGATTTTAAGGCAATTATTTCCTGCATGTGGACATCTCTGTAGTGTAGAGGACGTTTTTTAGGTTCTATAATCTAGTATATTTACGCTAGATTTAAAATAAAATTGCGCTGAAGAAATAACATTAAAGATTAATAGATTTTTTTTATGTTCATCGATACATCTAGGACTTATAGTATCGGTTTTACATAATTCTGAATTCTATCACAGTCTTACTTTTTAAGAAATAATATATTAATTTGGAAGATTTTTTAAACAAAGACTGTCTTTGAAGCTTTACAATTTTTCTTTGACGGCTTTTCTGTGCTGTGATTGATTTAGAACACTTAATGCTACATCCTGAGGGCTGATTATAGGACATTTCCTTTGAACAACTACAAACCAACCATATGCCAACCCGTCTGGCCATGCTAATTTCCTTTCTGTAGTTAGAGGGCAGTGGGTTTTTTTATACCGACTGAGAAGCACCTACAATTAATAGGAATTTTATTTTATAGGTTCCCCGACACCCTCGGGATGGAATGGGATGGTGACACTATTTATCGCCCGATTCATTTCGAGTGTGGTAAAGTCACACGTGCGTGGATTCATATTGTATGGTTACCACAATAAAATTTATTAATATTCCAGTTCAGATATTTAATATCTGAACTGGAATATTATTAATTGAAAAATATGTGGTCATGTCAACATTTACTAGCATCATTAAAATTGCGCATCTTTGCGAATAATTTCATTCAATTACCAATTCTCTTTGACAGTACGCGATAATTAATATTTATTTCGATGCACTATTTCGATATTGCACTGAGCTCGATGAAAGCCTGCCATTACTAGTCTTTGATGATTAAATAATTTCCTTTTACCAACGAAGCGTACTGAGTGCTGAAGTGTACTGAATAAATTATTGCTTCAGTATATTTACTAATATGTATTTACTTGTTCGGGAAGTTATTTGCTTATGTATTTAATTAGGATCGTCTTTAATTTCATGTAACATAAATTAAAATGCCCAGTATATACATATGTATGTGGGTGTAACATAGTAGATATAAGCTGTACAATAATTATTATAATTTATTTTTTAATAGTTTTATTTTATAATTTAATAACTACTGCGTCACACTGTAAAACAATTTGTAAGTGTCATTGTGTCCTACACAAAATACATAAATGATTTGACTTTGACAAGGCCGAGAAACTAACCACAAGAAAAGGAAAGCTTATACCCTGTTCAAGATAGCGTGATCGATTTGACAGACGGGCTAGTAATGAGAAACAGAAAATATCTAGTAGGTAGTCTAGTAGTAGTAAAATAACGTTTTAAAAACGGTTCCAACGGAAGACCAGCGTTGGCTAATATGGCTAACATTATGCTGAGTTGGGGCCGTTTTGTGACATATACACTTATGTACATGTAATTGCTAGATTGTAATTTTTCTTTCTTTCTTTTATACTGTTTGTATCTATATGTCATGAGTGTATTTGTTACAAATAAAACTTTTTTCTATTCTATTCTATTCTATTCTACCTGTAACAGTGACAAGTAGGCGTGGGTGTATTAGGGTTATTTTTGGACCTTCCGCCAAATTTAGTTCAGACCATGAAAGCAAACAAAAAAGAAAAGAAAATAATATTTGTAAAAGTGTTAAATTTCAATGCGCTAAAGCCAACGAATTTTATTTCGAAATGAAAATTATTTTTATTTGAATATTGACTTAAAAAGTGAAGAAAAAGTGATAAATAATTTCACACATAATACACCCATACCATCTCGTCACAGTTACAAGTATTTTAAACCGTTAATTTATGGATTACTAGATATTATCTGTTTCCCATCACTATTCGTCATTGCAAAGTGAAGGTATGATTCCGAACTACGCTGCACGCCGAAGTGCTACCGCGGCACTACTGGTCCCCATTACCGCGACGTAGTTCGGAATCATACCTTTATGTCGATCAGAAAAATTGACATCTGTCAAATCGATCACGCTATCTTTAACAGGGTATAATATGAATTCCTATTGCTAACCCGTCTGGCCGGCATGGCACATTAGTCTAATTGCCCTCCATGTAGTTCGAGGCCCGACTCAGCAAAATCTAAATAACCTTATTATGAAGTTGGCATTAGAGATCTTTTGAGAAATCTAACAAAATAAAATGATATAATTTTTATCGTATTCGTTCAAATAAATACCTTAATTTAATGGTCATAATTTAAACAACATTTGTCGCAACGTCTGCCCATATATATATATACTTTCTAGTATTTAACCAGATCTTGTGACGCTACAGTGTTATGTTGATCTCTTCCAAGGGTGTAACCTTAGGCAGACATAGCGAATAAAAAAAGAAAAGATTATTATGGGTAATTTTTACCTGAGTGTATTTTATCTGCTTCGCTTGTTAATACTTTAAGGAGATAGAGCATGGAACACAGAGCAACAGGACTTGAACACAAGGACCACGTTCACCATCTGTAGATAGATATTATCGATGACACTGACACTTCGATATTTTGAGCATCTAACGTTATTGATATTTACTGAAACCAAATATGTCAGATATTGGATCTTGTCATTACATTACTCACAACTGGAAACCGGTATGGTTCCCGCCTCTGGAAGTTCACTTCCAAGGACACTCATAAAGGGTTTTAGATGGCAGTGGACAGTACTAGGGGCCTTCGCACCGCATCACCCATTATCAACAAGTCTTTAGGGTTAGTCATATCTCTTAGATGACGGTGGACAGCACTAGAGGTCTTCGCACCGCATCACTCATTGTCAACAAAGTCTTTAAGGTATATCATATCTCTTAGATGACGGTGGACAGCACTAGAGGTCTTCGCACCGCATCACTCATTGTCAAGAAAGTCTTTAAGGTATATCATATCTCTTAGATGACGGTGGACAGCACTAGGGGTCTTCGCACCGCATCACTCATCGTCGACAAAGTCTTTAAGGTATATCATATCTCTTAGATGACGGTGGACAGCACTAGGGGTCTTCGCACCGCATCACTCATCGTCGACAAAGTCTTTAAGGTATATCATATCTCTTAGATGACGGTGGACAGCACTAGGGGTCTTCGCACCGCATCACTCATCGTCGACAAAGTCTTTAAGGTATATCATATCTCTTAGATGACGGTGGACAGCACTAGGGGTCTTCGCACCGCATCACTCATCGTCGACAAAGTCTTTAAGGTTTGTCATATCTCTTAGATGACGGTGGACAGCACTAGGGGTCTTCGCACCGCATCACTCATTGTCAACAAAGTCTTTAAGGTTTGTCATATCTCTTAGATGACGGTGGACAGCACTAGGGGTCTTCGCACCGCATCACTCATTGTCAACAAAGTCTTTATTATGGTATATCATATTATTTCTATACTCTCAAGAACATTGGGTTCAGTGAACATCATAGATCATTACTTAGAAATATTAATTAATATTAACTCATTAGATACTCAGCTTTCAATCCGGAGATGCCGACTCCAACTCCGGTACCAACATAATTTGATAAACACAACTTCTGACTAAAATTCTAGCTAAACTAAAACAAGAAAAATACACGTTCTTACCGTGTCCTACCGATATGACAGGTTTGCACGTAGTTCCCGCGATGTACCATCGATGTTGCCATTGCATAAAGTTATTGTTGTAATTTTGTTAAGTCTAATTATTGTTGTATTTATATTCGCGGATTGTATCTTCTTAAAGTCCGCGACACTCCCGGCCGGGAAATTAAACTAATGTCATAAGATTTTGCGTCCACTCTCTGATCTTCTGCAGAGCTCTCGTGGCTGCGCCCCTTCTTTCTTTTGGTACCTCTTCGTCCCTCTTCTTAGACTCATTATTCTTATCTTTATCTTCATTTATCTTATCGTCATCTATTTTGTCGTCATCTATTTTATCATCATCTATCCTCCCGTTAACCTCTAGTGATTCTTCACTATGCACTGATGTATTTCTGACGCACTTAGCTTCGTGTCTTGGATTATTTATAGTTTTGCTATTTTTTCCTATCTCTATAGGTTTCATAGCGACGTCTATAGACTGAATGTCCAGTGAGTCGACTCCTTCGTTCCCACTCATAGATTCGTTATATTCACTCTCACCGTCTTCTATTTCAAGAGGATATAAATGTGCCAAGGATCTTATGAATTCTTTGTTGCCTATTTTTATTTTAGCTACTCTGCATAATCCATCTATTCCCTTTTGAAGTGAGACTATCGTACCTACTTTCCAGGTTTCTCTATTTTTAGAATCGCCTCGCAACTGGACGATCTGGCCCACTGCTGGTGCAATTTTCGCAGTTACTCTTGGTTCTTTGTGTGAATGCCAATATCTCTCACGAAGACTTGGTAAATATCTGTTTAGAAACATTTCTTTGAATTCTTGTAAAATGATTAATCCTTTCTTCCAACCTTCAATAAGATCGGCTTTTGTTACGGTACCTTCGTTGACAAAGTTTTCAGGCGAGCTTTCTACCGTTATACACTTTCCCATTGTAAGAAAATCTGCTGGTTTTAGAACGTGTTCTAGCTCTGAGTCTACGCTAGTGAGGGGTCTCGTGTTTACAGCTGCTTCAATCTCTTTTACAACTGTAGTTAACTGACTGTGTGTCAGCATGTGTTTTCTCAATGTTTTTTTCATACAATTTTTAACTATACCGATTAGTCTCTCGTAAAAGCCCCCGAACCACGGCGCAAGTTGGGGTATGAATTTCCACTGTATTTCTTTGTTGATACAGTATTGTTTTGACAATATTTCAGACATAAGTTTGAAATGCGTTGCATTGTCTGATGTCATGAGTATTGGAATACCTCTGGTAGCTATCATTCTCCTCAATGATAGTAGGCCTTCTTCTGCCGTTAGATCTTGAACGACTTCTAGGTGTATAGCTCTTACTGCTAGACAGGTGTAAAGGCAAATCCATCTTTTTGTTCCTCCGTTTTCTTCTCTCACCAAAAGTGGTCCCATGTAGTCCATTCCTACGAAAGTAAATGGTGCACTATAGTTCACTCTTTCGGGTGGTAGCGCTGGTGTAGGTGGAAGCTTAAAGGGTCCTCCACCATGTTTTACGCAATTCGGACATTGTCTCAGAAGTTTCTGAACTTGACTTTTTCCTTGAGGGATCCAGTAGGATTGACGTATGATGCTTAAGGTGTGATTCACACCCACATGATAATTTTCATTGTGTGTTTTCACTATAATGTCATTGGTAAATTCACTCTCCTTTGGTATGAGAATAGGATAGCGTTTTTCAAAGGTCCAGTCTGCATTCATCAAACGACCTTTACAACGTAAGATGCCATCTACGTCTTTAAATAATCTCAAATTGCGGCTTAAGTTAGTCTCTTCATCATTGTATTCTTGTGGGAAATATTCGGCTTGTAACTTTTTAATCGTTTCAAGCTTGTTTAATAATCCACTCGTTTGGGTTTGCAAATTTCTTTCTCGTTCTCTCCAGTTGTCAATATTCTTTTCCGGTGTATCTTGACAGTCTTCATCAACATGTCTTTCGACTCGAGGTTCCCTCGGGAGACCCTCCCGGGACAACAGGTTTACAGACTTCACCTCGCTTGTAGGCCAGGTTTCGGACCCTTGTTTCAGAAACTCAGGCCCTACTAGCCATTTGACTCTGTCCTCTTTTGTGCTCACCGCTCTTGTAGCGACGTCTGCAGGATTAAGTTCGGATGGAACATATCTGATAGTTATTTCTTTGTTTCTCTTGATTTCTTCAATTCTTCGTGCAACGAACGGTGGTAACAATTTGTCTGAATTAACCCAGTCGATAACTATTTGACTGTCAGTCCACATTATTTGTCTTCTTACTTCTAGTTTTAGAGAATCGGTTACATATCTCATTAAACGGCTTCCTATCAGTACTCCCAGTAATTCCAGTCTAGGTATCTTTAGATGTTCCTGGTCTTTTATTGGGACTAGGCGAGACTTGCCGATTACAAATGATATTTCACCTTTGGATACTATATAAATTACTGCAGCATATGCTTGCGTAGACGAGTCTGTAAAGCAATGCAAGTCACAGTTTTCTCTAGGTAATCTGGTGTAACATCTTGGTAATGAGATTTCAGAGATCTCGCTAAGGTCGTTATTGAATTCTTTCCATTTTGATGCGAACCTTTCAGGTATGGGAGTGTCCCATTTTATCTTTTCTTTCCATAATTCTTGCAACAATAGTTTTCCTGGTAACAATGTAGGCGTGGCGAAACCACAAGGGTCATAGACTGAAGCTATCACTCTTAGAATGTCTCTCTTAGTGTTTACATTAGGTTTGTTATTATTAAAACGTAGTCGTAACGTATCTTCTTTTAAATGCCATTCTAAACCTAATAATTTTATGGTCTCATTTTTGCATGCGTTAGAAATTTCATGCATGAATTCTTTAGAGTTCGAGCTCCATTCTCTTAGATTCATAGATATATCGTGAAATTTATCTATAAAGCGTTTACAAAGAATCAGTGCTTCCTGCACTGTCTGCGCACCAGTCACTAGGTTGTCAACGTATATATCATTAGCCGCGTTCCTAATGACGGCATCCTTTGATTTCATAAGATGGTGTTTAATGGTGGCGTTAAGCAAAAATGGACTTGATATTACTCCAAATGGGACGCGAGTAAATCTCATACATAACAAGTTATCCTCTGTGACTGGTTTAGAAGTATCTTTAAGCCATAGGAACCTTGTGACGTCCCTGTCTTCCTTGTGTAATCCTATTTGAAGAAATGCCTTTTCTACGTCGGCTGATAAACCTATTTCAAACGATCTAAATCTGATTATCAGTTTGGTTAGGTCTTCGAGCATCATCGGCCCGCAATATAAACATTCGTTTAAGCTTTTATATCCATTAACTTTAGCCGAAGCATCGTATACAATCCTAGTTGGCTTTCCTGGCTGTTGAACACCGTGATGTGGTAAGTAGTGTATAGGTCTATCTTCATCTGTAGTTGCACTAAATTCGGAAACTATTTCAATTATTCCTTTCTGTCGCTGATCTTGCAGTGTTTCATCATATGACTTTATTGATTTGAAATCCATTCGTTTGATGAGGCTCTTGAGGCGGCCGAACGCCATTCCGAAGTTAGTGGTCAGATTAGGTGGAAATTCTTTCCAAGGCCAGTGCACGTAATACCTTCCTTCGATAAGATCGGTAGTCTCATTGAAGCTTCGAATAGCTTCTTCTTCTTTTGTTATCTTCGGTGAATCGGTTATACCGATGGACTCGAGATCCCACAGAGAGGACATGTTTACTTGATCCATTGGTAGGTCCGGTTTAGTCAACTTCACATCCAGCTCTGTTTGGAAATATGTAGTTACCGTTAAGGCCTCTTTAGTTTCCGGGTTCATTATTCCGGAAAATATCCAACCGAACTCGGAATCAACTAGATACAGGTTTTCTCTGATTTGAATCTTCTCAGTTTTCATAAAACTGTAGTAGTAATCGTTACCTATAAGAACATCAATTTGGTCAGATGAACCATCGTCAGCTAGTAATTCCTCTTGTTTCCAGTTACTAAGTTCACGTGGTGCAACTGGTATTCCTTTACATATCATTGGTATTACATTCGCATAAATTAATCGTTTTGACATGTCTCGTGTTTCTAAATTGAGTCTAACTACTGTACTTTTGAGTTCTCGGGGAGCTTCTGCTCCAAAGGTAAAAACAGATAAGTTTTCTTCTTCCTCAATTGGAAGATCTAATTTAAGTGCGAATTTCTGAGTGAAGTAGGACCTTTGTGATCCAGAATCCAGCAAGATTCGACATTTAAACTGGCGTGAAGTATCTCCTACCTTCGAGGCTATAGCGACTGCTGTTTGCAGCACAGTGTCTCTTTTAATGGTTATTGCTGACAGTGTAGCTGACCTGACTTGAGAAGGAAATTGATTGGGACACAATGCTCTGTTGTGTTTCCCCCGTTCTTTACAATGAACGCATGTATTCTTTAATTCGCAATTTCGGACGCTATGGCCAAAACGGAAGCATTGATAACAACGGTTTCTTATTCTAGTCTTCCTATCTGCAGAAGTTTTATATGTATCGCATTGGTCGTTGAAGTGGCTACCATTGCAGAATATACAGTTTAACTTCGCCCTCTTTCTTTGGGGTTCTCCTGACGACTTAAACCTCGACGACCTCGTTTCTTTATTGTTGCTCATATTCTTTGCTTCAATGCGATGCTTCCTGTTCTCTTGTGTAACATGCAGCGTTTCTACAGTGTAATTTTCACTTACTTTAGGGTTTCGTTCTTTCGTTATTCGTCTCGCGTCTTCACGAGCAGAAATGATGATTTCTAAGAGCTTTCTTAACTCGTGAATAGAGTTCTCAGTCGATTTTATCTTGAGTTCATAAATCAAGTCTTCAGGAAATTTCTCAAAAATTAAATGCCTCAAATGATTGTGGTTTATATCTTCACCAAGTGACTCTAGGACTCTTAAATGCCGTTCTACATCGTTTAATACTTTCCTGCACTCATTTGTTGTTTTATCAGCAGTTTTTATTTTTGACAACGCGGAGTAATGAGCGTCGACTAAATGGCAAGTCTTCCCATATCTTTCTTTCAACGTCCTCAACGCAATCTGGTAGTTGGCGTTAGTAGTGTCGAAACCGTCAATAACTTGCTTGGCTTCCCCTTTTACGGATGCTTTTAGGTATAGTAACTTATCGACCTCAGTGATGTTCCTGGTGTCGATGTTAGAACTGAACTGGTCCCAGAATTGATGCCAGTTCAATACGTCCCCGTCGAATTCAGGGAGGTTCAGCTTTGGCAGGCGACTAGAAATGCTGCTGGGTTGGGCGGCCCCCTGCTCGATGGTATTATTTCGTGTTGAAAACATTTTAATTTTTACGTTCAATTCGGCGAGGTTCTGTTCAGCTTCAAGTTGAACTTCGCTCATTCTTCCTATGTCATCAACGGATGGATTATTAACCATACGAAAGTAGTTGGTGAGGTCCTCGTTAAATCTCTTTAACGACAATTCAAGTTTAACTTTTATAATTTCTGCATCATATCTTGTATCATCGTTATGTACAGAGAGGCGGGAGGATAAGGTAGACTGATGATCGATTTGATTCGCTAATAATTGTAAACGGTGCAACAATAACTCTTCCATGTTCGTACAGGTCCTGTAACCGAAAATTGCATCACGCCCGTGTTGTTCACTAAGATGCACAACATAATCCCCTTTGTGTTTTATTAAAGCAAACAGTAACATGAGAATCCCTCTTTTCTCATGAACATAATCTAAGAGTGTATGAGTTTCCACAAGCCAAACCGTCTGGTTCAACTTATAAAAACTCACACACCTCTCAATGTCATTACCTCATTTGAAATAGTCTCTATTCAGATGTTTGTGAAATTCTATGAGATACTCTAGGTGTACCTATTTGTCACTATCATTTAGTTTGCTGAAGCAATGTAGCAAGTATTTATTAATAGGTACTCAATTTCATTTGATAATTGTTTTCCAGAAATGTAAGCAGATTCATAATTTTATACTTAACACTAGTTCATGAAGCGTTATTGTTCACAGTAGGTGCCCAAAGGGTTGAGTGATTTGAAAAAATTATGTTCAACCTTATGTAATGTGCTACAAGAATGATTGTAGTACTCTTATATAATTGAGTAGTTATATCCCTTTTAATGTTAAATCCACAGTTAAAAGACAAAACTGTATCATTATCATAATTATTACATTGGTGTGTATAGGTAATCATTTCCAATTATTTTCGGATACATATAAGCTTACAAGAGACTTAAATAACAGAGGTGTGTTAACAAATATAAAGACCTCATTCTGTTTATAGATTAATTAAAGTATTTAATTGTATAGATTCAATTTCATTTAAAGATCTGAAATATATTTGACATTTAAAATGTGTTTTAAAGGTAAGTAATGCAGTAAGAACTTAAAAAGTTCTTCATCATAATATTAAATTCATCTTAATTAATTTACTTAAATTGGTTCTAGAAATTGTCAGGATCCTGTTATAAAAGTTAATTTCCTCAGCGGGTAAACATATGTAATTTCAATAAATAAAGTTTATATTTGAAGAGGTAATCACCCCATACTAAATTAGTTGATTCATTAATATATCATTGTGACAAAATTATCACACATTCTAATTGATATGCTATTAATTACAATCCTTCAGTACGTAAAATTAAATGAGTCCAGAGATTACAATAGGAATGAACAAATAAGTAGTTAAATTATTGAGTGCAGTATTCAAGAAATATTAGTACTCACTACCTCCTTTGTTTTCAAGTAAGAAACATTTACTTCCACAAGATATAAATAGTTGATGTGTACTCTCTTGCTTACTGAACTATACATTAGTTGTATCAAGAGAATTCTGCTAAAATGAATTACTTGATATGAGCGTGTAAGTGAGTAGGTAGCTCTTATATTTTCTCTTTTAAACTGGTCTGTTTGCAATTTGTAAGCAGGCTTGAATTATTCCAAGAGCTTTAATTTCATCTACCAAATCTTAATGAAATCTATTCACCTCGTAGTTGTGTAGGTATCTGTAGTTTCGTTTACGCAGCGGCTCGTACTCGGAGCTGTACCTTCCGATAGGGACTAGGCCGTAAAATGCCCAGGTTTAAGCCCAAGTGGGTCGATGTGTTTTCTGTAAATCCCAGATTATCACATCAATCCTTAAGTTTTTTACGAAAGCAACATGGCAATTCTTATGGGCCGTGCGGTATTTATCAGAATACAATCAAATACGAGGAAATAAATTGCTTTATTCATAATTATTTTTTTTAAACATTCAGATTAGATTCTTATTTCCCTTTGGGTCAAGTTTAATCGTTCAAAACTATATTCTTAATGGCTTACCAATAGATTCCTTTAGATTAGAGATCTTAATTCTTCTTTCCAATACTTTCAAGTTTCACGGCGGATGGCAAGACAAACTTTTCCCGTCGGCAAATAGTTCCCTGTATCGCAACTTCACAAGTAAAACTTAGTGCGGAGTTAGTTCAAAAAGGTAATGACAATCGGATTTTTTTTTGTAATCGATTTCTGTGAATAGTGCAAATTCGATACACTTCCGTACATCCTTATGGACTAATACGTCAGTTGAAGTACTCATAATTCTATAACATACAAGATAAATTTCATACCTGAATATTATTTCTTTTCGTTCAGTCAGTTCAGGATATTATTTAATTCCTTAATGATATTTCATCCAGATAATTTCTTAAGTTAAATTCCATTCAGGAATTGGGTCGTTAATCATTTGACAATTAAGCTTACGAAATAGATGAGCTTCCGGCTGGACCGAAACAATCTTCAACTTTTAAACCTATTCTACACGGTTGGGTCCAACCACCAACAGAGGTCACCTTGGTTGTTCCAACCAAAGTTGGTTTTCAATCTACACGATGTGTAGTTGAGACAACTCGTCAGCAGTGTTGCCAACTTAGTGGTATTTTCCACTAAAACTCGTGGTTTCGACTCCCCTTTTAGTGGCGAAATATTGCTTTTAGGGGCTGGTGGATTTTTCTAGCGGTTTAGTAGATTCAGTTTCAATTATAATGAATGATAATTATCTATGTTAAACTCACCCAAATCTAGAAATCTTCTCGCCATACTCCACACACACCTATCAGTCGTCATACCTACATTCACATTTCCATAATACGGTTCAAAAGATGCTTTTCGGACAGATTTAGAACTTGAAGATAAATTTTAGACATTTTCAGATTCTATGATAAAGTATAATAATAGTTGCTTTGTACTATGTTTAATATGTAACTTTACGACATGATGTGTCAACATTATTAGGGGTTCCAACCTAGGATAGATTCGTTTATTAGATATTAAGTTTAGTTATTAACTGTTACCTGTTTTGTTGTCCAATAAAATAAAATAAATAATAATTACTAAAAATTCGATCATTCGACTCCTAAGCCACTTAAATATATAATTTTACTTCATTTTATTTTCAGGAGTATTATAATATTAATTTACAATTATGCTTCTTAATAATGGTATACCTACGGGATTCCGTCCGCTGTTCTTTCTACGTTCATGATCAGTTGAATTATATTTATAACTAGCTTTTGTGCGCGGCTTCGCCCGCGTGGGCTTCAAACCCGTGCTTATCTCTGTGCATATTTTTTATGAACATAAAAGCGGTTATTGCGACTAAACTATGATAGTTAGATATGTGCTCTCGCGAACTTTTTTGTAGATCTTTATAAGACCTACAAACCCGTAGTACATCATTTTGTTCTATTGTCAATAGTTTTTGCAGCGCACGCATAAATAGATTTTCGATTTTACACCTTGGTTTACAAAATCGCAATTTTCATACGGATCCCTAATTCTTATGAAAATAAAATATAGCCTATAACCTTCCTCGATAAATGGACTATCTAACACTGAAAGATTTTTTGAAATCGGACCAGTAGTTCCTGGGATTAGCGCGTTCAAACAAACAAACAAACAAACTCTGCAGCTTTATATATTAGTACAGAAGATACAGATAAATCTGTTTATATGGCAACACTGGCCGCAACTACGCACGGTCGCAGGCCAACAAGCATCCACACGGTCGCTCTTCAACCCAATGTCCTCTATTGGTCCTTGGTAGTGAGGGATGCGCTCACGATCAAGGTGGTTGGAAGTCCACTCGGTTGGTCAACCAAATATTGACATCAACCAACTTCTACACGGTTGCTTTTTGCTCCAACTCAACCAAGGTGACCTCTGTTGGTGGTTGGACCCAACCGTGTAGAATAGGTTTTACTTAAATAATGCATGGATTAAATGCCGTGTTACAATGCAACATAAATGAATAAATTAATAATATAATTTTAAATTACGGGACTTACTTAGTTACAATATTTTTTATTGACCAAAAGTTGACAATAATTATTTGCATATTAAGATAACTAGCGCCATCTAGGGATTCATTTGGAAACTTCAGTTACAAACAAGTGATAATATTATTAACAAACTTTACAATTAATTAGTTATTGAAATAATTATAACAAAATAGGTTTATTATTCGTCGTGGTGTTGGTGGCCTCTGCTCAATTCCGTGCTCTGTTTCATTAGCGCATAATGCCACAAAATCTATATTCACAACTTTTAATAGCGCATCAAGTGCTCTTCCTCAGTGTTGGTTTTATGAGTTGTGTTGATTCACTTCTCCCTTCTTGATGTTACTGTCATGGCCTGTATTAGGCTTTCTTGGCACTCATAATATTCTTAAAACCAGTGCAATATCCCAGCATCTCCACCATGTCGCAACGTCTGCCCATATATATATATACTTTCTAGTATTTAACCAGATCTTGTGACGCTACAGTGTTATGTTGATCTCTTCCAAGGGTGTAACCTTAGGCAGACATAGCGAATAAAAAAAGAAAAGATTATTATGGGTAATTTTTACCTGAGTGTATTTTATCTGCTTCGCTTGTTAATACTTTAAGGAGATAGAGCATGGAACACAGAGCAACAGGACTTGAACACAAGGACCACGTTCACCATCTGTAGATAGATATTATCGATGACACTGACACTTCGATATTTTGAGCATCTAACGTTATTGATATTTACTGAAACCAAATATGTCAGATATTGGATCTTGTCATTACATTACTCACAACTGGAAACCGGTATGGTTCCCGCCTCTGGAAGCTCACTTCCAAGGACACTCATAAAGGGTTTTAGATGGCAGTGGACAGTACTAGGGGCCTTCGCACCGCATCACCCATTATCAACAAGTCTTTAGGGTTAGTCATATCTCTTAGATGACGGTGGACAGCACTAGAGGTCTTCGCACCGCATCACTCATTGTCAACAAAGTCTTTAAGGTATATCATATCTCTTAGATGACGGTGGACAGCACTAGAGGTCTTCGCACCGCATCACTCATTGTCAAGAAAGTCTTTAAGGTATATCATATCTCTTAGATGACGGTGGACAGCACTAGGGGTCTTCGCACCGCATCACTCATCGTCGACAAAGTCTTTAAGGTATATCATATCTCTTAGATGACGGTGGACAGCACTAGGGGTCTTCGCACCGCATCACTCATCGTCGACAAAGTCTTTAAGGTATATCATATCTCTTAGATGACGGTGGACAGCACTAGGGGTCTTCGCACCGCATCACTCATCGTCGACAAAGTCTTTAAGGTATATCATATCTCTTAGATGACGGTGGACAGCACTAGGGGTCTTCGCACCGCATCACTCATCGTCGACAAAGTCTTTAAGGTTTGTCATATCTCTTAGATGACGGTGGACAGCACTAGGGGTCTTCGCACCGCATCACTCATTGTCAACAAAGTCTTTAAGGTTTGTCATATCTCTTAGATGACGGTGGACAGCACTAGGGGTCTTCGCACCGCATCACTCATTGTCAACAAAGTCTTTATTATGGTATATCATATTATTTCTATACTCTCAAGAACATTGGGTTCAGTGAACATCATAGATCATTACTTAGAAATATTAATTAATATTAACTCATTAGATACTCAGCTTTCAATCCGGAGATGCCGACTCCAACTCCGGTACCAACATAATTTGATAAACACAACTTCTGACTAAAATTCTAGCTAAACTAAAACAAGAAAAATACACGTTCTTACCGTGTCCTACCGATATGACAGGTTTGCACGTAGTTCCCGCGATGTACCATCGATGTTGCCATTGCATAAAGTTATTGTTGTAATTTTGTTAAGTCTAATTATTGTTGTATTTATATTCGCGGATTGTATCTTCTTAAAGTCCGCGACAACATTCACATACTTAAAAATACCAATTAATCAAAAACAGAAAACCTTAAAAAATACTAAAATATATTATTTAAAGGAGTCCCTTTAGACAAGGTTCCAAAGATACTTGCAGTGTTCCCCCTTTGAATAGCTAGACCGATTCTTTGTCCGAGGTAGCTGCCAGCTCTTCGGTCTTAATAGGCCTTAATAGGCTTAAAGGCTTAATAGCACACCCCATGGACCAAGGGTCTCGACACGGAATGGGAAAAAATCATATCCGGAGCCCTGTATTTGCATGCTTTAGGTTTTTCAGCCGCTTCACAAGCCGCACCAGCTCTGTTGTTAGTTCCATGTAGATGGGATGGGGCAGCGTGTCTGAACAGGTTGGATCCCATACCATGTAATAATTACTATTAAAAGTTAAATCTACGCGTGTGCATGTCGTGGATGCAACTCTGCAGAGAAGAGCCGGAACTGTCTCTGTAGTTTCTCCTTTTAGATCGCCATTTTAGGTACAGGGCCGGGTAAGATAGATTTGTGAATGTGAATGGGGGTGTGACACTATGTATTCTAAATCCTTCATCGAAGAATGCATATTATGATCCCGCTACTACCCAATGGATCAAAGGAGTGGACATATATCCCACGGGCAGAAAATACCTATTAAACAAATAATAACTATTAAAAACCTTACCTATTCATTGTTTGGTTTATACCACAAAAGCCTCTTTGTAGTCAATTGTCAATCTTACTAATATTATAAACGTGAAAGTTTGTAAGTATGGATGGATGGATGGATGTTTGTTACTCTTTCACGTATAAACTACTGAATGGATTTTAATGGAACTTTACAATAATATAGCTCATACATCAGAATAACACATAGGCTACAAGTTATAAAGATATTATGTGAATTACAACAATATAAACAAGTCGAATTCAAAATTTCTAATTGTCAAATTTTCGACTATATTAAACTATAGACAACATTACGTTTCGCTGTCAGTTGCGTTTTGATAAAGTAGGTTTTATACGGACGGGATAAAAATCTCAGGTATCCTATGTACAACTTTCTTTTTGTTTTAAATATATATAATGCGGAACAAAGTTCGCCGGGTAAGCTAGTATGAAATAATCTTTAGATATTGAATCAATTGTTCAAAAACAGCTTAGGTACTAGTTTTCTCGCAATTCATATTTTAAGCCAAGGATTTACGATAATCTGTTTGATATTAAGATAAGAACCCGCCTAGACCTCGTTAGTCACGCCCATCGCTTATTTACGATTACGCTGTTAAATATAAAGTGTACTTTTTAATCCTTGGAAATCGGACCAAATATATTTACATAATATTGCCTCGCACTGGTTTCTTATAAATTACTGCGGACATTAAACACAGGGTCTTTTAAATTTAGCTACGCGTCCTGGAAGTTTTATGGTTTATAATCGTTAAACACGTTGGTGTATAGGATTTGATACACTCCATTTTTTTTGTTGTCGCTGGGGACCTGCTTTACGCATACCACCGCCCCCCGGGGGAGAGGTCGGTGATTATGTGGGACTCCCGGGACAGAACCCGTATACCCACTAAAACCCCAGCGGTATACCCTCACATGGCACGCTTGGGGCGCCAACGGTTCGCGTAAGCGCAGTCAACGTTGACGCCCCGAGTTTGATACACTCCCTGTGCCAACCCGTCTGGACTCTGGTCTGTTCACTTTGACTATAAAGAGGTCCAGAATATATTGTTCCGGAAAAACAGACTTCATCTGTGCCTAATGAACCTACTACTAATTTCCCACCGTGAATTTGGAGGAGGCCCGACTCAGTAGTGGGCTGAGATGATAATGGCTGTCATCGGTCTAATAAGCCCTTATATGACCCATCGCTAAGGCGGGATTCTTCCAAGTTCACGAAGGGAAATTACCGTTCTGTGCCACGCTGGCCAGACGGATTGGCACAGGTTTTGCATCAAGTTTTCCGTCTTTTGGGGCTGTGTTGTCTATCTCTTGAGCTCCTTCGTCTCTAACGACATCCTCAGGATGGAATGGGTTGGTGACATTGTGTATTGTAAATCCGTCACCGCGCAGACAGAAAAAAACTACTAACTTTAAATTATGTAGTTATAATGTATTTAAGGTTCTGATTTAAATGGATATTTAAAATAAAATCCCCTATAAATATGTAGGTTTTGTCCTATAAATATGTAATCATTGTAGTCATAAAGATACTGTGTGCGAGATTTCAGGCAAAAGTAAGCAATATTTTTTCTTAAAATTTTGGTCGCCAGTATATTGTGGTGATAAAATTGAAATAGAACCGAACAAATATAATAAAACTCAAATTACTGAACTTGTATGTTAATAACGACTGCTAGTTGGTTGGTTTTTGAAACGCGCGTATGTAGTAAAATTCTGCTTCAGACAAACGTCGATTGCTCCTTCACACTTCAAGAAAGAAACCAGTCTTAAACACAGAACTACTAATCGGCCCATAGATGGCCCACTGTTGACTCGGACCTCCTCCAGTTACATAGAGGGTAATTAGCCACAAGCCGAAGGAAAGCTTGATACGAAACCCTGAGCCAACCTGACTGGCCAGCGTGGCACAGTAGGCTTCTTTCCCTTCTCGGTCTTGGAGGAGGGGACCTCCTCAGCAATGGGTAATTTCCGGGCTGTGTATTAGTAGATACAAGCTCTTAAGTCCAAAGATTTAAATACTAACAGTTATAAAAACTAAAATTGCCTTCCAGCTAAGTTGGCACAATTGGAATATCGATATTTCCAGTAACATAGTAGTAAAATATTCTCTCTCTCTCAAAATATCAAATTAGTACTGCACGGTAGCCCGAAAAAACTGTTTTAAAATTAAAAGCTATATCGTTGGAAACAACAGTTAAATCCACTTAAAATTGTGCAAATTGAACGTTGGAGAGACACCGCTTTCAGAAAACACCCTTTTCACCTGCAGCTAGCAGTTAAATGCTTATTATAATTTTATTATCAAGTTAACTGTGTTTTCTTACAAACGTGTAGTAAAACTTTTAATATAAATCTCGTAGGCTTAATTTAATAAAAGATTTTGTTTTTAAATAAAAATGTAAACTAGTGGTCGCACAGTGGTCGAAATTCGACCTTAATTAATTTAAATTGTCTTAATATAATTATTATATAAATTACGTGTCGCGTTGTTTGTCGCCGATGGACTCCCAACTTGAAAGATTAGATTAGAAATAATTTTTATTATGGCGATTATCTATTCATATTAGTTCAAATTGTCCACGCAATTGTTTTTTTGTATAAAAGCTTAGCCGCGGCAATAACGAACACATACAATAATTATCAATCATGTATTTTTAACAAAGCATCATCTATTGAATAATTACTGCAGTATATGAAATCCAGTCAACAGATATCGCCATCCTTTGGAGCTAACACATGATTGTGACTGTCAAATAATCACTATCACTACATATTATAAAACAAAGTCACTGTCGTCTGTCCGTCCCTATGTATGCTTAAATCTTTAAAACTACGCAACGTATTTTTTTAATAGTTAGAGTGATTCAAGAGGAAGGTTTATATGTATAATACATGCATAATATTGTAGAGAAACACTGATAAATTTAGATGCTTTTCATTACACCCGTGCGAAGCTGGGGCGGGTCGCTAGTTTGCAATAAATTAATATTGAAAATAATATTATTAAATTAAAATTTAAGCTATCCCATCTTTCAAGTTGGATCAAACTACACACGGTGTATAAATTTCATTTTAATCGGTTACGAAGTTTGGGAGTCCATCGTGGTCAAACAACGTGACACGTAATTTATATTGATATATATATATATTAAGACAAGATATTTACAAACTAATTTTGCATGTAGGGTACATGTATGCATATTTGTTATCTAATTACTTCTTCTTCTTCATTGAATAATATGTCAGCCATCGTTGTGCACTGAATTTGCCAAACACAAGTTTGTTTAGCTTGGGGCCATTAAAACGTCGTTATTGAAGTAGATTGTTGTTACGTGAGAGATTATTTTCTAGCGATAGTGCTAAAGTATTAATAAATATAGATCCAGTGCGCGTTTTAGTACTTTAGATCATAATATGAGACGGCACAAAGCTTTTCACCCCTCTGACCTTGTCACACAATGTCACATTCCGGTGATACCTTCCCAACTTTAACGTTTGTCGTTATATATGGATGACCCCTTACAACGTTGAATAAATTTCCAGTTTGGGAAAAATATTTTAAAGCTACAATTTCGCATACCGGTCAAGTATTTTTGCTGAAATTCAATAACCTGGCAATCTCTAGTTTCAACAATATTCTGATGAAATCAGATTTTTCCTGGTTCTGTTTTTGAGGAATACAATTGTATTTTAATTGTTAACTGGATATAGCTTTATGTTTTAAACATATCAGTCTTATTAATAGACTATAATTAGCGTCAGAACTACTCCAAGGCGTAAGCAAAGATTAGACAACTTTGGTATTAATAAAATTGGAGTAAAGACGGAGTTAACTAATCAAAATTTACTCTAGGTGTAAAAATTACTCCGCGGAGCCCCATGGTTTAAAGCTTGAGTAAGCATAGATTAACACGCAAGAGGCAAATCATTTAACCGCAAGAAAAGGAAAACTTGATACAAGCCCTGTGCCAACCCGTCTTGCCAGCGTGGCACAGTAGGCTAATTTCCCTCCATGAATTTGGAGGAGGCCCAACTCAGTTGGTGGGTCAGTAATGGGCTGAAACAAAGAACAAAGCATAGATTTGTATTGTATTTCCAACTTCCATTGACATAATATCTAAACTAAACTTATCCTTTAGAACTGCGCGAAATAATTGCTAAAACAATAATTATGCATTATTAAAATTGTTAATTATACTTACTTTATCTAAAATTATGAATATTGCCACGTGCATAACTTTTGTTCTTCATCCCAGTTAATAGCTTATTTTCAATTAATCACTACATATTATAAAACAAAGTCGCTGTCGTCTTTCCGTCCCGATGTATGCTTAAATCTTCAAAACTACGCAACGGATTTTGAAGCGGTTTTTTTTATTAGATAGAGTGATTCAAGAGGAAGGTTTATATGTCAATATTGCACCCGTACGAAGCCGGGGAGGGTCGCTCGTAGATAATATTCTGCTAATAAAAATAGCACATTAGACTAAAACCACTTTTTTTAATCCAAAAAGAAAATCACACTAATCAAAATTTTGATTAGTTAAGACCGTACTTACTCCTACTTTATCAATACCAGAGTTGCCTAATCTTTGCGTAAGTCTGGAGTAGATAATTGTCATTGTCAAATAAAAGTGTCAAATTCTCTGTCAGTGCCTTTTATTCAATCAGGTCATTTTGTTCATTCTTTTTACTTTTAAAATCAGTGAGTTGCCATAACATACACCTTATCTTAGCCACGTGGGAGGGGGACACTCAAAATGAAATTACTTATGAGTGGCTAACAGGGAAATGGCAAACCCATGATGATGGAGAGAAATAATATTGAAATGATACAAAATGACTTGACATTGGCTAAACACAAACCGTGAGAGCCACAAGGAAGAAAAAAAACATACACCTTAATCGCAGTGTAAGAATTGTATTGTTACTCCGAACCTACATCGTATTTATTAATACCGTTATTAACACGTAGCTGCTCCGTGACTGATCTAGAACTAACTAATCCCGTTGTAACTTTCTTTGGAGTAAGAGAAGAACAAGCAATTTTTATGAATAAGATTGCATATGTTTTTCCAGTTTGGAAATAAAGTGACGTGAGTGATTACAACTTAAATTATGATTCTGAAAGCAGCAATTTGTAAATAGTTGCATCGCATTAATGATAGCAGCAACGACATGTATATTTGCAAAAATAGGAACTAATCAAATTAAAGTCGACGAGTAGTTTTTTTTGGAATCTCTACGTGATTTAGTTGGCTATATACGACTAATATCTACAACTAATAGGGTTGAGAAGATGTGAGTTTTATGGTATTTGTCATACGTATTTACACGAGCGCCATTTTATAACGAAATTAAATAGGTGCATGTTCTGGGAACTACATTTGAAATATGTCCGACTACAGAGGCTAATGAACAATAAGTATACTTAGTACTTAATTTGATACTTTACCGGGAGCTTAATAGTGATTGTTTTCCTATAGAAAATACAGTACTGCGCCCCAAGCGGCAACTTTGATGAACTAAACGGACGCCATACGAACAGTTTGTTATGCTCACGATAACTATAATCGGTTTCTATCATTATTATTTCTAAATAAGACCATGGGATTAGCACAGAATAAATAGTAAAAATCTGCTTTCAATATTGATAACTGGCAATTTATTTGTAAACTTTAGGAGGTCCTCAAAATGGCACAATGCGAACTCCTCAGGTGCCGTCACTGCAGCCCATGAGTCATGGGCCATGATTGCAGCTGTCATTGACCCTTGCTCATTGATTGGTAATGAGGCTACTGTGCCACTGGCCAGACGAATTGGCACAGTGTTTCGCATCAAGTTTTCCTTCTCGTGTGGCTAGGTTTTAGGCCTTGTCATTTCCTTTCATAGAGTCTTACGACGATCTCAGGATGGAATGGGGTGGTGACACTATGTATTCTAAAACCATCCCCACGATGTAAACTTTTAAATTATCTGACTACTGGGTTCACAATGCACACGGTGATTGCACAAAGACAACGCGAGTTTTTACTACCACAAGGTGACAGAATTGTTTTCTTAGTAAATTATAATAGTTCTGCCGTGATGAGTACCTGATGTTGAATAAAAAAATATTGTCCCCAATCTATTGTGAGTCAAAGTGACGATTCTATTGCGAGTAATTGGGTACGCCTTAATTTTGCGTACATAGTTAGGACAACAAAGACCGATACTAAACAATGGTTAACTAGGAACTTGGGACGATTCCACATTATTATAAGTTTGTCTATAGAATATTGTGAAATGGAAAGCGAGTCTTGTCTGTTGGGATTTGGTAAATGAATGTAGCCAACAATGCTAATAAAGATTCTATGAGATCTGCCATGTAGAATAGAACTTTTTTATAGGCCATTTTTGCTTAAATCAGCGCCTATCAATATGATTACCTACACATTTTTCGTCTATGAATGGGCATAACTTTTAATATTAACTCATATTAATAATAATATTAGCTTATAACATTAACTTAACTTACATATAATTTCATATATGTAATACCATTTTGTCCGTGTGGTGACGGATTTAGAATACATCGAGTCACCACCCCATTCCGTCCTGAGGGTGTCGTAAGAGTTGACAAAGGGAAAAGACAGGGCCGAAATCCTAGACGCAAGAGAAAGAAAACTAGACACGAGACCTTGTGCCAACCCGTCAGGCCAGCGTGGCACAGTGCGCTAATCTATACTAATACGAGTATATAAAGCTGCAGAGTTTGTTTGTTTGAACGCGCTAATCTCAGGAACTACTGGTCCGATTTCAAAAATTCTTTCAGTGTTAGATAGTCCATTTATCGATGAAGGTTATAGGCTATATTTTATTTTAAAAAAAATTAGGGATCCGTATGAAAATTGCGATTTTGTAACCCAAGGTGTAAAATCGAAAACCTATTTATGCGTGCGCTGCAAAAAGGATTGACAATAGAACAAAATGAAGTACTACTAGTTGTAGGTCTTATTAAAATCTACAAAAAAGGTTGCAAAAAAGTGCACATATCTAACTATCATAGTTTAGTCACAATAACCACTTTTATATTCATAAAAAAAAATGCATAGAGATAAGCACGGGTTCGAAGTCCACGCGAGCGAAGCCGCGCCCAAAAGCTAGTTTTATTATCCTTCTCATGTTGGGAGGAGGCCCGACTCAGCAGTGGATCATTTATGGGCTGAGTAGTAGTAGTAGTATAGACCATTTCGCGTTTCAACCCATGCACAACTCACTACTCAGTCGGGCCTACGCCAAATTCATCACAGGAAATTAGCCTACTGTGCCATGCTGGCAAGACGAGTTGGCACAGGATTTCTATTAAGGCTTCTTTCCCTTGCAGCTAAGTGGTCTGCCTCCTGCATTTGTTTAGTCGCCTCTTACTACACCCCAGGATGGTATGAAAGAAAGAAAGAAGAAAGAAGAAAGAAGAAAGAAGAAAGAAGAAAGAAGAAAGAAGAAAGAAGAAAGAAGAAAGAAGAAAGAAGAAAGAAGAAAGAAGAAAGAAGAAAGAAGAAAGAAGAAAGAAGAAAGAAGAAAGAAACGTGTTTATTTTGTTCTCACATCTGAGCGGTACAAAAGACATGTTACAAATAAGATAAACAAGAAAAAAAAGGAAAAATACAATATATATATGTAACAATAACAAATTTTTAATATCCTGTTTTGTGAGAACAAAAGAGGACCATAGCTCAGCATATGCCACATCATAACAATAAATGACGCAGCGCTGGTATTCTGCTAGGCCCTTGAGCGACTACACGGGCATCGGACAGCTAGGTATCCATACATACATACATACAATAAATATAAAAAGTATGAGTTGGTGACATATTGATTTATGTATAAACTGTATGTATTTACAAAAAAAAATGTATAATATGTAGTTTATCATCCATCTCGTTACCATAACACAAGCATTAAGTTGCTTAGCTTGGGACGAGATGGCGTTGTGTGAAATGTCCAAGGATATTTATATTTATTTATTTATTGTATTCTAAATTCATCACCACAGTGAAGAGTGAAGACCTATGTTACTCAGGGATAATGTAGCATTCTAATGGGAATTATTTATGACTGCCTCGTTGGTCTAGTGGTTAGATGTGCCGCCTTTGGATCAACGGGTCCCGGGTTCGATTCCGGGGTCGGGCAAGTGTCTTTGTCTAAACCAGAGGCACTGGCTCGGAGTCTGGGTGTCATTTCTATCTATAATATTTATTTATTTATTTATTTATTTATTTATATGCTTCATGTAACGATACATAGGCGGACTTAATGCCATTAGGCATTATCTACCAGCCAACCTTTGGGTGATGCAGAGAGGTAGTAGACGGTAGATGCACACAACTTAGCGAAAAGAACAAGAGAAAGAAAGATAGAAAGAATTCAGACAGTTTTAAATTTTTTTTTAATAACCTAAAATAGTACACACATATTTACATAACAATACTTATAATACACTAATACATACGTGTATAAATACTTATAAATATATATAACTATACTAATACATACATACATACATACAACATAACCTAGAAATTGAAAACGGCGGGGTCATTTTTGAGAAAACTCAACCGAGAGCCTCTGGAGGTACAGCTTACGCAGTTTGGTTTTGAAACTGAGACGGTTAGCAGCTAGACGTATTTCGGGCGGAATAGCATTCCATAAGAGAATGGATTGTACGAAAAATGTACGATGTACAAATTCCGACCTGTGGGATGGACAGTTGAGGAGACGGTTATGGGAAGATCTCAGATGTTTAGGATGGTTGGAACAGAGATAGCCAAAATGGGAGGACAAATATGAAGGAGAGTGGGGTGAGGAAAGAATTGAAAACAGCATTGTGAGCGCACGAATTTCTCGTCGCTGCCGTATTGGGAGCCATTTCAAAAGCAGACGATATTTGGACACATGATCGTATTTACGAAGGTTGAAGACGAATCGAATGCAATTGTTGAGAAGGCGGTCGAGCTTGTTCAGAAGATCAGCATTCAGGTCATAGTAACACATATCACCATAGTCGATGATAGGAAGAATCAGGCTCTGTACAAGCAGCAATTTGATGTTCGCGGGGAGGAAATTTTTCAGACGGTAAAGTGAGCGCAGTGATCCAATTACTTTTTTACTTACCGCAGCAACCTGAGTATGCCAGCTGAGGGTGTTATCCATTTGTAAGCCCAAGTTTTTAACACTGCTGGTAAACGGAATTAATACATCGTTATACATCACGGGTGGTAAGATGACGCTATCTAATTTGGAAATGTTTCGATGACTACCTAAGATAATGGCTTGGCATTTATCAGGGTTGACTGCTATTCCAAACTTGTCTGACCAGGCTTTGATAGCATTCAAATCCCGGTTTACTTGGACGATGGCATCCGTCACACTATCCACACCTGATTGAGTGTATAATTGCAAGTCATCGGCGTAAAGATGATACGCACATCGAAGGTTACTTACTAAGAAATTGATAAAAATCGAAAACAGTAGCGGAGATAATATACCACCTTGTGGGACACCAGAATCTAGTCTGCACCAAGATGACGAGGCATCCTCAGTGCATACCAACTGCTGACGCTCCCGAAGGTAAGAGGAGAACCAATCCAGCGCATCACGAGAGAAATTAAGATGAGAAAGGATAGCTAAAAGGATGTCGTGACTGACGGTATTAAAAGCATTACTAAAATCGACTAAAACCAGGACCGTAATATGTATGTATTTACAAAAAAAAAATATAAGTAGTTTATCATCCATCTCGTTACCATAACACAAGCATTAAGTTGCTTAACTGGGACGAGATGGCGTTGTGTGAAATGTCCAAGGATATTTATTTGAAACAGATCCAGTAGTTTTTGAGTTTATTAGGTACAGAAATATAAATCTCTCTACATCGTCTACTTCTCAGCCCATAAATGACCCACAGACGAGTCGGGCCTCCTCCAACTACATGGGGGGTAATTAGCCTACTGTGCCACGCTGACCAGACGGGTTGGCACAGGGTTTCATATCAAGTTTTCCTTCTCTTGCGGCTAGGTTATAGGCCTTGTCGGGTCTTACGGCAGCCTCAGGAAGAAATGGGGTGCCGACACTATGTATTCTAAATCCTTCACCACACGGAAAATAATCATTCATTTTTGTAATATTTGTATAGAATATAATATCAATTAAGGTTTCTGCTTGCAGTGCCTATAAAACAAGTTACGAGAATTGGCGGCACTAGAAAAATATAAAAGTTTTCAGTTATTTCAGTCTGCTCGATCTGTCTGGTACTCGAACAATTATACCAAATTGACGGGAGTTTAATTTGATAGCCAATGTTGTTAGCATCCGTCCATGTGGTGACAGATTTAGAATACATAGTGTCACCACCCCATTTCATCCTGAGGGTGTCGTAAGAGCTGACGAAACGAAATGACAGCCGATAACTTAGCCGCAAGAGACAGGAAACATACAACCCGTCTGGCCAGCGTGGCACAGTATGCCAATTACCTTCCAACTAACTGGAGGAGGCCCGACTCAACAGTGGGTCATGTGTGGGGTGAGTAGTAGTAATATTAGTTATTAGCAGTCACTTCATCATTCATCATCATTTCAGCCAAAAGACGTCCACTGCTGGACATAGGCCTCCCCCAAGGATCTCCACAAAGGCCGGTCCTGGGCCGCCCGCATCCACTGCTTTCCGGCGACCTTAACCAGGTCGTCGGTCCACCGTGTGGGAGGCCTACCAGCACTGCGCCTTCCGGAACGCGGTCTCCACTCGAGGACTTTTCTGCCCCATCGGGCGTCGGTCCTGCGAGCTATGTGCACTGCCCACTGCCACTTAAGTTTGGCAATCCGGTGGGCTATGTCGGTGACCCTGGTTTTCCTGCGTGTCTCCTCATTTCTGATTCGATCTCGCAGGGAAACTCCGAGCATAGCCCTCTCCATTGCCCTTTGGGTGACTTTGAGCCTTTAGATGGAGCCCATGGTGAGCGACCACGTCTCTGTTCCATATGTCATCACTTGTCATCACAGCAGTCACTTGCCAGTACCTGATTAAAAAAAGAATAAGGGCTGTGCTCAAAAGTCCGTATTCATTATCGAGTCGCAAAATCGGATATATGCACTTCACGTTGCGTAACTAATCGAGTAATTATCAGTACTCGCTAGTAAAAATAATTACACTTAAGTGTTGTATGCGTTGTGTTTATTTATTAAGAAAGACAATACGGGCAATTTATTATAGAGAAAGATTTCGTGGCAAAACAACGTGTAACTATAATCGTTTGTAACAAAAATATTGAATGTCATTGCGTTGTTAAAGAGATTGCTCGATTCCTTTGTAGAGCTAAAAAGTGGTTAGTGAGGGGCTCAGTTGTGTATCGATATAAGTTACAAATATCGATATATATGTGGTAGAAGTTACATGATATGAGAGACCAGGGCATACGCCAAGGCTTGTGAGGAAATTGACATTGACCTGTTCTGTGGTAGCACAGGAAACCTACAAAAGACTATGGAGGCTTATTCTTTTGGCTTTACGTAGCGCTTTCAGCTATTTTCGGTAGTAAGTGGTTCGGTTCTTTCTTTACCCTTTCAGTTTATACTTACTGTAACTTTTTACTTAGGCCTTAAATGCTGGTCAGACTGGTTGATACAGGCTGGTTGACCGATAAAACCAAATGCCGCGCATGCTGCCCATAGACAACCAATGTGGTATACAAAACCAAGAAACCAAAATTGGCTGTTCTAAGGCCACGTAAATTGTGTGGTGACGGGCTTAGACTACAGAGTGTCATCACCCTATTCCACCCTAAGGGTGTCGTAAGAGCCGACAAAAGGAAATGACAAGGAGAAAATCTTAGCCACAAGATAAGGAAACTTGAGACATATCCATGTGGCCACTCGTCTGGCCAGCGTGGCACAAAAGGCGAATTACCCACCATGTAGTGGGAGGAGGCCCGACTCAGCTTTGGGTCATTTATGGGTAGAGAAAGTAGATTGTCCAAAATATTAATATAAAACTATCGATAGTACAAATCTCGTCCCTATATCAAAGCCATTACGCTTCATCCCTGTCGACTGACATCGATCAATCATAATCACCTTTTGTCCGAAACGCCCTGATACTGGTGGAAACTTGCTCCTTGCTTCAGACGTGGCTCACTTAGGGACGTGGACGCGATACTGCTTCTATTATTCATACAGAAATCTATATTTAAGTTTATTACGAGACGAGCGATCTGGGCATTTGCTAATGAAACCATTAGTTGTGGATTTTAGTTGTTAAGCAGATTATGAGAAGGTAATGAAAATTGACAAACTAAAATTTATCACTACCGAGGATCTCTTCCGTGACCACGACTGCTTCAAAGCAAAAGGAATCGCGAATTAAATAATGTATAATACATGCGATAAATCCGTTAGGAAGTGTTTAATTTCAATGTCAACCGAAGTTTAAATTTACAATATTAACTAATGTATAATGTTTTGAATTTAAAATGATTCTAAAACAAACAACAAAAACCTTCAGACAAACTACCATATGCTTGACACACAAACGCATATAAACTCTTTTATTTATTGTTATAATCTGTGATCAAATTGAAATTAAAACTATATTTAACGAAGTTAAGGAGATTCTCACTTTTAAGTATTTGTTTTTAAATACTTACCTAGAAATGGGTAAAAGAAATTGGTGTTATAAAATTGCGCAAAAAAATTAAAACATTACACAACTTTTTATTCAAAATACGGCTTTGTCTAGCCGACGTCGTAATAATAATATGTGTAATAAATTTATCTTCTAAACTAACTGTCTTTTTATCGTTGTTTTCTATTGTTTCCAAGGAGAAAGGGTGTGATTTTTTTGTATTAAAAATGAAGTTGTAAAATTTTATTTCACTTGAGTATCTTTAACGGTTATGTAAGGGTTAATGCCAATTCTTTGGCCCGTTAGCACTAAGTACTGTTAAATTTTCCCATAGATACCTATCGGTTAGTATCTGAAGCTCTGAAGCATTTGATAATTGTGTGCGTGGTAATGGATTTAGTTTTCGTTCTCTTGCGGCTCAATTTTCGCTATCGGCTCTCCTCCTTTAGTCGGTCGGCACGATGGATTGCATATAAGCAATCCATCGTATGCATTCTAAGTCCGTCACTACACGAACGATTTAGAATAGAAAATGACATGTTTCTCGGGTTATCTGTGCTTATTTTTCTAGTCATACAAAAATCATGACACAGATTGTAAGGAAAAAAGTAGTTTCTAGTTAGGGTTATTGGGAGTTTGTTGTGCTTTTATGTTTTTTGTATAGTTAGTATCTGTACATATTTCATTTTAGCGACTTCGTCACTAAGTTTAAGATCGCCGTATAGGGAAATGGCTTTTTAATGATCTTGTATCGACTTAGCAGTTATTGGCTATGTGGGAGGCTGCACATCTTGTCGTCATTCATTATTAGTTTTTGGTGTTATGGCATTTTTCCTATTTTATCCTGCGGGGAAATGGCGAGGCCGAAATCCCAGCTGCTAGAGAAGTAAAACTTGATACGAAACCCTGTGCCAGCCCGCCTGGCCATGTAAATTATTTATCTTTTAAAAGTATGATTTGTCTAAGAATTTTTTTATCGAAACGTCTAATATTATCTCACTTAACTTTATCGTATACTTACCTTAACTATACCTAGATGTCTCAGAATTGTCAGTAAATATTTAGGACCGGCACGCCCCTGCGTAGGATAGCTTTTGCAGGTTCTAATCACTTAAAAGCTCTGCATGACACACCCTTGTTAAAAAACGAGCTTTAAAATTACACATTATTAATTAACACAATTTAACCTTGCCTGTTCTTTGGCTAAGTATGTATATCTTACAAGTTACTTATTTTTTAATTTATCGCTTCGGAGTTTCTTGTTCCATATTCAAAACCAAGAAGATATTTTGATACAATTATATCTACTACATAGCCCAAACATGACCCACTCACCCACGAATCCATAATTGTATCAATTAATCTGAATTCTAATTTTACCATTCTGTACCTAACTATTCTTACAACGTCATCAAAAACTCCACAAAAATCAATGAAAGTAGCGACACATGCGTATGTAAAACATGACATTTTGACATTATTTACCCTAGCACAGAAAGATTTTTAGGTGCCATCAAGAAACTTTTAAATTGAGCTTTATAATCATAGTAATATAACATCATTTAGGCTGTGGGAAAAATAAAGTTGATCGTTCACTAATCCTTGTAATCCTGAAGCATGACTGTTGGTTTTGATTGATAACGCTGTGATACATCGTCGATAACGGTAGTCGAGACACATTTAAGTTATACAGTTGTGTACAATAGACGAGTAAGTAACTGATAGTTAAAAGCAAGTAGTTTCTAAGCTTGCTTTTAACTATCTTTTAACTACTTTTATTTGTTATTTTTTTATAGGTATTATGTGTGTATGCTTATCCTACTCAAACGTGCTCCCAAAAGGAGAGTTCATTTCATTAGAACATAACACAAATATAAATAAATTATAAATATAAATATCCTTGGACATTTCACACAACGCCATCTCGTCCCAAGCTAAGCAACTTAATGCTTGTGTTATGGTAATGAGATGGATGATAAACTACTTATATACTTTTTTTTGTAAATACATACGTATTATAGATAGAAATGACACCCAGACTCCGAGCCAGTGCCTCTGGTTTAGACAAAGACACTTGCCCGACCCCGGAATCGAACCCGGGACCCGTTGATCCAAAGGCGGCACATGTAACCACTAGACCAACAAGGTTATCTAGTAGCAAATAGATACAATCCACAGAAAAAACGCCCGCCCTAGCTCTGTCGCGGGGGCTGTTTACAAATATGTGATCAACGAACACTAATGACGCCCAAAGGGCAATGGAGAGGGCTATGCTCGGAGTTTGCCTGCGAGATCGAATCAGAAGTGAGGAGATACTCAGGAACACCAGGGTCACCGACATAGCCCACCGGATTGCCAAACTTAAGTGGCAGTGGGCAGGGCAGGGCACATATCTCGCAGGACCGACGCCCGATGGGGCAGAAAAGTCCTCGAGTGGCCACCGCGTTCCGGAAGGCGCAGTGCTGGTAGGCCTCCCACACGGTGGACCGACGACCTGGTTAAGGTCGCCGGAAAGCAGTTGATGCAGGCGGCCCAGGACCGGCCTTTGTGGAGATCTTTGGGGGAGGCCTATGTCAAGCAGTGGACGTCTTTTGGCTGAAATGATGATGATGATGAATGACGCCCAAAATCAGAGCAAGTGCCTCTGGTTTACACATAGACACTTGCCCGACTCCGAAATCGAACAAGGTATCGTGGCACGTCTAACGCCTAGACCAACAACGCCGTCAAAATTGACATTACGTTCGTAACGCATTCGTCATAGCACCGTCGATAATTCATTTGTTATTTCAAAAACATTACAACCCTACATTTTAATTAAATTAGTTTCTACAGATATAACAGGAAACTACGGGCAGCTTTTAAAAATGAATAAAGCCTCTCGGCTAGTTCCAATAAACGAACTCTAATAAATTAAATTTTAAATCTGCCTGCGCAAATATTGTGGACGGAGTGTTGTTCAAAAATCACTCTAATAAATAAAATATATAGGGTGGTAAATAGTGTGTTAAGTAATACAATAACGGACGTGTGCTAACACAAGAGAGAAGCGAATAATAAAGTTATTGTTTCACTTACATCTAGACACACGGGAGTCAATGATGACTGAAGTCTGAATTAAGGGCGATATGAAATGACCTGAGGGACCTTACATACTATGGCAAGAATTTACGATCCTTTTTACTATTATACAAGATAAGGTATCGCCAACTATCGAGAAAGTAAAGTTACAAGGCTTGTACATTTTATAACTATTTACAAAAACGTCTCTTAACGGCGAAACCTATTGTCTTCAACCATAATGCTTGCTTTGGCACTTTCTATAACGGTTTTTTATGACGTACTGTTAAACTATCAGGATGTTAATTGTTTTACCCGTTAGCAAAAGGGTTCTTTGCTTTGGTTCCGACTAAGCTATTTAATTTCTTTATTCGTTGTTCTATAACGGATTCACAGAGGAAGATTGCTTATATAGCAAAGAAAGTTATACTTGTAGCTGGAGCTGTAGCAGGATATTTAAAACCGTTCCGTCGTTATATTAATTTTCATATGAGAGTTGTTTGCGCCATGCGCATTTAATAAACTGCGCCTGGGAGCGAGTAGGGCTTGCATTTTCATTGGTGATCTCATATTGAATGAAATAAGCTTTGCTGGTATGCATTTAACGAACGAAGTTTTAGAAAGGACCACTGCCACGTTTTATCAAAATTGTCCTCGTTTAAATGTTGACTGATGAAATATATGAATGTTTTATCCTACTATCCTACTAATATTATAAATGCGAAAGTTTGTAAGAATGTATGGATGTTTGTTACTCTTTCACACAAAAACCACTGAATGGATTTCGATGAAGCTTTACAATAAGCGGGTGAGCGATCGACTACTGCGCAGCATGTCGCGGGTTCGATCCCCGCACGGAAGAAATATTTGTACGACCTACAAGTATTTGTTCCGGGTCTGGGTGTTTTCTATCTATAATATGTATGTATTTAAAAAAAAGTATAGGTAATATGTAGTTCATCATCCATCTCGTTACCATAACACAAGCATTAAGTTGCTAAGCTTGGGACGAGATGGCGTAGTGTGAAATGTCCAAGGATATTTACTATTTGTTACTATAACCTTTTACTTATATATAAATAATATATGTGTATTTTTGAGTTAAATATTTTGGTGCCCGGCAAAGTGTTGGAGGTCACTCACACATAGCGTATATAATACGGGCATACGAACAGTGTGTATCTGTTGACATACAATTTAAATAGGCCGATTCTGAAGGCTGCTCTACAGAGAAGAAGTGGAAAGAAACTATGTTGTTGCGTTTTTAAATCGCCATTTTTGTCTACATGACTGAAAAGATGGATTTGTGAGATAACGCCCGCCCATCAGTAGTATTTAGAACTGCATGCCTGAGCTGGCCCCCGGAAACGGCACCAAGAGTTCTCAAGATTAACGCATGTGACAGCCATTGCCCTCCTCCACCATATGCAGGGAAGGGGGTACCCGACACCGTATCGATTTGGTTACGGTTTGGATGGTTGGTTGGGTTATATTCAAAAAATCATTCCTTGAAACCAACCCATTAATAAATATTTACTTACATGCTTCAAGTTGAGAGCAGAGACATCTATTATTAAAATACGGTACTTGGCTTTCTCATAACGTACAGTGTAGCATAGATCAATGTTCACAGGCAAACTAAGACTAAAATTACTCTGTTCTAAAGTCTATGTCGAATATAGTTTCCAGGAATATTTAATAATTGTCCGCTCTGCAAAGTAGAACAATGTATCTGCACATTCAATAGCTTTTTAAATAATAACGTAGCTTCTGAGAATGTGCACCGGCATCTATTACTGGGTACATTAATTTAAGTGTACCTTATCACCATCATTAAATTACCTCCTTCAAATTAAATAAATAAATATCCTTGGACATTTCACACAACGCCATCTCGTCCCAAGCTAAGCAACTTAATGCTTGTGTTATGGTAACGAGATGGATGATAAACTACTTACGCGTATATACATTTTTTTTGTAAATACATAAATATTATAGATAGAAAAACACCCAGACCCGGTACAAATACTTGTAGGTCCTACAAATATTACTTCCGTGCGGGAATCGAACCCGCGACATGCTGCGCAGCAGTCGATCGCTCAACCACTGCGCCAAATTCATGGAGGGAAATGTGTTTACTGTGCCACGCTGCCAAGATGGGTTGTCACAGGGTCTGTAGTAAGTTTTTCTTTCTTTTGCGGTCTTGGCCTGCCTCTGGTTTTACTTAAGTCGGATTTTACGACACCCTCAGGACGATGTGAGTTGGTGATAACACGGATTAAATATACCACGTTTCCGGTATTAATTGTACTACATTTCATCTTCTCAGCTCATAAATAAGCCCATAGTGAGTATTCCTTAAATTTGGTGGATGGAAAGAATAGTGTGCTTCACTTGTCAGATAGATAAGCACAGGGTTGGCAATCTAGTTTTTAGTCTCTTACCAGATTTTTTAACGAATACCGCAACATCATCGACTCAACCGACTCAGCATCGATGTGCTGAGCAGAAATAGTAGTATGTTCTGACTTGTGACGGATTTAGAATACTCAATGTCACCAACCCATACCAACCTGAGCGTGTCGTAAGAGGTGACTAAAGGAACGTTAGGTACAGAAAACGTAGCCTCAAGAGAAGGAAAACTTGACACAAACCCGTTGCCAAGCAAGCAAGACGGGTTGCACAGTAGGTTAATTTCCCTCTATAATATTGGTGGAGGCTAACCTCGGCGGTGGGTATTGAGTTGAAATAATGAGAAATGTTGATGCGCTAATAAATTGATAAGGCCATCGACTGACGGCTAATTTCATCACACATCCTTTTAACCGTCCATTGACTAAGTTATGACTAACCTGCCATGCCGGCGTTCGCACAAAGGGCTGCTTTAACTGCAATACCTCGCACGTACGGTCAAACCAAACATTATTATTACGATGCTAAACATACTAAAAACGTTGGCATTCTTATGGTCCGCGTCCACTGTACCGTAACATTTTAATGGAGAACTATTTTACCTTGTGAGTATTCCAAATTCACATAACACCCAATAGGAAGGTTGGATGAAGACAAGGCCTACTCTATTCCACGCTCACCAGACATACTGGCACTATATTTAACCAACTTAAAAAAAACCAAGGAAATACTCAATGATGTATGATCTTTTTGTATTTATATTGGTAAATTGGTGGAAAGTTTGTCGGAAAGCAAATTAGGGTGTTTCTGGACGGCTCACTAGTTGTTGGTAGTTGTTGCACAAAAAATAAAAGTTAACCAAACACGTTATCCGACTTTAAACACAATAAAAAATAAATAAAAAGCGATTGATGTCGGTGCCAACTTTAATTGACCCGATGATAATTATGTTTTAAGCATCAAAGCACTGACTTCAAATGCATACAAAGGCACTGCCCTGCCGTGATTAGAGACCAAACGGCGGCGGACCAGACTCTTTTGTAAGTCGCAATTAAAATGTTGTTGCGACTAAATTGTAATCCTTCTGGCCAGCGTGGAGATCCGCATTAGCAGTAGATATTAATGGGTTAAGATGGTGATGATGATATGATGATAGACCCCACCTTAACGACCTAGCTGTCATAAACACTTAGCACATATCCTATCACTTGTCAATATATTGGTAGGTATTTATATAGGTATATATATCATATGAATATATAAGTACTATTAGAATGTATGTATTGTATGTATGTATTACAAACTTTCCCACAGTATTTAATATTTAAACTATCTTTTCTTTTTAATATTTTTTGTAATTGCATAACTTTGTTTACTAAATTTTTGAATATTGTACTTCACTACCCTTTCTTAACTTCTTCCTAATAATGTCCATCTCAAGGTTGTCTGTAAGAAATCGCATTTAGTGATAAGACCGCCCCTTGTACAAATGATTGTTGCTTAAATTGTGTACTGTTTTTTTTATTTCTTTTGTACAATAAAGAGTTTATCTATCTATCTATCTTAAAAGCTGCGGTACATTAGTGAATGAGAACCTTAAAGTTTACCAGTAGCTAAGCCAGACTGCAATCAATAACACAAACAAACTAACATCCAGGTTTTATATCGCTAATGCTTTGTGTGGCTCCAAACAATGAAATAATTGAACCATCATTCTAGCATTTATAAACTAAGATAAGGTAATTAAGGTTTCTTTTTAAGTAAATTAAATTCCCAGAGCTTCTGATACATTTGTTGTTTTTACTTTTCAAAGGCCTTTTGTAATATCTCCATGCTCCGGAGGGCAATTAAACCCGGCTGCCATTCTACTATCTATGGCAGTCGTTATACGTAGTCAGTGGCGTGGAAACTGACAGCTGGTCTAACCACGTAATTACCGGTAGTCCCAAAAGATGTGTCGTGGAGGGCAGACGGCGACCGCGGCGACCGCTAGTACTAATAATTACTTACTAATAACTAAGTTAGGCCTCCTTTAGCTTATGGAAGGGAAATTAGCCTCTTCTTCGTGATGGCCTTGTACCGTGTCACACACGTGTCTGTGGCACAAGGCTTCATATCAAGTTAACCTTCTCTTGTGGCCAGATTTATAGTCCCCCGAGGAGTGTTCTACAACAACCTTGGGTGAAAAAGATTGGTGACACTGTAAATCCGTTCACACACGTAAAACATAATATACTTACTTTTTGTCCTATGTTATTTTTCAATCGTCTTGGTATTTACGATTGATTTACGAAAAAGATTGTTATTTAAAAACATTATCAAGTTTCAGATAACTGATCAAATAACAGGCCGTAGGCGCACTATCAATATATGACAATGTTTACACGATAGATTTGTCAGTAGCTTATCGAGTTGTCGTATGAAATTAGCTCCTAAATACTTTATACGAGTATGTATGTGTATAGAACACGTACTCGTATATATGCTTTCGAGATGTGGTGCTGGAGAAAAATGCTTAGAATGCATTGGACAGAACATCGGACCAATGAATCTATACTAGCTGCGCTGAAAATCAAGACCAGACTCCACACCACATGTCTCCGTAGAGTGTTCGACTTCTTTGGCCACATAGCGCGCAAGAGCAGCAACACCATCGAAAAACTGCTGCTGACCGGAAAGGTGGAAGGAAAAAGACCGAGGGGCCGTTCCCCCATGCGATGGTTGGACCAAATACGCCAATCCGCCGAACTTGACACCACTGTATGTGACGCAATTCACGCTGCAGAAGACAGAGCGTCATGGCGTGAAATTGTTCACAATAAAATACTCCATAGAGGTCACGACCCTCAGCACTGAGGACACACGACGCAAGGAGGAGGTGTGTGTATTTATTCATAATCATCATAATTTCTTCTCAAAATTCATTAAGGGAAAATAGCCCACTGTGTCACGCCTGCAAGGTGGGTCGGCGCAGGGTTTGTATCAAGTTTTCCTTCTCTTGCGGTTTTGCAGCACCGTCTTACGACCTCTTAGGACACCCTCGGGGTAGTGTGGGTTGGTGATATTGTGTATTCTAAATCCGACAACTCACGGTTGTATTTATTATGTGTGTGTTTTAGTTTACCATAAACCTCATTTTTCTGATGTAAAAGTAACTTGTTAATGTAGTCTTTATAACATCGTTCACAGCTGTCAAGTCTATTTCGTATAAGACCCGTAAAAACAGCCAGAACATTACCAAATTGTTTGTATGTGATAATGATAATTAAAGCTCAAGCAATATAATATTGCATAAGCTTTAACTATTATTATTTATGTCCAACGATATGGAATGATCAACGAATTCTACTCGGACACAAGAGACGCGCTGGACAGATACTGGTGGATGCTAATATACCGCGCCAGATGCGACCCTGATGCTGACCACGATCCTCAGACTTGAGGGACTGACCTACACACACTCACAGACACACAGAGAGAAATTCATAATTATGCAGTTTACTATTTTGCGTACAGACTACTAAAACAAACAAATTTAATTTCAGTTACCTACATAAATATAAATTATTAGCCGTACACTGTTACGCCACTAACTAAATTTAAAGGAAATACATTACATTGATATTTTATTAGGCCTTAGCTAAAGCCGAACGTCCACCGCAGCCAAAATAAGTTACTTTAGTTTAGCTTGCATAGTGGAGCCAGTTTTTTAAACATGTTAGTTCACCGTCGGTGGACGTTGGCGGCTAGCTGGCGGTGGACGTTCGGCATAACTCTTTGCTGAACATCATCACATGATCAAATGCATAGTTGTTTGTATATACGACAAACGATTGCCGTTTGCCCTCCGCAACGCATCTAGTGGGACTACCGCTATTTATTTGGTTAGGTTAACGACCATAGATGGTATGTCAGCCGGGAACGACGGCCTTACGTGCGCGCCGCAGCAAGGAGGAGTGCAGATATCACACGCAAATGATAATCAATGTATGTATGTATATTGTATTACAACTAAAACTACCTACTACTAGACACACCCCATAAGTGACCCACTGCTGAGTCGAGCCTCCTCCATTTCCATGGAGGGTAATTAGCCTCCAGTAGGCTAATTAGCCTACTGTGCCACGCTGGCCAGACGGGTTGGCACAGGGTAAATAGCTCACCCGTAGGAGAGGATTCCCAGGGAGGGACGGTGTCATCCCATATGCCTTGGGTGTGACACCGACGGAGCCTCGGAGCTCCACGCGATAGATGCTCCAGAATGGAGCCTGACAGATAGGGTCGAGCAGCATCCCCCCTGTTGAGCGCCATTCACCCAGTGGAGAAATAGGACCCACAGGGATATAGCGCGTGTCGGGACATAGACGGGGGTTTAGTGGGTAACCAAGGCGCAAATCACCAACTTAACGCGCCTTGGAGTCCCACATAATCCAGCCGTGACCCCAATGCGGCTGGGAACCCATAAAGGGTTACACGTCTCAAAAAAAAATGGTTTCGTATCAAGATTTCCTTCTCTCGTGGCTAGGTTGTTTATTTATTCAGCACACACGGACATAAGGGTAAACACATAGTAACAATCTATAGCATAGCTATAGTATATGCTAAGTAAACAATTGAATGAACATTTAAATTAGTTCTACGGTATTTATTAGGTTATTAGAGACGCCTCGTTTGCCTCGTTGGTCTAGTGGTTAGATGTGCCGCCTTTGGATCAACGGGTCCCGGGTTCGATTCCGGGGTCGGGCAAGTGTCTTTGTCTAAACCAGAGGCACTGGCTCGGAGTCTGGGTGTCATTTCTATCTATTATATGTATGTATTTACAAAAAAAAAATTATCTAAGAGTTTATCATCCATCTCGTTACCATAACACAAGCATTAAGTTGCTTAACTTGGGACGAGATGGCGTTGTGTGACATGTCCAAGGATATTTATTTATTAGGCTACTCATTTTACGTTCTCTTTGGCTTTGCCGTCATAATAGGATTATTCAAACAAACATGTAATAGGTAAAATGTGCCATACTCGCAGTAACTGGGGCGGAATGATTCGGAGACCACACGATCATGCCATTCTCGGAATCAGTCCTGAATAATTCAATTACTTCTATTTAATTCAGAAACATACTACTTGGTGGCGGATTTAGAATACATATTTTCGCCACCCAATTCCATCTTGAGGGTGTCGTAAGAGCGGACAATAGATAAAGTGGAAGTTCCCCAGTATTACTTACTTACTTCTCTGCCCGTAACTGACTGACTGACGGTGAGTCTGGTCTCGTCTATAAAGGAGGGACATTAGCCTGCTGTGCCACGATGGCCAATTGGGATGGCACAGCTTAGTATCAAGTTTTCCTTCCGTTTGGTGATATTGTGCATTCTTATTTCTTTACCACACGGAAATGCTAATCAATGTACATCAATACAAATATTTTCATGAGCCCACAGTTATTGTGTTTATTGTTAAATACCAGGCGGTAGAATGGTATGTGAATATCCTACTTCAATGATAGCATGAACCAATTTTACACTTGGTTTTTGATATCAAGAACCTAGTTTACACCTGGTTTTTTATATCAAGGACCTAGTTTACACCTGGTTTTTTATATTAAGGACCTAGTTTACACCTGGTTTTGATATCAAGAACCTGGCTTACACTTGGTTTTTGATATCAAGGACCTAGTTTAGACCTGGTTTTTGATATCAAGAACCTGGTTTACACCTGGTGTTTGATATCAAGGACCTAGTTTACACCTGGTTTTTGATATCAAGGACCTAGTTTACACCTGGTTTTTGATATCTAGAACCTGGTTTACACTTGGTTTTTGATATCAAGGACCTAATTTACACCTGGTTTTTGATATCAAGGACCTAGTTTACATCTGGTTTTTGATATCAGGAAACTAGTTTACACCCGGTTTATTTCACGTGTTAAATATGGTCACCCTGCATACACTAGAAACCGTATCATCGCTAATTACTGAGGATTTGTAGGACAACGATAATGAGATGTGCCAGGGAATCGAATTTGTGTGTATTTTTTAAGGTGGCGTGGGTGACGTTCAGGTAATTGTTGAGGGATTAATGAGGAGTTAGTAATTTGTGTTAACAAACGGTGTGGTGACGGAATTTGAAAACATAGCGTCACCACCAAATTCCATCTTAAGGGAGCCGACAAAAGGAAATGACAAGGCCGAAAACCTAGAAGTAGGAGAAGGAAAACTTGATACTAAACCCTTTGCCATATGGGGGGTAATTCGCCTTAGTGGGTCATCAATAGCTGAGTAGTAGTAAAAGTAGTCTATGATTAAGACGACAAACCATAGTTTAAAATTGCTATTCTCTACCGACGAAAGGCCCAATCGAATATGTTAATGAAAACTAAGTGGCATATGTCCCGAACTGACTACTTTGGGTATAAGTAAGTCTAGATTTAAGAGTGTTAGTAGCTTACTAATACTCTGGATATTAGTAAGTTACTAACACTGTCGAAATCGGCAATCAATAGAACGTTGACTTGACTCTATTGATTTGAGCATTGCTTACAGTTTCCCTTGATATTTTGTGCCCCCTGTAATTCGTCGCGCGCGGTGCTCATAAAGTCACTGTAGGAATATGAGACTGTAATCAGCGCGAAATTTTTGGTAACCAAATATTTTGTAAGTGATTATTTAAACATGCTAATTCTGACTCTACATTATGTGTATATTATTTAAAGGTAGGTGCAATTACGACGGGACGTTAAACGCCTGTGAAAATGTCTAGTGAAATAATATGCAATATTAAACTAAAATCAGAATAGAACTATAGAATACAGCAAATCAACGGGGTTTTTTTAAATATTATCTCGTCTTGTTATAGACTGTTGAAAAGGACTACTTATTGAAGTTTGTATCGAGTTTGGGAATTAACAAGTAAAATATTAATTATGTTACCAGGATACTTAATGTATTTTTGAAACAACAATAATGATCATAGCAATGACTTTTTGTTCTTAATATGCCAAGCGGCAAATATTAATGAATAAAATGAGCTATAAAAGTAATCGCCTAATTGCCAAACCGCTTACGCGCGAAGAAAAACATTAAACGAAATAAAAACATTTTGGAATAATTAGCATAGCATTTTATAAATAATTTAAGACAATGTGTGCAATACTGGGTCTTAGCGGCCAATGTGTACGATACCAGTCATAGCCTTTTACGACTCTATAACCAGTTGTAGATTTTTGTTTCAATGGCCGCTTATGGGTGCGTTCCGGTCTAATAAAAAAGCTTCACGAAAGCTTTCTTTGATCTGTCTCTTAGAGCGGATTATTGCTACCAAAAAAGAAAAAAAGGAAGAAATTATGCAAGTAAAATGTGTTACTTGTATATTATTTTTGGTTTGAAAATTGAACTGTTGATTTTGTGTGTTTCGTGAAGTTGATCAAAATGGCGTCGCTACGAAAGCTCAAAGCTCGAACGCAGCGATAAGCCGCGGGGAGGAGTCAGGGCGCGCGGGGGGAGTCGCATGCGTAGCGAGCTCACGGGGCCGCATTCCAGTAGTTTGGCCATCTATCGTGCGGCGGTTGCCTCCGTGCATTAGTCTGCGACGCTCGTCCCAATACAAAGGACGCCTCAGTATTGTAAAAAATCTGTTATGTATTGATTAAACCCAACTCTATACGGACACTTAAAACTATTTAAGAATATTACCGAAGTTCATTGGAGTGAATTAATTAACGAAAGCGTCATTTTCGACGCGGTTTCAACGGGGGCCACGTCCCATGGAATTCCACATTTATCGTTGAATAGAATCTAGCGAGAGTTAACATGGTGGGCCCATCGCGTCTCTAAACGGATTGATCGTATTTTATGAGTGAAAAAGTGGATATACTGTGATGAATTGTGTTCGTGTTTCATGAATATGAGTGTGTGAATATTGGAGGTGCACTCATAAGCAGCGACGCTTGGATTTCGATATTGTATAATGCAAACTGAGTAAAAAGCCAGGATGGTGTCTTTCGCTTGTTTCGGCGTCCGCCAAACACCCTGGACAATGATTGTCCTAATTTTGATCATTGAAACCGTCATGGGAAATTATGCCAAGTCTTTCTACATTCATTGGAACACCACTAACAGCATATTTAGAATAGACAACACGGATCACGTATTTGACTTAAATAAAGGAAATGCCCAGTTTGAATACGACCAAGTGAATATAATATGCCCCGTCTACACCCCGGGAACGTTCGAAGAGGACACTGAAAAGTATATAATTTATAATGTCAGCAAGGAAGAGTACGACACTTGCAGGATCACTAATCCGAATCCCAGGATAATAGCCATATGCGACAAACCACACAAACTGATGTTCTTCACTATCACATTCCGGCCATTTACACCGCAACCAGGAGGCTTGGAGTTTTTGCCGGGTAAGGACTATTATTTCATATCGACCTCTAGTAAGGATGATCTGCATAGACGGATCGGTGGACGCTGCTTGAGCCACAATATGAAGCTGGTGTTTCGCGTGTGCTGCAAGCCTGAGGAGCAATCGCCACCTCCTCTACCGCAGCCGACCCTGCCACCTCCGCCGCCTCCACCTACGACACCCTCGACGACTACCACCACTTCTACAATTATACCGGTGACTAAAAAGACGTACAAGTATGACAAGACCCCCAACGAGGTGCTCGTTAGCGAGGAGCTGTCTCATTCTCGGGCTGCTGCTCTGGTTTCTTCTCTGGCCCTGGCTTTGGCTGTGGTCGCAGTGCTGTTATCGCTGGCTCGGTGAATGTGCGCCCGGGCAACGCGGCCCCCGCGTCCAGATCTCCTTGCGAAGCCCGGCCCGGCCACAACGCAGACGCTCCATTCTCTATATTTGCCCCCAGACACTCTAATTTACACATAAAGTGTAGGAGTGCGAAAATAAAGGTTAATACACCGTAGTGATGTGTCCCGAAGTATTCGGTTTGTATCGATTTATAAGTCATGGAATTTGAGAAGTACTAAAACTCAAGTTCCGAACAAGTTCCAGACGAAAATTGTAGTCTACAAGGAACGTGAAAGCCTAATTTTTAAATATTTAATAGGCCTACCAGTTAATCAAACTAATTTGTGAAGTAAAATTTTTGATTCAATAGTGGAACAGAAAACTGTAGTTTATCGATCAGTTAAAAAAATATTTATATATAAAGAAATGTTAACATGTGTATGATAAAATTAGGTTTCTCAAACCAATTAGGACTTAACGTTTTTTTTTATATTTTTCTTTATGCAAAGGATATTTGATTAAGAATTAGGGTTCTTTACGGAGCAAATGCAAATATAGGAAATCATATAATAAAAAAATAGGTAGCTTTTTAATTTTTAGTTGGAAAAGACATTTTTTTTCTTTAGCTTTGTATTAATTTAGAATTTATTTATATTATAAATGAAAATCTTTGGACAAGTTATGAATCTTGTCTAGAAAACTGTGATTTTGGTTTTAGTAATTTTCTCTTTATATGCTTTTATTATGTGATATATTTACGTTTTATTAAAATGTGAAGCTATTTCACATCAATAACATGTTTACTTCGACTGATTTATGCCTTTCAGCTTATTTCTATTTTATAATGCAAGTAAGGCGCACATCACTAGTTGTATCGTCTAGGAAACAGCAATTTAGAAAAAGGATTGTCAAATATGTAATGTAGATATTGTTAGTGATGTGTGTTATATGCTTCAGTAAGTCCTACACCTATTTAAAAAATGGAATTTTCTATATTCGTATGCGAGACATGAAAATTTCATTTTTTGGAAAGCATACAGCACACTACTACCATTACAGAAATCGTGTGAAACCAATTTTACATTATAATGTAATAGTCAATAGTTAAATAGTAGACAAATAGTCCGGTTTTCAGTTAGCCATACTCATAATAGTGACAGTTGATATATTTTAGGTAGTTTTTAAGAATAAAATGGATGAGTTTCAAGATGATAAACAGGTTACGTCACATTAATCATACTTAATTGAGAGAAGTGACAAGACAAACCCATAATGCGATTATAAATCGATATGTCTAATTTAAATTAGAAAATAAAATATCTAATGTCTACTGGCGTATTGCCAATGGGGAAAACCGACAGTAGTTTAAAGAATAACAAGATAAAGCCAATGAGCACTATTTATGACAATGACGTTAATCCAAAATACTAAAAAAAAAACTTTTGGACATTTGTAATGTTCTGCATCAACGTTGCTTTAGTAAATGGTTGCTGTCTCGCTATGAAACACAAGCCATCAGATAAATAAAAATATATTTTTAAGTAATTTATCAACAAAAAATGTATCAAAACTTATTTGGAAGCGAGATATAATAGATAACAACAGAAAAATAGAGAGAAGTAACAGTCTTTTGCTGCTTCAAATGTAAAATATATGGTTAATTAAAGATTAAAGGAGGGACGTATAAAAAGAGCTCGTCTCTACAGAGAAACATAACTATAACAATGTCACTGGTGATGCATTGTTTAGAAAACAAACGTTGGATTTAAATACAGTCTTTTATGCGGCAGTTTATTTAGTAAAGACACGACCAGACAGCTGGAGTTAAACTAATTCAATGTTGGAACGCATTTATGGAATCTAAGTTAAGAACTATTTCATTTAGGAAATTATTAAATAATTGTGAAATGTCATAGATTATTATCCCAAATAAATATACCAAAATAATAGAGATGTAAGGACTTGTCAGTCCTATCATTCCTCGTACCCAGTTATATATCGTAACTATTTTGGTTCCAAAGTGTTTAATGATCAAGTACTTTGTTAAAACTATAATGAATATTTACCAAAATTAGTCTTCTGTCAACTGATCTCTAGTTTAGGTATAAATTGTGAAAAAACGCATTTTTTGCATATTGTTTTAAGTTAATGTCGTCTACGAATGGTGGACCTACGACGATGCCGGAAAGCGATGGGCGGCTCAAGCCCGGCCTTCGTGGAAATCCTTGGGGGAGGCCTATTTCCAGTAGTGGACGTCTTTTGGCTGAAATGATGATAGTAAAATGGTCTCTAAGGCGAAAGTTAAGAATGTAAAGAGCACACAAATGGCTTAATAATATGTGTTTTCACTATTGGCACGATTCAAACAACTATAGCGATTTTATATTATATAATTAAAATAAGCTCCTCTAAATTGCTTCGAGAAATGGCCGTTCTTTCTAAAATCAAAAGGTTATTGTGGGGCATGCCCAACATCCCTGATGACACTTGGCAGACCTCTTGTTTGAAGCATATCCCATGCGTGCTCAATGCGTGGCAAAACGTTGATACGGGAATCGGCAAGAGTGCGTATTACGACTCCAGCCGTGTGTTAATAACAACGAATCACCCAACACGCATCGCAAATAGATTATCACTTCTGTAAGTTTGAGATTGATCCAAATAAAATCGGCCCAAACCATTATTCTTCTTCCGCTATATGAATGGACTTTGTGACAACATTTTAAATGTTCTTGACATCCAGATCTCCTCCAAACTTGAGAAGCAAACACAACGCTATAGCTTTAATAAAAATTTAAATGTTTTCACACATTAAATTCTACAACCCGATAATGACTATCACAAGAAAAATCGATCCAAAAGCTTTATTATAATAATCCTCAATTTCTATAATCTAAATCGTAATTGATCCCTTGACACTTTTGATGTTTATAAATTATACAGTGTTGTAGTTTTTCCTATATCTCCGATCCAGTACAATTATATCATATCCGCAACATTTCCTTAGTTCATTCACATAGATGTGAATGCATCTCAAGCTAACCGTAAGCTGAGTGCTTCTATTTTTATTTTAAACCAAACAGTTAACTTCTACTTAACGTTTCTGGGTACCAGGGAGTTTAGACATGTCTTTTGGCTATTTTCAGAATACACCGAAGGGATTGAGCTCGGTAATCCTTAGCCGCATGTTTTAGAGATGTTAAACAACATTTTTTGTGTTAGTGGGAATATTTTCGGCTAATTAGTTGCTGGCCTAGGGGTTAATTAAAATAAATAAAAAAAACCAATTACAAAATAACCGCTATTTGCATAAAGTAAAAAATTCTCGAGGCAAATATGGGTTTCTGAAGATTCCAGAAAAAAGCCCAAGATTCACAAAAGTCTCTCTGCCAAAGAAAGGGCACGTAATTTATGACTGCTTTGTTAAGAAAAATACAAATATATCACGATTCACCTAATCAGTATGGAACACGCGCGTTACAAAAGAAAAGAGACACGACCTAAAATTGAAATTTGATTGACGTCAAAAGAATTGTGTTATTGTAAACAGAGCACACACAAGAAAGTACCGTGACAGAATTGTTGATAAACTCTCCCTGATCCCTCCTTTACAAAAACATCGACTAAGCAGATTGACATTAATATCAGGGTTAATTCTCATTTTCTTAAAATTAAAAAGGGTAATGTGTTTTTAGAAGACATAAGAACATGTATTTTACGTTCATCTTTTGAATCCGGCAAGGTAATCTTAAACTGCCATTATCGGGCGTGTCTAGGTGTGCCGTGCCTTCTTGCTAACTATTCCGTCAGTACATTTTAGACAAAGAGACTATAACTATATGATTATTGTCAGTACCGCCTAAGGCAGCATCCAGTGCGTTGGATATTTTTTTTAGTATCCTTATCTATCTCACCGTAATATACGTTTGTAGGTGTATTAAAACTTACAGATTGTACGCGTGGATTTATCAGATTACAAATAATTTGAGGTTTTCTAAACTGTACCTTATTAGGAATAAATTAAGGATTTCAGCTTGTTAATCAAAATAATAGATAAGAAAACTAATAATCAGTCATAACAGTGACTTTAACACTATTATTGACGCAGGCATGTAGTTTGTAACCAAATATTTTGCTAGCATCCTTTGAAACAATGGCATGAGCTCAAACCCCGTACGTAAACAATAATACCATTGATACGAATATTCCATTTGCTAAGAGTAAATCGATATCTACCACACATTCAATACTGTCCAGTCTATTTAAATTGGATGCACAGATGCTTCGGATCCCACACGCCCGAATCTGGGTGAACAATATGGAATTCACGCCACGCTCACCACGTTTTCGATGATGCTGGACGTTGATGCGGGTATTTGAAGGTAATGAATGTGTTGTTTGTTATACCGAATTAACAACTTATTGACACTAATATATAAGAGGAATATTTGCCGAACCGAACACAACAAGTTTTTGGGAAACAATTGTTGATTCTCTAAGTCTTTTCAGCTATCCTTTTGCTAAATTTAATGTTTTGGTCGTATGCAATGTAACAGATCACGAACCATTAAACAAACAAAATTTGTTTAGATTTACTAAAAATAAGTGTAAAATAGTTTCCATTTGGATTGCAAAGCGAATTTCCTAAATACAAGCGTGGCACTTAATTTATTTATCATTGGACTATATATCAAATTGAAACTGATATATTTGTATACTATTCAAATCTTCAAAACACGACGTTAGTCCCAAAAACTAATGATAAATAAGTTAGGACGCTCAGTTAAGATGACCTATTTATATGCATGTGTGTAACATTTCAGCATTTGCGATTGTAGAATTTATTTAAATTTAATATGGGCTTAGAAACAAAAAGGTGCGTGGAGCTTTGTTTGACAAGATCCTCTGGTTGATTGAGTCATATCTCATGGCGTGTCCAATATCATACGCAATCTATGATAGCTATAGGATATGGCATTCAAAATATGGCGGTTCGACGACACCAGACCAAGAAACATTAAACGTAAGGTGCTCTTCATTCCCAGGCCATTCCTTGAAGCATCTCTTTCATACATCCAGTCGTTCAGTCTTGCATAATCTTGTAACTTCAAAGCAGCTAGTGCGAATTTTGTTCGTTATAATGTTTTGTGAAATCTATCACTGCATTGCGATTTGACAGTAAATTTGGCTCGAAGGTAGCTGAAAGGACCAAAAGAGATACTTAGACCAGTTTTTGTTGTTTGTTTTATGTCATATTTGCAGTTACTGAAATAAATAAAAAAAAACATGATGTCTAGTTTTGTTTCGAATGAAATGATTTAGGAGAATCATTTTCAAGAATAGATTTTGTCATACTAGTTGTATTAGATTCCTCGGAGATTAAAACATTTCAAATAGGTTTTGTTGTTTATATCAGATTATTCGTTTAACACATTACGTGGGGCCTCCCAAAAGTTGTATAAATCCGAATTCACATTCATCCAATTATTATTCTTGAAAAAATTCCAACAATATTTGGACTGGTTTGGATTTTATGACAGACGCTGCCGCTACCGGTGACCTCGCTCGATAAAATCGTAAATCTATCAATTTTTATCTCAAATCTCTATCTAACGGCAATAAAATTTAATTATTCGCCATTACTTTTTATTTTTTCACCTTACTTGTTAGTTTTTAGTATTGCAAGGACGGATTAAATAGCTATGCTTCCGTTTAATTTCTTCAAATTGAAAAAAGTTATTTTAAATATTTGTTGATGAAGATTTACCTATAAGAGTTTTCTGGATTGTAAATGATAATTAAAAACAATTATTTTCACCACTCCTTCTGTTTTAAGAAGTAGGTACTAATGATAAGATCACCCTGTCTTGCATTCACGTGATTGGTAAACCTTTGGCAGTTCATAATAATAATATAAAAAATATTTTCGAGGATCGTTTAGATAAAATGACGATAGATTTAATTGTCATGCCATGGCTGTCAATTAAATTTTGTAAAACAACAATAATATCAGTAAAACACCAGTGGGTTCATCTGGTAAATTAAGCTTTATCATTGGTTCCAGTTTTGTTTTAAAAGCGTTTAATCACAATAGCGTGTAAAGTGATTAAAATTTAATCAAAAGTAAGAGCGATATGCTAGTTCATACATTAAAATTGAGCTATCATGAAAACTAAACCAAATCTAAAGAACAACGTTGAGTTGATTATTAATGGAATTGAGACGTCAATTAAAAACTTAATTACAAATTCAAAAGGTGTTCTCTATACTAATCAGGGATTTAAATCATAATATTACACAGAAATGGTATCACGAATCAATATAAACGTTATATTATAATCTTAAAAATAAACATCAGGTTTAAACATTTTCTAAAATCAAGGCGTGTGTAATTCTTAAAAAGGATTTTATGAATATTTATATGTATGTACGTGACATAAAAAAACTAAAAATGAACTGCTATATAAATCCAATCTACTTTTTTTTGCAATAAATAGCGTGATATTACGTCGTTATTAACATAACTTATCTCAAGAAATTGTATCAAATTATACAGAAACTAATAGATAAACCATTTTACGAGAATTAAACTTGTAAACCAAACTTTTTGCCTTGGAGACGGCGGTTCGCTAGTTTGATGAGCGTGGTGTTGAAAGTTGCCACGTCAAAACTATGGCCAGAACATTAAATAATTACAAGATTAAATTTAACAAGAGTTTGTATCTGAAAAATCTAATATAATCTAATCTGCAATCTATAAAACCTTTTTTAACCGTTATTATTCATTCAACTAGACTGTGTGACGGTCATCTTACTATTCTGCTTAATTTGTAATTTTACACTAAATTTTTTGGTTTGAGTTATAGATACTTTTTGCTTAATTCACAGATAACAATGACAAAAGCATAATGAGATTGTTATTATAATGGTTGTAATTATATTACAACCGAGTGTAAGTATAAGGTGTAAATTATTTTAATACTTGTAAATGAACGGGCCGATTGAGTTAATATTAACATCAAAGTTCCAGTTCGCGTCAGATTAATGTGTCTGCCAGTTTGTTAAGAATAAACGACAGACTACTGTCTATTTTTATGATGTCTCCTAATTTCTTAAGTAAAATAAGAAATTAATAGCAAATAATGAATTCAAATATTTAAATTAAAGAAAATAACCAATTCCTTTATTCAAAAATCAGATTGTCCTTTATTTTTTTTTAATTGTTGCCAGTCGTTTTACCTCGTCAAGACGTTTCGCAACTTTTTTCTGATCCGTCTTTTTATGCTTATCCGAAACCTAGACTAAGTCGGTGTTACCATAGCAAAAAACTGTTCACCTGACCTTGTGAGAGTTCAATATTCTCGTTCTGAAGCCGTAAAATCGTCTTGCAATACCGTCTCGATAATTCTAAAACATCACCCGTTCGAATTTCTTATTGATTTTTTAAATGTTGCTATACGGACATTTATTTGAAATCGGTGTTAAAACTTTGATTTGTGTCACTTATAGTTGGATTTTGGCCGTGAGAAATGGAACGAGAAGGCATCTATAGTCGTCCATAAAAACTAACGATTCTGCCCTATGGCTTTTAATTCATAATATGGGATTGTTCATTACTTTTATATAGGTGTTTAATAATTGCCTTTAATCATAAATACCAACAAAGTTAACAGTTTTATAGTCCGGCTTAAAATTATATATTATCTGTTCTATATCTTTGTTTTAGCCCTAAATAACCTACTACTCAGTCAGGTCTCCTCCAAATTCATGGAGGGCAATTAGCCTACTGTTATTTTACTACTGACTACTTGACACAGGGTTTGAGCGGCTAGGCTATCTGCCTTTTGCGATCCTTTAGACGCCATAGACGACACCCTCATGGTCAACTGCTGTTGAATACATTTTAAAGTATACCTATTCAAAAAATAATGTAACATTTTTGATACTTAGTTTTATTTTTTTAAGTAAAAATCTTATATTAGCAACAAATTTGAATAGCTACAACTGATAGGCCGATTTGTGGCCATAAAACGTGTCCAATTTTGCACGGATATCATTTACTGAATTTAATGTCTTTCACTCTGTGACATTGATTTCGTTCAACCAAGCTATAAAAACATAATAGAATTACCTGTGAGGTCTTTGTTCTTTCCAACAGGTGCCGTTAATATTTGATTTCTCAATTCTTAAAGCGCGTTATAACATTTCGGCGCACTTTTAGTTTCGAATATTACATTGGTTATTAAAATATTAACTCACAGTTCCAAAATGGTAATAGGTAATATATTTAAAAAGAAAAATAACAATGACACAAAATAACAGCAGCTACAAAATTTCCACTAAAGTAATTATCACATATTCAAAGAAACAAACCCTGAAATTGAATTCAATTAATCTGTTTGGATACCTAGAATATCGCAGTGCCAGGAAATTTCATGTTACTTGATATTAATAAACAAAAAACCGTAACGGATTTCCTTAAATTAGCAACGATCCGCTCCCAAAAAAGTGATTTCAGCTCAAATCCTTTGCTGATTTCCAAATAGCCCCGACACGGATTAGATTTGTGAACAACATTTCTGAATATTTCAAAGAAACGTGTTGGCAGTAGAAACAGGAAAAAGTGTTTTGATCATTGTACTTAAAACAAACCGTTAGGTTAAACAAATCAAAGCCTGATTCACACAAACAGAATTGGAGATCTAAATTGATTCGATTAAAGTTCGAACTTGCTACTTAGCTCGAATCAGGTTACTATTTGATGCAATTGATTTCCTCAAGATCAAGCCATAAATTAATTCCCTCAATTACAGACCTTTATTTAGACTCGATTTATTTAATCAATATTATTTACAAAACACTTTTAATTTAGAGTGCAGCCGGTGTACATATTGTAATTAAGTTCTTCTCTGCAATACGACAGAGGGCACTGGTTGTTACATGCGCCATGCTTGTGAACACGTGCCGTTGCTGGGAAGCCGTGGGCTCAGTCATTATAATCTCATAAATCTCTTTAACTCTGGCTTTGCAATTGCCGATTTCAGCGACATCTATCAACTTCCATGACAATCTCAAAAAACTAAGGAATTACTTATTTTTGCCTCCATCTATGTTTTCACCCAAAATTCACCAATGTAACAATGAAAACAGTATTTCAATTACAATGATTATAAAAAAAAAATCATAAGTCATAACGAAACGTATGCAATGTTTACTTTAAAACGATGAAGCGTATTACAATAGCTCTCAATCACACACATAAGTTAAACTCAGTTCTTGAATGTTAAATTAGTTTAGATTGCAGAGTTTAGTCTACGCCTTAGTTGGGGGCTAGTTGTGACGTACCAAGCTTCTCTCGAAAACTATTTAGACGCCTAGTCTTGTCTACGAAGCGCTATCGTTCTTGTTAGAGCGCATAAAGTTAGATGTGCTTCAAGACTTAGACTTAAAGTCTGCCACCAAAACATTCGAAGTAAACGTTACTTTAATCTCATATCTTTGATTCCAAATGTTTGAAATGATCGAGTCTTCTGCTCTAAAGAGGAGGGTCGGGAAAAACTCATTCTGTCTAAGTGTCACTTAAAATCGAGTATATAAATATATCATCTGGTATTCAAGCCAGTCCAAACAGTATAACTTACTTAATAAAGATAAAATAATTCGAGTCCCAATTGACTTGGTGAGGTCCATGCTGGAATGCAGCTCAAGCAATTTTTTATATCTTCCAACTCCACTCCGTTTCCGAACCGTTGCGTTTGTTTAAAACATGAATCTTCAGTGGTTAATTGTCTATCAAAAATTGTCATCCTTAAGAAGAAGATTAAAAGAAACATATGAAGAAACGTTTTTTATCTGTACCTTGTTATTAAGTGTATTGAGTTTAGGGTACAATTTTTTTAGAAAAGCTGTGATTTGGTGTGGCAAATTGACTTGTAATATCTTTGTGTAATGTAAGTCGGACGCATTCGAAAATAGATACATTACATTAAAATACCGGGGACAGTAGTGTGAACCGCATACATTGTGTGATAATTCATACTTGCATGGAATGTTACGCACTTGATGGAAAAGGGACATATTAATAAGCCAATGACGAAGGGGTTAATCACCATTTTGTCATTTTGAAACTCAGCCGTGTACATTTTTTCTTAATACTCATCTCTCATTAGTTTTGAATTAGTTGTGCTGTGTACTTAGAATAATTAAACTATCTGGTTACGGATAAATTGACACCTCATTTTTGAATCTCGAAGATAATCAGTCCGCTAGTTTGTAATGGATTACAATATAATTTTATATTTAAAAAGGTTTCAGATGTTTTCCAAACAGATTGAATGAATCACTTTAAAATACGTCACCTTAATTTTATTTAAAAATAAATGGCCCGGATGTATTGCTCACTTATTACTTATTATTGTATAAAAAATGAATTTCTTCTTATGTGTTTTAAATAAAGAAAAAATATACTATGGAATTGAAATTCATAAGGAACGTCGTTATATAAAATACCTAAGACATTTACGATGAAATGAGGTGGAATAGGTTTTGTTAGTTTTGTTCAGTAAAAAGTCTGCATAGTGAGTCACTGATTTTAGTCAATAACAATAATTGTTTCTACTGGTCGTGTGACGACTGTGTTTCATTTAGTGACGTACGTGCTGATTGCAATATACTCACTCTGACTCACTCACGATGAATGAACAAAGGCTCGGTCTGTTTGGAAAACGCCTAAAAATAAATTGATATTATGTAAGCCTAAAATTTATATTGTCTGTGACATATTTCTGTTAATAAGCGTTAATTATTATTAAAATTGCGATTGGTCTAGTCGCTCGAATCGGAGTAAAAATCCTATTACTTGTGCCTGATTTCGTCGATGTTTCTTAGACGAGGCGCCATTTTCTACATTTATAAAAATGGTGGATCGTCGAGAAACAGTTGATGAAAAATCTTTGTTTGCTCAGTGCAGGTTGTATAAATCAATGGTTTCACTATTAAATTAATTCTTATTTTTTATATTAATCTTTATTTATTTCAAGAGTGATTATCTGATAGAATAACAATAAAGTACAATTATTTTGTAAATGCATTTTGCACTGCCTTATATATTTTTTCGATCTAAGTTTACTCTGCCGTGAACTTTACCGTAGCGTTGTTACAATCGAAAAGCACCTCTATTAGAAAGACATAAAGGTCGATATTTCCTGATTAAACTTAGTTGTAGTCCAGGTCGCTGTCCAATATTCGAACAATACCGTTAAATGGCTGGAATATCGAGTGTTCTCCAATTTAGGCGAATCGCACTGGAGCCAAACGTCGGTGCTATCGGGTTGAAATATTTATCCAAGAAATAACTTGACATTGCTAGTGTACATATTGTGCTCGTAAGCAGAGCCGTATCACATAGTTTAGTAGACATTCGTAAATTATGACTGTATTCAATATCGGTTTGTAACTTTGCAGTCTACTTAATAATAATTTACATCTAGATCACTCTTGATGTTTTTTTAGTACTCATAATTTTTGTTCAGTGTGACAAAAAGTCTTTCCTAAACATCAAACATTGACATTGGTGCTACTAGAAACTGCTTATATTATTAGTTATTTTTTTAATAATTTGCTTTTTTAGTTACTGCGATGCGTATTTATTTTACAGACTGGGTATTATTAATGTACTTAATTTGTTACGATTAGCAAGACGTATGGAGATAAATGCTGAAACTACCTCTTAAAATTGTTCTAAAGGTATTTTTGTAAAAAAAATCTACTAATCTAGTGTTAGAGACACACGCTCCGCGATTCGAGTGGCTAGACTAATTGATTAATTTCCTAAAACGAAAAAGTGAAATTCGGAATCCTCAAATTTTCCTACTGAAATAAACTATTTACATAAACTGGCCAAACGTGTGCGTACACACATTAGGGGTCCTGTAGGTGAACGGAAACGCGTTTATCTATATTTAAGTACATCACTAGACTCACCGGAATAATTTCAGCTTTTGTTCACCTACGGAATCCAAATGGTTTGGAGATACTTAATAGGTTGTAGGTAAACGGCAGCCCAGCCGTTAGCGTATTGTATGATATATTTTGCAACTATGCTGTTATTTGCTACTGTAACGATGATAAAGCGGCCATAAAAGTACTGTACTCGTAGTTTTGAATATCGGACTTCTTTTGTGATTTTTAGGCAGAAATGCTAATTCAATGGTAAATATTTAAATCGATGTCTATGTAATAGTAATAATAAAATAACGGATACAATATTGGTCTGTTTTATTTGATAAACACTTCTTATTGTCTAAGGTATAATGTTTCGGCGCATTTCTGCCTCCCATCCCGAGAGTGCGGAGCGAGCGTAATTCTGTGATTGTTTTTCTTATGTTTGCCGGTTAACGTTTAAACTTAAATTTTGAATTTGCTGGAATTTCGTTTAGTTTCCATTGCTAACTACTTATATCTTTTACAATATCGTTCTATGATAATAAAAATTTTTAAACCATTAGGAAGTGATTGATTTTTTTTATGAATTACGCGAAGCGATAAACTTGGCAAAATCTCTCGCAAAATTACGTTCATCTAACTTCACCCTGATATAACGATTAGATGTAAATTGTTGTCAAATTCGATTTGAAGTTTGGCTAGGCTTAGACATAGGTGTTAAGTTTTCGGCGTAAGAAGTACATTTGAGCATTTATACATTCGTAAACACTGCATTTCTAATACTAGAGATAAGAATGACTGTCAAGAAAATCGCTAATGCGTATCCTTATAAAAATAAGTTCCAATAATATATCTATAGTATGTGTATTTTACTCTTGTCTAAGCCAAGCAAGACTACTAGGGCCACAGAATTCAGAATTCAATTGTAAAACGTGACAGCTCCATATATTTCTGTGCAATTTTTGGTGGCCAGTGTGTACTGACGATCTCTCGTGTGCCATAAAATATAAATATAGATTTATACGAAGGTGCTCCAGAACTTTAGAAAATATTTAAAGTGACATCGTAAATAGGTAACACTGATGACAAATTTAACACTTCATCTGCACGACTGCTACTTATAACTTACAAAATAAGCGGTATTCCGTAGACGCGCAGCGTAAATTTAATTAATCTGAATCAATTTGAAATTTAGTAAAGTCTAATTGTCTCTTTTGGTAACCTGGCTACATCGCCTATCGAGCCCTTCTTGCATAACCAAACCAAGTTCATGATTTCCGTGATATGTCTGCTACCTCAGAAATAGTGGACTGTTACTGAATTCAGGAAGTGGTGTGGCTTGAAAGTAGTATTTTTGGACTGAAAATAATATTTGTATGTACATGTGCAGGACATTATGAAGATGCCAACTAATATCGAGTATAGCGGAGGAGGGGAAATGTAGGTATGTTTTTGCATTTCGTTCTCAGTTCTGTGGCCTGACACTAAAACTATTACTAGTACTTACTGAAATGTTCGGAAAATATATAACGTACTTACTAAGTATTTGGTAATACATAACTGTATATATGTTGTTTAAATAAGCGTAGTCCCTGTAGGTATTTATTTGTACGATTTCGGGCCTTTGTTGAAATCCAAAGTTTTTAATTTATTTTTCGACCAATAAATGTTGAAAAGAACAATAGTTGTGTTTCATTTTAAATATAAGGAGCCTATTATGTTTTTTTTGTCCCATTCTTTATTTTTGAGGTCTTACTTTATTATTGTTGTCGCTTTCTTCAGGTTCTGGTCGGTTTCAAAGAATAAGCAATAAATAACCTTAGTAGGCTAATTAGCCTACTGTGCCACGCTGACCAGACGGATTGGCACAGGATTTAGTATCAAGTTTTCCTTGGCTTGCGGCTAGGTATTCGGCCTTGCCATTTCCTGTTGTCGACTCTTACGACACTCTTAGGATGAAATGGGGTGGTGACACAATGTATTCTAAATCTATCACCACACGGAAATAGCCAATATCACATTGAAATGTTTTCTTCGTCCTTGACTTTCTCAATTTCATTAGGACAATCTGGTTAAACTGAGGTGAGTTTAACCAGATTACCCTCACCGGTTTACTTACACGAAGCGAATACCGTCTGCCTTCCATATAGTGAGAGTACTCAAAATAACTTGGTTAGACCAGTGGTTAGTTTCCCGCTACTGACTATGTGTACAGACAGCTACGGATGTTAGAACGGCAGGACTGACGGCTCTACATGCATGGAGAATGTCGAACTAGTATAGAACGATGGAAATTTGTTCAAAAGTTTGCAGAGCCAGATGTTATATAATATCCTGTATATCCATTTTTTATTCAGCATTTTTTATTAAGGCTACTGGACTTTGCCGGCTTTTCCGTGTGGTGACGGATTTAGAATACATAGTGTCACCACCCCATTACACTCTGAGGGTGTCGTAAGAGCCGACAAAAGGAAATGATAAGGTCGGACCTCTAGCACCAAGGGAAGGAAAACTGTGCCAACCCGTCTGACCAGCGTGGCATAGTAGCCTAATTACCCTCCATGTAACTGGAGGCGGCCCGACTCAGCAGTGGGTCATTTATGGGCTGATAAGTAAGGCTACTGGAAACCTTAAGCTCCTAAGGCCGCAGAGCATGTTCCCCGATTCGCAACCCGCGACCCGGCTTGGGGCGCCACAGGTGCCCGCTACGCATGCGGGAAACTGACCATCAATTGTCGTCCCGGGCAACAGGGATGCCCTCAGTCAGTGAGGCCTTCGTCGATGAGGGGCCCCCGACCCACCACCGGCCTCTATGGCGGGGGCAGGAGGTGGGCGTAAAGTCGCCTCCTCTTCCACGGCTACGGCACGGGTCAGCAAGATACCTCTGTAACCGTAAAAATATGTATATCGTTAAAATATCGAAGCTACAACAAATATTTTCAAAATAGGAATTAACCTATTTTAAATTTATCGCAAAGATTGCGGGTAGCATCTAAAAATATTTTTAGATACAACTCATACTGGCTGTCTTCTTAAAGGAGGCCGTCTTTTCGGTGAGTAATTATAATGATGATACTAGATTTATAATACTAAAGCTACCGTGACTGTAACTGAGCCTAGCTACTCTATGTATGGAGGTGCAAATATGATAGGATACGGCTGATTAATAATTGAATCTGATTGGCAATCAGTATCGAATTGTAGCGAATTTAGGATGTACGTAAATGCAATTTGAATTAGTACAACTGGATATTAGTAGGGTTTAAGTAGATCTTGTTTCGCTTCTCTCTCAAGGTACATCGTGTCAACTACTTTCTTGAAGCTACATTTTATAGCAAGCGTGTGACATGGAGAATAGACCCATAATACAGTCCACACACAATGGCGTGACGGTCCAAAATACTGACAACTACTTCTTACTAGGGTGTCGTAAGAGGCGACTGAAAGAACGCAAGAGGCAGACGACCTAGCCCCATGAGAAGGAAAACTTGATACAAACCCTTTTTTTTTTGTTTCGCCCGGGGTGAAATCCTTTATGGACTATCCCCGTCGGCCAACGGGATGGCCGAGGGGGGGCGTGTGGGACTCTCCCCCAGAGTGGGGGCCTACCAACTAAACATCCCCTGGGTGCTCCAACTCGCGTCCTGTTGCGGCATTGTGGGATCTGTACACAGTACCACGCCTTGATACAAACCCTGTGCCAACCCGTCTTGCCAGCGTGGCACAGTAGGCTAATTTCCCACCATGAATTTGGAGGAGGCCCGACCCAGTAGTGGGTCATTTATGGGCTGTAACGACTATGACGTCTTTCTACGATTTTGTGAGCGAAGACCGCAAATCATCAAGAGTACTGTAGGACGGCCATCTGTTAGAAGGAGCGACGATCTGCGAAAGGTTGCGGGCAGCAGCTGGATGCCTCGAGCTGAAGACATGGCGCTACGGCGCTCTTTATGGGAGACCTATGTCCAGCTGTGGACTACAATGATGATGATGACTTCTTGCTACTTCTCGGTCCATAAGTGACCCGCTGCTGAGTCAGGCTTCCTCCAACTGCATGGAGGGCAAGGGATGGTCAGACCAGTCGGCACAGGGTTTCGTATCAAGTTACTTTCTCTTACGGCTTGTTTATGCGCCTTGTCATTTTCCTTACGACGCACAGGATGAAAGGGGGGGGGGCACTGTATATTCTAAAGCCGTCAACACAAGGAAACTCACTTTATTCACGGACTGTTCTGATTTATATAAACAAGCTCGTTCCGTGTAACAGCACACGGACTTAAAATACATAGCGTCTTTCCCTATGGCCATAGGGAAAGGTGCGCGGGTGAGGTGACGGATTCAAAATAGACAGTGTCACCACCCTGTTACATCCTGAGGGTGTTGTAGCCTGCAAAATAGCCTGCAAAAGGAAAATAAAAAGGCCGATTTCCTAGCCGCAAGAATATAAACTTGATACGGAACCCTGTGCCAACTCGTCTGGCCAGCGTGGCCAGGCTCATTACCCTCCATGTAACTGGAGGAGGCCCGACTCAGCAATGGGTCATTTTTTGACTGGTCAGTGGGTCACTAGATATAATGTTACGTAGGTCACACTTAGTTGTTGACATAGAGTGACTTAACTCATCCGAATTTGATGAATAGTTACGTTCTATCTAGTGATATAGATCTGGCCAAAGTTGGTCCAAAGGCTGTGTTTGGAGATTTCCTGCGAGGTCCAAACAGAAATGGGGATATACGCAGGAGAACCGGAGCTACCAACACGGCCCGCAGGACCGCCAAACTTCAGTGGCAGTGGGCAGGTGACATAGCTCGCAGGCCTGACACCCGATGGGGCAGATATTTCCTCGAATGGCACCCGCGTTCCAGAAAGTCTCCTACATGGTGGACCGACGACCTGGTCAAGGTCGCCGTCAAGCGATGGATACGAGCCTGGATAGGGGTGGACGCCTAAGTCTAGCAAGGACGTCTTTTGGCTGAAGTTGTGAGTGATGTGAGGTATTGGTCTACAATTTTCGAAATATGTTATGGAATCTGCTTTGTAAAGATCCGGACTTCAACGAAATGTTGAACCAGCTTCCATTGACGCTGTATTCAGCAATAATACGATGCTTCATTGCTCAGATAAAGCTGCTGGGAATACTAATATGTTTAGCGGGAATCAAACATCCATTCAAAACTCAAGTTCCATTTTAGCATTCCGACACGATTGAAATGTCGGTTGTTACTCTACAACCGAGGAGTTCGAGGTGACGACATTAGTCGTGATATGCAGGTATGTTTGAAGATGCACGAATACAACCATGAGCCATTTATGGACTAATATAATATCCACCTAGAACACAGAATATTCATGTTGTAACAACAAGACTAGACTTGATTTTCGTGTGGTGACGGATGTACAATACATTGCGTCGCCACCCCATTTCTTCCTAAGGGTGTCGTAAGAGCCTACAAAGGGAAATGACAAGGCCGATAACCTAGTCGCAAGAGATAACTTGGTATGAAACCCTTTTTTTTTTTTGCGTCGGAGATCCTCCTGGATATCCGGCCGTTGGGGACTGGCCGGGGTATGTGGGACTCCGGGGCGCGTAGAGATGGTAAATTGCGCCCCGACCTACCCACTAAAACCAACAACGATCCTCGAATGTCCGAACCAGGGCCACGGGATTCACTCCCTTTACGGGAGCATGCTCCGTGACCCTGGGGGCCTTGGCCCGCCTCTTATAAAGCTAGTGGAGCCCTACGCTCCAAGGCCGATTATGAGGGGGGTGGCTGTATTGCCCTCCCCCATTCCACCGCTAGGGGGCGCACGCGAATCGCGGCGCGCTGTCCTCCCGGGGCCTGTTTTGCGCAGGCGACGGACTTCCCAGGTCAATCGCAGTTGGTATGGAACCCTGTGCCAACGCGTCCGGCCGGCACAGTAATCTAATTACTCACCATGTAACTGAAGGAGGCCTGACTCAATAGTGGATCATTTATGGGCTGACTCTAGTAGTACAACTTAGCTGGAACAAGAATATGTACATATTATAGATAATAACAAGAAAACATAATAAAAATACATATAAATATAATATGTTGACTATGTTATGAATAATTATGTTGACTATTAGTAAGTGTCCATCGTGTCTAAAACAAAATAAAAGATTTGAATTTTGATTAAAAATAATTCTTATGACAAAATAAAAAAATATGGTCAATCGATTCAACGTTCTTTACAGCAACAGTGATACGACACGACATTCGTAATTAGAGTTACGGTGAATCAGCGCGGTGCCCTGCACGACGGGACTACCCACGCGCTACTGGGTTCGACATCTCATATGTACATACATGAATATTAATGAATTAGACCTGGCTTCCGTCACGTCGAACTAGTAGTGTCCGTTGACAATCGACATATGATTGTAGCTTTGTCATTCTTTAGTATCCCCTGGTAGGTAGAGCCTTTTGTGGCATCAGAAATTTGTTGGTAATGGTCTTGTACACAGAGTGTAAGAAAAGGCCTACTAAAACCGTCCGGAGTGGAGCTTATCGAGAGGAGTATTTTTGTGTATAAATTAATTTTCTATGTTGTAGTATGCGAGAGATATCAACGTTGTAACTGACTTGACTTTTATCACTTGTAGCAGTAGGCTCAGTTTCCTCCATCTGGACATTTGAAGGAGGTCCGACTCAGTAGTGGGTAATTTATAGGCTGGAATGATGAGGATAGGTTCCAGTGAAAACAAACCTACTAGCTATTGTCGTATAGCGTGTTTCTCTCTTCTGGCGAACTTGCTCTCACTATGCTGTTTAGTGCTTTTTGTAATAAGACCAATAATTTGAAAAAAAAAGTAACTGTTTCTTGCCGGCTCTTCTCTGTAGAGCAGCATTCTGAACGTGTGCGTGAATGCAAGGGTTGTGGGAGATCAAAAGAGATGGATTCATCGTAAGAATAAGGAATTGTGTATGAAAGGCACGAATGTGGATATGACGACTGATAGGTGTGTATGGAGACTACCGCCTAGCGTGAGACAGGCGCCGTAAGATGATAATGGTAATTTTAAATAATATGACGGCTTAAAAGAGATTTGTGATAAAACCTACGTAAATAAAGTTCCTTTTCAGTTTGAGTTATTTATCGAGTCAAGACAATTTCGCAACCAGCAAGTTTCAAGAATTTGAAGAAAAACGTTGCTTTGTTTTTATCTCAGTCAGTTAATTTTGCAAGCAGTATCTACATTGATTGATGGATTTATTAATACAATGGTTTTTTTAAATACCTATTGCTTAAATGTTGAGAGTGTATCATAAAGTAAGATTGGTTTTTCCGTACAATTCCGAACTCACCACCGTCACAAATGTTTTAGTTCAAAACAATGTTTTTATCTATTAATATTTATAAATTACGCATGTTTATAAATATTAATAGATAAAAACTTTGTTTGTCCGCGATAGACTTATAACATAAGGGGCTGTCCATTAATCACGTGAGGTTCGAAATGGGGAGGAGGGTCCGGCAAAAATCACGAAATATCACAAGGGGGGAGGGGGGGTATAGTAAGATATCACGTGTATAAATTTTTTCGATAAACGCGTGATTTTTAAACCGAAAGGCGGCGTGTATTGTCTTTACCCTTGAGTGTAAGATTCTTTACGTACTAAAATTACACGTGATTTTTATGGGGGGTAGGGGGGTAGTCTTAAACCTCACCACGTATCACCAAGGGGAGAGTGGGGTTAAAAATTTATAAAAAAATACCTTAATTAATGGACTGCCCCTAAGCTACTTAATAACCGATTTTAATCAATTATGCACAGTGCGCAATATGATCCAACTTGAAAGATAGCTCAATTTATAGCGGCAATATTATTTTATTGCAAATTATTTGTCTATTTTTTGACTGTAGGTACACTCGTATGTTAGCTCCAAACGATTCTAACAGCGGCGATATCTGTTGACTGTGTTGAGTAAGTATTCAATAGATGGCGCTATGTTAAATGTTAAATTAAGGTATGCTAATGTTAAATGTAATTTATCAAAACCCTTAGCCACAGCAACGCGTGGCCGGTTCTGCTTGTATATTATAAATAACTAGCTGCCCGCCCCGGCTTCGCCCGAGTGCAATGATTAACCTCTAAATTTATCAATGTTTTTCTACAATATTATGTATGTATTATACTTAAAAACCTTCCTCTTGAGTCACTCTATCTATTAAAAAAACCGCTTCAAAATCCGTTGCGTAGTTTTAAAGATTTAAGCATACATAGGGACGGACAGACGACAGCGACTTTGTTTTATACTATGTAGTGACTAGAATGCCTTTGATCCTAGAATTGCGTTATGGAAAGCAACGCCAGGATCTAAGATGGAGCAGGCAATTCAAGGAAATGTCCTGTTGGGCACCGGCTCTCACATACACACGACGGGACACAGTAAAACTGCTTGGCGCCGGACTTAGATGTGAGGTAGCTAGCCGGGCGGACCATTCGATCCTACCACCAAGCGTGCTGGGTTTTGTTGACGTTTACAGCACGCGTTATTTCCCAGCGTGCGGTGGGGAAGTTTTATATTCTGACCCGTCCCCACACGGGATAATCTAACACGGGGTTATAACCTTTGTTATCAGCGTCGCCTATTATCAGTTCTTGTTAAAATTAAGAAGAGTCAATAAGTACAATTAAATTTTCATTTGAAATTGAAATCGTTGCGTCGAACTCAATTTGATTTAAGTAATGGTACCCATAAATGCAGAATCACATGTTTTAATTAAAAGAAGAGTTTTTGGTTGCAATCAAAATTAACATTTGGTTAATGTTGGGGCAAGGAGTAGTTCACAATGACAAAGAAGAGTGATGGTTGATTTTGATTGAACTTAAGGATTTAAAATTGCATGCATTTAAAGTTAGGGCAACCAACTAGCATTTGACCAGATTTAATACATTGCAATAAATGCTGGTGACGGATTTAGAATATATAGTGTCACCACCCCATGCCATCCTGCAGGTGTCGTAAGAACCGACACAAGGAAATGCCAAGGCCGAAAACCTAGCCACAAGAGAGGGAAAACTTGCAACGAATCTCCGTGCCAACACGTCTGGCCAGCGCAGTAGGCTTTTTACCCCCCCTTTGATGGGAGGAGGCCCGACTCGGCAATGGGTCATTTATGGGCTGAGTAGTAATAAATGCTTTAGGAAAATATATGCTTGGGGGAGGCCTATGTCCAGTGGGTCTTTTGACTGAAATGCTAATGAATAAATGCTATCCATTTAAATTAATAGATTAAAGAGCCCAAATATTTCTGACATATTAACGACAGGTTTTAAGTTCGTATGAACAAGTATAGAGTATCAAGTTAACAAAAAAAGTGCAGCAATTTGTTTCACTTAATCTTCTAAGTCGAAAGTTGTGATAGGACCTACACTGGCAAATACGGAAGTAACTAAATTAACGAATTATGGAATATCTGTTCGCAAATTTACAGCTATTTTATATTTTGTTAATTTTGCATTTTGTATTGTGTTTTGTATGTTGCTGCCTAAACTAGATAATTATGAATATGATGTGATACTATGAAACTTAAAAGTATTACATTGAAATAATTAAACCTCAAATCTGTAAGCACACGTATACACGTATAATATGGGCACCCAATGGTGGTGTTTTATTTAAGAAACTTTTTATAAATAAGCGTATAATGAGTTTTTAATCCTCTTAAGTGTGCCGCAATTACCTCTGCCGTGCATTTTTTGATTTTGGAACATCTTAGTGTTCAGCGCCAAAGAAATAGAACGCAAATATTGTTTGAATAAAGACTGGCTGGTACGTCGGAACATAGTCGCGCCGCGCTCGGCTGTATATAAAAAGGAAACAAATTAAAAACTGTGACATTGCATTTTCGTAATTACGAAAATGTCTCAAATGTAAATATAAGTTATTAGTTGCTTTATTATTAGATACTATTTAATTTCAATTTAGTTGTTACTTTAAATGTTTTATTGACTAATAAGGCGACTTTTATTTTCTCATAGAGGGTGATGAAAAGAGTGAATCACTCGGGCGCAAAAAAGTTTATGTATTTTAAATCCGTCACCATACATACGAACGGAGGGATTTTAGTTTACTCAAATCAAACCCTTAGCGCTTGGTATAGGCGTATAAAGGCGTCAACAAAAAGTCGAGCTTCACGGTTACCGTAAAATATCTAATGAATGATGCATCGAGAGCCAGGCAGCCTCAAAAACATGACCATTGAATATTAAGCTTACGTCGTATAACACAGAATTGTTTGTAGCGTTTGATACTCTGTGAAATCGACTTTTTGTGGTACGGATCAAATCACATCTTATTCTTCTTTTCGCCCCATTTATACCCACTGTTAAGTCGAGTTGCCAAACTTAAGTGGCAGTGGGCAGGGCACATAGCTCGCAGGACCGACGCCCGATGGGGCAGAAAAGGCGCAGTGCTGGTAGGCCTCCCACACGGTGGACCGACGACCTGGTTAAGGTCGCCGGAAAGCAGTGGATGCGGGAGGCCCAGGAGCGGCCTTTGTGGAGATCCTTGGGGGAGGCCTATGTCCAGCAGTGGACGTCTTTTGGCTGAAATGATGATGATGATGATGTTAAGTCGAGCTTCCTCTATATAGGAGAAAGATAGCCTATTGTGCCACGCTGGCCAGATGGATTGACACAAGGTCTCTTACAGCTAAGTGAACTGCCTCTTGCGTTCTTTTAGTCGATACCTTCAGGATAGTTTGGGTTGGTGACATTGTATATTCTATCGACTGCCTATTTGACTGCCTCGTTGGTCCAGTGGTTGGATGTGCCGCCTTTGGATCAACGGGTCCCGGGTTCGATTCCGGGGTCGGGCAAGTGTCTTTGTGTAAACCAGAGGCACTGGCTCGGAGTCTGGGTGTCATTACTATCTATAATATGTGTGTATTTACAAAAAAAAATGTATAGGTATAAGTAGTTTATCATCCATCTCGTTACCATAACACAAGTATTAAATTGCTTAGCTTGGGACGAGATGGCGTTGTGTGAAATGTCCAAGGATATTTATTTATGTTTATTTATATCATTACGCTACTGCCCAAGGGACCAGAGCAGTAGTCATACATCTCACGTGCAGAAGGAAATGCTGGTAGTTAATCAAATCCAAATCATGCAAGATTGGTGCCGACTAAAGGAAATAATAAGGCGGCTAGGTTTTCCGTATTAGGCTAATTCCATGTAGTTGGAGGAGGCCCATCTCAGCAGTGGGTGAGAAGTAGTAGTGCATCTTAGACGCTGTGCTGGTGTAGTATTAGGCCAATCAGCCAATAAATCCGCTCCACAACACTCAACAACTGATCTGTATCAAACAGAACATTAGAAAGTAACAATAGTTAGGTACACCATCCGATCCTAAATCGGCGTACACCAACACGGCCGTTCCATTATTTTATTTACGTGATTCAAGTTAAATAACGATCACTAATAAATAAATAATGAATGACTACAGTATTTTTTCGGAGGCTTTATTACAAGCTTCCATAAAAAGTTTGGCTATTGGAAAACAAAATAAATATATGTTCAATAGAGATAAAAGTTATATATCTTATAACCTAATAACATTTACAGCCATGGTAAAACTTGTAAAAGCTTTCTATTAAATGAGATTTATGGACATTAATGTTATAAGTACATATCGTTTCATATTTTCTTTAAAATTATTCTTAAAAACAAAGTTATTTCAAAATATTTCTGAAACGAGGTCCATGACCTAAGCTATCCACAGTAAAGGGCACCAGTTATTAATCAAAATTATTATTAAATAGAAATTTGTTTATTGTGAATATATTATATCGACAGTAAAGGGCACCAGTTATTGATCAAATTTATTATTAAATAGAAATTTGTTTATTGTGAATATATAATATGTACATATAAACGCCGCAATTAAAAATACGATAAACTATAAAAGTAATTGATACAAACACTGAAACTCATGAAAATGTTAGATTCATAATTTTTTTGAGTGTGTGTGTGTCAAAATCCAAATCAAAACTCATTCAATCAAGTTGGCTCATTAGTTATCTTTTGACAAGTCAATAAAATATAATTTTACACATACAAATTGTAAATTGAATATTTACTATGTACCACCGGTTCGTAATACTCTGCCGAACCGGTGGTCTACACAGAAGAGTCAGCAAGAAACATGTCAAAATGTCATAATTACTGTCGCCAATAAAATGTGTCCGGCTAAGGAAGAAGCCGGTTGCGCGATAGCCGCTTGGTTGCGCAACCTACTATTGTTTACCGAAGTTACAAGGCGTTCAGCTTGTAAGTACTGGTTATTGACGGCTTGGTGGCTCAACGGTTGGGCGGGGCAGTGCCGGATCCTCCGACTGCAGTAATGACGCACATCCATACACACATTACATTTCTAGCTCACCTGTAGCTTTTGAATTGAATAACCAGGAAAGTGTATCACAGGGTATTTAGAATACTTCGTACCTACTTGATAAACTCAAACCCGCCTGGGTACCAATCAAAACCTTAGTTTTACTGCTATAGTAACGCCTTAAATAATAAGCACATAGCTAGTGTAGTCACAGATTAAAATAAATGTAAGATCACGATGATTTATAATGTATTTTTTCACCAGATAAATGACTAACCTCATAAAACACTACCTTATTTATTAACAAAATTATAAACAAACTGGGAAAATTCTCGCCACAAAATGAATAAACCGCGTATTGAAAAGCTGCTTGAATATAAACTCAAATAAGTATTCATTTACAAACATTATGAGATATTTCTATTTAACCTATAAACTACCTAGACATTCGCAGAAATGCGAACTCTAAGAATTTGCTTTCATAAAATACGATGCCATTTATTTACATTTCAATGCTAGGAATAGAGTGATATCTTTGATATTATGTCGCTCAGCAAAATTCATGCTTGCTTTGCTAGCCCTGTGACCTAGGCTTTACCCACGTATGCTACCTCTACCACTACCCAGCCCATGAATGACCCACTGCTGAGCCGGTCCTCATCCCATTACAGGTAGGTTAATCTGCCTTCTGGTACCAAGTTTCAAGCTTTCCTTCCGTGGCGGTTATTTTTTCGGGCTCTTCCTTTTGTCGGCTCTTACTGCACCATCAGGGTGGAATGGGGTGGTAACACTATGTATTTTTAATCCATTACCACACGGACCCACGTAAACGCATATTAATTAAGAGACGACTTCAGGGCTATCAGCGTGCTTTAAAAATTCTAGTGATAATATAAATATGTAACTGTCTGTATGACGGTGGATTAAGAACGCATCAACCCATTTTAAAAGTGAAGGCGAATAAAGGAACTTCCTCGGGAGCGAACCTAGATGTACAAGAGGAAAAGTTAATATACCCTATGCCATCGCGGTACAAAAGAGTGAGCGTGATTTAGTGGGTAATTTATCCAATACGAAGATGATAATAATAGAAATAATGTTTCCAAAACTATGGATAGTTTTTGTTGGAGTTGGCGCCACTTACTCGGCGGAATTTAGCAATTAGTGAAACTTTGCAGTTGTTCTCGCTCAGGCATCGAACCAGCTACGGTTTCGCGCGTGCAAAAGTATTAACTTTTTTACTTTGGTCACTGGTGATTGGTCTCTGCTGGTGAAACGTTTAGGTACTTGGAAGCAAAAAATGTGCAATTGAAAATCACTTGCGGATAACTTTCTATGAGAGTTAGGGATCTTCTAAAAAAATAATCTGAGTAGCTTCGTAGGCTCAACCACTGCGCCTAAGGTTGGCGCAGTGGTTGAGCGATCGATAGCTGCGCAGCATGTCGCGGGTTCGATTCCCGCACGGAAGAAATATTTGTACGACCTACAAGTATTTGTTCCGGGTCTGGGTGTTTTCTTTCTATAATATGTACATATTTACAAAAAAAAAATTTATTTATATATAAATATCCTTGGACATTTCACACAACGCCATCTCGTCCCAAGCTAAGCAACTTATTGCTTGTGTTATGGTAACGAGATGGATGATAAACTACTTATATACATTTTTTTTTGTAAATACATACATTTTATAGATAGAAAATGACACCCAGACTCCGAGCCAGTGCCTCTGGTTTAGACAAAGACACTTGCCCGACCCCGGAATCGAACCGGGGACGCGTTGATCCAAGGCGGCACATCTAACCACTAGTTTATCATCCATCTCGTTACCATAACACAAGCATTAAGTTGCTTAGCTTGGGACGAGATGGCGTTGGTGTGAAATGTCCAAGGATATTTATATTAATTAATTAATTAATTTTATTATTAATTCTGAGGACATAGTAAGTAACCAGAATATATGACCAATTTTTAAGCAATATTATTTACCCTACGTTTTTTTTTTTTTTTTTTTTGCCCGGGTTAAAATCTTTTATGGACTATCCCTGCCAGCCTGGAGATGGCCAACAGGGGGTGTGTGGGAGTCCCCTCCGCCTCTGTCAGGAGACGGAGTCATACCCACTAAACGTCCCCGGGGTGTACCGTCCCGCGCTTGCTGCCCCGTGGGCCCTGACTGTATCTCCACGGATTTACCCTACCTACTACTACTACTGAGCCCATTAAAGATCCACTGCTGAGTCGGGCCTCCGCCAATTCCATGGAGGGTGATCAGCCTACCAAGTGCCACGCTGGCCAGACGGGTTACCCTTCCTATATATAATGAAAAACAATTAAGACAATTTAATCAAGAAGAACAGTCGTAGTGTAATTCCGAATAAACAAATAAATGACACATATTTGTATTTTGTTTCTCCAACATTAAAATGACATTAGCAATAAATAACGTATCGCATTACCATAGACCCCAGAGAGACAAACCTGTTGTCTATGCCAAGGTTTAGCAAAAAGTTGCATCGAAATGTTGTCGAACATTCATTACGACGAATACTATGTGAATGCGAATATTTATGGAGTTCGATAAATAATTTAAATAACTGGTATTCTTAGTTATGGTAATGTTTATTTTTTTGCTCGTGTAAAACATTTTTTCTGTGCCTTTATGTTATATATATAGTATAGGTTTGTGTTCATTTCAACCTGAGGGTGTCGTAAGGAGGAATACTTGATACGAAACTCTGTGCCAACCCGTCTGGTCAGCGTGGCATAGTAGGCTAATTACCCTCCATCTATTGTAATTGGAGAAGGCCCGCCTCAACAGTGGGACTCATTAATGGTCTGAGAGTAGTGTAGTAACTTTTATCTCTCTATCCCTATTATTTAACGATGGCAATACAATACCTAATCCCGATTTTATTGTTGACTGTATTTAGTTATATAGTACAATGTGGCAAACCTTCTTTAACATACAAAGAGATGTATACAGGGTGGTCAAAAAGTCGTGGATCAAACGAAACCAGCGGTTAGATGGGGCCATCAGCAGCAAAAAATTGTTCTACGGGAGGTCCTTAGGGTCAACCCCCGCAGAGTTACAATTGATTTTGTGTTTTTATGAGAAATTGTCTTTTTTTTACTAAAACTTGATAAAATTCGAAAAAATCTACACCCTGTATCTTTTTTATAATTTTCACTAGATTGGTACTGATGAGTCCTTTCGTTAGACATACTTTTTATGGTAGTTTATTGGGTGTGTTGAAGATAATATTAAGTTTTACGAAAGCAATAATTCCTAAATCAAAATTTGTTTTTTACTTCGGACCCCACTGTGAAAAAAAAATACTCTACAGAAAAGTGCCACTGTATCACAACTTTTGGCGCATTTAATAGGGATTCTAAAAAGGTATTACACATGGCTATGCGTGGCTTCGATGTCTTTCGAGGATGATCATTCGTAGCAAGGCCAGAGTTAATTCATACATAAAACTCGGTTAGGCCTACTAACCTAACCTTACCTAAGCGTGATCGTTTTCCGGACTACTGGGTCTTTATCATCGTTTCAGCCCATAAATGACCCACTACTGAGTCGGCCCTCCTCTAAGTTCATGTTGGGAAATTAGCCTACTGTGCCACACAGCCAAGACGGGTTGACACAGGGTTTGCATCAAGTTTTCCTTCTGTTGCGGCTAGGTGATCTGCCTAATGCGTTCTTTTAGTCGCCTCTTACGACACCCTCAATATGGTATGGGTTGGTGACATTGTTTATTCTTTATCGTCTTCGTTTCAGCCCATAAATGATCCACTACACTGTGTCGGGTCTACTCACAATTCATGGAAGGACATTAGACTACTGTGCCACGGTGGCAAGACGGGTTGGCACAGGGTTTGCTGACCCGGTAAGACTCCCTCCATGTACGAATTATGTAAATACAATTCTAATAAATTGACCGTGTGGTGACGGATTTAGAATACAGAATGTCACCAACCCATAACATATTGAGGGTGTCGTAAGAGGCGACTAAAAGAACGCATTAGGCAAATCACCTAGCCGCAACAGAAGGAAAACTTGATGCAAACCCTGTGTCAACCCGTCTTGGCTGCGTGGCACAGTAGGCTAATTTCCCAACATGAACTTAGAGGAGGGCCGACTCAGTAGTGGGTCATTTATGGGCTGAAACGATGATAAAGACCCAGTAGTCCGGAAAACGATCACGCTTAGGTAAGGTTAGGTTAGTAGGCCTAACCGAGTTTTATGTATGAATTAACTCTGGCCTTGCTACGAATGATCATCCTCGAAAGACATCGAAGCCACGCATAGCCATGTGTAATACCTTTTTAGAATCCCTATTAAATGCGCCAAAAGTTGTGATACAGTGGCACTTTTCTGTAGAGTATTTTTTTTTCACAGTGGGGTCCGAAGTAAAAAACAAATTTTGATTTAGGAATTATTGCTTTCGTAAAACTTAATATTATCTTCAACACACCCAATAAACTACCATAAAAAGTATGTCTAACGAAAGGACTCATCAGTACCAATCTAGTGAAAATTATAAAAAAGATACAGGGTGTAGATTTTTTCGAATTTTATCAAGTTTTAGTAAAAAAAAGACAATTTCTCATAAAAACACAAAATCAATTGTAACTCTGCGGGGGTTGACCCTAAGGACCTCCCGTAGAACAATTTTTTGCTGCTGATGGCCCCATCTAACCGCTGGTTTCGTTTGATCCACGACTTTTTGACCACCCTGTATAGTATAAGATGTGTCCAATTTATTTATTTAAAAACTAATTTCTATAATAGTATCGCAGGAACCAGATAATCTATTATAATTATAGACCACGCGGTAAATAACTGAAAAAGACTAACAAAAACGTATTATATTACTAATAGACTAACACATATGAAATAACTTTATATGTTATAGCCATACAGGTTTTGTCATCTAAACTAAAATTATAAAAAGAAAAGATTTTATTATTTGTTTGCTCTGAAACTACTGAATAGATTTGTAAAATTCTTAGACTATTCGAATTTTAATATATTTAAATATACCTATTTTAAAAAATAGGAAGCCGCATGAAAAGTTCTATAATCTAACCCAACGTGTGAAAAAGATACCAAATAAAACGATATAATGGCGAACGCTGCGGAAACTATTGACCATAGAGCAAAGTGGTGTACTACAAATTTAACAAATTTAAACAAATTTCCATATCCACGAGATATGATATCAATATGTTTAGTTATTACAAATTTATGAAATTGTTTGAAATAGCAATGCCGGAGCGGGCCGTAAGTATGACATTACGTCCCGGAATTATTATTTTAATACCTTCAACACTCAGCATTGGCAGAGTGGTTTACGTCGCATGCCAGGCAATAAAGATGATTTTTATTACTAGCTCATTCATATTTTCCTTTTAAAAAAGATCGGGTTTTCATTCCAGTGATTTTTACATGTATAACATATAATCTGGTACTTAACAACAAGAGGCGTATCAGAAGTGGGATTAGTAAAGGGAATCTGTCGAGATCATTCTCGCCCAAAACCAGAGTTGTATTCCCTAGCAGTCGGAACTAGATTAGTCTGCCCATAGAAATTCAATTTGAGCCTGGACCGTGTCCATTATACAGCTTACTACCTATTCGGACACTGATAGGTAGTGGCTTTTGCGTGCGAATAGAGTGAAATGAGATTAACATGCAGCTCAGTTCCTAACTTGAAATGACATTTATGCGCGTAACAGGTACAGTGACCGAATGTAATTAATACACGTGACCGTTTGGGGATGTCACAAACCTATTCCATAGTGAGGGTGTCCTATGTGGCGAATGAAGGAACTAGGCAGACAGAAAATTTGACGGTAAAGAAGCAAAACTTGGCTTAAAAACATATCCTTCGGATAAGCTTGGCGCAGTACGCAAACTTTCTGCATTTAAATTAGCCGTTTGATTGATCAAATTTATGGCCAAAGTGGTGATTCTGCCAATGAAGGCTCGAAACCTTTCGTTAAAAAAATACAACTGATAGATCGCGATCCTCAGTAGGTACCTTCATGGAACCCCAAAACCGACAAACCATCTACATTTGTAAACACATATAACTTAATTGGATATTTTTATACGATTGCAAAGATAAATACGACAACGTGCCTAATAATTTCGACCTAGTTATTCTTCTTCAGCTACCTTCATTTTATAATTTTAGTTTTTTTTTATTATTATTTTTTAGAATAATTTTAGTTACAATTACTTTAGTATTCCTTTTTTAATGGTATATGTATTTTAATTTCCTTTCACTAATAAACGAGAAAAGAAAAAGAAAGTTAATTTAAAAGATAATTACTTCTACCTGATAGATTATTACCAAACAGAACTAATACAGATTAATCTGCACTCTTATTCGATAATTAAGTATTACTCGTTGGTAGGCTGACTCGATATTAGATATACTATCTAATCAACATCACTAAACCCCAACAAAGGATACATTGCCAGAACAAAATTTTAACAAATTATCAACATTGTTAATACAGATTAAAAACTAAATTTATGATTGTGGCTTTTTCTCATGAGACGGCCTTGTTTGATGTACTAAATACCTTGCAACATTATTTAAAACAAATAACTAATATTTGACAGGATATGGGCTCGTATAGGAACACGGCGCACGCGGATGTGGGCCTGTCTTCTCGTTATCGTGAGGTATTTAGGTACTGTTAGAGTGGGTACAGATTAATAATGCACAATGTCACCAATCCGCACTATCTTGAGGGTGTCGTAAGAGACAACTAAAGAAGCGTAAGAGGTGCATCTCCGACTTTTGCACGATGTAATATTGTCCATAATTATTGCAAGTATGTAGTATTGAAATCATCTTCAATATGTTAGCCCACAATTTACCCGCTACTGAGTGGGGCCTCCTCCAAAATCATAGAGTAAAATTATATTATTATAGATTATATTTATTATAGATTAGAATTGGTCTAATGCCCATTGGCAGGACAGGTTGGCACTGAGTTTGTATCAAGATATTCTTCCTTTACCGACTCCCTCAGGATAATGCGGGTTAGTGAGATTTTTTTATTCTAAATCCGTCACTACATGGAATTATTGTCCATGGAATTCCGTAAAATTCGAAATGAACTGTCTAAAAATATTTTTATGATAGGATATTTATTATCGGAACTAGTTCACTGAACTAGACAGACAACACGGACACTCAGGCCATAGATGACGTACTACTAAGTCGGGCCTCCTCCAGTTACGTGGAGGGTAATTATCCTACTGTACCAGTCGAGGATCGCCGTCGGTATTAGTGGGTAGGTCGGGGCGCTATTCACCATCTCTACGCGCCCCGGAGTCCCAAATACCATGAAGAACTCCGACGTAAAAAAAAACTTCAAGTTTCCCTTCTCTTGCGGCTAGGTTATCGGTCTTGACATAACCCTAGGTAAGGCTCCAGCCTCCGCTAAATTCTAAGTAGATGTTCTTTTTATTATTTTATAAAATGTTAGATTATTAAATTAGATGACCACTATCGTTGTAACCCTGTTTAAAAGAGCAACCCTGGAGTTTCTTACCAGCTCCTCTCTGTGGATTGGCATTCCGAACCGGTGCTAACGGCTAAATACTTAATTATTTTTAATTTTAATTACGTATTGTGTTAATACGTTTTTAAATATTTGAAAGCATCCATAAGAATTTATTCGAATAAAATTTATTTAGATTTTTGATATTGCTATAGGTAATTTTATTTAATTATTGTATCAAATGCTGCTATAGCAACGCGAACTTGAATCCACGTGACACATCTCTGCAGGCACGTAGGTACAAGTTTCAAGGAAGCGAGCCCTCGGTCATATATTTCATTGTACACGAATTACAAGCTTCACGCCGTGTTCCAAGCAAGGTAAGCAGAGAACCGATAAGTTACAACACTTGAGCTTGTTATATCGGGAATACTACTCTATAATACTGAACCGCAAAATTATTATTCACCAAATTGAGTTCTATGTTGCATATTTGTGTAATGAAGACTGACACAATATGTTCGCCTTACATTAAATTTTTAAACTTTCAATAATAAATCGTAAACTTTATGCTACTGTTTGACTTTTCAAGGGAGCTCCAATGAGCCAACTTCATTAAATGAGTACTGATTTTGGGTAGTTAGTTAATAGTGATACCAAATCCAGGCACAATGTTTGTTGATTTTGACGATATTATTATATTTGACAAACAAAACTTTTTGAAATTCAAACAGATTACTTTTTTAATCTCACTATATGGCAGCGCGGTGTGAATTTCGCTGTGTCAGCTAAATTTGAATACAGAATGGCAATTTTAATTAAAATGTTAATCTGTCGTTCTCTATTATTCTAGTTGTATCATTTTAAAAGTGATGTTATTGAACTTTACATGGTTGTGATTACATGATAAATAGAGCTAGGTAGTGATCTTGTTTTGAGCAGTATTTAGGTCAGTTAAGTACCAGTTTCGATGACTAATTTTCGAATAGCTATTAAACAAAATGTTGAATCATTTTCGTCAATGAATTCCTTGTAAGTATTTGGGTTTTCTGCTCGAGTGATATGTATTGCATACATGACTACAACTCTATTGTTTATGAATGAGTAACGCGACAGTTCCTTGTTGCGAATATACAGGGTGGGACAAACGGCACATTGAAATACCTCAGACTCGATGTTTCGCGCAATGTACTATTGTCAATAATGTATTTGTGCTCAGTGTTGGCACGTTACCTGTCATATAGCGAGGTGTCGTTGGTAAAATGTGAGTGTAAAAGTTACATTTTAGCTTGCTCTGTATGAGCATCGTTTGACATAGGTCCCTAATAGAAGAAAAATGGGAGACTTATTTTTCAGAGTATGTACTTCGTATTAACTACTGACATCCAGACTCAGAGCAAGAGCCTCCGTTCACAAAATACTTGCCCGACCTCAGGATTAAACCGGGGAGCCTTCATCCAAAGGCAGCACATTCACATTAAGGGTAGACCCCTAGACCGAAAAGGCAGTGTGACGTATTCTTTTCCATCCCGGCACTAGTGTCCTCTGATTTAGCCAACTACCAATATTTGCACAGAACGTTTGCCCTCCGGAGTTCATCTAGTGGTAGATTAAATGCTTAGAAAAGCTGTCAGTTTTTACGCTACTGACCACGTGTAGGTGCAACTGCCATAGATGATAGAATGACAGTCGCTACCCATGGGTTTACGTACCCTCCGGACCACGGAGGAAATCAGATGTTACAAATGATGGAGATCCACCCAACATTATGTAGAGAAATTAAAACAAGGAAATCGCAGTATTAATAATACAGCGGACCGTTAGTCACCACGTGACAAATGTCAGAATCGTGAGAAAACGGAGTTACGTATGTTAAAGTGAGACAGAAGACTCACACTTTGCTGAAATTATAATATTTAAGTATTATATGGTTTACCTAATACGTTATAATAACTTAGACAGTTTACTTTGGTTTGTCTTTACCCGGTTTCCCTGCGTTAATGCTCTTAACAAAAAAGTAAGTTATTTAATCTGTTGAATTATAAAAATAAATATAAAGTTCTTATTAAAAAATTTAACACTCTTTATATATGGATATTTGCATATGTGTGTAATTCTTCATACAGCAATCATACCGCAATACATAAGCGTACTGAGATTGTTACCAGAGTGACTAATTTAGGTAGGTAATTAACTACGTAATTAATGACTTCGGTCAATGTATCTGACATTTTGGGATATCGTATCGTGACATGAAGTCTAATTTCATGATGTAGGTACTAGCGCATCGTACATGCTTCGTATGCCTGATTTATGTATCATTTAGATATACGAGTACATTGAGGCTTTTCAGGGCTCAATCAATGGAGAGCTATGCTCCGCGTGCTCGGCGACCGCCTCCGCATCACCGGATTAGGGCGTCTCCGAGTCCGCACATAAGATATCACTTCCACTCGCGGTGAAAATGCCACCTTCGCACCACTCTTCGCGAGTGGAAGCGTTAGAGTACCCGGCAAAAAGTTTCCCCCACTCTGAAAAAAAAAGGGTTTTTGTGTGAGAAAATGTTCTTCCATTGTGGCATACAACTCTCCCTCTCTCATAAAGTAAATCCGTTACCACTTGTATGTGTATTTACTGGGGAAGTGTAATTCATGTGTCTCCAATAAACGGCCTACAGATCGGACGGATTTACAAGCATACATAACTCTTTTGGATTATTCTCTCTCGTCTCTTTGTATTATTACACATCACCATTAAATTAATTAATCTGCAACTGCTCGAACAAAAATTAATTCTACCATAGCCAGCTCTTTGTAGATTTTAACACCGGCTTTTAACTCGATTGCAGCGACACCAATTTATTAATATTTATGTACAGTTCATTTTTTAGGCTCAGAGGCTTTTGCACCGGAGCCTAAAAGGCTTTGATGCCAGTTTTATGCTATTTTTCATAGTTGTGTGCCAGTACCGCAAATAAAATCAAGTATCCTTTTTTGTGATAGGTACTACTGCTACTGCTCAGCACATAGATGACCCGCTCTTGAGTCGTGCCTCCTCCAGTTACTGGGGGGTAATAAGCTTACTGTGCCATGCTGGCCAAAAGGGCTTGACCCAGGGTTTCCTATCAAGGTTTCCTTCTCTTTCGGCTAGGTTTTCAGCCGAAAAGTTTTACCTTTAGTTGCCTCTTAGGATCTCATTATGGTATGTGGTGGTAACACTGCGCATTCTAAATCCGTCACCACAAGGACGGTTCTTCCTGATAAGTTTTTCTAAAATAATGATTAGGTGCTCATTTAAAACGTATTTTTTTTCTAATTGCATCAGACGTTTCATGAAATTATAAATTTCCAATTATTTCAATCTTCTTCTGACTGTTACTACCCAATATAGAGTGTAGGTTCCGTCTATTGCTCGCCAATTATCCTTATCCCGGGTTTTTAGCATGCAGGTCAACCCTGCTTTCCCCACCAAGTCATTGGAGTTTCTTGCCGGCTCTTCTCTATGGAATGGCATTCCGAACCGGTGGTAAAAACTAAATTATTAATATTATTTTATGATTTTTTTTTTCTCTTAAAATCTTTGACTAGTTGAAAACATTCGCAAGAATTTATTCGAATAAAAAACATTTTGATTTTGGTCCAGCCAGTGCATTGGTTTTCTTTAATTGCTGTTTACTCCGGCCAGTTCTGGATGTCTATTGCCAAACTGGTTCACCTATCGTCCCCTGTGTGGCTTAAGTGGCATGCCAACTCCCAATTGCTTGGAGTTTTGACAGTTCCTATGTCAGTTAACTTGGTTCGTTTTTATAATTGAATTATTTATATTAATAAGGATCTCCAACATCTCCATCTCCAACAACATGATTCATTGTTATATGGCAACATCAGGTATTTAATAGTGTACTCCTTCACTTATAGGAGACCACAGCATGCACAATAATTTTAAATTTAAATACTAAGCCAAAAGTTACATCATTAATATTAAGTAAAATTTGAAAAATAAAAAAAAATGGGAGAATATAACATTTAGTATAAATTAAATTAAATTACGTTAAATCAGATAAACACTTTTTATATTTGGACAGAGACTCACAGATGTCCAAGTTCGTAGTTTTAGCTAACATATTATATTACCTACAAAGTCTTGGTACAGCGGTGTAATGGCCGAGGTTCGTTTTGGAGCCAGGAATATAAAATAAATTGTAGGTGTTATGCCTGGGAATCCGAGTCGGAATTTTATTCTCTAAAGAGCTTAAAAGTTCGCTGCAATCTATCGTTCCATTTAACTAATCGCGAGCAGAATGTCTAAACAATAAATGCATTGAACCACAGTATCACAATAAAACGGAAGCATAAAGCGATAATAACTGAAAAAGATGCCTTTTTATGTTCCCCGAACAATGTACGTCGTAAAATAATAAAATAACGTTATATGGACTGTGAATCAAATAACTATAACTGTTATTTTTAGCTGTCACGTTATTTCTTTAAGCACATAACATAGATAGTGTTATAATTGTTGTTTTATACCTAGTTATATTGTTATTTATTTGAATAAACCTTTTCATAAACCAATGTTGCGGACTGATATTACAGCGACGTGACGCATGACCTTTTGTTGAATTAATTTTGGTAACGTGTTTATAAGTTAATTTAATTTAATAATGTTGATGAGCGTAATTAAACTAGACGAACAAAATGTTTACTGATAACTTATATTCGTAGACATGTTAATTAAATTTTGTATTTTATTTAATGTAATTAAGCATTTTTATTAAATTATCTTTTGTTTAATATTTAGTGTTGAATACGCTATTTGCTTAATTAATAAGCCCGCAAAGGGATATTCATCTATACAATGTGAGCCAGGCTTCCTCCAACTCTCATGGAGTTACAGCGCAGTCATCTTGCGCGGGATGGTACACCGGGGGGGTATTTAGTGGGTATGCCTTCGCCTCTTCACGGGGGTGGATGAGAGTTCCAAACGCCCCGAGACCGATAGTCCATAAAGGATTTTACCCCTCGACAAATAAAAGGCCTCCTCCAACTGCATGGAGTGAAAATTGCATCTCGTGTCTTGCTGCCAGCCTGCACAGGGTTATCGCGTGAATGACTTTGAGCTTGAAAAAGTTTTTCTTGCACCTTTATGAGCTTGGAGGGTTGTATTGATGAGTTTGATGATTATAATTCTATAACTACATACGTCTTACAGCCGCGGATAACATTTTAATCAACATACAACCTAGCACTGACCTGAAAATTGCGAAAAACGTAAGAAAATTTGAATTTCGCGGGCTTCCCTGGAACATCCACCTTAACCTGCCGCGACACCCGGCGTGGTCATTGCAGTGAAGGGCGGCCAGGCGTTGAGGCCAGGGCTGCCACCACTAGCACCGGAGGGGCGGCCAGGCAGGCGTGCCACGGCTGCCGCTGCAACCGCGTGGGTCGGGCGCCAGCTCATCCGGCGCCTGACGGGGGCACGTGCCGTGCCTCTCGGTGGGTTGTCAAAGCGTGGGGCCCGTTTTTACAAGCGGGCCAAGGCCCCATCAGGGTCATGGAGCACGCTCCCCCATCGGGGGAGTGAAACCTGTGGCCCTGTCTCGGGCAGTTAAGGGACACCGTTGGTTTTAGTGGGTAGGTTGGGGCGCAACTACCAGCTTTCCGCGCCCCGGAGTCCCACATAACCCGGCTGGCGTTCAGCGGTCGGGTATCCATGAGGATTACCAAAGTAAAAAAAAAGGGTTAGCGCGTCTTTTCAGTGCCTACCTTACTGTAAGTGAATTGAATGAGGGTGTGGAATGGTGTGGTGACATTATCTACCCACACCATCTATTCTATGGTGTTAAATAATGCTTCCATGCAATAAACTTTTGTAACACATGCAGATACACATTGCTTAAATTGTTCGTCGTAAAGCTGCGTGCACTCTAGGCATGAAGAATAGAGGTGTACCAAAAGTAGGGGACAGCTCTACCTAAAACACGTGTAATCGAATGCCGCCCTAGAGGATTCCTTGATACGCTTGTTCCATTTGCTTTATTCTATTAGGGATGTCACCAACAGAAACGCTACTTTATTTTTGTCAATTAAATATTTTCATGTGGTAATTCAAATGATGATTGAGTGCATGATTTCATCTGTCATTTCATTGAAAATGCAGATTTTACCGCAGTATAATTTGATATTTTCAATATACTTGTAATGTTTGTCCATATGGTGACGGGTGTATTATACATATGGTCTCCACCCCATTCCATCTTGAGAGCTAACATAGAGAAATGAGGCCGAAAACCTAGCCGCAAGACAAGGAAAATTTATTAACAAACCCATTGACAACCTGTTTGGCCAGCATGGCGCTGTAGGCTAATTATCCGACATGTAATTAGAGGAGGACCTCATGTGTATCTATTACATTTTTTTAGTGAAGAATGTCATTTTTTCAATAGAGTTATTTTTACCAGTAGCAATGTCTCACCCTAAACACGTATCACACTGTGCAGACCCGCCAGTAGTATTTACGTATACAATAAAATTTAAAAAGAAAATTAAACGACATTTTGACAGCCCTATGAGGGGTTGTAAAGGTCGAACAGTATACCATGGGTTACACTCGAACATTCGAAATTTAAAATAAGGTCAATAATAGCTATGGGAAAATTTCACTGCAATTGTACCACTATTACAGAAATTACTTTATTGTCAGATGCGTTTAGTTTAATTGTGGAACTTTTGTTCGAGAACTTTTTTATAGGCAGATTAAATAAACACCACTAAGTAAAATAAAAAGTATTTTTTTTATGTACCAATTAAACAATATCGAGCAGAATAGTGTGTGGCTATGGTATATTCCCCGTGAGGTGACGGATTTTGAATATTTAGTGTCACCACCGCACTCCATGTGAAGGTTGAGTAAGAGCTGACAAAAGGAAATGACAAGCAGGAAACCTATGCGCAAGAGAAGGAAAATTACCCTCCATGTAACTGGAGACGGCCTGACTCAACTGTCGGTCATCTATGATTTCAGTAGTAATAGATGGTGATAAATAATATTTATGCATCTCATAAGGGTAAACTTTTAATTCGAAAACGGAATTATAAAAGACTAGCTTTTGGGCGCGGCTTCGCTCGCGTGGACTTCGAACCCGTGCTTATCTCTATGCATTTTTTTTTTATGAATATAAAAGTTGTTATTGTGACTAAACTATGATAGTTAGGTATGTGCTCTCGCGGACTTTTTTGTAGATTTTAATAAGACCTACAAACTCGTAGTACTTCATTTTGTTCTATTGTCAATCGTTTTTGCAGCGCACGCATAAATAGGTTTTCGATTTTACACCTTGGTTACAAAATCACAATTTTCATATGGATCCCTAATTCCTTTGAAAATAAAATATAGCCTATAACCTTCCTCGATAAATGGACTATGTAACACTGTGAGAATTTTTGAAATCGGACCAGTAGTTCCTGAGATTAGCGCGTTCAAACAAACAAACAAACTCTGCAGCTTTATATATTAGTATAGATTCGAGACAAATGAAGAACAGTGCTATAACCAATAGTAGCCCCCAAGGGTAGACAGTCTAAATCTGATAACACAGCCCAGTATTGAACGTTTCAAATTGAATTATTATTTTGTGTACAATTTAATTTGTGTTTTGTTATGTTATCTTACATGGGGTAGATAGGGCGCGCGAATAAAGCACTTACATCTGCTATCCTATTAATTGATTACTGATAAGTGATAACTTACGTTGTAAAAAGTTAAGAAGAAGTTATATATACGGCATTCATCTTCGGCCCGTAACATGTAAACTGATTTCAAAATCAATACCTATAATTTAAAAAGGGCAGCTACTGAATTATTCGTCTCTAGCTTGCCTCTTCTCTGTAAAGCAGCATTCCGAACCGGTGGTATTTTCAGTGTAAACGTGGGTGGACGCAAGGGTTGTGGCAGACCAAAAGGAACGGGATTGTGGGAATGAGTTACATCACAGATGACAGAGACTATCGATAGGAGTGTATGAAGACTACCACCTAGCGTGGAACAAGTGTGGAAAGATACGGACGATAGAGAATAAGAGTGTTGTGAAAAAACCTACGCAAATTAAGTTCCTTTTGAGTGAATAGAGAAATTTAAAAACCGATTTCGTTGCCTATTGCATAGTACTTTCTGATTATTAGAATATCAATTGAATGAAAGAATTTTTCAACAGGCTTAAATATTACAAAGGAAATACAGTCGGATTGCGAACCTCGCACCTTCTTTAAGTCGGTTAAGAAGATTCACATTGTATGAAATTCGTCTACTACGCGGTTGGCACCGTCTATAATAACAAGGTGTCCTTCTCTTAGTGCCAGGTTTTCTGAATTACCTTCTTTAGTCAGGTAATATGACACCCATAAGACGAAATGGGTGCAATGGTGAACATCTAAATTTATCAGTGTTTCTCTACAATATTATGCGTGTGTTATACATATAAAACTTCCTCTTGAATCACTCTATCTATTAAAAAAGAAGCTTCAGAAACCGTTGCATAGTTGACTTTATTTTATACTATGTATTTGTATGATCCTTGCATTGGATTACATAAAAAGCTTTAGAGAGGGGAAATGCTGAATTATATTTTAAGAAAAGGTAAAAACAATTGTGTCAATTTGTAGCTCCGATAACTAAAAGGTCGTGCATTCCTAAAATTCAATTTACGAAATTAGAACCGACGTCGTGATTACTCGTCAACTGTGGAACGACGGATTCTGTCCAATCAGCGAGCCGTGACGTTGTTCCCTGAGATTCTTTTTTGAAATTCGACAGCCGAACGCGACCCGAAGCTCACGATGTCGGTTTCACACGGGTCAGATGTTAGGAGGTCATTGTCATTGTTGAATGGAGGTCGGAATAGTTTTTGTTTTTCGAATTCCACTTTTGAAATGGTCTGGACTCTTTCGTGGCTTACGATTTTATAGACTTGTTATTAGGTCTGGGAAAATTATAGTGAATGATACAGAAACTGTTTTAAGCTGTTAGATACATTGATAAAGGAGCCTTCGTCATTGAAAAAAGAAACCATCCAATATTAATCTAAACTGGACGTAAACATGCAGCCTGTTTCCTCAAAACTCATATACTTGTTTAACTTCTCATAATAATGTAGATTGTATAAAAATGAAAAGTGGTTGAAATCAATACAATTTTGTTTGCTAACATTTTGTCAATGTCTTGATCAACTATTATTATCAAATTTAACGTTAAGTAAGTCCGTTAAAGTTGTTAGTGATTAATCTATAGATATAATCACTTTTCCTACATACCAAGCTGCATGTATAATAATTGCTTCTAGGTACTTCTATACCTAAGAGATTTTATATAAATTACAGACTTAGAAATCAAATAGATTAGATTCGTATGTTACTATTCAACTACTATTACTACTATTCAGCCCATGAATAACCCACTACTGAGTCGGGCCTCCTCCACATGGAGGGTAATAAGCCTACTGTGCCACGCTGGCCAGACGGGTTAGCACAGGGTTTCGCACTAAGTTTTCCTTCTCTTGCGGCTAGGTGACCGCCTTTATGATTTTCCTTTGTCGGCTCTTACGACACCCTCGGGATGGAATGGAGTGGTGACACATATTCTAAATCCGTCACCACACTATTCGACTGCTATTTGCATTCAATCGACATAGGTTCAATGAAAGCTAGAAACTATTTTATTTGGGTCATAGATTGATTCCATCGCCAGTATGTCAGTGTTAATAGAAATAATAATTAGGTATGTACAAACAATAGTAAGACTTATTAAGCTCACGATTTGAATGAGGTCACATTGTTATTTCAAATATAATTACTACGATTCGCTCTTGTAAGATAGCTTTTTGATTATAGATAGATATAAAGTATTTCAAGATAGCACTACGGTTATTTTAATAATTGTTGTCTTGAAAACAACTATAAGTTAATCAAACTATCTATTTTTAATTAAATTATTTATAATTATTACTTTAATATTATTTAACAGGTAACTTGAAGAGTTTTTAGCGTCTACACGTTCTTTTGTTGGATTCGAAATGAGAATCGAGAAGGCGCTTCATTAATATTTTATTTTTATTAGTAAAGGACAAGGTTATTAATACGATGTTCTTCTACCTCTCGCCCGTGCTGCCACCTAGCCTTGCCGTGGCTTGCGTGCCTTTAGTATCCGTTGGGGTCATGCCGGCACTGGGTTACCCATGCGCGGGCGGGCCCACGGGTAGATGCCACACGCATAACTCTGTCCCGCATAACTCGGAGTCCCGGAGCGACACATAACCCGGCTGGCGCTTAGTGGCCCTGATGATCCATGAGGATTATAGACAGATAGAGACAGAGTACACTTTATTTACAGAGAAATTTACAGAGATATCAAGACCTAAAGCAATTACTTCCTGGCAACCATTTCCAAAGGATTTGGAGGTGAAGTTTTTACGTAAAAAAAGGTTAACAATGTTCTAGATTTAAGTTGGTATAAGACCACTCAAAACCAAGTCCTTCAAAAGTTCAAAACTACGAAGAGTGTTTCGTAGTTTTCAATAATTTAGTAGTGTTGTGCCCGAGATTCACGTTACGGAATTTAAAAAGCGAACGCGCGTCCGTCTGGCATTACAAGGCGGTACAGAATAAAAAACCGTCCAGAAACAGCGGGACACCTTCTCAGAGGGATGCCTAACAAAGATCAATACGTAATGACTCATAATGGACGATGATAGGGCGAAATAAAAAATATGTACCAGTTGAAAACTCGACGGAATCCTAAACAGAATTTAAAAAAAAATGTTTGTATTCATTTTTTAATAACAATATTTATAATATATCGATGACGTAATTTGCCGGGGAATAATAAGAGTTCTTCGAAATGCATGTATCGGTAACCTCAGCTTTATTATACTACTACTACTCAGCCTATAGATAATCCACTCCTGAGACGGGCCTCCTCCAGTAAAATGGAGGGTAATTGCCTACTGTGCCACGATACGAAATCCTGTGCCAACTGGTCGGACACAATAGGCTGATTACACTCCATGTAATTGGCGGAGGCATGACAGTATAGGCTAAGTGCATTAATGAGCAGCAACATCTATTTGCGAAATATAAGAAACTAGCGGCACGCCCTGGCTTCGCACGGGAATTTAACAAAAAATATTTAAATCTGTTATTGAACTGTGGTATCACACATGCTATATCTAATAATAATTCTCACTATATGTGCTATTCTGCGCTATATTATTATAAAGTTTCATCAAAATCCATTCAATAGTCATTGCGTTAAAAAACAAACACAAATCCATACATTCTTACAAACTTTCGCGTTTATAATATTTATTATTAGGATTAATCCAATATAAAGTCAAGACAACGTTGCGGGTAAGGGTGTGTCAAGAACTGTATTAATATAATATTTAAAAAGGACAGACTTGTTCCGAATTTAATCGTTTTATATCAATGCTAAACAATGCACCAAATAAGGAATGTATTATGAACTCCCCAAGAGTTAAAATAATTACGCTCCGAGATAATAAATAACTTATATTTATTTAAATTTATTACACTTTTAGTTCGGTTTCTTAACTCTACCAACTCAGCACAAAACTTTGCGAACAATAAAAACGATAAATGTTAATTTTTCAAATTTCGAATGCACATTCCGTTTATCGTTAACGCACGGTTTGCCAGCGGGCGCCGAATTTATTTGAACGATCGAAATGATTTCAAATTAGCAACATATCAATTTATAAATTTGGAACTTTAGATCATGATTGCCAGTTTAAGCAGTTTTGTTTTACATAATGGAATTAAACGGGATAATAACATAATGCATTTATTCCCACCTGACTTCATCGATAATATTAATGTTCATTTTTACGTTTATGTTATTTTAAACTAGCTGCGCCCCGCGGTTTCACCCGCGCTTACTTATTGTCGTACAGCGGGTGACGCCGCGGGGCGAAGCTAGTCTAAAAAAAGTAGCCTAAGTTACTCCTTATATAATTAGCTACCTATCAGTGAAAGTCCCGTCAAAATCGGTCCAGTCGTTCCAGAGATTAGCCGGAACAAACAGACAGACAGACAGACAGATAGACAGACAGACAGACAGACAAAAAAAAAATTAAAATGTTGTTTTGGTCTACGTACTGTGTATACATACTTACGCATTTAGTAAAAAGTGGTTATTTTATTATTACAAACAGACACTCCAATTTTATTTATTTGTATAGAGTATAGATAGAGAAATATATAAAATTTACTAAAAAAGTCTTATATCTTCGTCGTTCTTATTTAAATAATATAAGGAATAAAGTTAGATAAAAAAGAGTCTTAAAATAAATAATAATTTAACAAAATGTATGTACTGCAGCTAATTACCCTCTCCGTGATGAGAGGAGGCTCGACTCAGCAGTGGGCCATTTATGGGCTGAGTAGTAATAGTAGTGCCTGCACATGTACAAACTTAACCTATATAATTGAGAATACTAGATACTATTTTCAAAGAACGACACTGCTAGAACTCTATATATATTATATTATAGATATTTTCTTATCAACAAAATAAACTCAGACATTAACTTTATCTTCATTTGACAGACAGACAAATTCACATACAAGTCAACACATGAAGGGAAAGAACGTTTGAGAGTAAAAAACCTTTTCATTTTTATTAATCGCAGCGCCATTAGATATGCAGATTTAATTCGGATACGTTTGTTTCGAGAAATCGTTCGACTCTTAAATTCGTATGTTTTATTGTTCGAGAATAAGAAATATAAAACTTGTTGACATTATTATAGACTACCGTTTTATTGAGAATTCCAGATTCATTATTCAAATTCAAATTTGGAATTCTGGGATTCGATTATTAAGTTGTTTGTAATGGCCGCTAATGTGTCTATATTTCTCGTGTGTTTAGTTTTAACATCGATTAAAACGTTTAGGTAAGGTTTTATTGTGTAAAAGCATGTGCTGATTTTGACTAAACTTTTAATTTTTGAAGGTTGTTTTTTTGTGAATACAGTCCCGTAGACCCAGAGCAAGTATCTGTTGCTTACGCCAGTCACTTGAGACATGAACCAAAGGAGGCGCTTGGGACCATAAAACTCGGAACTAGAACTAGAACAACTCGACGATTTTCATTTGGTCTATTAGTATTTAGTAGGTAATGAGTTCACCTAGCTAGAGGAATAAACCATTGATTAAAAATTCTCGTTATTGTTAAATTTAGCTAAAACCACATTTTTACCGCTGGCATCAAAAACGAACAATGAAGCGGTACAGGGCCGTGTCAATTCCCGCCAAAATAAATCAATGAAAGTGTTCTATTTACAAAATCTCATTTCTACGGCCATTTTGTAAAAATTGTTTTCCAAACCGGGGGCGTTCTGATTCTGACGTAAATTTTAGTCGGCGGGGCGCGTTCTCTATAGCGTTCATTTGAGTTAAATGTTTCGTCACTAATCCGTTATCAATGGACGGAGGACAGATAAGAATTTTGGCGTAATTAACGTGAATCGACCGTTTTAAATTAAAAAAGGACATATTTTTTGACTAAATACATTTTATTGATGACTTTGTGATTATGGAAAGTAATCGACGCATTCTAAAAGCAAAACGTATTTAAACATTTTCCACGTTTTTTAGAAATTGTGATCATGAAGTCCGTGTTGCCAAAAATAATTATTGTGACTTTATTGTGTACTTTAATAAATATACCTAGGTAGTGGTTGAAGTAGCTGGTACTTTTATCTAGTCGCTTTTTTCAAGGCAATTCAGTGATTATAGATGGGTTACAAAATAAAGTTCTTATGTAACCGTCTGTCGGTTATGTTTTTCAATAGATTTTTTGGTTATGCTTATGACATCGTTCATACACGTACACGCAGATACGGGGTATGTAATGTAGGCAACGCTTTCTCGTGTTAATGGAGCTTGTAGGTTGTGAAATTAATATAAGATATAACTATACATTTCCAAATATCTATATCGTTTTTATGTTGATAGATTACAGAATCATTTGCGGGGAAAACAAGATTTTATGTTTAGGCAACATTGTATTGATTAGCTTCCTCTCCATTTCACCTTGTACACTAACTAAATTTACCCCCGGCATAAATGGCTCCTAATTGACATCTTTCAGGTCGAAGCTAAACCGAATACCAAATTATATTCTGTGAAGATACTGTGCCCCGCTGGCCAGACGGTTTCATATCAAGTTTCCTTCTCTTGCAGGTAAGTTATCGGCCTTGTCAATTTGTTTCGTCGGCTCTTTCGACACCTTCAGGATGGAATGGAGTAGTGACTCTATATATTCTAAATCCATCACCACACAAACATTTAAACTAAATATTTACTTAGTTAATACTAATAATAGTAGTACCGATAGTTTTAGTAAACGTTCTTGTCGCGAAGAATTTCGACCAACATCTCAAGAAACTCTTTGCTGGATTATGGGCCTGATACAAAAGGCTTCGATCGCAAAAGGATTCGGGATTCCGCATGGATTGTGAGTAGGTTCCTCTCTCTCTGGAGCCCTGAACCGTCGGTAGGACATCGACCTCGTTTCTGACGGGTTTTCTATTATATTTTGAAATAACTATGTTTTTTAAAAACCTTTATTTATAATATGAAATAAAGAGATATATTGAATATTAATAATATACCTGTATAAATAGATACTATATTATAAGCGTATACATATAATACAACAACGATATTGTTGGAAATAAAATTAAAAACTATTAAAAGTTTGAGTATTTCATAAATGTGCATAATATGCGTTTCAAAATAAGCAGTATCAGTAATTCGATTAATCTATTGACCTCGTACACTCTCAGGGTTGAATGGGTTGGCGCTATGTAGTTTAGTCCTGTTTGCTGCATAGGTTCTACCTAAAGAATAATGCAGCCAGGTATAAAGTGTAAAAATGCATTCATCTCTTTTATTCTTTGTCTAACATATGACTGGTATAAAGGATGTAACAAAAATCCTATAGCCATTCAAAGGGAGGCCAATGTTACCACCCCATTCCATCCTTAGGGTGTCCCACTATTGCGACGCGCCCTCTCCGAATTTATGGAGGGAAATTGGCCCAGGGTTTGTATCAAGTTTTCCGTCGCTTGCAGCTACGATACGACACCCTCTGGTTGGTATGGGTTGGTGGCATTGAGTATTCTAAATCCGTCACGGTGACATATATATGTCCCTACTGTCAATAATACAGTAAAGTACAATAATAATTACATATAATGCAGTACAGTAATAGTTAAATGTTTGGTTTACATGGATCTCATGATTTGTACTAAAAATCAAGTTCAGAAAAACATCGGTATCACTCATATCTCTAAATATATAAAATCGCAGACGAATAGTGATTGTATGTGGCCATAGGTACAAGGCTCCCATCGTGCACTATGGTGGTTGCAAGTCAATAATTATAAAGGTGTAAAAGATATAGGGGTTGAAACATGAACAATACACAACACAAACATTATTGGTCTAAAATGGTCTGGATTGTTCTAGAAATTCCTGCAATTATCTTGAAAGTTCGAAAATGTATGCCTAGATTATGATCGAATGAGGATGTTCTAGAAAATTCTAGAATGATCTGGGTAGTTCTAAAATCTACGTTTGGCAAACGATGACTCCGCGAAGCGGGTATAGAGATAAAATAGAAAAACAAATGACTGCATCTTTTGACTAGCCCTCACTTCAAACGGCTGTATGGTTTCTGTTACATCCTGTAGAAGACATTTGAACAGTTCTACCTAAAAAGACAAACTACATTCCACTTTACTCAATTCCTAAGGTCTGACGGCCTAGCAGCATTACTTGTCGGCCGCAACAATAATAGAAGTTTATTCGTATAAAAATAAATGGAAATAATCTTCTAAGCCTCAGAAATGAGTCCATTCATCCATTGACAATAGAGACACATAAATAAAGTGTGAAGATTTAATACGTTTGATAAAAAAAAACTTAAGGGTATCAGCTACCTGCTCCGTTCTAATGGATGATGGTTGGTTCTCAGTGTTTTGCTCAAAGGACGTTATATTACAAGGACGCTTCTAGACCTTGCTCTATAACTATTGCGCGACAAGCTAGTCCACGGACGGATTTGGAATACAAAGAGTCACCAACCCCAATCCAAATCAAAAAATTAAAAATCTAAATATTAAAATAAAATTAATGATTTAGCTTTTACCACCGCACCGGTTCGGAATGCCATCCCATAGAGAAGAGCCGGCAAAAACTCCACGGTTGCTCTTTTAAATAAAAGGGTTACAATGATGGTGGTACAACCCTCCATGTAGATGGAGGAGGCCCAACTCAGGGGGGTCATCTATAGACTGAGTAGTAGTAGTGGTAATAGAGGAAACCGTCCATTGTCTACACGCTTTGCCACGTTTGCCTGTCTCATAATTATTTTTGACGAGATTGATGGAAATCGTCTGTTTTTAATTAATCATCATTAATCATTTGAGCCCTATAAATTACCCACTACTGAATCGGGCCTCCTCCAAGTGGCTTGATGAACGGTCTTTAGTAGCCCCTTAGGATGGTATGGGTTGGTGACAATGTGTATGCGAATTCCATCAGCACACGGAATAACATGAAAATCGATTTACTATTTAATAAATATTATATAAAAATTTACTTATACATATTGTCATGTCTCTGAGGTTGCCAAGTCTATTTTACTTTCTATAGTATTATATCGTTTATTATCAGAAGCGATGTCAAAAGAACGATGCTATGTTAATTTTGTTACGACATTCCAGGTACAGATTTGTGTAATTGTTAATTTTTGTCGTACGATAACAGATTAAGAGTATTCTGCCACCAATCCCTTCAATCCTGAGGGTGTATTAGATTTAAGGAGGCGGAGGTGGTATTAATCTCAAAGGAAAAAATGGTTTTACGGCCAGTTTTAGGAAGTATACTAGAACATTTTGTGTTTGTATGTTATATGAATAATCTATACTTATTTTATTACTATTTCGTTAAAAGTAACACTATGACCCAAATCCTCAGCTTTTAAGACATTCGCTGGCCATCTGCTTTTTATACCAAACTAGCGACCCGCCCCAGCTTCGCTCGAGTGCAACGATGAACCTCTAAATTTATCAGTGTTTCACTACAATATAATGCATTTATTATACTTAAAAACATTCCTCTTGAATCACTCAATCTATTTAAAAACCGCTTAGAAACCCGTTGCGTAGTTTTAAAGATTTAAGCATACATAGGGACGGACAGACGACAGTGTCTTTTTTATATACTACTAGCGACCCGTCCCGGCTTCGCACGGGTGCAATAATGAACGTCTAAATTTCTCAGAGCTTCTCTACAATATTATGCATGTATTATACTTAAGAACCTTCCTCTTGAATCACTCTATTTATTAAAAAAGTTATGATATAGTGAGTAGTGATATTCAAAACCAGGAACACATAATTTTAAGGGGGTGATTTGGGTAGTATATACATTATTTACTTAGTGGGAAATGAATTTACCGATTCCATAGCAAACTACGGATGTATAGTAAAATACGCCAAGAAAAAGCCATGTCTGACTGTAGGTAGGTTTAGATAAACGTTTAGAAATGTCAATACACAGTTGGACATGACACTGCAGAATTGCCAATGGGCACTTTTGAGAGAGAATTTGTGTTGGTCTTCTATGGGCATATGAATTTTGTAAGAACGCGTATGATGTACACATGACGAAGCGAATTTTTGATGTACCATCATAAATAAATGTGGTAGAATAGGTACATTTTAGAAGCATTAAAGTATTGACTGGTTGTTATACTGTGGCTAAAAGTAGTTAGCTTATGTACCTGCTCCTAGCGAATCACGTAGTCTTAGTTCGGGCAGTCAAAGATCGCGGTTGGTTGTAGGTGGTAGTTTTGGGTGCAAATTTTTAACTCTATGCGTTCCAGAGTCCCACATAATCCAACGCCTGGGATCCACGAAACATTCCGACGAAATAAAAAAGAAAAAAAAGGTCCTGCTCCTTAGGGCCCTATTTATGTATCAGCCACAGACGTGTACTACTGACCATTCGCCTCCCCCGTAGATCACCACAAACTAAGATCCTGTGCAGACCGCCAGGACCAGGATTTGCTGTCGGTGAATAATTTTATGAATCTCTAGGTGTACCTATACAAAATAAATTTCTCTATTGAAATATTACACACCGGATTTATTTGCCTACTTAATTGTCTTACCATAATGTATAGATATTATATTTATAAAAGAGTTCCAAATTCGAGTTGTCAGTTTCTATACAATTGTAAAAAATGAAAGAAAAAAAGTGTCAAAAATTGTAGCAAATTCCCCGTTTCTCATAAGTATTTTTTATATAAAATGCAACCATATGCCACAATAGAGACGTCCGAATTGAAGACTTCCGACGTGTTATTGCAAGAGGCAGAAATCACACCATGTCTGGTAGGATTTATTAACGGCGATCTCTCCAATACAGGTACTGTACTTCGTACCTAGTACGTACTTGCTCCAGGCTATATATCTCGGGTTGGAAGAAAATTTAAATTTTGATTCGTGATTAATGTTCATGTTACGTTCATAAGTGTATTAGCGCATCTTAAGCTTTAACCTCAAATAAGACGTCGTGGACTTTTTGGTTGAAACAGTATCCAATGAAGGACACTATTTAAACTTGTGTTTTTCTGTCTTCACACACTGGGCTAATGTCTTTGCATCAAATTGAAGAAGCCCGTATTAGTTTAAGCAAATTTCTTGCACTTTTTTTAAATAACTTCTCTGCTCCTCTATTTAAACCTGTGTATATATTTTAAGTTTAAAGGCACCACAAAATTGAATCCTCTTACATTTCAGCTAAACTATGGGTAGAGGCATTACAAACAGCTTTGGCCGATGTCAAACTATCCTTGATACCGACTGTGGAAGCGGCAGCAAAGTCACCCGACCCTCCACGGCCCCCGCCCATGAAGTACACGGACCTTCCGATCTACACCACACCTCACTACGACTACAAAACTCATTTGGAGACCAAAGACCGCTGTCCAGATTATAATGAAAAAATAATACACCGCTACCTGTATCCTAAGGTGCGGTATTACAAAAAAAATATTCTGGAGTCTGTCTGTGGTAAGTGTCTGTGGTAAGTGTATTTGCCATATTTGACAAAAAGTGCAATTGTCGAGTTTCATGTGGTGACGGTTTTAGAATATATGTATAGGGTCATCACCCCATTCCATGACGTAAGAGGCGACAAAAGGAAATAACTAGGTCGACAAGCTTTTTTTTTTTACGTCGGTGATCCTCATGGTTTCCCGGCCGTTGGGACTAGCCCGGATATGTGGGACTCCGGGGCGCGTAGATGGTCAATTGCGCCCCGACCTACCCACTAAAACCGATGGCGATCCTCGAATATCCGAACCAGGGCTACGGGCTTCACTCCCCGATTAGGAGAGCATGCTCCGGGACCCTGGGGACCTCGGCCCGCCTCGTTTAGTGGAGCCCCAAGCTCCAAGGCGGGCCCTCCGATTACGTGGGGGGTAGCTCAACCTAGCTTAACGGAAGGAAAACTTGATAGAAAACCCTGTTTTAACGGCTGACCAGCGTGGGCTAATGTACCCTTCATGTTATTGGATGACGCTTGACTCAGCAGTGGGTCATTTACGGGCTGAATGGATGCAAGTGTGGATGGATTATTTGCATAACACGGGATCCAAGAAGCAATCGAAAATATTATGTAATCAAAACATTTATTAATTTATTTTAGGAGCAGGCGAAATGAAGACTAGTCATGGATGAGGGATTTTTTAACTCGTAGTTTATCCAACTTGATATTTTTTATTAACTTTCTTATGGCTTTGTCAGGTATGGGAAACGAGCTGATTACTATAAAGAACGAAATCCTCACGCTTTGCCGCAAAAAGAAAATTGAATTCAAATGCTTCATGCGGCACCCTGACAACTTGACATTGAGACAAGCAGTTGTGGTCCTAGGCGGTGCCACAGGTACAAGCCAATTTATCGACATTGTTTGTTTAAACACACTTCCTCCGATCTATGTGTTCCAGGGTTCGAATAGCTGTTGGAAAAACATATAATTATTGCATATACTACTAATAAGCCGTTAATAAGCCATAAATAAATATACACAAATACATAAAATTGGAGTCTGTTTGTAATATTAAAATAGCAGATTTTTACGAGGTGCATTAACTAAGTCATCACACGGTACATATACCAAAATAATATTTTGCACAATTTTTGTCCGACTGTTTGTTTCGGCTAATCTCTGGGATGGCCGGACCGATTTTAACGGAACTTTCACTGGCGGATAGCCGCCCACTTTTCAGAAAGGCTATAGTTAATAAGATTTCCATATTTTAATGGCATGCTAAGCCAGTTTTTCAAAAATGTTGAGTATTTTTCGCGCGTTATACAGCTGTTACACGCGGACGAAGTCGCGGGTAACAGCTACTACTCAGCTCATAGATGACCCACTGTGGAGACGGGAGTCGATCCATGGTGGGTAATTAGCCTACTGTGCCACGCCGGCCAGACGGGTTGGTACAGGGTTAGTATACAGTTAGTATACAGTATACAGGGTTTCGTATCGAGTTTTCATTCTCTTGCCGCCATTATGACTGCCTCGTTGGTCTAGCTAGTGGTTAGATGTGCCACCTTTGGATCAACGGGTCCCGGGTTCGATTCCGGGGTCGGGCAAGTGTCTTTGTCTAAACCAGAGGCACTGGCTCGGAGTCTGGGTGTCATTTCTATCTATAATATGTATTTACAAAAAAAAAAATGTATTTATGTAGTTTATCATCCATCTCGTTACCATAACACAAGCATTAAGTTGCTGAGCTTGGGACAAGATGGCGTTGTGTGAAATGTCAAAAAAAAAATTATGGCCATATCATTTCCTTTTGTAGGCTCTTACGACACCCTCAGGACAAAATGGGGTGGTGACACTATGTATTCTAAATCCGTCACCACACAACCAGTACGTTTATAAACCGGTATGTAATTGCAGGGTACTACATCGGCCGAGGCCGAAACTTCCCCAAGAAAATGTTCTTCGCGACTCTTGGGTCACTAGCCGCTGGAGCATTGTGCTTCCCCAAGGAAACCGATGAAATCTACAGAAACGCTATGTATGAAGTAGGCAAAGGTGTCTTGAATATATACAACGGTTTTTGCGGGAAGGCTTGGCGGTTGCGGGAGAAAATGCCGTGCGAAGAGGACCTCCCACCACAACCCAAGGCTAGGCAGAGTACGAAATGCCCACAACAGAAATGACCGAACTGATTGAACGAATGAAAGCGATATGTATTTTTCTACCAATAAAGATGTTTCTTTGATGGCGTTCCATAGTTTGAAATTTGAATTCTTACTAATTTTAGATAGGTACTTAGATTAACTTGACACACCGATAGTTTATTGGGTGAGACACAGTATGATGCTTTATCGAAAACAAAACAGAGATCCAAGTTTCAATATACGTTGGTTCAAAAATGATCTTTGGAAAAAAGTTAAGATTGGGAGTTAATCATTTCTCAAGTCACAGTTGAAAGTAAATTACAATATGAGCTTCAGCAAATTAAGAAACATCTTTGTGTTCATGCAAAGAGGTCCTGACGGCATACACAATTCCAGCAGAATTTAAGATTTCTTGTTTTTTTATTTGTGTAGGATAGCATATGTTTTCGTTTCAGTGATTTATAAGCCTCTGAAGTGTTACACGGTAATTGTAGTGATCCCTTATCATTAACTAGCTTCCGCCAGGGGCTTGGCTTGCGTGTTTAACCTGCTTGCAAACCTGTACATATCCACCAGTTATTTGTAACAAATTAACTACAGTTTATGGTGCGCACGCCAGTAAGTCTCGCAGTCGGCTTAATCCCTTCCAATGTTACATATAATCAGCAGCATATTTCAGGCAGATAATCTAAATAAATTATGTGGAGAGATCACTATCTATTATTGATTTTTTTTAAATCAAATCAAATCTCATTTAATCAAATTGGCTCACTAGAGATCTTTTGACAAATTTACCATTTAAGATGAAAATTGATTATTTACCATCTACCACAATATAACTATATGGTTCAGAATATAGCTCTACAGAAAAGAGCCGGCAAGAAACTCTATAGTTGCTCTTTTTAGATCACCATTTTTAGGTACAAGCCTGGATCTATGACAGATTTGTGAGAGCAAACTCGCGCAATAGTCGCAAAGGGCCAAACATCAGCCAGATGTAGTCAACAATAGTAACCTTCTATTGCCCGAGCTAACCGAGCCCCAGCAACGGCACCTGTTCACAAGTAAGCAGCAAAGGTTTAATCAAATCAAAAATTTTATGAGCGTCATGTTTGAAACTCCACCGGTTCGGAATCCTGCACACCAGGAAACAGTCTGGGAAACAAATGAAGAATAAATTACTATACAGCTTACTGAAATGTGACGTTGCAGTTTAATTTTTGTCAGTAGTAGTAAAAAAAACAATCGTGTGTAAAACAAAAGCAATTATCGCGTCTCTTTTCAAGTCAAAAGGAGAAATCTATACTTATAATAAATCTGTAGAGAGGTCAATTCTGTACATGAAATATTTTTCCAAAATAACTATCAGCGGGTGATTAGTGATCGATACTGACGCCAAAAATGCAATCAGTAAAATTTTTGTCTGTCTGTCTGTCTGTCTGTCTGTCTGTCTGTCTGTCTGTCTGTCTGTATGTTCGTTATAGAAACAAAAACCACTCGACGGATTTCAACAAAACTTGGTACAATTGTTCTTCATACTCCTGGGCAGGTTATAGTATACTTTTCATCACGCTACGATCAATAGGAGCAGAGCAGTGAAGGGAAATGTTGGGAAAACAGGAGAACTTACTCCATTTTTTAAGCTTCCGTCGCGTGTGCAGCCTTAATAGTTAAAGCTACACAGAAATCATGTATTACGGAAATGTTCTCCTTAAAATTATATAAAAAATATTCTACCACAGCAAATGTCTATCTTTTATGGTTGACTCACAATAACACGTGTAACTCCCGATAGCTTAGCAGTTCAGAGCTTTCTTATTATATTTGTCTACTCTTACGTTTATAACACTCTCAATCATCCCTAATTAATAAATGTTAACATTATTACCTATTTCATAAAAAAAGAATCATAGAAATCGGTACAGAAACACCAAAGTTATTCATGAAATACGCTAATAAACCATCGCGCGTGATTACTGAATCATGCTTTAAGGATTATTTTTGTGTAACCGTCGCATCGGGTCGCGCGGGAGGTTTAAAAGGGCGGGCGATCCAAACGCGAACTTCATACAATATTTGGATTTAGCTGATGATGCGAGTAGACGTTCCGAGTATTCGCCCTTATTGACAGGCAATATTGTTTATCAGCGCGACTTTTAGTCTTTACAATAATTTAGTTTATTTTTTTTTTTTTTTTTTTTTTCATTTATTTCGGAATAACAAACAGTGGCAACAATAAGAGATAATATTAAACATATATAACTAAAGTTATGATAATTGTCCCACCAGCACCGTTATCCTCAGTTTACAATATTACATAGGTTATGTGTACCTGAGACATGGTTCTTAGGATATTTTAAATAACAAAAGATATAAATTTGACTAATGCTAGCACAATTAAAAATAAATAAGAAAGTAAGATTTTTTTTTTTATATCTAACGTCTGTGGATAAATTTTTTTATGCAAAAAAGAAAAAATGAAAACAAATATAACTGTATAACCATTTAATATACTGTATAAAAAGGAACGAAAGTTAAATTGGCTGGTCCATAGAAATTTAATTCATCTTCACAGTATCAGTGATCATCTTTTTAAAGGAAGTTTTGGTTGTATCAAACATATCAATTGAATTAAAATTACTGTTGTATACGCTAACCATGCGATGCAGGGGAGATCGTTTACCAGCATTTGTACGGCACTTTGAGACTGCAAAGACCTGACTCGGATAGTATTAGATATTTAATTTCCTTTTGTTGTTATTTCATAAAATAGGTATTAGTTATTTTGGTGGCGTGTTATATTCGTTCAAATTACAAATTATTAATATTTAACATTTTATTTCTTTTTAGGTGAAGTAGTAATAGGTTAGTAGTTAGTTAGTAGTAGGTAAGTTTTGGTTAATTTATGTTCAGTTTTTTTAATAATAATAATAAGTAAGTAAAAGCGTAGGTAGTTTTAATAATTAAAGGTATATGTATTATTAATTATGTTATAGGTATTTAGTTTTAAGTGAAGTAGGATAGTTTACCCGGAAGCTTTGCGCTGAAGTATTTTCGTTGTATAGGTACTTAAGCCTCATGTGAACGTGATCTAAACAATATTACCAATACATTAACTTAATAATACACAAGGAATTACACACTGACGGAGTTGCGGGCACAGCTATCTATATATATAAAACTCTTCCGTTACTGAGTGACTGACAGACAACGCACAGCCGAAACTAATGGCAGTAGAGAGCTGAAATTTGGCCTGTGTGTTTGTTGGGAGGAGTAGGCTACCACTAAGAGAGGATTATTGGAAATTCCCTCCCAACGGGGATAAATTGTTTTATTCCACGCGGACGTCATTATTCCACGCGGACGAAGTCGCGGGCAAAAGCTAGTCATGCATAAAATATAATCATTTACATTGCATTTAATTAAAATAACGAATGTGAAGGCATTGTGTTGGAACATTTTAATAATTACACAAAATGTACTTGTATTTCTCGTCTCTTTTAATTAGTGTCTGAAATTATCTCAGCGTGTCGACAAAACTATAGTAAGCAGGTAACGGACACATTTTTTAACATAATAACGAGTCTCTATGAAAAGTTGATCTCAATCAACTTCAGCAAGCAAAGTATCAAGTCAAAGTGCTTCTCGGCCATCGACTTCTTCGTCATTTACATCCACTGAGACGCAAAGATTGACTTGGGTAATGCACCCAAGTCAATCTCAATTTGTTTAACTTTATCTGTATCCTTGTATGTTGTGTTCCTTGTAGTGACAGATTTAGAATACATAGAGTCGCCACCCTATGCCATCCGATCTGGCCAGCGTGGCACAGTACGCTAATTACCCTCCATGTAGTTGGAGCAGGCTTGACTCAGTAGTATGTCATTTGTGGGCTGAGAAGAACTGACGACAACCTCAGGGTGGAATTGGGTGGCGAAGCTATGTATTCTAAATCCGTCAGCACACGGAACACTACATACTAAGATACAGTCAAACAAATTGAGCAATGCGCCCAAGTCAATTTTTGCGTCATTACACGGAATGTAATATGTTATTAGAAGCAGACATATTATTGTGGCTCTGTTAAACAAAAATATGATGTTTAATTTATTAACGTTCTTTTAATTAGCTAGGACGTTGTTATGATACGTATCAACAAGGATCTTATTACTCAATTATACGATAACGTTAACTGTGTACCGATTGATTAAAACAAACAATTTAACAAATACAAGTTTGTAAAGTCTCTTACACAATTGTTTTTTTTTTCTTTAAAAGAAACGAAGCCCATGCACTAGGTACAACCTGTGTCGCGGGGGCAGTTTACAAACATGTAATTCACGAGTACAAATGACACCCAGACTCCGAGCCAGTGCCTCTGGTATAGACAAAGATACTTGCCCAACCCCGGAATCGAACCCGGGACCCGTTGATCCAAAGGCGGCACATCTAACCACTAGACCAACGAGGCAGTCTAATTATGTCTATTTATTTTAACTGTTGGTTCTCAATAAATAATTACCCCCTTTTTGATCGGGTTTTAAATAGATGAACACGAATAGCCATGTGAAATGCCACCATCGCAAACAGACACTTTATATTTAAGAACAAATTGTTTCTTGGAGTTTCTCCGCAAACAAATCAGCAGTTTATCGATCAACTGGAAATGTTTACGCAACATTGGGTTTTATCATTTTTTGTAAACTTATTATTTCGAAATTCAAATGGAATGAGAAATAGGGGCTTTGCGTTCTTGTACACAGATCAGACCGCTACAAAGGTTCAATTTTAAGGATTTTTCATTTTTATCTGCATAGCTCACTGTAAACGTAAATCTATTTTGGCTTCAGGGTAAAATGCATTGGTCGTATAAGCAAACAAGTGCTTTGCAATTGAATATTGCTTTAATCGACTAATATTTGCTCAATTTCAAAACGATTGCGACTGGCTTTGCTATTTCCGCTAAGTTAATAAAACGTATGGACGATTGATTGATAAACATCTGATCACATATTAATATGTCACATATTAATAGTTGTGTGAACTGCTGTAATTAGTGCGCTTGGGAAATGTAAATAAAATATGTAAATTTTGTGGGCAATATGTACATTATTGCGTTTTCGATAGTGGTGGTTCCGATATTGGCAATATTACAGACCAGGTACATAGACTGACTATTTCTTTTTTTTATTAAAACTTAACCCTTGCAGTAGGTTAACGTGTGTAGCGAGGGCAGTTCAAACATGAAATTCTCGAACACAAATGACACCCAGACTCAGAGCAAGTGCCTCTGGTTTACAGAAAGACACTTGCCCAGCCCTGGAATTGAACCCTGGAGTCCTTGATCTAAAGGCGGCACATCCAACCCCTACGCCAACGAGTAGGAGTTTATGTTTGTTACCCATTTTGGCGGGAGTTCCCGTACACCTAGTTCCGTTAGTCGCCTCGTGGTTGGTAACACTATGTATTCTAAACCCGTCACCACTGGCATGCTTTTAATTTGAAAATACTAAATTAATTAATGGGACGGTCAGCTTTAAGCGATTTTGAAACCTATGCTCTTTATTTAAGGTTTGGATTAAGTGACCTCGGACTGAGGCAGGTGATACAGGTAGCGCCCGGAGGCGAGACTAGACCAGCACATTGTCCATCCAATCGAAGGCAGCATCAGTGAAAGTACCGCATAAACGATACTATTGTTTTCCAAATAATAATGTATACCAACTTTGTTATATTCCGATTTTACGAAGACACGTATAGAATATCTGGATATGCCAATATTAAATTGCGGTATATTTTGTATGTATTAGTGGTTGCGCAGTGGTAAAAATTTGATCATAATTCATTTAAATTATAGTTCTATTAGTATTTTTTTCAATTTGACCACAGACTTTATAAATAAACAAAAGAGTATATACGATTTTTCAAATACATCGTAGACTGTGTCACGTTTTTTTATTGATTCAATACACTTTTTACGCACAATTATACAAAATGATGAGTCCTTTCCTTTAAAAACTACTAGTGACCCGCCCCGGCTTCGCACGGGTGCAATTATGTATGTATTATACATATAAAACTACCTCTTGAATGACTCTATCTATTAAAAAAAATTGTTTCAAAATCCGTTGCGTAGTTTTAAAGATTTAAGCATACATAGGGACGGACAGACGGCAGCGACTTTGTTTTATACTATGTAGAGATAGCGATAAGTTTGAAAAATTTCATACTCTTCAGTGCCCGGAAATTTCGTAAAAAGGTGTACATCGTTGTTGCTTCAGGTATTTAATACACAGATAATTAGTTAAAATTATGAAAGGCTAGTTATAAGACATAGTTCATAGGCTGAACTGAACATCATAAATTATAATTATTAATGTTTAAAATTAATACTAAATTAATTAGCTTTCCCCGGCTAATTGTAATCCGGCTAATGGTTTCAACAATTTTGCTAGTAATTTACACGTGAATTGAAATTTATCACCATGTCAGATAATCAATAGTCAAATATGTCCTATGTGTGTGCTATCATCATCGTCTTCTCTTTAGGAACCGCTGAAATATGCCTTATCATACTGCAACTAGATCATACTGCAGGTTGGTCAGTTTATTTTACAATCTGCTTTCTGTTTGGAAATCCACAGAAAAGGAATAGCACATAAATATTTGTTATTTAAATTTTAATAGTAGGTAATCAAGTTTACAGTAAGTATTATGCAACAATTTGTTTGTTTAACAAAGTCAAAATATAGCGCATCTAGTAAACATAATTCAGTGTAAGCCGCAAGCGCAGCACAAACAATGGATGATTACTTTTACTGTTCATTGTGTAGGCCAGTTATTGAGTGAACATGGGTTCGACATGTCTTTTCCCAACTCCTGCCTATTCTTCATTGAAATTGCCAGGAACATCTCACACAGGAACAAACTGATGATAAAGGTCATCGATCTTTTGACACTTTTTACTAACGGTTTTGTAAAATGTCTTTGCTAAGTTCTAGAATTGAATATTCTGAATTGTAAGGCAAAAGATTTCTTCAAATTAGGACCACGTTAACATCATTTAGTAGGTAGGTAAATGGTTGGTAGGCCTCCCACGCGGTGGACCGATGAAGGCAGGGCGGGTTGTCAGGACCGGTTTTTGTGGAAGTATTTTGAGGAGGCTTGGTAGCCATTCCTGAAATGATGATATAACCAAACCTAATATAGTTAGCAATACATCTAGTGATACATTGTACTCTGAGAGAATGTTTTTAATTTATTGGAGGTGATTGTAACCAACCAACTTCCAAAAGTGATGATTATATTTCTACTTACTTACTTCGCAGCGCACAAATGACCCGCTTCTGAGTCGGGCCTCCTCCAGTTACATGGAAAGTAATTAGCCTACAGTAACACGCTGGCCAGACGTGTTGGCACGACTTGGCGTATCCCGTATCAAGATTTGCTTCTAGGTACCTTATTATTTCATTTGGTCGGCTCTTACAACTCTCTCAGGATGGAATGGGCGTTCTGATTCCGTCCCTACCACCTACTGTTTACGTTATTGTAACTATGTAAAGTAGGACCGCAAGTAATAAAAAAAATTAAAGCGCTTCTTCTCAGCAGTCGCGTTCCGAACTGGTGGTAGCCTATATTACTTTGCAATATATTATGTTATATTAATGTCTTGACAATTTGTAAGTGTCCAATGTGTTCTATACAAAATAAATGATTTGACTTTGACTTTGTAATATCCACACGACTGATTTACCTCTTCTTAGCAATAAAATATATAATACTAAATAGCATTGGTGGTGGTGATAATGTTACTTTTATAAAAGAAACAGTTCCGAAGAATGGATGGATGTGAGTCAATCAAGCCAGAAAGCCTCAAACGTGTTATTGGTAAACTCCGAAATGATGCAACTGCTAGCCGTATTGTGGTGCTAGCCAAAAGCGTGTCTAAGTCCCAAACTGACAATCAATGGCAAAGTCATCGATGAGTTTGTCAACCAAAAGAAGAAGAAGAACACTATTGAAGTATGGAGCAATCAACAGAACGAATTTGAAAATGGTATGAATTGATAATTGGTACAGAACAGACACTATTAACTGCACTAGCACAAATTCAATTTAGTTTTAGAATAACGTATGGACGTTTTGAGATACCGTTTCATGAGAGGCACGGAATAAAGGCCGCCTATTACACCTGTTTGACGTCCACACGGGTGAACCGCAGGCAAAGATTATAAATGTATGTTCCCACACACTGCATACAGATCTCACCGGTAAATTCCAGCAATAATGTTCGCCATAATGTCGCTACGTCTGACCAGTGACCTCTCAAACGGCAGAGTCGAGCCATTTACCCCATACTCCGGGTCTACGTGATTAGAGATAAAGTAGATCAAGTTTCAAGAATCTGACTCATAGAAACGTTTAACCGGGGCAAAGACATTACGAATGTTTAAAGACTTAATTATAAGCCTGTTGGATAGGTACAGACGTTGCTTATGATTATTATTATTTTGCTAAGGAACCTTTACGGTTTCCTTGTATTCTCAATTTGGTATAGATTAAAGGTTAACTGGTGCATGCAAGATAATATTAATAATAAGATGACCAAGTGGAATTAGCTCTTTGTACACGGAGTGACAAAGACGAAGTAACTTGAGACGTGGAAATACGCCTTTGTAGTACAAATTCCAATGTAAAGCTATTTTAATTGCTCTATCGATTGTCACAATCTCATCATCAATTCAGCCAAAAGACGTCCACTGCTGGACATAGGCCTCCCCCAAGGATCTCCACAAAGGCCAGTCCTGGGCCGCCCGCGTCCATTGCTTTGCGGCGACCTTAACCAGGTCGTCAGTCCACCGTGTGGGAGACCTACCAGCACTGCGCCTTCCGGAACGCGGTCGCCACTCAAATACTTTTCTGCCCCATTGGGCGTCGGTCCTGCGATTGACAATCTATTGCGCTGAAATTTGTGTTCATTTCAATACATTGATCCTCTTAGATTCTTAACAACAGAAACAAATTGTGATTGTTTGGTAGCACAATTTTTTAAGAATAGTAATGAGGTAACCAGGAGACTGCAGGTGTCGTGTTATAAAAAAAATTAAGTGCCGAGCTTGTGACTTAATGAAATCGCTTAAGTAAACGGAACACTAAAGCAAAGTAGCTCTGTTAACATTATACGATTTTGATAATAAGACTTGTATTATTAACTAACAAAGCGGATATTGCAACGCAATGTATACAATACGGAATACCCAGTGTATATGTATTGAGCATGTATTTGCGGGAAGAACAGTATCAGTAAATTAATATTTATATTACACTAGTGGCCCGCCCCGGCTTCGCCCGTGCAAAGCGGGGGTGGGTTATACATATAAACCTTCCCCTTGAATCACTCTATCTATTAAAAAAACCCGCTTCAAAATCCGTTGCGTAGTTTTAAAGATTTATGCATACATAGGGACGGACAGAAGAATGCGACTTTGTTTTATACTATGTAGTGATACATAGGCTTTCTTTGGAAGATTGAAAATTTAATAGTGGCGTAAAAAGGTTTATTAGGACCAAAAGCAAGTCAGTTCTTTGCAGTGGAGTATGTCTCGTTTGTATGCCCTTTCATGGCTGATAGTGTCCTGTGTTATTAGAGAAGGCCTGACTCAGTAGTGGGTCATGTATGGGTTGAGTAGTAGTAGTAGTGTCCTGTCTTGTCTGCAGGGCCGGATTTAGGCCTCGGGGCAACAAAGGAGTGGAGGCCCCCTTGCCCCAAATTATATTCCAAATAAAATGAACAATTTTGTTCAGTCGAGTTTTTCAATAATTAATTTACTGTGAAACCAAGTAGATTCTCTTAGTATTTAACAAACACATATGAATATAATCGGAAACAAGAATTATTTGACAAGAAATAAAGATATTTTTTTCCAAAGTCTCTATTGTGGAGGCCCTCTGCTTGTGGAGGCCCCGGGGCTTTCGCCCCGGTTGCCCCCCCTAAATCCGGCCCTGCTTGTCTGTGAGGAGATAGATTTAGAATACAGAGAGCCACCAACTCACAGCATCGCAAGAGTTAGAACACCTATCCGCAAGAGAAAGACAACTTGATACAAGCCCTCTTTTTTTAATTTTTTTTTTGTTCGCTTGGGGTAAAATCCTTTATGGACTTCCTCGCTGGCCATCCCCGTGGCCGGCGAGGAAGTCCATATAGGAGTGTGGGACTCTCCCCCATAGTGGGGGCCTACCCACTAAACCACCCCGGGGTGCTCCAACTCGCGTCCTGTTGCGGCATTGTGGGATCTGATGCAGAACTACGCCGCCGCAGACGAGGAGGCCCTCCTCATCTCCTCAGGCTCCTTACGAGCTCGAAGTCCTGCCGTGAGCACCCGGCAGGACGTCGCTTCCCCTCAGATCCCGTGTGGGGCGAGACATTCCCGTACCCCGCCCCTGGAAACTTGATACAAGCCCTGTGACAACCCATCTTGCGAGGCCCGCCTCCGTTGTGGGTAATGTATGGGCCGAAATGCAAACTCAAACTCGAAAGGAACTTTATTTACGTAGGTTTTATCACAAAACTCTTATAAATCGTCATATTTATTAATACCATTATCATCATATGGCCCCTGTCCCACAATAGGTGGTAGTCTCCACACACACCTATTAGTCGTCATACCTACATTCACAAGTTTCATACACAATTCCTCACTCCTAAAATCTCTACATCTCCCTTGATCGCTCACATACCCTGCGTCCACTCACATTCATGCTGAAACTACCACTAGGTCGGAAAGCTGCTCTACAGAGAAGAGCCGCCAAGAAATTCTGTAGTTTTTTTTTTAATTATTGGTCTTGCATACCACTGATTGGTAATATTCTTGACAATAGCTGGATTTTGCATCGTAACACATCCACGGCTCATTCGGAAATCGATTATGTTTCAGGTAAACTTCAAGTAACATATTTGTATAGTGTGGAATAAGAAAGTTATTTTATTTAGAGGGTATTTTCAAAGGCAATAATTATAGATAATAGTATCAAAAGAGTTTTTCCATAAGGCTCCGAGACTTGACCTTTGGTAGGAACATTTATTTCGTCGAGTAGAGGTTACTTATGAACGGATTAGACAATTTTAACCCGGAATTGAGCGAGGTATTTTATTGTTGGTAGGCCTCCCACACGGTGGACCGACGACCTGATTAAGGTCGCCGGAAAGCAGTGGATGCGGGCGGCCCAGGACTGGCCTTTGTCGAGATCCTTGGGGGAGGCCTATGTCCAGCAGTGAATGTCATACAGCGTAATACATACATGTATATGGCAGAATAACGTTTGCCAAGTCAGCTAGTACTAAGTATAAAAGAACTATTAGATTTTATCACGAAATCACTTTGGGAAGGAGCATACACATAACGTTCTCCATGACACATGCCACGCACCTAGGAACTCACGTTTCGTCAACATCAGCTCAAGCAATAAACCCCTAAATGGAAGCGACACCAAAAAGTCATATCTACCTGTAGTAATAATATAGTCGCAGTGCCTTTGATTTAGAAATCAAATTTAGTCAGATTGTAAAATATTTAGTAGAAGCCTTGATTATTGTTAAATTACGCTTATTTATTTCGTGTGGGGACGGTTTGAATATACACTGTGTCACCACCCCATTTCGTCCCGAGGGTGTCGCAAGAGCCGACAAAAGGAAATGATGAAGCTGAAAACCTGAAGGAAAACTTGATACGAAACCCTGTGCCAACTCATCTGGTCAGCTGGCATATTAGGATCTCCATGTAAGGAGAGGAGGTACGACTCAGCAGTGGTTTTTTATGGGCTTTTTGTAATACTGATATTTATAATGTCTGTATTGGGAATGGGTATTAAATTAATTGCAGGCAAAGTTGCGGCAAGATGCTAGGTCGTATGTAAGGATTGTTTAGACTTGACAAGATTCCGGTTGCGGTACAAACTATCGCTGTGATGTCATATCACGCAGCTTAATCTAGTGATAACAACATTTTTATTATGACAGTACAACGCTAACCACAGACTTGCTATCTGTTTAACGAGTTTTTTACCTTTCAAGTCCTGCAGTGACTGGCTATGGAAAAATGTTGCCTCACTAAACTTGGAAACATTTATTTTTATTGTTGTCTTTACGATTTTTTACTTAAATGCCGGTATGAAGCATAAGCCCGGTTCAGAAGTAAAGCTATAGTACCTATTGATGATCTATTTTTGTTCGTATGGTGAGGGATTTGGAATACGCAATGTCACCAACCCACACCATCCTGAGGGTGACGTATGAGGTGACTAAAGGAACTCAAGATGCAGACCACCTAGCCATGAGAGACGGAAATCTTGATGTAAACCATGTGCCAACCCGTCTTGTCAAAATTTCCCTCCATTTTGGAGGAGGCTCGACTCAGTAGTGGGTCAAGGTCACGAAATGATGATGAATGAATGATGATAAGTTTGAGCCCGAAAACTTAGCCGCAAGAGGCGGGAAACTTATACCCTTTGCTAAACCTTCTGGTGAGCGTGCCACGGTAAGTTAACGAAGTCAGGCCTCCTCCAGTTACTTGGAGGGTAATAAGCCAGCTTTCCGTGTGGTGACGGATTTAGAATACATAGTGTCACCATCCCATTTCGTGCTGAGGGTTTCGTAGGAGCGGACAAAAGGAAGGCCGAAAATCTGGCCGCAGGAGAAGGAAAACTTGACACGAAACCCTTATCCCAACCCGTCTGGCCAGCGTAACATAGTAGGCTAATTACCCCCCATGCAGTTGGAGGAGGCCCGACTCAATATAGGTTACAGCTAGTGCAGGGGTTTCGTTAAAAAAGACTTAAATTCACAAAGGATGACTGAATAAAGATCGGTTAATGCATCCCATACATCAAAATTGGGACCACAACGTATACCATGTTTCCGTGTCGTATCAAAAACAATATGTTTTCTGTCGTCATGTCTCCAGATAAAACGAATCTTAAAAGTGTTTCGCAAATAAATAATGGTAAGAAATTGATAAAATCTGGTTCCCGGTCGGTTGTGTTTCGACAATAAGTTGTTTCTTATCAATGTTTTGCACATTATGTATGCATTTGTTGTATATTTTGGGGACCATCTTCTTTAACACGCTTATAGCTGGTTTGCTCAGAGTGTGTAACAAAAAGGTTCGATACATAAACAAGGCGGGCCAAGGCTCAACAGGGTTGCGGAGCATACTCCCCTGACTGGGAGGACTGAATCCCGCGGCCCTGGAGTCGGGCGGTCTAGGATCGCCGTGGGTTTTAGTGGGTAGGGTGGGAGTCCCACATAACCCGGCCAGATCCCAAAGGCCGCATACCCATGAGGATCACCGAAGTAATAATAAAAAAACAATTGCTTAGGGCCGGCCAGAATGATCAGTGTGTGTATGTCTCTATCTAGAAGTATGTGTGAGATACAGAACCTGAATTTATTAATAGAATCCTTGTTCCAGTTTAAAATAGTGTTTTTTTTTAAATTATATTTAAGTACGAATTACGCAAACACTCATTGACTTTGTGTTACTTAACAACGCCATCTGCTGTTGTGCTCACAAAAAAGTAGTATTATTATTCGCCAATAGATGTCAGGAATTAAGTGTAACCTCAAAGCAAACACTCATTGACTTCGTGTTACTTAACAACGCCAATGTTGTGCTCACAAAAAAGTAGTATTATTATTCGCCAATAGATGTCAGGATTTATCGCCCCCGAAACCCCCTATATCCTAAATTTCATGAAAATTGTTGGAGCCGATTCCGAGATTCCAATTATATACAGGGTGGTCAAAAAATCGTGGATCAAACGAAACCAGTGATTAGATGGGGCCATCAGCAGCAAAAAATTGTTCTACGGGAGGTCCTTAGGGTCAACCCCTACGGAGTTACAATTGATTTTGTGTTTTTATGAGAAATTGTCTTTTTTTTACTAAAACTTGATAAAATTCGTAAAAATCTACATCCTGTATCTTTTTTATAATATTCACTAGATTGGTACTGATGAGTCCTTTCGTTAGACATGCTATTTGTGGTAGTTTATTGGGTGTGTTGAAGATAATATTAAGTTTTACGAAAGCAATAATTCTTAAATCAAAACTTGTTATTTACTTCGGACCCCACTGTAAAAAAAAAATACTCTACAGAAAAGTGCCCCTATATCACAATTTTTCGCGTATTTAATAGGGATTCTAAAAAGGTATTACACATGGCTATGCATGGCTTCGATATCTTTCAAGGACGATCATAAGTAGCAAGGCCAGAGTTAATTCATACATAAAACTCGGTTAGGCCTACTAACCTAACCTTACCTAAGCGTGATCGTTTTCCGGACTACAGGGTCTTTATCATCGTTTCAGCCCATAAATGACCCACTACTGAGTCGGGCCTCCTCTAAGTTCAATTTGCCTACTGTGCCACGCAGCCAAGACGGGTTAATACAGGGTTTGCATCAAGTTTTGACGATCAAGTAGGTGACCTGCCTAATGCGTTATTTTAGTCGCTTCTTACGACACCCTCAATATGGTATGGGTTGGTGATATTCTGTATTCTAAATCCGTCACCACACGGACAATTTATTAGAATTGTATTCTTTATGCGCGTACATAATTCGTACATGGAGGGAGTCTTACCGGGTCAGCAAACCCTGTGCCAACCCGTCTTGCCAGCGTGGCACAGTAGGCTAATGTCCTTCCATGAATTGTGAGTAGGCCCGACACAGTAGTGGGCTGAAACGAAGACGATAAAGATTAAACAGTGCCACCAACCCATACCATATTGAGGGTGTCGTAAGAGGCGACTAAAAGAACGCATTAGGCAGATCACCTAGCCGCAAGAGAAGGAAAACTTGATACCAACCCTGTGTCAACTTGTCTTGGCTGCGTGGCACAGTAGGCTAATTTCCCAACATGAACTTAGAGGAGGCCCGACTCAGTAGTGGGTCATTTATGGGCTGAAACGACGATAAAGACCCTGTAGTCCGGAAAAGGATAACGCTTAGGTAAGGTTAGGTTAGTAGGCCTAACCGAGTTTTATGTATGAATTAACTCTAGCCTTGCTACTTATGATCGTCCTTGAAAGATATCGAAGCCATGCATAGCCATATGTAATACCTTTTTAGAATCCCTATTAAATGCGCCAAAAATTGTGATACAGGGGCATTTTTCTGTAGAGTATTTTTTTTTCACAGTGGGGTCCGAAGTAAATAACAAGTTTTGATTTATGAATTATTGCTTTCGTAAAACTTAATATTATCTTCAACACACCCAATAAACTACCATAAATAGCATGTTTAACGAAAGGACTCATCAGTACCAATCTAGTGGAAATTATAAAAAAGGTACAGGGTGTAGATTTTTACGAATTTTATCAAGTTTTAGTAAAAAAACGTCAATTTCTCATAAAAACACAAAATCAATTGTAACTCCGCAGGGGTTGACTCTAAGGAACTCCCGTAGAACAATTTTTTGCTGCTGATGGCCCCATCTAACCGCTGGTTTCGTTTGATCCACGACTTTCTGACCACCCTGTATAGAAGAATTGCTCATTTAAAGATATAAGATAAGTCTGTGAAATGCTCATAAATTTTTTAAATTATGCAAAATATTTTTTTTTATCAATTAATAAACAATACACTCTCTACCATGCACTTGACTCACTCCCACATATAAATTCTTTTGTAAGTCTGTGGTCAAATTTGACCACAGGCTGACTGCCTTCTTGATCTAGAGGTTTGATGTGCCGCGTTCGATTCCGGGATCGGGCAAGTGTCTTTGGGTAAACCAGAGGCACCTGCTCTGAGTTTGGGTGTCAATTGTGTTCGTGAATAACATGGTTGTAACCTGCCCGGATACGTAGATGAATGTCATCATCTCCTTACCAATAAATTATTTTATTAGTTGACACTTTAGAACTGAAAAAATATGTTCATTCATTATTTTATATCGCCCTCCGTAGTCGCATTTTAAAAATGCTATCACTGCAGTGATTTATAGACTCGTAAAACGTTTACAAACGAAATCATCAGCGTATAATCGTAGACTCCGTACATACGACTGAATCTTTGCATTTTAAAAAACCTTGACTAACATTTAAATTCTGATATCAATTTTAAATTACACCTTATGTTTTAAGGAATAGAGACTCCATTTATTTTCTTGACCGCAAACGTAATATTTGTAGTTCACAAATAGGGCCCGAGGCATACACTGACCGATTTTAGAGGTTTTTTTTCCCTATGAGATAGCAGAGAAACGATTGCATTCGGCTAATCGAGTTGTCCAGTTCCATATCGATGGAATTTTCAATCGATTTGAGGGAGATTGGCTATCCAATGGTATTCTGAAATGCGTGATACGGAAATAGCAAACTTTGTGTCTATGAATCTGTATAACGAACACGTTTTTTGGCGGGCTATATTTTCTTAAACTTCTGGTACCTTATTTGTCGAACTTTTATTAAGGTTATATTTATGACTTATTTGTTATCAACACAGTCTACCACCACTACTCAGCCCATAAGTGGCCCACTGCTGAGTCAAGCCTCCTCCCTGGCGCTGTCAAGACGTGATCGCACCGGGTTTCGTGTCAAGTTTTCCTTCTCTTGCAGAAAGGTGTTCAGTCTGGTCATTTTCTTTTGTCGGTTCTTACGACACCCTCATTATGGGTAGAGCACTATGTAAGTATTCTAAATCCGTCACCACTCGTATTGTCTATACTACAGTGGTATTGTGATTTCTATGCACGATTGTGCCAGGGTTTAATTGTCTGATTTAGATTCGAAAATGTTTGTATTTTAATACATTAAAATGATAACTTTATTAAGAATCTCGTTACTTAAAACAATAGTTACCAAACAACAAAACCATAACTGTGAATAAATTTGCTAAGTGACGAATCGTGGGTCTTAATAGTTGTAGTGAAAATAAATTTGTATATAAATAAGCTTGCTTCTTGTGCACTATAAACTTTTACCTTACAAACCAAGTACAAGCCGATACACGCATAAAATATATTGTGATATTATTAATACCAACCTGCTCTTTAATAGCTGATCCAGCGTCTTTCATTCACGTTCTTGCAATAAAAGCGTGTTTACAAACTCAATTTGAAACACATAAAATCTCAATAAAGTTTCTTAAAAAATAAAAAATCTAATACAAGTTTACGCGTCCAGTCTTCTCATAAACGAAGATCTCCATTCAATAGCGTCTCAAAAATTTAAGCACGCCTCATTTTTACAATCAATCAAATTAAAACGAAAAAAAAGCCAACGCTTAGACTTTAAAAAGTTTGCACCGATGCATTGACGTACCTCCTTTCAGCGACTGTCAAAGTGACAGTTGATTTATGATTTTCCATTGTGGCAACACTCACGTTCGTTATGGCGCAAAACCCATTTATATTGCTAATGACATTTGGAGGTATTTAAAATAGCGGATAATAATGCACGGCAAAAAGTCTTTATAGTTTTCTGATAATCTTTTTGATGTGCTCAGTGATTAATATACAATTTGTTGAACTTTGCTATCGATTTGAATTACTATTATATTAATTATACAGCTAATAAATATGTTTAGTTTATGAATTGAACTACGCATTTGGTGGTACTTTAAAAAATATTTTCTTGTGCTATCTTTGTAACACTATAGTGACCACATAATTAAATCTTATACAATATCCGCTTTAGTCTTCAAGCTTCTTATAGGACCGGTTTTGCAACGATCTTGACTCCCTTATTTGTGCAGTTTGTCTTTGTAGCATACTCATAATTATGTGGTCCCTATATTATAAACTGGTCCATCCTTAGCAGGTCGTAGCAACCAATGAAACTAGATAAACAGTAAATCCTGCCCCCATCCCTCGCCCGTTAAATAGTAGGAGGTATTTTAATCTATTGTATAAAGTGCTTTGTCCCGACTGACTGACCGATCACCTCATAGCCTAAACCGCTGACCGTAGAAACGTGAATCCGCGTCTCCATAGACGTAAAAAAGAGGCCTTAACACTTTCTTTTCCCAACCTTAACGCATATACATTACTGTTCTTTTCAACATTGGCACATATGACCTTCTGAAACTACTTTTTGTAATTAATACGCCAATTATTTTTATTTACAAAATAAATTAGTAAACCGATTTAATAAGTGAACAGATTTCAACCATGTCTAGTAATACAAGTATGAACGACAACATCCAACATCATCTTTTTTGTGCAATGACAATGTGAGTCATTGAACAAAAAAAAACTAAATACATCAAAATCATCTCAGATCGTAATGATCCACCACTGAGTCTGGTCTCCTCTAAGATAAGTACGATACCTAAATAAAACCGCGGTCAAAAATATGTGTTCTTGGGGGCATCAATCACCGTCAAAGATATCCAAAAATCGACTATTGCGCAGAATAGATTTTGGGCCAAGATGTTTATTAACTACTTCACACACGCAACGATCAATATAGATGTTTTGGTTGTCGTATACTGTAGAACTCATTAAAATGGACTTTAAAAAGTTGGATTTTCATGTGTTTAAAGTATGTTCATATTTTTTTAAACTACTACTACTCTGCACTTAAAGGACCCACTGCGAAGTATGCTCCTCCCATTACATGGAGGGTACATACAATGCACACGGTTTCGTATCAAGATCTCCTTCTCTTGTGGCTTGGTATTACATATTTCCTTAGTCAGCTCTTACACCCAGGATGAAATGGGGTGTTGGCACTATGTATTCTGTATCCTTAATCGACCCAAGTTCAATAACTAATGGTATAATATCTGTTTTAACTAAATCTCTGTTAAAACGCGTATATCTGCGGGGGGTGCAGCTAGTATGCTGCAGTGGGATGACTACTTCCATTACCAATCCAACCCAAGCCCAATTACGTAATTACTGATGCGTCAGGTTTGATCAAATAAATTAAATACAGCTTCCAAACACGCGACTATTTTTTTGCCCCTAATTTCACCTGTGCACCCTAAATGTTTTTACGCAAAACGGCAACCACAAATCTTTATACAACTTGGAAAATATGAGTTTTAAGCATGTCAATGTATATTTTACCATAAGACTGATTTGTGAGAGCAAGCCCAACGACAAGGCCAAAAAGCAACACAGCATTTGTTTACAAGATTGTCGCATGTGACAGCCATCGCCCTCCTCAGCAATATTGCATGGAAGGAGGTCTAGTTCCTGCAGAACCTGCTAATTCAGGAGTCAAGAAACTTTCAACCGGCCGGCCATAATGGGCAATTCACACTTTACATTAGCATAAGCCTCTCTTTCATTGTTTTATGGCGTGCATTAAAGAGTAAATGAACACAATTAAATAATAACTTTGTAAAAACGATAGCGTGTGTGTCAGGTAGAGTGGTAAGATGGCGCGCACACACAACCAATTTTCGGTTTGGAATATCTCCTACGATCCCACAAAAGATTTTCGTTTTAAGATATTGTAAATTTTTTGATTGGTTTTCTCCACGTAGCCTTGAACATGTACGACGATCGAGTTCAAAGGATTCCGTGTGGTGACGGTTTTAGAATACACTGGTCACCACTCCATTTCATCTTAAGAGCTGACAAAAGGAAATGACGAGGCCGAAAACCTAGCCTCAAGAGAAGGAAAACTTGAAACGAAATCCTGTGCCAACCCTGACTGGCCAGTGTGGCACAGTAGGCTAATTACCCTCCCTGTGTCGGGAGGAAACCCGACTCAGCAGTGGGTAATTTAAAGGCTGCGTAGTAGAGTCCAAAGGACGCACAGGGAAGAGAAATGGATTGTACAGTCTTTTGCATGGATATTATTATTTGTACACTGAGGGATGTGTGTGACATGATGGTAAGCGATCAATGCCGCCCATGTGCGCCTGTGACACCAAAGGAGCCGTAAGTTCCTTGTTGGTCTGGGAGTTAGTTGTGGCGTCTTTGGATCCCGGATCGCCGGTTCGATTCCGGGTTCGGGCAAGCGTCTTTGTGGAGCAGAGGCACTTGACCTGAGTCTGGATGTCATGTATGTTCGTGAATTCTGTGTTTGTAAACAGCCCCCGCGTTACAGGTCTCATATGGTTCTATGCGTAGAGATAGGGTTTCGTTATTAAAAAAATGTGTAAAGTTTTTAAAAAAATAAAGAAAAGCGTAACATTGGACACGTCAAATAGGAACTGTACCTTCCGGTGCCAATGGCTATGGCGACCTTACTCACGCGCAGGAACTCAACGCCACCTAAAGTTGGTGATATTTTACTGCAGTTTTCTCTAAGGTGTACTTTCCCAGACGGGCAGATGAAGTTCTCTCTAATTCCTCCCGCTTCTTAGTCTCTTCCTCATTCCGTGTGGTGACGGATTCAAAATACATAGAGTCACCACCCAATTCCATCCTGAAGGTGCCGTAAAAATCGACAAAAGGAAATGACGAGGCCGAAACCCTAGTCGCAAGACAAGTAAAACTTGAAACGAAATCCTGTGCCAACCCGTCTGGCCACTGTGGCACAGTAGGCTAAGCCTAGGTCTTACTCAGCAGTAGGTATGGGCAGAGTAGAATTAGTAGTAGTAACTCTCTTAAACTCTTTCTGTATATAGAGATCTCTTATTTTTTTTTAATTTATATTTAACTACTGTATTTATTGTATGTATTTAATATAATATAATAAGAATCTTGTAATGATATTGTTTGCTTATTATAGTCTTGTAGTGATACCCAGCTGTCCGATACCCGTGTAGTCGCTCAAGGGCCTAGCAGAATACCAGCGCTGCGTCATCTACTGCTATGATGTGGCATATGCTGAGCTATGGCCCATTTTTGTTCTCACAAAACAGTATATTTAAAAATTTGTTATTGTTATTTAATTTGTAATATTCCTTTTTTTTATTATTATTTTATTTTAATTGTAATTCTTTGTGTCTTTTGTGTCTAAAGATGTGAGAACAGAATAAAAAACGTTTCTTTCTTTCATTCTGATACTTTTAAGTTTAATGAGCTTTAAAAGCGCTGTGCTGGTAGGCACACACGGTGGGCCGACGACCTGGTTAAGGTTGCCGGAAAAAGATGGTGCGGGCGGCCCAGAACCGGCCTTTGTGGAGATCCTTGGGGGAGGCCTATGTCCGGCAGTGGACGTGTATTGGCTGAAAATGGTGATGATGAGCTTTAAAAAGATTTCAAACAGACAGCTGGTTTCTGTTGCATGTATATGTTTGTGCAATTCGAATTATCGCCGAAAGCATCCTGCTTAAAATCCCTCCCTTTGAAGCTTTGCTCTTTGTGTTGAGTGTCACATGTTGTACTATTTGATTGAAAGGCTAACAGTATCGACTAACAATTTAAGCTAAGTACCAATCAGCTAATTTCCTGGGACTGGATCGGGAGTTATTGTCCAAATAAACCAATTTAATTCGGTACGTAGGTGTTTGTAACAGAATGTTTGTAGCAGAACAAAAAATATGATAAAAAGAGTGTCCATGGAGTTTCTTGCCTGTTGATGGAGAAGCCATAGGATCTACTTTTTCGAACAAGCAAATAGATTCCTAACTTCACTTTTGACCTTTCAAAAACACAGGTTCAAATTGAAATAAATATTAAATAAATATCCTTGGACATTTCACACAACGCCATCTCGTCCCAAGCTAAGCAACTTAATGCTTGTGTTATGGTAACGAGATGGATGATAAACTACTTATATACATTATTTTTTTTCTAAATACATACATATTATAGATAGAAATGACACCCAGACTCCGAGCAAGTGCCTCTGGTTTAGACAAAGACACTTGCCCGACCCCGGAATCGAACCCAGGACCCGTTGATCCAAGGGCGGCACATCTAACCACTAGACCAACGAGGCAGTCTGAATGAAATGATTTGAGTGTGAGTTGTGTGATCTGATCACTGCCGTGTGGTGACTGTACCGAATACCTAGCTGCAAGAGAAGGAAAACTTGATACGAAGCCCTGTGCCAATCCGTCTGGCCAGCGTGGCACAGTAGGCTAATTGCCCTCCATGTCTGGAAGAGGCCCAATTCAACAGTGGGTTATCTATGGGCTGAGTAATTGTATTCCGTTGCGGTTACGACACTATCGAGAAAAAAGAGTTACGATGAAACAAGGTTTTATCAGCGGTCTAACCAGGTTCGTAAATAGATGTATACAGCGTGTTATTGTTAAAATTAAAATAGAAGTTGCATCCGAGCCGCGCCGTCTCGCGCCCCCGCGCCTTCAGAAATATAAAGATTCATTTTTATGGTTGCAAATAATACAAAAGTAATATACTTTAATACTTTTCAATATCTCGCATAACAAATCGGTTGTTCACAGTACATAGGCAAGGTAACAATAAACAAAAGGTTGTAAAAATATTTTCGCGCCGGCAACTTTGTCAATTACGAAGCTGGCTTTTGTGCGGTGCAAAATAAATAAATGGAATTCGTCAAAACTAAATGGTAACTGGTAGGAGTTTGATCTTTTTGTCGAAGTACCTACCACCCGCACTTTGACTACTGTGTATTTTATCCCACCTGTACCTTACCCTCCTTGTCACTGGAGGAGGTCCACTCAGCAGTGGGTATTTATGGGCTGAGTGTGTGAGTGGGATTTATGATGTTAAACAACCGATAAGGAATTTTGATGACGCATTTAAAATACTCAATGTCACCAACCCATTGCATTCCAAGCGTGTCAAGTGACGGAACTAAATGACAATGCCGATAACCTAGCCGCAAGAAAAAGAGAATTTGATACAAACCCTAAGCCAATCCATCTTACTGCACAGTTAGCTGTAATGATGATTATCACTACATAGTACAAAACAAAGTCGATATTTTATGTCCGTCCCTATGTATGCTTAAATCTTTAAAACTACGCAACGGATTTTGAAGCGGTTTTTTATTAGATAGAGTGGTTCACGAGGAAGGTTTATATGTACGAGTATAATACATGCATTATTGCACCCGTGCGACACCGGGGCGGGTCATCAAACATGATCTAAGAGGTTCACATGGTTTCAATGTTGGAATCATACTAGTATTACTAACCTAATTATTTTAAACACCCGAAATAATTAAATAAATATAAATAAATATCCTTGGACATTTCACACAACGCCATCTCGTCCCAAGCTAAGCAACTTAATGCTTGTGTTATGGTAACGAGATGGATGATATTGCAGAAAATGATGTCTTCACGGTTATGATCGTTTTATTTTATTTTATTCCCTACGTTTCAGACACTTTGCAGTGTCTTTGGATGATAAACTAGTTATATACTTTTATAGATAGAAAACACCCAGACCCGGAACAAATACTTGTAGGTCGTACAAATATTTCTTCCGTGCGGGAATCGAACCCGCGACATGCTGCGCAGCAGACGATCGCTCAACCACTGCGCCAACCTACAATTACTACATTTTTACACGAACGTGAACTGAATCTCGCCGTCTTTGTCAAGATGAGCTCATAAATGATAGCCTACCGTTGAGTCAGTTTCTTCCAAAGTCTTGGTAGGAAATTAGCCTACTATAGCACGATAGCCCGACGCGTCGGCAAAGGGTTTATATCAAGTCTTCCTTCTCTTGCCGTTAGGTCGTCTGTTGTTTGCGATCGATGACACAGGCTAGTAGGGTTGCCAACTATACTGTTTTTCACTAAATTATACTTTTTACTGTTGAACAAAAATAAAGTATACAAAATACTGTTTTCAGCACTAAAATGCAAACACATTACTATGTGTTATACTTAGACGCTCACACATTTTTTCAGTTATGAATGCTAAGTGGCGGGTAGGTAGAAATAGAGCAGCTTTAATTGCAGATATAAGTGTGGTGAGGCAAATAAAGTTTTTAAAAAAGATTATAAATTAGTAAGTTGTGCGAGGAGCTTTAAAAATATGTATTTAAATCAATAAATAAATAACATACTGTTCATTTTTTTTAATACTGTTTAATATTCTTCATAGAGCTGAATATACTTTAATTCTTGTAAAAAAAATTGGCAACCCTACAGGTTGGTGACATTGTGTATTCTACGTGTATACTAAGACTGCGTTTTTTGATAATCTATTTTCTCACACGCCAAAAAAATATTATATTGTAGGCACAGTGCTGGTAGGCCTCCCACACGGTGGACCGACGACCTGGTTAAGGTCGCCGGAAAGCAGTGGATGCGGGCGGCCCAGGACCGGCCTTTGTGGAAATCCTTGGGGGAGGCCTATGTCCAGCAGTGGACGTCTTTCGGCTGAAATGATGATGATGATGATGAAAAAAAATATTATAGGTATAATATTTGAGGTTGATGCCTTAGACATACTCGTACATATATCCGAATTAACGTCAGTCTCAATTTAAGTAAGCAACGACTTGACAATTCATTATTTTTTATGCATATAAAGCAAAGGGATATTTTTAAATTGCTTTACGAACATTGATATACAAAAAACCTATAAAAATGTTGGCAAGCGGTAACAAACATAAATATATCCGATACAGAAACTCCACATTTTTGAATTTAGAACATGTAACTAAATTGGCTTAATATCTTGCCATGAAGGTTCCAACATGAAGGTTCCAACAGTTGGTGATCCCACCTGCCTTAAGGGCCGTTATAATTGAGTTACCAGTAATTAAAGACACTAACGATTTCCCTTTAAGCCCGTCCATATTGATTGATGACGCCATAGTGAACGCCTTTCCTACGCATTGTATTAAAAATGTGTACCATCTTTTTAAATTATTATAATTACATACCACGGCTCCAGTATATCTGGTATTGTATCGCACAGATAATAAAATGTACTTGTTTGGTGATATGGTTTATGGATACATTATATTGTAAAAGCCGACAAAAGGAAATGATAAGGCTTAAATCCTAGGCGTAAGAAAAGGAAAACTTGATACGAGATCCTATGCCAAACAGTAGGCTTATAACCCATCATGTAGTAGGCTGAGCGGAGAAGATATGTTAAGAGTTAGTTAAGAAAACAATTTATATAATTTCTATAAAAAAAGTCCACAACTGGACATATTCCTCCCCTAACGATTCCTACGAAGATCCCTCAGCTTGCATTCTTCGTTCTCCGGCGACCTTAACCAGGTCGTTAGTTCACCGTGTGAAAGGCTTACCAGCACTTCGCTTTCCAAAAGCTATTTGCGGAGTTTTCTGTCCTGCCCACTGCCATTAGTTTTAGGCGAGTTAAATGTCTTCTCGGTCTATACATTTAATATAGTGCTCGCTTTAAGTTGACTGTTCATCATCATTATCAGCCCATGAAACCCAAAGCGCTGAATTAGGCCTCCTCCATTCGTATGAATTGAAAAACATATCATCATCATCATTTCAGCCCATAAATGACCCACTACTGTCGGGCCTCCTCCAAGTTCATGGAAGGAACTTAGCCTACTGTGCCACGCTGGCAAGACAGGTTGGCACAGGGTTTGTTTCAAGATTTCCTTCTTTTGCGTTCCTTTAGTCGCCTCTTACGACGCCCTCAGGATGGTATGTGTTGGTGACATTTTGTATTCTAAATCCGTCATCACCGGGGAGAAAAAAAACTTATTAGAAAAACAAAATCGAAAAGCATACATTATTTATTATCATAATATTCTAAGCGCCTTTTAAGAACCTAACGAAACTATTTAGATTAATTATATGTACACGGTCATTGTAATATGGTATTTAAAATAAGATATTGCCCATCGAGTTTTTTCCATCAGGTCTTCTCGGTTGGTGCCGCGTTCCGACCTGGCAGTAGTGTTATAAAAATCATTTATTTATCTGTTGACGATTGTGAACGCCATAATTGGTTTATACTAGTCTTTAGCCCATAAATAACGCACTGCTGAGTTGAGCCCCCTCCAAATACATGGAGGGTAATTAGCCTACTTCGCCACGCTGGTAATAAAACACTATTCTATTCAATTTTCTACACTACTTATAATTTTTTTTATAAATATGCCTTGAATTTAGTTAAAATCAGACTATACATCGACGTGACGTCAGAAAAAAACTAAATGCGTATTCTTCAAAATCACGCCAGAACCATTCACAGATGCTATGTACGTTTAATCTACAGTTGAAAGTCTGTCAACTTAAAAATGACGTCATAATTGCGCTATCTCGTCAGCAGTGAGGCCTTGAGTAAAGAGCTTAAGGCGCTGTACATCGTATCGCCTTTCAGAACACATAGGTTATTCATGCGGCAAACGATGTCACTTTAATGGGAGTGTAAGGTGCCCATTCACGCACAGACAAGATCGTCTTAGTCTTGTATTTGTCTACAAGCTACATTATGGATTACGTAATCTCAATAGCCGGGTAAATGTTGAAGATGTTGTGTAATGGCAAGAACGGAAACAAAACCAAACCGCATCTTTATAAAACGGTACCAACCCAGCTTGAGATGTAAATTTTCTTGTGTGTAATTTGTGAATTGTGTGTAACTGTAGAGCAAGTGATAAGAAACTAATGTATTCAGTATTTTTGTGGCTCTTCATTATTGCACACGGGTTTCAGATAATTTTTTGACGATTTTAGTTTGGTAGTATCAGTGATTAAAATTAAGTTTGTATTTGAAAACAAAATGTGAAACCTAGCTCGGTCTTCTAGAAATGTTTCAAAACCCAATTAGCTAAAGTGGTTCATCCGTTCTGGAGCTTTTGCAAGACTAACGTCAATTCACGGAACAGACAAAATACTAACACGTAGAATCAATATCAAAGAAAGTCCCACAAAGGTTGGTGACCTTGTTTAGGTCCACCGAGCGGGAGGCTTTTCAGCATTGCACTTTTCGGTAAGTGACTGCCACTCCTTTCTCAGGACCTTTCTGCCCCATCGGCCGTTACTGCAGGCTATATCAATAGCTCTTGGTCTGTACAATGTATCCAGCATTTTTGAACTCAGTATATCGACACGGTCAACAACAAAATATTTTCGATAAATCAGAACTAAACTCAGTTGAAAAATAGTGTTATGAATAGGACGCCTTATGATAGTGGTGGCAGGTAAACGGAGTGACGAAACGATTATATATAGTATCTTACGTACGCGCGTAAATATATAAGATAACACTTATCTGTCCGTGTGGTGACGGATTTAGAATATGTAGTGTCACCACCCCCTTCCATCATAAGGATACGCAAACCGTTTTTTTTTGTTTTTCGTCGGAAATCCTCATGGATACCCGGTGGTTTGGGAATTGGCCGGATTATGTGGGGTCCGGGGTGCGTGGAGATGGTAAGTTGCGCCCCAACCTACCCACTAAAACTGACGGCGATCCTCAACTGCCCGAAACAGGGCCACGGGTTTCACTCCCCCGTTGCATGCTTCGCGACCCTGGGGGCCTCGGCCCACCCCGTTTAGACGAGCTCCATGCTCCGAGGCGCGCGCGGAACGCGGCGCGCCTTCCTCCCAGGGCCTGTTTTGCGCAGGCGATGGACTTCCCACGTCTATCACCCGCAGGCCCACTTACGGCGGGCGGAGGTCAGCCAGTGCCCTACGGCGCCCGTTGCGGCGCTGGCTGTTTGGGCGCTGGGAGGCCAAATCCCTGGCCCGTTCGGCCTCTTCCTTAGACGGCAACCCTTTTTCATTTTTTTTTTTGTTCGCCCGGGGTCAAATCCTTTATGGACTATCCCCGTCGGCCACGGGGATGGCCGAGGGGGGGTGTGTGGGACTCTCCCCCATAGTGGAGGCCTACCCACTAAACCTCCCCGGGGTGCTCCAACTCGCGTCCTGTTGCGGCATTGTGGGATCTGATGCAGAACCACGCCGCCGCAGACGAGGAGGCCCTCCTCCTCTCCTCAGGCTCCTTACGAGCACTCGACGTCCTGCTGTGAGCACCCGGCAGGACGTCCGGTGCCAACCCGTCTGAACAGCGTGGCACAGTAGGCTAATTACCTCCCATGTAACTGGAGGAGGCCCGACTCAGTAGTGGGCCATCTATCGGCTCTTACGACACATTCAGGATGAAATTGGGTGGTCACACTATGTATTCTAAATCCGTCACCACACATATCAGGTGTTATAGTGGAAAGGTAATCCATCCAAGATGTGGCTGAGCAATAATTCATATGATGAGCTGGTTAAATGTGAGCTCAAACTTAAAATATAGTGTTTATAGATGGCCCAGCGCCATCTGTGTATTATAGAAAAGACCGTTGAAATTAGGAAACCGAAATGGCAGTAGGCTGGATATATGTTTAAAGGAACCGCTGGGGTAGACGCGATCTTGAGACCGCACCCCGGCAACCGTAGTATATGACGCCATCTATTACATGCGTTCAGCTACTCAATAGTGACAATGTCTAGTGAATAAAATGTACTAATGTTATTAATATACAGACCAGTGACTTTTATATCCGTAAAAACATTTAATTGCTTTCTGCAGACGTTGTTTACATTAACTATAGAGATGTATCAACCGATAAAATTTAGGCATACCCTCTGCACTTAGGGCGTTATTAAAAAAGATAAAAATTAACAACGTAATAAAATGTAAAATAGCGACCGCGGTCACCACCAAAAAATGTTCGTTTGACGATTTGTTAAAGAAGTAATGTTTGGTTTATTTTTATGGGTCGACGACGACAAAACGGGCACACGTCGCTCTACACCGATTTTGTTCAAAATATATTGAATGCTAGTTGCGTATGCGGTTGCGCGTAATGTATAGTTTTATGAATAAAATTGTGTATTTTTTTTTTCGAAATGCACTTTAATCATATTTTCACGAAAATATTATTTAAATATATTAACATTACACGAAATTAATATACTTAATTATACGTTTACATAAAATCCTACTTATACCGAAATAGTCCACAGATTTATCCAGGTTTCCAAATGAAACCAAAGACAACAGTGTGGTGACGAATTTAGAATACATAATGTCACCAACCCACGACACCCTCATCGTAAAGACACGTAAGAGGCAAATCACCTAGCCGCAAGAGAACAAGAACTTGACACGAATACCTGCGACAACCCGTCTTGCACAGTAGGCTTATTTTTCTCCATGAATTTGAAGGAGGGCCGACTCGGCATTGGGTCATTTAAGGGCTGAGTAATATTAGTAGCAAGTCAAATCTCAAACATTTCGAAATATGACTAACAAAATACTACTAGCACAATAGTTACGGGTTTTATATCTTACTAGTTTTTTCCCGCGGCTTCGCTCGCGTTATGAACTATTATTATTAATTAGTTGTAGTTTTTGCAGCAGGAATTTATCAAAATCCTTTCTTAGCGGATGCCTACGTCATAACATCTACCTGCATGCCAAATTTCAGCCCGATCCGTCCAGTGGTTTGGGCTGTGCGTTGATAGATCACTATGTCAGTCAGTCACCTTTGAGTTTTATATATATAGATAGAAGACTAGTGGCCTAGTGGGTTATACATATAAACCTTCCTCTTGAATCACTCTATCTATGAAAAAAAACCGTATCAAAATCCGTTGCGTAGTTTTAAAGATTTAAGCATACATAGGGACGGACAGACGACAGCGACTTTGTTTTATACTATGTAATAATGTAAAGAAGATAATGGTATAAGGATCAGGAATAATAAACAAAAAATAAAACAAAAAAATAGTCACGTGCGCTCTATCGAAATTACTCGTGTTATACGAAAGGCAATTTTCTCTTAATTATCGCTTGGCCAAGCTATAGGAGTGCCATTAAACAAAATTGGTTTTCTGCAAAATGTTAATTTATTATTGTCTATTACGTCCCGAGTTAGTTTATGGGGGACAGGGTCCATGATGTCGTTTAATATTTGATAGAATTCAACCAATGGCGGAGGCTTTTATTGGCTGTAATACGAGGCACTGGCGTAATTTATTACAAATAACATTATTATGTCTGTGCTGTAGATTTTAATTTATTTATAAATAAGTATTGTGGCACGTTGCGAAGTTGACGTCCGCAGTTGTATTAATGTAAATATTGTAAAGGGGCCGTGTTTGTTTGTTTATTAGAAGTATCTCTAAGGTGTATAAGGAGGAAGGAATTATAAGTACAGAACGGATTTGAAACAATCTTTCTGCCTAGCCTTTTTTATTTTATTGCGTCATGCTTGTGAATAGGTGCCGTTGCTGGAGGTCGGTTAGCTCGGGCAATAGAAGGTTACTATTGTTGACTAGGTCTGGCTGATGTTTGGCCCTTTGCGACTCTCACAAATCTGTCTCTTAACCAGTCTTGTACCTAAAAATAATCTAAAAAGAGCATTCTAGAGAGTTTCTTGCCGGCTCTTCTCTGTAGAGCTGTATTCCGAACCGGTGGCAATTTTAAATGGTAAATTTTATTTGATTTTTTGACTTGTCAAAAGTGCTCCAATGAGCCAACTTGATTAAATGAGTTTTGATTTTTGATTGATCCCCGCCCTTAAGGTGTTAAGGTTTTATGGGAATCCAAGACGCAGTAAGACAGAAATTAACGCCACATCCTACCTACTAAACTAACACTACTGCAGTCCCCAATTTGCAATCGACATAGCCTGTTTATGTAGAAATATTTTAAATATTTTAGGTTAAATCGTCACTACTACTACCCAGCTCGTTGACGACCCGCTTTTGAGTCGGTTTCCTCCAGTTACAGGGAGGGTAATGAGCCTACTGCGCCGTGCTGGCCAGACAGGTTGGCACGGGGCTTCATATCAATTTCCTTCTCTTGTGGTCAGACAGGCTTTGTCATTTCCTTTTTAAAACTGCTTGGCCGGACTTACATGTGAGGGTAGCTACCCGGGAGGACTAGGTATTGCTGACTTACTACACGCGTTTTTTCCCAGCGTGAGGTGGGGAAGTATAATATTCTGACCTGTCCCCACACGGGTATAAATAAAGTCTCATCTCTTGCTTTCACCCTCAAGATGAAAAGGGATAGTGATATTGTATATTCTTCTATGTATACTACCTTGTAATACAATATTATAAAGGGTTACTTTACATTGATTAGAGCATCAATACCCATCAATAAAGCGCCCATACCCCTATGCGCTTAACGATGTCTACGTCATTAAAGCCCTGATGGCTCAGTGGTAATGAAATTAGCTGTTTGTGCTGCACGGGACTCGAAGCTGTTAGAGGCGCTAATATGGACACCGTAATGCATTTTATGATGTAGCGACTACAGAGCTAAGAATTGATAGACATGCCAGTAAAAAGTGTAAAAATGCAGCTTAAGTCATTTCAGCTGATCAATGACCCACTACTGAGCTGCTTACGGGTCTCCTCTAAAATAATGGAGGGAAATATCTGCCTTCTGTTCTATGCTGGCCAGACGGATTGGCACAGGATTTGTATCAACATTTCCCTCTCTTGCGCCTAGGTGATTTGCCTTTTGCGTTCCATTAGTCGCTTCTTTCGACACCCTCAGGATGGTTAGGGTTGGTGACAATGTGTGTTCTAAATCCGCCACCATACGGCAAAGCTTATTACATTTGGGTATATATACCTGAAAACCTTTTAATATTTCACATTGGTCTAATAACACAAAAACCTGCCAACAATTATTTAAAATGTATTTATTTGTATTGTAGACACTAATGTGTGTTTATTGTAGACACTAATGTGTGTATGCTCGTGCTGATATGGAAAACTAGATCTTGCTCAATCTGTGAACGACTGAGTCGGGCCTCCTGCCATCACAATGAGGGAAAATAGCCTACAGTGCCACGCTGGCCAGACTGGTTGGCACAGGGTTTCGTTTCAAGTTTTCCTTCTCTAACGGCCAGGTCATCGTCCTTCTCGTTTCCTTTTATCGGCTCTTACGACACCCTCTGGATAGAATGGGGTAGTAAATATCATTGGACTGCACACAACGCCATCTCGCCCCAAGTTAAGCAACTTAATGCTTGTGTTATGGTAACGAGATGGATGATATACCACTTATTATTAGTTTTTTTTTGTAAATATATACATATTATAGATAGAAAACACCCAGACCCGGAACAAATACTTTTAGGTCGTACAAATATTTCTTCCGTGCGGGGACCCGCGACATGCTGCACAGCAGTCGATCGCTCAACCACTGCGCCAACCGTGTCGTCAAAAGTGTGAGACTATGTATTCTAAATCCGTCACCTCTCTCATAACACTCCATATGAATTCGTGAGTCCATTCAGTCAGCGGGGGCGCCTCAGGGTCCGTTCTGTGGAGTGACATGTCTATAAATATGGAAGGCTATGGTCGGTAACATTTGGCTAGGCACGAAGCGTTGGTTCTCGGTAAATATTTACGGGTGACTCACACTGCCGCTAAGATGCCGCTGAGCGATTTACTCGCCCGTCTATTTTCAGCTAATTATGATTAATCTTCATAATACAGGTTATTTCTTGGGCGTTCATTAACGGCACGAATATTTCAGAAGATTCACGTTTCAGAGAAAATTTCAACCACGTGGCGCTCTTTTTTTTTTCTTCGACGCATCAGTTGAGACTAACAAAGTCATTAGATATATTTTCGATGTATGTGAAGCGATTAATTATGATGTATATTTAAAATCCAATGATAAAAGTAACACACATCGTATTTATTTAAACAATCAGGAATATAGCCATTATTAGCAGTTTTGCGTCGTTGCAGCCCATAAATGACCCACTACTGGGTCGGCCCTCCTCCAAATTCATGGAGGGAAATTAGCCTATTTTACTATCTTGTGGGATACCCGGTAATTATTTGGTTAGACCAGCGGTCAGGTTTCACACTACTGAGTGTAGAATGACATCCGGTATAGACGACTTTACGTGCCCTCCGTCCGTGTATTATCACTACTTGGACAGCAATTTTGTTCTAACCCATATATTAAGATACCTAGTTGCAGAACTCCCCAAGGCCGCAAAGCATGCGGGCGGTCAAGGAGCGCCGTTAGCTTTAGTAGGTTGGGGCGCTAATTATCCTAACTGGAGTCACACACACCCCGGCTTGTCCCGAACGGCCGCGTATCCATGAAAAAAATAGTCAATTTTTCCAGCTAAATTTTAGGGTCCCGCAGAATAAAAGCGTAATGCATCCGGAATCCGCAACTGAAAGGCTATCGATGATCAGTCACTATGTTTGCGCACCATATGCAGAACTTTTAAATAGCTTCTGTGATGAATTAAGATAGATATGAGTTTTAATAACGCCTTTCTAGGTATGTTTTACTATCATCATCATTCTTTAAAACGCCCGCTGATGGCTGGGCCTTCTCCAACGACACGGAGGCTAGTTAGCCTACTGGGCCTCGCTGGCCATTTGAGTTGTCACAGGGTTACGGATCAAGTTATCCTTCTCTTGCGGCTAGGTCTTCGGCCTTGTCATTTCCTTTTGACGACTCTTACTACACTCTCAGGATGGAATGGGGTGGTAATCTAAATGCGTCACAGCTATTTTTTTTTAATCATTTTTCGCCGGAGGCTATCTAATATTTATGGAATGAAATGTTATGTTTATAGTGAACCGACCTTACTCATTAAGGGTTATTCAAACACTACGTTACCAACAATTTCATTGAGAATCAGCATGAGACCTTATCACAGCTTAATTTATAAATGTTATTCACAGATTTTTCTCTATTTACAACTGTTATTTGGTGAATGTGTATAATTAGCTTTATTAGGAGAGAGTCTACGGGCGGTCTCTGGTAGGGTTGTCACTTTTGCATTAATTTAAAATTATTCCGTGCTTTCGTATTTTATATATAATTTACTTCATAGTTTTTCTATAGTAGACAGTTAACTACTATTATTTATTTTCAATATATAGTATATTGTATACTGTGTGTATAGTGGCAAATATACTGTCTTGTAGAAATGTCAAGAAAATGAAAAGAGTTTTTTTCACTAAATAAACCACTCCAACTATGATTTGGTAATTGTGAATGTAATATTTTATTACAATTAACAGACATCTAAATCACGCTGTACTCTCATAATAAAAATCTGGGTAATATTACCACTCTACTCATAGATGACCCACAGCTGAGGCTCCTCCAGTTCCATAGAGGGTAATGAGATGTGCCATGCTGGCCAGACGGTTTGGCATAGGGTTATCGGAATTGTTATTTTCTTTTATCGGCTATTACGACAATCTCAGGACCGAATGGTGACACTATATATTCTAAATTTATCACCACAAAAATATTAAAAATCTCATCATCATCATCATCATTTCAGCCAAAAGACGTCCACTGCTGGACATAGGCCTCCCCCAAGGATCTCCACAAACGCCGGTCCTGGGCCGCCCGCATCCACTGCTTTCCGGCGACCTTAACCAGGTCGTCGGTCCACGTGTGGATGGCCTACCAGCACTGCGCCTTCCGGAACGCGGTCGCCACTCGAGGACTTTTCTGACCCATCGGGCGTCGGTCCTGCGAGCTATGTGCCCTGCCCACTGCCACTTAAGTTTGGCAATCCGGTGGGCTATGTCGGTGACCCTGGTTTTCCTGCGTATCTCCTCATTCTATTAAAAATCTACAAACATATAATCAATGAGGCCTTGTAAATGTGGTCTTAAACGACTACGCACTAAATATCCCTGTCACGCTGGGAGCCGTTTACAATCTCATTGTAATCCACCAGTGACTCCAATGTCAGACCCAGAGCGACTATCACTATTGTACCCATGGACTAGAGTTGGACACTTGCTTAACCCCAGAATCCGATTTTTAGTCTCTGGACCAATAAGTTTATTATCTAGCACTCGTACTGTAGTCCAATGCCCCTCGAAAATTCAAATAGCGTACTCTCGTCAATAACTTCATTTGAAAGGCATGAGTGTGTCGCACAACCCTATTAGTACCGAAATCATATCGACGGTTGAATATTGCCGATCATCATTTGATGGTATTTGATCACTATCTGGCTAGGCGAAGGTTCCGTATGTAACATATTTTGATAGCTCTTCCCTATCATTAATAATCTACATAAGTTAAATATGCGTTTAAGTGACAACCCTATACTTTTTCGTCGCAGATTTTAAGAACTTTATAAATATATTTTATATTATATTATTTACTTAGGACAATATTTATCTTTAATGATATGAGATATCGAAATAATTAAGTTATTTAACTTATACTTTAATTGCAATGTACTTCATTTAATTATAGATCAGGATAATATGACGGAACCCTAAATATCGAAAACCTCTACATCATCATACAATTAACATAAATATAAGCAATAGTAATAAATTTATTAACAATTCAAACCGAGACGAGCATAGATAAACATATAGATGGCGTTATTGGCGAAATATTCATTAGGTACAGTCGGCGGCATCATTGTATTTGCAAAGTCACGTCATTATGTTATTCACGTATACGTAGACAAATTTATCCGTGTGGTGACGGATTTAGAATACATAGTGTCTCCAGTCTGAGGGTTTTCCCATTCCAACCTGAGGGTGTGGACCGACAAAAGGAAATTGCCTGGCCGAAAAGCTAGCCGCAAGAGAAGAAAAACTTGACACGAAACCCTGTGCCAACCCGTCTGGCCAGCGTGGCACTGTAGGCCAATTACCCTCCATGTGATTGGAGGAGGCCCGACTCAGCAGTGGGACATTTGTGGGCTGATTAGTAGACACGTTTTTAATCGTAGTAGCTGTTACTCGCTTTTGTAAGTTATTTGTATACATAAAAACCTTTTGTTTGTTGGATTTATTTTGTACCTAGACAATCGTTCTTATAATAAAACGAGTTTAAGAGTTTCATAATGATAAACTAAATTATTTTTGATCATAAATACATAGCATATTTATCGGTCATAATTTTATTTTGTAATCAGTCCGTTTGTAACTGACTGTACATGAAAATTACTGCGGGAATTTATTTATCTATTATCATTTTTATGTTTCACGTCAGATTATAGTATGTGATTTATCTGTGGTTTATAGGAGACGTAGCCTAACCGCCTCTGTTTGTTAAAAAAAGGCAGTTCCCAGGCTGGCAGCTAAAGGATCTAATGTAAAGTGTAAAGGTGTAATTTTGTCTATAAAAAGATTTTAGCTGCTATCTAAATTTAAAACATGATTTACTGCAGGCACACATTAGTCTTACTAACAATATTATAAACGCTAAAGTTTGTAAGAATGTATGTGCTCTGTCACGCTCTCCCTCACTCTGTATCTCTTTACAATATTATAGCTTACACATCAGAATAGCACATAAGCTTTTAATAGTTATTTGTGCAACAAGAGAGCAAAGTCGTTTTTTGCTGCGAGTGCTGATATTGAATCCCGAGTAAGCGAAGGAATCAATGATTGAATCACGAGCGTAGCGAGTGATTCTAAAGTTGATTCCTGAGTGCTGCGAGGGATTCAAAGGCACGAGATTCGAAAAATTTTGCTCTCGTGTAACACACATAACTTTTCACTTCAGCAGCGAGAACACTATAGGAAATGAAATATGTTACGTAACATTTTTGAAACAATAATTAAATATTTTTAAGTTAAATATCAGTTTTATAAGCAGTAAATACTTATTTTCGTTTAAATACAACAATAAGTTAAAAATTCAATGAATTACAATAAAAGATTTAATTATCATTTTTGCTAAATTTCTTTAGTTAGTATGAAATTCCGAACGTGTTTGTCTTTGAGGTCGAATTAAAAATCGGAGTAACCCCATAACGAACTCCTTTCATCCAATCGAACTGCTAAAAGTACGTCTAGTTTGTATTTAATCAAATATAGTTCCCATAATATTGCTCTATCAATTTAATATTTATAATCTGTACTTTAATGCTTTGTATTGTTTTCTATAGCGCTACCTGCTAACATTTAACTTCATAAGTCTAACGCAACTTATAACCAATTAATTTAACTTTCATAATCACACGAAATTTCTAACACAACACACTTGTCATTGGCAAAATCATCGGTATAACGATGGAAGCCAAAACCTAAATGAAGAAGAAGAAGAAAAATCGGAGCTGTTGGTACTGGCCACTTGGTCTTTGTTTCTCTCTCTTTTCTATTGGCGGGAAAGAGATAGTGTCAATGTTTCGAATTAGAATTAAAAAGTTACTTTGTCTCACTCAGTGGGCAAAATCGCATTTTGTCCACTGTATTCAGTGAGCAAAACCTACATGTTTGAGCTACTGAAGTGAAAAATATATTGTGTGAATTACCCAAAATACAACAGTACCTAAGTGTGAAGTAAGTAGAAAAACATCTGACGATAAAATAATATACTTTGTTTCATCATTATCACAATTTTCCATTAACACGCGGCTGAAACCGCGGGGCGCAGCTAGTCTGAAATATACCCTTTATTATTAGTTCATAATCTACGTATTTTCCAATGAAATAGTTAATATAGTTTATAAAATATATTACTTATCTAGCACACATTGCTCATGAAAGCATTTTGTTTTGTATTGGGCATGAATATTTTTTATTTATTTTTACGCTTCAACAAAACATAATATTTCAAATATAATATTAAAATCTATTGGGATAATTATTGGAAAGTATGAAACACTTCTGCCATATTCCACATTCGAAAATCAATATTTGACCAACCTCATAGTTCGTATAAATCTAGGAAGGAACAAACCGTTATCGCATATGCCACACAATCATTTAATAACAAAAGCTAAAAGAAATAACTGTGACTGAATAAACTGTGTTACATTTACTATAGTAGATTGAACAGCATTCTATGTTGTACATACAAAAAAGACATTGTAAATTACCTGATTACCTAAAATATTGTCTCAGCCAAGAAGGATGATTACAGTAAGTTCCTTAGAAAATGATAAATCACTACATACGAGTAGTATAAAACAAAGTCGCATTCTTCTGTCCGTCCCTATGTATGCATAAATCTTTAAAACTACGCCACGGATTTTGAAGCGGTTTTTTTTTAATAGATAGAGTGATTCAAGGGGAAGGTTTATATGTATAACCCACCCCCGCTTTGCTCGGGCGAAGCCGGGGCGGGCCACTAGTAATATATAAACGGGTGTATTAATCTGATAATATTATTGTATTTTATCGTGGTCGCTAATGACCATAGTTATTAAAAAGCGACCAACAATAAATAAGAAAAAAACATGGTCAACATTAAAATTATTGTATTATTTCTATGTATTAATTTTTACTTCGTGCTGCTGGGACACTATTACTTCCACTACATGCTGGGTAATAAACGCGTTGGCCAGCCGTGTTGACACAGGTTTTCTTTCCAGATTTCCTCTTGTTAGGTTTTCAGCCTTGTCATTTCCTCTGCTCGTAGCAGTTCAGTATATAATGAGGTGGTGACACTATATATTTTAAATCCGTCACCACAAGCTGCTAGCTTATATGATTAAATTTATCAGTTTTGATTAGTACAATATTGAGCCTATTCGCCAAAGATTATGCGAAAATTCATTAATTAAGCTAAAGGCTTGATAAAATTAATTAACTAGCGTTAACAATGACGGGGTGCTAAGCTGATTAGGCCGAAGTATTAGTAAATAGAACAGAACAACAAGCATATAGGTACCTAATATTGGGTATTTTAATTTTCTAAACATTATATCTAAGCCACACGTTTACCCATACGACACACAATGGCGAGCGTGGGTATTTTTTATTTGATCAAAACGCGTAAACATGATTGTGCTTCAAAATGTTTGACACGGTCGAGCCGTAAATACGGCTTAATAATAATGTATACGACGCCGACGAGGGCCACTAAATAAGCAACTATAAGCTTTATATGTTTTTGTGAAAATGCCACGGTAACACCACTACCCTGATTTCACAATCGATTGACAATTTCCTGCGTAATCATCGATTTCCATCTACGTTGATGATGCTTGTTGTTGAATTTTTTGAAGATAGAATATCTTCAAAAAAGTTATCGCCTTTGTTCATTTGGGATAATGTACGATGTTAATGGTCGTAGGTGCCCGTCTCGGAGCACGGGGCTCTACTAAACTACATAGACGGGCCAAAGCCCCCAGGGTCACGGAGCATGCTCCCCCAATGAGAGTGGATCCCGTATCCGTTCCTCGTTATAGTATTAGCTTAGACTAGCTTCAAACCCGACCATTTGTTTTTTTAAAAGGGAGAGGCAGACGCGCAAAGTGTTCACCGCCGCCAATGTATACCTACCTGCAATACCAAAAAGCAGCAAGTGCGTAGCCGGCCTATAAATATATATATAAGTGCGTAGCCGGCCTATAAATATTCTTTGAAACGAATATTATAAATTGTAACGTTTAATAATTATGGAATATCTTTATTGTATTTAACAAAACCATTAGAATTGGCGAATAGCTGATATCGTAAACTGTACATGGACTAATTATATGAGTGTTACGATATTTTTAAGTATATTGGTATATAGTATACTGGTAAATGGTAAAAAAATGAAAGTAATTAAAAAAAATCCTATTGTGAGAGTCTAAACAAAACACTGTCATCTGTGTGCTTTGGGGCCCAACATGACGTTTTGTCCGCCGCATGCTATTTTCGTTTAAGAATTTGTTGATTTAATGACGTATTAAAGAAAAATCTCAATACGTCATAAGTTTCTGCATCAATCCCTTTAATGGTAGTGGCCAACTTACCTAGTAAAATATAAGGGTAATTTTTTATTGCTTTTTATTTAAGAAACGAATCCCTTGCACTAGGTTTTAGCTTGTATCACGGGGGCTGTTCAGATACAATACAAATAATACCCAGTCTCATACAAGTGTATCTGGTTTACGAAAAGCCGACCCTTGAATCAAAACGAAACCCGCGATCCAAAGGTTACACCACTAACTCCTAGACCAACAAGACAGTCAAATGATGTTAATGTATTCTGTGATTATTATTATTATGAATATATTAATTTATTCAACTTTATTATATACTAGTAGACCCGGCCACGCGTTGCTGTGGTGGTTATGCTTATTAAATTGTACCTTGTAACGTTTGTACTTTTAACATAGCGCCATCTATTGAATACTTACTCAATCCAGTTTTAGGTGCAAAGGGATGATCATCCAGCCAGACGAGGTGGTATGTCTGGCTAGGGGTCGCAGCGCCTAGCCCCCGATGGTTGTAGTCGGGGAAATCTTAAAACCTATTCTACACGGTTGGGTCCAACCACCAACAGAGGTCACCTTGGTTGAGTTGGAGCAAAAAGCAACCGTGTAGAAGTTGGTTGATGTCAATATTTGGTTGACCAACCGAGTGGACTTCCAACCACCTTGATCGTGAGCGCATCCCTCACTACCAAGGACCAATAGAGGACATTGGGTTGAAGAGCGACCGTGTGGATGCTTGTTGGCCTGCGACCGTGCGTAGTTGCGGCCAGTGTTGCCATATAAACAGATTTATCTGTATCTTTATAAATATAATTCAACTGATCATGAACGTAGAAAGAACAGCGGACGGAATCCCGTAGGTATACCATTATTAAGAAGCATAATTGTAAATTAATATTATAATACTCCTGAAAATAAAATGAAGTAAAATTATATATTTAAGTGGCTTAGGAGTCGAATGATCGAATTTTTAGTAATTATTATTTATTTTATTTTATTGGACAACAAAACAGGTAACAGTTAATAACTAAACTTAATATCTAATAAACGAATCTATCCTAGGTTGGAACCCCTAATAATGTTGACACATCATGTCGTAAAGTTACATATTAAACATAGTACAAAGCAACTATTATTATACTTTATCATAGAATCTGAAAATGTCTAAAATTTATCTTCAAGTTCTAAATCTGTCCGAAAAGCATCTTTTGAACCGTATTATGGAAATGTGAATGTAGGTATGACGACTGATAGGTGTGTGTGGAGACTTCCACCTAGTGTGGGACAGGGGCCGTAAGATGATAATGGTGTTTATAAATATGACGATTTATAAGAGTTTTGTGATGAAACCTACGTAAATAAAGTTCCTTTTGAGTTTGAGCATTTTAGTATGGCGAGAAGATTTCTAGATTTGGGTGAGTTTAACATAGATAATTATCATTCATTATAATTGAAACTGAATCTACTAAACCGCTAGAAAATTCCACCAGCCACTAAAAGCAATATTTCGCCACTAAAAGGGGAGTCGAAACCACGAGTTTTAGTGGAAAATACCACTAAGTTGGCAACACTGCTGACGAGTTGTCTCAACTACACATCGTGTAGATTGAAAACCAACTTTGGTTGGAACAACCAAGGTGACCTCTGTTGGTGGTTGGACCCAACCGTGTAGAATAGGTTTAACTGTTCGAATTGCTCTTGAAATTTCGCTATCGCGGTTTAGCACTTTTTGGTAATTCTCGCAATTGTAGGCGGAATTTCTTGACGTAATTAGTTCAGATTTTTTCGAGTACATTGTGTAAAGTATGAAGCATGTTGGTCGCTACACAGTCAACGGATGTCGCCATCTGTTAGAATCGTTTGGAAACAACTTAAGTATAATTGTAACTGTCAAATAATAGACAAAAAAAATTACAAGTAAATAATATGCGACAATAAATTAAGATGTAGGCTATCCTATCTTTCAAGTTGGATCAAATTACGTAATTTATTATATTATTTTTAAGTCTACCAACACGGTAGGCTTAAAAATAAAACCTATTCTACACGGTTGGGTCCAACCACCAACAGAGGTCACCTTGGTTGAGTTGGAGCAAAAAGCAACCGTGTAGAAGTTGGTTGATGTCAATATTTGGTTGACCAACCGAGTGGACTTCCAACCACCTTGATCGTGAGCGCATCCCTCACTACCAAGGACCAATAGAGGACATTGGGTTGAAGAGCGACCGTGTGGATGCTTGTTGGCCTGCGACCGTGCGTAGTTGCGGCCAGTGTTGCCATATAAACAGATTTATCTGTATCTTTATAAATATAATTCAACTGATCATTAACGTAGAAAGAACAGCGGACGGAATCCCGTAGGTATACCATTATTAAGAAGCATAATTGTAAATTAATATTATAATACTCCTGAAAATAAAATGAAGTAAAATTATATATTTAAGTGGCTTAGGAGACGAATGATCGAATTTTTAGTAATTATTATTTATTTTATTTTATTGGACAACAAAACAGGTAACAGTTAATAACTAAACTTAATATCTAATAAACGAATCTATCCTAGGTTGGAACCCCTAATAATGTTGACACATCATGTCGTAAAGTTACATATTAAACATAGTACAAAGCAACTATTATTATACTTTATCATAGAATCTGAAAATGTCTAAAATTTATCTTCAAGTTCTAAATCTGTCCGAAAAGCATCTTTTGAACCGTATTATGGAAATGTGAATGTAGGTATGACGACTGATAGGTGTGTGTGGAGACTTCCACCTAGTGTGGGACAGGGGCCGTAAGATGATAATGGTGTTTATAAATATGACGATTTATAAGAGTTTTGTGATGAAACCTACGTAAATAAAGTTCCTTTTGAGTTTGAGCATTTTAGTATGGCGAGAAGATTTCTAGATTTGGGTGAGTTTAACATAGATAATTATCATTCATTATAATTGAAACTGAATCTACTAAACCGCTAGAAAAATCCACCAGCCACTAAAAGCAATATTTCGCCACTAAAAGGGGAGTCGAAACCACTAGTTTAAGTGGAAAATACCACTAAGTTGGCAACACTGCTGACGAGTTGTCTCAACTACACATCGTGTAGATTGAAAACCAACTTTGGTTGGAACAACCAAGGTGACCTCTGTTGGTGGTTGGACCCAACCGTGTAGAATAGGTTTAAGAGAGAATAAAGTAAAGTGTGACAGATTCAGAACACGAATTGACACTAGTCGATTTTAAGATAGATGTAGAATGTGATTATGGCCTTCTAGGCACCCTGAATGTTTAGCTGCAACATATGTAAATCACCGATTACCATAATGTATGTTTATCTTTATCAAATTAAAGAAAACCGGACTCGATGGTGAATTTATGGTTTCAAAATCAAACAATTAAATATTATATTACTAGCTGCTAAATGCAGCTTCGTTCGCGTGTGCCCTGCTGGGTTTCCATCACTACATAGTATAAAACAAAGTCGCTGTCGTCTGTCCGTCCCTATGTACCTATGCTTAACTCTTTAAAACTACGCAACGGATTTTAAAGCGGTTTTTTGAAATAGATAGAGTGATTCAAGAGGAAGGTTTATGTGTATAATATATCCATAATATTGTAGAGAAACACTCATAATTTTGGATGTTAATCATTGCACCCGGGCGAAGCCAGGGCGGGTTGCTAGTAAGAGTATAAACGACAAGTAAAACTTACCAGTGTGGTAAGTTACTACTACTGCTCAGCCCATAAATGACCCACTGCTGGGTCGGGCATCCTGTTGTTACATGGAGGGTATTTGGGTTACCGTCAAACTCAACTCAAACTCAAATCATTTATTTCAATTGAACCTATTTACTGGTGTTTTTGAAAAGTCAAAAGTGAAGTTAGGAATCTAGTTGCATGTTCCAAAAAGTAGATCCTATGGAGAAGAACAGGCAAGAAACTCCATGGACACTCTTTTTATCATATTTTCTGTTACAAGCATCTGATAGGGTTACATTGATTTCATGTTTATTTATAGTAAGCTAAGATGTGAGGACAATGTAACATATTGCACAACAGAAGTGTCCAGGAGATCAATATAAAGCTATGTAGGTATGTCAATAGCAGTTAAGGGATGACCGGCCCCAACTGGCGGCACCCGTGCCACGTAGGCTAGAAGTGTTCGCAACTGCCTCGTTGGTCTAGGGGTTAGATGTGCCGCCTTTGGATCAACGGGTCCCGGGTTCGATTCCAGGGTCGAGCAAGTGTCTTTGTCTAAACCAGAGGCACTTGCTCGGAGTCTGGGTGTCATTTGTGCTCGTGAATTACATGTTTGTAAACTGCCCTCGCCTATATAACCGGCAGTGTACCGGTTATACTTAGTGCAGGGGTTGCGTTTAAAAAAAAAAAGTTTCAGCCTTGTCGTTTCTCTTACGACACCCCCAGGATAGAATAGGCCAGTGACGCGCGGAAACTAACCATACCTCCTTACAAATTGACATTGGCCATAGCCTGAACACGCAAATTTCAAACACCTTCTTTATTAAAATATGTTGTTACTGGCAAATTAACATGCGACGATAAAATATTCAAGTGGTTGGATATGAAGGGATGAGTTTTGGTCACATTCAAATGGTTTACTGAAAGTTTTATTGGTGCATTGATACAATTTTCGCGTAGGCATAGCGTATACGTAGGTAATATACGTAATTTTTGGCTGAGGATGAAAAAACAAATGAAGTTTACCGTTCAGTCACAATCCATCATTGATCGGTGAAGGCATTGTGTACAGTTGCCAACAAAAGCTATACGTTATTGTTATAGGACCCACTTTTGACGTGTGCTTAGGGCTGGCACGTGTTTAGCATTTCATCTGTAAAACAGGTGTTAACTGGTCCTGTTCGGAAATTGAGTCTGTCAGACGATATTCTTTTCTAGCGTTGACAGCCTTCTAAATTTGAAATCCACATTTCAAAGACTAGAATATATGTTTTTCTGAGACTGATATAGAATCATTATTTGAAGCAGTAAATATGATACATTAGACGTAAATCGAAATAGTCAGTATAGTGACGGATTTAGAATACATAGTGTACCACCCCATTCCATCATGTCAGTGTCATAAGAACACACAAAGAAAATGACAAGGTTGAAAACCTAGAAGTAAACTTGACACGAAACCCTTTGCTAACCCGTCTGGCCAGCGTAACACAGTAGGTAACTCCATGTAATGGGAGGAGAGACTCAGTAGAGGGTCATTTATGGTAAATATTTATGGTACATGCAATTCTTTCAAAACACAGTTTTAAATTCACGTGGTTAATTTGGCCAAATATTTGTACAATTCTTACGTTTAAGTGAATTTTTCAACACAGTAGGTATCTATAGTAAAAGTAATGTAAAAGAACATTGCACAGTTTTAAGATGATTTAGATTTATACACTTTCTATGAAATAAGCCTCGTAAACTGATACTATAAACATTACTACGGTCCTTTCATTCAATTTTCTTTTCACTGTTTCTTACGGCCTTTACTTTGCATAATCAACTAACGTTTTCTCATAATAGCTCGTAATAGGTAGCAAATCGCGCCATAATATTAACTAGGCGGTGTTATACTAGAAATTATTACAAGAAACAATGGTCAGCAGTAAGCTCGGTCTTTACATTGGTTCCGTCGGTGTACCGCAGTTTTAGTTTCACGAGTGGTCGCAAAGCGGTCGAAAGTCGACCATAATTAAATTTAAAAAATCTTTTGTTCTATGAATATTGTTGCATTCTCAATTTGAAGACAGACTTTATCAATAAACAAAAGAGTATAAATACGTGTATGTGTGTGTGTGTAATGTCTTTTTATTGATTTAATATATTTTTATGTATAATGAAAAACAATATTGTTTGTCAGAAGCAATAAAAACAGATAGAAATGATTTTCATATGGTTGCATTGTCAATTTAGATTGGCTGAAAACCTCGCCCAGCGTTTAAAGAGACATACCCATAATAATAATTATTTATTTCAGATCATAAATCCATAATCCAATATTAACTAAATAATAAAAATGATCTCGGTTTTTGTTAGCCCAAGGTTATGAAAAAGATTAGTAGATATTTATTTCTTAATAAAATCATTGAGTTGCGCAAATTAAAACCTCTTTCAAATAGAAAGATTAGACATTTTCTGCGACGTAATACTGGAGGTTCCATTAACTGGGTCGCTATTGTATTTGCAATACTTGAACTGAACTTATTGCGTTCAAACGTGAAAAGAATTCAATTTATATTTTCAGCTCAGAAATACTACGGAGGAAGTATTATGACTTAAAGAAAAGTCTATTCAATGAGGTAGACTCCTGGATTACATGGAGCTGAGCCCATGTAATCCAGGAGTCTAGGAGACGCATTACTGAGTGGGGATTTTTCCGTAATACCATAATATGCAACGGTGGCCAGTCAGGTTGGCACATGGCTTCATTTCAAGTTATCTTTTTCCTAGGTTTTTGGCCTTGTCGTGTCCTTTTGTCGGTTCATATGAGACCAAGGCTAATAATTGAATCTTTACTTCAATAAAAAAAATGGAGTGGCAAAAAATTGAAGGATTAAAGGTTTGGTCTAGAGGTTGGATGTACTGTTTTTAGATCACGGGTCCCCGGTTCGAGTCCCGGGTTGGCCAAGTGTCTTTGTGTAAACCAAAGGCACTTGCGCCGAATCCGGGTATCGTTTGTGTTCGTGAACTGCCCGGTGATACAGGTTATACACGGGTATGTCGCAACAGGACGCGAGTTGGAGCACTCCGGGGATGTTTAGTGGGTAGGCCCCCACTATCTGGGAGAGACCCACACGCCCCCCTCGGCCATCCCCGTGGCCGATGAGGATAGTCCATACAGGATTTTACCCCTCTTTATCAGGGTACATATAAAAACACCAAATTTTTTTTTACAATTATTGTCCGCCTTTTTGGTCTAATTTCTGAAATGGCTTTCACTGGCAGATAGCTAATGTAACAAGGAGTAACTTAGGCTACTTTTATTGACACCCACCCCGCTTTTCAGGAGCCTATGGTTACTGAGTTTTCCATAATTGTCAAATACTACGCGGACGTGATGGCGGGTAACACCTAGTTAATTCATATGTAGTGGACTAAAGAAGTCAGCTGATGATGATAAGACACAGACTTGCCTAGTGAGGAAACCGATGGATAATTTAGTTTAAGTAAATCAAGCGCAAAATTGCAAAATTTTCTAAATTTGTAATCGTTTTGTTAATCCTATGTTAACTAAATTATGTAATTTTGCAGCAATAAATGATTTATTATTATTATTTGTGTTGGAATTCTTATAAACGAATCTGTATACGTCCGCCTATAATGGTCAAAATCCCTTGTACCTTTCTTAGATTCGCATGCACGTGTTGAGGAAACCTGAGCCTGTATCGAGGAAACCTGAAATGAAGTTGACATTGCGATAGTTATCTCAATTTTATGAACGTTGTATCATATCTTTTGCTACGGTACCCGTGAAATAACAATTTCAAGTACAGTCACCCCCAAAATGCGTGGCGTGGGCATATTAACATGAGCAATTGCTAACTAGACGCGTTTGGCCTGATTGTACTATAGCCGTTGAGCACGCGACTGTACAACCAGTACATCTTGAGCCCGTCTAGTGTGAAACTTATGTTCAGTTAATTCACCCAGTATACATCCCTAAATATTGTTACTATTATATTATGATCATTATTTACTTGTTAGTGAATATTTGAATTCAGTGTGGTGACGGATTTACGTGACGGTGTCACCACCCCATTGTGTCCTGAGGTTGTCGTAAGAGCCGACAAAAATAAATAAATAAATAAATAATAAATAAATAAATAAATAAATAAATAAATAAATAAATAAATAAATAAATAAATAAATATCCTTGGACATTTCACACAACGCCATCTCGTCCCAAGCTAAGCAACTTAATGCTTGTGTTATGGTAACGAGATGGATGATAAACTACTTATATACATTTTTTTTTGTAAATACATACATATTATTGATAGAAATGACACCCAGACTCCAAGTCAGTGCCTCTGGTTTAGACACTTGCCCGACCCCGGAATCGAACCCGGGACCCGTTGATCCAAAGGCGGCACATTTAACCACTAGACCAACGACCAAAGGACATAATAAGGCCGATACCTACTGTGCCACGCTGGCAACACGGGATGGCACAGGATTTGTATCAAGTTTTCCTTCTCTTGGGGCTAGGTGATATGCCTCTTGCTTTTTTTTTAGTCGCCTCTTACGACACTCTAAAGACTATGCTAGATTATGCATTCTAAATCCACCACACGGACATAATGTTCAATATCAAAAGAATATAAACAGATACTGATAGTTTTGACTTTGTTTTTCTGGTTGTAAAATAACCTGTCTAAACTAACAGAACTACAAGTTACTGACAGCTAGAGAGGTCAAGTTACAATGGTGGCCGAGGTTTTATTTTAGCTTTGTAACTGAGCTCGTGGCCATCTTTGATGATGAGCTGTAACGGTTTATCTTTACTGCACATGTCAAGATGACCCGCAGATCCACTGCTGAGTCGGGCCTCTTCCAGTTAGATAGAGGGTTCTAAGCCTACTCACTCGCTCACTATGGGTTCCATCAGAAGGCTCAAAGTCACCCAAAGGGCAATGGAGAGGGCTATGCTCGGAGTTTCCCTGCGAGATCGAATCAGAAATGAGGAGATACGCAGGAAAACCAGGGTCACCGACAAAGCCCACCGGATTGCCAAACTTAAGTGGCAGTGGGCAGGGCACATAGCTCGAAGGACCGACGCCCGATGGGGCAGAAAAGTCCTCGAGTGGCGACCGCGTTCCGGAAGGCGCAGTGCTGGTAGGCCTCCCACACGGTGGACCGACGACCTGGTTAAGGTCGCCGGAAAGCAGTGGATGCGGGCGGCCCAGGACCGGCCTTTGTGGAGATCCTTGGGGGAGGCCTATATCCAGCAGTGGACGTCTTTTGGCTGAAATGATGATGATGATGAATCTCTGTTCAACTTCATAATTTGTTTAGTTTCTGGTTTCCGGGCTGGAGCTGAAAACCAGTGCTGCAGAAACCTGCAGTGTATGCTGAGCTCCTGCCTTTTAAACACTATATTGTGACCTAAATTGTTTTTACTGTCTGTATGTGTGTGTGTCTAATAAAAGTTTTTTTCTTTCTTTCTTTAATTCCGTCAACACACGGACTGTTGCACTAAGCCTTAAAAGAATTAACAACATTGATTACATCATAATTAAAATATATAATGTATTGTAAATCTCGTGTCACTGTGTTGGTTATTGAACTCCTCCGAAACGGCTTGACGGATTTTTGAGAATTTTTTTATTCACATTAGTTAGGTTTGCGAATTGGACAACATCTATTTTTCATTCCCCTACATGTTAAGGGAGCCCAGAAATGACCCACCGCTAAATCAGGCCTTCTCCCATTACATGGAGAGCAATTAGCCCACACTGCCACGCTGGCCAAACGGGCTTTGGTCAAGTTCTCTTGCGGCTAGCTTTTCGGCCTTGTCATCCTTTTATCGGCTCTTACAACACCCTCAGGGTTAAATTGTTTATTCTGCATTTACAAGATCATTAGTATCACAAGGTCGATAACGTAGCCGGAAGAGGGACAACTTGAAACGAAATCCTGTGCCAATTCGTCTTGCCAGCGTGGCATAGTATGCTGGTTACCCTCCATATAATTGGAGGAGGCCCGACTCAGTAGTGGGTCATGAGGAGTAGTATTGGTCGAAAAATCTAAGCTGATGATGATGACGAAAGTACATTTTGGCTTGGACTATTGCGTGTTGAGAGTATCCAGCTGCCCGGCGAAGCATGTCGAGCTCACTCATGGGGAAAAGTTGTAAAATGCCGTATTTCTAGAAAGGCCGCTACAGGAAAGCTCTCGTAAGTGAATGAGCTGTTCAACCCTCAATCGCAACTTTCCTTGGTAAAATAAGAGAAAATATGTTTTTTTTTATTATTTTGTTATAACACCACAGACTTGTAGTCCGTGTTCTTTTTAGCAATGAATGGTAATTATTCGATCTTGATCGGAAGAAATATTTGTACGACCTACAAGTATTTGTTCCGGGTCTGGGTGTTTTTCTATCTACACTAAGTATGTATTTACAAAATATATATATAAGTAGTTTAGCATCCATCTCTTTACCATAACACAAGCATTAAGTTGCTTAGCTTGGTACGAGATGGCGTTGTGTGAAATGTCCAAGGATATTTATTTATTCTTTTTTTCCTTTCGTCTGTCGTACCCACCGCCTTGGGACCTGGGACATTGGTGTTTCATTTAACCTAGGTCTTCCTTAGCTTAAGTTTGGTCTTGATATATAAATTATATTCCGTGTGCGTGATAATATATTACATCGCAACATTTTGTACTTAGAATACACAGTGTCACCACCCCAATCCACCTTGAGGGTGTCGTAAGAGGTGACAAAAGGATTAATAAAGTCGAACCCATAGCCACGAGATAAGGAAAACTTACACACCTCCATGTAACTGGAAGAGGCCCAAATCAGCAGTGGATCATTTGTGGGCTGAGAAGCAACTAAGAGCCGACAAGGGTGAAAACTTAGCAAAAAACAAACAGCAGGTAAACTTGATAAAACTCAAACTCAAACTCAAAATTAACTTTATTTACGTAGGTTTTATCACAAAACTCTTATAAATCGTGATATTTACAGTTACCATTATCATCATCTTACGACCCCTGTCCCACGCTAGGTGGCACTCTCCATACACACCTATCAGTCGTCATATCTACAGTCACAACTTTCATACACAATTTCTCATGCTTATAATGTTGATTTTCCACATCCCTTACGTCCACCCACATTCATGCTGAATCTACCACCGGTTCGGAATGCTGCTCTACAGAGAAGAGCCGGCAAGAAACTCTGTAGTTGCTTTTTTCAAATCAATGGGTTTGTATACAAACCCTGTGATACTATAACCTTTTTTTTTGTTCTCCCGGTGTAAAATCCTTTATGGACTTCCTCGCCGACCACGGGGATGGCCAGCGAGGGGAGTGTGGGACTCTCCCCCATAGTGGGGGCCTACCCACTAAACCTCCCTGGGGTGCTCCAACTCGCGTCCTGTTGCGGCATTGTGGGATCTGATGCAGAACCACGTGATACTATACCCTGTGCCAACACGTCTGCCCAGCGAGGGACAGTACGCTAAATACCCAATGTAATGGGAGGAGGTCGGACCCAGTAGTGGGTAATTTATGGGCTGAGTAGTGTTACACTGGTTATTTCAGGAATTCAATGGTCAAAAAAATATAAGTTGTTTCCTTTCAGCCCATAAATGACCCACTATTCAGTCGGGCCTCCTCCAAATTCAAGGAGGGAAATTAGCCTACTGAGCCACGCTGGCAAGATGGGTTGGCACAGGGTTTGTATCAAGTTTTCCTTCTCCTTACGATCCTTTAGTCGCCTCTTACGACACCCTTAGGATAGTGTGGGTTGGTGACATTGTGTATTCTAAATCCGTCACCACACGGACAAAATATAAGTGCCCCAAGACTTTTCGTCTATACTGGCATAGGTTATAATAAAAGCCCAGATTATTCAGGATAAGCTGCACATATTAAATACAAAGCAGCAGGTGGCTAATAAAATCAAATTTTCCTACGAAACCCCAGAAACTAAACTAGCTAAACTAAACTATTTTAAGATTCCGATGCATTGGTGTGAATACGGTTTATTTCTATTCTCATATTTAGCACCTAAATGACCTACTAGTGGATCGTGCTTCCTCCACTTTAATGGAGGGAATTTGTCAGTGCCTCGCGGATTCTATCGTCACAGGTTTGTATTTTTCCATTTTGCGGTAAGGTTTTCTGACTGTAAGACTCCTTTAGTCGCTTTTACTGCACTCACTAATTGCAGCTAGTTGTTGCCACTATGAATGCCGTCACCAATCAGACAAGCTTATGCCAATTTATTCTTGAAAAATACATTTTCTAAGTGATCGTTTGCGAGTGGTAAAGGTTTAAAATCATTTTACTGAAAGCGGTCGGTCAGAGGCGGGTTCGTGGTGGGCGTTCACTGCAAAATAATATTTGATATGTTTGCACTTTGCTTCCTCACCGCCGTTTCTGTGATAGTTTCAATTAAATGTTATGAATTATTCGATTGTGGCTGTAGCCGTACGGGAACATCGGCGTCCATTGAGCCAAATCACCCATTTATTCTGCAATAAGCAATTTTTTTCACTTTTTTGCCTGTTTCTTGTACATGGACAATTATTGATTGACATCAAGTATGGTAACAAGTTGAAAATCAAACCTGTAATGTCACCAATACAAAATCTAAGTATGATAACAAATAGTACCTTTGGTTGGTTGAAAAGCAATATACAAGAATATTATTTATGTGAAATTGTAACTACTATAAAGATAAAAACACGTAGTTAATTTGAAACAAACATATTTCTCATAATTGAATATTGAACCTTATGCATGACTTAACAATAGCAATTATATATAGATAAAACCGTTCATGTCCCTTGTTATTATACACTCATTAATTGGCACCGTTTGGTTTCGCCGAATCACTCCAAAAAGTACGTTAATGAGAGCTTATTGAGTTTATTTCGATTTGTAGTAGGAACATTTGGTAGAAAGCGTTTAAGCGATAGAGGGTTCCTTTGCCGAAAAAAAAACAAATTTGGTCTGCAGCCCTTGGCTTAAAAGTTGTAACTACACAGCAAACATAGTCATTGCAATGTATTATATGAATCATAAATACTTTGTCCTTGTAGTGTATTCAACTGATGAAACTACTTCTGTAACTCTAAGGTCGTCGTTGTTTCAGCTCATTAATGACCCACTACTGGGTCGGGCCTCCTCCAAATACATGGAGGGAATATTCACTGCTCCTGTGCCACGCTGGCAAGACGGCACAGGGTTTGTATCAAGTTCGCCTTCTCAGGCGGCTAGGTGATCTGCCTCTTGCGTTCTTTTAGTCGTGTCTTACGACACCCTAAATATGGTATGGGTTGTGTATTCTAAATTCGTCACTTCTCTGACATACACTAGCAAGCAGATTTTTTTAATACAGTAGGGTGTACGCAAGCATATGGTCCTGATGACGCTTGCAACACTGAGAGAAAGTGGAAACAAAACACCTGCTGCCAACAAAACACACGCAGGAACATTGCACTGCTTATTAGGTGACGTTATTTGATGGCAATATTCCGTCAGGTAGAGCCCCTCTCCCCCCTAGTCAGGCAGCTAAGGAGCGGGTGGTTAAATAAACAGAATTGAAACCTAAAACCGCTCTCTTTGGAGAAATCTAATTGGATTGCTTTTTCTCGTCAAAACATGTATTTTTCTATAATGTCGATCATGTTTTGTTTCATGGAATCATACCACAGTATCGTGTGTATTGTTAATTGATAGAAACTTGACTCGTTCAATTATTGTGTGCAATAAAATATTTGCAGTATTCTAGATAAAACAGTGACTATCGAATGTTTCCACAATATCGACAGTACTTACATGTGGCATTACGTTTATATTTGTATACAGAACCCTAAGATACATTTGTGAAAGGGAAAATCTTGCATTTTATAAACGCTACAATCATTTTCTGCACCATTATTGTGTATAAGAGTTGACAAAAATATGAACATTTTAATGATGCGTTGCTAGGAATTTTCCCATTCCCAAGTGATATTACGACACAATAAGCAAATACGAAAGATGTTTACCAGAGGTTTTATAAAAAAGATACCGAAACCGTTTCTCTTGGCATAAACCTGTATCACGGAGCAGTTTAAAAACATGTAACTCACGAATATAAACACCCGGACTCAAAGCAAGTGCCTCTGGTTTATACAAGGATACTTACCCGACCCCAGAATAGAACCAGGAATCCGCTATCCAAAGGCGCCACATCCAACCCCTAGACCAACAAGGCAGTCGAAATTGGTGATTGTATAATGTATAGAGACATATTTTTTTCATGGTAGATACAGATTGTCCATAAGTCCCAGATATTAGAAAGTAGTCGGGCTATATGACTACCCACTAAAAGCCTCAAGGATTCTTCTGAACCCCTGCCTCCTTTCCAATATATAACCAAGGTCTTTCAGGTCGTTAGCTTTTAAGTTTAGTCGTCGCCTGACTGTCTATGCGGAACGCAACCGATTCTCAGGTGAAACGGCGTAAGAGTATGCTGGGTACGGATATGGAACGGCTTAATGTGCACGGAGGGGCAACCTCCTCCGTGCACATTAAGCCCATGTCCCAGCTTGACATGCTCCGTGATAACTGAGCGCTCCGAGAAAATACTTGCAGTCAGCCAAGTGCCGACCCAATACCAATACCGGACTTAAACGGAGCTTTTCACTTAATGAGGCGGGCTTAGGCACCCACGGTCACGGACCATGCTCTTCCATCGGGGAGTGAACGTTGCCCTGGTTACGGCAGTCGCGGATCGACGTTGGTTTTAGCGGGTACATAACCTGATTATCCCCCAACGGGTTATCTATGAGGATTACCAATGTAAAAACAAAGGAGAGCGGTGCCTCTAGGAGCAAAGATCCAAAAAAAATCCATCTAACTAATATTTCTTCCGTATATTATTAGAATAGACGTAAGATTTTATCACGCAGTGGACACTCCATGCCACCAGAATCCTATAATTTCCACTCAATTAAGTACTTGGCCGCTGCGGTCGTTTCTCAGTTCAGTTGGCGCCATTCAACATAATGCGGTCCAGCTTCGTTCGATCTGTCCGAGCAATATTATTTGAAAGCTTAAATTTCTAGCCGATTGCAATTATCACCCGTGTGATGACGGATTTAGTCACAATTTTACTACCTTATTTCATCCTGAACGTGTAAAAGGAAAGTAAAATAATTGACTATTGTGATTGTTATAAGGGTGATCCAATGCATATTTCTTTTTAAATTTGTCTGATACTGTTATGTTTTTTATTGTTGTACATTATAGAATATTCTATCCTAAACAATAGATTAAAAGAGGTATAGACAATGTAGTCTCAAGAGAATGACACTAGGTGCAGCCGGTCAGGTCAACACGACCTGTTTTTAACGTGATATAGTAACCTTTTGAAGGTCTTCATCAGGGGGACTGGCTGAGGTATGTGGGAGTCCCGGCCGCGTGCAGATGGTTAAGTTGCAGCCCACTAAAACCTATCACGATACGTCCTTACTTGAACGGTAAACACCTTCGGGAAATCACTTGTACTTCTCGTTCGGCGTTGCCTTGGAAGGGGGACGTCTGAAGATCTACCCTGTTGTAACTAGGTATATATTAACCATGACCGCAAATTATGTCAAAAAATTACAAGCCTCTGGGTTGTTTGCCAGTTGTCACATTCCGAGCTGTCTAATACTGTGGCATTATATAATATTAACTATCACTACATATTATAAAACAAAGTCGCTGTCGTCTGTCCGTCCCTATGTATGCTTAAATCTTTAAAACTGCGCAACGGATTTTGAAGCGGTTTTCTTTAATAGGTAGAGTGATTCAAACGGAAGGTTTATATGTATAAAACATCCAGAATATTGTAGAGAAACACTGATAAAATTAGAGGTTTATCATTGCACCCGTGCGAAGCCGGGGCTGGTCGCTAGTACATATTAAATAATTTGATATTGACGAACATATCCCCGCGACGCACTTGCCACTCCACTGGTGTACATGGGCGACGGTAATCACTTACCACCAAGTAGCTTACCTGTTCTACTTCCACTCCTCAGCCATTAAATGACCCTCTGCCGAGTCGGGCCACCTACAGTTAGATGGAGGGTAATTCGCTTATTGAGCCACGCTGGTCAGACTGGCCCTTACATGGCATCCTCGGGATGAAATAGGGTGGTGACACTATGTATTCTAAATCCGTCACCACACGGATCACTTCCTAATAACAGCCAATAAAATGATTCACATACCACAGACGCAGTCTCATTGTTTTCCAACAAAGATTTTCCTGCGAGTAATCCCCGAATCATCCGGTTAAATGATTTTTTAAAGACACTGACAAATTACAACGGAGTATTCCAAATATTCAGGGTATGGTGTGACCCATTGTCCCTAAATAATAAAGCCTGCACACGCGCCGCCCGCGTTATAAGTCAACTTGTAGCTTTTGATACGAATTTACCCTTTATGAAAATGCGCGCTTCCATTGTACAACGTAATGACGTGTTAGAAACGATTTTCGAAACGAGTTTCTGTGACTTCTAAGGGCCCTCGCGCATTTAGGCGGCCAGGCCGCGCGGCCAGGCGCGCGGCCTGGCCGCATAATGCGCGGATTGGTCGCGGCGGCCAATAGGCCGCGTATGTGACGCGATGTTTTTCGTTGGCCGCGCGACCAAAACTTGGCCGCGCGGCCTGGCCGCGTAATGCGCGCAGCTATATACATCGTAGCAGAATTAGTTGGCCGCACCGACTTGGCCGCGCGGCCTGGCCGCATAATGCGCGGAGGCCCTAACAATGCTGTCGATATTTGGTTTAATATTTCCGAAAAAATCATATGATACGTATTAGAGAATTCAGGTAGTAAAAAAAATGACAAATGTTATGAACGCTAGAAAAGACATTTACTCTCAACTCGTATTCTGTTTAACATGATTATTAGATATCACTATGACTAAATACATTTTTAAACAAAAAGTTTACGCGCTAAATCTGGATGACTTATTCGAGTAAGTGATTTTAATCGGATATTTCATTGGTGATTTTATTCGGATCAATAATTGTCCAAATAGATACAAGAAAAGTGCTGGTCATGTCGTGACGTAAATATGTTAACAGCGCGAACGCACCCACACTGTGATTTATAGGCATCGGGGCCGGTGTTGTCGTGTTATGAAAATATTTAATTATTCGCGTGCGCCGAGTCACCAGTTTTCCCAGCAAGATGACGATTACCCTCTGCTTTACACCAAAATATGTTTTAGAACAAGGCCTTTACAAATATTTACGAGTAGGTTTTAATAAATATTTTATCTACATCAAAATTATATTACAATTTTTTTTTATGTAACGATAGCACAATACCCATGTTTCTGTTTTTGTACTAAAACTGAAGCGTTATAGTGGCACTCCGCTTTGAATATTTCCGTAATTGGCAACAAGTTTGACGACCATTCCAATACAACTGCCAATGTTTGCTCAAATAATCTAGCTATACATTATATTACAATGATTGAATGACTCTTTGCATATTATGTCGTAACAAAGCCCTGGAAATAATATGATGACAGTTTAACTTAGACTGTAGTGTGATGACACTGTCACTGTCATCACAATTCAGGCTCGTAACATTCACGAGCACCCGATCTTATTTTAATGTAATTGTAACGGAGGTATTGTAGCTTGCAGAGCGGTTATGTCCTAAGAAATGGCCGATACAGGAACATAAGGCTGGTAAATAGCACCTCGTATGTACCTCGCAGTGATATTATTTTGTTGGAGCACGCACGTCGCATTGTGTTGTGTTGAGAGGGCGACTCAGAGCGGTGCGATATGCACGACCGTCGCTAGGGCTTCCCCTTAGATGATTGAGAATAAAATAAAGTTATTTTTTTATTGTGCGTTAGCCTAAAATCCTTTTTACGTTTTGATTCATAATAGAAATAAGATAAGGAGGGAGAAACGTCTGAGGAGCAAGAAATGTGCGGAGTATTTTGTAACTCTTAAGGATTCTATAATTGTTATCATAAAGGAGTATTATATTGAAAGAAAGAGAGGGAGAGAGATAGAGAGAGAGAGAGAGAGAGAGAGATCTTAAATACGTAATGTTGAATTTGGTGCGTTTTGTAAATTTTTTACCTATTTGTTTTCATTAGTATTACAAAATAGTGTAATTTGCGTCAATAATTTGCCCCGCCTAAGCTGTGTTTCGCGCGAAACACATCGTAGGTTACTCGATTTTCATATAAACCTTTTTAAGAGTACATATAACATACGAAAATAAATCTGTGTATCATTTCTATGTTCCAATTTCAATAATCTTAAGAATCCTCGGGGTGTCGCGGAGAGACAGACGTTTACAGCTTTTTAGACTTTTTGTCCGATTTTGATTTTGAAAATACATAGAATTCCGTCGTGGGTTGAAATTCATGCAGGGAAAACCACGGGCTCAAGGTAGGTTAATTCAATCGGTCAACGTTATATTGAAAACCTTAAAAATATTTTGAGTGAATTATTTACTAGCGTGCCACCCCTAGGCATGTTTCACCGGCTACCCGTGTAGGGCTTGTAGTTGCATTTTTATTTTTGTTTTCGCGAATATAATATTTTTAAAGCTCTTTTTAACATACTTATCTGTTTCGGACGTAGCTTTTTAATAAACTTGAACATAATGGAAAATTGCATTTCTGAATGAAACACTTTAGTTTGACTGTGGTTTGGCTTGAATGGCTAAAAACTAAATAATTTTGAGCATGGATGCTTTTTTATGCTCGTTCTTTTTGTGGAACGTATACATTAATTTGTTTAGATGGCAATCTTTTGCTGGTATCCAATTTGTATTTTAAGACAATTACGAATTTCCTAACTCATGTCGTGCCACTTCTGTGCGACGGATTCACAAAAGAGGCGACTAAAAGGATGCAAGAAGCAGTTCACTTAGCCGCGAAATTTACCACTATACATTTGGAGAAGCTGGTGGGTAACTTCTGGGTTCGAAGGACGAATGGCGGCGGTGGCATTGCGTGGTAATTGTTCCCTTCCCTGAAGTATATTGATGAAGGTGACGTCTGCCATATGGTCCATGCTTGTGAACAGATGCCGTTACAATGGCTTGGTAGACGCACCTGCCTGGTTCTTTCGCCATTGTTCTTACGAATAGATTATTACTGAACGGTGACGGACTTGCAACAACAAAATACATAGTGTCATAACTCTAGTCCACCCTGAGAGTGTCGTAAGAGCCGACAAAAGAAAATATAACCTAGCCGCAAGGGAAGGAAAACTTGTTACGAAACCTTGTGCCAACGCGTCTGGCCAGCGTGGCAAAGTAGGCTAGGCGATCTGCCTCTTGCGTTCTTTTAGTCGCCTCTTACGACACCCTCAAGACGGTATGGGTTGGTGACATTGTGTATTCTAAATTCGTCACCACACGGAATAACTCATTTTCACACGTATATCTCTGGTTTGTCATACCCTTTACGCATAATAATGACTATATCTGCACAATGTGACACAAACTGGCTGTATGATCGATTTGAAACACCTTTACAAGTAAACAGATTTGTCCTCGCAACTTTTGCCTTAATGAATGACCGATGCAACCGATGTGAGTGCAGAATGGCACTAAACTTTCATTATACATATTTGTAGGTACATCAGCTTGGTGGAAATCGGTAATAACCTACTCGGTAAAATGTACAAATGTGTAAAGATTAGACCCCGTAACGGATGTAGAATACATAGTGTCACCATCCCATTTCAACCTCAGGGTGTCGTAAAAAAGGAAATCTATAGGCTGAAAACCTACCGGCAAGAGAAGGAAACCTTGAAACGAAACCCTGTGCCAACCCTCCATGGAATGGGCGGAAGCCCGACTCAGCAGTGGGCCATTTATGGCAGACCACTCAGTTAGTAGTATGTAAAAATTAGTATACGATAACCCTCAAATCCGGCAACTTGCTCTACTTCCGGGAGGGCGACCAACAGTCCCAAGGTGGTGTTGGGTTTATCGTCCACAAGTCCCTTGTGAACAACGTTGTTAAAATCGAGAGTATGTCGACCAGGGTGGCGTACCTTATACTCAGAATAACCAAGCGTTATTCGCTGAAGGTCATACAGGTATACGCACCGACCTCGGCACACCCCGACGAAGCGGTGGAGACAATGTATGAGGACATTTCCTCGGCCATACATGACTCTAGAACGCACTACACCGTTGTCATGGGGGATTTTAACGCGAAACTGGGCAAGCGGAGCGGAGATGAGCTGCAAGTGGGGCAATTTGGGTTTGGACACCGGAACCAACGGGGCCAGACTTTGGCTGGTTTTCTGGAGAAGGAGGGACTCTATGTGATGAATTCCTTTTACAAAAAACCAGAACAGAGGAAATGGACCTGGTTGAGTCCGGATGGCACCACAAAAAACGAGATAGACTTCATCATGTCGACGGAAAAGCACATATTCAATGATGTCTCCGTGATCAATATGGTCAAAACCGGAAGCGATCACCGCTTAGTACGAGGCACATTGAATATCGACGTCAAGCTCGAAAGGTCGCGCCTGGTGAGGTCTACGCTGCGTCCCGTGCCAGTTCAAATTCAAAACCCGGAAAGCTTCCAGCTCGAACTGCAAAACCGCTTTATAAGCCTAGGCGTTGACGTTGACGATTATAATGACGGGTTCGTGGAGACTGTCCGCAAAGTTGGGTCGAAGTTCTGTGAGACCCAACGCCTGAAAACGGCCAAAAAGCTCTCGGACCTCACCCTAAATCTCATGGACGAGCGACGGAAAATGGTTCTGCAGTCTACAGATGATGCGACGCAGCTTCGGATGCTCAATAGACAGATATCAAAGTCCCTGAAGCGTGATATACGCCGATTCAACACGAATCGTGTTGAAGAGGCTATTGAACGCAACAGGGGCTCCAAGGTTTTTGCCAGGGATCTGTCTATTGGGCAAAGCCAGCTCGTCAGGCTGAAGACTGATGACGGCAGGATCGTCACGTCGAAGTCCGAGATTTTGGGTGAGGTCGAGAGTTTCTATGGACAACTGTACACGTCTACACAGGAACCCGTCATAAATCTAGCAGACGACCCACGAGCTAGATTAACCCGGCACTACACCGAAGACCTACCGGACGTCAGCCTGTGTGAGATCGGGATGGCTCTCGAGCAACTTAAAAACAACAAGGCGGCGGGTGATGACGGAATTACCGCAGAACTTCTGAAGGCGGGTGGAGAACCGATCCTTAGGGCCCTTCAGAAGTTATTCAATTCCGTCATACTCGAAGGACGAACGCCAAAGGCATGGAACAGAAGTGTGGTGGTGCTGTTCTTCAAGAAGGGAGATAACACCTTATTGAAGAACTACAGACCCATCTCACTTCTGAGCCATGTCTACAAGTTGTTCTCGAGGGTCATCACGAATCGACTCGCGTGCAGGCTTGACGATTCCCAGCCTCCCGAACAAGCCGGTTTCCGAAAAGGCTTCAGTACCGTAGACCATATTTTAACGCTACGGCAGGTTATACAGAAGACCGAGGAGTATAACCTGCCCCTTTGTCTGGCGTTCGTGGACTACGAGAAAGCCTTCGATTCGATCGAGACGTGGGCAGTATTGCAGGCTCTCCAGAGGTGCCAAGTCGACTATCGGTACATCGAAGTGTTGAAGTGCTTGTATGAAAACGCCACCATGTCAGTCCGACTCCAGGACCAGACCTCGAAACCGATCCAGTTGCAGCGAGGTGTTAGACAGGGAGACGTTATCTCTCCGAAACTGTTCTCCGCTGCACTGGAAGATGTTTTCAAGGTTCTGGACTGGAAAGGGCTGGGCATTAACGTGAACGGCGAGTACATCACTCACCTTCGATTCGCTGACGACATAGTCGTAATGGCTGAGACCATGGAGGGCCTCACTACGATGCTCGATGGCCTCTGTGGAGCCTCCGAACGAGTCGGCCTTAAGATGAACATGGAGAAGACGAAGATCATGTCTAATATCCATGTTCAAGCCACTCCTGTTAACATCGGAGGTTCTACCCTCGAAGTTGTTGACCATTACATTTACCTGGGACACACTGTCCAGTTAGGTAAGTCCAACTTCGAGAAAGAGGTCAATCGTCGGATCCAACTCGGCTGGGCAGCGTTCGGGAAGCTGCGAAAGATCTTCTCGTCCACAATACCGCAGTGTCTGAAGACAAAAGTCTTCAACCAATGTGTGTTGCCAGTGATGACATATGGAACAGAGACGTGGTCGCTCACTATGGGCTCCATCAGAAGGCTCAAAGTCACCCAAAGGGCAATGGAGAGGGCTATGCTCGGGGTTTCCCTGCGAGATCGAATCAGAAATGAGGAGATACGCAGGAAAACCAGGGTCACCGACATAGCCCACCGGATTGCCAAACTTAAGTGGCAGTGGGCAGGGCACATAGCTCGCAGGACCGACGCCCGATGGGGCAGAAAAGTCCTCGAGTGGCGACCGCGTTCCGGAAGGCGCAGTGCTGGTAGGCCTCCCACACGGTGGACCGACGACCTGGTTAAGATCGCCGGAAAGCAGTGGATGCGGGCGGCCCAGGACCGGCCTTTGTGGAAATCCTTGGGGGAGGCCTATGTCCAGCAGTGGACGTCTTTTGGCTGAAATGATGATGATGATGATGATGAAAAATTAGTTGAACCTATTCGATGTTTAGAGTGACTCTCCTGTAGGCAATTTTCTGCATAGTGTATTAAGAAGTGTGACAGACAGACAGTGGTTTCGCATTTGACAATATTCGAATCAAATGCAAACACTGGAATTTTATTTATTTGTATCGTGTGCAGGTAGATTTGCGAATTTTTATTGACAATTATATGAAAATTACACGTTGCAATACCATTAAGGAACATGTGGGCGCAAAATGATCAGTTTAGGGTACGAATAAAATAAATGTACGTATTCATGGTAATTTCACACGAATATGTTGTGAATGCGATCTTATATTATGATGAGACAAGATTTTTGTTTTGCATATTGCTACGGGTTAGATTTGCCGCCTTTGAATCAACGGGTCCCGGGTTCGATTCCGGGGTCTTTGTTTAAACCAAATCTTGGATTCTGGGTGTCATTTATGTTCGTGAATTACATATTTGTAAAATTCCCCCCGAGGGTATCTTTTTAAGAAGAAGAATAGACGATCATCATTATCATTTCAGCCAAAAGACGTCCACTGCTGGAGATAGGCCTCCCCCAAGGATCTCCACAAAGGCCGGTCCTGGGCCGCCCGCATCCACTGCTTTCCGGCGACCTTAACCAGATCGTCGGTCCACCGTGTGGGAGGCCTACCAGCACTGCGCCTTCCGGAACGCGGTCGCCACTCGAGGACTTTTTTGCCCCATCGGGCGTCGGTCCTGCGAGCTATGTGCCCTGCCAATAGACGATATAAGAACTGAATTTAACCTTGCTCCATTAAATGTCTACGAGTGGCGACCACGTACTAGAAAGCGCATGCTGGTAGGCCTCCCGCAAGGTGGACCGTCGACCTGCTTAAGTTCGCCGGTGGAGGCGGGCTCAGAACAGGCCTTTGTGGAAATTCTTGGGGTAGGCCTATGTGGACTTGCAAGCAAGCAAAGAAAGCAGTGTACTTGTTTTGGCTGGCATGATGATAAAGATCATTATTAGTATATTTGCTATCTGGCCAGTGGTTGTAGGTAATTAGTTTTCAGAAATTTAAGGAATTATGAAAAAAAATCGTCGGTCGTTCATCGCATTTTAATAAGTAGTGTTGCTCGATTTTCAGCCCTAATGGTACGACAAATTAAAGAACTTAGATTAACCTTGCTCCATTAATCGAGCGAAACCCACGACCCTGAAGCGGGCAATCGAGGAACGGCGTTCATTTTAGAGGGTATTTTGGGCGCTAATTACCACCTACCCGCGACCGACCGGGTATCCATGAGGAACCCAATGAAAAAAAGAAGAAAAGGGTCGATGGCTCATTATTTCCATATTTATACACTTCTGTTTCTTGTCATCTCGTGACCTCTATGCCAGGCCCATTCCCACTTAACAACTGTTTCTGAGTGTGACTTCAGAAGACGGATTGAACTTAAGCATTAAAGCTTATTGCCATTTTATCGTCGTTTTAGCCCATACTGAGTTGGGCCTCCCCCAAATGTCTTTTTTATTTTACCTGAAATAATGAGACTGAGTTCATGATGTCAACTAAATAACGTTTCGGCATTTCTGCAAACATCTCCAGAACCTTGAAATTAAACACTTTTTATCGGATATTTGTTTTATTAATAACGTTCTCTGTGCACGCAAAAATTACTCAGGGTGTCCAGAGTTCTCAACGACCTGTGTTAAACTTGAGATTTAGTTAATAAATTTTATCACAATCATTCGAAATGTCGGGAATTAAATAATGTAAATAATACACACGCGATAAACCAGGTAAAAATTGTAAAAACCCAAGACATCATCATCTCCAGAACCACGGCATTGTTTCATAGTTACATTTATTTTCAGTGGGTCATTCTTTGCCATTACATTGGAATCCCAGATACAAGTATTATTAAAAACACAAACATTTGTTCGAGTATTCCCATCTGTCTTAAGCTAACAACTAGCAACGGCCTGTTTATAAAAACAGCTTATATATCATAGAAAATGAAATAACACCGCGTTTATAGGAAAACTAGCTGCACCCGCGGTTTCATTCGAGTGGTATGGAAAATTGTGATAATGGCGATAGAAAGTATCATCTTTTAATGTATTTATGGTTTATTATTTTGGCGATAATCGTTTACACACACAATATAGATACTCGTATATGCTGTCGCGGGCTTTAATAATACATACTTGTAACTCCAATGGTTTTTGCAGCGCATCGCAGATGGCAGATCCATACTTGACTGCCTCGTTGGTCTAGTGGTTAGATGTGCCGCCTTTGGATCAACGGGTCCCGGGTTCGATTCCGGGGTCGAGCAAGTGTCTTTGCCTAAACCAGAGGCACTGGCTCGGAGTCTGGGTGTCATTTCTATCTATAATATGTATGTATTTACAAAAAAATATGTATATAAGTAGTTTATCATCCATCTCGTTACCATAACACAAGCATTAAGTTGCTTAGCTTGGGACGAGATGGCGTTGTGTGAAATGTCCAAGGATATTTATTTATATTTTTATAATGCATGACCCACTGCTGAGACAGGCCTCCTCCCATCTTATGGAGGTTAAGTAGCCCAATGTGACACGCTGGCCAGACTTGTTGGCACAGGGTTTCTTATCAAGTTTTTCTTCTCTGGCGGCTAGATGTTCAACCTTATCATCTCCTACAGTCGGCTTTTACGACACCCTCAGGATGGAATGGGGTGGTGACATTGTATACTTACACATACAATTAGGTATATGCTGCGCTTTCATTATCACTACATAGTAAAAAACAAAATCGCATTCTTCTGTCCGTCCGTGATTCAAGGGGAAGGTTTATATGTATAACCCACCCCCGCTTTGCACGGGCGAAGCCGGGGCGGGCCACTAGTATTTTTATAAACGGGTAACTCCAATTGTTTCTGCAGCGCATGCCATAATAACTGATGACAGATCCGTACATTCTTTCGCGATTATAATATCAGTAGAACAGGTGGAAGATATTAGGGATCGTAATTGACTCGGGAAAATACAGTAGGCAATTATTGGACCCGCGCGACCTTTCATCCATCAACAGTATGCAAATAAACTACATTAACGGTACTAAATAGCCTCCTTATAAGGCCAGGCAAGCCTAGCGCTCTCTGCGCAGTCCCACTTCGGCATTTTCGGTACGCCCTGTTATCTCTTACTTACATTCATAATTATCACAGACTAGCGGCCCGTTCCAGCTTCGCACAGGTGAGACCTGCGAGAGACGCCGCGGGGCGAAGCTAGTCAAAAAAGGAGCCTTAGTTACTCCTTATGTCATCAGCTACCTATCAGTGAAATTCCCGTCGAAATCGGTCCAGCCATTCCAGATAGCCGGAAAAAACAGACCGAAAGACAAACAAAATTTAAAAAAAAAAGTTATTTTGGTCTATGTACTGGGTCTATAATACTCACGCATTTAGTAAAAAGTGGTTATTTTATAATTACAAACAGACACCAATTTTATTTATTTGTATGGAAGATAATGGATATTATATTTATACTAGTTGCCCGCCCCGGCTTCGCCCGTGCAAAGCGGGTGTGGGTTATACATAAAAACCTTCCTCTTGAATCACTCTATCTATTAAAAAAAACCGTATCAAAATCCGTTGCGTAGTTTTAAAGATTTAAGCATACATAGGGACGGACAGAAACAGCGACTTTGTTTTATACTATGTAAAGATAACCTTTTTTTTCGCTCCATTTGGTTGCAGTATTTTTTTAAACAGTGCTGTATAAGGAACGGCCATATAATCGAGCATCTCAGCATGATGGCATTTTTGTTCAGGGCTGCGCAGGCTCGTCTCTACTGCAAAGTCCTCTTAAATTAACGATCACGCATTATCTTGGCCATCGAGGAATGAAATAACTACGTAGGTGCCTAGTAGGAATCCATGTTGGGTGAAACAAGGCCTTTAGTCGACCCCGACATTCGAGAGATGCCTTATAAACCATTTGCACCTTCAACGCCAAAACTCCGAGGTAAAAAATATATTCGCATTTCTGCACCTTATCACACAAACCGACAGTGGGACTTTACAGCCGGTTGATAATGTTGAGCTTATATTTTAAGTGTCATTACAGCGATCTCTGTGACTCATTTGCATAGGTCAACTGTCAACGAAGCTCTTAAACTATGATGTTTTGTCAAAGAACAACACGGCGGTTTGATGTAGATTAGACACAGAAACCAATAGCATTGCTTGACGAAATAAACATCAATAGGTACGTATTTATTTTGTGACACTCCAATTCTTGTTATCCTCCGACACTAACCCGTCTGGCCAGTGTGGCGTAGTAGGCTAATTTTCATCCTTGTAAATGGGGGAGGGAGGATCCGTGTGGTGACGGATTTAGAATACGCAATGTCACCAAACCACACCACCTTGAGGGTGACTAAAGGAATACAAGAGGCAGATCATCTAGCCGCAAAAGATGGAAAACTCGATACAAACCCTTGCTAAGTCGTCTTGTCAGCGTGGCACAGTAGGCTATATTTCCCTCCATGAGAGAGAGGAGGCCCGTCTCATTATTGGGTCATTTATGAGCCAAACGACGAAATGGAGGAGTCCCGACTCATATTGATGAGTCATGATCACTACCCATAAACACCCAGCACACCCCGTTTGATGATTTCTTAGGTGTTGACACAACTAGTGGTAAATACGCTTTAACGGGTTATTTCTGTCCGAAATATTGGGGTTTAAATAAACCTAATATCTAAAATGCCATGACGTTACATTTGCCACAGTGTGCAAGGATTGTCTAAATCTAAGACATCATTACGGAAGCAAATACACAAGCAATATCCCAATATTATTGAATAGTTTCACGATGAACAGAAATGAATGGAAACAGATACTGTTCCCATTAAATTGGTATTAATTAGTCCGGGTTTGACGTTGCACAGAGAATGCTGTACTGAGAAACTATTTGCAATTTCTAATTGTTAATTCTGAGGTAGTTTGGATTGTGGTATAGAATCAGACTATCGCTGCTTCCATAAATTAGGTATTGTTGGTTTATGTTATAATATTAGCTTTGCAAGATTGCCAAAATGAAGTGATAGTGGGCAGGGCAGGACTGGCGACCGATTGAGCAAAAATGTCCACGAGTGGCGACCACGTACTAGAAAGCGCATGCTTAAGCTTAAGTTCGCTGGTGGACGCGGGTGGCCAGTAAATTCTTTGGGGGGAGGCCTGTGTGGACTTGCAAGCAAGCAAAGGAAGCAGTGCAATTCTTTTGGCTGAAATGATGATGAAGATGACTATTACTATATTTGTTATATCTGCGCAGTGGTTGTAGGTAATTAGTTTTCAGAAATTTTATAAATTAAGAGAACGTTGGTCGTCCATTTAAGTAAGGTTCTCGTTTTTCTGTCCTTCTAGCTTTAAGTTGCCTGTTACGATAATAAGGGCGAAGCCCTAGGCTTCCGCGATTATTACACAATCAAATTAAACCATTGTAGGAATTTATCGCGTGTATTTTACGTAATTTAATTCCTGAAGTTTCGAATGATTTGCAGCAGCAGCAGGGAGAGCCTAGATTACGGTTTTTACCGTTTTCAAGACAAGTCCGTTAAAAATGTATTTAATTTCAAAAGGATGGATTACTCACGCGATGCTCCTAAATTCGTCACAGGCATCAAATCATGTTTGCTTCGCTGCTGCACAAGACACCGAATACGCTTCGAAATTTAAATACATCGCCCGCAACTACATCTGTGACTTCTGAATTCAAATAAGTTCTTTGTCAATTTCGGGACAATATTCGTCTCACTGGCGTAATGACAAATTAATTCTAAATCCAACCTATTATTGTTAGAACGGCCAACGATCCCCACTGAAAAGCCAGATTTACTGGCTGTACTTGCCAGCAACTTGGCTTATAAAGATTGACTGACCTTTTCGTGGCCTCGGTCATGGTAACCACGTAGGCTTTATTTTAACCCCGACAAAAAAAGGGGTTCTGTTAGTTTGACGTATCTGTATGTGGCAGCGCACCTCCTAAACAAATGAGAGGTATAATTATGGCGCTTTTTTACTTTTATAATACTAGCAGTCCGCCCCGGCGTCGCACGGGTATTTAAGTAAAAAATATATTATAATTAGACATATCTTACTTATCCTATATGCACACTATATTTTTATATTGTTTTCTGTATTTTTGCGTGAAGTCTTACCTTATTTAACAAACATACATTTTTACAAACTTTCGCGTTTGTAATATTATTATAAGTAGGATCTTACAGTTATGGGAGATGTAAAAAAAACACGTTGTATGTAAAAATTCTACTACTTTACAAGTATAGTGTAGGAATTAGATTCCTGTCGATTTAGTGGCAGTGGCGTGAAGCTACGTATATTCAGTGTGTTGTATATATTATTATTGAGTGCTCAGTGCGGCTGGAACTCGTTCCGACGGCTTTGGGCCGTGACCTCTGGGGTTGGGGCCCAATGACTCATTTGTATCGATAGATTTTTAGTGGCCAATAAGTTTCTTTCTTGGAGCCTCGCCAGATGAGCAGGCCAAGAAATCGGTGGTGACAAATTAAGTACTAATGGGAATTAATTCTAAAAAAATTAAATCTATCCGTGTGGTGATGGATTTAGAATACATAGTGTCACCACCCCATTCCATACTGAGGGTGTTGTAAAAGACGACCAAAGAGACGCAAGAGAAGGAAATAGTATGAAAGTTCCTATTCACATGACCTGTTATGGACTACCATAACACGTCGAATTTGACAATAAGGATATGTGTGGATGGAACATTTGTCACTTGAATACCACATACGAAAGTACACGTTTTTTTTGTTTTCATCAATCACGTGTATTGATTGTACTTAAAATTAAATAAAAACAACTACCAACACAGTATATTTATATAGAAAAAAATTAAGAAATTCTAAAAAATAAAATAACCATATTCTACAAGAAATACATTGCGTTGGGGGATCGCTCCCAACCTAACAATTCAATTACAAATAGTCTAAACTAAACTAACTTAATTATGCAACATAGATTATTTTAAAAATTAAATCCCTTAAGACCGAGGGAAGTTATCGGCAATATGAGATCTTGGCCACATTTCTCCTATCCAAATTATTCGATCTTGAGCCGTACGTATCGTCTGTAGCGTGGTCTGGGATATATTTTGCCCCATTCAGCTTTAAAATAAGGATATCTCAGGCTTATGAAAATTAATATATATATATAACGAATATGTGGTTAAAAGAAAGTTAGGTCGATTTTACAATAGTTAAAAAAATCGATACATACCGATTTGCGTTTTGACCGCACCACTAAAACTCGCGTCACTTTCGTGTTTCATCTTTACACCTTCCATGATGCACGTCGTGCTTTCTCCCTCCCTCCCAGATGAATCTCTCCCTCGCACATCCCTTGTTCCTGCACGAAGTGGTGACTATCTCATAGATTATCGCTGAGAATGAACGATTGCAAAGTTTTTGCTACATTTTTTTTATGCAGATAATATGGTAATGTACCAGGACATGTACATCTAGGAACGATAAATCGAGTTCGTTATCTCAGCCATGTCGATATTATTTATTGCATGTCGGATCTTCATTTTGTAAGTATCTAGGTCTGTACCTGTGGTTTAAAAATACTTGAGTAATCCTTTATGCATGTTTTGTGCAATTGAGATGTAGTACACTACCACAATTTAAGTGAAAGCAAATTTAGTAACTTAAAGCAAATAACGCCTTCAGCTAAATTAATTATTTATTTGGCCTACGTTTTGAGTCTTAAGGTACAAAATGACATCATCTTAGTCTAGAGCAGTTTTGCCCAACGCGGGGTTCACGCCCCATAGGGATATTTGAAAATGGAATGATCAAACAATTTTTAAATGTAAAAAAAAATATGTATGGGTTGCATATACCCATATACCCATACATATTTCATGAACATGGAGACATTTCGCGGTATAAGTTACTTGTAATAACTATCGTCGTTTCAGCCCATAAATGACCCACTACTGGGTCGGGCCACCTCCAAATTCATGGTGGGAAATTAGCGGACTGTGCCACGCTGGCAAGACGGGTTGGCACAGTGTTTGTATCAAGTTTTCCTTCTCTTTCGGCTAGGTGACCTGCCTCTTGCGTTCTTTTAGTCGCCTCTTACGACACCCTCACGACGGTATGGGTTGCTGACATTGTGTATTCTATATCCGTCACTATATAATAACTTTACTAGCTTTTTATTGCATACATTTATTTATTTCGTGATGAAACAACGGAAAAATATCTGTAATTTTGTAAGTACAATAAAGTGAAAGGAATTTATGAGATTTATGCGTAATTGTCATGGACGTATAAAAAAAGTCGGACAGAGTCTCGCTACCTAAAAACTGTGACATCATAGTCGGCCAGATCAGCTATATGTACAGGCCAGCACGCACACTTTCACACATTAGTCGGCCATTACGCGCGTGAACGTCGATGCTTATAGACGCAATATGCGGCGAAAAAATAAAAACAATAAATCATGTCTTGCGTGGTAAAATGGTGTAAAAACCGTAGTGACCGAAAGAAAAACAATCCAGGAATCACGTTTCATACGTAAATGAATAATTCAATCACTTATTTCCAGATTATATACATTAAAATCAATTTGTATTTGCTAGAACAAAACAATTAATTTTAAGTTCAGTGTTGCCAATATTCACGTGAGCAAATTAACCGAAATGTGGGCAATTTTTCGTTTATTATAAAAATCAATATATTATTATGGTTAATTATTTAATAGTTACTACTGGGTATTTTATTTTATATTCCTTTTGCTAGATTTTCTAAAGAAAATTAAGTATGGAGAAATGATTGAATTAAAATTACTTAGAAGAAATTGTAATGGTGAAAACGATTGGATTCCAAACAAATACAGTGTCATTTGCAGTATACATTTTCGGAGGAGGACTCCGGCGTGTTGTTACTTACGCAGTACCTTAAAAGGTAAATTAGCAATCTACCAAGACATGGATAATACAAAAAAGTAAATGAAACTATGCCGCTTATTTTTTCAAAATTTTAATGTACATTGTAGCTATTGTGTCGGTATATAATAATAATAATAAATATCCTTGGACATTTCACACAACGCCATCTCGTCCCAAGCTAAGCAACTTAATGCTTGTTTTATGGTAACGAGATGGATGTTAAACTACTTAAATACATTCTTTTTTGTAAATACATACATATTATAGATAGAAAAACACCCAGACCCGGGACAAATACTTGTAGGTCGTACAAATATTTCTTCCGTGCGGGGATCGAACCCGCGACATGCTGCGCAGCAGTCGATCGCTCAACCACTGCCCCAACCGTGTCGTCGAATCGTAAAAATATTCATACATTATTTTAATCCCCAGTGCTTTATTTTGTTTTAATATTTGTTTGAGTCAGGACACGTGGCAGAGGAATAAACTGTTACTGTACCATTTAATACCAGTGCTTCTCAAGAGTTGCGCAATAAATTATAGTTAGGCAACATAAATATATTATCACAAAAAAATTTTTGGTAATGAAAGCATTTCTTTTAATTTAGAATCGTTTTTAACACATCTCGAAATAAGAGGAAATTTCAAAAACCTCTCAAAGTAAAAGACATTATTATAAAAAAAATACTCAGCATTTAGGATGTTAAAGTTAAACATAATAATGTTTTTATTGCGTTTTTATTGCAAAATTTTGTGTATGTTGGCAACCCCAAAATTAACTCACACATACACAGCTGCCGCCATTTTGGCGTTTCACTTTTGTCTTAGCCAGAGTTCCGTCCGCCTTTTTTTATACGTCCATGGTAATTGTGTATTGATTCAAATGTATGACAACTGCCAAAACTTGTTACATTACGTCATTTAGAGAACTTTCTACGAGTATGTTAGGAGTTACTTCGGAAAAATTGAATTGTAAATCATATTGCTTGGAGAAAATTCGGATGAAAGAGCATCAGGGTTCTGAGGTAGCCTAAGACACTGACGGCGTATGCGGAGCACAAGCACTATAATCAAATACGGTTATCACTAAACGCTTTTGAAATCGTGTAGTAAACCAAACAGCCTGCCCCAAGATGCAAATGGTCGCGCTACATTATCCTTCTCACAATTTTTTTCTAAATTTTAATTGAGGTCTGCATGAGTGGATTGGAACTACCGGTAATCATCGGTGAGACCGGCTATCAGTTTTTACGGTACTGACTTCGTGTATCGTCTGCCTGAGGTTTAAGACGGCAGCCGAGTCCTACGGCCTTATTGCTTAACCTGTTGCATCATGCATTATGCGCTTGGTGGTGACCTCTTCAGTTATCCAACACAACAGCAACACTGAAATGTACTTTCCAAAAATAAATTATCAATATCTTTACCACTGGTTTGGAATGCCATTTCACGGAGAAGAGCCAGCAAGAAACTCCATGAAAAATAACGGCAAACTGGCTTGTGGAGCTGAGATACCAGATTTTTTGTGTAGGAAGAGGTCCCCGGACACGATAATCTATATGTTGCGTGGGATCGAGTTTTGTGGCGATGTTTACCGGTGACAGTTTCTTAAAAACGTATTTTTAAATATGTAACGACAATCAAGCGATTGTCTGGTGGAATCTAATTCACTACACACATTAACGGGTCTGTCCGTGTGGTGACGGATTTAAAATACACAGTGTCACCACCCCATTCCGTCGTCAAGGGGGTCGTAGCCAAAGGAAATGTCAAAGCCTAAAACCTAGCTGTAAGATTAGGAACATTTTAATTGGTCTAGGGGTTAGATGTGCCGTCTTTGGATCAACGGGTCCCGGGTTCGATTCCGGCATCGGGCTTGTGTCTTTGTCTAAACCAGAGGCACTTGCTCGGAGTCTGGGTGTCATTAAATTTTGTGTTCGTGAATTACACGTTTGTAAACTGCCCCCGCGGTACAGGTTATACCTGGTAGTAGTAGGTTATATTTAAAAAAATTACCCCCCATGTAATGGGAGAAGGATCGACTCAGCAGTGGGTCATTGTCACAGTGTCGAGCCGGGGACCCCAGATCCAATGGTGACACATCCAACCCCAAGACCAGAAATAAATATAAATAAATATCCTTGGACATTTCACACAACGCCATCTCGTCCCAAGTTAAGCAACTTAATGCTTGTGTTATGGTAACTACTTAAATAATTTTTTTTTTGTAAATACATACATATTATAGATAGAAATGACACCCAGACTCCGAGCCAGTGCCTCTGGTTTAGACAAAGACACTGGCCCGACCCCGGAATCGAACCCGGGATCTGTTGATCCAAAGGCGGCACATCTGACCACTAGACCAACGAGGCAGTCAACAAGGTAGCCACTAGACCACTAGACCAACAAGGTAGCCCAACTGTAAAATTTTCTAAAATAAAATACATATTAAAACGCTAACCTGAACTATATATTTTCACAAATATGGAAAACTTGCACGAAAACTTTATTAATGCGCAGGTGAGTCTTAGCTTAATAACTTAGTCGAGTAAAACATTCCTGCAATCACCATTAGCGGAACTTTGACTTTGTAAATGTCTAGATTTGGTCATAATAATACTTAAAATTATTGTGCGGAGGTTCCTCACTCTGGAGCCCTGACTACCGATGGTTTGGGGCATCGACTTTTGGCATGATTTTTTTAAAATAAATGTTTTTTATAATTAGTTTATTTAATAAAAATATTTATAAAATATGACAAATAAAGAGATGGAAAACGCATTTAATACCAGTATATCTATTTATTTATTTTGACAATGAAACGATAAAACGAAACGATCGTTTTCTAATCAGGAACATAGTAAAAATGTAGGCTAGGATTAATTTCCAAAGGGCATTGACACATCAATATAAATCATAATAGAGTTAATCATCATCATCATCATTTCAGCCAAAAGACGTCCACTGCTGGACATAGGCCTCCCCCAAGGATCTCCACAAAGGCCGGTCCTGGGCCGCCGCATCCACTGCTTTCCGGCAACCTTAACCAGGTCGTTTGGCAATCCGGTGGGCTATGTCGGTGACCCTGGTTTGCCTGCGTATCTCCTCATTTCTGATTCGATCTCGCAGGGAAACTCCGAGCATAGCCCTCTCCATTGCCCTTTGGGTGACTTTGAGCCTTCTGATGGAGCCCATAGTGAGCGACCACGTCTCTGTTCCATATGTCATCACTGGCAACACACATTGGTTGAAGACTTTTGTCTTCAGACACTGCGGTATTGTGGACGAGAAGATCTTTCGCAGCTTCCCGAACGCTGCCCAGCCGAGTTGGATCCGACGATTGACCTCTTTCTCGAAGTTGGACTTACCTAGCTGGACAGTGTGTCCCAGGTAAATGTAATGGTCAACAACTTCGAGAGTAGAACCTCCGATGTTAACAGGAGTGGCTTGAACATGGATATTAGACATGATCTTCGTCTTCTCCATGTTCATCTTAAGGCCGACTCGTTCGGAGGCTCGACAGAGGCCATCGAGCATCGTATCATACATTATACCTAGCTAAAAGTAAGGCTTATTACACTCTATGTAACTGGAGGCATCCCGACGCCATGGGCTTACTAGTAGTAGTTCTTTCTCTTGCTCAAAGGTTGTTATCCTTATATCTCCCGCTTCGTTAGATCCTCCATAGAATGGGGTAACCCAAATCCGTAAATGAATCAAATTGTACGTCGGATACATATCATTCTTTAAGTACCATACCATCATACCTACGCAAAAAATATTGAATTTGTGTGTCATCTTTACGAAGTAAATATGACTTAGCGGTATGACAGGTGTTAAAATTAGCATTACGAGGCTTCTGACCCTTTAAGCCTACCCTTTTCTGAACCTATATTGTTCACAAACCGGTACTTTATCAAAGCAATATGCAGGTAAAGGATGGCAGACGTATGCACGATGATTGCAATGCCATTGACACTGCAATTGAGTAGTTTTATTTATATGTCCGTGTATCAGTACAGTCTACACTTCTATATGAAAACATGGCACTGGAACTCTGAATAAGAGAATCAAATTTTATTTGTAACTAGTAATTTTATGTGTAGTTTACTGTCTATCTTTTGGCGCCCACACCTAATCACTAAAAACCGACGATCCTCAACTGAACGAACCAGGGCCACGGGTTTCACCTCCCGACGGAGTACCATGCGCCGCGACATTAGTTAACCATTTGTTTTTTTCTAGTAAAAAGCTCGTTGTTACCCGGCCGTGGGGGCTAGCTAAGTTATGTGACTCTAGGGCGCGGAAAATACAATTAGCGATCCGAACTACCCACTAAAACCCGATGGCGATTCTAAACTGTTCTGATTCATTTTATTTACATAGAAAATTAATGCCTTTACTACACTTAGGGTATGTTCACATAATGGGATGAACTGGTGAACCCATCAATAAGAGTACAATGAAATCTCCGTACATCCTGTGAATGAAAATCATCCAAAATAATATTTATTTATTTACATAAATAAGATTGGAGAGTCTCTTTGTAACATTAAAATAACCGCTTCTTACTAAGTGCGTTTAAATGTATGCACAGCACATACCATAACAATTTTTTTTATAATTATTGTTGTTTCTGCTAATGGCTGCAATAGCTGGACCGATTTTGACGGAACTTTCACTGGCAGATGGCTGATGTAAAAAGGAGTAACAGGAGGAAAGCCGGTGGGGTTACTTTTATTGACCCCCTCCGGCTTTTCAGAAGCCCATAGTAATTGAGTTTTCCACATTGTTAAATACCACGGGGACAAACAATAACATCAAGTTGTATATACATTTTAGACAAACCTTTGTTTTTAACTTATAAAATAAATTAACTTAGCGATGAGGAATTCTAGAAAAAGTAACAAAAAATGCGTGCATTATTAATACCTTTAGCACGGTGATCGGACGATGCTCGGGAGAGCGCAATTGTGCCATGACCCTCACTAAACCTGTTATAAATTAACACCATACAATATGCTGACATTAAGGATTTTGCACTGTTATTAAGTAGGGTGTAGGTTCCAATTACGTCCCACCAAATTTTATCAAAATGCACACGGCACACCTTACTATGTATTTAGTGTAATAAGCACACTCATGCAGTCGTAGCCCATAAATGACCCACTAGTGAGTCGGGCCTCCTCCAAATTCATGGAGGGAAATTAGCCAACTGTACCACGCTGGAAAGATGGATTGGCACAGGGTTTGTATAAAGTTTTCCTTCTCTTGCGGCTGGGTGATCTGCCTCTTGCGTTCTTTTATGTATTCAAAATCCGTCACCAAACGTAACGTTTCCTTCTTATTGGCTCATTTGCTTTTTGGTTTTGGAAGTTTTCCCACGACAATACAGTGTAGGAAAGGTGCGAGAAGGTTTTTACTGAGTCTGCGACGCGTGAATGACACATCAGTAGGCGAAGGTAACTGCTAAGCATCATACGGGGCGTAAACTTGAACCCCTACTGTTATAAATTGTACTTCCCTTTAACTATAATAACTTTATAGTTGAATAGATAAAATACATAGGCAAACATTTTAGGAGCAGAACGATAAATTATCCATTTTACTTTAATAAATCCAAGGTATGGTTGACTAATCTGTGTTGAGCTGGTTTCAAATACATAGTGTCACCACCCCATTCTACCCTGAGGGTGTCGTTAGAGCCGGTAAAAGGTAAGGACAAGGCCGATAACCTAGTCGCAATAGAAGGAAATCTTGACTTAGCAGTGAGTAATTTATGGCCTAAGTATGGTTGACTAACTTAGAGCAATACTTGAAGTTCGAATTTAGGCTGTCTTAATAGCGGACTACATAACGCAAGCGGCACACAACTCAGCCAAGAGAAAGAAAACTCGACTTAAACCCTGTGTAATTTGCTTCCATATACGTTGGTCTAGTGGTTAGATGTGCCGCCTTTGGATCAACGGGTCCCGGGTTCGATTCCGGGGTCGGGCAAGTGTCTTTGTCTAAACCAGAGGCACTGGCTCGGAGTCTGGGTGTCATTTCTATCTATAATATGTATGTATTTACAAAAAAAAATGTATGTAAGTAGTTTATCATCCATCTCGTTACCATAACACAAGCATTAAGTTGCTTAGCTTGGGACGAGATGGCGTTGTGTGAAATGTCCAAGGATATTTATACTTGGAGGGGGCTCGACTCAGCACAGGGCCTGAAATGATGAATTAATATTTAAGGACTACAGTCGGTTTCATCATCGTCATCATCATTTTAGCCAAAAGACGTCCACTGCTGGACATAGGCCTCCCCCAAGGATTTCCACAAAGGCCGGTCCTGGGCCGCCCGCATCCACTGCTTTCCGGCGACCTTAACCAGGTCGTCGGTCCACCGTGTGGGAGGCCTTCAGGCACTGCGCTTTCCGGAACGCGGTCGCCACTCGAGGACTTTTCTGCCCCATCGGGCATCGGTCCTGCGCGCTATCTGCCCTGCCCACTGCCACTTAAGTTTGGCAATCATGTGGGCTATGTCGGTGACCCTGGTTTGCCTGCGTATCTCCTCATTTCTGATTCGATCTCGCAGGAAAACTCCGAGCATAGCCCTCTCCATTGCCCTTTAAAACTGTAAAATATGACAAACTAATTGATATTCTCCAATTATCTCCAAGGTCAGAAATATTGTATATTTATGTATCGTGTAATAGTATGGTTTATTCATTATTTTTCTTTGACTCCGTTGTATACTAAATTAGTATTACATAACCATTCCACAAGAACAGATCTGGTTGATAAATTTTAAAGTTTGAATTGGGCCGGTCACCCGACGCGCAAGTCGCGGTGCATGTCAGAAGTATGAAATTATTATTAACGCCCGTTTTGCATCGCGCAAATATGAAAAGTTCATGCCTTTAATATGGCTCCAGCATGATATATCTCAGAAACAGGAACCTCTATCTCCGGTCCAAGTTATGAGTACGATGAGAATATAGAGTATAACACCGAGGTATTGCGTAGGATATAACACTTGGTGACGGATTAAGAATGGGGTCACCACCCCATTCCGTCCTGAGGGTGTAGTAAGAGCCGACGAAAAGAAATGACAGTGCGGAACCCTGTGCCAATCCGTCTGGCCAGCGTGGCAAGGTAGGTTAATTACCCTCCATTTGACTGGAGGAGGACTGACTCAATTGTGGGCTGATACTACTTAGCCCATAAATAACGATAGTAGAACAAATAGTCTCCATCCCAATCCATCCTGAGGGTGTAGTAAGAGCCGACAAAAGGAAATGACAGTGCGATTACCTAGTCGCAAGGGAAACTTGAAGCAAAACACTGTGCCAACTCGTCTGGCCAGCGTGGTACGGTAGGCTAATTACCCGCCAAGCAGCTGGAGAAGACCCGTCTAGACAATAACTGGAGCAGAGTAGTAGAAAACCTTGACGATCGATTACTATTATTATTTAGGTATTAAGTTAAAAAAAAAGTTTGTTGTTTGTTGTTCAGTACTGTTGTTCAGTCTTTCAAGTTCTTTTTTCTCCATATCCGTAAATGAAATTTATTTATTATTTTATCATTACTATTATTTGATTTTATTAATTTCACATTTTATTGTTTTAAATTGAATCTTGGACCACAGATAAAGATCACATCAAGATTATAAATGCCAACGAAAAGACTCTTTGTAACGTATCATCGATTCACATCGATATAAATGTTCTGACCTATGGTGTGCCATATTTTGTGGCACCACTTATACGTGAATGGTGAGTGGAAGATTTCATAAGAAAAAATATAATTTTAGGCACGAAGTGTGACTCACTAATATTTTCAGACAATATAACATTGTTTTCTTTAGAATAGAATAGAAATATGCTTTATTGTATATACTTACCAATTATGGCGAAAGATACTCGGAGGGCTTGTCTTTTTTTTTAAACGCCATATTACAAATTTAGTGTGTGTCATCCCCAGTGTGATGACAGATGTCATCACCCTGTTCGACCCTGAGGGTGTCGAAAGAGCCGACAAAAGGAAATGGCAAGAGAAGAAACACTTGATACGACGCGTGGCACACTAGCCTAATCACTACATAGTATAAAACAAAGTCATGTCGTCTGTCCGTCCCTATATGGTCCCTATGTATGCTTAAATCTTTAAATCTACGTAACGGATTTTGAAGCGGTTTCTTTTAATAGATAGAGTGATTCAAGAGGAAGGTTTATCTGTATAATAGGTCCAGTGGTTAGATGTGCCGCCTTTGGATCAACGGGTCCCGGGTTCGATTCCGGGGTCGGGCAAGTGTCTTTGTGTAAACCAGAGGCACTGGCTCGGAGTCTGGGTGTCATTTCTATCTATAATATGTATGTATTTACAAAAAAAATATGTGTATAAGTAGTTTATCATCCATCTCGTTACCATAACACAAGCATTAAATTGCTTAGCTTGGGACGAGATGGCGTTGTGTGAAATGTCCAAGGATATTTATTTATTTATTTTTATTTATCTATAATATTGCAGAGAAACGCTGATAAATTTAGAGGTTCATCATTGCACCCGTGCGAAGCCGGGGCGGGTCGCTAGTTACCCATATAATGGGATGTGATCTCCAGTGGATGTTATAAGGGCTGCGACCTTTACCCAAAAGAACTACGCAGAAGTACCTATCTGGCTCAAGTAAATTTATAGATGTCTTCATTTGGTGAATTGTCACTGTGAATCTATTTTAAATTCGCTCTAAAATGTCTTAACCGAGCGTTGATGGCGATCCAAAGAAACAAGCCGCTAAGTCAATTGTGGGCCTCAGGAATATCTCAAACAACATAAAAAGCCTTTTTGAGATGGATGCTAAAACAAAAACATGATTTTACTGAAACAAAGTTCAAGAGACGAGAGTAAAAGTTGTATTTTAAACAGTAGGTATAAGTGAAGCTTGTATACTTACGTTTTTAATTTGATAATAATACTTTAAAATATTATTATCAAAGTATGCAATTTTTAGGAACACGTACATTTCACGGATAGACAATGTCATAGTCTAAAATTATGTTTTTAGTCTCATAATACACAACAAAATATGTTAAAAGAAATGCCATATTTTCAACTACCATAAATGACCCACTGCTGAGTCGGACCTCCTCTCATCTTATGGAGGGTAATTAGTCTACTGTGCCACGCTGGCCAGACGGGTTGGCACAGGGGTTCTTATCAAGTTTTCCTTCTCTTGCGTCTAGGTTTTCGGCCTTGTCATTTCCATTTGTCGACACCAGGATGGAATGGGGTGGTGACACTATTTACTCTAAATCCGTCACCACACGTGCAACCTTATTTGGATAATTATAATTACTTGCTTATTTTCTCCCTCCATGAATTTGGAGGAGGCCCAACCCAGTAGTGGGTCATTTATTGGCTGTAACGACGACATCGAAAACTTTCCCGTCACAGTCAATCGGTAATTGGTATATATAAATATGGTTAGTACAGTTGTCAGTTTGCTTGCTACGCTGCGTGTAACGATAGCAAATGGTAGAATGACATCCAGGGATGGGTTTACTCGCCTCCATAACCACGGAGGAGGTTAGATATTATACACAGATGATGGACATCATGGACCATCATCATCCACAGAACAGCAAATGTTGTTTAATCTGCAGATCGATTGCGTTACGCACAGTGCTAGTCTACTACCGACAAAAAAATATCAAGTGCTTTTCATTTCTCTTGTGTCTCTCTCTTTGCTAGATTGAGTTCTCTTCCCCATTTTACAAGTAGCATAGTTAAGGTTTCTCACTTTTAATTCGGTAGAGATCAAATAAGTCACAGTTTCACAGACAGATTTTATTGATGTCAGTAAATTGAAAAAGTTTGTCCAAATTTTCCGTGATACGTGACTCCAAATTATCATCATCATTGTTGAGGTGGGAAATAAAATTGGCTACACGGGTTCTGTGTCAACCTGTGGTTTCGTATAACATTTACCTCCTATCGTGGTTAGGTTTTCTACCTTACCACCTTTTAGTTGGCTCTGACGAGATGATAGGAAAATTATATACTGATGTACTCGAAATCTTTACAATAATATACACAAATTATCACAATTTGCGGGTGAACCTGCGCAGCGCAGCTAGTTATTTTATATAAACGTGGCTAACCAAAGGCGACCTCTTGCACAACAAAGGCAGTAAAACAATGCATTAACACATGTAAATGGGTTTTTTAATGTCAAGTTTGTTTGTCAAACAAAAGACGGGCGCCGCACATTGTCGCCTCAAAAAAACCAAACAACCACCGTCAAACGATGACCGTTGGTCCGGACTAAACAAACCCTGAGATGTGAAACTATAAAAAGGACTCACAACAAATACATACAACTTCTATTTTAAATCAGCGATTTATCTTAACGTGGGTCACTATCATCAATGCATCATCATTTCAGCCAAAAGACGACCACTGCTGGACATAGGCCTCCCCCAAGGATTTCCACAAAGGCCGGTCTTGGGCCAATCATCAATTGTGCAGCTGTAAATATGCCTTCACCACGTATCGCCATATTCTCGTTTCCAGCGCAGACACGCTGGCCAGACGGGTTGGCACAGGGTTTCATTTCAAGTTATCCTTCTCTTGCGGCTAGCTCTTCGGCCTTGTCATAACCTTTTGTCGGCTGGAATGGAGTGGTGACAATATGTATTCTAAATCCTACTATTACTCATCCCATAAATGAGAAGTACTAGTAGTGGTATCCTGAGTCAGGCCTCCTGGAGGACAACCTACTGTGCCACGCTGGCCTGACGGGTTGGCACAGCGTTTCGTATCAAGTTGTACTTCTATTGCAGCCATCTTCAGCATGAAATGGGATGGTAACACTGTATATTACATCCGTCACCGCACGGACCATAATGGTACATATTATATGCACAAAATGTGTACAATCCACGGTTTCGCTGAGTGAAGAACTTTAAGTACCTAAGCCCAAAGGTGATTTTATTTAAAACCGTTTGGACTAAAGTTCTAGTGAGATACATTTACATTCAAAAATTATTTTACTAACTGTATACTATACTATAAAAACAAATAAAATTGGATTTTTGCTAAGTGCATTTGGATGTATGGTACTTAAAAACAACAAGATTTAAAAAAAACCGACGGTCTGTTTGTCGGGACTTTCACTGACAGATAGCTGATGTAAGAAAGAGTAACTTGTCTACTTTTATTGACCCCCGCCCGCTTTTCAGGAGCCCAGCCTAGTCTACCTTAAAGTATAAATGTATACTAGCGACCCGCCCCGGCTTCGCACGGGTGCAATGATGAACCTCTAAATTTATCAGTGTTTCTCTACAATATTATGCGTGTATTATACATAAAAACCTTCCTCTTGAATCACTCTATCTATTAAAAAAACAGGGACGGACAGACGACAGCGACTTTGTTTTAAACTATGTAGTGATATATTACTTTTATTACTATAAATTCAGTCATCATTTAAGTGTGGCCGATAACTCTCACACCTATAGATGTTCGGCTTTATCTTTTAAATAATTAACGAAGTCTTAGTGTTAATCGTAAAAGGTTACAATAATTATTCGAACAGTCGACAAATAAAATCGAAAATAAGTGATATTTATTCAAAACGACGAGTATCGAAATCGATTTATATGTCGATTCTCGGACATGACTCATAACGTATGAAATAGGCATGGCTCCAACCATAAATTGCTTGGAATCGATTTTACAACGGGAAATAGACTCGAGTTTATCCGTAACACCCTGATTGTAATTCCGTAGCCGCGCAGTATTATTGATAAATCTTAAATGGGGCTAAAGTATTGGGTGGTCCTAAGTTATCTGTGTCAACTGATCGCCGATGATGTGAATGTAAATAAGATTTTGCTCAACTTGGGGGACTTTCTGAGTGAATAATTGGGTTTCTTGGCAGACTCGTTGGAGACGGAAAGTCATTTGAGGGTGAATACAGAAAAGTATGTGGAAGTGCCAAAATTTAGCAGATCCATGTCATTCCTCTTACGTTAGAGATCCAAACCAACGGTTTCGCTCCCCAAACCCACAGAAAGGCGCGGGACATTGCACGTGCTTCTTTCAGGCGCCGGTCAGGGGAGAGCTGTTCCATATATTGTCGGTAGAATAGCATTCGGAACCAGTGGTATATTTGACATGTGAATAGAGCTCAAATAATCCAATAACAACTACGAAAAGTGTCGTTTTGTTCCTCTTTAAGCGGGATAAGTAGCTCGTTTCTCTTCTAGACTTTTTAGCGGGCAGTAATGACATTTAAATTTGGAACATGAATCGTTCATTGAAATTGTGTTGGCTGTAAGGTGCGGGGAGGCGTGGCAATCGGTAAGGTCTATATTGTATATTGCAAAAAAAAAATGTTCTACGTCGAGTTATGAAAATGATAGTGCATAAACTCCTGGAACAATAAATATAGAAGCTAATATCGTCATGCATAATATAAATAAATCGACAACTTTATCAAACCCAAAAAAAACAGTGACAAAAAAATTTCAAAATTGCGCCAGTGTATCACATATAAATTTGTAATTGGCCTTTTTACATTATTGTATTTTTTGAAATTAAACTTATTCGTTATATACATAATAATGTCTCTTATTTATTTATCTTAAGAAGGACATAAAAAGTAGAATATATAACTGGAGAGTAAAAAAATTTTTCACTCAGGTGATATACTTTGAATCCTCTTCTCTATTCTGTTACAAGTCCGATATATTCTAGATTCGCTTCACTCTGGATTCAAAATAGCGCCCTCGCCGTAAAAATGTTATTAAGCTCCCTTGTCATACAATCTACTTGGTACTTGATTCTAATACCGGTCATAAATCAGTCTGTGTAGCTATTAAGAATTTATAATATTTTAATTGTTTATGTTAATTACAAATTCTGCGCGCAGGCCGTTGACGGTTTCATAACAAAAGGTCGTATTTTTGTCCGATTTATTTGTCCGACGAGACAGGAAGCGACGACGGGGTCTCAAATTAGTATGCAATGTTTATTATATGGCGTCAGGACGGGCTACAGTTTAGAGGGTGAATATTTTTTTATAGGTAACATGTATTCAGTATATTTTTTATAAGCCCACGGTAATAAAAGGATGCAAGTTTATTTGTTTGATTCTATGTAGCATAGTTCCTGAACGGACATTTTTCCGATTTAGTTTATGGTTAAAAAAGTATCTAAAGGTTGTCCCAAAAAACAGTGTCAAGCGGAAGTCCAGAGATAGAGCACCCCTTTACGTACTGGAATCACCCCCATGTATGCTCTACGATTTTTCATAGTTTTTGTGTTATGTTTTTTTTTTCTGAACATGAATATTAGGAAAATATTGGTGTAAAGCCAAACATTTAAAATTCAGAAAAAAAGTGAATACCTGAAAACTATGAAAAATCGTAGAACATATATGGGGATGATTCGGGTACTCCAAGGGGTATCGCTTCAAACACTGCTCAGTGCAATGGTCTCAAGCGAAACAGCGTCGACGGGAGTGCAGACCTTTGCCGACTTGGTCATGTCGCGCAAGGAAGACGCTGAACGAGACAGGGAGAGGGCACCTGACGCGCACCCAATGCGGCGCGCTCGCACAGGTCGCTAACGCCTGGCGCACGAGCGCCACCTTCCTCCCTAACCGGGGCCTCCGGGTGGGGGTGTAGTGGTCCGCCCCCCTCCCACTGGGGAGACTAGGCCCCGAGGACTGTACCTGGACCAGACACGTTTCAAGGATTAGACATGCACCGGATTTGACACAAACGCAGTGAAGAGCCTAACTCACACATAGACTTCTTCCCAAGGCCGAGCAGCAGATTAGGGACAAATCACTGCTCATCACACAAGGCCCAAGAGGTGGAGTGACGCAATATCACACACAAACGTGATGAAAGGGTTGAGCACAATGTCTCCACCCTTGCCAAGCTCATCGCCTCGCGAGACGTGATGATGCATTCCCGCAGGCGATTCGGCATGAGGCAGAAAGTTCGTGGTAGGTTTTAGTGGGTACACCGGTCGCATCTCACCATCTTCACGCGGCCGGGGACCAATAAAAGGTTTCCCCCACCTAAAAAAAGTTACTCTATCGGTGCTCTATCTCTGGACTTCCGCTTGACATTTCCGCTCGCTATTTTTTGGGACACCCTGTATATATGTTCACTGCTTCGTACGCAATCAAGATGAAAAGGTGCTCCTCATTATCATCATCATTGCAGCCCATACTTGACCCACTACTGAGTCGGGCCTCGTTCATATTCATGGAGGAAAATATGCCTAGCTGGCAAGACGGGTTCGCTAGAGATTGTATCGATTGATCTTTCTGTTGTGGGTAGGTGATCTGGTTCTTGGGTACTTTTAGTCGCTTACGACACCTTAAGGATAGTGTGGGCTAGTGACATTGTGACTTCGGAATATTAATAATTGATCAGCAACACTGTAGGTCTCCGCAGTGGTTCATTAGGACTCCAGAAATGATGATCGTCCACGACCTTTATAGTGGTTTATGGTGATTATATGATGAGACTACCGGTCATTTCTCACGCTACCAAGTACCACCACGCTACGGCTACCATTGAAGCCTTGCTGCTGCCTTGTTGGTCTAGGGGTTAGATGTGCGGCCTTTGGATCAGTGAGACCCGGGTTCGATTGCGGGGTCGGGCAAGTGTCATTGTGTAAAACAGAGGCACTTGCTCTGAGTCTGGGTATCATTTATGTTTGTGAATTACATGTTTGTAAACTACCCCCACGATACAGGTTACAATAGTCCCTGCACTATATATAATTGTTTCGTTTATTTTTTTTAATAAAAGAGGCACTTGCTATGAGTCTTTGTGTCAAGGGCAGTTGGTTCGTTTTCTTAAAAAAAAATGGCAGGTTGGCAGCAGGAGCGACGGTTTTGGGTGCGCTTCGGAGCAAGGGGCACAAATAGTACACACAAATGATCCATCGAGCATAGAGCAGAACCAGACCGCTAGGATACGCCCTCCTCAACACGGTGACAGCAGTATCCTCTCTAATTAGGCACAGTGCAAAATGACCAAGCCGTATGTGGTTAAGAACAAAAAAAACAACGTTTATCATTACAAGCGTTCTCTCAACAATGTAAAGAATTACGAGGTGCAGAACCGCAAACCGCACGTTTTGATGGATCGTTGTCGCGATCCACCAAAAAGGGAACGCTGTAATTATAATGTCACAACTTTATCATTCGCGGTCAAAGAAAATGTTTTAAGTTAGTCATTCGCGAATTATCGAACTTGATTTGCCGTAGGTACAGAGGGTGACGCCGCGGGGCGAAGCTAGTCTAAAAAAAATATGAATAGCCTAAAGAACTCCTAATATCATCAGCTACCTATCAGTGAACAGACCGTCAAAATCGGTCCAGCCGTTCCAGAGATTAGCCGGAACAGACAGACAAAAAAAAATGTATTTTTTTTTGGTCTATGTAATACTTACACATTTAGTAAAAAGTGGTTAATTTATTTTTACAAACAGACACTCCAGTTTCATTTATTTGTATAGATTAAGATTTGGACTCATCACATGTACTTCGTCGTTACAGCCCAAAAATGACCCACTACTGGGTCGGGCCTCCTCCAAATTCATGGTGGGAAATTAGCCTACTGGGCCACGCTGGCAAGACGGGCTGGCACAGGGTTTGTATCAAGTTTTCCTTCTCTTGGGGCTAGGTGATGTGCCTCTTGCCTCTTACGACACCCTAAAGACGGTATGGGTTGGTGACATTATGTATTTTAAATCCGTCATCACATGTACCTACTGTTTACTAATAGCGTGGGGCCCGCTTGTTAAAGCGGGCCAAGGCCTCATCAAGGTCGCGGAGTATGCTCCTCCATTGGGAGGAGTGAAACCTGGCCCTGTTTCGGGCAGTTGAGGGACACCGTTGGTTTTAGTGGGTAGGTTGGGGCGCTACTACCATCTATTCGCGCCCTGGATTCCTAACTAACCCGGCTGGCGTTTAGCGGTGGGTTTCCATGAAGATTTCCAACGTAAAAAAAGGGTTTGTCTTTTCCTGCGGCTACGTCGTTTGTCTGCTGCGTTCTGCTTTAGTTGCCTGTGCCGATACACTCGAGTTGGAATGGTAAAGTTGTGTATCTAAATCCTTACATTCATCATCATCATCATCATCATCAGCCTACATTAGTCCACTGCTGGACATAGGCCTCCCCTAAAGAGCGCCATAGCGCCCTGTCCTCGGCCTGACGCATCCAGCCGCTGCCCGCAGCCTTTCGCAGATCGTCGCTCCATCTAGCAGAGGGTCGTCCTACACTACGCTTGCCGATTCGCGGTCTCCACTCAAGAACTCGTCTACCCCAGCGGTTGTCGGTTCTTCTACAGATATGACCAGCCCATTGCCACTTCAGTCTGCTAATCCTTACATTATTATCACATTATCATAGATAACTATTTTTGAATAAAAACCATCATTTATAGACAGTCTCGCAACATAATACTCTCAATATATCATGAAATATAAATATACGATGCTTCAAATTTCAGGAATTACATTTTATAAAATACCAGCCGACCTAGCGAACGTTGATTGCCATATATATATCGCTATTAAAAATAGGGGTAGAGGAGTGAAAATTTGGGATTGTGTGTATTTTTGTATGCTGTATCATAAAAAAAATATTTAAAGACAATATTTAGCCTAAAAAATAATAAAATCATTTTGGTGTGGGTCCACACCAAAATGTTTTTATTATTTATCACTTCTTATTTAGGGGGATGAAAAATTGTTGTTGTCCGATTCGCAGACCTAACCGACATGCTCACAAAATTTCACGAAAATCGGTCGAGCCATTTCGGAGGAGTTTAATAACAATCACCGTGACACGACATTTTATATATTAAACTAGAGGCGGGATGGGGTTTCGCATGGGTGGACATTTATTGTTTTCTTGCAATTCAAATAGCCTATTTAATCAGTGATAATGTAGCATTCCAATAGTGTTTTTTTTAATCGGTCCATTACTTTTTGAGCTAATTCGTTACAAATATTCTTACATACAAATCTTTCCTCTATATAACTAATATTATTATTAGTATAGACAACTATTAAAATGTTATAACCTAATGAATGATGAGTTTGTGTTAAACTGTATTGATTGTGAACTGTCTCCGTACTCGGCTATACGAACCCCGTTGTAAGGATCTTCGATCGGCTGAAAATCGTCTTCACCATTGTCCTTCACATCGCTCTGATCCTCTTGAAATCGGAATGGCACTCAATCGATAATGTTTCAATTCGAGGTTGCGGAAATTCTATGGCTTATTGTATTTACAAATTCTATAGCACATTAAAAATTCCTGTTGCTAAATGTCTCTTGTGGTGACGTATTAAGAATACACAGTGTCACCACCCCATTCCATCCAAAACCCTGTGCCAACCCGTCTGGGCAGGGAAGATCCGACTCACCAGTGGGTCATATATGTGGTATATATGTGTATCTGGGTATTAATAATAATATAATATTAATTTAGATATTGATTGTAGTAAGTTAGTTTATAATATGTTTATATAGCTTCGACTGCCTCGTTGGTCTAGTGGTCAGATGTGCCGCCTTTGAATCAACGGGTCCCGGGTTCGATTCCGGGGTCGGGCCAGTGTCTTTGTCTAAACCAGAGGCACTGGCTCGGAGTCTGGGTGTCATTTCTATCTATAATATGTATGTATTTACAAAAAAAAAGTATATAAGTAGTTTATCATCCATCTCGTTACCATAACACAAGCATTAAGTTGCTTAGCTTGGGAGGAGATGGCGTTGTGTGAAATGTCCAAGGATATTTATATTTTATTATTTTATTTAGCTCTTTGGTTCGCATAGATAATGTATCTACGTCTTATACTGATAGGAAATAATGCCTTAAGGCATTCTACGCCATGTTTGTAACTGGTTGCATTAAACAAATAAACTGATTTGCTTGCCGATTGGCTTAACGTCACATCCTCCTTCCGATTTCTAGGTCAGGTCAGAAATATTATTTCTACAGTGTCTGGGCATGATCAGTGTCCGCTACGTGCATGTCTCTGGAGGACCTGCAACAAAAGAAAAGCTGTCATTGCTTTTTTTGTATCCCATAACTACAGTGTAATATTCTATCAAAATGAAATAACACGACCTAGAATATTGTGATCCAAGAATGCACAGCTTTTACCATTTTTTTCACCTATTTATTTATTTTATCATGAATCATGATAAACTTCGTCAAAAACTGTAATGCAGAGAAAGTTTCGTTGATTCATTCAATAAGCGTTTTATATAACTTTTAAGCCAGCTGATTATTTTATATGACGTTATTCATACCCTAGAGTTATGGGATATACAGATAACTATTTTATCATAGTTTTTTCAATTCATTTTTTTTAATATGTAGAGACATATTTTAGCAACATCATCACGTTCTCGTGGTGATTAGCACCTAATAAGTATATGCGGCGTAATGGCGCCATCTTGGATCCTATGCAAATATCTATGAAACGGGAACAATAAAACGTGACCTTCAACTCTTGGCCATACTTGAAAGCGAGGATTTAGGGTACGGTAATAAATTAAGTGGCAGTGGGCAGGGCACATAGCTCGCAGGACCGACGTCCGATGGGGCAGAAAAGTCCTCGAGTGGCGACCGCGTTCCGGAAGGCGCAGTGCTGGTAGGCCTCCCACACGGTGGACCGACGACCTGGTTAAGGTCGCCGGAAAGCAGTGGATGCGGGCGGCCCAGGACCGGCCTTTGTGGAGATCCTTGGGGGAGGCCTATGTCCAGCAGTGGACGTCTTTTGGCTGAAATGATGATGATGATGATGATGAATAAAATCTAAATAACGAATACTGTAACTCAGCATAAATAAAATATGGATGAATAGGAATTAACTTTCTGCGCAACCCATCTAGACACCTCATAGTTCCCCGGACGTTGGGACTAGCCACGCTATGTGGACCTAGAGGGCTACCCACTAAAATAAAAAGGGGTCCTCGACTGACTTATGCCCATGCCATAGGCCTCACTGGGGGAGTATTCTCTGAAACTTGGTTGGCCTTGGCCGCCCTCATTTAATGGAGTTGAGCTTTGACTTACAGCGGGCGGATGCTGTTGCTTAGGCGCTGAGACACATACTCCCTGGCATTTTTGCCTTTTCCCGAAAAATAAGGTTTTATAAAGAGTCTTTTCAAAAATATCACATTCCCTTGATCGTTATATTTTGTCTGACAAACTGAATATAACTTAAATGCAAATACATAGTTTATACAACGTAAATACTGTAGTCCACAGCCGTAATATTTGAATTGGTATGCTCCAATTATTCTGGATGTCAGATAATTGGAGCTACAAATATTAGCGCTTGCGCTCGAAGACCTGGTATATTATTACTATAAGAGACTGTCTAATAGATATACCCACAATCTGATGGAGGTAAAAGCACATTATCGGTCGTTGGAAATCTTGAGGTATTGACGCTTGAGAAAACGTAGGATTTATATAGGTATCTGTCTAGCTGTTAATGTATTTCAATTGAATTAGCGAAGTAAATAGATTACCATTAATAGATAGATGATTTGAGCTCAAACTTGTTTCGTTTGTTCGTTTCAGCTCATAAATGACCCACTACTGAGTCGGGCCTCCTCCATATTCATGGAGGGTAATTAGCCTACCTTCCAACGCGGGCAAGACGGGTCGGCACAGGGTTTGTATCAAGTTTTCCTTCTCTTGCGGCTAGGTGATCTGACATTTGCGTTCCTTTAGTCGCCTCTTACGACACCCTCAGGATAACAAGGGTTGGTGACATAGTGTATTCTAAATCCGTCACCACACGGACAGACTTATTTGAACCACTATTACTGTAATCCTTTTATTTACAAGAGCAAGTATTCAGTTTCTTACTGGCTCTTCTCCATGCAATGCCATTCCAAACCGGTAGTAAAAACTAAATGTTTGTTTATTAATTGTTGTGTTATTTGTGTTTCATTATTAGACTATTTGAATGAATTTATTCGAATAATTATCATCTTGATTTCAATTGAAATAATGTTTCAGTAAATATATTATGTAGAGACAGCATCATTCACGACAGCTATCATTTTATCGAAGGTTTGAAGAATATGTCGGACCTTATCATTGTACCGCCAAAAATAAAGCAACCGATCATATAATGCACGTTTTCGCTAATAAATCCTGATTGCCTGGACTTAAACTCTCGTATAAAAATACAACAGTTTGCTAACGTTGGAGAATTTGTGATAATTAACACCTATTTCCTTTCTTCGTTTACTACGGAACCAAAGTTGATCATCGCGCTCGCTCATTATGTAATTTTGGAGCCATCAAATCGATGTTACTAAAACATTTTCAGATATTATAGTAATCGTGATTCGAATATAAGATCTATTTAATCTACCACTTAAGGCTCGCCCGTAATAAATCTATCAAAATCAATCAATTTGTTGACTTTAATATTTATATGTCAGTATTATGTCTTCCATGTGGCGGCGCATTAAGAATACATAGTGTCGCTCAAATTCAAATTCAAATGTATTTATTTGTGAAACATAGGTAGGTATATACGTTGTTGTGTTAACACATCACATTAGAATCACTATGTTCGGCCAGTAAATGGCATACAAATATATCAATAATAATAATAGAAGTAATAATTAGCAAAATAATAATAATAATTATAATCATTATACATTCAAGATTAATGTCAGAGATGCAATAACTTATTTAAACATTAAATTTTTAAATGTCACACAAAATTGTCAGTCAGATGATTAATAGTTCGGCTATAATCATTATTAGCCAGTCAAAGCCGTAAATACAATATTTAAATTACAAAGTCAAGTCAAATTAGGTACCAAGGTATATATTAACGCCTCAGTAAATAATTACATAAACGCACAAAGTGCAACCTAAGTATCAAGTGCTGTAGTATTCATCCAAGCAATAGTAAGCTTTATCAATTAGATAACGCCGCAGTTTTTTCTTGAAAAGCTCAAAATTCCCAATCTGCCTTATAATTAATAATAATTATTTATTTATTTGGCAGACAACAGAGGTCCATAGGTTAGTGACAGGCAGCTTAAAAACTATGTTGGTAAAACATAAGTGAAATTTAATAAATAAAAAACAAAACTATTCTTGCCTCACCAGTATTCGCATAAAATGTTGCAGAATAGGTGAGTCAAGCTTGTTCGATAACATCCTCAGAATGCTATTTGGGCTTGCCCGCGTCCTTTGCAATAGTGAGGCTGTTTTTAATCTCACCATGGCGAAAAAGTCATGGGTGTGTGCCTGTGCGAACATGCCAGAGGCACTGCAGAAACGGGGCAAGCCCAAAAGCACCCTGAAGCTGTTATTGTACTGGATTCGGAGTTTATCCAATACACCACGCGTATAGTTCACCCACAGGCTACTCGTGTAGAAAGTTTGGCAATACGCTTTAAATAAAGTTATTTTTACATCCTCACTACAACGAGCAAATCTGCGGGCCAACATATTAGCGCGCACTGCAAGAGCTCTGCGTTCTCGCTCAATGTCTGCATGATCCCTAAGGTCGTCAGAGACACAGTGTCCCAAGTATTTAAATTGTGTCACTCTTTGCATTACCTGTCCATTAAGTGTAATGACAGGCTCAAGAGATAGTTTTTTTCCGACGGCCTTAAAGATCATGTAGACACTCTTCTTACAATTATACAACAGACCGTGGTTTGCAGCGTATTTGCTACAGCAGTCTAAAAGTTCCCGTATTGAAGTGGCAGTTGGGCCCAGCAGCACCATATCGTCAGCGTAGCTAAGGTTATTAACACAAGTGTCATCAATCCAGCATCCGATGCGCTTGTTACTGAGCTTATTTCCGAAGGTAATTTGTTATAGATTTTAGGCGCTTGTACAAAAAAAAAATTATAATTTAGCGTCGTTTTAGATGGGGTTTGAATTAATTGATTGTTTCGTCTTAAACTAGTTACTTGTTCAAATAAATTCGCATTGCGGCGTATAAATAGACACAGTTCGTAAATGTACATCGATGTCAATGTAAGGATGTCTTATTCGCGAAAATATTCTCTACAGCTCTCAGTCCTTTTTAGATTGCAAATAGATCGTACACAACTTTTTTGTGCCCTGAATACTGTAATTATGTTGCAAGCATTACCCCAGAATATCAATCTGTATCTAAGTACAGCCGCAGCCTGGCCATGATATGAAACAATAACTGTTTGACGGTTTGACATAAGGACTTGATAAGGCCGATAACCTATCAACAAGAGAAGGAAACCTTGATACAAAACCCTGTGCCAACCCGTCTGGTCAGCGTTTCACAGTAGACTAATTACCTTAACTACCCTCCTTGTAGTTGGAGGTGGCCTGACTCACCAGTGAGTCATTTATGGGCTAAAAAGAAGAAGACGACGCTATCTTCTGTAATATTGTAAATTCTTGATCCATAACGCCGATCGATGGTCGGCAGTTTGGATCAGGGATTACCTTGTCTTTTCTCTTTAGTTCTGTGCCCACCACGTTCCACAACTCACTCAGACAGTTGAGCCTACTATTTAAGCTTTTGCCGTTATGATATGTATACGTATTTTATTGTAATATATAAACGTGAATATACGCGGATTATTATAAAATGCAATGCCATTATTGATTAATTGATATATCGTAAGTACATCGAATACTCATTTGAAAATTTCCAACCTATATTGGAAACCGCTGCCCAAACTAATTCAAACAAAACTCATCGTTATTAATATTATATTAATAAATACTTCCGCAGCCCGATTGACTCGTGCCAATCAACTTGTCTGATCGTGGCAAACATTGAACCTCCGTTCAAATAAAAAAATGGAGTCCAAACACAGACATATTGGGAAAATATTAAAATCTAAAATTGAACTGCGACCTCGTATGAATGCCATTCAATTTGCATGTCACAGTCAATATTAACACTTGGCAAGTTTACAAAAAATTACTTTAATAAAAATGGCTTTCAGTTTTCCGGGGAGATTGGCATTGACTGTTTGGGATTTTAATTTTTGATATTGACTAATTGTATTTTGGCCGTCATCGTTCAGTCGATAAATGGTCCACTACTACTATTACTACTCAATCCATAAACTACCCACTGCTGAGTCGGGCCTCCTCTCATCGCAGGGAGTAATTAGCCTACTGTGCCACGCAGGCCGTCTGGCCTGGCACATGGTTTAATATCAAGTTTTCCTTCTCTTGCGGATAGGTTCTTCACATTCAGGTGGTGTTCATGCTTGTATTCTAAAAATGTCACCACCTGGAGAATTATATTTTATTGAATACCAGTTATGAATGTAATATGAGGATAGATGGATGCTCCCAGTGGAGATACAGTCGGGCCCACGGGGCAGCAAACGCGGGACGGTACACCCCGGGGACGTTTAGTGGGTATGCCTCCGTCTCCTCACAGAGGCGGAGGGGACTCCCACACCCCCAGTTGGCCATTCCCAGGCTGGCGTGGATAGTCCATAGAGGATATTAACCCGGGTAAAAAAAAGAAAGATGTTGCTATTCAATCATTCCACAATAGATGAACAGAATTGAAATAAATTTGTCTAAGTTTCTTTTATATTTCAGGTAGATAAGTGACTAAAGTAATCAAAAAGATTTGTAAGAAAATTGTGTTATTTCGAGTCCGTTACAAAGCTTATTTATTTGAAGAAAAATTTAAAAATATTTTTCATGTCTAGGGCACCGTCTTCGAGTGATGTTTTTTTTTCCTTTTTTGTGTTTTGAAGTCAGTTTAAACATTTTGTGTATATTTCAGTTTATATTTCATGTCTTACGACACTCTTCAGGTGCTCCTTTGTCATAATCACATTTAAATTGAGAATGGTCTCGAGAATACATTCGTAACATATTGTCATACATCAATCTAAATTATTTTAAGTAACATAAAAGTTGCCAATAGGTTAGAAAGATGCGAAGAAAAGCATGAAAAAGGCTTCAGAGGGACGATATAAATATTATTTATTACTAGCTGACCCGGCGAACTTTGTGATGAAAAACATACCATGGCACTTAATGTAAAGCGTGAAAGAGAGATCCTACATAGATTAAAAATAAGGAATTTCGTTTCGAATTAATTCCTTTAGACAAACATAAGTTAAGGTTTTAAATACCAGTTGTTATTTTTTCTTTAATCAAAACATTTGCTCAATATTTCAGATATGTTTAATGAAGATACAATCTTCATTTCATTACATTGAGAAATAACCTTTAAAACGAATTACGAAATATGAATTTAATGGTTCCTTACATTTATTTTATTAAGAAACCAAAATGATTTGATTTGATTTGAATATCAAAACTCAAATCAAGCTGGCTCATGAGATCATTTTTGACAAGTTAAATAATACATTAAAATTTACTATGTTCCACCGGGTCGGCATGCAGGTCTACAGAGGAGACACGGCAAGAAACTCGGTAGAACTCGCGCAGTAGTCGCCAAAGGTCAAAACCACAACATACTTCATTATTATTAGTTAGTGTACGTAATTCTCATGCAATTAATTGCGGTATCAGGCCGTTATTCAATTTGGATCTACCTTATTTCAGGTCACCGAAATACAGGCTTGCCTAGTTTAGGAACTGTGGTGTGACAATAAGTCTGTGTACTATGTTTCAGCACTGGACTCCCATAAACATACGGTAGGTCTTTTAAAGACAGATGTCCATAGACTCTCAGCACCGTTGTTTTTTTTTTCGTTGGAAATCCTCATGGGTAGCATGCCCTTTACTTGGAATATGGGCCGCGGAACGACAGAATTGCTGACTGGGACATGCTTGACTCCCAACAACTTAGGAGGTTGACTATCCACATAATGGGTGCTGCAATATGCTTCCTATTCATGTTTGTAGAAATGCTTCATTTAAAACACAAATTAAAAGTATTTTTTTAATATACTTTGTATGTAACTATCTATCTACTACTAATTAGCCCAAAAACGACCCACTGTTGATTCGGACCTCCTCCAGTTACATGGAGTGTAATTAGCCTACTTAGGTATGCTGCTCCGATGGGTTGATACAGGGTTTCTTACCAAGTTATCCTTCTCTTGCGGCTAGGTTACCTGCCATGTCATTTTCTTTTGTTGACTTTTACGACCCCCTCAGGATGGAACGGGGTGGTGAAGTTAAGGATTCTAAATCCGTCAATACACACACTGTCTAATAAGTCAAAATATTGCTTGTTATACGCGCTTTACTATCAAATGCTGCAAAGCGAACCTTTAAAATAATGATTCCAAACCTGGAATGAAACCTGGAATTCCAATCTCGGAATGTGTACCGCGATACATGTCAGATACAAGTATTCCAGTTTGATCATAATGGAATTACATTTACTTTTCCTGTATGTGAACCTCTTATTCCTTTTCCAATCTCAGTAAAATACTTGTGAGATTATAAAAGGATTGCCTCACAGCGTTATTTGCAGTTTTTTGCAGATCCCTAAATAAAAAGGGTTTAGATTTATTAATACGAAGCGAAAAGCAATTAAATGCGCAGTTGCCACCGTACGAAACCCCATCAATCCGAATCAACTCGTCCTGCTATTAACACTGGCCAAACAAGTCCAAGAGGCCAACATGTATGTCATGAATACATTTGAAAGTTATGGCATACCGAAAAATAGCCCCTCAGAGGACCTTACCGAATACATAATACAAATAATGGTGTTGTTCCGTTCCTGTGTGTAAGCTCTATCAGGGAAATTATGGTGTTGGCAGACGAAGGAAGCCGAAATAAATAGCGATATAAAAAAAATTGGCCCTTGTTGTTTCCGACTTAATACTTAGTAAAAAAAAGCTTTTATGCACACTTCTGAAAATATTAACAACGAAATTTTTGATGCACATGTAATACGTCACTTTCCAAAATCATTTGAAAACTCTCTCTCTTTGCGTCGTATTCCTCAGGATTGAGGGTAGTGACCACCCTTTAGCATAATTTTCTCTCTTAGGATGTTCTTCCATCTGTTCCTGTCTCTGGCGGTGTGGAGCGCATTCGAAAACTAAATGCTGTAAATTACATTTGATTGAAAATCGGCCAAAAACTTGGTACGCTGCCCGTGATAAAGTAACAAAATCCTATTTTCAATGCCAACTCGTGACATCGTTACTCTCTCTCCGACAATATTCGTGATCACCACTTACATTTCAGTCGCGGGCCCGCCCAAAATTTGGATTGGGTCCGCCTTTCCAATAACCCTTATTACCAATACACAAGGTCGAAAATGCCATCAGCTCCGTGTATAAACAAACGTATTGAAAGATGCGCGATTCTTTTCGTTATCTTTAATCTTTTTAATGTCAAAATGAATTTTGTTAATCTGTGTTTGGCTAACGAGAACAGATGTATGCTTTTGAGGCATGCAGTACTGTTAATATCGGACATAATACCCGTATGTACGGAAAGGTTACATTAATATGTAAACGTGTTTTAAACATAATTAGCTACTTATCTCAGCTTTCCATCGGTGTTTGAACTTCTTCTCTGTCATAAACTCAACCTACTTTTGGTAGGATCTATGCTCTCACTACAGATGGCTAAAGGAGTGTTGTTACTCTTTGTATAGTACAGTCCTCGCCAAACTTTATGGCCGTTCTCAATGTAGCCGTCGCCGTCCGAACTTGCGCATCGAACAACCAAGCCTACAAATAAAATAAAAAAAAATACATTTTCATAACCAATACTAACGTAGCACACTCACACTAACGTACGGAAGGCGAGGACTCTTGCGGGTGGAAGACGGCGCGTGCGGGTGTACCCTGCCTCCCCGCCCCGCGTACACCCCGCTGATACCTGATTTTGTGTTGTGTGCAACGTAATGCGGCTACATTCAGAGCGGCCATAAAGTTTGAGGAGGATTGTACATGACATGACATAACATGACAAAACCAAAAAAAATACCAATACTCGAATATTTAGTTACATGTTTGTGCCGCTTGGGGTGGAAACTTTTGGTCCGTGGGGCACGGAATTTAAATCTTTTTATAAAGAATTGTCCCGGCGTCTCCTAAATTTAACCGGTGACAAGAAGGCTGGTTATTACTTCACTCAGCGAATTAGCATCGCCATTCAACGTGGCAATGCTACCAGCCTTCTTGGCACCGTACCCGATGACAGCGATCTGGCGCAAATTCCTTTGTTGTAATTTTAGTTATTTAATTTATTTTTATTATTTCATTCAGTGTTTTTTTTTCATGACCGTAAATAAATAAATGGTTGTTGTTTGGTTTTATTAGCATTTATTTGTTTAAAGTTCATATTTCAAACTATACTAACCTATAATTGTCGTTTCCATTCATATACCGGGGTACCCCATGTGTATATGTACAACTCATCCCTTATATGACCCGCTGCCGAGTCGGGTTTCGTCCCATAATAGGGAGGGTATAAGCCCACTGTGCCTCGCTGGCCAGACGGGTTTCGTATCAAGTTTTCCTTCTCTTGCAGCTAGGTTGACATTAACTTTTTACAATGTATTCTAAATCCGTCACCACACTGATGGACCCATGTTTAAAGTGAATACTATTCATCGGGTTCTGTGATACTCTAGAATTTGTAAGCGCTGCCTTTGGATCACACGTCCCTGGTTCGACCCCGGGGTTGGAGTGTCTTTGTGTAAGCTGAGATCCTTGCTTTATGTCTGTGAATTGCATGTATGTAAGCAGCCCTCTATTGCCATAGTAAATAATGCTTTAGCAGTAAGTGAAGTACATTCTAATATCGTAAAATGCATATGGTGCTTGCGTGACTAGCACATAAATGCATACATATTTTCAAAGCCGTAATTTCAAAATACTTTTAAACCGACTTCAAATGGTTGCATATTGGTAATTTTAACCAATATGCAACCATTGGAAGTCGGTTCCTCCGGTATAATCATCGTCAGCCCACAAGTAGCCCACTACTCAGTCGGTCCTCCTCCAGTTTCAGGGAGAGAAATAAGCCTACCTACTGTGCCACACTGGCAAGAGGGGTTGGCACAAGGCTTGTATTAAGTTTTCCTTCTCTTGCAGCTCGGTGATCTGCCTATTGCGTTCCTTTAGTCACACATTGAAAATGGTGACATTCATCATCATCATAATTTCAGCCAAAAGACGTCCACTGCTGGACATAGGCCTCCCCCAAGGATTTCTACAAAAACTGGTCCTGGGCCGCCCGCATCCATCGTTTTCCGGCGACCTTAACCAGGTCATCGGTCCACCGTGTGGGAGGCCTAACAGAACTGCGCTTACCGGAAAGTTGTTAGTGCTGGTGAAATTATTGTATTCAAAATCCTTGACAGCGAAGTTGATTGATACGTTTTTTATGAGTTCTATTTTATCGCTCTCTCCAGTCTCACAGGGCAGAACAATAAAAGAACAATAGTTGCGTTACTGTTTAGTATATATATTTATTAAGCGGTCTGACTGCTGTTTACATAATCATAAACGGCACAATGGTATCGTATTCTAATGAATTGCACCCACGCACACATCCAGCCTAGTTTATTCTGTGGCCCAAATAACAAGCGGTGCGGCTCCTTCTAAAGCTCCACGTAGTTCAAGTATCTATCCACTGTCATCCACTGGCCACTACTGAAAAAGAAGCTCTCGCCATGACCATGGTCTTGAGACCTTTGGAGTCCTCACCCTACGCTTTCTCTTATCTGATCTTCATGACCATGCCATTCGGTGGGCTAGTTGGCCTAGTCATGCAAGAATTGATGTTCCTATGCTTGCTTAATGATATCGTTTCGTAAACTATAATATCGTCGTTACAGCCCATAAATGATCCACTACTGGTTCGGGCCTCCTCCAAATTCATGGAGGGAAATTAGCCTAATGAGCCACGCTGGCAAGACGGGTTGGCACAGGGTTTGGCTCTTACGTTCTTTAGTCGCCTCTTACGACACCCTAAAGACGGTATGGGTTGGTGACATTGTGTGTTCTAAATCCATCACCACATGGACAAAACTATTATGCTTTTTTTTATAATAATAAAATAATAATGAATTCGTTATTATTTTATTATTATTTTGAATTCATTAATATTAATCTAAGACTCATTAAACTTGTTTTGAAATATGATAAATTTAAAAATAAGTCTACAACTTGTACCGTGCTCATGTGACGTCACATAACAGTAACTCAGATCTTAACTTCTTACGCAGTTTGAGTCGTGCCACGTGCGATACCGTTCGTGATATGCATATAATAGGCAAAACACCATTTTTGTTTATCTACGAAAATAATCTAATGCACATTATGGGGTAATAATTTCGTAATTAGAGTTTTGAATGATACTAGAGAGATACTAGAAATTCGACAGTAAAACCTCCTTATTTAGTCTAAAACCATATTTTAATATGTGACTGTGGCAACAATTAATTTAATTATATCATTGTAGTTTGTATTGTTTACTCTTAGTGAATTAATGTGTACTTCGTAATTGGCGTATTATACTAAGTGTAATTAAATTAATTTATAATTTATCAGCTGTGAAGAACCAATATATAAATAAACTAGCGACCCGCCCCGGCTTCGCACGGGTGCATGGATGCACATCTAAATTTATCAGTGTTTATCTACAATATTATACATTTATTATACATATAAACCATCCTCCTGAATCACTCTATCGATTTAAAAAACCGCTTCAAAATCCGTTGCGTAGTTTTAAAGATTTAAGCATACATAGGGTAGGGACGGAGAAACGGCAACGACTTTGTTTTATACTATGTAGTGACACTCATTTATGTCGTCGTTCATGCAAACTCCACAGGACGGGGTACATCGTTTTTATAATTCGTCCGTCCTAGGAAGCAATTCGTTGTATTGCGTTAAAATCGAAGAGGCGACACCTATTTGTAAAAAAATGAACTAACTTATTTATAATGCAACGCAGAAGAAGTTGCAGGCAACAGATAGTAGTTCAATAATAATGTAATAATGAAAAATAAACAATGATAAACTTGCATGACATAATTCATTTAAAGACTGTCAGTCATGGACGTATAAAAAAAGGCGGACGGAACTCTGGCTAAGACAAAAGTGAGACGCCAAAATGGCGGCAGCTCTGTATGTGTGAGTTAATTTTGGGGTTGCCAAGATACACAAAATTTTGCAATAAAAACATGGTTAAAATATAAAAAAAAAATTGTTCGAAATTGTTATGTTTAATTTTAACATCCTAAATGCTGAGTATCACTACATAGTATAAAACAAAGTCGCATTCTTCTGTCCGTCCCTATGTATGCATAAATCTTTAAAACTACGCAACGGATTTTGAAGCGGATTTTGAAAGTTTTTTTAATAGATAGAGTGATTCAAGGGGAAGGTTTTTAAGTATAACCCACCCCCGCTTTGGACGGGCGAAGCCGGGGCGGGCCACTAGTTTTTTTATAATAACGTCTTTTACTTTGAGTGGTTTTTGAAATTTCCTCTAATTTCGAGATGTGTTGAAAACGATTCTAAATTAAAAGAAATGCTTTCATTACCAAATTTTTTTTTGTGATAATATAAATATATTATCACAAAAAAAAATTTTATTGCGCACCTCTTGAGAAGCACTGGTGTTAAATGGTACAGCATGTCGCGGGTTCGATCCCCGCACGGAAGAAATATTTGTACGACCTACAAGTATTTGTCCCGGGTCTGGGTGTTTTTCTATCTATAATATGTATGTATTTACAAAAAAAATGTATTTAAGTAGTTTATCATCCATCTCGTTACCATAAAACAAGCATTAGGTTGCTTAGCTTGGGACGAGATGGCGTTATGTGAAATGTCCAAGGATATTTATTATTATTATATACCGACACAATAGCTACAATGTACATTTAAATTTTGAAAAAATAAGCGGCTTAGTTCCATTTTATTTTGTATTATCCATGTCTTGGTTGATTGCTAATTTACCTTTTAAGGTACTGCATAAGTCTAGTAGAGTCCTCCTTTAGTTGTTTATAAGTCATCCGCATCAAAATATAGACTGCAAATGACACTATATTTGTTTGCAATCCAATCGTTTTCACCATTACAATTTCTACTAAGTAAGTTTAATTCAATCATTTCTCCATACTTAATTTTTCTCTAAAGAAAATCTAGCAAAAGGAATATAAAATAAAATACCCAGTAGTAACTATTAAATAATTAACCATAATAATATATTGATTTTTATAATAAACAAAAATTGCCCACATTTCGGTTAATTTGCACACGTGAATATTGGCAACACTGAACTTTAAATTAATTGTTTTGTTCTAGCAAATACAAATTGATTTTAATGTATATAATCTGGAAATAAGTGATTGAATTATTCATTTACGTATGAAACGTGATTCCTGGATTGTTTTTCTTTCGGTCACTACGGTTTTTACACCATTTTACCACGCAAGACATGATTTATAGTTTTTATTTTTTCGCCGCATATTGCGTCTTTAAGCATCGATGTTCACGCGTGTAATGGCCGACTAATGTGTGAAAGTGTGCGTGCTGGCCTGTACATATAGCTGATCTGGCCGACTATGATGTCACAGTTTTTAGTTAGCGAGACTCTGTCCGACTTTTTTTATACGTCCATGCTGTCAGTAAAATTTAATATTACTGATAAACTGATAAATGACTGATAAAATTTAGGCAATCTTTTACAGCGCCCAAAATCTTTGCTTAAAATAAATAGCCCGCAAATTTTACGGGAATGACAGAATCAAAATTCAGCTTGTCAGCAGCCAATTACATACTGAGACTGTCGGAAGAGGCGATTAAAACAGGCAAAATTTAGACACCACTGTATGTTTTTGTTTTTTATTTTCAATAAACGATTCCCCTGCATGCTCTTGGTATAACCTGTAGCGCGGGGACAGTTTACAAACGTGTAATTCACGAACACAAATGAAACCAGACTCTGAGCAATTGAATCTGGTTTATACAAAGACTTCCCCGGAATCGAACCCGGGACCCTTTGATCCAAAGGCGGCACATCTAACCCCTAGACCAAAGAGGCAGCAGATGTGTATGTGTGGTATAACGTTAGGCAGGTGGTTTATCGATATGTAGACTATGATTGGCACGTTAGGCTAATTCCTTTCCACCAATTAGCGAAGATTCCACTGGCCACTGGGTCGTTATGAGCTGATTTAGTACTATACTGGTCATATATGGAGATAGTTCTAGAGGAGTTAGCCATTATATTCTATCCAGCTGTTTTGGTTAAACTGATATTGATTTCCGTGTGGTTGATTTAGAATACACAGTGTCACCACACCATTACATCCTAAGGGTGTCGCAAGAGCCGACATAAGGAAAGCTATATAACCTAGCCATAAAAGCGGTAAAACTTGATACGAAAAGGCTTGTTACCCTCCATGAATTGGAGGAGGCACGTCTCAGCAGTGGGTTATGTGTGGGCTGAGTTTAGTATCAGGTATCTATTTTATTTTTAAACTCTTTATTGCACACCGATACAAATGAAGATACAGAAAATAATATATTATTCTTTCAGTAAAGTGTCAATTGGGCGGCCTTATCGAATACCGCGATCAGAAGTAGTAGGTATGTACAGTCCTCGCCAATCTTTAGGGCCGCTCTGAATGTAGCTGCGCACAACACAAAATCAGGTATCAGCGGGAATTAGGTGGGGCGGGGAGCGGCAAGCGTCCTCGCCGCGTGTTAGTGTGAGTGAGCTACGTTCGTATTGGTTATGAAATGTACGATGCGCAAGTTCGTACCCACGGCTACATTCAGAGCGCCCATAAAGATTGGCGAGGACTGTATTAAAAACAATATTTTTTGCTTTTATTGTCTTCTTTTTTGTATTCACACCAAGTTTAGCATTGATTAGTGAACATACCCTTAGCAACAGCAAAGCACATGTTTCAAGTAACCCGACATGTATCCCGTACAATTTATCCGTACGCTCCTTTCACGCTATGGAAAGACTCCGAAGCCTATGAAATGGCGTCGTGACTGTTAATTTCAAAGCCGGAAACTACTTAACACACGTTTGTCGAGACCCCAAACAAACCCCGGTAACAAAGTTGATGGGCTACTTCAACTCAGCCCATAAATGATCCTCTGCTGAGTCGGGCCTCCTCCCACTATATGGAGGGTAGTTAGCCTACTATGCCACGCTGGCCAGGGTTGCCACAGGCTTTCGTTTCAAGTTTTCATTCTCTTGCGGCTAGGTTTGTCCTTTCGTCGGCTCTTATAACACCCTTAGGATGGAATGGGGTGGTCACTCATGTATTCTAAATCCACATCTTCGCACCGTACAAAGATGTAGACTGAAGTTTGGCCGCCATGTAAACTTACCCGGTGGGCATTAGTCGCCCTTATCTCTGATCAATTACGTGTTTTCTAAAATTTCTGGTATTAGCTCGCTAAGGTGAACAGAGGATAATGATTTTCATTCTATTGAAAGTCCAAACTCAATGACAGATTGCAGAGACGTCAATTATCAATTATGAATATATTTAAAGGACGGATTTGATGTGTGTACTTTATGTATCTTCTTAATTGAGCCTGGGCTTCTTGACCAGTAAGGTCTCTTTACAAGTCAACAGTATAACTCATATTTTTCAGGGCAACTGACAAAAAGGTAGAGACAAAATCTTCCTTGATGTTCCTTTTAACTTAAACATTATAATTTAATATCACTATTGTACGTTATGGAAGGTTGTTGTATAAAACCAATAGTTTTATAATATGACATATACGCATTATGACTTAAACGGTTAATACGGCACCAATCTTCTAAACAGGTGCCGTTGCTATCGGTCGATCGGCTCAGGCATGCAAATCTAAATACTGACTGAATACGGCTGATGTTTGGCGCTTTGTATCTGTGGCGCGGGCTTGCTCTCAGAAATCTGTCATTGTGTACAAAAATACCGTGGTTGTATACAAAAATTATCAAAAACCGTGGTAAGTGGCAGATAGTGAATATTAAATATATAATTGATGTGTCAAAGAGCACAGATGAGCCAGCAATTATGAGATTTTTGATTTTGATACATTATAGTGTTGGGATTGTATTACCTAAATCCTTTTCGGCTCTATGCTATCCTACATATTCAGCCAGTGCTACCTGAGGCATTCCAGAAAAAGGTACAGTCAGTGAAAAAATATGAACGCAAAATGTAATTTTTCATTCGTACTAAAAACATATTGGGCGGTGCGTTTTAAATTTATGACTTAGAACCATGGACTATGCATCTAGACAGACTTGATATTATTAACATTTAAAATGAAAATCACTGTATTATGGCTGCATATTATTGGTAGCACACAATATTAATTTTAAATCTAATAATACTGTAAAATATATTTTAGTTTCAATATCAAATCTTTACCTCATTTAACTTTACTGGAGACTAGAAAACATGCTATGAAAACACATGATAAAACGTATGAATAATAATTGTCTTCCAACAGTGGTATTTATTGTCATTAAAAAAACCCTGAAGGCCAGACCTTTAATTCGCTGAGTGAATAAGCACCGCCAGCCGTCTGGGCTCTTTTGAAAACCCCTGTAGCGCTGAGGATTCAGTGCTCTTTATATATTACTTTATGTATATATTTAAAGTTATTTTGTTTTTACTAGTTTTAGATATAGTTTATAATATTTTTTTACTAGTTGTAATTTATGTGAAATAAATCATCTAATTGACGATTGTTCGTGACACCAATATTTAACTTGTATTGTATGTTAAAAATGTAAAGTTTTACTTTTAAAAGTTAAAAATTTAAAAATAAAGTATTTATCCATGATGAAAATTGAGTCAAGACTTTTTTGTTACGGTGATTATTAAAAAAAAGTTCACTTCATCATAAAAACAATCAATTCTTGTTACGTTTAAGAGAGCTTTATTTTTCATTAAATACATATACATCGGTAAAAACCCCAATTTTTTGAATGATGAACTTTATTTATTATGTTAAGTTTATTGACCGTGGATTACCGACTGCAGTTAAGCTACTAGGTACCGCTGACGGCTCCTAAAGTTAACAAGTCCTTACTCGAAGGATATTGGTTTCTTTTCGTGTGTGCGCAGTCGTGAATGCATCTGCGACACTAAATCATCAACACACATCCAACTCATGGTACTTTCGCGGCTTTATTGGGTGAATGGGGATTGGCAGTAATCTTCGTTTAGAGGTATCTCAAGTTATTTTGAAATACAGTCGTAAAGACGTAAGTTATTGACTTATTTTAGTCGTTTTAAAATTCCTCTTGATATGTCTCTTGTGGTGACGGATTTAGAATACATAGTTTCGCCACCTTATTTTATTCCGAGCGTATCCTAAAGAAAATGACAAGGCACCTAGCCGCAAGAGAAAGTAATCTTGATATAAAACTCTATGCCAACACGTCTGTCCAGCGTCGCATACTAGGCTTATTTACCTTCACGACCTGGTTAAGGTCGCCGGAAAGCAGTGGATGCGGGCGGCCCAGGACCGGCCTATGTGGAGATCTTTGGGGGAGGCCTATGTCCAGCAGTGGACGTCTTTTGGCTGAAATGATGATGATGATGATGAATTGGAGGAGGCTTGACTTAGTAGTGGGTCGTTTAAGGGGAAGAGATGATAAAATATCTTGTGTAATAATACATCTTAGCAGAGCAGAAGAGTATGGTTAAAACCGTTAACCATTGTCTTCTGGGTATCTTAAAATATGGGATATGGGATTTGTGAGATATGGGTTTGACTGTCATTTTGTACCTGTGATCTGTACCTTTGGCCTCTTCAATAATACGCTGACGGAATATATTGTATTTAGCATGTGAGCAATGACACAATGGAAACCTTTAGTCGCGGATTTGTTTATTGATTGGCCCTGTCAAGGCCTATTTGTCATTCATTGCGTAAACGTGTAGCATGTTACTCTCATCTGGCGAACTAGCCCTCACGATGCTATTTAGTGCTTTTTGTAAACAAGACCAATAATTTGAAAAAAATAAACCCCTACAGAGTTTCTTGCCGGCTCTTCTGTGTAGAGCAGCTTTCCGAATCGGCGGTAGATTCAGCATGAATGTGGGTGGACGTAAGGGTTGTGGAAGATCAAGAGAGATGGATGGATTGTCAGCATGAGAAATTGTGTATAAAAGGTGTGACTGTAGATATGACGACTGATAGGTGTGTGTGGAGACTACCACCTAGCGTGGGACAGGGGCCGTAAGAGATTATAAATATTGTAATTATGGTAATTATATATATTATAAGAGTTTTGTGATAAAACCTACGTATATAAAGTTCCTTTTGAGTTTGGGTTGGTAATGATTGATGGTAAGGGGCACAGGAATCGAATCTGAGACTATAAACGAAAAGCGGCGGCAGTAAATTCATCTTCAACTAAAAACATCCATGCATTAATATTATTTTGAAGGTTAACGAATGAGTTTAAAAAAGATGGCAGTCTGCGCTCAATCCTACAATAATCGTAACTCAAAATTTGAATCAAAATAAAACACAATATTAAAGCCGCCATTTGCAGGGTCGAAGTCGACACCTACAATTATATTTTCAAGATATTTTATACCTCTTGTTGTAAATTATGGCGATGGCTGGCCTACTATTGGTTCTCGATTTTATGACACCGATCATGTGAGGTACCATCACGTATTTGATGGCATTTATTACAGTCTGCTGGTTTTCCCATAGGAATACTCAGGAGCCGATCGACAGTTTCAGGGATCCGTGAAACATACGTTGTACAAAAAAAGAATAGGTATGTAATATCAAATTACTTAGTACAGTTAGGAAATATTTTCTTTCATGTAGGTCATTGTAGGTACCTGTTTTTATGCAACAATCCGAATTCTTATAGTACGTTCATCGGAACATAATATAACAAAAACGTTAATAAAGTTACGTCACATTAATATATCACTGAATAGAACCTCACACTGCCAACCTTACTTCTCAGCCCATAAATGGCCTTCTGCTGAGTCGGGCCTCCTCCAACTATATGGAGGGTAATTAGCCTACTGTGCCACACTGGCCAGAGGGGTCGGAATAGGGTATTGTAGTAAGTGTTTCTTCTGTTGCAGCTAGGTTTTTGGCCTTCCCGTGGAGATACAGTCAGGACCCACGGGGCAGCAAGCGCGGGACGGTACACCCCGGGGCTGTTTAGTCTCTTCGGAGAAGAGTCCCACACGCCCCCCGCTGGCCATCCCCAGGCCGGCGGGGATAGTCCATAAAGGATTTTACACCGGGCAAACAAAAAAAGAAAAGGTATTATCATTGCCTTATCATTTCCTCCTGTCGGCTCTTACAACACCCTCGCGATGAAATTGGGTGGCGACACTATGAATTTTAAATTCAAGCAGAATAAAAACTTATGCGTATACAAATCGAGTTTCACGTGACACAAAACACCTTAGTATCCCGTTTCCCCGAAACCATAATCCCACCTTTTGTGCGTCAATACAAATCAGACATTTCATTTGGTTTAATGTTGCTGCTATTAACTGCCCGTACACTCCTGGTACTTTCCGTCAGTCCTGGCGGTAATAAAACAGCATATAATGGGAAAACAATCTATAAGAGAAAACGTCTCCGTTTCGTTTCTAGAAAATTCTATTACTGCTGACTTTTAATGTTCACTTCTATAATACACTTGTCGGTAATTGTATAATAACTTAAAATTTTGCGTCAACTTTCGCGTAGATGATATAGACGAATGTTAGTATGTGTTTGATATTTATGGTCAAATGATTCTAGGAATTAAATGACAGAAACATCATTCCATTGAAACCTGTTTATTTAAGATTTTCTTATGAGAAACTTTAATAAAATTCCGTACCAAATATTTTAATATACACGTATAGTCCACGTTTTCTAATCCTGGTAATAGGTACTTTGACGTACAGTCAGATAAATTTATAGATATCCTAACTAATCTACTGTAGTAATTAAGAGTTTACTCAGGGCTCGAACCCAAGACCACCAAGTAACAAACGGTGGCCGTGGCATGAATATGCATTCGTCGTTTTGCGTTTCTTGACTAATGTGTCGGGTATGTAAATAAGTATGTAAGCTCAGTGCCACAGCCATAAGCAGTAGCGGGTTCAAAGTCAAATCTTTTATTTTGTATAATAATGGTCAAATTTATACAATGCAAAGTAATAGTACTAAATAGTATTTTTACCGCCTATAATGTTTTTTATGTCAGTTCTTCGATGGAATTGTTCTAGAACACCAGAGGATGTAGGCAAGTGTCTTTCGAAACGCTTTGATAGAATAGTAAAAGAAATGTATGGGATCGGCAAGACTTATCAATGTCAATCCCATAGATTTATTATTTTACCAAAGCTATTATAACTCAATTACAAAACCATTTTCTTTTTAACGACATTGTATGTTTCTTCTGTTGTTCACAACAGAAGAAACATACATACATACATTTTAAGACGATGTGCTATTTTTTTTTTTAATTTCTCGGTTGAGCGAGCATTTTTTACGAGGATGCAGCCACAAAAACCTCATCATTATTAAGCTTTAAGGCTTACTAGGTATAGATTTAGCAATCGCGTCAAGTCAGACGATACTATAATCGTCAATGAAATTTCTTACTTATTTACAGAAAATACATATTTAGCAACGAATAAGTTAAGTAAGCAATAATTTCTCAAAACATTTCATGTTTATCCGCTCCGCTCCGCTAACTAATTACTACTACAAAACACATGTTGTTGTTATGACAAGACAATCAGCAATTAAGTCGCATAATTATCCTTCAGATTGTATTATAATGAGTTGACACCATATCGCATGGGATTTTTAAATCGTGCTTAGACATATGTTCAGATTTACAGAAGAAAATATCTTTACATATAAAATGAATTTCGTTCATAAAAATAAAACCTTTATTTGATAGATACAAACAAAATAGGGTTTCATAAGTAAGTGTAAATAATTATACATAATATTTAAAAAAAAATGGTTCATCATCACTCCTCATCGCATCAATGACCCACCACCGGCCTCCTCCAACAGGGAGCGACTCTTGCCTTGACTATGCCAAGCTGACCAGACGGATCGGCACAAGATTTGTATCAAGTCTGCTTTCATCGGACCTTTAATCGCCTCTTAGGACACCCTCAGGATGAAATGGGTTAATTAATGTTCAGTAGTATCTACGAGTAGGTACCTACAACACAAACAGCATTAGTCTTGACGCTGACAGTCTAATAATTAAGAAAATTATTTCCTTTTGTTCTAGTTATAGAACGGCTGCAATTAAAATTTGATTTGAAACATTTCAGAAGCAAAGCGATCAACTCAAGTTTTGAATTTAATGTATACATCTTGTCACGCTCAAATTAAATTTGATCAAATCGCACAATTTTACGAAAATGTTGTTTTGGAAATACTCACTTTACCTTGCCATATTTATATGACACGACACTTTATAAACTAGAACTACGGCCCTACCGTCAAAAGGGTATATTTGTGCTTAATACTAGAACTCTATTATCCACTATACCCTGTACAAGATAGCTTGATCGATTTGACAGACAGGCCAGTGATGTGATACAGAAAATATCTAGTAGTCCTTAAAATAACGTTTTTTAACACGTCTTGTTACTGTGACATGTTGTCGTGGGTGTATTATGTGTGAAATTCTTTATTGCACTAGAAATATAAAACTTTGGGTAGATGAGCGATGGTGGGTCAATATTCATTATAAGTTCCTATTTAATGTTACAGGGTTATTTTTGGACCTCCCGCCAAATTTCAATAGGTGGTTTAGACCATGAAAGTAAACAAAAAAGAAAAGAAAATAATAATTGTAATAGTGTTAAATTTCAATGTACGAATGCCAACGAATTTTATTTCAAAATGAAAATGTTTTTTATTCGAATATTGACTTTTAAAGTGAAGAAAAAATGATAAAGATATCACACATAATACACCCACACCATCTCTTCACAGTTACAAGTATTTTAAAACGTAATTTTTTGGTCTACCATATATTATCTGTTTCCCATCACTGTTAGTCATTGCAAAGTAAAGGTATGGTTCCGAACTACGCTGCACCCAGCAGTCCTACCTCGGCACTTCTGGTCCACATTGCCGAGACGTAGTTCGGAAGCGTTTTTTTTTTCTTCTTTGTGGCGGTTTGTGTTCAGCCAATGTCAAGTCACTTTGTATCATTTCAATATTATTTCTCTCCATCATCATGGGTTTGCCATTTCCCTGTTAGCCACTCATAAGTAATTTCATTTTGAGTGTCCCCCTCCCACGTGGCTAAGATGTTCTGCACGGACGTGGGGTTGGCCTTTGGGAGGGCGGAAGCGTTTATGTCGATCAGAAAAATTGACATCTGTCAAATCGATCAAGCTATCTTGTACAGGGTTAAACTACTACTACTCAGCTCATGCATATCATAACATGGAGGGTAATTAGCCTATTGTGCCACACTGGCCAGAGGGATTGGCACATGGTTCTCTATCAAGTTTTCCTTCTTTTGTGGCTAGGGTATCGAGTCTTACGACATCCTCAGGATAGAATTACTATGGAATTTGGAATAATGGAATTTAGTGCACCATCAGCAATAAATAAAATAAAATAAATATCCTTGGACATTTCACACAACGTCCCAAGCTAAGCAACTTAATGCTTGTGTTATGGTAACGAGATGGATGATGAACTACTTACATACTTTTTTTTTTTTTTTGTTAATACATACTTACATTATTATAGATAGAAATCGACACCCAGACTCCGAGCCAGTGCCTCTGGTTTAGACAAAGACACTTGCCCGACCCCGGAATCGAACCCGGGACCCGTTGATCCAAAGGCGGCACATCTAACCACTAGACCAACGAGGCAGTCGAATAAAAACTAGATCGCCAATCTTCAGTGGTCGTTTTTAGGTTAACGTTTTTCGAGGCACTAAAGTAGGGATGTATTCTTTCACAAAACGCTCCCAAAAGTGGTCAGCGTGCCTTTGAGCTTTCTTCCACTCAGGTCTCCTATATATGCTCTAATTAGTCTTTGGTTCTCTTAACAGTCGGACAACTGTAGGGTTTTGTACTTACAAACCCGGTCACCGGTACGCCCGGTCTTCCTAGACCGAGAGCATACCATCTTCTTGAGCCCGCGTTGCCCACATACCCCAGCCCCCGTCTCCCGGCTGATCACTAATAAATATACCAATATAATGGATTCCGCAAATAAAATTGTGCACTTTACCCTCACAGATGCAAGTCGTCCATAAATAAAGCAATCCACAGATAAATGCAAAACGTTTTAATTTTAACCCTTGCAATAGCTGACAATAGTTAAGCTTATAATAACTTATCACACTCCCAACCACCTCGCCGGTAGTTAACTTCAATCCGTTTTGGCATTCCGCAGCCAGTTTACGACATTTCGATGCACTGCTTTCCAGTTTTATTTGAACAGACAGGTTGACACTTAACGCCAATTTATAGTTCATATAAATGGTTTTATAAAAATTGATGAAGCTCTAAATGAGAGAACTGGAAATACCTGTGGTTCCGCAAATCTAATTACTTATATCATAATTCACGTTGATAAAAAATGTTGCATGTGTTGCCAAATATCCGAACCCTGTTTTATAACTAACCCTCGTTAGCCTCCCGTTCCCCTAATATGTTGCTTCAGTAATGGCAACATTATGAAACAATTATTTTCCAATTGACCATTAATTTGAAATTGGAAGTGTACTAATAAAGATGTGTTTTCAAATACTGCTTCAAAAAGATCGTGTTGCCCGTTAGGATGGGCTTGAAACATGATTTTCCGCTGAAGAGTTATTTGTTCAATCTTTGAGTAACAGCTCAGGTTAGCTCTGCAGTTACTCAGCTCAAATAAAAGCAGCTCAAAAGGTAAAGTTTCAGCATCTATGGTCAAACAGTAGTGAACAAATAACTTCTAAATTCAAAGTTTTTATAGACAATATTTTTTTCCTTTAGTAATATTTATATGTGTAGGTAATCTTTATGGTTAATCTCACTGAACCCTAGAATTTATTAACTAGATGGAGCATTATTATGTAACTATTAACTCCAGGCCATACCATTAAACTAAGCGCTTACACCTACCCAAAAAGATAGTAACTATTTCCTCTTTATGTTTTTTATGGATGGATTTTTATTTTGGATTGGATGGCCATGGAGTTTCTTGCCGGCTCTTCTCTGTGGAATGGCATTCCGAACCGGTGGTAAAAACTAAATGATAAACTATTCATGTATTTTTTTAAAAAAAATTGATTTAGAGTATTATGAATTTATTCGAATAAAAAACATTTTGATTTTGATTTTAAATGGCTTCAGTTAAACGCTCTTAACTAACAAAAGAATGATTAAGATGCACATTTCGACGAAAACTATAATAAAATATAAAAAAAACATACTACACACACAATTATAACAAACACAAAAATGTATTACATGATCTTTCATAACATGATATTTATTTATTTATTTATTTAATACTTTATGCAAAAAAATATTACATAGGCGGACTTAATGCCAAGAGGCATTCTCTCCCAGTCAACCTTTGGGTGTGTAGAGAGGGGTTTATGGCAGATGCACTGGGAAATTACGAAAGCATTGTATAGCTAATAATACCTATAAATGAACTTAAAAATAAATAATAAACCTATATAAACATACATATACATCATACATATACAGGGTGGTCAAAAAGTCGTGGATCAAACGCAACCAGCGGTTAGATGGGGTTATCAGCAGCAAAAAATTGTTCTATGGGAGGTCCCTAAGGTCAACCCCTACATAGTTATAATTGATTTTGTGTTTTTATAAGAAATTGTCCTTTTTTTACTAAAACTTGATAAAATTCCACAAAATCTACACCCTGTATCTTTTTAAAAATTTTCAATAGATTGGTACTGATGAGCCCTTTCGTTAGACATGCTATTTATGGTAGTTTATTGGGTGTGTTAAAGATAACATTAAGTTTTCCGAAAGACAAAATTCTTAAATCAAAACTTGACGATTACTTCGGACCCCACTGTGAAAAAAAAATACTTTACAGAAAAGTGCCACTGTATCACAATTTTTGGCGCATTTATTAGGGATTCTAAAAAGGTATTACACATGGCTATGCGTGGCTTCGATATCTTTCAAGGACGATCTTTCGTAGCAAGGCCAGAGTTAATTCATACATAAAACTCGGTTAGGCCTACTAACCTAACCTTACCTAAGCGTGATCGTTTTCCGGACTATAGGGTCTTTATCGTCGTTTCAGCCCATAAATGACCCACTACTGAGTCGGGCCTCCTCTAAGTTCATGTTGGGAGATTAGCCTACTGTGCCACGCAGCCAAGACGGGTTGACACAGGGTTTGCTTCAAGTTTTCCTTGTGTTGTGGCTAGGTGATCTGCCTAATGCGTTCTTTTAGTCGCCTCTTACGACACCTTCAATATGGTATGGGTTGGTGACATTGTTTATTCTTTATCGTCTTCGTTTCCGCCCATAAATGACCCACTACTGTGTCGGGCCTACTCACAATTCATGGAAGGACATTAGCCTACTGTGCCACGCTGGCAAAACGGGTTGGCACAGGGTTTGCTGACCCGGTAAGACTCCCTCCATGTACGAATTATGTACGCACAAAGAATACAATTCTAATAAATTTTCCGTGTGGTGTCACCAGCCCATTCCATATTGAGGGTGTCGTAAGAAGCGACTAAAAGAACGCATTAGGCAGATCACCTAGCCGCAACAGAAGGAAAACTTGAAGCAAACCCTGTGTCAACCCGTCTTGGCTGCGCGGCACAGTAGGCTAATCTCCCAACATGAACTAGAGGAGGCCCGACTCAGTAGTGGGTCATTTATGGGCTGAAACGACGATAAAGACCCTGTAGTCCGGAAAACGATCACGCTCTGGGATCCCGCAGCATCTCCATCCAGTCGATCAGCAGTGTGCTTATCTCCTCTACTCGCCAGCTTTGGACAACGTCCGCCGCGGGGGGTTCGCCATTAGCCCGGGCCTCGGAGACTTTGACGTACAGAGCGGTAAGGACCCGGACTTCAAGCTCCCACGGCGGAGTGCCGGCGAGAGCACACGCCGCGTCGAAGGAGACGCTGCGATATCCCCTGACTATCCTTATCGCCATGAGGCGTTGTGGCCGCCTCAGGAGCGCGCGACTCTTCGGACTGAGGGCGTCCGCCCAAACAGGTGCCGCGTAAAGGGCCATAGAGCGAATCACCGCCGCGTACAGTCTCCTACAGGCGGCGGCGGGCCCACCAGTATTGCTAAGCAAGCTGCTTAGGGCGCCCGCAGTCCTCATCAGCTTTGGCACCAGACGGACCAGGTGCTCGTTAAAATTGAGCCTGGAGTCCAGAGTGACGCCGAGGTACCGCATGGCCTCCCCGACGCCAATCCGCACCCCACCCACGATGATGTGTGATCCGGCTGGTGGCTTCCGTCTCGGTCCGTGGAAGCACAGTGCCTCCGATTTGTGAAGGGCTACGTCGAGACCTAGCTTTCGTATACGGTGCACCAGGTGTGCGACTCCCGCCGTAGCCCTCACTTTCGCTTCGTGGAAGTCGTAGCCACGCGCCGTTACGAGGGTATCATCCGCGTAGCACGTGACAGCGACTCCCGAGAGAAGGTGTCCACGCAGGGCCCAGGCCTACTAACCTAACCTTACCTAAGCGTGATCGTTTTCCGGACTACAGGGTCTTTATCGTCGTTTCAGCCCATAAATGACCCACTACTGAGTCGGGCCTCCTCTAGTTCATGTTGGGAGATTAGCCTACTGTGCCGCGCAGCCAAGACGGGTTGACACAGGGTTTGCTTCAAGTTTTCCTTCTGTTGCGGCTAGGTGATCTGCCTAATGCGTTCTTTTAGTCGCTTCTTACGACACCCTCAATATGGAATGGGCTGGTGACACCACACGGAAAATTTATTAGAATTGTATTCTTTGTGCGTACATAATTCGTACATGGAGGGAGTCTTACCGGGTCAGCAAACCCTGTGCCAACCCGTTTTGCCAGCGTGGCACAGTAGGCTAATGTCCTTCCATGAATTGTGAGTAGGCCCGACACAGTAGTGGGTCATTTATGGGCGGAAACGAAGACGATAAAGAATAAACAATGTCACCAACCCATACCATATTGAAGGTGTCGTAAGAGGCGACTAAAAGAACGCATTAGGCAGATCACCTAGCCACAACACAAGGAAAACTTGAAGCAAACCCTGTGTCAACCCGTCTTGGCTGCGTGGCACAGTAGGCTAATCTCCCAACATGAACTTAGAGGAGGCCCGACTCAGTAGTGGGTCATTTATGGGCTGAAACGACGATAAAGACCCTGTAGTCCGGAAAACGATCACGCTTAGGTAAGGTTAGGTTAGTAGGCCTAACCGAGTTTTATGTATGAATTAACTCTGGCCTTGCTACGAAAGATCGTCCTTGAAAGATATCGAAGCCACGCATAGCCATGTGTAATACCTTTTTAGAATCCCTAATAAATGCGCCAAAAATTGTGATACAGTGGCACTTTTCTGTAAAGTATTTTTTTTTCACAGTGGGGTCCGAAGTAATCGTCAAGTTTTGATTTAAGAATTTTGTCTTTCGGAAAACTTAATGTTATCTTTAACACACCCAATAAACTACCATAAATAGCATGTCTAACGAAAGGGCTCATCAGTACCAATCTATTGAAAATTTTTAAAAAGATACAGGGTGTAGATTTTGTGGAATTTTATCAAGTTTTAGTAAAAAAAGGACAATTTCTTATAAAAACACAAAATCAATTATAACTATGTAGGGGTTGACCTTAGGGACCTCCCATAGAACAATTTTTTGCTGCTGATAACCCCATCTAACCGCTGGTTGCGTTTGATCCACGACTTTTTGACCACCCTGTATAAGTGTATATAAAAAAGACAAATACTCATATCAAATATACATAAATATATAAAATAAATATTCTACTGTATTAAGTAATTTGAGACATAATGAACTTATTGTGAAAATGGTTTCGTAGCTTAACTTTAAATGACTGAACACTGTCAGCCATCCTGATTTCGAGGGGAAGCGCGTTGATATGTATGTACTATATATTTAGAATGCAATGTTGTTTTGTATATTTAGAATGCACAATGTCACCAACAGTGTGAGTTGTCCCTGAGGATCAACATCCTGTGGATGTCATGAAAGGCGGCTAAAGAAATCTAAAAGGCACATCATCTACCCGTGAGACTGCTTACTGTGGGGTTGTTGACTGAAAACCGTGCCTTCAGCAGGACATACAAGGAGGTACAGTCTACATACTGGAAATTAGCTTGTAATCGTCATCACATTTAACTTGTTTAAAACAAAATACTATCATTCTGTATCTTGCACTTCTTGTACCTTTAAGTATAAAAAAAATACTCAATCGCCAAGAGCTTAAATAGAATACATGTATAGATTTTAGTCATACATTACGCATTACTAATCTTTCATGGCCTCAATACGATGCTCGATGGCCTCTGTCGAGCCTCCGAACGAGTCGGCCTTAAGATGAACATGGAGAAGACGAAAATCATGTCTAATATCCATGTCCAAGCCACTCCTGTTAACATCGGAGGTTCTACTCTCGAAGTTGTTGACCATTACATTTACCTGGGACACACTGTCCAGTTAGGTAAGTCCAACTTCGAGAAAGAGGTCAATCGTCGGATCCAACTCGGCTGGGCAGCGTTCGGGAAGCTGCGAAAGATCTTCTCGTCCACAATACCGCAGTGTCTGAAGACAAAAGTCTTCAACCAATGTGTGTTGCCAGTGATGACATATGGAACAGAGACGTGGTCGCTCACTATGGGCTCCATCAGAAGGCTCAAAGTCACCCAAAGGGCAATGGAGAGGGCTATGCTCGGAGTTTCCCTGCGAGATCGAATCAGAAATGAGGAGATACGCAGGAAAACCAGGGTCACCGACATAGCCCACCGGATTGCCAAACTTAAGTGGCAGTGGGCAGGGCACATAGCTCGCAGGACCAACGCCCGATGGGGCAGAAAAGTCCTCGAGTGGCGACCGCGTTCCGGAAGGCGCAGTGCTGGTAGGCCTCCCACACGCTGGACCGACGACCTGGTTAAGGTCGGCAGTGGATGCGGGCGGCCCAGGACCGGCCTTTGTGGAGATCCTTGGGGGAGGCCTATGTCCAGCAGTGGACGTCTTTTGGCAGAAATGATGATGATGAATGATGAATCTTTCATAATCATTCGAGATGTCCTTTTACCTGAGTAACTAGAATGTTTAGTACGAAACCCATTCAACGTTTGGTTGTATTTGGTAAATTCGAAACTCATTAGATACGTTCAAAAGCTTCTCTGGTCATACAAAACAGGGGTAGTCTGCTATTTCAATAGACTCAAAATCAAAGGCACAGCGATGGCTCATTGGGACAGTTTCGGTTGTCTACGAGTACATATACGAGGGTGAATCAAAAAATTCTTGGAATCAATATTAAAAAATGCAAAGATTTAAATAATAATATTTTATTTTTCTACATAATCTCCCTCCAATGCAATGCATTTAGAATAACGCGTTTCTAACTTCCTTATTCCTTGTGAAAAAAAATTATTTTCTTGACTCTCGAAAAAGTCCTCTACGGCAGCTATAACCGCGTCATTATCGTGAAATTTTGTTCCACGAATTTCCTCTTTTAATTTTGGAAATAAGTGAAAATCACTTGGGGCTAAGTCCGGAGAATATGGTGGGTGGTCAAGGAGATTGAAGCCAGCACAGCGGATTGCGTTGAGCGCAACTTCCGATCGATGGGCAGGAGCGTTATCTTGAAGGAACAACACGCCCAACGACAGTCTTCCACGACGTTTTTCTTTAATCGCTTCACGCACTTTCGGGATTAAATTTGCATAATAGGGTCCAGTTATCGTCTGGCCTTTTGGCATGTAATCAATAAAAAGGATTCCTTCACTATCCCAGAACACAGAGGCCATAACTTTGCCAGCGGAAGGAGCAACTCGAAATTTCTTAATGGATGGAGAGGATGGTCGTTTCCAAGACATGCTTTGTCTTTTAGTTTCAGGATCAAAATGGTGGACCCACGTTTCATCCATGGTGACAAGACGACGGCAAAAATTATCCGAATCACGCTGGAACATTTCGAGATTACGCTTGGAAATTTCCAAACGTCGCTTTTTGTTTTCGTCGGTTAACATTCGTGGCACCCATCTTGCAGACACTTTTTTGAACCCCAGTGAATCAATTAAAATGGATTGAACGCTACCAAAAGATATCTTTAGGATCTCAGCTATATGTTTTATAGTCATTCTTCTGTCTTCCAAAACCAGATTCTCAACCTTTTTGACATTTTCTTCTGTAACGGAGGTTGAAGGCCGCCCAGAACGCGGGTCATCTTTACAGCTTGATCTACCTCTTTTAAATTCAGCCACCCAGTACGCAACCGTAGAATAGGGTACAGCATCACCCCCTAATGTCTGCTGAATGTCCAAAAAAATTTCCTTCGTAGACATTTTTTTCAAACTGAGATATTTTATCACCGCACGTAACTCACTTTTATCCATAATTTTGACTTTTTAGCAACTCGTTGCACAAAAAAATTTATTACATGCGAACGAACTGACAAAAACAAGTGACAGTCTGCATAAATATAGTGTGATAGACACTCTTTAATTTGAATATCGAACTTGATCCAAAAAGGTTTCATATATATGCACTTCTAAGAACTTTTTGATTCACCCTGGTACATATTCTTATACAATCGTGTGTTCGCGAGATATGCCACACGATTATAACACTTCTTACTACTATTCAGCCCATAAATTACCACTGCTGAGTCAGGCCTCCTCCAATTACATGAAGGGTAACTAAACTATATTGCCACGGGTTTTGAATCAAGTTTTCTCTTTCGTGGCTTGTCGGCCTTGTCATTTTCTTTTATCGAATTTTATGATACACTCAGGATGACATGGGGTTGTGACCCTATTTATTCTAAATCTCACCACACGGGTACAATAATGGGCAAGAACTTTGCTTTTGGCAGATTATGAATTTTGATAGGCTAGCAATTCTATCTAGTGCTCCAAGTCTACAATATTCTAATGAAGTGATCAATAGAATATTGTAGACTTGGAGCACTGCTGGTAGACACTTATTTTGGATCATAATTAACTCCAAGTTATGTTTACTATTCTGTCCCCATTCTATCCTGCGGGTGTCGTAAGAGTCGACGAAAGGAAATGACGTTGTTGACTAGCCGCAAGAGAAGGAAAACTTGGTAAGAAACCCTGTATCGATCGTATGATATACGAGACCTTGTGCCAACCCGTCTGGCCAGCGTGGCACAGTACGCTTATTACCCTCCCTGTGATGGGAGGAGGTCCGACTCAGGAGTGGGTAATGTATGGGCTAAGTAGAGTAGTATGTTTACTTATGGTTCGAGCACATTATGTCGGGCCGCAGCGCAGCGCAAAATGCGTACCTAGCACGGGCCGTGTCGCAGTGTATTGATGGATTTTGAGTTCTTCATTAATTTTTCTGAACTCCACAGAAACACGGAAATACCAAAATATGCACACCAATCCGCTTGCTATATAGCACACTTTGACGGGGCGCAGCGGGGCGGGACGGGCCGCATCGTATAATGCGAGCGATTCTTACAAATTGTATTGATGCAATTTGAGCGGATTTTTGCGCTCCGCCCCGACACGCTGCGGCCCAGTATAATGTGCTCGAACCTTAAAACATCATCTACCTCACCTAACACAGTTTCCTTGGATTCGCCAGTCTTAACCTATTTCGGATAAGTCAGTCAAAAAGACATTAATTCATTGACAATACGTAGTTACTATCTCATTTGTAGTCAGTTGCGAACTATGATGTTTATTAGCCAAGAATATTACTATGATATTTATAGAAAAGATGCAGTTTTACTTGCATCTTTTCAATGTTAAGATATTGCATGCTCTCGGTGTAAATTTTATAATTTTCACTTGATTTTGAAGAAATCTTCTTCTTTTTTTACAGCCGTTTTAGTAGTTTATCAATTAGGTATTATTAACTATATAATTATTTAATCCTTCCACACTAAAGCGCCTCATCCACGATAGATTAAAATTATGCAGAGCGACTGTCATAGGGCAATCTACGATGTGTACACATTATCGAGACTACCCTAGCAAATGTGTCACTATAGTCTACGTAGACAGGCTCGGCTACTCTCGGCTACGTGTACGTAGAAATTAGAGTATAGATTAGATTAGTTGTCAATCTATCTGGCTCTATTCTCTCTGTGTGGACGACGCCTTTAAGTACAATCTCTGTTCAATAATTTGCAGCGAAATGATCTGTAAGAAAACAGTTGTGACAGAGGGTTAACAGTCTTCATAAAAACGAGGTGGGCAAAGGCCCTCAAGGTTGACGAACATGTCCCCTATTGGGGAGGGCAACCCGCGACCGGAGTCAAGGAACGTCGTTGGTTTTAGTGGGTAGGTCGGGGAGCTAATTACCGCAACTCGGGAGTCCCACATACCCGAGTCCCCAACGGACGGGAACCTAGAGGATTTCCAACGAAAAAGCTGTAACCAGACTCAGCGCACAACTAAATCATCAAATAGACTCTGAGTTAATTTAATAGACTGCCATACGTAGATGGTGTTCTAAATTATCGATATGTGTCAGAGCAAATTCATACTCTGTGCTACAGTAATTAAATTGGCACGTGCGGTCCAATGAGTTGCAGCCCTCTCCAAGCCCGTATGCCACCAGTTAGTGCATTGCGTGTAACTATGCCATTTCTGATTTTAATGTCGTGTTACAATACAATTTATTTATTTAAAGGACAACAAAACAGGTAACTAGTAGCAACTAATCAAGTAATTCTAATAAATGTATCTAACCTAGGTTGGAACCCTTAATTATGTTGACACATCATGTCGTATATGTTGTAAAGTACAAAGGAACTATCGTTTTAATTATTATACTATTACAATCTAAAATGTATCCTTTATGTTTTAGATCTTAGCCGTATCATGGTAACATATCATTACCACCTTTCGAACTGTATCATGGTAAACATTTTGATTCGGGGAGAAGTTTGTGTGTGTGTGTGTGAGAGAACCAACACAGTCTCTTAAATTTACCGCCATTAATTTGACGGAGGCCCGAATCAGCACTGTGTCATTTGAGAGCCGTTAGTGAACAAGTCCATAGTGTGTCATTTAATGTTACTAGAGCAATCGCTACCGAAACATACTTATACTTTGTTGGCGTTAAGAATGCAGTGAGTCATGATTGTATTATAGACACGCCTCTAATCATTCATAATAAGAATGAGTAGCTCACAGTGCCCAGTTAAAGAAATTATTTCGAAAGCAACTATGGTATATTGTTTTTTGCCCTGCACACTGATGGCTCACTGTATTATTAACGCGAACGAACTATAGTTACTTTTGAAAAGGAAATTTCATAATAAACCTTGTGCCAACATGTCTTGCTTAAAAAAGAAAGCCAATTCCACTCCATAAAATTGCAGTGGGATCTTTAGGTGAAGTGAGAGGAAGTTCAAATATTTCCCGCTAATAAACTTCCCCTTCATTGGCGAGTGAAAAGAAGCACAGTCAAATGAAAATCGTAAACTTCAACAGCGAAATTACTGGAGAATCCAATCAGAATTTTCGTAGTAAAGTACCCGACGATTGGGCGTTTAATTCGTCAATTTGCCGTTGGACATCCAAAAAGCAATTTTGGCGGACAATACAGCCCATAACCAACACCTCATTCAACCGATGAAGCGTCCGCGCGGTTCGCCTGACACCCAATCAGGTCAAATCATTGGCGATTTTTATTTTACAGTCTAGGTACACTTCATGCATACTGAACAAGGTTAAGTCTATTTCTGCCGGTTCCAATATGGAAACATGTCTTATTTACATGACTTAAATATACATAGCTGACATCATCATCATCATCATTTCAGCCAAAAGACGTCCACTGCTTTCCGGCGACCTTAACCAGATCGTGGGTCCACCGTGTGGGAGGCCTACCAGCACTGCGCCTTCCGGAACGCGGTCGCCACTCGAGGGCTTTTTTGCCCCATCGGGCTTCGGTCCTGCGAGCTATGTGCCCTGCCCACTGCCACTTAAGTTTAGCAATCCGGTGGGCTATGTCGGTGACCCTGGTTTGCCTGCGTATCTCCTCATTTCTGATTCGATCTCGCAGGGAAACTCCGAGCATAGCCCTCTCCATTGCCAGATAGCTGACATAGGGTTTTTGTAAAATTTAGTTTAAAGTAATCGAGATCCTGATCTTGATCCGAGTCTCCACATAGGACCGGCCTTTGTGGAGATCCTTGGGGGAGGCCTATGTCCAGCAGTGGCCGTGTTTTGGCTGAAATGATGATGATGATGAATCGAGATCCGGTGGGTGCAGGTGGCTCAGGGTTTGGTTTCCTCGGGGGAGATCTATATTATATCCAGCAGCAGTTATACTAATACTGTAGCCAATCTGTTACTACTATGTATTACTTTGTTTCGTCTTGTGTATGTGCTCGACATTTCCTTGAATTGCCTGCTCCATATTAGACACTGGCATTGCTTTCCACCACGCAAGCCTAGGGTCAACGGCATCACGGAATGCTTTTTTAAAAATCTAGATATTTAATTAATGGAATTTCCCTAAAAATGAGTGCATTCGACCTAGTGGGCAAAAGTTCAACCGTCGTCTAATAATATTGGCTCAGTAGAGGCCTCCGCGGCTACCAACTTAGTATGCAAAGTGAATTGGTGTTTGTAATAAATAGTGCTGTAGTCAGACCGGCAGAATTGGTTGCTACATGCTTCTGCTTCTCAGCCCATAAATGACCCACTGCTGAGTCAGGCCTACAACTATATGGAGGGTCAGCCTACTTTGACACAATGGCCAGACGGGTTGGTGCAAGGTTTCGTTCTTTTGTGGCTAGGTTTTCGCCCTGATAATTTTCCCTCATGTCGACTCTTACGGCACCCTCAGGATGAAATGGGGTGGTGACACTATGTATTCTAAATCCGTCACCACGCGGGATATTACATGCTTATCTAGCTTTTTTAACTATACGGAAGCAAACGTGATACGACATTGCACATTGAATTTCACCAGTAGGCACGAGTCATTTGTATATATAGTTATATATTGACTGCCTTGTTGGTCTAGTGGTTAGATGTGCCACCTTTGGATCAACGGGTCCCGGGTTCGATTCCGGGGTCGGGCAAGTGTCTTTGTCTAAACCAGAGGCACTGGCTCGGAGTCTGGGTGTAATTTCTATCTATATTAAGTATGTATTTACAAAAAAAAATGTATATAAGTAGTTTATCATCCATCTCGTTACCATAACACAAGCATTAAGTTGCTTAACTTGGGACGAGATGGCGTTGTGTGAAATGTCCAAGGATATTTATTATTATTATACACATATCTTTATTAATCATATTTTAGAAATATTTTTTTTAAATAAACTAAATAAAAAATACATTTATTTAAAAAAAATACATACAAAATAGAAAAAATCCCACCCATGGCGAAGCCGAAGGCCCAAACCACCGGTGGTCAGGGATCCAGAGTGAGGAACCTCCTCACAATACGTGCCGTATCCAAAAGTACTGCCTTTTGGATCAGGCTCTTCACCCAGGAGCCTAGCGAGAGATTCTGTAGGTGTTGGTCAAAGCTCTTCGCCATCAGTCCATGCACTGATATAACTATCGGTACAATGATTTTCGAATCCATATTCCACATGGCACCAACCTCGTGAGATAGATCTAGGTACTTGCTGATCTTCTCATGTTCAGCCTTCACGAGGTTGACATCATGGGGAATAGTGATATCGATAAGCATTGCACGACGCGTCGACCGATCTATTACCACGATGTCAGGCTTATTAGCCATGATGGTTCTATCAGTGACGATAGATCGGTCCCAGTAGAGCGTGACATGGTTATTACTCAGAACTGGTTCAGGTTTATATTGGTAATATGGTACTTCCGATTCCACAATACCATATCGAAGGGCAAGTTGCTGATGGATTATCCCAGCTACTTGGTTATGCCTGTGCAAGTATTCCCCGTTGGCAAGACGAGAACAACCAGAAACAACATGTCTGATGGATTCACCGGGACAGTGACATGCCCGACAGATGTCGACTGTCCCGTCCTTAATGATGTATTTCCGGTAGTTGTTCGTCTTGACAACTTCGTCCATAATTGCAAAGACAAACCCTTCAGTTTCCCCAAAGAGGTTACCGAAGCGTAACCAGGAGACGGAAGCGAGTTGATCTATCTCTGGTCCTGTCAGAGCAGAGTAGAATCGTCCGTGTAGCTCTTTACCCTTCCATATAGCCTTGCGTTCCGAAATACTAAGAACCTGTGGTCTGCGCCAGTTCTGTTTTGCCATGGATAGCGCGGTAAGGCCAGAGTCAACCTTGACAACATCTCGATGCATCTCGTCATCTACCCTGAGAAAATAGTCCCTGAGGTTGCAGACCTCCCGGTTGTGTAGGGATTTGACGTTAAGAAAGCCGCGCCCGCCACACCTCCGGGGGATGTACAGCCTCATAACGGACGAGCGGGGATGATGCATTCGAAATGCTGTCAATTGTCGACGGACCATCCTGTCCAAGGCGTCCAACTCTGATTGAGTCCATCTTAGTATGCCGAAAGAATAAGCGATCACAGGTATAACCCAGCAGTTAAATGCACGAACCTTGTTTCCGCCAGACAAAAGACTTTTCAGCACTTTTGTCAGGCGTCCCAAGAAACGCGTTTTGAGCTGCTGTTTCACATCACTGTCAGCAATTCCTAATGCCTCCGACATACCAAGATATTTGTAGGTATCCGATTCACAGAGGGATCTAAGAATCACATTTTCTGAGAGTTGTAAATTTTCCGAATTCACAACTCTACCCTTTTGTACATTTATGACCGCACATTTGTCAACACCAAACTCTATACTGATGGCGGAACTAAAAGTCTCTGTAACTTTTAGTAGTGCCATCAGGTCAGATTGTTTTGGTGCGTACAACTTGAGGTCATCCATATACAAGAGATGTGATATGGTCTTACCCCCTCTGTGAAGTCGGTAGCCGGGCATTGAATCATTTAGTAAAATACTTAAAGGATTCAATGCCAAGCAGAACCACAATGGACTGAGGCTGTCGCCTTGGAATATTCCACGCTTTATCCATATTCGTTCCGACGCTTCAAAAAAATGTCTGTGTCCCGGATGATAAAGAACCGTGCTCCACTGCCTCATGCATGAGCTTAGGAAAAGGCATAAATTTGCATCAACTTTATACAAATCTAGTACTCTCATAAGCCATGAATGGGGTACCGAATCATAGGCCTTTTTGTAATCAATCCAGGCCATAGAGATATTTTTTTTGGACCGCCGAACTTGTTGGCAAATAGCCATGTCAATGAGGAGGAGGTCTTTTGTACCCCGGGACCCGGCATTACATCCATTTTGATTTGACGCCAAAATATTATTTGCCAAAATATGGTTTACAATTTTGAATTTAATTATGGATGTAAGGAGCTTGTAGATGGTAGGCAAGCATGTTATCGGGCGGTAATTCGTAGGTTCCGAGATACGACCTGATTTGTGAATGAGGTGTGTGACCCCAGTTGTCATGAAATCTGGGAGCGATCCAGCCTCCAGGGCTGCTTGGAAGAGTGTTGCTAGCCGTGCATGACAACTACATACTTTTTTAATCCAAAAGTTGTGCAAGCCTAATATTATTATTATTATTATATATTTGGTTGTAATATTGGTTTCATCTTGTCAATTCCATCGAGCCAGCAGTTTTGCTAAATTACTTATACTATAATGACAGTTCGGGACCTATGCTACACTGTACTTGCTATGTAGGTATCCAGCTTATTGCTAGCAATTTTATCGCGTCTTGAGGGTATGTCGATAGAAAATAACAAGTTTGCTACAGTTTAACTGCAATAAGCATTTGACGAGCTTCTTGAAAAAACCAACAGAGTAAACATTTTTAAAGTGGCATACACCATTCACTTACCAGACACACAATTGGTAATAAAGTTGAATGGTCTAAGTAGAGATCCAGATTCCATTATACGTCCACTGCTGAACTTAGACCTCCTCCATAGATTGCCACAAACTATGATCACTGAGCAGGTCGATCGTTCATCAAGTCGGTTCGTTTTGCCTTCCCATACGCGGTCGCCACTCCAGGGCTATTTTACTTAAACGACTTCTTCTTCTTTCTCCGACTTCCACTGCCACTGTACAATCCTTGTCCTTTTTTTAACACTCAGTACACTGCGTACTGAGCCGTTACAACTCCAACCCGAATTATTTTGAAATAAGAATACATGAGGTCACCAATTAACAAAATACTCACGAAATATTAAGTTGCACACCATACTTGGTTCTTTACTGTTTCCGTTGATACACTGTATCCGCCAATTCTCACAGGAGTGTCTACAACGTTAAGTATGCGCTGTGGCAGGCGCCTAAAATCGGTCGGGCAAAAGTTAATGCTTTATAGTTTCCTGTGACATCACTGATCACCCCATGACTGAGGGCTGATTCAATGGCAACTTATGTTTGTATAGTAAATAATGTGCTTAATTGTAATTATTGATTTAGTAATCCAAACAAATCATTTTTTTAAATATCTAACAAATCACTACATAAAACAAAGTCGCTGTCATCTGTCCGTCCCTATGTATGCTTAAATCTTCAAAACTACGCAACGGATTTTGAAGCGGTTTTTTTTAAATAGATAGAGTGATTCAAGAGGAAGGTTTATATGTATAACCCACTCCCGCTTTGCACGGGCGAAGCCGGGGCGGGCCACTAGTCACTACCTAAAACAAAGTCGCTGTCGTCTGTCCGTCCCTATGTATGCTTAAATCTTTAAAACTACGCAACGGATTTTGAAGCGGTTTCTTTTAATAGATAGAGTGATTTAAGAGGAAGGTTTTTAAGTATTATTAATGCATAGTATTGTAGAGAAACACTAATCAATTTAGATGTTCATCATAGCACCCGTGCGAAGCCGGGGCGGGTCGCTAGTCACTACATAAAACAAAGTCGCTGTCGTCTGTCCGTCCCTATGTATGCCTAAATCTTTAAAACTACGCAACGGATTTTGAAGCGGTTTCTTTTAATAGATAGAGTGATTCAAGAGGAAGGTTTTTATGTATAATACATGCATATTTGCACCCGTGCGGAGCCGGGCCGGGTCACTAGTTATTAATATTTAAAACGGAGTGAGACAATGACCTGGACCAGCCTTTTTGAAAATCCTTGGGCAGGCCTATATCCAGCAGTCGACCTTTTTTAGCTCTAAGTAAATAGAGATGATGACTTAAGTTTTATTTTACCGTCTAATTTAAGTTGAACTATAAATAATACCAGCAATTTGCTCTTCATTGCACTTCAATGATCACTTGAGGTTTTCCCCAACAAAAATATCGGTCTACCTGCACAGAACTGCTTAATATTATTTAATTTAATAATTATAATATTACTACTAAGTACTGCTTAGAATGGATATGACCCACTACTAAGTCGGGCGTCCTCCAATCACATGGGGGGGTAATTACTACCATTCTGAAGGTGTCGTACGAGTCGGCAAAAGGATATACCAGACAGAAAACAAAGTACAACAACAAAAGGTTGACTGGATTGAGTAAGTATTCAATAGCGCCATCTATTGAATGCTTACTCAATCCAGTCAACAGATATCGCCATCTGTTAGAATCGTTTGGTAGCAGATAATTGTGACTGTCCAAATAATTTGTTTTAAGGTGAATGTTCCAGGTTAGCCCACGGAATTCAAATTTTCTTACGTTTTTTGCAATTTGCAGGTCAATGCTAGGTTGTATGTTGATTAAAATGTTATTCGCGGCTGTAAGACGTATGTAGTTATAGAATTATAATAATCAAACTCATCAATACAGCCCTCCAAGCTCATAAAGGTGCAAGAATGACTTTGAGCTTGAAAAAGATTTTCAAGTAACATACAACCTAGCACTGACCTGCAAATTGCAAAAAACGTAGGAAAATTTGAATTTCGCGGGCTACCCTGGAACATTCACCTTAATTTAATATTGCGACTTTAAATTGATATGTAAGCTACACTATCTTTCAAGTGGGATCAAACTGCGCGCGGTGTGCAAATTTGATTAAAACCGGTTAAGTATTTTAGGAGTCCATCGCTGACAAACAACGTGACGCCTAATTTATATATATTAAGATAACTTTTTTTAATGTAACCCCTGCTTTAGGTATAACTAGTATCGCGGGGGCAGTTTACAAACTTGTAATTCACGAACACAAGTGACGCCTAGACTCGGAGCAAGTGCCTCTGGTCTTCAAAGTCATACAGAGGACCCCTGATCCAAAGGCGACAAATCCCACCCCTAGACCAACGGGGCAGACATTTCCGATTAAGGTCGGTATGAATGCCCTGGAGTATGTTTAGAATCGCTCGCTTTGACTGAAAAGAATTACAAATGTATGGGGTTGATATTGACAGGTTGCGTCATCATGGTATTTAGAATACATAGTGTCACCACCCCATTGTATCCTGAGGGTGTCGTAGGAACCGACAAAGGGAAATGACAGCTGATAGCCTAGCCGAAGAGAAAGAAAACTTAATACAAAACCTGGTGCCAACCCATCTGGCCAGCGTGGCACAGTAGGCCAATTGCATTCCATGTAACTGTGGGAGGTCCGACTCAGCGGTGGGTCATATATGGGCTGACTAGTAGGGTTCGTGAATCCCATGTATTTATTTTTCTGCTCTACTAAAGTAAATATCCATATCTTAGCTAAAATGATGATGACCAGTTACTTGATTCTTAGTATTATTTGTATCGCTTGTGTGTTTAAATGTACAGTCCATCCTACACTTTTCTGTATGTACAATCCATCATAATATTTATCGGGATATAGAATTCTACGATGCTTTATAATTACATCAGAACTGATATTAGTGTACCGTGCGTGGGATCTATAGTTGAACGAACTTTCTTGATCATTTATATTGTTTGGGCATATCATATTTGTTTTAGGGCCTCCGCGCATTATGCGGCCAGGCCGCGCGGCCAAGTCGCTGCGGCCAACTAATTCTTCTACGATGTATATAGCTAAAGTAAAGGTAAGTAAAGTAAGTAAAGGTCGCGCGGCCAACGAAAAACATCGCGTCACATACGCGGCCTATTGGCCGCCGCGACCAAACCGCGCATTATGCGGTCAGGCCGCGGCCTGGTCGCCTAAATGCGCAGGAGCCCTTACTGTTTTAAGAGAAACACTGTGTGCGTGGTGCTTGGTAGATTTACGATTAACAATTTCACTCACCCATACGACCACAAGGGTCGTGTCGATAGTCAAAATAGCATAAATAATATATGTTGCAACTTATATGTGACACACATTAGATTTCTTTTTAAATAACCACATTCCCAGACGTAAGTTAAACCGTCTTTATTTATTTGTAACTAGCTGACCCGGCGAACTTTGTTCCGCATTATATATATTTAAAACAAAAAGAAAGTTGGACATAGGATACCTGAGATTTTTATCCCGTCCGTATAAAACCTTTTTTTTTTTTTTTTTTTTGGTGCCCGGGGTAAAAATCCTTTATGGACTATCCCCGTCAGCCACGGGGATGGCCGACGGGGGGTGTGTGGGAGTCTCCCCCAGAGTGGGGGCCTACCCACTAAAACATCCCCGGGGTGTACCGTCCCGCGCTCGCCGCCCCGTGGGTCCCGACTGTATCTCCACGGGGGTCCGTATAAAACCTACTTTAACAAAACGCAACTGACAGCGAAACGTTAGTTGTCTATAGTTTAATATGGTTGAACATTTGACAATTAGAAATATTGAATTCGACTTGTTTATATTGTTGTAATTCACATAATATCTTTATAACTTGTAGCCTATGTGTTATTCTGATGTATGAGCTATATTATTGTAAAGTTTCATTAAAATCCATTCAGTAGTTTTTACGTGAAAGAGTAACAAACATCCATCCATCCATCCATCCATCTATCCATCCATCCATCCATACTTACAAACTTTCACGTTTATAATATTAGTAAGATAATTTAAAATCATACTCGTTATTGTACAATTACGAGTACAACATAACAAAAATTATGCTTACAATTTTAACTTTTGGCTTAAGATGTTATGTTCAGCCCACGAGCCACAGCTGAATCATGAAGGGTTATCAGCCCACTTTGCCACGCTGGCCAGACATTTTGGTACAAGGTTTCGTATCAAGTTTTCCTTCACTTGTGGCTAGGTTATCGGCGTTGTCATTTCATTTTGTCGGCGACACGGGCCACCGTTTACTTAAGCCCATACGAAAATAGTTTATGGACATAAATATTTTGACAGTAGGTATTAAAGCTTGCCTGGCAACCAAATATAACGCTCAAGAGTATTAAGTCGCCATATTCAATAAACGTATTGAATCAATAATTTTGTCGTTTTGCCTCCGGGCACCGTCGGGCAAAGAGACTCGTTCCTATCGGCCTTATGCTGGGAACCACAAAATATTGGTTGAACCGCTACGGGATGGAAATGTTTGTGTTTGTTCGCTATATGCCGTAATTGGTTATATTCGAGGGTATTGTTGGTATTGTCTCGACATATTTGGTTCAATTAATATTTCATATTCCATGATTTGTGACTTTGGTAATATTTTATGAGATTTCAATTGTGCTCGTCTGTATGTAAATCGTTGGATGTGTGTGTAAGTTCGTATTGTTTTAAGCCGTGTGTGTTACTCAAACTGGTAACTGCGTTTTACATGTGTAACGTGTCAATTCAGAAAAACAGATCAACTTAATGACGACATAATATGCAATTTTTCATAGTCTTAAAATCTTGGGACTAATAATTAAAATGGCCGTGTGGTAGAGTAAGAATACTTCCCGTGGGTGTCGTAGACTGCGACTAAGGGACGACAGACGTGGAGCAGCAACCATCCGCTACTGCAATGGCCAACCCGCCTGCCAATCATGGCGATTATGACACCCCCCCCCCTTCGGGGGGCAATGGGGGCCTATGTGCAGCAGTGGACGTCTTTTGGCTGAAATGAAAATGTGATGATGATTAATAATTTAATGTGTGTATAATTCTGATCGAAGATTTTGAAATCCGTTTTATAAATTACTAGCGACCCGGCCCGGCTTCGCCCGAGTGCAATTATGCATGTATTATACATATAAACCTTCCTCTTGAAACACTCTATCTATTAAAAAAACCGCTTCAAAATCCGTAGCGTAGTTTTAGAGATTTAAGCATACATACTTTTTGAGTGTTTATTTTTCTGCCACACGCTTTTCCAGCTAATAGCTACGTATTCGTCGATGCCAGCAACGCAAGAGACAAACAACGTAGCCGTTAAACTTGATACGACCCTGTGCCAACCCATCTGGCCACAGTAGCCGGAAATTATCCGTCTATGAGCTTGGAGAAGTTTTGACTCCACAGTCATTTAAGGGCAGAGTAGAAGTTAAATAGCGTTCGTCAAATAATTCTAACCAAGCAAAGACTGACGTTATCTTTTTAATTTTGTTTTTATATCTATTGTTTTATTAACATTTTACTCTATCAAAGAGTTTTCAGGAGGATATTTCCGTGTGGTGACGGATTTAGAATACATTGTGTCACCACCCCATTTCATCCTAAGGGTGCCGTAAGAGTAGACAATAGGAAGCTTGTGTCAAGGCCGAGGACTTAGACGCGATAGAAGGAAACTATGCCATGTGCCAACCGGTCTGGCCAGCGTGGCACAGTAGGCCAATTACCCTTCATGTAGTTGGGTGACTTCATGAAATCTCCCACCGATTCAGCGGTGGGTGATTTATGATCTGAAAAGTATATCAAAGACTCATCATACTATTGCAGGAAATGGTTTCTTCACGGTTCTGATCGTTTTATTTTATTTAATTCCCGTGACCACGATGTCTGAAACGTTGGGAATTAAATTAAATAAAACTATCAGAACCGTTTAGAAATCATTTCCTGCAATGAGTAGATAGAAAGCTCGCGAAAACCTAAGACATTATTACTCATCATACTAATTTATACAGCATGATACAATTTTCCTGTGCAATTAAATTCAATAATTATTTACTTCTCAGCACGTAACAACCCCACTGCTGCGACGGACCTCCTCCAATGACAGGACGGAAATTAGCCTTCTATGCCACGCAGGCCAAACGAGATTTTCTCCTTGTAATTATCTATTGTCGTGTCACCTTCAGGATGCAATGGTGACATTATGTATCCTAAATCCGTCACCACACGGATCAATACAAACATGGTTATCAAGTTATCAGTCTCCCAGCATCTATCGGCACCACAAAGACATATAACCCAGCCTTTATCACGGTGATAACGCAATCTCGCATCTTCCTGTTTCATGTGCCCTTACTGTCATCAGCTTGATGGATCGAAACTTTTAGAAGTTTGTTTTGGTGTGTTCTAGATGATAATTAGGGAAGGGAACGACGTTGTGTTTGGAGACAGTGGCGAGTAGCAAATTCATATGTGGCTCATCTAAACTCAACTATCATAAAGAGTGGTAATATAAATTTCACCAAGCTATATCATACCTGACCTATACCAAGAGAAGAGAAAGAAAACTTGATAGAGACCAAGACATCTTGCTACTGTAGGCTAATTTACCGCATTTAGCACTAGTATTGCCTCGTTGGTCTAGTGGTTAGATGTGCTGCCTTTGGATCAACGGGTCCCGGGTTCGATTCCGGGGTCGGGCAAATGTCTTTGTCTAAACCAGAGGCAATGGCTCGGAGTCTGGGTGTCATTTCTATCTATAATATGTATGTATTTACAAAAAAAAATGTATTTAAGTAGTTTATCATCCATCTCGTTACCATAACACAAGCATTAAGTTGTTTAGCTTGGGACGAGATGGCGTTGTGTGAAATGTCCAAGGATATTTATTATTATTCTAAAACGAAACTGTTAGCTATGAAACATTTACTTTAATTATCTATGTTTAACTAGTATTATGTGTCAATGCCTTTTGGAATTTGATCTAGTCCAAACACCTACCTGTTTATACATTTTGCTATTGCACTGATAATTTTCTGTTGCATTGTCCAAATAAACAAATAAATTTCTCTGCATGAACTTGGAAGAGGCTCGACTCAACAACGGGTCATTTATGGATTTTGTGGGCTGCAATGATGATGAGTCTTTGTCTGTTTTATTTTCAAACCTATAGCGGCCAATTAATTGCAAAAATATTCAAGAATTCTTCATTAATATACTCATTTTAAAACACACATAGTATCTAATAAACAATTGTAAACTGACCACTGGTTAAGAGCTCTTTGCACAAAATATCTAATTCAAGTTCAACCTTTATGTCTGTAGGCACCCACGTAGAGCCCTCAGCAAACCTTTTTCAGGCATTTATTTAATGGTGTCAAATTATTTTGAAGGTAGCGCCGGTAGCCGCAAACGCTGGCAACGGAGCACTACTTTAGTGTCAATATGACTCTATGCAGAGCCATATATGGATAGAGAAGACTTAAGCAATTAATAGCAGCACGGCTAATGTGAGTAAATTCAATACTTGATTTAAAATTATACTTGTTGTGGTGTTACTTTGAGATTGCGGTAGCAGTGTGGAAATAAAATAAATCTTTCTACCCCATATTCGTATCTGTAAGTAAATTGACTAGTTATCTTACTTTAAACATTTACAATAATGCCATATTTAACAAAAAAAATGCATCTTGTTTCTATGCCTATAGAAAAACAATACTTATTACATAACCAAATTTAGACATGTGGTCATTTTAGTTGAATCGTAATGTTTAGTAAATTAGCTGACTCTGGATTCCTCCAATGCAATATAGGCAAATAAGGCATACTTTACAAATGGGTTGGCACAAGATTCCCGCCATGAATTTGGAGGAGGCCCGACCTAGTAGTGGGTCATCTAAGGGATGAAACGACGACTTATGTGTTTGTTATAAAAAAGTAAATAGCTTAGCGTATTATCGTATATGGTGAGCGTTACCATTTAAGAAAATGCATTTGCCCTGTCTGTACCACAAGATAAGTCTATATTACCCACGTTCACGCACGACGGAACAGTATAAATACGTAAATGTATTTATCCAGCAATATTTCCACGCTACCTCCTACGGTGGTCCGGCGACAAAGCCGGTGTTGACCTATCCACTTTTCTCAAGACTAGGGCTGACAATTATTTCAATTTTTTTTCATCCTTCAGACACCATTCTCTTAGAAAAATAATGGCAAAGAACTCTCATTCCATGCTTCTCTCTGCGCTATAAATACAGAGTTGACTGCTCGTTGGTCTGTGCTTGAGGCTGGCCCAACCCGGGAATCGAATTAAAAAAAAGGGGTTGGGGCCTGTTTTGGATCACTGGGCCCTTGGTTTGATTCCGGGATCGGGCAAGCGTCTTTTTCTTAACCAGAAGCACTTGCTCTGAGTCTGGGTGTCAGTTGTGTTAATGAATTACATGTTTGTAACCTGCCCCGCGATACTGGTTATAACTAGAGAAGGGGTATTGTTATTTTTTTTTAAAAGAAAAAGCATCATCGCTTTCTTTAACTCCAGTTATTTTACTGCTACTGCAGACACGCTATGAATTTCGTTGCTATCGTAGACTAGGTTGAGTTGGAGGTATGGCAGAAGGCATTATGATCACTAACCATTCTATCCTGATAGTGCACGAGATATCTACGCCTAACGATCAGGCAGAAACACTAAAAAAAATTTTAATATACAAATAAATAAATTTGGAGTGAACTCAACAATATGTTTTTTGTTAAAGACTACGCGGACGAAGTCGCGGTTAAGGTGGATGCTCCAGGGTAGCCCGCGAAATTCAAATTTTCTTAAGTTTTTTGCAATTTGCAGGTCAGTGCTAGGTTGTATGTTGATTAAAATGTTATTCGCGGCTGTAAGACTTAAATAGTTATAGAATCATAATCATCAAAATCATCAATACAACCCTCCAAGCTCATAAAGGTGCAAGAAATACTTTTTCAAGCTCAAAGTCATTCTGTTTATATATAAAAAACATAATATATAACATATTATTCCCTTTTCACCTCGAGTGATGCCCTCCGCGAATTCACTGTACTGGTCCAACTGAAAACCAGCGCCACACCTAGTGGCATTGCAGCTGAGTTGGGACCGTTTGCAGCCTCACGGCCCAGAAACTATACCTTAATTAAAACATTTTTATATTGTCAGTTTCATATATTTTATTTTAATAAGAGTGTTATTTGTTATCAACCGAATGCATCTTAGTGTAGGTCAGTTAAGTTTGTATATGTAAGTCTGTCGAATTAAGGTTTTTAATTTATTTATTTTCTCTGTTTTAGTATTAAGTAGTTTGTTTAGTTTTTGAGCCGTATTGGCTGTAATAAACGTTTTTCTTTCTTTCTTTCTTCTTTCTAGCACTGGCCTGCAAATTGCAAAAAACGTAAGAAAATTTGAATTTCGCGGGCTACCCTGGAACATTCACCTTAACAGCTGATTCTTGAGAGGGAGAGAGAGAGATAAATTCTTTATTGCACAAAAAACACGGCGCACTACCGAGAAATATATGGGGTATAATGTTACATGTGTTACAACAATAATAGTGCAATTAGTAGTGCTACTATTCCTTAGTTACTAGTTAGGTAACTAGAAGTGACCCGACTCAGACTAGAAGAGCAGCTGAATATTGGGTCTAAGCATTAAATAAGTTGTTCGTGTGGTGACGGATTTAGAATACATAGTGTCACCACAACATTTGGTGTCGTAAGATCCGATAAAAGGAAATGACATACTACTACTATAATAATAATAATAAAGCCTTTATTCCGAACTACAGTCAATTTTACATAATTAAAACGTAAGAAATTATAAATGAAACTAGCTGACCGGGCAGACGTTGTCCTGCATGATATTTGTTTACCGACTGCAGCGCCATCTGTCGGGCTGATTTGTGAATCTAAACCATCCTCGGTGCCACCCAAACGCATACAAAAAATTTCATTCAAATCGGTTCAGCCGTTTAGGAGGAGTTCAGTCACATACACACGCACACAAGAAATATATATATTAAGATATACATCAAGTTACAGAAGATCTCGCAGTTCAGTGTGCTTACGGCAAAGGCCTCCTCCAACTCTTTCCATTGCGTTCGATCTGCCGCCACTCTTGACCAAAGCGGACCTAAAGTCATTTTCAGGTCATCCTCCCATGTTCTCTTGTTTCGACCTCTATTCCTAATGCCATCTCTTGGGTACCAGATTGTCACCTGTTTGCTCCATTTCTCCTTTTTACACCTGAGCTTATGTCCAGTCCAACTCCATTTAAGTTTGTCAATGCGGGCCAGGATATCGGTTAATTTCGTTTTGTGTCTGATGTCTGTACTTCTTACTTTGTCTTTTATTTTTAAACCTAACATGCTTCTTTCCATGCTTCTTTGACATCTTGCAAGTTTATCCTTAAGGTGCTTTGTCAAAGCCCAGGTTTCGCAGCCATATGTAATGCAGGGTAAAATACAGGTATCAAAGGTCTTCTTCTTGATTTTAATGCCTATTACCTTGCTTTTTGTTATTTCTTTCAAAGCCCAGTAGGTTTTCCATCCATACTACTACTAGTCAGCCCATAAATAAGCCACTGAGTCGAAACTCCTACCATCACACGTGTTGGCACAGGGTTTCATATCAAGTTTTCCTTCTCTTGCGGCCAGGTTATCGGCTTTGTTATTTCCTTTTGTCGGCTCTTACGACACCCTCAGGATGGAATGGGTGGTGACACTATGTATTCTATATCCGTCACCACACGGAAAACAAAACAAAACCGACTCAGCACCTGAAAAAACTTGATACAAAACCCTGTGCCAACCCGTCTGGCCAGCGTGGCACAGTAGGCTAATTTACCTTCCATGTAGCTGGAGGAGCCCCGACTCAGCAGTGGGTCATTTATGGGCTGCGAAGTATTAAATAAGTGCTATATGTTGAACCAGATGCCAGCCCTGTAGCCAACGCACTAATTTCACGTCACGTCATGAAATTGCGTTAAAACGTTTGTCCAGCTCGCCGAGTTTTTATCGCCTTGTTTTTAAAGTTACCCTATTATAGTTTCCTAACAAGCGTTAAACATGTGTAGTACAAAGTATGCTGGCGTGATGGACAACAAATACTAGTTCTCCGACCGAAATCAAAAGAAGAACTCAATTGCTACAAGAAATGGGTATCAAAATCAAACATGAATTTATTGATATGGCGAGGATGACTAGTTTAGCACTCGGTATCCCCACTTCGACACTGCATTTCCACTTTACATTAGGCGCTGTCTCATTTGTGCTCATTTATCATTTACCAGCGGTTCGGAGGCTGCTCTACAGAGAAGAGCCGTTAAGAAAACGTAGTGTATCTTTATAAAATGTTGTATGCGTACATTGATGAGAGTGAGCCCGAGCACTAGTCAGTTTATTATTATTTTTTATTTTGTCAGGACCTATTTAGAATAGCATGTCTGAGCTAACCAAACCCCAGCGCATGCTATAGCCATCGCCCTCCTCAACCATATAGCAGGAAGAGCGTATCAGTAAGCTGATCATCTTCTGTTCATGTGATTATGGATTTAGAATACATAGCGTCACCACCCCATTCCATCCTGATGGTGTCGTAAGAGCCGACAAAAGGAAATGACTTGACATGATAATACACAAACACAAATAACACCCAGACGCAGAGCAAGTGCCTCTGGCTAACACAAAGACACTTGTCCGAGCCCGGAATCGAACCGGGAAGCCGTAATCCAAACAAGGCAGCTTTATGACCTCCAGCAGCTTTAAATGCCACCACAATTCATTTAAATTATATTTCTATAAATATAGTTAGTTCTATTCTCAAATTGACCACAGATTTTAAGAATAAACTATAAGCGCTTTAATACACATATAAGCGCGTGTGTGTCAAATACATGGGTATACGTGTGTTTTTTAAAAATGGGTTTTTGATTTTGTACGTAATGGCTTTTATTGTCATAATGTATTTTTAGCATAATTAAAAAAAAGCATTTATTATTTACTAGCTATTCACAATATATCTTTATAGTCTATATCCTATTTGTTATTCTGAAGCTATATTATTGTAAAGTTTCATTAAATCCACTAAGTAGTTTTTGCATGAAAGAGTAACAAACATCCATGCATACATTCATCCATCCATACTTACAAAAAAGATTTCATACTCCTCCGTCCGTGCAGATTTCGTAAAGAGGGATACAAAGATTTTGCTTCACGTATTAATAATGTAGTTAAGGGGCTGTCCATTAATCACGTGATGTTTTTTTTAACCACTCTCTCCCCCTTGGTGATATGTGGTAAGGTTTAGGACTAGCCCCCCACCCCCATTAAAACTCTCGTGTATTTTTAGTACCTACAAATATAATCTTACAAACTTAATTAATAAAAAGTAATTTTTAATAAATGTATCTCAAAGGTTACGTGATTTTTGCCGTACACCTCCCCCCCTTTGAACCTCACGTGATTAATGGACATCCCCTAATATACATATTTTATGGTTGCATGCTATACAAAAGGCCGTTGGCTAAAGGACTATGGAACATTTCAAAGAAAACGTACCAATGATACTCATCCAGTTGACATTTATTTTTTCTCAACAAAAAATCCTTTTCGGAATACGCCAGCTGGGTTACCCATTACTAAACCTGCGATATCCCCACTAATTAATCCATCAATGTAAAAAGTGTAAAAAAAAATGTAAAAAGTGTTACATCAATGTAAAATGTATGGCATCACAGTAATTAAGGAGACTTATGAATTTTAATCGAAATAGGAAACTTAGGGAAAGCTTTCTCGGAAAGACATTAACTTAAGCTATCTTTTCAGAACATTACACAAACCCTCCTTAATACCGTGCTCGAGGTTTAATATTTGATGACAGTTATGTATTTCAAATCTGTAGGTGTTTATTTACGTCTATTTAAACGAAGATAATGGTCACCCTCACCCAGTGGTCGGAATAAATAATAAACTTAAATTATAACCAGATATAGTTCTATCCTCAACTTGGCCACAGACTTCATCATTATCATTACATAGTATAAAACAAAGTCGCTGTCGTCTGTCCATCCTTATGTATGCTTAAATCTTTATCATTACATAGTGTAAAACAAAGTCGCTGTCGTCTGTCCGTCCCTATGTATGCTTAAATCTTTAAAACTACGCAACGGATTGAAGCTGTTGTTTTTAATTGATAGAGTGATTTGAGAGGAAGGTTTTTATGTATAATATGTATATGCATGAATTTTGCTGTTCATAATTGCACCCGTGCGAAGCCGGGGCGGGTCGCTAGTTAACAATAAACAAAAGAATGCGCGTATGTTAAATACATTGAAGTGTGTGTAATGGCTTTTAATAATCTATTGTATTATTATGCATAATATTAGCATTCTGCACTCCTTCTCATTTTATCTATCTATACTAATATATAAAGCTGCAGAGTTTGTTTGTTTGTTTGTTTGAACGCGCTAATCTCAGGAACTACTGGACCGATTTCAAAAAATCTTTCAGTGTTAGATAGTCCATTTATCGAGGAAGGTTATGGGCTATATTTTATTTTCAAAAGAATTAGGGATCCGTATGAAAATTGTGATTATGTAAACCAAGGTGTAAAATCGAGAACCTATTTATGCGTGCGCTGCAAAAACTATTGGCAATAGAACAAAATGATGTACTACGGGTTTGTAGGTCTTATAAAAATCTACAAAAAAGTCCGCGAGAGCACATATCTAAATAACATAGTTTAGTCACAATAACCGATTTTATGTTCATAAAAAATATGCATAGAGATAAGCACGGTTTCAAAGCCCACGCGGGCGAAGCCGCGCTCAAAAGCTAGTATAAGCTATAAGTGTGGGGAATTGAATACTCCGCCGTCCGCGCAACTTTGGTAAAAAGGGGTACAAAGATTTTCCTTCACGTAATAGTATATAGATTTAACTGTCTGTCATTACAATAACGAAGTACGACCGAATAAAGAAAAAAAACATAGACCTAGGTTAATATGGTTAATATGATCTTCCTGACCCAAAACAATAAGTAAAGCAAAACAATGTGAACAAAATAAGTTCAGAAGCTACAAGGTAAATTAAACCTTGCAACTTATTTCAAAAAACTACAATATGTTAAACGTCCCAGTTAAAAAATAACATAATTTTAAACGTCTTGAGATCGTGATTGGACTGCCTGTAACTAGGCACTGATGAGGGTAATGAAGTCACGGTAAGGTTTCGCGATCGCTCGTAATTCTGTCAAAACACACGCAGACATAGTAACATGATAACATTATACAGGCGGTGCAATACGATACGTTATGGTTAAAAGTGTGTGAACACAAAGATGTGGATTGTGTGTTTGAGATAGGAAATTCTTGACGCTGGAAATTGTGTTTTAAACTAATTACCACAAATAAATAGAACAACATAGAGAACTTATATATTAATCCGTGAAGGAACTTTATACCATCATACAGGGTTGATACGACATAGGGGTTTTTTTTAACTGCCTATAGTTACTAGGTATCATTTCCAGGCTCGGTACCAAAAATCAATTAAATTGGAGCAATAGTTTAGCCGCAAATGATTTTAGTATAGTAGTAGTTGTTTAACCAAAATACAGATTAGTAAATGCTTTGCAATTATATTTATCACGCGTATAAGTATTAAGTATTTTTGTTAGAAGCTTTAGATTTAACGTTGTTTTTGTACTCTTCCAGACAACTGTCATCTAGTCTTTCCCGTCATCACGACAGCTGCAAAGCAATAGGAACATCGGGAATTATAAAGACGCGATAAATCTGTTTAATTTCAATGAATAATTATAATAGTCTTTATTAATATATATAACTAGCTTTTGCGGCCGGCTTCGCCCGCGTGGGCTTCGAACCCGTGCATATTTTTTATGAATATAAAATCGGTTATTGTGACTAAACTATGATAGTTAGATATGTGCTCTTGCGAACTTTTTTGTAGATCTTTATAAGACCTACAAATCCGTAGTACATCATTTTGTTCTATTGTCAATAGTTTTTGCAGCGCACGCATAAATAGGTTTTCTATTTTACACCTTGGTTTACAAAATCGCAATTTCCATACGGATACCTAATTCTTTTGAAAATAAAATATAGCCTATAACCTTCCTCGATAAATGGACTATCTAATACTGAAAGATTTTTTGAAATCGGACCAGTAGTTCCAGAGATTAGCGCGTTCAAACAAACAAACAAACAAATAAACAAACAAACAAACTCTGCAGCTTTATATATTAGTATAGATTATTCATAATTACTCGGAATCAAGAATAGTTTTTTTTTATTATAATAACCAAAAAAAAAGTTCTTTTCCAGTATGCCATAGTAGACTAATTTACTTTCATTTCCTAGGAGGCTATACCCACCAACCATTTAAGGGACACTTCTAGAGACCATCTAACGGGGGACCCGAGCCTACTAACATATTACTATCAAGATCGACAACATTATAGACTGGTGACTTTGATTGTCAATTTTGACAACATAATAATACTATAGTGTCAGTTCTGAACATATGCCACACGCTTTAGAGATAAGACTTGGCAATCACTATTGAATTTAGCAGATTAGTATATTTTGACAAGGCTACACCGTGTGGAAGGACATTTTATTAGAAAACAGTAGTTGAAAGTTACACAAATAAGCCTACTGTGCTACACTGTACAGACAGGTTTGGCATTTTGTATTGTTCTCTCCTGGCTACGACTCTCTCAGGATGCAAAAAGTTGAAGATAGTTTATCACTACATATAATAAAACCAAGTCGCTGTCGTCTGTCCGTCCCTGTGTATGCTTAAATCTTTAAAACTACGCAACGGATTTTGATGCGATTTCTAATGGATAGAGTGATTCAAGAGGAAGGTTTTTTATCTATTATCATCATTGCATCCGTGCGAAGCCGGGGCTGGTCGCTAGTCATAGTATATAAAACAAAGTCGCTGTCGTCGGTCCGCCCCTATGTATGCTTAAATCTTTAAAACTACGCAACGTATTTTAAAGCGGTTTTTTAATAGATAGCGTGATTCAAGAGGAATGGTTATATGTATAATACATCCATACTATTTTAAAGAAACACTGATAAATTTAGAGGTTCATCATTGCACCCGTGCGGAGCCGGGGTTGGTTGCTAGTACTCTATATACGTCACCGCACAGATTAACTGCAACTTTCTTAAAGGTAGGTATCCTTAAAATGTTGTTTTTTTTCTTTATCCCTCCTATCTATCCTATCTTTATCTTTATCTTTATCTCTCTTTTCCCCAACTGTTAAGACCAAGGGTGAGCCCTGTTAACATGTTTTGAGTTCCATAAACGTCTCACTCCGAAGGCTGTTGGAAAACGTGTGCATGTGTCATCACCCTGTTTATGCAGAAATGTGGCGGGTACACTACGTATCCTGCGGGTTACGGACAAGACAACAGGGCTCGCTTAGTACGGAATAGGCTTTATTGTATTCTATCTCAGTATTTTGTTTTAACTGTTTTTTGACATACGGACACCACATGCAGTGTCAAAAATCTTACAATTGTCAAGTAGATTCACAACGGATTACAGAATGCGTTAAATTGTATGATAACAAATGCATTGAATGTTTAATAATTTAAAAAAAAAACGATTTGTATATAATTGTATCTTCCTACTTTCCGTTGCAATTTCATTAATAAACAAGTTGTAACTGCTATCCTCATATAGTCCACAGATTCCATTTTCATAATATAAAACCTTTATAACAAAACCATTATTATCCAAATTAAAAATAATAAATCGCGCTAAAAAGCGAAAAATAAACACGGTGCCTTGGGCATACGTATATTTTGTTAAATAGGTTTTTTTTTTAGTTTAGTACAAATAAACTTATGCTTTGTAAATGATTCGAATGACAAAGTCAGCGAAACAATAAGAATGTGGCTGTATCAAAAACTATTGTTGATCACTTATTTCAACTTTTCTCTCAAACGACTTAACCAATTTCGATAAAAAAATACGTGGGACCAGTAAGTAACTAAGACTATGAAGGAGATATGGGGAATCAATCCCAAAAAAAATAATTCTTTTTGAAACCACTTGACAGAAAAGATTCCTCAGTAAGTATCACCCGAGACCGAATTTCACCTCTTAAATTATACTATTACCCATAGATAAACCACTTTTGAGTCGTTCCTCCTCCAGTTACATGGAGGGTAATTGGGTTTCGTATTCTTCTCGCCATTTCCTTTTGTCAGCTCTTACGATACCCTCAGGATGGAATAGGGTGGTGACACTATATATACTAAATCCATCACCATACAAACATTGCTGCAAATATGGGTGGGGTAATAATACAACGTAGTCGACAGCTTTTTACCACTAGCTTTGTACTCAGCCACGTCATTAGAAATAAGCCCTGTCTATATTTTTATGACATTGAAACATCGCGTGTTTGTAGTTATGGCTTCACAGCCGCATCGCGAGGAACTCAACGTCTATTTAACGCTACAGGTTATCTGGTATCTTCAGACCGTTAAAATTGGAGGGTAAGGGGTAACCTTACTTTCTGTAAATAATTAAAACTATAAAAAATATAATATTCTAACCGATTCATTGAAACCTAACCTAACTAATAAAACATTTTCGAATGCGTATACGCATTCGAAAATGTTTTATTAGTTAGGTAGATTTAATACGACCAAAAGGAAGTAGCTTACCCTCAAAAATAAGAAACATAGTAATAAAAAATTACCAAGATGGATTGCGTTATCCCGGTCAAAATCGAAAATAGGAGGACCATCCTTAAAAGATAAAATCTACATAAGCATATCCCGAAGTCAAACCAAAGCAGACGATTTGTTTGACGTAGGAATCAATTAATTAGCCTACTGTGCCACGCTGGCCAGACGCGTTGGCACAGGGCTTCGTATCAAGTTTACCTTCGTTCCGGCTAGAAGTCCGGCTTTTTCGCTTCTTGCGACTCCTTCAAGATGTTTGTGGTGACAATTTGTATCATTCACCCCGTGGATTAAATATGTATATTATATAGATAGTATATTTATTGACCAACATAATAATGAGCTTACAGTTAGGACTCTATGGACTAACTAACCACTTGGATAAATACATAATAAAGTTTGTCACGCAAAAAATAGTGTGAACATTTATAAATAATTTGACAGACTGCAAATGTAAAGAGATAAAAAATAAAGTTGCTCGACGTGTCAAGGACCAATTAGGTATCCACTATAAAAACCTCGCAAAGACTACCTTTTCACTTGAACCTTATTGACAATATAATAAAGCCTATAATAACGTTCGAGTTTTATCTGCAAAAAGACATGCATGCAACAATTTTACACAATTAAAGACTAAAATAAAAACTTGTATCGCAACAAATCAATTTTACACGCATCGAAAAGTATTTTCCGCGACCATCCGTTTGAAATTGACCTTTAAGACTTTTGAAATAAAATTTAATGATTCACCGATGATTCATTTTGCAAGACGCACTGTAGTACGAAGTGCTCCGTTCAGAAAAGCGTAAGAAATTTGTCTCCAGTACTTTTTTGCTTTAACTGTACTTTTTTTTATTTTTAACACTGGCAACTGTTAACGCAAAAAGTTTTTGACATTGTTTCGGAACGCCCGGTCGATTTTGGCGCCAATTAATTTTTGGAAAACACAGAGCAGTTGAGTGAGACAGTAACTGTTTTTGCAATTATAGAAGTATGGAAACAATTTATTTTAATTTTGATTAGATGTAACATTCATCATCATAATCATCATCATCATTTCAGCCAAAAGACGTCCACTGCTGGACATAGTCCTCCCCCAAGGATCTCCACAAAGACCGGTCCTGGGCCGCCGATGTAACATTAAAAGCACAATGTAGCTAAAATATATCTACTACTATTACCACTTAGACCATACGTTATCTACTGCCGAGTAAGGCCTCCTCCAATTACATGGAGGGTAATTAGCCTACTGTACCATTCTGGCTGGAATGGGATGGTGACACTATGCATTATTTTTCCGTCACCAGACGAACCTAAGTAAATTTTAAGGTACCTACGTCATATTGGATGTGGATCTACAAAAATCCTAATGTATTGGGATTTTACTCGGAGTGGCTCTTGCAGTAAGAGAAATGCTCAACGGACTGTATAATGCTCGTATCTGCTTACATTTGGAGAAGTTGCACTAGTTGTGCTGCTTTTAAATAGTATGCAGTTCTATAATACGTTAGGAATAACATTTTACTGTTTCAGAATTAAGACGACTTTGCATAAGAAGTTGTTGGATTACTTATTTAAAGATCCACTTTAGTTTTTTTTCAATAGTTTGGTAAATATTTGTTTAAACATGGGTGTGCCTGAATTACAATATTGGCATTTAATTTAAGGTACTTTTAAGACTACATTTCTATGAATATTATTGTAAATTTAATAATAATATCGTATATGACGTATCAAGTTTTCACCTTTGGATCACGGGATCACGGGTTTGAGTCCGCGGCCGGGCAAGTGTCTCTGTGTAAACCAGAGGCACTTGCTCCGAGTCTGGGTGTCATTTGTGTTCGTGAATTTAAAGCTTGTTAACTGCCCCCGCGACACAGGTAAAACATAACCTCTGCAATAGGTTATATTGCAGAGGAGACGTTTTGCAAAAAAAAAAAGAAAAAAAGTTGATTCTTGACATTTACTTATAATGTGTTTTAATTCCACCATGACGACGATGAAGCGACAATTTTATTTAATAGTGGTATCGGTTGACCATTCCAGTGAAGTAATTACTTCCAATAAATTCTCTAATTCTCGTGTTATGCTGTAAATATTTCTGTGCGGCCATTTTAAGAATGTACCGGCCTCTCATTGTCGCTTCGTTTAGAAACACCGATTTTTATCTCAATGTGATAAATTATTAAAAATATCTTATTAATCACAAGATATCAATCGTTTACCTTTAATTGGTGATTATTTAGTTAACTCGGGTGTACTGGAGATTAAAATCGTTTTGTAAGATTTATTTCTGAATTAAATTGAAATGATGCATGTAAAGCATACTGCTTAATCAATTCAAAAATATGTGAGTGATCGTCATACCATGTAGGTACCGCATCATACCTTCAAGAGGAAGTTAAAGCATATGCTTTATGCAACTGCAAGTGATGTCGTATCCGCCGTAATAATATGATACGCGTGTGCCGCCCTTATCTTTAGAAAACTAGCCTAACATAACCTTTTTTCAGTGGGGGAAACCTTTTATAGTTCCCCAGCCGGAGGACGGGGGTGGGGTATGTGGGAGTCCCGGTCGCAAAAAGATGCGACCGGTGTATCCACTAAAATCTACAACTAGTTTCTTATAATACAGGTAGGTTTTATTACAACACTATTTTAAATCGTCGTATTTAATTATCATTATATTATTTTGGCTCTTGTCGTACACTAGGTGGTACTTAATATACTCCTATCGGTCGTTTGACGACAGTTACTGTGAAATTTAATTTAAAAAATATTGAAGTCAACACTTTTTCTCCGCCATTCCCGTGGTACAAAGAAGTGTTCAGAATCCCGAATTTCTTGCACCGTCATACCATTTGATGAACGATTAGTTGTTCTGTGCAATTATAGGCCCTCGCACAGCGGAATAACGGTGGTTTAAGCCGCTTTGTGCGATTAATTTAAACAGTTTAGCTATTTGCTTGTGCACATTTCGTAATTGCTCAAATGGTTGAATGTTTCTAAAAGCTTGCTTTAGATTTTCCTGAGACGATTGTGCTTTGTGCATTTCGTCAGATATTTTACTTGAATTATGTCACATTAACAGTATTTTTCTCACGCAAAATGACCCACTTCTGAGGCCAGTCTCCTCCAAGTTCAAGCAGAGAAATTAGCCCAGTATGCCACAGGGTATGATGGGGTTTTATATCAACTTTTTCTCCAAAATGGAAATGATCGGCATCACTGTGTGTTCTTGATTCATGTCTTTGTACCAGTGGTGAGGGGTTTAGAATACATAAATCACCATCTTATTCCACCATGATAAGCCTAGGCGTTGACGTGGACGATTATAATGACGGGTTCGTGGAGACTGTCCGCAAAGTTGGGTCGAAGTTCTGTGAGACCCAACGCCTGAAAACGGCCAAAAAGCTCTCGGACCTCACCCTAAATCTCATGGACGAGCGACGGAAAATGGTTCTGCAGTCTACAGATGATGCGACGCAGCTTCGGATGCTCAATAGACAGATATCAAAGTCCCTGAAGCGTGATATACGCCGATTCAACACGAATCGTGTTGAAGAGGCTATTGAACGCAACAGGGGCTCCAAGGTTTTTGCCAGGGATCTGTCTATTGGGCAAAGCCAGCTCGTCAGGCTGAAGACTGATAACGGCAGGATCGTCACGTCGAAGTCCGAGATTTTGGGTGAGGTCGAGAGTTTCTATGGACAACTGTACACGTCTACACAGGAACCCGTCATAAATCTAGCAGACGACCCACGAGCTAGATTAACCCGGCACTACACCGAAGACCTACCGGACGTCAGCCTGTGTGAGATCGGGATGGCTCTCGAGCAACTTAAAAACAACAAGGCGGCGGGTGATGACGGAATTACCGCAGAACTTCTGAAGGCGGGTGGAGAACCGATCCTTAGGGCCCTTCAGAAGTTATTCAATTCCGTCATACTCGAAGGACGAACGCCAAAGGCATGGAACAGAAGTGTGGTGGTGCTGTTCTTCAAGAAGGGAGATAACACCTTATTGAAGAACTACAGACCCATCTCACTTCTGAGCCATGTCTACAAGTTGTTCTCGAGGGTCATCACGAATCGACTCGCGTGCAGGCTTGACAATTCCCAGCCTCCCGAACAAGCCGGTTTCCGAAAAGCCTTCAGTACCGTAGACCATATTTTAACGCTACGGCAGGTTATACAGAAGACCGAGGAGTATAACCTGCCCCTTTGTCTGGCGTTCGTGGACTACGAGAAAGCCTTCGATTCGATCGAGACGTGGGCAGTATTGCAGGCTCTCCAGAGGTGCCAAGTCGACTATCGGTACATCGAAGTGTTGAAGTGCTTGTATGAAAGCGCCACCATGTCAGTCCGACTCCAGGACCAGACCTCGAAACCGATCCAGTTGCAGCGAGGTGTTAGACAGGGAGACGTTATCTCTCCGAAACTGTTCTCCGCTGCACTGGAAGATGTTTTCAAGGTTCTGGACTGGAAAGGGCTGGGCATTAACGTGAACGGCGAGTACATCACTCACCTTCGATTCGCTGACGACATAGTCGTAATGGCTGAGACCATGGAGGGCCTCACTACGATGCTCGATGGCCTCTGTGGAGCCTCCGAACGAGTCGGCCTTAAGATGAACATGGAGAAGACGAAGATCATGTCTAATATCCATGTTCAAGCCACTCCTGTTAACATCGGAGGTTCTACCCTCGAAGTTGTTGACCATTACATTTACCTGGGACACACTGTCCAGTTAGGTAAGTCCAACTTCGAGAAAGAGGTCAATCGTCGGATCCAACTCGGCTGGGCAGCGTTCGGGAAGCTGCGAAAGATCTTCTCGTCCACAATACCGCAGTGTCTGAAGACAAAAGTCTTCAACCAATGTGTGTTGCCAGTGATGACATATGGAACAGAGACGTGGTCGCTCACTATGGGCTCCATCAGAAGGCTCAAAGTCACCCAAAGGGCAATGGAGAGGGCTATGCTCGGAGTTTCCCTGCGAGATCGAATCAGAAATGAGGAGATACGCAGGAAAACCAGGGTCACCGACATAGCCCACCGGATTGCCAAACTTAAGTGGCAGTGGGCAGGGCACATAGCTCGCAGGACCGACGCCCGATGGGGCAGAAAAGTCCTCGAGTGGCGACCGCGTGCCGGAAGGCGCAGTGCTGGTAGGCCTCCCACACGGTGGACCGACGACCTGGTTAAGATCGCCGGAAAGCAGTGGATGCGGGCGGCCCAGGACCGGCCTTTGTGGAAATCCTTGGGGGAGGCCTATGTCCAGCAGCGGACGTCTTTTGGCTGAAATGATGAAAAAAAATGATGATGATTCCACCATGAGGGTGTCGTAAGAGGCGAATAAAGGAGACAAACTAGCCTCAAGAACAGGAAATTCTATACAAGCCTTGTGGCAACCCTGGAACTGGTACGGTAGGCTTTATTTTATTCTTTGGTTTTATATTATGATTATTACTATTATAATTCAATATAATTGTTATTATTATATGAAATTGTACTTTTGTTTATTGTTAATAACTTAATTTGTGTCTTGTTATTAGTGCCGAATAAATGATTATCTTATCTTACTGTTCTTTTCAGACGGTAACATACTGCTGACTTGGGCTTCCTCTTTTCAAGGAATGAGAATGTAGTCTACCGTGTCAAGATGGTCTCTTGGTCTAGCGGGGAGCAACCCTAGACCGCTTCATTGACGATACAGTGAATAAAGGATTTGATACTTATATAATATACTAGCTGTTACCCGTGGCGTATTTAACAAAAAGTTATTGTTTCGACCGCACAGTCTACGATTAAAAAATTTGGAAGTTTGCCACTTAAATGTGGAAATCTCAGTCACTATGGGCTCTTAAAAAGGGGGGGGGGCTGTTTTAATAAAAGTAGACTAAGTTACTCCATAATACATTATCTATATGTTAGTAAAAGTCACGTCAAAGTCGGTTTTGTATTTCAAAGATTAGCCGACACAGACACACACACAGAAATTGTAAAACACATTGTTTTGGTATATATACATCCTTAAGCAATTAGCAAAAAGCGGTTATTTTATTACACACAGACACTCCAATTTTACTAATTTGTATAGATTATGATTTCAACATCTGCAGCCAATATTATTATTCATAGAAAAACCATTTAATGAAACTAACTACTACCCAAGTAGACTGACTATGCAAACGTGACTTCAAAGCGTTTCTCTGAAACGAAATATCTCTCTCAAAAGAAGTAATACAAATATTTAGTGTGCTGTTTGACTGAATGGTGGTCACAAGAAATTTGTTCGCAAAGATTTTGATGGTGTAACAAAAAGGATGAACATACTTGTACCTATTCATTATCATCATTTTTCTCCAGCCATTTCATTATCATCATTTATCTATGAGATAAATGATGATAATGAAATGGCTGGAGAGAGGAGAGAGATTAATTACCCATAGCCGAATCTGGCTTCCCCCAAATTCATGAATGAAAGTTCTGAAAGACCGGGTTTGTATCCTGTTCTTGGGGCGCGACCTCTGGTTTCTTTTAGTCATCTATTACAGCACTCTCTGGATGGAATGGGTTTATAGTATTGTTTATTCTAAATCCATCACTAAACTAAATCACTAATAAATCTATCATAATAAATCACGAATCTAAATCACTACACTATATTTTCGTGTATGGCTGCTAATTTAGTTAAACTGGAGTATTAAATATAGTATTTTTGAACATGTTATAATATACTATCTTCTGCAATAAATATAAATTACAAGGCCTTTTTATGGATATGATTGTTCTTAGCTATTATTCTAAATCCATTTCCGGCTTAAAATACTTAGTGTCCCCACGCCGTTCCGTCCTGAGGTCGTAACGGTCACCAAAAGGAAATGACAATGCCGATAACCTAGCCACAAGAGAAGGAAAACTTGATGAAAGAAACCCTGTGCCAACCTGTCTGGCCAGCGTGGCACAGTTGGCTAATTACCCTCGTAACTGCAACAGGCCTGACTAAGCAGTGCGTCATCTATGGGCTGAGTTAATACAACTACAGATTGTAGATTAAGTTTGCAAGTATTGTTATTAGAAATATTAGTATCATGGTAATATTTCGACCACTACGTTCTACGTAATAGTGAAATCTTCTTAAGGTTTCAGGGTAGCCCGCGAAATTCAAATTTTCTTACGTTTTTTGCAATTTGCAGGTCAGTGCTAGGTTGTATGTTGATTAAAATGTTATTCGCGGCTGTAAGACGTATGTAGTTATAGAATTATAATCATCAAAATCATCAATACAGCCCTCCAAGCTCATAAATGTGCAAGAAAAACTTTTTCAAGCTCAAAGTCATTCTTGCGAATAACATTTTAATCAACATACAACCTAGCACTGACCTGCAAATTGCAAAAAACGTAAGAAAATTTGAATTCCGCGGGCTACCCTGAAACATTCACCTTAAATACTAATAAAATTCTCGTGTCACAATGTTCGTTCCCATACTCCTCCGAAACGGCTCGACCGATTCTCATGAAATTTTGTGAGCATATTGGGTAGGTATGAGAATCAGCTACTATTTATTTTTCATCCCCCTCAATTTTTAGGCGGGGTCCACCCAAAAATAATTGTATGTTTTAAGAAATAAATACTTTTATTTTTTTAAGATGCAGCATACAAAAATACAAACAATCCTAAATTTTCACCCCTCTACGATCAACCCCTATTTAATTACATGGCAAAACACCTTTTGCGATAGGAGCTGTTGTATAGATAGATTGAGACGTCATCACGATATCTCTGGAACCATAAGACAGAGAATTGAAATTTGGTATGAATTAAAAATTAAAATAATTAATTTGGCAAAACAACGTTTGCGGGATCAGCTAGTAATAATAATACGTTTGCCACTTATAGAAATTCTTTACATATAAAATACCTTTGAGAAAATAGTACGTATATAGCAAGTAGCTCGCACGTAGTATAAACCACTATACACAAATGCTCTTAAGATAAACTAGATGCTTTTTCAAAGAGGCAAACCAACCCATCTCTCGCAAGCATAATTTTATTTCGTTGAGCAAACTTAATTTAGAATCGCAAAGGAACTCGAAATGATAACTATAACGCCTTTGACACAGTTACGAAGTAGGTTGTTAACTATAAAATCCTTAGGATTTGGCCGAAGAACGTCTCCGCGGAGTGTACTTGTATTCAACAGGACACCACGCCAAGAAATGTTAAGTCTTTACAACTTAGAATAGATGAAACGAGATAAGAAACATATTTTGTAAATAATTCATAAGGTTCAATAACAAGGTAAACTATAGATAACATATACATGGAGCCTATGTATCTTGACCGTATGGCGGAATTTAGAATACTTATGAGTACGAGATACGTAATGGCCGACGAAAGAAACTGACAAGACCGGAAGATAAGAAAAAAAATATACCGAACCCTATGCCAAAGCGCCTGGCCAGCGTGGCACAATAGGCTAATTACCCTCCATGTAACTGGAAGAGGCCCGACTCAGCAGTGGACCATCTGTGGGTAGTAGTAGTAGATGTATCTAAGTGTTAAAATATAAATGTGTACCAAATCACCGTACTAAGTTTTTTATTATTATGGTAAATTCAAATACATAAATATTCTACACTTTTTAACGGATTTATCGCGTGATTTAATTCCCGACGTTTCGTATGCTTTGCAGCAGTCGTGGTCGCGGGAGAGACTAGATGACAGTTGTCTTCAAGAGTACAAAGAAATAGATAAAATCTACCGCCTATAATTTTGGTTTATTGATTAAAAGTGTTTAATTTCAATGTGTAATAATCGCGATATCCTGTAAAAACATCACATTAATATTCTATTAAATAAAATAACTTTCGTATCTGGAATACGGCCCTGCACTTAATTTGGGTTACGAATGTAGCGGCGGGTGACTGCCAGTGACTTGATTGGCGGTATGAGTCACGTGCGCTTAGCTTTTACATATCTGTGGACTGTGTGAGTGGCGTATTGTGAATGAGCGCGGCTTCACCTTCGCCATAGCCATCGGTCCATGCCACAACAAAATCAAAACTGTATACTGTCCGTGGTCTCCAGTACACTACTATTTAATTTTACGCCACCACATTTTGTTTAAGTATCTCATTTCACTTGCTCACTCATATCAACTTCACACTTCACTCAACTTTTGTTTTCATTGATCATTTTCTTCATCACTGTAACATTTTTCCTGGATATATCAATATATGATATATAGCTGAGATGAACCCATTTGGTCACAACATTTCTATTAGTCTTAGTTTAAAAACCACTGTCTTGATTGAACATGGCAATTAAATATTAATTCATTCTTTATTTTTATGTATAAGGGCGAATGTATGAAATCATACATTTTATACACAAGTTTGAATTCGCCTGAGTCGTTTTAAATGTGTGTTTAAAAACAGTTTTTGTACTGACTCAATAAATAGTTCTTTTACTGATCTTCACGTTGAACACCGTAAAGCCAAAACATTGTAACGCACTTAGAAAGCCAAAAATGACTATGGTCCAGTCTCTTTTGTCAGAGAAATATATTATCTAAATGAAATTATTTTGGAAGTAATTTCTACCGGCAAATGAATGATATTCAAACTTTAGAAAATATTCTGTGAACAATTTTCAATATTGTTGTTATTTTATTAAAGTCTAAAGTTGAATTGTTTCCTATCTTAACCCTCGCGATCTAAGTCACGAAGCCCCTCAGATTGAAATCCGTATAATTGAAGTAGCGACCATTGTGTTAATACTAAAATAATTAAATGTCCCCGCTGTGCTGGTGATTGTTCAGATTAAAATAATCCCCTGAACAATTTGCTAGCAGTTAATCTTTGAGAAGATGGTCGTTAAATCATCTCTGTAGGAACATAATTTTTACGATGCCAACAGATTAAATAGAACAAGCCTCGTGATTTATAAATTCAATATTAGTCAGATAGATAAGTTTGTAGGCTAGGCGTCTAGTTCAAGCAGATATTGCACGAGTGACCATCACATGAACATATTAAGTGACCTCGTCCCTATTCGGAGGTCACGGAGACTGCTCCGTCGATATCTGCCGTTATTTCGACATCTATGGCGTACACACAAAGTCATTAAAGAAAAAAACTGTCGCACGATTACTAAGTATAGCTGATGGTCCTAGCATCGAAGGGCAGAAAGGTGGACATCAATGTTTACGTGAAGCAAAAACGACGAATATGACTGTTCCCATTTTAATTTACTTAAAGAAGGAGTGCAGGATGCTATATTTTTTTAAATTATGCATAACAAGTACATTTAATCAATAAAATTAACCCCCTGGACACACACACTGCTATGCATTTGACTCACACACGCATATATACTTTTTGTTTATTGTTGAAGTTTGTGGTCAAACTGAGAATAAAACTTTTAATTATAAAATATTGTTCTGATTGAATTCGAATGCAGTCCGAATGCTGTGCGACCACTAGAGATAAAATTAGCCATAGCAGGTAGAATGTAGAGGTATCCTTCATCCTCCTCCAGCGAGGATATCATGTCACAGAAGTCACACCCCACCCTCTGAAAATGGAAAATGCATCAAGCATTTTCCCAGTGAAACAATAAACAGGCCGCGAGCCAGTGTGTCGGCTGGTATGAAAATGACTAGTTCGGACCCCTATGAAAGCGTTAAAGAGGTAAGATGAAAATTATAATAAATTTTATAATAAACAAATTAAAACGAAGCTACTTTGCCACGGATAACTTTTCATAAACACGCAATAGACAAGTAAAGCTGGTTAGTCTTAAAAAAAAAGAATTTTCTCCCAGTAAGTTCTTTTTTCATGGAAAAATTCTCTTTTGGTTCCGTCGAGAAAATATAATTACCTCCGGACGTCGTCCTTAGGGTTTCAGCAAACAGTTTACAGGAAGTCGCCTAACAACCTTGCGGCCCTGCTAATTCTATTTGAAAACTCACTTTACGCTGTAAAATATCTGTAAAGCTGCTTATAGTCATAGCAAAAGCAAATTGATATACAAAATTAATACTTTTTTATCAGTGATCCCTAGGCTTGCGTGATGGAAAGCAACGCCAGGGTCTAAGATGGAGCAGGCAATTCAAGGAAATGCCCTGTCGGGCACCGGCTCTCACATACACACGACGGAACACAGTAAAACTGCTTGGCGCCGGACTAAGATGTGAGGGTGGTAGCTAGCCGGGCGGACCATTCAATCCTACCACCAAGCGTGCTGGGTTTTGTTGACTTTTACAATACGCGTTATTTCCCAGCGTGCAGTGGGAAAATTTCTAATTCCATTCAGTAATAATGCGAAGAAAATTGGGGAAGAAAAACTATGTATCACATTAACTTTACAAAAAGAAAACGTAGTAGGTTTAAACTATTCTGTATTGTGTGGTGTACCGTGTGCTGACGGATTTAGAATACATATTGTCACCATTCCAGCCTCAGGGTGTCGTAAGAGCCGACAATAGGAAATGACAAGGTCGAAGAGCTAGCCGCAAGAGAAGGATAACTTGAAACGAAACCCTGTGCCAACCCGTCTGGCCAGCGTGACGCAGGAGGCTAATTACCCCCATTCCATGCTGATGGTGTCGTAAGAGAGCATACAATAAATGTGGCGAAACCTATACCAATACGAGTACATCTAGCCAGCGCGACATCGTACTTTCAGCCCATTCATGACCCACTACTGAGTCGAGCCTCCCCCAAATTCATGCAGGGATAGGGTTTGTATCAAGGTTTCCATCGTTTGCGGTTAGGTGGTCTGTCTCTTGCGTTCCTTTCGTCGCCTTTTACGATACCTTCAGGATGGTATGGGTTGGTGACATTGTGTATTAAGTCACCACACGGACCAGCGTGCTAAAGTAAGCTAACTTCCCTCCATGTTGGAGGAGCCCGACTCACCAGCGGGTCTGGTATAAATGGATATGAAGACGAGGATATGTTTTATTTCATCAGCGAATTGTAGCTACTTGGTCAAACTTATGCAAGCTAAGTATAATTAACTTAAATTGCACCCTTGCGTTTCGAATGTGAAATGACTAACAATTTAATGGTCAGGATAGATGGACCGAAACACATCCGCTTCTCAGTAGAAATCTGTATTTAGCCAGTAAGTATGGTTATATTAACCAGTTTGCCGACAACTCGTCATTTTGTAGCGGTAGACTTATCTATATCTATATATACTTAAATAAAATTGGAGTGTCTGTTTGTAATAATAATATAAACACTTTTTACTAAATGCGTAAGTATGTATACACAGTACATAGAGCAAAATAACATTTTTTTTTTCTGTCTTTCCGTCTGTCTGTCTGTCTCTCTGTTTGTTCCGGCTGATTAGCCGTAGCTAGTAAAAAAGAGATCCAGAAATCTCTGGATCTCTTTTTTACTAGCTAACATCGCACCCGCGCGAAGCCGGTACGGGCCGCTAGTAATAAATAAAATTGGAGTCATCATCATCAGAGTCTGTTTCTTCCGGGTAATCCCTGGAACGGCTGAACCGATTTTGACGGGACTTTCACTGATAGGTGGCTGATGATATAAGGAGTAACGTAGGATACTTTTTTTAGACAAGGTTCGCCCCACGGCTTCTCCCGCGGTACGACAATAACCGCGGGTAACATCGCACCCGTGCGAAGCTAGGACGAGCCGCTAGTTCGTAATTTAATTAATTTGTCTGTATAGTATTTAATACTAAACATATACTAATATAATATATATATATATTTATATGTTATTATATATAAAATAAGTTTGCAATAATAAATGATATTTTTTTTTGGTCTTTTCACTTGCACACTGAGCACTGGCACATAACAATTTGATTCAGCTATCAGATATCTTTTATGATATTTAAAACGAAACCACTGCACTAGGTATAACCTGTATCGTGGGGCAATACAATTACTAACATGAAATTCACGATCACAAATGACACCCAGACTCGGAGCAAGAGCCTCTGGTTTACACAAAGACATTTTCCCGGCCCCGGAATCGAACCCGAAACCCCGTGATCTACAGGCGGTGCATCCAACCCCTAGACCAACACGGCAGTCTAGTCTAAAATAAGTGTTGTACCGATTTCGACAGACAGAAGAACCAACGCGACTGACATAGCTCGAAGGATTGCACAGCCGAAACGGCACTGAGTAGGCCACGTAGCTCGAAAAACAGATGACATTTGGTGTCGTCAATAAAACAATAAATAAATAAACATCCTTGGACATTTCACACAACGCCGTCTCGTCCCAAGCTAAGCAACTTAATGCTTGTCTTATGGTAACGAGATGGATGATAAACTACTTATATACATTTTTTTTTGTAAATACATACATATTATAGATAGAAATGACACCCAGACTCCGAGCCAGTGCCTCTGGTTTAGACAAAGACACTTGCCCGACCCCGGAATCGAACCCGGGACCCGTTGATCCAAAGGCAGCACATCTAACCACTAGACCAACGAGGCAGTCAAATGCCGGAGCACTTCAGAAATACGTCATGTCAATGATGTATTTCTGAAGTGCCCCGGCGTAATTGACCCACTGCTGGCCTCCTGCAGTGGGTCAATTACTACATGGAGCTACATGGAGGGTAATTAGCCTACTGTGCCTCGCTGGCCAGACGGGTTGGTATAATATTTTGGATAAGTCCTGCTCTTGTTAGGGTTTCGGTCTTATCATTTCCTTTTGTGTTCTATTCATCGGTCTTCGTCGGATGCCTCAGGATGAAATGAGATGGAGACACTATAATCCATCACGACATGCAGGATTAGGAGCTATAGTTATTTTATTTCAGAAAACACGGTATTTTTTTTTGTAATCTGCATACTCAATGTAGTTATAGTTACAATATTATGGCACTCCCTTTGTCAATCCACTGCAATCGGGCAGACATTCTAATTTCCCTCGGATCGCTGTAGATACCAACGATGCAACCATAGTTCCAATGAATCTTTTGGATGCAGATGCTGCAGTCAAAATTCTTAACCAGTTAAACGTTCAACTGTCTCCCTTCTAGCTTCAATTTGTAGTTTCTATTCTTTGGCCTTTCCCCGTGGGCCTGCCTTGGTGACACATCTGACCCGGTATGTCCCCAACGGATCATATCACAGTAAAGTTATAGCACGTTTAAAGGGGAACTTCTGAACAATGTAAATGACTTTGGATTTTTTTAATGGTGTGTTAAAGTAGACATTTCCTAGCTATATTAAAAAAATTGCTCGGTTTGGTCGCTTTTGGGCGTAACTCCAGTTTTGTATCTCAGTTAAACTCCCTTTTGACTGTTAACAGTTTCGACTGCAACATATACATAAACAATTCACCGGTATTCACTGGCAACTCTATTCTCAGAATTTGGACTCGTCTTTATTGAGATCGAAGCAATGAAACTAGATTTCAATGGAATGCAACGATGGTTGATGGATATTCCAGCGAATGGTGGTTACTATGCAAATAATTTGCCAGCTACCGTAAAATATTTTATCGATAATAAGAATCAGAATAAAAATTGTATTCTTTTTTTAAATATAATAGGGTTCAATCACTGGTTTGTAAAAAGTTTTAAACATAGAACCAACGTAATAAAGAGATTTTTCACCGAGACGTACAACAGTATTAACTCCAGTTTTAATACATAGCCTAATGCCACAATTTCAGAATTATATCATCGACATACTGCATAAAAATATATCCAAAAATACCACGCTAAATAAAGCCACAATTTCGAAATGTGTCACGACTAATTGATAAGTCATAACTCCGACGAGGCAGATCAGCTTGAGTCAGCGGACTGAAATATCTCCCCAAACCTAAATACATCAATCAAAGGTTCGGCGCACCTATCCGAACAGAATTATCATCTACGTAAACACAGCCCTTCCACAAATAGCACCGGAAACGGCAGACAGAGCGGCGCATATGTACCTACATGGTAAATCTAATAGACATATAGCTTTTGTAATGGAAATAAGGTTCAAAATAGGTAACACGGAAACTTTGCAGACAGAGTTGTAATCTGGAGCGGAGGTTGGAGCAAACAATGAGATGCGTTTGGATTCACTTTCATTAATCTCATTAGGTGTATGGTTGTAAGTACAGAAGCTATCTCTATTAAATTAAAACGTGGATAAAAGTTGAAATTTACTAAATACATTTTGTTAAACTGCGTGGTAGTCAAAAAGTTGGAATCTGGCGGAATGTTGGGTGAAACACAGTTAAAATAGCCTATAACTAAATAGCATTAAATAATGTAAGTAATACAACTGTTAATGAAAGCGCAGGGGATAAGGGATATTGGACATCTTTAAATGTTGCTAGAAAACAACAACTCGAAAGTCTCTTTTAATTTTTAAATCGTATTAATCCTTGTAACAAAGTCCGGTTCCATTCTCACCGCTGTCTGATAATCGTACCTAATTAATTTCATCGGGAAGATTAAATCCCTCTACTTATCCTGTCGCCACAAAAATTCTCCCAAAAGTCGGCAGCCATCTTGTCAGAAGTCCAAGCAAAAACGCGGCTAACTTTGTATTTTGTTCTTTTTTCAAAAACTTAATTTGCGTCGCATTCTCGGCTGTCGTAGTCGTGTTACCAGAGTGAAAAATAAAAAGCCATGGTGTTAGGATTAGCATCTTTTGTGTTCGGATATTTTTAGAAAGGGTCGTGTGTTGATAGTCGTGTCATTGTTATTTTGTCATTGGCACGAGAGAAAATAGTGTGGTTTTCACGCCTCGCCCAATTATGGAGTTAATTGGCTGACAAGAATCTAAGGTAGTACGAAAATAAATATTTGTTTCCAAAGTACAGAAAATATTTTCTTTTCTACTACTTAATATCAATATCGACATATTCTGTCTCATCTCGTGGAATTATAGGTTTTTTTGCGAATCAGTTACAGTGACAGATTTAGAATGCATAGTGTCATCACCCCTCCAAATAATTGGAGGAGGCCTGACCCACTGCTGATGCCACGCTAGACAGACTCAGCAGTCGGTAATTTATGAGCTGAGTAGTAGTTTTCGGTAAATGTCTTGTTGAAGAAACATAATAATAAAAAAAACCCTTTACAAACAGTGACAGTCAAAGTGAAGTGGGAATTAAATTTGCTGAAAACATGCAGCTACACAAGTCCTATCGCCAAGACACCGTATCTAAAATAAAGCATTATCAACCTTGAATTCACACTTCAACCTCAAAACGCGACATCAATAAATAAACGAAACAGCCCCCGACGCGTCGCGCCGGCGAAACCGACCTAAGTCGATTTTTGCACTTTTTTAACATTTTTACTATTCGCCGAGAGAACGACAATGCTTTATATTTTTTGCTAAAAAGGCCTTTGTAGAATGCTGTCCGCGGTATTGAGCAGAAAAGGCTGGCTTTTTGCGTGGCCCCGCAAATGTTTGACACGGCTCGCGTCGCGTTGTCACAAACCGACATACAATTCTAAACGGACTGACTCCGATACTGTGTTATTTGATTTTCACTCGGATCGTACTTTTTCACCTAGGTGATGGAGAACATTTTTGATGTATGGAAAGAAAATATTAGCATTTTATACAGGTATGCTAACACATGACCAAGATGAATAATTATATGTAGTATGTCGGCGATTTCTTGAGTTACTTGCATTATTAATATGAAAATGTGTTTATTAACTTTAAAGGTAACATTATATGCTACATTCATTTCAATTACCTGGTATTTTACAGGATGCTGGTTGATATGCATACATACATACATTGAATAATGTATTGAGATTAATATAAAAAAAATTCCTCTGTAGTTTATCTCTTACCTATACTAAAGATTTAATGTTTCGACCAAAATCACCACACAGCAATCTAGTTTCTAATATGTTGTATACCACAATAAGCCAATTTTAAGTGTAAAAAGTATGATCTAAAAGCCAAGAAGGACTAGAACTTACCTAAACTACTTAACTTAAAATACTAGAAAACAATATAATGAATTTATGTATTGTAAAAAATGAAATAGTTAATAATTACTGTTAGTTGGACTATTCGGATGACAATCAGTAAGTACTTTTAGAGCTACCTGCCGTCTTGTTAGAAACTCAAACGTTAAAAAAGCTACCAAATCAGATAATGGCTTGGCACATGTCATTTCAGCCTGGACATTGTCAAAATAAGTGATCAAACGTGCATCGAACAACAGGAATGGTTCAGTAGAATGTAGGACACTCATTAATAAACTTTTAAAAGTGTGGTCAACTGACAGCCCATATATTACAGTATAAGGGCCGGCGATGAAGAGTATAATTTCATTCGACGGTTTTGTGTGTACGTCGATCGACTATCTAAAACGTTTAGCTTGTAAAGTATATATATAAGTATATCGTTAAGTATAATATAAAATATTTCCAATTTAGAAAAAAAATAGTTTTGTTAATAATATATTTACTAATAATTTCTGTGCTGTTTTTTGGTTATACAATAATAATTAATCATATTATATGGCATATTATAAGATGGGCATAATGCTAAAATAGTAAACCACAAATGTAGTTTTAACAGTTCGCAGATCTGTATTCTTGTATACAGATGGCTATTTGCTGGAACCCGTTTTCGTGTGTATATATGTGGATCACAAAGTTCAGCATTAAATGTCATATATTTTCTATAAACATTCAAATTAGCACTCTTTTGAAAATAAAGGCTTTTACAATAACATTATTCAAAATGTTTAAATGTCTCTTTGAGTATAAACTAGATGAAAAAACTTACAAACTATTAAGTAGCTTGTCGGCCTCCGAATTACTTGACTCAAAATCAGTAACGACATATTTTATTTAAAAAATATTCAACTGCGTAGACTGGCGTTTTTAAATAGTTTGATTATAGCTTCCCATTAATCGAAGTGTTGATGTCGGTAAATGAGAAAATCAATGCTTCGTTTTTAATTTTACCACATAGATTAAAAAGCATAGTAAAATAGCCTAATTTATTATCAGAGATGATGATAATGAAAAATTATTCTCACATTAAAAGTAAAGTATATTATTTTTTTACCTACAATACGACTCGTTTGAGAAGCATTAGAGAAGCTACAAAAGATGTTCTGGTCTACAATACTGTAGTGCTTGAAGACAAAAACTCTTCGGTCAATGCCAGTGAACACATATGGTACAGAAACGTGGGTAACCACTATAGGCTCCATGATGAGGATATACGAAAGCGAATCATGGTTCACAAGATTGCCAAAAACAAAATCAAGTAGCAGTGTGCAGGGTATATAGCACGCAGCGGCCAATGGAGCAGATAGCCGATGGGTGCGGTTCAGGACCGGCCTTTGTGAAGGTTGATCTCTGGGGGAGGCCTATATCAAGCAGTGGACATTTTTGGCGGAAGTGATGAATATGATGACCCTACGAATCGCTACGACTCTAATTATTATAAGTAGCGATCTGTTCGTGACCTGATTCCAGCGTATAATTTAATTTAGTATCTGCACTTTCCGGATATAATGTGGACAAACTGCTAGTGTGGATTACGAATAAAAGGATTTAAGCGTTTCAAAGACTATACTCGCTCGTCTGCAACGCCCACTGACCTGCCACCATCCTTATCTCACAGCGCAGTATACTCGCTCGCTACCCACATCACTGGCTTCGCTGTCTGTTCACACTCTGTTACCTCGGTATATTTCCAATATTTTCTGATGAGCATAGCGATATTTTGGTAACGCTCCCGGTAAAGGTTACTGATAACTAAAGCTTTGTGTCAGAATAGTTAACAATTATTCGGCAGCTAGCTAGTCTATGGTGTTGATATTGAATTTTTATCGTATGTTCTACGCACGTACGTAAGCGATTAAAAATTTTGATACGAGTATTTTTATCTTAAGAAATTTAATTTAAGATTTGTTCTTTTTTTAATGGAAGTTAAATGCCGCAGCCAGGTTTTTTTTTATTTTCAAGTTACAGCTCTTGTTCACCTAAATTTGTGATTTATCTTTATGTAATTCTATATGTAATTTATCGACTATCCATTTTCTTGAATCTTGTGTAAGCTCCTCTATTGACCCTTTTAATTGGTTAATCTGCTGTTAAATTTATCCAAATATGGATATTCAGATATGAGGCTGAGAAAATAATAATATGTAAATACAGTCCAAACACCTAATTCAACCACCACAGTTCAGAAAATCTCTGCGGTTACCTTATGCAGGCACTTGAAAAGACTATCCGATTTTTTCATAGTCCTGTTCTCTAGTATTGTATCATAAAGTTCAATAACATTTGTATTAACACAATGATATCATGATATAACGATTAACATCACCAAATTGTGCAAATTTTCTCACAATGCACTCGTATTTGCTGTTCTGAGTATTTAATGAAAACTTTATCAGGTGGGAAAAAAAAAATTAATATCGCTTACATTTTTAATTTTTATTTTAAATTTAAAAAATACTCATATAATTACTCAGTCCAGAGTCTAGTAAGACGAGCCTCCTCTTACATGGTGGGTAATTAGCTCACTGCGCTAGACGGGTTGGCACAGGATTCTTATCAAGATTGTCTTCTTTTGTGTCTGGCTTATCGGCCTTTTTGTTTCTCTTTGTCGGCTCTTACGACACCCTCAGAATGGACAGGAGTGGTGACACTGTGTAATTTAAATACGGACTGAATGATAGTACTAACAAAATATTATATGTAACTAGCTGTCCCGGCAAACGTTGTTTTGCCAAATAATTAACCATAATTAACCATCCCCCGCGCATCCCCATTCCCCGCGCAACCCCCACCCCGCGCATCCCCCGCGCAACCCTCTAGGTCTTATGGTTCCAGAGATATCGTGATGACTCAATCTATCTATACAACATTGTTTTGCCATGTAATTAAATAGGGGTTGATCGTAGAGGGGTGAAAATTTAGGGTTTTTTGTATATTTTTAAACTGAAAAAATATTAAAAAAAATTTAGGGGGATGAAAAATAGATGTTGTCCTATTCTCATACCTACCCAATATGCTCACAAAATTTCATCAAAATCGGTCAAGCCGTTTCGGAGGAGTTTGGCATCTAAAACTGTGACACGAGAATTTTATATTATTAGATAGGTAAAAGGCCTAGAGGGCCCTCGCCAATTAACCTGCGTCTGTAACGCCCAGTGGTCTCTTCAAATATTTGGAATAAACAGCAAGATTGAATGAGTTTTTCCACGGAGAGTTCACTGTTCTTAGCACTAAACTTTGATTACTTGTGCGTTACCTACATTTGTGATAAAGAAGATGGCATTTCCTTACGGTAATATAAACAAGATAAGGGGGGCTCTTTGTAACTTGGCAACCCTAGGAGGTTGCCTAGTTTGCTGTAGAGATAATCTGTGGCTGGACTTGATTTCATAACCGACGTCCCCAGGGCCTCGGAGCATGTTCTCCTATCGGGAGTGAATACCGTGGCCCAGGTTCGGAAATTCGAGGATCGCCGTCGGTTTTAGCGGGTAGTTCGGGGCGCAATTTACCATATCTATACGCGCCCCGGAGTCTTACATAATCCACGAGGATCACAGACGAAAAAAAAATGTCATAAGGCGTAACTTTTATTAAATACGTGTTCCGCGCAGGTTGAGGAATCATTGTAAGAGTTTAGTATATACTCGTAAATAACATACCAATCTTCTACTCTTAGTATTTTTTAACTGCATATCAAAGCTGTCACTCAAGCTCTAAATACTGACGAAAAATCCCAGTGGCAGTTTACTTTGAGCTTTGGCGCCAGTTCATGTAACTAGCGCGAAACTGAAGTTCCATTAACGTTTCTACCAAAAACATTTTCAGTCACAAGTGCATGTCACGTCAAAAGCGCTTAAATTGTATTAAAAAATGTTAAAAGACCCGTTCGCTCGTAAAAATTTCATCATCATCATCTTTCGCAGTCGTTTTGACAAAGTGTACATAAAACCTGTAAAAAAAATCTTTTCGATCAAATATTAATCAAAATTATTATTTTTAGCTCCCGAACCTGCCTACGGGAAAGAGGCGTGATTATATGTATGTAGGTTTATGTCACGATCTAGATATTATGGTCCCCGAAATCCGAAGAATGTCGGTGGCGCAGGGCTGGTCGGTGTGGCCTATGTCTTGCAGCGGACTTTATTTGGATTTAAAATACACAATCACCACCCCAGTCTATTATGATGGCGTTGGCAGTGCTGACAAGGCTGACAACTTAGCCGACACAGAAGGAAAGCTTGATAGGAAGACCCTTTTTTTACGTTGGAAATCATAATGGATACCCGCCCGCTAAACGCCAACCGGGTTATGTGGGACTCCAGGGTGCGTAAAGAGGGTAGTTACGGCCCAACCTACCCACTAAAACCATCGGTGTCCCTTAACTGCCCGAGACAGGGCCACGAGTTTCACTCCAGCCTATGGGGGAGCATGTTCCGTGACCCTGATGGAGCCTTGGCCTGCTTGTACAAGCGGGCCCCACGCTTTTATGGGGAACTCTGGTCGCTCCCCAACCCACCGAGAGGCACGTGCGGCAACTGTGGTCTGCCTTTGTCGCCGCAGTTTAAAGGTCTGGGCAAACAGCGGACGGGGCGGGACGGCGACGCGACGCTGGCGGGACGTGAAGAGTTGTAATGTATTAGTTAATGTAGAATATGTCACACAGAGCCGACGCGACGCGACCGCTACTCTCGCGCCGAGCTTAGAGGCAACTCTACAGAGGAGTCCCCGGAGCCAAAAACCATCACGCCTCCGTGTGCCGTGTGCCCGGCATGGGTGACTCTGAGCCGGTATGGCCCCAACGGATCCTAAAGGCACGCAAGCCCCCTCACCACAACAAGGTGGCAGCACGGTCGAGGGGGTTGATAGGAAGCCGTGCGCCAACCCGTAAGGCCAGCGTAGCATAGTAAATTTTAACAAAATGATTCCTATGTACCACGCTGGCAAGACGGGTTGACACAGGGTTTGTATCATCAGTAGTAAAAGATGATAGGGCGAGAAAAAAAAGTGATAATTAGCTCTCTTTATTTATTCACAAATTTGTCCTTGCCTTATAGGATGCTAACGTCGCTTGTTGACGTCCGCCGCGACAGAACACAATATTATCGGAATCACAACAAAAAGACAAACAAAAGTACTTAGGAGCTGCCAAAACAGAATTTTAAATGCGACTAATTGGTTCAAACGATTTGTGTAGTGGCAAAAATGGCATACCCACACGACCTATGTATGAAAACATACCGATTCATATTATGTGCGGGATCGCTACGTTAAAAGTCAACAGATATACCAGAGATTCTCCATTATATTACAATAGAATATAAATTGCTTTGAGCATACTTTATGCGTCGCCTAAGTCGCTATTCCAGAGGCCTAAGCTACACTGGCATGAACACGACCGTTGCTCAGATTTACATACTCAAAATTCATCATATGGGCTAACTCTGATAGTAGTGATGCTATGAACTTGCGAATCGGATTGTCACAAGAACAACTTAAAATTAGTTTCGTCTGAATGCATATCCTCGAGATGTAACAAAATGTTTTGCGTATTTATTTTTTAGGTAGTAGTAGTTATAATTATTTTGACTGACTTTGTTGGTCTATGGTTGAATGTGCCGTCTATGGTTGACCACAGGCCCCCGGTTCGATAACCAAAGCCACTTGCTCTGAGTCTGGGTGTTATTTGTGTTTTTGAATTACATAATATGTATATTAATATACAGTCTCCGCGATACTGGTCATACGTAGTGCAGTGGAATAGTTAAAAAAAACATTCTGTCTACACTCAAATGAAAAATAATGTTTTCACTTCAGTAGCTCAAACATGTAGGTTTTGCTCACTGAAAACAGTGGACAAAATGCGATTTTGCCCACTGAGTGAGACAAAGTAACTTTTTAATTCTAATTCGAAACATTGACACTATCTCTTTCCCGCCAATAGAAAAAAGAGAGAGACAAAGACCAAGTGGCCAGTACCAACAGCTCCGATTTTTCTTCTTCTTCATTTAGGTTTTGGCTTCCATCGTTATACCGATGATTTTGCCAATGACAAGTGTGTTGTGTTAGAAATTTCGTGTGATTATGAAAGTTAAATTAATTGGTTATAAGTTGCGTTAGAGTTATGAAGTTAAATGTTAGCAGGTAGCGCTATAGAAAACAATACAAAGCATTAAAGTACAGATTATAAATATTAAATTGATAGAGCAATATTATGGGAACTATATTTATTGATTAAATACAAACTAGACGTACTTTTAACAGTTCGATTGGATGAAAGGAGTTCGTTATGGGGTTACTCCGATTTTTAATTCGACCTCAAAGACAAACACGTTCGGAATTTCGTACTAACTAAAGAAATTTAGCAAAAATGATAATTATATCTTTTATTGTAATTTATTGAATTTTTAACTTATTGTTGTATTTAAACTAAAATAAGTATTTACTGCTTAAAAAACTGATATTTAACTTAAAAATATTTAATTATAGTTTCAAAAATGTTACGTAATATATTTCATTTCCTATAGTGTTCTCGCTGCTGAAGTGAAAAGTTATGTGTGTTACACGAGAGCAAAATTTTTCGCATCTCGTGCCTTTGAATCCCTCGCAGCACTCAGGAATCAACTTTAGAATCACTCGCTACGCTCGTGATTCAATCATTGATTCCTTCGCTTACTCGGGATTCAATATCAGCACTCGCAGCAAAAAACGACTTTGCTCTCTTGTTGCACAAATAACTATTCTATAGTTTGCGTGATACTGTCCCGTATATTCTATCATTTTGAAAAATACGTCACGTTGTCTTGATGCCATCAGAATGTATGCAGTGCTATTATGATCTGGGAAAGGCAACATTTCTGAATCTTGTTTTGGTTTTTGCTACGTCATGTCTACTGGTAGTAAGCATTCGGAGCTCGCCGAATTCTGTAGGTATACGTCAAGTTAAGGAGTCAAGTAATTTAGAGCCATTTGTTTCATGGTGGTCTGATTGAAGATAATTTGGCTATCAGTGTGGTGAGGTTTTGATATTGTACTTGGAGAAAAGATAAAAGTGCAAGTAACATTTTTTTATATAGTACGTATAACATTAATTATTTGCTCAACGTTGTTCTGTATTAGATCAGTTTACTAACATTAATTTTCAAACTGTTTTAGAAACATACAATGCAATACAATCTGTCGTGTGAATTGATCTTTGCAATTGATATATTTCCTTTCAGCTGTTCCATCCCATTCCATCCTAGGGGTGTGGTAAGAGCCAACAAAAGGTAATTAATTACAAGGCCGATAACCTAAGACACAAGAGAAGGCATCTATTCTATCTATTTACTTACCCTCCACGTGATTGGAGGAGGCTCATATACTTAACTGTGTCATCTAGTAGTAGTAGAGAATCTGCGCTAATCGTGGTTAATGACTCTACTGCCAATAGTTTTTTTTAGATTGTTTACATTCGATAAATGATTGAAACCGCGTTTTTTTTCCATGTGAGATGATATTATGCTTAATTAGCGAGGCTTACGTTATTTAATAAAAACAAAAACAAACCTCACGCGAAAAGTAAACTCGAATAAATTACTAATTAATGCCGCTTCAACGCAAAGTGAATGCAAATAATGTAAAGAAATTACCCATTCGTTAACAAAATCACCAAAAAGCTAAATTAGATACGGAAACTAAATGAATCCACTGAATGCAATAAAAAATAACTCGATAATAATTAGCTTAACCCCAAAATGCGATGCCCAACGCCAAAGAAATTGTAACGTGGGAATGACCAGGAATAACTTAGCTGGGCTGCCTTTACACCAAACTCTACTACTGCTACTTATCCCATAAATGACCAATTGCTGAGTCGGGCTTCCTCCAAACACAGGGAGGGTAAGTAGGCCAAAAATTACGTTTTCGGCCTTATTATTTTCTTTTGTAGGCTCCGGATGGAATGGGTTAATGATACAATATTTAAATTCATGTTCTACTAATGCGATGAAAAGTCAAATTAAATTACTAAGATTTAATAACGACAAGGTTCTAAGTAATGGAAAGTCTAAAATGTGGACATTGGATTGGCAAGACATGAAATTCTGTTCTGTTCTGTTAGCTGAGGTGAGCTAATTACATTTTTAGCGCAGAAATATTTAAGCTAATATTTTAAATGTGAATGAAAATGTGTTAAATGTAAAAATCAGTGCTATTTGTCTGCCTATTTCACAGATTTTCATATTTTTGCTGTTGATATTTTTTTAATTATTTATAATTATGTTATTATATGAAACCTCGTAGAGCTACTTTACTGCAAACGTATAACTTAGAATAATGTGGTAAGATTTAAGTATAGAAATAAAATTCATAAACATTACGGGTGAAGACGGGAGCTCGTCTTTTTTTAACATTATAAGAATTAAAACGTGACATATTGTAGACTTTGGTATCAATCGGAATAAATACCGTCACAGGAAAAGGTGTAGAGTCTCAAACATGTGTTCGTTCTTGAAATATTGTTTTTGCAGAATGGTATTTTAAAATCTTGTTTGCTTTTCAAGTGGATGCGTTGCGATAAGATTATATAAGATTTGTCTTTAATTGTGGCAGTGTTTTTTTTTTATTAAAATAAATGTGAATATAATTTCAATAGGCGGTCTATACCAACAATGTATATTACGCCGCCTATATTTCACCTATGTATTTTAATACAAGTAATTAATGCATTTTTTCATTAACAACAATGTTTTTCTTTTAATAGGAATAAGCATTTGAAAAGTGTTTTTGAACAGGCTGCTTGATTTGCTTTTGAAACATATTTCTTTTCTGCTGACTATATATTTATAACCAGAAAAAAACTATTGTTCACGGCCTGTAAATTATTGTTACAATCCATATTAGTTTTTTTCTTCACAGATGAGTCTATAGATTTTTTATGCTCACCAACTGCACCAAATACGTAGTGGGCGCGGACTGGGCGTCACAATTAAATATATATTACTGTAGGACGCCCACGCATATCAACCGAGGTATCTGATGTAGTGGACGAAGGCCCTTCAAATATTTTTTTGTGATTTGTATATTTGGTTTATTATTCTTAGTTTTTTTTATTGTATAATGAGGAAAATTTTAATGTCAGTTGCATGTATATGAATAACTATTTGATTACTGGTAAGATCACTATAGGGTTTGGGAACAAGCTACAGATAATAATTACTATTTAAAATAATAATTAAGGAAAATAAAAGTTCTCAGAAACTCGAAACTTACGCTTGTTAAGCTGTGCGGCAGCTTAGATTCACAACAGTACTTATTGGTATATACTACTACTACTACTAATCAGCCCATAAATAACCCACTGCTGAGTCAGGCCTCCTCCAACAACATGGAGTTCAATTCAATATAATAATACGTATTTTTTTTATAGAAGTTGTCATGTCGACACATGTGGGCTCCGATTGTTTAATAAAACTTAATAGTTATTTTTGTAATAACAATTAATAACCAAGCGCATTTAGGCAACATGCAATTAAATAAATTAGCATTAAATATGTTAGTGGAACGTATCATTTAACCCTTTGAATAAAATAACTGAGAAGAAAGGGAAACCGAAAGTTTTGTGTGCAGTAAAAACATATTTCTTACGATTCATGGGTGTAGTCCCAGAGCGAGTCACATAATAATTGTGTTTTATCAAATGAGTAAGTAAGTACCGTCTCTTTTTCGTCAATTCATTAAAAAATTAAACCCTTCAATACATCGTATAAAACAAAGTCACTGTAGTCTGTCCGTCCCTATGTATGCTTAAATCTTTGTAATCTACGTAACGGATTTTGAAGCGTTTTTTTTAATAGATAGGGTGATTCAAGAGGATAGTTTATATGTATAAATTACATGCACAGTTACACACGTGCGAAACCGGGGCGGGTCGCTAGTTTAAAAATAATTTTCAATTTCATATGCTAGTTAAACTTTTCGCTTTTCATAAACCATGGAATAAATGTTCTTTAGTCGTTTTCTAGAAGTCATGTAGTATATGTATTCACGATTATTTATAGGCAGGTTATAGTAAATATACGAATGTATGACATTATTTAGACTTCGAAAAATACCCACGAACACTTACTTTATATTAGTTCTCTATTAAGCCACAGAAAGGATTTCATATAAATATTATTAAATGTGAGATATGATGATATGAGATAGCTTTTCAGAGAAATAAATGAAGTATGCATCATGTATTTCCATTACGCCTTAACGCGAATCGGCCTCTGACTATTTTAATAAGAGTTTAGCTTTAAAAAACAGTATTAAAATTGAAGATAAAATTAAATAGAATTTAATAAAAATGGTAATGTCTCTTGAGTGACTTCTTAAATTATCCTGTGTCTTATCCGAATACATAGCTATAACATATGCCATTGATATTTAGTTTAAGGGCCTCCGCGCATTATGCGGCCAGGCCGCGCGGCCAAGTCGCTGCGGCCAACTAATTCTTCTACTATGTATATAGCTGCGCGCATTACGCGGCCAGGCCGCGCGGCCAAGTTTTGGTTGCGCGGCCAACGAAAAACATGGCGTCACATACGCGGCCTATTGGCCGCCGCGACCAATCCGCGCATTATGCGGCCAAGGTCGCGCGACTGGCCGCGCGGCCTGGCCGCCTAAATGCGCGGGGTCCCTAAAAGATCAAATATTTTATCTAACTCGGTTTGTCCGAAACTCCAATGTCAAATAGAACCGAAAGACGAAGAATGTCATAGCTCTGCAAATTCAGCCTCCACCTTGGATGATACGTCATATATTAATTACATTTAACGTTATTGATATTAAAAGGCAATTCAAATAAAAAAAATCATATGACTATTATATAATTCATGATGTGAATGGTTTAATCATTACATACGTATTAGTAATTATAACATTTTATACCATTTCTAAAAGTAGTAAAAATAAACATTCCCTTCCACAATTTTGAATTAACGATTTTGCTAGCCTCTAGTAAAAGCTTTATCGCAAAAACATTTCGATAACGGTAGTATAAGTCTTGCAGTACTTAAGAGGTAAAATGTCAAAGTGTATTTAGCTCATCAATTCAATGACGGTCGCTTCATGTGTTAAACGTAATGGACGTCTAAGCTATAATGTGTATAATATACGTTCTAAACACCAGTTTGACTCCTAGCCTAAGTCCCGTTGAGTACGGTAAAAGACGCGGGCGCATCGACCACAACCCGTAATTTGGCCGTCAAACAGTTTTTAAGAGACGTCATTCAGGCACGCATGCGCGGGAACATTTCATTATCTATGATCCCCACCCGTAACCGGTCATTTATTTTTTTCGAAATACGAACGTTGTTTTTTGTTGTTAACTGGCTTGAAGTTCTTTGTTTCTACGTATCTATTTTATGTCACCGCGCAGAGAGAATTAAGCACAATATTTTAATAGAGAAACAATGAAATGTTTGTATGTCCGTTTTTGAAAACTTCCGTGTGGCGATGGCTTTAGAATACATAGTGTCACCCTCCCATTCCATCTTGAGGGTGTCGTGAGAGCCGACAAAGGGAAATGACAAGGCTGAATACCTAGCCGGAAGAGAAGGAAAGCTTGAGGCGAAACCCGTCTGCCAGCGTGGCACAGTAGGCTAATTACCCTCCCTGTGATGAGAGGAGACCCGACTCAGCAGTGCTGGGTCATTTATGGGCTGAGTAGTAGTAGTAGAGATGTAAAAATAAATTATAATGAACTTGTATTATTACATACGTAATCTAAATCTAACAATCGTGTTAAACTACTTTTATATCCATGCCAAAATCTATATAATTAATATTAGGACGGAGTCAGTGTTATTTTTTAAAATTTGGAGAGATAACTGTAGAAAATATTATCGCATAAACATAATAAATACCTTTTATGTTATCAAAAATATAGTTACGTTGTTACTAGATTATTAAAAACAATATTTTTCTATCGGATACTGCACACTGTCGGTGATGGTGATGGCGGCTTAACTCCTTAAAACTACATACAGTGCTTTTAAAAGCCTTTCCATTTTCAGACTACTGTATGTATCTAACTATAGCCTTTGTTGCCAAGTGTGGAATTCAATTTCCAAAAATTGGTAGTGCACCTGCGTTGCTTTCAAAAAGCTCGGTCCTTTCATTAGAATCTAAAAGCTAGGGATTCCTGTTATTTAGTGAATTTATCGACTTCGTTTATGCATGAGCACCTCCAACAGGTAATTGAAGATGCGGACGCGATGCTGCATAAATGGATCACTAAGGCTCACTAGAAATAGAATTTATAGAAATAGAGAGTGCAATTTCTTTATTTTTCTTTTTATCACAGCATGAACTACGCTTACATATACATACATATAATCACGCCTCTTTCCCGTAGGGGTAGGCAGAGACCACTTCTTTCCACTTGCTACGATCCTTACATACTTGTTTCACTTCGTCCACTTTCATTATTCCCTTCATACATGCTCTTCGGTTTAGGGCACTCTTGACCTGGCCTTTTTTCAAGACGTCCCTGATTTGGTCTTGAAACGTCCGCCCAGTTCTCAGCCCATAAATGACCCACTGCTGAGTCAGGCCTCCTCCACCTACAAAGAGGGTAATTAGCCTACAGTGCCACGCTGGCCAGACGGGTTGGCATAGGGTTTCTTATCAAGTTTGCGTTCTCTTGCGTCTAGGTTTTCGGCCTTAGCATTTCCCTTTGGCCGCTCTTACAACACCCTCAGGAAGAATTGGGGTGGCGAATCAAAATCAAAATGTTTTTTATTCGAATAAATTCTTACGAATGCTTTCAAATAGTCAAAAAAAAATACTCTAAATCAAAATAAAAAAAAAATATATATATGAATAATTTATCATTTAGTTTTTACCACCGGTTCGGAATGCCATTCCATAGAGAAGAGCCGGCAAGAAACTCCATGGTTGCTCTTTTAAATAAAAGGGTTACAATGATGGTGGTACAAACAAGTCTGACAGATTAGTGAAAGCAATAACACGCACATGTGGCATATTAAAAATATTGGAAAATAAAAATTAGTTGGCGACACTATGTATTCTAAATCCGTCCACCCAATATTTCCCCCTAAACTAGAGATGTGGTGAAATATCTCGATTGCACCGATGCTAGGGGCAGACAAATAGTGCCGCATTTAGTCGGCTATCTAGCTTTTATTACACCCTGGGCATGGCGACCACTAGTAGAGACATCTGTAGCAATTTATTAGAAACTTTCTTTCAACTGGAAAAAAAAATTGTGGCAAATTTTATCGCTTACAATTTTTTTCTCAAGACCTGGTCCTCAAAATTGTATATCTCTATTAAAGTGCCATTCCGACATATTAGAATTTGGAAATTCTTTTTTTAATTTCCAAGGCAATCTGATCGGCAATCAATAGGTCTTGCCAATTACTTGTGGTATATGTCCCGAACTGACGCTATTCTATTAGTAGGTTACCATAACTATCAAAACCAACTTCGACCAACGTCGACTGTAACTAGTGAATTAACAGGTTTGCTGCCTTGACTGTTCGGATATAAAACAACTTGTTACATTATTTTTCTAGTTCAAATGACCTGAACAGTAACATTAAACAAAGATTATCACTGTGATGACGGATTCATAATAAATAGAGCCGCCACCCATTCCATCCTGAGGGTGTCGAAAGAGCCAACAAGAGGAAATGACAAGTCCGATAACCTAGCCGCAACAGAAGGAAATCTTGAAACGACACCCAGCTCCAACCCTTTTGGACAGCGTGACATAGTAGGCTAATTACCCTCCCTTCGAAGGAAGGAGGCACGACTCAACACTGGGTCATTTACGGCTAAACAGTAGTAGATATTAGAGAAACCGTAACAGTAGCGCCATCTATTGTCAAAAACCGGCTAACTCGACAAGCGTTAACGCAAGCTGACAAAGCGTCTATTAACAAAATATTATCAGTAAAAGGCTCACATTTCTTCAATAACTGTATGTTGTAAAAAACTACACAAAAACGTCAACAAGTCGCCGACATTGTATGTGTCATGTTGAACGGTTAAGTTATGGATGCGTTCTTCGATAACCCATTGGGTTCTGTGCTGGTACAGTCGCAATAAATTATATTCGATTATCGCGATAGGAAAAAGCTAACATTGGTTTGGTTTCAAACTCAGGTTTGTTCAATATGGATTTACAACAGTATTTAAAGGTTTATTCATTCATTCATTTGATATAATATTATTTAATACGACTAACGTGGTGACGTATTTAAACCCAATGTCACCAACCCATACCATCCTGAGGGTCACCAAAGGAACGCAAGAGTCAGATTTTACTTTAAAATTTCACTGTATTTTATTTTCTATTTTTTTAATATGCTACATGTTTATGCGTGTTATTGCTTTCACTAATCTGTCAGACTTATTTGTACCACCATAATTGTAACCCTTTTATTTAAAAGAGCAACCATGGAGTTTCTTGCCGGCGCTCGGTGGAATGTCATTCCGAACCGGTGGTGGTAAAAACTAAATGATAAATTATTATTATATATTTTTTTTATTTTGATTTAAGTAGTGTTATTTTTTTTTGACTATTTAAAAGCATTCGCAAGAATTGATTGGAATAAAAAACATTTTGATTTAGATCATCCAGCCCCAAGAGTAATTTGGAGGATGCCTGGCCAGTAGTGGTTCATTATGGGCTGAATCAACTACAAGTAAAATCTAAGCTACCTACTACTACTCACTCAGCCCGTACATGACCCACTGCTGGGTAAGACCTCCGGCCATTACATGAAGAGTAATTAACCTACAGTGCCACGCTGGCCAGACTGGTTCCTTCCCTTGCAGCGAGATTATCGGCCTTGACATATCCTTGTCGGCTCTTACGACACCCCCAGGATGGAAGGGGGTGGTGACACTATGTTTCCTAAATCCGTCACCATACGGACAAGCTACCTAAAATGGTCATAATCAAAATCATATTTATTCGTGAAACATGCGTTTACACTCAGATTATGTATGCAGGATGTTATTGATAGCATATAAGTACGTTCATGTTTTGCCTTCTGTGGCGTACAAATTATATAAAAAAATACATACAAAAATTTAAAAATTATACTCATAAATTCATATAATTTCTAAAATTTATAATATGTCCAAGCGATTTAAGATGTCAAATTGATATAAGCATTAAAAATATAAAGTATTAATTAATTAAATTTACATTACTAAAAACTTTTGAGTAATCGTTACTATACTCGTACTCGTAATTTAAGTGATTATGATAAACTTATTAACTGAACGTAATCATATAATTTAAATTGAGTAACATTACAATTACTAAGGATCGCGTATTGTTTCATAAGTTACTATTTCATATTTTTTTAACTTGACTGTACTGTATGCGCAAGAGCATCTGTCGTCGAGCCCCTACTGTGCGCCATTCACGCACCTACACGTGTCTGTCCGTCTGTCTGTTTGTACCTCAGTAACTCAGAACCAAATGCACGGAAAGCGTTATCTCGTATCTAGAACGCGAATCGATAAAAACGTCGTCTCATAACGAATACTGAATTTGTTTGAAAGTATGAACACATTTTTCTACAAAATAGTTTTAGGTAACACTTTGATTTATCAGCGTACTATTTCTTTTTGGAATATAACCTAAGCCCTTTGAGTAACACAAGCACCTATTAACTTGCGTGGTGACGAGTTAAGTAGGTATAGATCGTAGTACAGAAGAAAGGCCCTTTGTGCGCGGGCTTGCTCTCACAAATCAGTCATAATAAACAAATGTGGTGATTTAAAAAATTAACAATTACAGAGATTCTTGCTGGCTCTTCTCTGTAGAGCAATCCGACCAGGTCATCATCAGCCTATTTCAGTCCACTGCTGGACGTAGGCCTCCCCCATGGCTCGCCACTGAACCCGGTCTTCGGTTCTACGACCAGATCCGACCAGGTGGTTAATGTAAAATTTTTGTTTCCTTGATTTATGAGCTCAGATGATCCAATTGGAATAGATGGAATTTTGATATTGTTTTTGTTGTTCATAATGGCGCCACTCCAAAGGCCAGCGTGGCAAACCAAATGGATGGATGAGTGACCATAGGAAGTAGCAGGTTTGAGGCCCAGACTTGTATGTCTGTTTCTCACGAGTGATGCATGAAAGGCTACCAGAGTATAGGTAACCAGAGTTACCGATATAGCCCACAGGATTGCCACACTTAAGTGACAGTGGGCAGGGCATACAGCTCGCAGGACTGACAGAAATGTCCTCGAGTGGCAACCACGTTTCGGAAAGCGCAGTGCTGGTAGGGCTCCCATACGGTGGACCGGCGACCTGGTTAAGGTCACCGGAAAGCGATAGATGCCTTGGTTGAGGTTTATGTCCAGTAGTAGATCCTGCGATCGCCAACCCGCCTGCCCAGCGTGGCGATTAGGGTAAATACCCCCCCCCCCCCCCCATGGATAAGAAATCTATGGGGGAGGCCTACGTTCAGCAGTGGCTGATAGATAGATAGTAGAACAGCAGCGTCCCCATAGTACGGTACCCTAAAACTATCTAAACACCTCAGTTAGACCACATTGTTGTATCATGGTTCGCTCCAACTAAACTATAATATCATATGACAGGTACCCGCCGCCATTTTGTACCAACAGCAAAAACATTCTCGCCTCGATGGTCTTCACACAACAGTGCGTAGGAAAAAATGGTTTCATATGCCACAGACTATAATATCCGAATAACTTTTTTTTATTTTCTATATCCTTTTGGACTCAAAATCAAAATCAAAATGTTTTTTATTTGAATAAATTCTTGCGAATGCTTTCAAATAGTCAAAGATTAAAGAGAAAAAAAAATTAAAATTAAAAACTAGATACATTATTCTAGTTACGTTGTCCGTGTGGTGACGGATTTAGAATATACAATGTCACCAATGCAATCCTGTATCCAGCAGTGGACTAATGTTGGCTGATGATGATGATGTCACCCTATCATATACATATAACACAATCATGAGGGTGTCGTAAGAGGCGACTAAAAGAACGCAAGATCACCTAGCCGAAAGAGAAGGAAAACTTGATACAAACCCAGTGCCAACACGTCTTGCCAGCGTGCCACAGTAGACTGTTTCCCTCCATTGATTTGGAGGAGACCCAAATCAGTAGTGGGTCATTTATGGACTGAAACGACGACGACGACATTATTCTAGTTAGGACGTGGAAATGCGGTGATATATTAAAACTATATACCTAGTTTTAGTGCATGTGGTGATTTACCTATGTAAATCACTGACACCACTGATTGTCATCACCCCATTCCACCCCGAGGGCGGCCGATAAAAGAAAATACTAGGCCGATAACCTATCCGCAAGAGAATGAAAACTTGATACGAAACCCTGTGCCAACCCGTCTGGTCAGCGTGGCTCAGTAGGGTAGTTACCCTCCGTGTAACTCGATGAGGCCCGAGTAGCGTAATTATTAATATCCTATCATTTTCATCCGTGTGGTGACGGGTTAAGAATACAGCGTGTTCCATCCTGAGGGTGTCATAAAAGCCGACGAAAGGAAATGACAGGGCCGAAAACAGAACACCCTGTGATGGGGGGAGGCCCGACTCAGCAGTGGTTAATTTATGCGCAGAGTAGTATTTTCTTTTATGTATTATTTTTTAGTATTTTTCTGTAAACAGGCTACCCTAAGATTACCGTTATCTAACAAATAATGTAGATCTGTTTTTTGTTATAGATCCTAATCCTCTCTTGGATACTACCGTTGGGGTCTAGTCAGGGTATGAGGGGGACTCCAGGGTGCGGAAAGATGGCAATTAGCACCCCGCCCTACCCACTAAAAAGAACGGGAATTTGAGGGTCGCGGGTTGCGCTCCCCAGTGGGGAACATGCTCCGCGACTAGGAGGTCGTGGCATAGTGGACAAAGTGGAAGAATATCGACCTGCAGGTTAGGCAATGTCTGGCTATTCTGGATGTTCCTCCTCCGTGTTTTAGAGAGTACGCAATTCTGGGGTCCCGGGCCATACTGTCGATTATGGCAGTCGATACACGTGATCAGTAGCGTGGTTTTTTCTTCACCTTACGCTCTGGCCCCTGTAGGTATGTTGTAAACACATCGATAGCTTATGTCTAGATTAGAGAAATAAATACAAGAAGCTTTTGTCCATTAATTCACTATTGAATACTAGTCAAAAACCTTACACTCCTTACATAATGGCTCCCAAACCTAGGGCCTGAATAAAACTCATATCCATAAACTTGAAACATGTCAAAACGCAATGGAATGAAGCATGACGGGGAAGAGACTTTCTGATGGAGTAAGAACCACCATCACAAAGCATTGTACAAGAAAAAAAAATGTCACAGTAACATGTAAAATGGAGATGGACGTGGCACATAATCAGAGGAAAAGAGAAAATGATCTAAATCAGTAATAAACTGGTTCACAAGGCATAAACCGTAAATGAGGAAGACCTGGAGGTGGATTGACAACAGTTGCTAAAGATAGAGGAAAATGGAAACAGCTGGAGGAGGTATCTGCCCATAAAGGAACACACACAGACAGGTGTCAAACAGAATAATGATTATATTAATTCAGATGGTAACCTTTTTTTTCTCCAAACGAATCCCCTGCTCTGGGTATAACCTGTATCGCGGAGGCAGTTAACAAACATGTAATTCCTGAAGACAAATGACACCCAGACTCTGAGTCTAGAGCAAGTGCCTCTGGTTTAGACAAATACAGTTGCCTGGAATCGAACCCGGGACCCGTTGATCCAAAGGCGGCACATGTAACCCCTAGACCAACGAGGCAGTCTGAATAAAGGCTATTATTATTACTATAAGTACATCGCCAGTATAAATTGAACGGTGATAAAACACGAATATAAAAGGAAAAGAAGAAGAAAATTAGAATACGTAGTATCACCACCCCATTCCACTCTAAGAGTGTCGTAAGAGCCGACGAACGGAAATGTCAAGACCAATAACCTAGCCGCAAAAGAAGGAAAACTTGATACGATACCCTTTTTTTTTTTTTTTTGGCCCTGGGTAAAATCCTTTATCGACTTCCTCGCCGGCCACGGGGATGGCCAGCGAGGGGAGTGATACGATACCCTGTACCAACCCACCTCCAGCGTGGTACGGTAAGCTTATTACCCTCCATGGGCTTAGCAGTGAGTCATGGCCGAGTAATAGTAGAAGCACAAATGCTATGTTATCGCGCTCGGATACAAACATTCATATTATATAGAGTAATTCTACTGTTTGAACTTTGGATACTGTGGTCTAACGATGCCTAACTAATTAATTGGTAGCCAATGTGCTTACTTATGCGCTTCCGCCGGAGTAACTAAGTTAAACCACAGGCGTCAGTATGATTTCACTTAGCAGTTTGATTCGTGTTTATTCTGATTTAAATTGTTACAACAATGTAAAAGTTCCACATAATTGAAATAAAGCATCACGATGGCTTACTAGTTTTTAGTTACTAGTTTTACTAGGCAATTTCCGGGTTTAATTCCAGTGTTGGGTGTCGGTGTTTAAGCAAGAGATACTTGTTCGGTCTGGGTGTCATTTGTGGCTGAATTGTAAAGAGACTCCGCGATCCAAAGGTATATGATTAAGGGTACGCTCTTAAAAAAACCAAATTTGTCCGAGTTTCATACTAATGCGATCAAAGGACCTACTTTAAAGAGTATAGAATAGAAATGTTTTTTTTTTGTAAAACAATTCTGACGTTTACAATCGCCGTATTTTTTTAAACTACCACTAGGTCGGAACACGACACCAGCTGCGAAGACCTTTCGGAAGACACTCAGTGGTGTTGTCCATTTGTTAACCCCACTATTTTTAAGTAAAATAGTGTTCCATGTATTTGTTTTCGTTTGTTTAGAAAGGCGCTGCTGAATTAATGTGAATTGAAAGAAAGAAAGAACACACATTCAGCAGAACAAATACAAGAAATGCAAGATACAGAATGATATATATATAAAGCTAAACTAAACGTTAATAGTACACAAAATGGAAAAAAATATATTGTATCGAAATTTAAGCTAACTTCCAATGTATAAACTGCATACCCTTGTATGTCCTGCTAAAGGGTCGCCGTCTCAGCATTAGCTGGGTGCAGAACACCCAGTACTGGTTTTCAGAATTCGCTACTAAGTATGTCTCTAATTCAGTAATTTTAATAAATTACAATGACTGCATGTATATATGAAATAAAAGTAAAAAAAAGGGCCAGAAAAGTCCTCGAGTGGCGACCGCGTTCCGGAAAGCGCAGTGCTGGCAGGCCTCCCTCCCGGACCGACGACCTGGTTAAGGTCGTCTAGCAGTGGACGTCTTTTGGCTGAAGTAATGATGATGATATAACTTCAATAACAAGATAATAAGTTCATTTCAATGGAACTTTTTCTTAATATTACGCTTATCCGTAGCAACGAAGGTTTTGGGAAGACCCACACAGGGCGTGGTACTATAAAAAGCTTCAAAAATCGTCTACCTCCCACCAAATATGCTTCACCCGCCGATCAATCGCTTACACAATAAATCATTACCAAAATATTACAAGTACTCCCGCCGAATTTACCGCATTCGGTAAATAAACACAGGCATAGATAGCATCTTCGTTTATGGTAATGAAAGTCTGTCGCTGGTTTTTTTTTTAATTTTGCATGGTACACACCAGCTTTTGTAAAGTATGCTATCTGAATGATCTTCGGTATAGAGTGACCATGAAAGCTGGCTAGAAGGGATATTTTTTTTAAGTCCATTTTTGTAACCTTTTTTTCTACCCAGTTTTGAATTAGTATTTATTCTCTTTCTATCAAATGTTTCTTAAACTATTACGAAGGTAAAGTCTCTTTTTCTGATGTAACTTATAGCAGACATAGCAACGCGGTATAACTTGTACACCAGGACTAAATACTGCAACAAAAATATATTAATATTTTCTTATAATTGGACAACTTGGAAGACACAAACTTCTAACCTTCTGTCAAAAAGTCCGTGTGCTGACGGATATAAAATACACACTGTCACCACCCCATTCCACCCTAAGGGTGCCTTAAGTGCCGATAAAAGGAAATGTCAAGGTCGATAGAGCCACTAGAGAAGGAAGACTTGATACGACCTGTGCACGTATGTAACTAGAGGAGGCCCGATTCAACGATGGGTCATTTATGGGCTGAGTAGTAATCGTCGTTAACCTATATGCTAAAAAATCTTCGGGATTGTCGAAAGTATGGTCACAAGAAAAACTGAATTATTTGATACTGCACCACGAAATTTATAAGTTGGATTAATCAGAAACTGAGGAATCAATGTTTAAGTGTCTTTTTAAGAAGACGTTTCGGTTAACGATACTATACATAGCAACACAACAACTAACATGTATCTACTAATAAAGGAATACTTCGCTTTTAAAGAAGTTCAATATCTACTACTACTCTCACTGATATATGACCCACTGCTGAGTCGGGCCTCCACCAATTACACGGAGGGTCATTAGCCTACTGTGCCAGTTTTCCTTCTCTTGCAACTAGGTTTTGTCATTTCCTTTTCTCGGCTTTTACGATACCCTTGGGATGGAATGGGGTGGTGACACTATGTATTCTAAATCCGTCACCACACGAATAAATGTACAACTTTTGAGTACAGTGGTTACCCTACTCCAGACATTATTATCATGTTATCTACTATCACGACTATTTCTTATGGTTTTATATCGTATTGTTTGTGTTACGTCGTTTACTTCTTAGAAGTGCAGTCTACGGTGAATTTCGTAAATAACTATAACAATGTTCATAAGTGTTCTTATAAGGAACCTAAATTCACTTGTGACTTAAAATTAACCTTTGCCCTTTTGTATACGTTCCAAAATTCGACCTCTGCAGGACTCGTTGTTTTGTTTTACTTTTTATGGCATTTGTCTAATAGAAATGTTTGCTGAATAAAGCAGACACTAAAATTACGAGTTAAGCTATGTCGATATGTCCCGCGCCTAAAACTAATAATACTGACTATACAAAAGAAACTAAACATAATAGTTGGTATTATTAAAATAACTTGAGCAACGATTTTGCGATTGGTCGTAAGTAAGTATAATTTTCCATAACATCCATCAAAATTATATGAGTACACAGTTAAAGCTTTGTCGTCGACGACCTATATCGTGTCGTCGCGTGTAAATGGTTTCACGCTCAATACATTTTGCTCAAATTTTGAATCCGCCGTAAAACCCGAGATTTCAGATAGCATTCAAATTTCAATGTACGCAGGTTCATTTATCGATTTAATAATAATATTATTTAAGTAACGCGGGGTTAAGGCAATAAAGAGAGTACATATGTTGTAAATGGCTGGGCAGTTTCAGCGCCCTCAAGATTATAAAATGACCAATACCTCAATCACTCAGAAACTCCGCGAATGCAGTTGGTGCTGGTAGTTCACATAGCTATCCGTATGTAGGTGCAGCACTCGTGTTTACTATTCTATGTGTGCCTTTTTTAACTATTGTTCTTCTTCTACTTCGTTAAACCTATGATTTTTACAAATATTTTATGCACACATAGCTCAAAATGTCAAATATGACAGATACACGCATACGAAAAGCGATGTGAAGTGCCACCATTAAAAAAAGACACTAAAGTTACCAACATATAACAAACAGTAAAAACAATAGATTTTTTAAATAAATTCCAAATATAAATCTCCGATATCATTTAGCACCGAAGTACTTAGACTACTATTATTGTGTAAAAGTTTTCTCAGTGTGGTGAATGATTTTGAATACATAGTTTTAACCACCCCATTCCATCCAGGGTATCCTAAAAGCCGACAAAAGGAAATGACAAGACCGATAAGAGAAGGATAACTTGATACGAAACCCTGTGCCACAGTAGGCTAATCACTCTATTTAGCTGGAGGAGGTCGTCTCAGCAGCGGCTCATATATGCGCCGAGTAGTTAGAGTAGTTAGACTACAATTTTAAAGTAATCCAAACAAATAGTATAAGCACTTGAATACCTCAACAATAGGTATCAGGATAAAAATCTCAGAACAAGATATGCACGATCATAAAATTGGCATGTGACAAAAATATTATGTTTCGTTGAAATTTTATAATTTTACGCGTTATTTTCAATTCGATATCATCGGGGACATAAAGTAATCCAACGCATGTGTCATAAAGTTTCAACATGGCGGCACAAGATCGCAATTCCAGTAGCGGTTCCGCAGATCTTAAATCTTTATTCTAGTCGGATGATTAAGCATTTAGAATCTTGCGTCTATTTCTTTTTAAATTCATTCATCGTCTGGCTCACAATGTACTCAAGAAATGATTAATAATATAATAATTTAAAATGTTTCTTACTCCGATATAAATATTTAATCACTGCGTTTTTACTATTTTTTGTTTAGATACCTTCTTATTTACATATTGTATACGTTGCGTGCATAATGTTTACTGTGAATGATAGTATTTTGCTCTCAATTGATTCCTAGAAAGATCTGAGGAATTTTAAAGAGATTGGTCGTAATGATGTGGAAGTTGTAATTTAGTCGCAACAGCGCATTTATTTGATTAAGAAATAATTCTACGAGTATAGTATGTGCTTGAAAAATAATAATAAACTGTAAGATAAAAAATAATTAAAATGAACTGAAAGAACGACAAATAATAATATAATTATACTAGCTGACCCGGCAAACGTAGTTTCGCCATATAAATATTGCTATTAAAAATACTGTAAATACTGTAAAAATATTGAGCGACGGTTGGGGTGACTCGCAGCTCACGCGTGGACACGACTAATACGAAACATCTTTCGCAAGTCAATAGATTCAGTATAAAATATTAATTGTATAAATATATATTTATAAGATTATTTTGTACCGTAACGTAACTATTATGTTTGTGTTCTCAACTTTATTAGCAGTAACTAGTTCATGGACTGACATGTCTAGTCCTACTCGATATAATACTTAAGAGACTATTTGTATTTTGAATTTTGTAAATGTTTTAGTAGAATACTCTTAAGAGAATAAGACAGCCGATTTATCTAAATGCTGAACCCCAAAAAACTTAAACCACAGCCAGGACACTTCATTAAACTTCAATTATTACTCGACTCTCAACTTCGCCTCTTCACCAACAATACATGTTTGCGTACATCTGCTCATTTTTTTTACACCCGAACTTATTAACAAAAGAAACTTGTACCATTGCGCCTCGGGGCGTAAAATTTTGATCTTTCGAGAGTCCTTGCGAACACAATAGATATCTTTGACAATTTTAACATTTCTTGTATCGAATTGGGTGAATAAGGGACGGAGTGTATCAGCTGTCTGTAGAAGTCAATTGTTAGAAGGGTTGGAAGACATAATGGATGGCGAAAAAATGACTCGTGGTAATATGAATAATTACAAAATATATATACAAAATGAAATATGAAATTTATTAAAAATATGTAGAAATAATAAATAAATTATTATAATAATAATAAATAATAAATAAAATAAGGCGCAGTGCTGGTAGGCCTCCCACACGGTGGACCGACGACCTGGTTAAGATCGCCGGAAAGCAGTGGATGCGGGCGGCCCAGGACCGGCCTTTGTGGAAATCCTTGGGGGAGGCCTATGTCCAGCAGTGGACGTCTTTTGGCTGAAATGATGATGATGATGATGATGTAGAAATAACAAAATGGGATAGCGTTGTGAGACATTTTTATAAAACGCCTTACAATCCGAGTTGCAGGCGTCGAGCCATGCGAATGTCAGGCATATTTTCTCTCTGACGTACTGCAAAATATGTGATAATGATTTTTAAGTAACCTACTACAGTATATGGACAAATATTTGTCCCAATATTTGTATGTACAGGTGAACCAAAGCATATCTAAGTTTGAAATACTGATTTAAATAAAAATGGAATAATAACTACACAAGAAATTGAAGAAAAGCCACCTAACGAGGGACAAGGGTCGAAAGATAACTATGGTAGTTTTAAACCTGACCATTTATAGGACTTTTATCATAAAACCTACGTGAATAAAGTTCCTTTTGAGTTTGTAGGCAGTTTATAGAAATGGCTGCTTTTTTTTGATAATTCAAATTCAAAATGAACTTTATTTATATAGGTTTGATCACAAAACTTAAATAGATGGACTATTTCTTATCCCACAACCCTTACGTCCATCCACGTGCCAACCACCGGTGCGAAATGGCGCTCCACAGACAAGAGACGGCAAAGAATTCTGTAGTTGCTTTTTTAAAATGATCTGTCTTGTTTACTATGAAGCACAATACAGCATAGTGAGAGCAAGATTCATGGATAGCTCTCTCTCTCAACTTTCTAATAACCTATAGTTTTCTAAAAGTTTGTCAATGAATCTGCACTTTATAATAGTATAAAATATATTGAAAATATGATACTGATGATAATCATTACTTAAAGTAATCTAGAAGACTCCATCCATCTTTTCATTAACAACTATGAATTGGGTATAAGTTAACAAACCATAACATGTTACACGTATAGAAATGAACTTCATATCACCATGATAATGCAAACTTTTCAACTGGCTTGTATTTTGACATAACACATATTTTTTATATACATTGGTATATCTATACCATAATCAATTGTCAGGTTTTTATCAGTGAGATTAAGCATATTATAATCACGCCTCTTTCCCGTAGGGGTAGAGACCACTTCTTTCACTTGCTTGTTTCGCTTCGTCCACTTTCATTATTCCTTTCATAAATGCTATTCGGTTTAGGGTACTCTTGACCTGGCCTTTCGAAGTCCCTGACTTGGTCTTGAAATGTTTGCTTAGGTCTTCCCCTTCCAACACTTTCATTCACACTCGCCTTATACACTTTTTCGACGGGAATAAAGCACGTCACTTCATTACATGAGTACATTTTATTGCTTCATTAGATTGTCCAATGATGACGTCAAACCGCACCTGGTCAGTAAGTTCGCCCTATTTCTAACATGCGATGGCAGAGGGACGACACAATAAAAAAAGATTTGTACGCGTCCATTGTACGAAACTGAATGGCAGTCACAAAAAAATTAGCGCCCGAGCGGTCTTCTGAATTTAAAATTTGTAAAGAGAACGATAAGTAACAGGATATGTCAATTATTTAAGTTTTTTTTTTGCCTTGAGAAATCCTAAAATCCTCAGTTTTGCGCATTCAAAAGTATTGCGTTTCGTTTCCCCAAGTTTAAGGTTATTTCGCAAAATCGCTAATGAGTTTGTAACACAATACTTTCTATGAAGCTTCAATTAAGATTTGTAAAATTCGAAGCGAATAACCTGATTCCCAATCATCATAATGGTAACGACTAACATTAGTAACCTTTATTCTACAGGTAGATATATATAAAATTTAAGTAGGTATCTGACTGGGTTTGGCAGAAATAGGATAAAGATTTCAACAACGTTTAACAGCTGTGGTTTTTATTGTTAACCCAATTAATCTACGAGCACGCTGTGGAGCGACGACCTGGTTAAGGTCGCCGGAAAGCGATGGATGCGGGCGGCCTTCGTGAAAAACTCTTGGGGTGGCCTATGTCCAGCAGTGGACGTATTTTTTTTTGTCTGTAATCATGATTTAATATGGCGATTTCTGTTCGATGGCAAGTGAATCAAAAAGTTCTTAGAAGTGCATATATATGAAACCTTTTTGGATCAAGTTCGATATTCAAATTAAAGAGTGTCTATCACACTATATTTATGCAGACTGTCACTTGTTTTTGTCAGTTCGTTCGCATGTAATAAATTTTTTTGTGCAACGAGTTGCTAAAAAGTCAAAATTATGGATAAAAGTGAGTTACGTGCGGTGATAAAATATCTCAGTTTGAAAAAAATGTCTACGAAGGAAATTTTTTTGGACATTCAGCAGACATTAGGGGGTGATGCTGTACCCTATTCTACGGTTGCGTACTGGGTGGCTGAATTTAAAAGAGGTAGATCAAGCTGTAAAGATGACCCGCGTTCTGGGCGGCCTTCAACCTCCGTTACAGAAGAAAATGTCAAAAAGGTTGAGAATCTGGTTTTGGAAGACAGAAGAATGACTATAAAACATATAGCTGAGATCCTAAAGATATCTTTTGGTAGCGTTCAATCCATTTTAATTGATTCACTGGGGTTCAAAAAAGTGTCTGCAAGATGGGTGCCACGAATGTTAACCGACGAAAACAAAAAGCGACGTTTGGAAATTTCCAAGCGTAATCTCGAAATGTTCCAGCGTGATTCGGATAATTTTTGCCGTCGTCTTGTCACCATGGATGAAACGTGGGTCCACCATTTTGATCCTGAAACTAAAAGACAAAGCATGTCTTGGAAACGACCATCCTCTCCATCCATTAAGAAATTTCGAGTTGCTCCTTCCGCTGGCAAAGTTATGGCCTCTGTGTTCTGGGATAGTGAAGGAATCCTTTTTATTGATTACATGCCAAAAGGCCAGACGATAACTGGACCCTATTATGCCAATTTAATCCCGAAAGTGCGTGAAGCGATTAAAGAAAAACGTCGTGGAAAACTGTCGTTGGGCGTGTTGTTCCTTCAAGATAACGCTCCTGCCCATCGATCGGAAGTTGCGCTCAACGCAATCCGCTGTGCTGGCTTCAATCTCCTTGACCACCCACCATATTCTCCGGACTTAGCCCCAAGTGATTTTCACTTATTTCCAAAATTAAAAGAGGAAATTCGTGGAACAAAATTTCACGATAATGACGCGGTTATAGCTGCCGTAGAGGACTTTTTCGAGAGTCAAGAAAATAATTTTTTTTCACAAGGAATAAGGAAGTTAGAAACGCGTTATTCTAAATGCATTGCATTGGAGGGAGATTATGTAGAAAAATAAAATATTATTATTTAAATCTTTGCATTTTTTAATATTGATTCCAAGAATTTTTTGATTCACCTAGGTACATGTCATAAACTACTGAAATATAATTTTGTGGTACTCAATATTGTGTATTGTTAATTATAAACTTTGCTTACAAACGATGATTTAAAAAGTTTTGTTTGTCTTCTACATATTTAAGTATTGATATTATAACTAGCGACCCGCCCCGGCTTCGCACGGTGCAATTATGGATGTATTATACATTTACATCTTCCTCTTGATCTTGAATCACTCTATCTATTAAAAAAAACCGCTTCAAAATCCATTGAGTGGTTTTAAAGATTTAAGAATACATAGGGACGGACAGACGACAGCGACTTTGTTTTATATAGTGATAAATACGATTATTAGAATACATAAAGTCAGCACTCCATTTCATCCTGAGGGTGTTATAATATTTTTTTGCCTCACAACAACAAAATAATGTTTACAATAATATTAATTAAAAATCAAATAAAGAGTAAAGGATACCTCCCACATCATCCGAGATGAGGTCATAAGATGAGGTCATAGCCTTTGTACCACGTGCTCCGGGCACGGTGGCACCTAGGTCCCAACTGCTTGGTGGTAAGATCGAATGGTCCGCCCGGCTAACTACCACCTCCACATCTAAGTCCGGCGAAAAGCAGTTTCACTGTGTTCCGTCGTGTGTATCGAGAGCCGGTGCCCGACAGGGCATTTCCTTGAAATGCCTGCTCCATCTTAGACGCTGGCCTTGCTTTTTATTACGCAAGCCTACGGTCAAAGGAATGCAAGCTCTCTTTAACAGTTCATCTCTCTCTCTCTGCCTTTGCATTTGTCTATTCTATTCTAGTGGTTAGATGTGCCGCCTTTGAATCAACGGGTCCCGGATTCGATTCCGGGGTCGGGCAAGTGTCTTTGTCTAAACCAGAGGCACTGGCTCGGAGTCTGGGTGCCATTTCTATCTATAATATGTATGTATTTACAGTAAAAAATGTATATAAGTAGTTTATCATCCATCTTGTTACCATAACACAAGGATTAAGTTGCTTAGCTTGGGACGAGATGGCGTTGTGTGAGATGTCCAAGGATATTTATTTTATATTTATTTATTTCTTTCTTTTGGCACTCAGTCTAGTCCATCTCAACCACTACTACTCAGCCCATAAATGACCCACTGCTGAGTCGAGCCTCCTCCAATATCATGGTGGGTAATTAGCCTACTGTGCCACGCTTGGCACAGGGTTTCGTATTAAGTTTTCAATAATGTAATAACAATGCCTTGTTGGTCTAGGGGTTGGATGCACCGCCTATGGATCACGGGGTCCTGGGTTCGATTCCGGGGTGGGGCAAGTAAGTGTCTTTGTGTAAACCAGAGGCACTTGCTCTGAGTCTGGGTGTCATTTGTGTCCGTGAATTTCATGTTTGTAAACTGCCCCCGCGGTACAGGTTATACCTAGTGCAAGGGTTTCGTTTAAATATATATATATGTTGTGGCCTTGCCGTTTCTTTGGTCGGCTCTTACATCACTCTCGGGGTGGAATGGGGTGGTGACACTGAATATTCTAAATCCGTCACCATATGGACTAATAACATTACCTACGCCTAAAGATTACAAAGAAACAGAAAACAAGTTCTGAGTATACGGAAACAGCAATGACCAGGGAAAGTAAAGTACAGACATCAATAAACGTAAAAAAAAGGTTATATACATTTAACAAAGATATCCATTTTCCAGTTCCATAATCATCCCATAAAGTTGAGTTCACACTTAAATATTTGATAAGACAATGCGTATATGTGCCGAGGTGTTAGACTATCTGTGTTTTAGAGTAATTTTGTCACTTGCTCGGGAAATTTATTACTGTTTGCGTGTGTGGTCAAACGTGCGTCGCGACTAATGTATTGGAATAATTTTGATGTGTTTTTGATATTAGAAAGTGTTGATGGCACTAACTTTTCATGTTAACGACTGGATGTGGGATGCAGCGGTGAAAGAGCGCGGGAATTGTTCAATTGCATTTCGAAGGTTTTTGGTACAGGTTTACAAAAATATTGCCCATGTTTTAGAATACAACGCGTCACCACCACTTTCCATCCTGAGGGTGTCGTATGAGTCGACAATAGAAAATTATAAGGTCGAAAACCTAGCCGCAAGAGAAGGAAAACTTGATATGAAACCCTGTGCCAACCCGTCTGGCGAGCGTGGCACAGTAGGCTAATGACCCTCCCTGTGATGGGAGGAGACCCGACTCAGCAGTGGGTCATTTATGGGCTGAGTAACTAATAGTTGAAGAATTTGACTCTGTCTTTTTTACGTGGATACCCTTTCGTTGGGGATTTGTCGTGTTTTATGAGACTCCAGGGCGCGAGAAGTTGGTGGTTGCGAAGGCTGTCTCATTTCATAGAATTGTCAACTGGTGCTGTTGTTTGCTGTTCACTGGACATTTTCGTATTAAGGTTTATTCTCTTGCATCTAAGCAAATTCTTGCTTTCCTTTAGTCGCCTCTCGCGATACCCTCAAGATAGTAACATCTCAAAATTGGTGACAGTGTATCCCCTAATACTGATAATAGGTTAAGAATACACGTTGTAGGTATCTTTCATAATTGCTACAAATCCATAATGCTCCTGCTAAAACAAAATAGGGTATTAACAAAATATTGTTCGGCGAAAGTTACCAATTTTCACTTTTCTGTGTAAAAAATATTTTAGCAACGGTGATGAAATATCCAATGTATTATGATTAGGGTAAGACAAGGTTAACATGAAACACCTAATTTTCGTTGAAAACTCATATTTCAGTAGAAGGGCCTTGTTGCAAGGTCTTATGGCGCAGACAAAACATAAGATGGATATACACCAGCTTTGAAATGAATTTTCCTGAATACACAAGCATTTGATCTGCTTATCACTTAGGCAACGGGTTCACTGTGAGCCGCTCATACCAAAAAGATTACTTATGAAACCGTCTCTCACAAGACTACAAAGTCCTGCTAATACTGTAGAGAGATATTTATTTATTTATTGTAGGCACAAAAACAGCTGTTTACACTTAAAAAAACTAAAAAATATATCATACGCACATGTTTTTAGACGCCGAATGTAACAATTTCTTATAGGTAAGCACCTCATGCACTATTACGTAATACATAATTATTAATTTAATAATACTACTTAATCAATAACAATTAATGCTAGGCCAATTATAATATATTAATTTACTTATTCTTATAATAATTAATAAAATTTAATGCTAGCCAAATTACAGTACATAATATATTAATATTCTCGCTTATTGTTTTGCGGAACTTGGTAAGAGTGTCATAATATAAGACTACCAGGTCGTTATAGCTAGGAGTTTACAGAGACGAGGAATGGTGGAGCTTGCACCAAGAACTGTTCTGCAGAGTGGTGGATACAATGGTGTTATAGCAGAACGAGGGTACTATCTAGCGCGGACCCTGAATTGAATTTTTTTGAGCAACTGGGGACAGTCTATTATGCACCGAACTACTTTGTACAGAAAGGTGGCATCACTACATCGCTACATAGTATAAAACAAAGTCGCCGTCGTCTGTCCATCCCTATGTATCCGGGTGCTTGAATCTTTAAAACTACGCAACGGATTTTGAAGCGCCTTTTTTTAATAGATAGAGTGATTCAGTGAAACACTGATAAATTTAGATGTTCATCATTGCACCAGCCGGGGCGGGTCGCTAGTCTGTAATAATTCTATTATCATCATCGTTAGTAAATTTTTGTCCACCGTTGCACATAACCATAACCTGACCACATAATGCAAGCAAACGTTGCCTACAGCCTTTCGTAAATTGGGTAAAACGTCATGTATTTAATTATTTTTTTAAACTAACGACGGTAATACCTACGGTAAGGAATCAAGCCCATCAGAGACGTAGCTATAATATGTATTAATATATCGAGATATAAATTATAGTATAGAAAGCTACCACGCACGGGAGCTATACTATCTTTACATAGTATAAAACAAAGTCGCTGTCGTCTGTCCGTCCCTATGTATGCTTAAATCTTTAAAACTACGCAACGGATTTTAATACGGGTTTTTTTTAATAGATAGAGTGATTCAAGGGGAAGGTTTATATGTATAACCCACCTCCGCTTTGCACGGGCGAAGCCGGGGCGGGCCACTAGTAATATATATTTTGCCCTCACTTGGTCTGCGGTCGTCTTATTTTCTTAACATTAATATGCCAAAATATATAAGTAGACATATTTTTGTGATATAATAGAAATATAATATTATAGCTGCGGGTGCGGTCACTCAATAATCTCTATAGAAAATATGGAAATAAAAATTAATATATTAATCGTCCTAAAGCTACGTCTGTGACGGTCTTCACAAAAATGACATATGTCAGAGGTACAATAACTGTGAACGGTCTTTACAAAAATGACTTCTTACCGGTTTTGATCGTGTTCTTTAATTAAAATCCAAAGTTTCAGACACTTTGCGGTGTCCGTGGTTGCGGGCGACTAAGCTATCATTAGATCTATATAGTGCCCGTTTAGGATGGATTCTAATCGCTTTCGACACAAGACCATGGCAGGTAGTTCTGAATTTAGCAGGATAAAGCTAGCAATTGCATCGTTGATGTGGACACGTCAATAGAATATTCCTTCCGAGTAAGCTTTAGGGTTTATTAAAATGGGTATATACAGTCAGTGATACCGACTCCGCTTTTATGCGTAATACTTCTATGAAACGCTTTGTATCGAATGAAAATCGAATCAGGCCTCCGTATCGATATCACGATACACATCCAGTTATCAAAGTTTTAACTCAAAAAGTTTGTTTTCACTTGTTTTAATGAGACGCAGCAAGTTTTATTAGAATAATGTTATGAGTTTAAGACTTAGGCATAATCTGTTTGTTTGTGTTTCGTTCTTTGTATATTAATAGCTCTACATAACTTATTTTTAAACGCACCGGTCATTTTTTTTTAAATCGATTGACTATTCACGAACACAAAAGCCACCCAGACTCAGAGCAAGGGCCTCTGGTTTACACAACGACACTTGCCCCACCCCGGAATCGAACCGCGGACGCGTGATCCAAAGGCGTGACATTCGACCCCTTACCCGGCCGTTGGGAACTGGCCGGGGTATGTGGGACTCCGGGGCGCGTTGAGATGGTGAATTGCGCCCCGACCTAACCACTAAAACCGACGGCGATCCTCGACTGCCCAAACCAGGGCCACGGGATTCACTCCCATTACGGGAGCATGCTCCGTGACCCTGGGGGCGACATTCGACCCCTAGACGATCAATTACCGATCACTATCATCATCATCATCACTATCATCACTAATATTATAAAACAAAGTCGCTGTCGTCTGTCAGTCCCTATGTATGCTTAAATCTTTTAAACCAGGCAACGGATTTTGAAGCAGTTTTTTAATAGATATATTGATTCAAGAGGAATGTTTATAATGTATAATACATTAGATGTTCAAACTCAAACTCAAAAGGAACTTTATTTACGTAGGTTTCATCACAAAACTCTTATAAATCGTCATATTTATAAATACCATTATCATCTTACGGCCCCTGTCCTACAATAGGTGGTAGTCTCCACACACACACCTATCAGTCGTCATACCTACATTCATACCTTTCACACACAACTCCTCACTCCTACTTCACGTTCATAATTGCACCCGTGCGAAGCAAGGGCGGGTCGCTAGTTAATCTATAAATAAATACGTGAAGCAAAAACTTTGTACACCTTTTTACGAAAATTGCGTGGTCGGAAGAGTATGTACTTCTCACACTTATAGTTTACTAGCTGGGCCCCGCGGTTTCACCTGCGCTTACTTATTGTCGTACCGCGGGAGACGCCGCGGGGCAAAGCTAGTCTAAAAAAAAGTAGCCTAAGTTACTCTTTATATAATTAGCTACCTATCAGTGAGTCCCGTTTAAATCGGTCTAGCCGTTCCAGAAATTAGCCGGAACAAACAGACAGACAGACAGACAAAAATTAAGAAAAATGTAATTTCAGTCTGTACTGTGTATACATACTTACGGATATAGTAGAAAGTGGTTATTTTATTATTACAAACAGACACTCCAATTTTATTTAATTGTATAGATGTACCTTTAGATATGTATAGAGAAGAGGTGCAGACTGCTAACACTATTTTTATACATAAGCATTTTTTGTTTATTTTTCATTGTCTGTGGTGAAATTGAGAATAGAACTATGGGTGACACCTGTTTATACTGAATATAATCAAAAATACTGTACTAATGTTACAACAGAGCTTGCTATTTTCTATTGAAGTGCCCATACCACACGATGCAATTGCAATTAAGTGGCTAAATTGAAAAGCTCTTGCCGAGTGCTTGTGTCAAAAGCGTTTGGTATACGTCCCGAATTGACATTATAGTATTAGTAACATCGATTTTAGACGAATTTAGAATACATAAAGTCATCACCCCGTTCAGGGTGTCGTAAGAGGCGACAAAATGAAATAACCAACCCAATATCGTAATCAGAAGAGAAGGTAAACTTGAAACGAAGCCCTGTGCCAACACGTCTAGCGCCGTATAGTAAGCTAATCACCCTCCATGTAACTGGAGGAGGCCATATTCAGAAGTGGGTCATGTATAGGCTGCGTAGTAGTAGATCGCAATGAAATAGAGAAAAAGCCAAGGAATCATGTTTTAAAAGATCGGAAACCTAAATTCATTGGTATATTTTGTACATTTTCTGAAGCCTAAACTTTACGAACGATAAACAATATCTGTTACACGCAAAAGCTGCGTTAAACCAGGCTCAACTGGGTTTGCCACGAATATTGTGACTGGGCACTAAGTCGAATTGAAGCCGCCACAGATAATATAATAGTTACTATACAGAACGACAAATCCCGCACGACCAAAGATTTGCAACACAAATTCATAAATTTCCCTGCGCATCGAACCAACTCGGTGGAAGCTGGGATTAACCCAAATTTAAAGAAAACACCTTTCCGATACACAGCCGGATTACTGGCAATCTTGTATATCTGATGCCAACGAATTTTAGTAGTTACGTCACTTGAAAGATTTATTCTGTTATACCACGAGGGCCGCTTCCAAGTAACTGGAGGATTCGGGTCGGGAAACTCTAGCGAGCGGGTGACATGACATAAAAGCACAAAAGTTGATCGCCACGCAATTCTCGGCCACCAGGGAGATTCAGAATACACAGTATCACCATCCCATTCCATCCCGAGGATGTCGTAAGAGCCAAAGGAAATGACGACTGGTAACCTAGCAAGAGAAGATAAAATTGATACGAACGCAAAAGGCAAATCACCAAGCCGCAAGAGAAGGAAACCTTGATACAAACCCTGTGCCAACCCGTCTAGCCAGTACCGCACAGTAGGCTTATTCCCTTCCATGAATTTGGAGGAGGCCCAACTCATTAGTGGGCCATTCATGTGCTGAAACGAACTAGAGCGTAGGTCCCGAGAAGTAAATCACTAGACCTGGATTTGACAGTGATTAAAGAACAGAGCGTTTTAAGGTTTCTACCAATGACCAAAGCAACAGGATCGGGACACCCTTGCTCTATCAACGGGGCCAAAGAATCGTGCGCTCTTAGTCATTTTTTCATCAAGAGTGGAGTCTCTACTCCCCTTCGAAGCCACTGCCAAGAAGAAGAAGTCAAAGAACTTGCAAGGCAGTTGGCTCGAGTAGAAAATGTCGTGGTAGGTTTTAATAGGCACAATTACCAAGTTACCGCGCCCACGAAATCCCTTTCTACCGCTGCGCGACCACTAGTATTACTAAATACGTGAGCTGAAATTCCTCCACATTTGACCACTACTATTTCTCACCCCATAAATGACCCACTGCTGAGTTTGACCTCCTCCAACTACATAGAGTGTATTTAGCCTATTGTGCCATGCTGGCCAGACGCGTAGGGTTTCGTATCAAGCTTTCTTCTTTTGCGGCTAGATTTTGGGCCTTAAAAGCCGGTTAGAGGAAATGCCTCTAGCCGGCTTTTACGACACCCTCGGACACGAATGGGGTGGTGACACTATAAGAACCAACCATAAGTAGCAATGCCTAGTCTCGTTAACAAATCAGTATTACTGGCATTAATAATTTTGTCCCCATCTACCAGGTGCCAGTAGCGACAATGGCTGACAGACGGTCCCAACCCCGAAGCTGTCCCCGGGCGGGGGTGGAATTTATCCTAATTACCAACACGTCAACCTCCTGAAGTGGGTATAATGCGTAATTACCTCCTAAACATACCACTACTATTGGTTCTCGAACCTTTGACGGTTGAGTGAGATTGCCGGATTTTCCGAAAATATTCTCGTTCTGAGCTTAGTGATGTTTTTTTTTTCAAAAAGTCGACATATTATTTAAATTAAGTCTCTGTGTGCGCTGTAATGTTTTTAAATTGTCTTTTTTTGGGACTACTGAAAGCCTAATGATGACATTAAGAATATTTCAGTTGATTCTTATGAAACCCCTAATTCTCTTACTTCGCAGTCCAAAAACGAGTCAGGCCTCGTTCACTTAGAGGATGCCTACTGTGCCACCCTGTCCAGATAGGTTGGCAATCCTTACTCGTAATTCCTTACTCTCTTTAAATGTATATACTCTTCATACATACAGTATAAAAAAATATTGGAATTTAAGGTGTCAGAAGGATGTTGTCCGTAAATTTATCACGATTTTCACTTTAACAGAAATGTTACTTTAACAGAACCACAATTTTCATAGTGGATTTAAATTATTTTAATTCGAATTTTGAGCGTAATTGAATTCATTGTAACAAAAAAAATTTAAAATATTTAATTTAACAATTGCCAAAGCATCGACTACGAATACGTCAAAAAACTAAATGTCAAAACTGTGATGTTGTTGGTGTTACCCCAATTGAAAAACAAAGTTCTTGATATACATGTTTCCAACCCACAGTTGCACTGCGATCGTAAATAAATAGTAGCAGTTCAAATATCGGCAGCCAACATCGGTATTATGGAAGCTATGATCAGTCAGGAAGAAACTTAAGATAACTTTTCCATGGCAACTACATTCTAATGGGAACATACTGCTGTGGGCACAATGGAATATATTTATATTATTTCATCCCTGTGGTGACGGATTTAGAATACATAGTGTCACCACCCCATTTCATCCTGAGGGTCTCGTAAGAGCTGACAAAAGGAAATGACGCGGCCGAAAACCTAGTCGCAAAAGAAGGAAAACTCGAAACGGAACCCTGTGCCAACCCGTCTGGCCAGCGTGGCACAGTAGGCTAATTATCCTCCCTGTGACAGCAGTGGTATTTTAAGGGCTGAATAGTAGTAGTAGTATATTATTTCAAGTTTAAAAATATCTCCTATCCTTCCATACATGACCCAATGCTGTGTCTAGTCTCATCCATTTACATGGAGGGCAATTAGCCTACTATACCACGCTGGCCAGACTGGTTGGCACAGGGTTATCGGCCATCGTGGTTCTGCATCAGATCCCACAATGCCGCAACAGGACGCGAGTTGGAGCACCCCGGGGAGGTGTAGTGGGTAGGCCCCCACTACACCTCCCCATAAAGGATTTTACCCGGGCGAACAAAAAAAAAAGGGTTATCGGCCATAATATACTTTTGCCAGTTCTTAAGACACCTTCAAGATGGTACCTGGTGCTGTACATAGAGTAACAAAAACCCTTAGGACACATCTAAATAAACAACTTATCGAATCGAAATGATGTGAAACGAATAATTCGATTAAATTCAACTGCACTAATAAGTCAGTCGATTGCATAATAAGGACATCACGTAAAGGGAATCGTAGAGTGTGCTTATTCGAGTGCGAACACCAATCGATTAGCTCTCTACGTCGTCAGTCAGGAGCGAAAGATGTGCAAAACTTGCTTCCAATAGGAAATTATGCGAGATCATATTTAATTAGATTATCTGATAAGATTTATGCGCTCCGGAAATATTAAATCTTTGCTTCAAGATTTTAAGCAGGATTAAAAAGGACTATCAGGACTAAAAAGAGAAGCAACAAGAGAAGGAACAATTTATATAAGGCGCTGTAGAGTGGCCAATCCGTGTGGTGACGGATTTAGAATACACGAAGTTCGTTGATCTAGGGTTAGAATGTCCCGGGCGGGTGGAAGGGGAAATCACAGAGGCTACTGGTAAGACCTGGTGACTTCGTCTTTCACCGTACTCCATTGTCTTTCCCGGCAATGTGAGGGGTGTTGGTCTTGGGTTGAGCACTACTGTTGCGTCGAAACCCAAGGCAAGTGTGGTTGTTATCCTGCTCGTGGTTGCCGCCTGCTTTTGGTCTGGCCCTTCTGGACAGACGTAGCCGAAACAGCCATGCGCCTTCCCGTATAATTCTCCCTTCCCTCCTTTCCCTTTACCCTGTTTCCTGTCTTTCCCAATCCCTTTACAGCGTCGTGCCGGGTTGCGGCTCCGGGGACTTCTCTGTTCTCAGAGTTGCCTTGTGAGTCGCAAACCGCTACGGCGCCCCATGGGGCACTCGGGTTGGCGCTCAATTCAGTTGGCCGCCAAACCGAGTCCTCACTTAATTCAATTTTAATTTTAGTAATTATAAATTAATTCTGTCTTTTGGTTGGTTTTGGTTGTTTTACTTGGTTTTGGTTTGTTGTTTTGGTTGTTGTTTCTTTGGTTCTCTGTTATCTGTTCTGTCTTTTTGTTTCCTTTCGTCTTCTTGTTTAGCTTCTGGGGTGCGGCTCTCGGGTTTTCCCGGGGGTTCGCGGGGGGGGGGGTGCGTAGGGCGACGCTTTGATAGGGAGTTAAATATGGAAAAACGCCTAAATGAAAAGACTCCCCGGGCGGGTCCCAGCCAAGCTGGGGAATCCCGCACCGCTTCTCCCTCTGGGGGGGGCGGTCTGCCCCATGTATACGGGGGGGGCAATTTGGTCGTTTCGTCCATCGTGACGAGGAAGGAGATGGGGTCTCTGGAGGAGACGAAGGAGATCTGGAGGGCGATGGCGCGCAAGCGCAAGCCGGAGGAGTCCGCCATGGAGGAAGGGGCGACGGCTGGGAAGCGGCTAAACAGTCCGCTCCCCGGCCACAAAGAGCAGTCCGGCGAGAGCGACGTCTCGTTGAGCCGGGACAGCTCAACAGGGAGAAGGGGCGAGGGATCGGGATCTTGCGACTCGAACCTCATTGCACCCCAACACAGGTCGGCGTACTATCGCAAGCGCGCAAAGTGTGGGAAAGCCCGTCGGTCGCGGACCCCGCCCACCAGTGGGTGGGAGGAAGGAGAGTCCACTGGACCGGAGGACTTAACGCAGGACGGGGAAGAACACAGTGGCTTCTACCACGAGGGTGCGCGCGGTGCCTACAAGGAGTACCTGAGGCTCAAGGAGGAGATGGAGGAGGCTGGCGAGGAGAACGTGGAGCAGATCCCAGAGGACGTCCGCGTTAAGGGCGTAGCACGTACGCTCAACGCCAAGGCGAGGTTGATGGACGTCATCAATAGGGTGACGTCAAACAGGGCGAAGGTGCCTCCAGGGGAGCCGAGCGCTAGTGTCCTTAGAACTAGCATTCAGGACGACTTGGCTATCCTCCTGGAGGTCACCAAGAGGTCTGGGCGACCCAAGGGCCTGTTTTTAAAGGCCATTCGGACGGCGTCCTCCTCGCTCCTGGAGGCTCTGGAAAAGCTGACCCAGAAGGCGACGGAGACGGAGCGACTGGCGGAGCGGGTCGAGGCGATGAGGGCGGAGTTGGATCAGTTGCGGGCTGATATGGAGAGCCGGCCCCCTCACGTCTCGCCCACCCCTCAGGAGGAGCCCCCACTAACGATGAGGGCAATAGGCGCCATGATGGACACGAAACTCGCGGGCATCGCGGACCGTCTGCTGCCGGAGAAGCGGCTTCGCCCGCCCCTGGAGGCAGACAAGTCTGCTGCCCGCGGGGTCCTCATGGCGCATAGGGTGAGGGAGAGGCGGGCTGAGAGAGATGGGTCTCCCCAGCCTCTCCAAAAGCCGGAGAGGAACAGGCGGAAGAGGGCGGCGGTTGTGCCACCAGTCGCGGACCTCCCTGCGGTTCCCCCGTCTGTGACGCCCAGTGTGGCTCCAGCGAGGGGGCCCAGGACTGAAACATGGGCGACGGTGGCGGCCAGGAAGGCCCCGCCCAAGAGAAAGGAAGTGCCGAGGAGCCGTCCCTCCTCCCCATCGCCACGCAAGGCGAAGAAGGGTCGAGGGGCGAAGTGCCGGCGGAGGGGGACCCGGACGAGGACAGAGGCCGTAACCCTTACGATACCGGAGGGGTCGCAGGCCACCTACGCCGAGGCGTTGGCCACCGCCAAGGGGGCGGTTAAACTGGACGAGCTGGGGATCGCCCCTGAGGAGATGCGACCCCGAAGGACGAGGACGGGGGGGGATGCTTTACGAGCTGTCCGGCCCCGAATGCGGCGTGAAGGCGGACAGGCTCGCGGAGAGCCTTGGAGCATCCCTCGGTGCTCTGGGCGTCCGGGTCCTGCGCCCTACGAGGACCAGGGAGGTGGAGGTCCTCGACCTTGATGATGCGACGGAGGTCGCTGACGTGGCCAAGGCAGTTGCCTCAGCCGGGGGGTGCGCGGCGGAGGCTGTCAGGGTTGGCAGCATTCGTCGTGCGCCCGGTTACCTGGGCGTGGCCAACGTGCGCTGCCCACTGGCCGCTGCGCAGCGACTTCTGTCGTCCGGCCGCCTTGTGGTGGGCTGGGCCAGGGCGAGAGTGGTGGCACTCGAGGCCAGAGCGGAATTCTGTTTCCGCTGCCTCGAGTGCGGCCACGTAGGGGTCCAGTGCCCCAACAGGGAGCACGCAGGGAGAGGAGCTCGCTGCTATAAATGCAGCGAGCTGGGCCATCGGGCAAAGGAGTGCCAGGCCCGGGACAGGCGCTGCCCGCTGTGTGCCGATATGGGTTTACCCCATACGCACCGGCTGGGCAGCAAAGGTTGTGTCCAGGCGAAGGGGGGCCGCGTCAGGCCTTCCCGACGCAGCGGGATGGTCCAGGGTGCTGCTGCGGTCGCGGCGGCGCCCATGGAGACCGAGGCCCCGCAAACTGGACGGGCGGACGGGAGCTCGACTAGCCGAGCCCCCACCGCCGGGAAAGAGGCCGACCATCTGGCCGACTGATCCCAGGGCGGGGCTCGGGGAGGCCCCGCCCCTTGACGGGATCAGGATGGGTGCCCTGTCATGTGTACTGGCAGGGCACCACGGAGTTCTCACTCCGCACCAGGACTGGCATCGGGGGGTCGAGCTTTAACATCTTCGCTCCCCCCCTCGCGCGTCTGGCTCGTGGTGCAGTTTCTGGGCCCACGAGGCAGGTCTTGCGCGGGATTGTACACCCCGGGGATGTTTTAGTGGGTATGCCCCCACTCTGGGGGTGATTCCCACACACCCCTCGTCGGTCCACCCCGGGACCGACGGGGATAGTCCATAAAGGATTTTTACCCCGGGCACCAAAAAAAAAAAAAAAAAAAAAAAAAAAAAAAAAAAAAAAAAGGGTTAGAATGTCCCGCCTTTAGATCATTGGGTCTTTGTCTAAACCACTTACTCTAAGTCTGGGTGTCATTTGTGTTCGTGAATTACATGTTTGTAAACTGCCCCCGCGATACAGGTTATACATAGTGCAGGGGGTCCATTTAAAAAAAAGAAGTTACCACAGCAAGCCATTCTGTGGGTGTCCCAAAAGGTGACTAATGGAACGCAAGTGGCAGATCACCTAGCCGTGAGAGAAGGAAACCTTGATACCAACCCTGTGCTATTTCCCTCCATGAATTTGGAGTGGGCCCACTCAGCAGTCATTAATTGGCTGAGAGAGACGCCTTTTTAAGGACACATCATTACGTATCTAAGTATATTTTAAAGCTTAAAGATTTGTAAAAATAAAAAGTCGTAATGCCTTTACGTATTAAAGACGAGCTTCAAACTCTTATTGCGAAAATTGTGTTTAATCCTTAAATTAAAATATTGATGCCTATCTAAATAAAATCATGGCTATTATTTTATTGATTTACATTATTAGTTTAGACCTAGACCGTAGGTACTAAACCGCAGAAACTATTTAAACACTCTTGACGTTCTTCACCCGAATCAATGTAATTTCTCTATTTGAGTAAGTACAAAGCACACCAAAATTGAGTTTTCCCATTAAATTTTAAATGCAAACCCAAAGTTTGTTCTCTCTTCAATTATGCTAAAATGGTCCGGTCAGACTAAATTTCTGCTTAGATCTAGTCTGCGACTTAAAATAACAGTGGGCGTATTTTGTCTAAAATTTGTCTTGAAAAGAATATGAAGCTAGCCAAACAGCTGCAAAAGGCTTAATGTGTGAATCTGGTTTAATTTTAGTATTATCATTTCGTTTTAGTTTAATTAGCCGTTTTCAGTGCGCATTTTTAACATATTAATTTTTTTTTAATGTTATTCATTTATTCACACATAAATAGATTAATAACTTAATTAATTATGATTTTCTTTTGTTTCAGGAGATGTGTATCATAAAAGTTACAATAATGGAAAATAAAACACAAAAGTTCAATTGAAAATCTAATAAGCTGTTTCTGCTTTGCATTCTGTTGTACAAACCACCAGTGATTTGTAATTGCCAGGTAACTAGTATAGGTAGAATATGATAGTACTGGTATTGACGTACTGTTTGCAAGATTGTATTTCCAGGTACACGTAAAACGCAAACCAATAGTCCTTGTAATAGTTGAAAATATTTTGTGCGCATGCCCGAACTTCCGTCATGTTTTTCGGGCACTTTATTTAAAAATGTGATGTGTGATAATGCTTGTTGCACAGCCATAGATAAGAAGTGCCCGAAACTGTCATACTGCTGCGTTTTTGACATGGCGGACGCGCCTGCGCTATGCATACTTTAAAAAGGCTTATTCGATGCTTTGACGTATGACAGAAAGTTGGGCACTCACACCTGAGTGAACGTGTTAGATGCAGTACAAAAACAATTAGAAAAAGGGCAATAATAAACGAACCTTAATTTAAATTAGGCTAAACATTATTTCTTTTCAAAAGTAATTTGCTAACGGTAATTATATTACCACTTACCAATTAAAGGGTTATAGGAACTTGCCATAATTATAACCTGTATCGCGGGGGATATTGACAAACATGAAATTCACCAACACAAATGACAGCCTAACTTCAAGCAAGTGCCTGTGGTTTACACAAAGACATTTGCCCAACCCTGGAATTGAACCGGGGACCCGTGATCGAAAGGCGGCACATCAAACCCCTAGACCAACAAGGCAGGCGAATTCTATTCTAAGCAAAATTTACATTGGGTGAAAATTTTAAAGCTACTTCGAGATAACCTGCTGCTTTAAACTCTGGTAGCGATCCAGATAGAATTACCGTATTACAGACAGATAATTAGCTTCTCTTCCTGATCGTTGGCCTGACGTGTATTAAATTATAATACAGGCTGACCCGACAACTTCAACAAGAAGTTTGTGTGGGAAAATATGTTTTTAATCTGTATATTCAATATTTAATATTTCAAAACGAAATTAGCCAAATCCGTTCAGCCGTTCTCAAGTTTTGGCGAGATTAACAAACGTCAATTTATTTTTAATAATAAGTTTATTTGTCAGGTAATATCCAAACCTTAGAACAATTTTAATTTAGTAATAACTAGCTGACCCGGCAGACTTCGTCCTGCCTCAATCGATGATTATAAGACCTAAACTTTTGTATAAATAAACTTAAAACAAACAAAAGGAATCGTCAAGCGTCACGTCAAATGAAAAGCAAAATTTGTTGTTTTTATTTAATTCTTAGTATTTCCACAAACATCACGTATCGAACATAACATAACAAACATATCGAAATGCTTAGAATCATTTCCAATCCCAGAAACTAAAGAGCGTAAAGGATCTGGTGGTGGGACCAATTGTGGCAATTTTACTTTCCCTCCAGCACAACATAATCCCGTAGATTCATCACTGTATTTTAACGCCTTACAATATTTACAAATTATTGTAATTTCTCCAATTATTACCGATTTGTCGGCACAATAATCTATTGCCGGGTCATAGTGGAATGCAACTCTTTCCAGAATCACAGGAGTACTGCGTCTGTGGAATCGTTCAATTTCATTATGTCGTGCTCGCTGTTGATGTGTTTGTTGTGCACGAACTCGTTGCATTCTAAGCCTATCTACTTCATTGTTACTCACTAAAGAACGCAATTCTGACATAGCAATACGACTATTTTCTTGATCTGTCTCTCTCTCGTCATCATTGCGGTTAGCTCGTGAGGTAGTTCTTCGCACATTTGATGCTGCGACGACCTAAGTCAGCTCGTCCTCTCCTCGGCATCGTTAATTTTAATTCATCAAAGTTAGAAAAGGTCTCGCGCACTTAGCATTAAAGTGTCACTAACACAAAAGATCAACCAAAAAAATATAGCACATAATTTTAAATGTAGTCATCAAAAAGGATAACCGAGATAAAGAAATTTCTCGCGCACGTAGAGGTAATCTTAACTCACAAAGATAGAAGGATGCACTCTTTGTCTGAGGTGTCTATCGACAAAGAGGATGGATTGACATTATTATTTTAGTTTTTATTGAATTCCAATTATTTGGACTTCCACAAATATTTAAAATATTCAAAATTAGCCAAATCAGCCCAGCCGTTCTCGAGTTTTATAGAGACTAACGAACAGCAATTAATTTTTATTTTTAAAGATATACATATATGTATTTTGTAAATAAAGTAACTCCGACCGAAGCATCTGTTTTAAACGATACTTTTTAGTTGTTACATCCTCTTTGACAATATTTGCAGCACGCATTCTATTAATTTCATGGCAAACGTAATGAGGTTACATTTAAAAAGTTTAATTTTAGATTAAAAAGACCCGACATACGTTGTCCTGTCCTAACTATAAACTACAAAGGTTCAAGTTTTCACTTCTGATGAAAATGATGATATACCTAATCGATGTGTTCCGGACACACGCTGCAGTCGATTGCTACGCCAATGCAAAACACCCTATATCTCGGGTTTCTAAATTTTCACCCACAACGACTATAGCGATTTCGTCATTAGCTGGCCCGCGGCGTCAGGAGCGCGATCCAAATGTGCAGGCGGTGTGGTCGTGCCGCGCGCGATCCATGCGCATTATTGGAGCGCGCGCTCCGCTCTAACACGATCCACGCTCCGTGATCCTGGATCCGACCGATCCAAAACGGATCGTCCGGTGTGGACCCAGCTAATTGTTAGCGCATTAAAACGTATTGTCCTGAAGGCGTCTTATCAATTTTGATGTCAATTTTGTGATTATTTCGAGAGAAAATATGTAGAAAATTTAAATGTAAAGTAATGAAAAACCAAATATCGACGTTTACGTTAGGCCGTTTATGACGTTTATGTTATGTTTATGTTGGGCCCCTAGACCTACAATACCTAACATTGTACAATAAGATTGAAAGGCGCTTTGAATCCAAACGATCAATTATATTGCACAATAATACGAATTGCGCAATGTTTTGGTGTTCAGTCGGAGAATAGTATTGACCCTTCACGATGCCATGGAAAAATATTGTGCAATAAAAATTAAACTCGCTCAAACTTACGTTCAATCATTGCGCAATCTTCAATATTAACCTTAGACAGTCAATAATATTGCACAATGCGTAATATTGCCGCCTTAGTCTATCCAAACGTACCAAAACTCCATATTACATTCAACTTTTAATATTAGGCATGATGGATCTGACCTAACCATGATGTGCACTGAGTAATTCGGTTTTCTTACATACTTTTTGTTAGGAATAATAAATTAATTAATAAACATGTATTTTATCTTTAAAATAACCCCGACCGAAGCATCTGTTTTAAACGATGTTTCGTTTTTTTACATCCTCTCTAACGATATTTGCAGCTTGCATTCAGACAATTCTATGACAAACGTCATGAGGTTACATTATGGTTAAGGTTAAATAATAAATACTTTTTATTTGTTTTCTTTATTTCGGTTTGATATTCTTAAATGTTTGTACAAACTTTGCCGTGGCAATAACAAACACAAAAAAATATAATCATTAATTCATTTTTTAATTAATATATTAAACCTCTTTTACTTTTAACAAAGCGCCATCTATTCAATACTTACTCCAATATTTACAAACCTGTCAACAGATATCGCCATTTTTAGAGCTAACATATGATTATGAATGTCAAATAAAAACCAAATAATTTGCATTAAATTAATATTTTAAATTTTTTTTTGATCTGGATAAAAAGTATCCTATGTCCTTCTCCTGGGTCTAAACTACCTCCCTGCCAATTTTCAGCTAAATCGGTTCAGCCGTTCTTGAGTTATAAGTGAAGTAACTAACACGACTTTCTTTTATATATATAGATGTTAAGTATTAATAATGTTTTTACAATAGGGTAAAATTATTTTATTTTATTTTTTGTATAGGATGTAGCATAATCCATAAAGTCATAACGTAATATCGATAGATACTGACAACGATACTGTGAGCAACAAACAACTTTTTTTACAAAATTATTTTGACGTATCCGTGACTAAATTTATGATAACTTCAAAAATAATTACAAAAAACCGAAGAAATAATACAAACTCTGAAAAGAAACCGAAATACTAAAAAAAAAAAAAAATTTATCCCCTCCGTGCGCTTATTTCAGGCTATAAAGTTTTTGTGACACCCTGTATATAAGAGAAGACAAAATGACTGTACTGAAATCTTTTGTTTATAGAATTATATTACTTCGAACAAAGACATGCCTTTACATAGAAGACTGCTGTGAAGCTACCCTGAGCCGTCTGAGGAGTTCGGACCTTTGCCTCGACGTCAACCGGATTTGAACCCGGTACCGTGCGTTCAAAGGCACTAAGTAGTACGCACGGGGCAGTCATAAATAAATCCCTAACAACCAAAATCAATATCTACGAGACGGGAAGAGGGGAGACTGGGGATGGAAAGGTGATATCTACTTTAGACTCTATGATTCGGCCCCATGTAACATTCATTTTCTTTATAATGGATTGATATTTATAATGGATAGTAATGTTTGTACCGTGTTGCGACACATTAAGAATACATAGTGTCACCGCCCCGTTTCACCCTAAGGGTGTCGTAAGAGTCGACAAAAGGAAATGTCAAGGCTGATAACCTAGCCGCAAGAGAAGGAAAACTTGATACTAAACCCTTTTTATTTATAGCCATAAAATAAAAAGACTTACTTTACTTACTTTAAAGTAAGTCTTATTATTTTAACTGACTTAAAAAATGAGGAATACAGTAAAATTGCTCTTGGTCATTAGGTAGATTGGCTAAACTTAACAGTGAACAGTCATTCCAAAAATAAACTTATCCACTCAGTGGAAATAGGTTCTATTCTCGGAGACCAAAGGGGAACTCCCTCCCGCATCTACCTCGGCGCCCCCGTGTCATTTACCTGTCCTCATTAAGCCTACTTTACCTCCTATATACAGACGTGCATTTTCTATATAAAACATACTTTTGTCTGAAGAAATTAATTTTGACTTTTGCAATTGTAATTTTATGGTATAATTTTGCTTGCACCTTTTGAGTTGGGTGTCGTACATTCCATGTCCTTCACCGGTTGAACATTAAAAAACAACCTAAAATTAGGTTGTTATTGACTAGTTATTGTAGAAATTATTAAATCTGGCTGTAACAGGTTATGAAAAAAGGTGTTTAACTGGTCAATGGGTGCAAGCGCTGATCTTCAGACAGACATAGACTTAAGACTTTAACAAGTTTAAATTTAGCAAATAGAGTCTCTCACTCAAAACCATAAACAATAGGAAAGCAAAAGTGATAGGATTATTGAAAGAAATAAAAATAGTACAACCTCTTCCTTTTGGGAAGCCTTTAAAATGGAGATTATAAAAGCCTATCGTCTATATTTATAAATTAGATAAATATAAGAGATAGAATTAAGGTCGACCTAGATTGATCTATTTTCTACAACTTAAAGAGGAACTGGGTGTCGTGTCGTATCAAGAAGACAAATAAAAGGTTTTGTGCAGAAAGAGTTGGAAATCACTTCACCGACAAAAGCAAGGCGGCGCACTTAAATAATATTGATGGATAGAACAGAAGGTACAAATCTATCTATGCTAGAAGGAATGAATTCGAAAATTATAGTTACCTTAAAATTTAATTATTCTCAATATTACTTTACTTCAAAGCTACAAAAGTAATATAAAATGATGAATGAATACGCTTGTTATTGGCTAAATCATTGGTCAACGATGGAAGCTATATAAAACATATGAAGAAAAAGTAAATATTATTATTTATATACTAGTAAAAAGGAAATATGCCGTGCGTCAGGCATATTTCCTTTTTACTAGTATATAATATAAAAGTTCTCTAAAATCAGTCAATAATTTAACAACATTACAGTGTCATCATTACCATTTGTCGGCTGTTACGACACCCTCAGGATGGAATGGGGTGATGACACGATGTATTTAAATCCAAATTACAAGGCCGAAAGCGTAGCCGTAAGATAAGGAAAACTAGAAACGAAATCCTGTGGCAACTGGCTACCCTGGCATAGTACGCTAACTATCCTCCATGTAATGGGAGGTAAGTACCCCGATTAAGCAGTGGGTCATTTATGGGCTGAAGTAGAAGTGTCATCTTCCAATATTAGGCGTTATTATCTTATCTATTCAAGTATTTGCGTCCTTTTTATATTCAATTTAGACTCCTTTATATCAATATCCGTCAATAATTCACTATAAAATGCCACACGTTGCTTATGTCCACACAATAAGGTTCAATTTGGTGAGTACAAAAACATTACTCAGGAGATAATAAAAAAAATAATACAAGGGCCTCTTTGGACGTTTAAGAGCAATTAAACGTCCATTAGTTTTATTTTTATTAAGGGACGTAACTTATTGAGGGAGGCATCGCAGCAACGCTTGTGGGGGCGATTGAATATCACTTCGAAACAACAACTGTTCGTTAACATTGGTCTACCTCGAACTTAATACTAGCATTATGAGCAGAAGACAAAAGTCTTCAACCAATGTGTGTTGCCAGTGATGACATATGACACAGAGTCGTGGTCGCTCACTATGGGCTCCATCACAAGGCTTAAAGTCAACCAAAGGGCAATGGAGAAGCTATGCTCGGAGTTCAATCGAATCAGAAATGAGGAGCTACGCAGGCGAACCAGGGTCACCGACATAGCCTACAGGATTGCCAAAATTAAGTGGCAGTGGGCAGGACAAGCAGAAAAGTTACTTACCCAAAAATTAAAAAAACAAACGTATTAAACCACACATGAAACCGACTTCTAAATATGTAAACCTTATGGATGTTTAGAAATCCACTTCGAATTTATTTATTTTATAATACAGTATGTAACGCCTAGCAAATAAACAAGTAATTCTAAAAGACTGATCTTATCGAGATTGAAGCCATAAAATAATGATGACACATCGTGTTATATAGTTACACATAGTCACAGTATTTCCATCTTACACTTCTCAGAGCCGATTTTGAAATTATAAAAAACAAAACTAACAACGTTTAACTTTTGATTTATTACAGTAACTGCGTTTGCAACTTACTATGCAAGATCATCAGTTGGCGATCGTCTCCCCTCGAGGCGACCGCGTTCCGGAAAGCGCAGTGCTGGTAGGCCTCCCACACGGTGGACCGATGACCTGGGTAAGGTCACTGGCAAATGATGATGATGATGATTACGAGCATTCCATGTGATGACAGATTTACACTTACTGAGGGTGTCAACGCTTAGCCCAAAAACCGGCTAGGTTAGAGCTAGGGCAAGAGAAGGAAAACTTGATACGAATCCCCACGCCAACCCCCAACAACATTTAGTTGGAGGAGGCTCGACTCAGAAGTAGAGCATGTGTGATTTTATAACTGACTTCAAAAAAGGAGGGTCTTAATTCTACGGACTTGAACAAAGCCACCTCGGAAGTAAGTCATTTAAGGACAGAAATTAGGCAACTAATATAATTTATGTAAGGGAACAAGTTTGGACGCTGGCACTGATTCCTTCGATCCTAGAGCTCGTACTTTTAAAGTTTCGCCGTTAAAATAAGGGGCGCTAACAGAAATATTTTGAATCGTCTCTCCATAGCACAGTTAAGCCATTCTCAAGTATTCCGTACCTTTAACTAAAGGGTTTATCTCAAACCACCCTTGAATACACATGCACTCCCCTCGTTCTTTCAAGTAGGTTATTATTTATAGTTTCGACTGAAAAGCTTTTACACCAGAATGGAATGGCTTTTTTTTTCATGCATTACCATGTACAAAACATTTACACTTTTTTTTTTAAAACGAATCTCTGTTTTTTTTTATAGAGGAGAAACCTTCTACAGGTTCTCAGCCTATAGGGGCTGGGGTATGTGGGAGTCCCTGTCGCCATGAGATGATGATTGCGAACGGTTTACCCACTAAAACCTACCACTAATTGTCTGCGGCATTAAGTATAACCTGTGTCGCGGTGGCAGTTTACAAACATGTAATTCACGAACACAAATGACACCCAGACTCCGAGCAAGTGCCTCTAGTTTAGACAAAGACACAAGCCCGACGCCGGAATCGAACCCGGGACCCGTTGATCCAAAGGCATATCAAACGCCTAGACCAAAAGGGCAGTCAAATTAATGGTAAACTTCGTAGTGTCAGAGCTCCTAAGCTACCGGGAGTTTAATGTGACATATACTACTCAACACATAGATGAGCCACTGCTGACTTATACCTAATTAATATCCTACTGTGCCACGCTGGACTAACAGGTTGGCACAGGGTTTTGTATCATGGAACATCGTGGCCTTTAATGGTCAAGCCAGGTGGGCACAGGTGGGCTTATTGTGTGGGCATTTCGTGCGTGTCGGGCCCAGCCGCCCCTCCACTGGGACGCGAGAACGGCGGAGTTTTAGTGTGTAGGCGGGCGCTATCATTCCTATGGAGCGTCTTCGAGTCTCCACATAACCTTGTCGCTTCCACTCAAGGTATTGCTCCGCGAGCGGAAGCGTCAAAAGGGTTTCTCCTCCGCCCAAAAAAAAAGGGTTGTATCAAGCTTTTCTTCTGTTATGGCTACGTTATCGACCTTCTTTACTTTTCTTTATTTATTTTAAATAAACCCTGTATCCCTGACGTTCATAAACATAAAATTCACGGACACAAAATGACACCCAGACTCATAACAATTGCCTCTGGTATATACAAAGACACTTGCCCGATCCCGGAATCGAACCGGAGACCCGTTATCCAAAGGCACACAACCAACAAGGCAGTCATTTCCTTTTGTCGGTTTTTACGACCTAAGGATGGAATGGGGTATGATGACGAATTATGAATACATAGTATCACAAAGCATTTTATTTTATTAAAATAAAATATGGTACGAGTAGATTACAAGAATTATACTATAATATAAATATCCTTGGACAATTCACACAACGCCACCTCGTCCCAAGGTAAGCAACTTAATGCTTGTGTTGTGGTAACGAGACGGATGATAAACTAGTTAAATATATATTTTTTTGTAAATACATACATATTATAGATAGAAAACACCCAGACCCGGAACAAATACTTGTAGCCTAAAATCAAGCCTTCCTCAACAGCGGGTCATTTAAGGGATGATGGAAACTTATAAATGGCCAACATTATTTTTATAAGTTTTATTTAAATATGTTCTAGCTGTAAGATTCCCGAATAGCAATAAAATAAATAAAATGTGACGTGATTATAAGAAGTTGATCTCGGCAGTCAACTCATTTCTTTCATACCTGTTTACACCTCTATCTACTACTCTTTTTGTATGCCATTTTAATTATAACCACAATCATTTTCTCGAATCGCAAAAGTTCAACTAAATATAAAAACAACTTAAGCCTCATTGCTAAATGAAAAGTAAATATATTTCCGGATCTGCTCTCCAACTAAGTAACACTCCAGTGAGCAAACATTTCCCAGTTCACATATCAATATCTTCATCGCAATAAAATCTTTTCTAAGAAAATAAAATACGAAGAAGTTTCTCCCTCGGTTTGCTCATAGATGGGTAATATTCCATTTTAAAATCTTATATCACAATAAATAATACACTAAACGCATTTAAAAGGTTTCATTTTGTTCACAAAATGTAATTAAATTACGATATTGCTCCTACATAATTTATTTTAGCGATCAAAGCAGCTACTTACGGAAAATTGTTGCAAGATTGTGCACGCTGTGATGGGCTAAGCGAAATTTTAACACTAAACATCATCATCATTTAAGGCCCACCGTTGTGTTGGGCAGTTCTTAGATTTTTGTTGTCTTAACACACAATTTTTCTGGTCATTTCGGTCACTAGATATTAAAAAATTTGCAAAAAGGAAATAAACTTAAAAGAAAATAGTTATAGAAGAGAAAAAAAGCTTTTAATAGCTTTTTTTCTCTTCTTTAACTAATTTTCTTATATGCATTGGAAAAACTGAAATCGATTTCTTACTGGATCAGATCAGTAATTTGATACTCATATCAGAAATTTTCAAGTATGTTATCATAACGATGTAGTTAGCAGTTGCGTTTTTGCGACCGTAGTTGCTTTTAGTCCAATGCTTATTCTTCAGTCTTATTTAAATACTTTTATGATTCTGATGATGTAATTTAAAACGATGTTCTTGTAATATCACTACATAGTATAAAACAAAGTCGCTGTCGTCTGTCCGTCCCTATGTATGCTTAAATCTTTAAAACTAGGCAACGGATTTTGAAGCGCTTTCTTTTAATAGATAGAGTGATTCAAGAGGAAGGTTTATATGTATAATATATATATATATATACATCCATAATATTGTAGAGAAACACTGATGTATTTAGAGATTCATCATTGCACCCGTGCGAAGCCGTGGCGGGTCGCTAGTAAAATATATATTTGACAGCATCCAAAGGAAATACTAAGGCCGAAAATCTAGCCGAACGATTTAAAAAACTTGATACAAAACTCTATGCCTATCCGCCTGGCCAGCGTGGCAGTACCCTCTTATATCTAAAAAAGCAAATACAGCGGTGCTTGCCGGCTCTTCCCTGTAGAGCTGCATTCTAAGCGGGTGGTAAATGGTAAATTCTAAATTTTAATTCTTGTTTTGACTTGTCAGACAGTCCTAATGAGCCAACTTGATAAAATGATTTTTAATTTTGATTTAAATCGGTGCAAAATATTCCGCGACGCCTTTTGTGGAACACTTGTATTACCCGTGAGTAGGTAATGAGGTAAAACGAGTAATTTGAACTCATTACCTTGTTACTTTGTAAGAAGAGACGTATTGTATAGTAAATAGAATTTGCTTTGTACGCTCCCGTGTTGTTTTAATAAAATGGGCTGTAGTTACATTTCTAACCGGCGTATTTCACTCTATCACCGATCCGTGTGGTGACGGATTTAGAATACATGGTGTCATCACCCCATTCCATCCTAAGGGTGTCGTAACAGCCGACATAAGGAAGTGACAAGGCCGAAAAGTTAGCCGCAAGGGAAGGCAAAATTGGAACAAAACTCTGTCTGGTCAGTGCGGCTCAGTAGGTTAATAATTATCCTCCGTAATGGGACGAGGCCCGACTCACCATTGGATTATTTGTGGGCTCAGTTTCCACAATACGCGGCTGTAGCCAAATGGGTTTTATGCGGAAAAAAATTTAGTATTTTGTACTAGAAATGTATCATTAAAGGTCTGGGCAAACAGCGGACGGGGCGGGACGGCGACGCGACGCTGGCGGGACGTGAAGAGTTGTAATGTATTAGTTAATGTAGAATATGTCACACAGAGCCGACGCGACGCGACCGCTACTCTCGCGCCGAGCGCGACGGCTCTATGTGACCTATTCTACATTAACTAATACATTACAACTCTTCACGTCCCGCCAGCGTCGCGTCGCCGTCCCGCCCCGTCCGCTGTTTGCCCAGACCTTTACTACTTATTTATTACACTTGGTAGGCACTCACGCATGTAGCTTTACCGTCACCTAGAGTCGTCGTGAAAGCATGCACGATGAGCTGGCAGCAGAGAAAAGCTCGGGTTACCTTACTCCGGGACAGGAACTACCCTTTGGCAGCGGTTTTCGGGTCGGGGAACTCTCGCGAGCAGGTGATGTGATGTGACAATCCAAATAAACGCTCTAGCACGAAAGTTGGTCGCATTATCATGAAAAAATGAATTCTCGACCGCCAGGAAGACTTTGAATACATAGTATCACCATCCAATTTTATCCGCAGGGTGTCGTAAGGCTGACAAAGGGAAATGATGGCTGATAACCAAGCTGCAAGAGAAAGAAAACTCGATACAAAAACCCTGTTTTTTTAATAGCTGTTATTTTACCGGGGGATCTTTTTATTTGGGCCTAGCCAGCGGGACAGGGAATGTGGTTGTCCATGGGCGCAACGAGATGGTAAAGTAGGCCAGGTTACCCATTAAAACCTATCACGAAATGTCCGTACTCTTGTCATAGCCGCGTTGGAAACTTCTATACATTTTCGCCGCGGCAGTTGCTTGATACAAAATCCTGTGCCAACCCGTTTGGCCAGCGCTGCACAGTAGGCCAATTACCCTCATGTAAGTAGACGCCCGACTCAGCAGCGGGTCATATGTGGGCTGAGTAGTAGTTAGAAAGTTCTACGGGCAGAAATGTAATTACAGTTTTCTATGCCACTAAATTAAAAACAAAAATAAACTAGACCCTCGAAAAAATATAAATGTCAATGGGATAAAGCCCTCGCTTTTTCGTAAAGAAAATACTCCACTTGTCGTACCTGTCCTCTTGAATTGCTCTTGAATTTTTAATTGAATCAACTTCGTGTAATTTGGGGAAGAGATTTTAGGCAATGATATTTTTAGGGCAGAGCGTTACGTAGCTTTGTTTGTTACTCTGTAAGTCACTCATCATTCATTTTCATTCGCATAAATGCTGGTGGATTCATAATAATAATAATAATAAACATATACCGAAAAATTGCAAAGTATACAGATCTATCAATAGAAATTAAAACTCAGTGGAGAGTCCAAAATGTTCGCACCATCCCCATAATACTATCTACTGGAATGATTCCTAAAACACTACATACAGGTTTAAAAATGCTTAGTATACACCAATCAACGTACATACTACTGCAAAAAGCAGTTATTCTTAACTCTTGCAGGATAGTACTAAAATTTATATCATTAGAGTAGAAAAAAAAAACACCTAGGATGCACTTGGCCAAGGCCCGTGCCTAGAAACCTTCCCAACGGAGAGACAAATTAATTTTCCAATATAATAATAATAATAACCATTTATTTGTTTAATCATGTGTGTACATACACTTAGGCATGTAAGATCTTACAATTTATTTATTTATTTATTTAATGCATGGAGGACTTACAGCTAATAAAGGTTTATGTATTCCTTAGGGATAGCTTCATTGAGCCAATAACAAGTCCTCACTTATAGCTATTGTTATGGAAACTTACGAGCAAACAGAGTACAATTAACAATACACTACAAATAAATGTTAGATAATATAATATATATTGTATGTCTAATTAAAAAACAATTGAGTTATGCGCTTTCTTGCCAATTATAATATTGTTCTTAATTACATGATTGCCATATAATTATGCTCCTGGCATAGGGTTTGTAGTGAAATTAGTCTACTGTACCAAGCTGGCAACACGGGTTGGCACAGGGTTTTTGTATCAAGTTATTTTTGCGGATAAGTTCCTCCACCCTCAGTGCGGATTGGTGACATTTTGACATCCGTATATTTCAATCGTGGACCGACGACCTGGTTAAGATCGCCGGAAAGCAGTGGATGCGGGCGGCCCAGAACCGGCCTTTGTGGAAATCCTTGGGGGAGGCCTATGTCCAGCAGTGGACATCTTTTGGCTGAAATGATGATGATGATGATGATATTTCAATCCATGTGACTTATTGTCCGTGTGGTGAGTAAGAGTCGACAAAAGGAATTGCCGGAAACCTAGCCGCAAGAGAAGGAAGACTTAAAACCTTTTTGTTTGTTGTCGCTGGGGATATGCTTAATGCATACCTCGGGGGTGGGGTCAGATGTTATATGGTCCCCCGGAATACTCGACTACGTTCTAAAACCCTAGCGGTTTACGTCACAAGACTTGCTAGAGACGCGACAGCTTCGCGAGGACGCGTTCTAGTGTGGCGCCCCGTCGAGTAACGGCTATTGGATCCCGGGTAACTGGGCCGCCCTCACTCAATGAGGCTTGTGTCGGTGGTAGGTACCCCGACCCACCACCCGCGAGGGTAGAAGAGGGGCGGAACGTCAGGTCTCACAGTAGTCATCGGAGCTCGTGAGCTATCAAGAGAGATGGAGTGATTGTGAGGAATTTTGTATGAAAGGTGTGAATGTGAGTATGAAGACTGATACGTGTGTGTGGAGACTACCACCTAGTGTGGATTAAGGGTAATTATAAATATGACGATTTATAAGAGTTTTGTGATAAAACCTACGTAAATAAAGTTCCGTTTGAGTTTGAACTCAAACCCGCTACGACACCGTGTGCTGTTCTTCGTCTGGCCTCTCCCCGTGGGCTCAACGGCTCAACAAGACACACAAGCCCCCTTACCATAATTCAAACATTTCCCTCCATGTGATTAGAGAAGGCCCGACTCAGCAGTGGGTCATTTGCGTGCTGAGAAGTAAGATATGTAAAAGTAACCCCAATTGAAGATCCGGTCAATTTAAATGCACGCCGTGCTTAACCCGTAAAGGCACATAATATGAACACTTTGGGAATAACTGACTTACAAACATGTATCACGGCATTCTAAAAATATTTTGTCACTTCATTATCCTAAAATAAGCGTGCAGCGTAGGAGTGTTAAATAACTGCGTACAGAGGTCACACTTCTTGTAAACGTGCCTGTAGATTAAACCTACATGAAAACGATGGTCGCCTTATATTTTGTCATTATATATGTTGTGGCTAGTTTATTCATTTAAAAACGTCACAATGTTTCGTATTTAAAAAAAGAAAATACTGATGAACCTACAGCAAAAAAAACCTTAAATAATATAATAACTAAAATATATTATTAAAAAGAGTCCCTTTAAGCAAGGTTCCGAAGATACCGGCAGCGTTCCCGCTTTGAAAAGCTAGACTGATCCTTTGTCCGAGGTAGCTGCCAGCTCTTTGTGGCTATTTCATTTTTTTATTACAAATTAAAATAAAAGCAAACACCTAAGATTGAACTTAAAAGAATTATTCGTTTAAACGTTTAACCAAAGCATTGATGGTAAACAAATTCTTATTATAATTTCGTGAATGTTGTACTAAATAAAAACGGGAATTCATGGTGTCACCGCCGAAGGGGGCGGTCCTGAGGGTGTCGTAAGAGCCGACACAAAGCCGATAACCTAGCCGCAAGAGAAGGAAAGCTTCTGTGCCAAGTGCCAACCCGTTTGGCTAGCGTGGCAGGTTAATTAGCCTCTATGTGATTAGAGGACGCCTGACACAGTATGAACACAAACCCTATCCCAAACCGACACACACACAAGTTCGATATATCTAAATACTAGCTGCGCCTCGCGGTTTTACCCGCGTGGTGTTGGAATTAATTTTTTCGTTAGATTTATTTTTCGACTTACTTGACACCTATTGTTTTATAGATTTATTTTTCGACTTACTTCACACCTATTGTTATATTGTGGACAAATTATAAATTGTAGCATAAGTGAAATTCTGATATAAAAGCTATAATATTGTAAAGTTTCACTATAATCCATTCAGTAATATATGCACCGTGTATACATACTTACGCATTTAGTAAAAAGTGGTTATTTTATTATTACAAACAGACACTCCAATTTTAGTTATTTGTATAGTTTTAAGCACTTCAAAAATGTACCCATATTGTTTGAAGTGTCGTGTCTACACCTGCCTTGGGTTTGGCGGGGTCGATTGAGACGAAAGCGGCGCTAAAGAGGCGCAGACGGACGTACAGTTTGTTCTTTGTGTTAGTATGTTCTGTCAGTTTTGTAGAAAGGTGGTCTCAGACTAACCGCAGGGACGAGTTACTAAGATGAGATATGACATAATGATTGAGTATTTCTCTTCACAGACACTTTAGGACTCAAATTCGAATATAAATAAATGTTGTCCTTAACCTGAATATTATTGAGCAAGTTCATGATTAATGATATTTAAAAAGTAAAAACATACGGAAAAAGGCATTTAACTTTTTTAAAGTTATTCTGTTTGTCCAGCGTTCCACAGTAAGCTAGTTTCAATCCAAGAAATTGGCCAGTAGAGGATCTTTTCTGCGTAAGGATAGAGAATCTTACTTTATTTTAACTCAATTTTTACTTAACTTAATTGTGTAACTTTTATCAGGTAACTGTTAATTGTCCGTGTGGTATTTAACAATGCGGAAAACTCAGTAACTATGGGCTCCTGAAAAGTGGAGGGCGGTGCAATAAAATGAGCCTAAGCTACTCATTGTTACATCAGCTATCTGCCAGTAAAAGTCTCGTCAAAATCGGTCCGGGCATTTCAGAAATTAGCTGAAACAGACAATAAAAAAATTAAGATGTTGATGTTTTTGTATAATAATATGTAGCGTGATTATATCCAAATGCACTTAGTAATAGTAATGAGTAAAAAGCTGTTATTTTAATATTACAAAGAGATACTACAATTTTGTTTAGTTGTATAGACTAGATGCCATTATCGGCTTGGTATACTACTACCTACTACTCAGCTCACGAATAACCCACTGCTGAATCGGGTCTCCTCTCGTCACAGGGAGGGTAATTAGCCTACTGTGCCACGCTGGCCAGACGGGTTGACACAGGGAGTGGTTCAAGTTTTCCTTCCCTTGTGGCTAGGTTTTTGGCCTTGTCATTTCCATTTGTCGGTCTCACAACACCCTCAAGATGCAGTGGGGTGGCTTAGTCTATATACATTCTCGCACATATTCAAAATCCATTTAGGTCATCACGTCCAAAGCGTCAAGCAAGAGCTTGTAGCCTCGTGTGCATTATGAACTGCTTCGACTCCTATATTAGAGAAGTATCTTTGAGTTAGACCCAAACTTGTTATTTTTATTGAAGTACCTATCCGACACAATGAAATTTCTAGCATTATTCTGCTACAATCAAAAGTTCTTGCCAAGTCCTTGCCAATACGCCCTGAATATACTTTACTTTTAGTAGCCTAGGTTACCAAAGCTGTCAAAAGCAACAGTAGCCCATTGATTGTCGATTTTGACTATTAAATTAGCTAATTTGAGGCCCGGCGGGCTTTGTATGGTTTATAAAGATTAATCTAATTTTAAAATCTTCTCATGTGTTTGTTTGTCATTGAATTGTATTTTTTTTGTCTTGTGCCACTATAAAGAATATGTCTATGTCTATAATATATTCCTGGATATACCTACAGAATAACATCGTTTTTAAACAATGTACTGTTTCGCAATACCTCAAACAATCGATGGACAACCGTCAAGCTAAATAGTATTTTAAAATGTAGGATACTTAGTTTAAAAATATTGTCAGCTGTTTTTCTTTCTGTTGTGCGTGTATCACGGTATATTGAATAGCGGTTCAGTCGTCCAATGATTCTGTTCGCTAAAAATTACCCGAAAATATTTTGATCCCATCCACAAAAGCCTTACTTCTGCATAACTGTGAAATAGAGTGACGAACCGCACATAGTTCATTTTCTGTTTCGGTATTCTCGCGAACCATCCGCAACCTGCATTGTTTTTTCAATTAAAATGACGAGGTCCGCGCTTTATAGCACGTTGACTGATTTTACATATAAAATGTTTAAAATTAACAGTTACAGCAAAATTCCGCTTAGGATTTTATACAGTAACATGCAATGACCAATTGCCAAAAAAGATTTTTGTAATTAGCAATGGCGTTACAGTTTTATTTAACATGCACATGCAGACTTTTCATCCGCATGGTGACGGATTTAGAATACATAGTGTCACCAGCCTATTCCATCCCGAGGGTGTCGTAAGCGCCGACTTATGGAAATGACAAGGGCGATAACCAAGTCGTAAGACAAGGAAATATTTACCAAACCCTGTGGCAACCTGTCTAAACAGCGTGGGCTTATTAGGCACAGTAGGCTTATTACCCTTTAACTGGAGGAGGCCCGACTCAGCAGTGGGCAATACATGGGCTAAGTAGTAGTACAGATGTTACTGATTAAAGTTGATTTGTGTAGATAAAAACAAGCAATAATATTCCTGCTGCAAGTAAGTAAGTATATCCTGCAAGACTGCAGATGACTTTTTACCAAAATAAACTTATACACCATGGTCATCTTTTTTCGTTTAGTAAATTAAAATTGTAACTCAACCATGTGCGTTACAAAAGCATGTGAGTAAAAAAAATAACACGAATAACAGTTTCCGTAAAGCATATGCAGGTAAACTTCTTTAATTGAGATGAAAGCAGTCTCAAAGCACGCAATCCGAGCTTAATTGACGTCGTGAAAGAAATGACGCGTTTAATTTTACGCAATTCGCGCGGAGTCGTCAAACTAGACGCGCGTTCCTCGTCTGTAGACCCCTTTTGATTTGCTCCGACAAGTGTGCACACCTCATTAGAACGACTAATAGCGCTCTGCTGTAAGTGATTTTAGTAGTTTGACTCCCTTTTTAGTCTATGTTTTGAAATAATAGGTACTAGGTTAACGCCTCGGCCTTAAGTGGCAATGGGCAGGGCACATAGCTCGCGGGACTGATGCCCGATGAAACAGAAAAGTCCTCGAGTGGCAACCGCGCTGGTAGACCTCTCACACGATGGACCGATGACCTGATTAAGGTCGCCGGAAAGCGATATATGCGGGCGACACAGGACCGGCCTTTGGAAAAATCCTTGAGGGAGGCTCAGCTCCCTCCAGGATTCGACGAGATGGACGTCTTTTGGCTGAAGTAATGATGATGATGAACGCCTCAGCCAAGAAACATTGTTTCCTTAGACATTCCAATCAAATTTATTTAACCTGATGGATTAGGCATGTCTATAGAGTGTGTAACATAGAACCCTATAAACATAACGAAGAGATCGATGGATAAATATACCGAGTGATTTTTTTTAAAACAATTAGTATACATGGTTTTTCTTAAAACTAGATAAAGTATAGATTTATAATATAAGAATAGATTAATAAGCACATAATAGGAGTTTTGTAGGATATTGTCCCAGTAGAACACGCTTTTGTGATAAATATGTACAAATATTTCCGAAGTACCGTTGATGTAAAATGCTTAATTACCATTACAAAATAGGCATAACTAAGTAACTTTTACATAAAACTACTAGAATTAGGTAGACCATTTCAAGTCTTGAGTTTGTCATAAAGCAAATACATATCCACGATATGATTGTCCATATCCGTCTGTCTGTGTTGTGTTGGATACACAATACTTAATGTCATCAACCCATTCCATAATGATTTCGTAAGATTAACCAAAGAAACTCAAAAGATCATAATCATCATCATAAATCTGTGCTAACCAGCCTAGCCAGCATGTCATAGTAATAGTAATTTTCCCTCCATGAACTGGAGGAGGACCGACTAAGCAGTCGGCCTCGTCATTTCCTTTTAGATAGGTATTGTACTGACTAAATTCTAGCTCTAGCGGTTTTATTTAGCCTGTAAATATGTCTACAGGCTAAATAATATTCTCAATATTCGTTGTTCCCAGGCACCGAGAGAATATGACATGCGACTAATAAGACATGATTTTTGAAACAGATATGAAGCAGAAATGAATTCTGTATAGCGGAATAATGAATAGTTGCATCGGCTGGTACTTTGTCCTGTAGGGTGTCCATCATTTATGGATAAACGTGAAAGAGTTTCTTTATAAAGTTGAGCAGGCCGAGTAAGAAATAAGAGTAAACTTTGATAACTGAAGAACAATATAGAGCAAGATCCGAGGGCCGCCAGACGTCACGTATTTTCTGATGGACAAAATGTATACGATTGAGTAGTGTTATTAAATACTACGATCGCATGCCCGTTTGCTAGCTGTTCAAACGGCCTATCTCCAGATTTCAGGTGATCGCGGTACAGAAAAACATTACTTACTTCACGTAATTTCTTCTGGCTGATTTCCACGTATGTTTTAGACAGTATTGTTAAAAATAAATCGTCAATACTCCCAGACACTTTCGGTCAGCCATTTTGCTCTACAGACGCTTTAAAGCTCCCGAAATAATTAGTTAACTTCGATGTCAACGAAAAAAAAGCAGATTACTACTTTCCACCTGACGTTAAGTGGTCATAGCCCTCCTCACTGCTGGACATCTCCTTAAAACGGCCGTAGTCTTGCATCCAGCTGCGCAACCTTTCGCAGATGGTCGCTCCAGCTAGCAGAGGGTTGTCATACACTACACTTGCCGATTAGTCTTGGCTTCTTTTGACACTCAGGATGAAATGGGGTGGTGCATTACGTTTCTTAAATCCACATTAAATATATTACCTAATTCTGCGACAGAAAAACAGCTTAAAAATATTGTCTATTGTGTTATTGTTCATGGCCACGGAAAAAATAGTATTGTAATAATATGTTGTGGTCAGCCTAAATACTCACGATTCCATGCGCTTGCGCCGCAGCGAGCGTTCGAAATTCAAAAATTCAAATCAGTCTCCGTTCGTCTGCCGTCTCGAGTGCACGCGTCCATCAAGATTTACATACACCGCGTTTTGTATGTAAAGATCCATACATCCAGCCAATTTTATTCTTTTTACCTGCATAAACCTTACATTTTCTGCCTAACGATCTTGTTTTACCATTTTAGTGGGTTACCGGCCCTTTATGGCGAGGTTCGTGACCTGAAAAAATGTATAGCTTCAATCATTCTGACAAGTACTGTCGAAGATTTGCATCGGGATTTAATGGGGTTTAGCACTCGATAATTTGGTCGATCTTTATGTAGACTAGCAGTTACACTGGACGGCAAAATTGTCCATGGAGATTTATTTTATCATACTTTCTGTTGACAGTATTCTGTCAACAGAAAGTACTGTAACTTGTAGCAGGATGCTGGACACTATTATAATTTGGGAATTGTTACATATTTGGTCGCCTCACCTCCTAAAAGAGATGCTGCCAAGAAAGGCACCTCCAATCACGTGAAGGGAAATTAGCCTTATTAATAAGGGTTTGCGACACCCTGTTGTCGTTTCAACTTTTACTTTTCTTGTGAATAGGTCATCCTATGGAGGGAATGGAAATATGGTGTCACAATTCCCTATTCCAAGCTGAGGGTGTTGGAAGAGCTGACAAAGCCGTTAACGTACCCGTAAATGAAGGAATACTTAGCATTTTTAACGAAGAAAAAATAGGCTGATGACTGCAGTCCACCTCACGTTAAGTGGAAATACAGTCCAGAAATGGGGATAACTGGAAGCCCGACTTAGTAGTATTAGTAGACCCCAATTAAAATGGGATAAAAAGGAGTGTAATTTATTTATTATTATTATGTATGAGTTATTTTTCGAAGGAACATCCCCTTTTCTTTTAAATAATAAATAAAAATAAAATAAATATCCTTGGACATTTCACACAACGCCATCTCGTCCCAAGTTAAGCAACTTAATGCTTGTGTTATGGTAACGAGATGGATGATAAACTACTTGTATACATTTTTTTTTTGTAAATACATACATATTATACATAGAAATGACACCCAGACTCCGAGCCAGTGCCTCTGGTTTAGACAAAGACACTGGCCCGACCCCGGAATCGAACCCGGGACCCGTTGATCCAAAGGCGGCACATCTGACCACTGGACCAACGAGGCAGTCTTTTCATTCAGTCATTTCTTTTGTTAAGCATGTCTTCCTATGACGTCACAGCGGAATGAATTCTCGTGAATCTATGCCCCTAGCGTGACGTGTGAGGGTATACTGCGGGAGCTCTAGTGGGTTGACGAGTAGCTTCCGGAGTCCCACATACCGGTTACCCCACCACCGAGAGGCAGTGGTATGCTAGCATTTCCCCGAAGAAACCAAAAAAGGTCTGCGGTCGTTGCAGTTTGTAAACCGGTAGACGAAATGCGTGATCAATACATTATCAATGCAGCATCTAATCTGGGCTCAGCCATTGAATTACAATCCACTTGTGACTGATTCGCGAACTGACTGACAGACATGATTTAAACGCCTAGACATGTGGTGACCGGGTGTGTCTTGGACAATTCAAAGCAAGGACTCCCCTTTCAAAATTAGTTTTAGCTGTGTACGCGCGAGTTATCACGGTTATCGAGCAAGGTTTCGCTCACCTTGTTGATCTAGGCGTGCGTCTATGCGCCGCCTTTGGATCACGTGGTCCCGGGTTCGATTCCGAGGCCGGGCAAGTGTCTTGTGTAAATCAGAGGCACTTGCTCTAAGTCTGGGTAAAGTGTCTCTAACCCACGCGATACAGGTTGTAGCTAGTGCATGGCTTCTTAAAAAAATAAAATACGTGTTTTTTTATTTTTTTAAGAAGCCATGCCTTATCTCGTTTTCACAAATAGCTGAAGTTACTCACGAATAAACTAACGGATTAAGAATACACAATGTCACCAACCTACACTATCCTGAGGGTGTCGTAAGTGGCGACTAAAGAATCGTAAGAGGCAGATCACCTAGCCGTATGAGAAGGAAAACTTGATACAAACCCTGTACCAACCCTGTGCAAAACTGTGCCAAACTCTTGCCAGCGTGGCACAGTAGGCTGATTTCCCGCCATGAACACGAAGGAGGCTGGCTCAATAGTGGGTCATTTATGGGCAGAAATGACGAATGAGGCTTATAATAATAAATAGTGTATTATAAGCTATTACGATTCCGTGTGGTGACGGATATAGAATACACAGTGTCACCACCCCATTCCACCCGAAGTGCGTCTTAAGAGGCCACAAAAGGAAATGTCAATGCCGATAACTTAGCCGCAAGAGAAAGAAAATTTGCCACCTATAGCAGTAGTATATTATAGTTCATTGCATTGTCATGAATATTAATAACACGATAAGAAACAGTCCCTAAACAGGTATTTAAAAAAAGTATTTTAAATATCTACATTCAGCAAGGACAGTCCATTTAGAAATACTCTTGAACTATGGTGGCCGCCGGAATGTATAAATTATTAAGTTATACAGCATTTTCCACGGTGCCTGCTGAATAAGTCAGATTTGGCTCGAATGCCGTGGGATTGTGATGTCTGTGTTTTTGAAAATGCACTGTGGCGAGAATGGAGGGAAATCCGATTGATGTATGAGTCACGATACCAAGAAGTTACTTTTCCATATAATGCCAGAACATGCGAAGTGTCTAGTATTTACATCTCTTTACAATATAAATTACTCCTTGGTCATCTATTTTTTTTAATATGTTAATTCACAAACAACACATTAATTAATTACGAGTATATTACATAAAGATTTTAATTTCTTTACATTTGATGGAACCCTGACGCAACTAGAAAATAATCAGATCTTCAGGCCTGGTTTCCACCAAAGCAGAGACGAGAGATGTGTTTTGAATAATCAAACAGGTTTCGTTATTCTATTTCCATCGAAACTAAGCGGAGAGGAGATGTGGAAATAACGAAACCTTATTAGTTATTCAAAACAAATCTCCTCTCGTCTCCTCTCCCCTCTGCTTAGGTGGAAACCGGGCCTTAGACGGCTGAGGAGATGTTTGTAAAACAAAAAAGCTAATTCTTAATTGATTGAACCGTTCAGAAATTCTTATGCGACAAACTCAAAAGGAAATTTATTTACGTAGGTTTTACCACAAAACTCTTAAACATCATCATATTTAAAATTACCATTATCATCTTAACCCCTGTCCCACGCTAGGTGATCTCCATACACACCTATCAGTCGACATACCTACATTCATCTCTTTTGATCGCCCACAAACCTTGCGTCCACCCACATTCATGCTGAAACTACTGCCGGTTCGTAAAGCTGCTTTACAGCCAGCCCCTATTTAAGACCTATTTGTTGACAGGTTAGAAATAGGCTTAGGCTTACATTCGGATGCACTCGGATAGGCTGGTGCAGGTGTTACCAAAACCAACCCCGACCATCATATTCCACATCACACAGATCCCCCACATTGTCGTTTATTGGGCACCGAAACCTGTCAAATACACTGCTACACGTAAATTGTCATAGAGGCGATAATGGTATGCAAGGAACAGATAGAACCGGCTAATTAGCACCTATTTACAACATTATTGTCTAAGGCATAACGAACAGCAGCAAAAGAAAACCAACTACAGGCTTTTTTACTCTCACTTTTTTACGAACTAGTAAGATGGGTCGTAAGATGATAATAGTCATTTTTCATCCCCCCATCTCGGAAAGAGTATTTTTGCTCTTCGATATCTGAGTGCCAAAGCCGTTTTTATTCACTAGAGAATAAAGTATTTTTGCTCTTCGATATCTGAGTGCAAAAGCCGTTTTTATTCGCTAGAGAATAAAGTAAAGATTATTCTGTAATACTTACCTGTCATAATGTAGTAATTAATACCTAAACTGAAATAAAAGTGTACCTATCTTGTGATTGTAAACGGTTTTTTTTGCATTTAGTCATTTCCTCGCTGAGGTGGAATGAAAAGTTACGTGTTGCACTCGAGTGCAAAGATTTTTCACCTCGTGCTCTTTTGATTCCCTCGCTAACGTTCAGGATTCTAATTTTGAATCACTCGCTGCGCTCGTGATTCAATTTTAGAATTCCTTCGCTTGTTCGGTCATCAAAATTGAACACGCGGTAAAAAAGCAACTTTGCACTCTTGTATAACAAATAACTATTAAATATGACGATTTATAAGAGTTTTGTGATAAAACCTACGTAAATAAAGTTCCCTATGAGTTTGAGATTGAGTAGATGATAATAATAAGGATTATGTTATCATAGCCATAATCATCATCATCACGTCAACTCAATCATACTCTACTATAAGAGATCTCCTTTAATTTAATAGGAGAATTTATCTTCTAGTTATTTTAGTCACCTTGTACGAATCAGTTCTCAGTTATCCACGATATGACATGAAATTTGTTTCGAGCAAAATACAAACCTTATCACTTAATTCACTCTCTTCAATTTTTTATTTATTTATTTATTATAATGAATCAGTTATACATCCATTTTGTTAGTTTGAACTTATGATTATGTTAGTAGCAACTTATTTAATATTAAAATTACATTACAGGCCTAGAGCCTGTATGTATTACGTTCCACTGACGCACTATAGGGCAGTCAAACCTGAACAAAATACGGTTCAGCAGGTCGCTAGGACTGTCCCGTATACGGCACATCAGGGAAGCTGTGCGTGTCCTAACGAATACCTTAAATCCATCGGTTCTTGCCTCTGCAAACATGCCGATGCGCTGCAGTAGCGAGAGAGTCCCATCAGCAATCTGAAGTCATTGTTATATTGGACTCGCTGGGCATCTAGCGGTCTTTGGGTATACTTAACCCATAAGCTGCATGTAAGGTCTGACAGTAAGCTTTAAACAGAGTAATCTTTACGTCTCTCGTGCAACCGGCAACACATTATATGCCTTTCCTCAAATGTTATAGTTGTTAGTCCAAGGTAAATTAAAAGCCAAAAAAATAACAGGCAATAGTTCTTATCTGTTAGGTACGATTTTTCCCCAAACCGCACATAGCATTGTCAGGATTCCCATTTATGCGAAATATCTATGCAGTTTTAGTGGCCCCACATTTCGCACTACAATCTTTGGTAGCATGATCAGTACCAAATTCATCACGTATCAAACATGTGACAGAGCCCAAGCACACCTCTGTAAACGGCGTGAACGCTGAACACACGCCTTTGTTGTCGGAGTAGTGTTCGTAGTTAATATTCACCGCTTTACAGGCGAGAACCAATATGTAAACCTTTGAGCTTAGTGCTCTGTACAGAAGCATCACGGTGTGGTGTAATGAATGTACCGATATTCCTGCGAATTCTGTTTACTGTTGAACTACACTTTGCTTGAGACTCACAGTTGTGTTAGGTCTCCTGTGGAGCTACAGATAGACTAAAGGCTGTTGGCGCCAGACGGTACACCGGAGAATGTTTAGTGGATATGTGCCGCTCGCATCAAGGGTGAACCTTGAGTCACACACGCTCGCCCCGGCTTTCTCTGAGCCTGTTGAAAGTACGCTATATGATGAAGGAAAACATTTTTGACAAAATCTTCAATAACATAGAAGTGAAAAATCGGAAATAAGTAATCATTTGAAGCAGGCGTTGGGCATACCCACAGCCTAATAATTGACGTAAGTAGTGTCAATTTAAGTTGCAACGATTCAAATGGTTACTTAATAGTTATTTTTCGCTTTTAAGTTTTTGAAGACGTTCTATATTTTTGTCTACAACTTCCTTGAACGACTTACATATTATGTAAGTACCTTGCCTTCCAAGAAATAGTGTTGTTCTCATAATTCAAGTTTAATAGCAAACTACTGAACCGATTTTGATTACAAATTGACATGGGACTACAAGGAAAGTACCAGTTTTCAAATAAAATAAAAAAGATTCATCAAAATCGCTTCGAGGAAAGAAAACAGTTGAATTGGGAACCTCCTCCTTTTTTGAAGTAGTTCCGAAATCCGAAATCCAATAAAATCAATCAATTTTCAAATTGAATAAAAATTCATATAAATAAGTAATATTGTGTCATACACGACCCCCTGTTTATTCAGGTTTCCTACGATGTGACGGAGAGAAATTCGCCTACTGCCCTATGTTGGCCGATCGCTTGGCAGAGCACATGCAAATGAGACAACATCGGATCTACAACACTGGGCATCCGTTGAGAGCCAGGAAACTAGGAAGGGACACCTGTTGACCGTTTAGCACGGCCACATAGGAAGCCCAAAAGGTGCCATCGAAGTTCCATCCGAGGGTAGACCTTTTTTATTATATTATATCACTAGCAACCCGCTCCGGCTTCGCACGGGTGCAATAAACCTTCCTCTTGAATCACTCTATCTATTAACAAAAACCGCTTCAAATCCGTTGCGTAGTTTTAAAGATTTAAGCATACATAGGGGCGGACAGACAACAGCGACTTTGTTTTATTACATAGTATAGTATAAAGTATAAAACAAAGTCGCTGTTGTCTGTCTGATCACTATCACTACATAGTATAAAACAAAGTCGCTTTTGTCTGTCCGTCCCTATGTATGCTTAAATCTTTAAAACTACACAACGGATTTTGAAGCGGTTTTTTGTATTAGATTGAGTGATTCAAGAGGAAGGTTTATATGTATAACCCACCCCCGCTTTGCACGGGCGAAGCCGGGGCGGGCCACTAGTTATGAATAAAGTGTTGACTTTTTGCAAGTGTCCATCATGACCCAAACAAAATAATTGATTTAAATTTGAATTTGGCATTTTTACTTACTACCCACCTTAGTAATAATCGCGCTGACCAGACATGTTGGCACAGGGTTTTGTATCAAGTTTTCCTTCTCTAGGGGATAGGCCTTGTCATTTCTTTTTGTCGGCAAGTCAGGCTGGAATTGGGTGGTGACAACATGTATTGTAAGCCTAGGTTATTCAAAAAATGTTAGTCAAACTTTTGTCTCAAACTGTTTTGAATTGACAGGTATTTAACAATACAATCTTTGGTAAACAATATTGGCCAAATGTATGAGATCAGACGATGTCGTCGACGAATTGCGGCGTTTATTTTGGGGAATATACGTTTTTAAATGTTTTGAAAGCTGGTATACTCCCACGCATTGCAATGGCGTTAGAAAGTAATATTTTGAAAAGCTTTATAAAACTTTTTTCATATACTAACTATTACTCATTTTACTAAATATTTTGGTACAGACAACGTATTCCCAGAAACTTTATCAAACGGATAATAAAGTGCCCGAATAAATGGTGTCGCGTAATATTCCCCTGCAACTATATCGTATATTAAATTCTATGGGTGCACAAAATGTTTGCTAAATACAAGGTGTAACAAAAACGCTAGTGCCATAACGAATCGATATACTAATTATGTGTAAAATAAGCAATTAACTGCTCTTTCCAAAATTATTAATAGGAAATACAAACCAACTTTTATTGTGCCACTGTTACACCTTGTTACCCCGACCCTGCCAAAGCCTTCTCGTCATTCATTGCGTACACGTGTAGCGTGTTTCTCTCATCTGGCGATTGTGCTTTTTTGTAAACGGGACTTCAAACCCCTACAATAATCATACGGGCATCATAGAAGGTAGGTAAATGTCAACAAAATGGCTGGTAAACTAAACAGCCTGAGGAAAAATAGCTGCGAACGGAGAAATCAGCTTTTGGCGAAAGTGCTACAACTGTAGCTACAACCACAGAAACCCTATTAAGACTAAAAGACGGTTACGAAGCTTATAAAATAATATTCACGACAGTTAGTGGCCCATTTTGTGATAAATGACTAATCTTAGAAACGTGTGTTTCTTCCTCACATTTAAAATAGAAAAATAGTGTATACTAAAACCAAATAACGTCCGTGTGGTGACGGATTTATCATAAAGTGTCACCAACCCATCCTGAGGTTGCCTTGATACGAAACCCTTTTTTTTACGTCGGTGATCCTCATTTTTAGCCGATCGTTGGGGACTGGCCGGGGTATGTGGGAATCCGGGGCGCGTAGGGATGGAAAATTGCACCCAGACCTACCAACTAAAACCAACGGCGATCCTCGACTGCCCATACCAGGGCCACCCAAACCAGAGCCCCATGCTCCCAGGCTTCTTCTTCTGCTGGGGGGCGCTAATCACGGCGCACCACAACCCGGGGTTGATACGAAACCCTTTTGTTTGTTGTCGCTGGGGAAATGCTTTATGTATACCACCGCCCCCGGGGGACAGGTTGGTGATTATGTGGGACTCCGACAAGGGTCGTCTACCCAAGAGTCGTCTACCCACTAAAACCCTGTGCCAACCCGTCCGGAGCGCCTCAGCAGTGGGTCATTTATGAGCTGAACAATCAAAAGAGAACTACTCATTTTGTTAGATTTTATCCCTTCCTTCCACTTCCATATCCACACGGATTGTTATAGACTTTTAATAACACCCTGTATTCATGACGAACCATATACAACTTAACATTATATCGTTACGCTCCACCCGTTGCAAGGATTTTTCAATTACTCACTAATGAAGGCTTTTCCAACAATGTCATGGAAATGCATTGTACAAGTACGTTTTCCGGTATTTCATTAGTACTGCGCACTCGTTTTGTCAGGCTGGTGATAATGGGAGTTACTCATTTATTAACTTGACCTGTGCACTATAAAATACTGGATATCTGCGCTATATTCGGAATGGAATATTTTATTCTGTATGCTGTCGTTGCTATTTATCGTGGTGGTGACGTGGTCCTAAGAGAAGGTAAAAAATACACCTGGTGGCCCATATAAACCGGCAGGCCCTTAAAGGCCGGCCGGTACTATATTTCTCTCAGCGGCAATGAAGAAAGATGGCTCAGCAATTGGAAATGAGGAGGGAGAAGACAAAATGTCTGAGAGAAACATATTTCTATAAAGAATAGAATAGCATATGGATTTAATTACAGTTAAGATAACAATAAGTTTTAAATTATGACAATCTAGCCTAATTATTAGCGGTGCATGTAATTATCGAGGATAAACACTGATTGACCATTCAGAATATGTACGTATTAAGTGCGTATTCAAAGGGAACATGAATACATTGTAATTAACATGCTCTTCACAAAGCCATGCCATGGCGTATGTGACAACGACTTGAAAATAAAAACAGAAATTCAAATGTGCACTAAATATTATTTTATTTTATAAGGCTGTAGCAAAGGTAGCAGTCCTAAGGGTTTCTGTATCTAATTTAATAATGAATAGCAAGTTTAATTAACTTCAAAGTTAAATACAATTTTAATGGTAAAAACATCGAACAACGATCCCCCTCTCCCGCCACCTTGCTGAGGGGGATTGCGTGCCTTTAGGACTCGTTGGGATCATACTGGCTCCAGGACATCCATGCCGGGTGGACCCACGGGCAGAGGCCACACAAAGGTGGCTAACTCCTCTACCGTCATAATCACATCGGGAGACTTAAGATGCCGCGACAAGTAGCGTGGCTGCCGACGAACTGAGCCGCACGTGCTTCGTGTGCAATGTCCCGCATGTGCTTCCCTGAGGAGCTTGCAGAGCTCCCCATCAAAGCGTGAGGCCTGCTGAAGGCGGGCCAAGGTTCTTCAGGGTTGCGGGGCATGGGTCCCCATTGGAGAGACAAGAATGCCAACTCAAGTTGACACATATCGTAATTAAGATGCAATGCACCGACTTAAAACGTTTGTGTATTGGTTATTTCTTGATTTTTAGCTTTGTGTGATTCGTGATTATGTTTTATATACGTATTCCAGAACAAAGTATCAAACGATTCTGTCCTACATTTATACAGAAGCACATTTAAGGAAATACATCACTCGAAATTCACGTATGACTGAAACTTGGAGCAGAAGTTAAAATTACCTCTTGCCTAGGATCCACACTATCAAAGCAAATATGTGGATTATTAAAAGTCGTTCTGTAATAAGCTTTCTGTTCGAGCGACGCTTTCACGTTTCAAGCGCGTGAGTGAAAAAAGCTCAGGCAAAGCTTCGCAACTTTAAATGTAATAAACTTTAGACGCTTAAATGCTTGCTCACGGGCAAGTGCATACCAAAGCGCGTTAATGATATAAATAGAGACAAAGCTTCATGCAACGTCCAATGTTAGAAGTTATAAAAGATAAAAGGACCTTATATAAGTTCTCGCTGTTTCAATTACAAAAAGCTTTATTGAAATTATAAGAAACACAAACATTTAATCACTTTTAAAGTATTGTCCATCACTAGCGACCACTTTCTCTAATCTTTCTGGCAGTAGGTATACGAATTCCGCGTCGGAAAAGCGACATGTCTTTTGAGGTTGGCAACCCAAGAATCGATCCATTTTTTAGCTTCTTCTCAGCTAGTCCATGTGCCATCGAACGGAATAAGTGAAAATCAGAAGGGGATATGTCCAGTGAAAACGGCGGGTGGGGTAGAACTTCCCATTGAAGCGTTTTCAGGTAGGTTTTCACTGGTTTTCCAACATGAGGCCGAGCGATGTCATGTAGCAAATTCACATTGTCGTGTCTCTGCTCGTATAGCGGTCGTTTCTGTTTTAAGGCTCGACTTAAACACATCAATTGAAGTCGAAAGCGATCCCTCGTAATAGTCTCATTCAGTTTGAGCAGCACATAATAAAACACACCTTGATCCCACCAAATACAGAAACAAAGCTCCGAACCGTGGATATTTGATTTTGCAGACGATGTTGAAGCATGGCCGGAATTACCCCACGACAGTCTCTTCACCGCCCTCAGACTCCTCAAAGCCAATCACTGCAGTGCAAATAACCTTTTATTTTGTGCCGTTGAAGCAGTAGTTCACACGTGAGAAAACGCTGTTCGACGTCTCTCGGCTTCCATTCCTACGGTACCCAATGTCCTTGCTTCTGGATCATTCCTAAAACTTTTAAACGTTTGGAAACAGTTGCCGCTTCTACTTGTAATGTTTTTCCAAGTTCTGCTAGTGTCTGTCATCGGTCTTGATCGTTAATTCCTCCATCTCTTCGTCTTTTCTTCGTCTCCATTTTTTCGATGCGCCAGAACGTACTTTATCTTTATGTTCAAAACCACACTTCTGAAGCGTCGAAACCAGTCTCTGCATGTCGTATCCGACACAGCATTGTCACCATTAGAATATAATAGAATTATTAGGTGTTGTTTATGATATATTGAAATTCCTTAGAAAATCTGCATATAGTAAGCGTACACAGGCATAGACCCCGAAAACTTAACCTTTTGAAAATATCATGGAACATATTTAAATATATTTTTTTTAAATATACAATGTCGCCAATCCGCACTGTCCTGAGGATGTCGTAAGAGGCGACTAAAGGAGCGCAAGAGGCAGATCACCTAGCCGTCTAAGAAGGAAATCTTTTTATTAACCCTGTGGCCACTCGTCTTGCCAGCATGGCACAGTAGGCCAATAACCCTCCATGTAATTGGTCATGGGCTGCAACGGCGACTCAATAAATAAATATCCTTGGACATTTCACTCAACGCCATCTCGTCCCAAGCTAAGCAACTTAATGCTTGTGTTATGGTAACGAGATGGATGATAAACTACTTATATACTTTTTTTTTTTGTAAATACATACATATTATAGATAGAAATGACACCCAGACTCCGAGCCAGTGCCTCTGGTTTAGACAAAGTCACTTGCCCGACCCCGGAATCGAACCCGGGACCCGTTGATCCAAAGGCGGCACATCTAACCACTAGACCAACGAGGTCTAGATCAATAAATTTAGATTACTATTTTATCATGTGTGATTGATTAATATTAATTATGAAAAAAAGAAATCAATCTCGAGATTTATTAAATAGTAAAATATACAAATAGTATTCGGAGATAATATGTTTTGTTTGTACGACAATAAATTGTAAAAATATATATATTGAAAATAAACACTTTTAACGGATTTATCGCATGTATATTATCTAAAATTTATAATTCCTGACGACGCAGCGACGTTTCGATTGCTTTTCGCGATAAATCTGTTTCAATGTCTAATAATCGCGAAAACTTAATACGTCATTATGTAAAAATATAATTAAATGTTTGTGAATAATTGTTGTCGAATTGCTATAAAGTAAGTATTTTATGTACATACTCCCCCACGACAAAAAATTGTTAGTAGTTCTTCATTTTGCTTCTATCTAACAGCTCTATTAAAATCGCTGTGTGTATCTGATATCTGCAAACTAATTATTATTGAAAGACCGGGCAAGTAATGTTAAATATAGCATTGCTGTAGTAGTTAAGTTAGCGAAACGATGGAGAGCGAGTGAAGTGTGCCGCGAGAGTCAAAGTGGTGCACATAAAACTTCGTTCTGTTAGAATACCTGGACAATCCAATTTGCTAAGTAAAATGTCTTTTAAGATTTGTCGTATTTAAGTAACCGCACCGTCAACAGACTGTGTTGTAGGCAGCAATCAATATAATATCGGTACTTTTACTAAAATAGTCATTGTATGTTACATTTTAATTATAATCAGATTAAGATTTACAACCTTACTCTCATATCTAATGACAAGTGTATGATAACGTGTGTGATTAATTATTTATTTATTATGAAAAATAAATCAATCTCAGGGATTTATTACATAATAAAATAACTACAATACGGAAAAATAAACAATTATTTTTAATTAACAGTCTAATCGTGAAGATTTTTGACCAAACCTGATACAAAAAGCTGGCATCCTGGATTCAGCAAGTATTGTGAGGAGATTCTTCTCTCTGGAGCCCTGAACCATCGGTAGCTTAGGTCCTCGACCTTGTTGTCGTTTTTTTTTATCTATTTGTTATAATAAAATCTCGTATCACGGTGTTTGTTAATGAACTCCTCCGAAATGGCTCGACCAATATTTGTGAAATTTTATATTCGTGTGAAGTGTCGATTCTAATGACTAAAGATGTAATTCGATTGTCGAAATCAATTTGCGATCACCATACAGTGGATGAAAGGAAATAATCACAGATTTCTGAGAAAGACACGTGCAGATGGCAACTGACAATTTGTCAAGATCAATTCCGTAGTTGGGTTAATTTATTCGTGTATGGAGATTCTAATACCTACTAGTCTATCACGCACTGACCATTGAATCTAGTTAGGCTAATTCATGTCTGAGCCGCATTTGATTTATGAATGACAATGAAGGGCAATGTAACGCAATAGAGAACATATCTGCTAGACATTTAAATTGCATTTTGACACTTTGAAACTGAACTTCCGCTGAAATTGCTTTTTTCATTTTGCGCTCCGAGTATTGCCATTAACAATTGAATCAATAAGATCTGCTAGCATAATTCTTCTGTGGGTCTTCCCCGATAGATATAATCTGGGAGTCTTTAAGTCACGAGTGAATCGGTTTCTTCTAGGCAAGTGCGCTCCATCTTAGGTCACAGTTTCGCTTAACATCAGGTGAACTGGCGATCAAGCGAAAGCATATCAAGTAAAAAAAAATGCCACGATCCAAAAAAAGTGGGGTTCGTATCAGTTTCCGTTCTCTTGCGGCTAGGCGGGTAATCCATGATGATTCCCAACGAAAAAGACGTTATGCAACATGGCGTAAAGTGTTCTAAGTTATGGTTTTAAAATAAGTGTCGTTATAAATATTTTTCATCGAGCCACGTGATTATAAAAAAGATTTAGAATACATTCGAATAAAAAAAAAGAAAGACGTCATGTAGAATCTAAGAACTTTAAAAAATAATACTTATTCGACTCTCAAATAGTACTGAATGTTTCATAAAATCCTTCATTTATAATCGTTCACACTTGGGGAGTGATACAAATAAATAATGAGCCAGTGCAAAGTTGTGTTTTTCGTTTGAACCAGGTGTGGGGACACAGTTGCGCCGCCCCGTCTGTAGCCCTAGTAACAGACGAACATGATATCGATCCGACCAATAGTGATGTGCCTAATATCGATAAATTTGTAGTTTTATCGGCAATGAAGAATAATTTATTGGAGAAAAGAATAATATTAGTAGTTATTTTACCATCACGATGTCCCTAAACGTAACGTAAAGTAAAACTGAATAATATATTGTCACAAGAAGAGAGATTTAAGAAGTATAAAAAGAGAAATTATTTAAATAACAACGTACTTCACTTCACTATCTTCATTCTTCATTCATTCACTACATAGTATATAGCAAAGTCGCTGATATTTGTCCGTCCCTACGTATGCTTAAATCTTGAAAACTACGTAACGGATTTAGAAGCGGTTTTTTTAATAGAGTGATTCAGGAGGAAGGTTTATATGTACATTATAATACATGCATAATTGCACCCGTGCGAAGCCGGGGCGGGCGGCTAGTTTTATATACATTTAGAATGACAGACATGTCAAATGAAAAACCTTTTCTAAAAATATATTTTTTTACGTTTTTTTTTCTTGTTTATTATTATTTTAATGTTATTTATTTAAGCTTGATTTAATATATTATTAAAAATCTTATTCAAATTGGAGATCTTTTTACTTGTCACTCTTTTTACCAGGTTGGAATGCTACTCTACAGAGAAGAACTGGCAAACAACTCAGTAGTTGATTTACTCTGTATAAATTAGTTTTAATTAAATTACTTCACTAGCTGTGGTATTAATCCCTCCATCATCAACTCGCTTTAATTCACTTCTGTGATATATCCCCTAATCACTAACGTATGACCAAAAATATACTTTCCGGTAAAGTCAAAACAGACACAAGAATAATTAAAGCAACTTTAAAAATAAATTCCCTTATGTACTTGCCAAATATACCTATACTTAAACTTCTCATCAGAAAAATCGAAACACTTCCCTTTTTATGGTTGTTAAACACAATACGAAACCTAAAAAATTTGAATTTAGAACATTAACATTAGGATTTGAAAACCTTTTATTGTTCACTATTAAATGATACTTGACATATGTATATTCCTAAATATATAAATTTTTCTGATATTAAAACATAAACTTGCAAGGTGTTTCGATTTTTCTGATGAGAAGTGTACACTTAATTTCTTACTGTATCCCCTCACTACACTGTTCTACGCTGTTTTGATAATTACTCTGGCAAATTGTACGACTTTTGAAGTCGAATCATTTTCTCAAAGCCACTGAAATATTTTCTATATTGCCAAACCCACGCAGGTGTAATTTGTAAGCGAAATTTTCAATTTCAGATATTGTTTCACTGATAAATTTAAGATAACATAAAACTTAAATACCAGGTAATTAATTAATCTTTGGTTCCGGATCATATTCCCCAATCTAGGACAAGGGACGTTCTCAATAAAAGGACATTTTTCCCCAGAGGAAAGAAGACATTTAATTAACCTGATCAGAACAGTGTGTTTATGAAGCGAGAATTAGAAAAGAATTTCTAGTGACGCAATTCCAATCCATTTACACATTTCAAGCGACATAAAAGAATTTCTGCTTGCTTTGATAAATATTTCTCAGAAATAAACAGTACAAACACTGGTTGTGTTTCTAAGTATTATAGAAAAGGGAGGTAATATCCGTTCCGTGAAGTTTCACTTACGTTTTACACCGGTAATTAATACTTCTTGAGCCATTCTTTATAATAAATCCTTCGCTACTAGAAACTAGAACAAAGGCCTTGGAAACACGAGCTTTGAGCCAGTTGCAGCATCACAAACGACTGCGTTCGTAATAACTGAACAAATTAAACACTTAATATAGTGATGTCCATAAAGTGTATTTTATATATTGTCGAACAATTGTTTATATACTGTGTAAACAAGTTCGTATAAAAAAGGTCTGTTGTTCTAGTTAAAATAACTTACCAAAAAAATTGTTAGAAGAGGTTGCCCCAAAAATATAGTCTTGCGATGGTCTCGTAGCATACTCCCCCAATCGGTAAGAGTGAACACCGTGGCGCTAGAGTCGGGTACTCGAGGATCGCCGTCAGTTTTAGTGAACTTGCTAGTCTGGGTGCAACTTACTATATCCACGCATCCCAGATTCCTAACGAGGAGGATTACCAACGAAAAAAACCATAATATACTGTCTTGAATTTGACGGAAGACCAGCGTTGGTTGCTTATAACCAGCATCGTCCTGAGTTTGGGGACGGTTTGTGGCAGGAAGGCTTAGTGCCGAGTTTAGTGCCTAGTTTTATTACTTTTTTAGTTTGCTGGCCAATATGTCTTTGTTTAAATTGTTCTAAATTAGTGAGTCCCGTACGTGCCTCTCGATGGGTTGGGGAGCGTTCAGAGCTCCCCTCAAAGCGTGGGGCCCGTTCGTACAAGCGGGCCAAGACCTCATCTGGGTCGCGGAGCATGCTCCCCATCGGGAAGTGAAACCCGTGACCCTGTTTCGGGCAGTCGGTTGGTTGGTTTTAGTGGGTTAGAGCGCAATTACCATCTTTCAACGCCTCGGAGTCCCACATAACCCAGCTGGCGATTAGCGGTCGGGTATCCATGAGGATATTCACCGTAAAATAAAAAAGCGAATAAGTAGTTTGATATGCTTCTTAATTAATAATTTTATCCTAAATAATACGTTGTTAAAGACATAAAATTGGCTTAGAAATACAAGGCCACTAATTTATTTAAGTTTAATTTAAACACACTTAAGACTATGTATTCCAAATCCTTTAATTTAATTCCATTGTTTTCTTAAACGGATATAAAGACTTACTTTTTATAAAGTAAACCTTTAGAATATTAATAAAACGATTTGACTTTGAATTATGTGAATTGCAATGAGTCATTTTCTAGACTTTATTTCAAGAATGCAGCAAGAAACTTCCGATCGCTAGTCATGCTCCCGAGCTATGGAACATCCAAGTCAAATATTACCCCGCCTTCATTGCAATACCAGTACCGGCTGGGATCCGACTCCGATCCGGTAGCGGAGAGGTACTGGATCGGAGTCTCCGCTATTGGTCGGCCCTTACGACACCTTACGATGGAATGGGATATGCCACTATGTATTCTAAATCCATCACCACACGATGGCCTGTATCAGTGTGTATATATTAACAGATAGATGTTGTTGTGCAGATATTCATCTCTGCGGTAATTACAGATAGGTCTTTGTGGGTTGACCGGCAACGCTCAATGCTTCGACCCGTTGGTACAGGATAAGATTTAGGATTAAAATACTGTTCTAACTTTGTCCTTCTTAGATTTAGTTTTTTTTTCACTATGGCGTGTTGAATATACTCGTAAATCTTTTCAAGAGTCAGTATCAGAATTTACACACAAATTATTAAAAGTGACACAAACACAATTAAAAGTGCGTTATGATTTGAAAAATAAACTATTACATTTTGTCTTATCCTACAATTTAATAGTCCATGTAACGGACTCATGGAGCCAGGTCGCAAATGCCCCACTGCCGCGTCATTTGGCTTGGTCTTGCTACGTCATGCACTTTGGAATTGTTAGACACGCCTGCCCGTTTTCCGTCTAAATCTCTGAGTAATCTTTTGTATACGTTTCGGCGATTACAAAATTAAAATCATATTGTGATGTTTTTGCTGCTTTTATCCTATTCAATGGAATTCTAGAAATATAGTCAAATCCGCTTCACGTTCCTAAACTAACCAACCAATTATTAGCTTGCATAATTGCATCAAGGTATCCAGTACAATAATAATTAGCCATGTTAGCCGCTTGGTTTTAAGGTAGATTTCAGAACGATATTAGATAATTTCTAGATCCGTGAAAAGGAATAGAACTGAAATTCTCGCTGGATTCAAAGTAAACGCAGATGTTAATTGAGGAGATAACGAAAACTTCTTTGGAAGCTTATTAGGCGAATAATAATATAATTTAGGGTTTTACAAGTGGTGTGATTTGCGTTTTGTAAGGAATGGAATGATTGAAAATAGGTGACGGTGGCGCTACGCGCGTATTATATTTGAATCACGTCCTGAAATCATCTTCTGTGAAGCTCCATGGTGGTTGGTTCCACGATGACGATATTGCGTAGAGAGCAGATGAAGCCTAAATAAAACATAAGAACTAATATCTACATAAATAAGAAAACATCAAAACGAGCTTCAAACTGATAATGCATTCCTTTTTTAAATTCAGAATCGCTCTTCAAGAATGAAAAGCACTTGTTGTCTTACTTTTCTTTACAGGCATCAAAATATGAAAAGGAGCATTGATACATCATTATAAAATTTAATTTAGAGAGATTATTTTCCAGACACCGCATCTAAAAATGCATAACCCATTTGGAACTCAAAAAACACCAGTCAGAAACCACTCAAAGATTACAATAGCAATTATTGTTGCTTAAAAGATGATCCGATCCGAGATATCGATCGGCACCGTGATATCGATGACAGCAACATACAGCACTATTGTCCGGCTGATGACTGTTCGTTAATTTGTAGTTTAATCATCTTTTTTTAAGTGCTGATCCGTATTAAGATATTATCATTTAGTTGGGATCTACAAATTATTTAATAGAGGTTAAAGGCTCGTGTTTTTGTACTTACTACTATTCGGCCCATAGCTGACCCACTGCCGAGTCCGACCTTCTCCAATTAAATGGATGGTAATTAGCCTACTGTGCCACGCTGGCCAGATAAGTATAATACAATGTGAACGGCGCATAAGGCAGTAATGTTGCGACGCGAAAGAGAAGTAGAGAAGGGCACGTACAATCATCATTGTCCTTATTGAGTTAGTAACTGGAATGCGGATATAAATTGCGCCAACTTTCTGGAACTGCATAAAACTTTTTCAACTGCAACAGCATTACAAAACATATTTTAAATGAAATTTTTCAACACTTTCATTAGTGTGAAAAACCTTTCAGCATCGCAGTTCCTTGGAATTGGTCCGCTTTGACAGATTATCACCAGGTTGAATTCGGCGAATTTATTATCCTGTGTTACATATTTACCAGGGAGAACATTTCAATGAAATAACCAAAATATTTCTTTGAAAAGATTTTTAAACGAGAAAATGTGTTAATACCCTCGTAGCGCTTCCCACTTTTAACACGGCGTCGCCTCACACTGCCTTATTAAGCTGCCCTTAGAAATATTCTTATCACACCTAGCTTAGCGGGTAAATTGAAAATTGGCATCATTTTCCGAGCTATTCAGAAAAACGTCTCGATAGGAAATTTACTGTTTTATGTTTAGAAACTTTTAACTAAATAGTCAATTATACTAATAGATCATTAAGTAAAAACGGCTTAACCGTCTCTTTGTTTAATTTTCATGTTAAATTTTTATATGGTGATCGTGAAAATCAAATTTAATAATATTATAAACAGGAAAGTTTGTAAGAATGTATGTTTGTTACTTTTTCACGCAAAAGCTCATGACCGGGTTTGGTTGAAACTTTACAATAATATAGCTGGCACTTAAGAATAACACATAGGCTATAATTTAAAAAGGTATAGTGTAAATTATCTAAAATATAACGGTAATTGTTGGGAAAAAAATCTGACGAAAATATTTAATACTTTTTATCATCTTTGTCACAATTTTTCATCACCACTCGGGTGAAACCACAGGTCTCAGCTAGCACATTATGAAACAAAATTTATGTAACTCCTTTTTCATAAAGCTATGAGAAGACCTAGTCAAGTTACGGTGCGAATTAGTGGCAAAATAGGCCGAGTTCTCTCCAAGAATATTGGACTTAACTTACATTAGTAATGTAGGCTAAGATAACGATTATGATACATAAGTTACATAGGATGTAATATTCAATGTTAATAATAAATATCCTTGGACATTTCACACAACGCCATCTCGTCCCAAGCTTAGCAACTTAATGCTTGTGTTATGGTAACGAGATGGATGATAAACTACTTATATACATTTTTTTTTTGTAAATACATACATATTATACATAGAAATGACACCCAGATTCCGAGCCAGTGCCTCTGGTTTAGACAAAGACACTTGCCCGACCCCGGAATCGAACCCAGGACCCGTTGATCTAAAGGCGGCACATCTAACCACTAGACCAACGAGGCATATTACTTATATTTTGCCTCCTTAATAGATATACCTAAGTGAAAACTACTTACCGTGGTCTAGTTGAAAATTGAAACTTTCTGTGTAATTCGCATTGGCAACGGTGGAAGTTCAAGAGTCAAACTTAAAGTCTCACTAATAATTAATTACCCGTTCCTGAAAATTGCTTTTTAACTTAATGAAAATGTCAAGTTACCTAGAAAGACGGGGAAAGGAGATGCTTATAGGTAAATTGATTTCTTAAATATTATGTGAGTGTTTAAAAAAATATTTATTTATTTCCTCAAAGAGCTATTACATTACATGTATAACATAATACGAAAGTCTAATAGTATATTACATCCATCAGTCTCCTCTGACGCGCGCGCTATATTATGCGCGAGTCAGAGGAGACTCCTGAAGCAGAGTGTATGAAAAGAGAGAACAAATACATGAGCAAGTGAAACGGAGTGTCTGTTTGTAATATTAAAATTTCCACTTTTTACTATTTTTTTATATTACACTAGCGACCCGCCCCGGCTTCGCAAGGGTGCAATATTACCTTCAAACCTTCCTCTTGAATCATTCTATCTATTGAAAAAAACCGCTTCACAATCCGTTGCGTAGTTTTGAAGATTTAAGCATACATAGGGACGGACAGACGACAGCGACTTTGTTTTATAATAATGTAGTGATACCCTTTAATGTCACAACCCCATTTCATCTTGACGGTGTTGTAAGAGCCGACAAAAAGAAATGATATGACCCCTTACCTAGCCGCAAGAACTTGGTAAGAAACCCTGTGTATTTTTAATAGCGATATTTTTATGGCAAATCATCGTTTGCCGGGTCAGCTAGTAATTTAGTAGGTCATAAAAGGCATTCAAAGGTCAGCACGGCACTAAAGGTCAAATGTCATTAAAGCGTTGACGGCAAATCTAACTACAACAAGTAACTGGGCTGACCCACGCACAATAATAAACAGTATTTCGCTCCATCGAAATGAAAGCCACCCGACCCCGTGCTGGATAATTTATGGCTGATAGATAACATGAAACTACAAAATAGATAACAGGCCCGGATACAACAAACCCGCTTTTTTGTCTCAATGACCCAATGACCTTGATCCGACCGAAAATTTGAAACACATACATATAGCCGAAATATGAAGTAAACGAAAACTTATTTTTTCCTGATCCGATGATATTTATCTTGATCCGTGTGGTGACGGACTTAGGATACGCATTGTCACCAACCCACACTATACAGACGGTGCCATGAGAGGCGACTAAAATAATACGATGCAAATCACCCAGCGGCAAGAGTTGATACCTACATACCCTGTGCCAAACCGTCTTACCAGCGTGGCAGAGTGGACTAACATCCCTCCATAAATTTGGAGGAGGCCCCACTTACGACGACGACACGATTGGCGCAGTGGTTGACTGCGCCAATCGTGTCGTCGTCGTAAGTGCTGCGCATTACGGTCGATCATTTCGTTATACATATAGGGTTTTTATTACAAGCTGTAAAGCAAAGTAAAGCAAACACTGTGTGCCCCTTTTAACGGAAATTGCGAAAACGGAGACCGATAGTTGTTGGCACAGTTAAAGTTTATAACGAAAGAATCTGCTCAGAAAACTAATATTGGTACATATAACATCTGCCTTTGTATTAAAATATTAAAGGACCGGAAGGTTATGCAAGAAACAGAACATATAAATTTATCTAAAAACATTATGTGTGGTGACAAGAAGAAACAAAAAATACAAGTGACGTATCAAAAGAATATTCTAACTTAACCCAAAATATGATTTGACCATAATTAATTTAAATTATCATGTAATTTCAGCCAAAAGACGTCCACTGCTGGACATAGGCTTCCCCCAAGGATCTCCACAAAGGCCGGTCCTGGGCCGACTTAATAAGTAAAATATCATCATAATCATTTCAGCCTATAAATTGCCCACTACTGAGTTGAGCCACTTCCAAATTTATGAAGGGGAAAAATACTGAGCCACGCTGGCAAGACGGGTTGGCACAGGATTTTTATCAAGTTCTCCTTCTCTTGTGGCTAGCCTCTTACGTTCTTTTTGTCGCCTCTTACGACACCCTCAGGCTTCAAGCTTACTTCAAGACTTACGCAAAGATTAGACAACTCTGGTATTAATAAAATTGGAGTAAGGACGGAGTTAACTAATCAAAATTTTGATTAGTTTGATTTCCTTTTTCGATTAAAAAAAGAGGTTTTAGTCTAATGTGCTATTTTTATTAGCAGAATATTATCTATTAATTGAAAATAAGCCTAAAAGAAAAACGAATTCGTTCCATTAACTGGGATGAAGAAGAAAAGTTAAGTAAGTCTTGGAGTAGATAGTTGTGATTGTCAAATAAAAGTGTCAAATTTCAGGTGCCTTTGTATTCATTCAGGTCATTTTGTTCATTCTTTCTACTTTTAAAATCAGTGGGTTGCCATAACATACACCTTAATCTCAGTGTAAGAATTGTATTGTTACTCCGAACCTACTTCGTATTTCTTAATACCGTTATTAATACGTAGCTACTCCGTGACTAATCTAGAATTAACTACTCCCGGTGTAACTTATTTAGCAATTTTAATTAATAAGACCGGTAGGGTTTTTGGTAATTCGACAGCAGAAAAACAATAGTACAATATAAAAAGTTGGAAATTACCACTGCTATATAATTATTAAAAAATAATTAGAATAAACCAAAAAGGCCGCGGGCCGTCAACAAGTAGGCTTTTTCGTTGGAAGATCGATATGTTTTAATCTATACTAATATATAAAGCTGCAGAGTTTGTTTGTTTGAACTACTGGTCAGGAACTACTGGTCCGATTTCAAAAAATATTGCAGTGTTAGATAGTCCATTTATCGAGGAAGGTTATAGGCTATATTTTATTTTCAAAAGAATTAGGGATCCGTATGAAAATTGCGATTTTGTAAACCAAGGTATAAATTGAAAACCTATTTATGCGTGCGCTGCAAAAACTATTGACAATAGAACGAAATTATGTAGTACGGGTTTGTAGGTCTTATAAAGATCTACAAAGAGAGAGAGAGAGAAAGACACGCGCGAGAGCACATAATTATCTAACTATCATAGTTTAGTCACAATAACCGCTTTTATATTCATAAAAAATATGCATAGAGATAAGCAAGGGTTCGAAGCCCACGCGGACGAAGCCGCGCCCAAAAGCTAGTCGTTACTAATGACATAATTGAACATAGAAAAAAATACTAAACTCCTTCTTTTTGTTTGCTCTTAATCCTTGTTCAACTTAATCAATATTAAATTTAATAACTTAGACAGGCTATCATCATTAAAGTATCCTATTTATAGCCACGCGCAACTTTTCACTAGGTATTAAGTTAACACTCCTGGAACTTCAACAATACTTGGTAACGGATAACGTTATATTCTGTTACAAAGTGTTACTTAAAATATTATCGATATTAGTTTAGCACCAACTAATTCGACAACATTAACTTGCAATCGATTTTCAGTCGGAAATCATTTTTCAAGTGGTTACCATTGGCATAAAGTTAAGCAGACATGGTGATTTGTTATTTAGATTAAGTTAAATTAATCTACACATACACACACATTTATACACATATTTACCTTCGTGATGTAGGTGTTTCTGTGAAGTATCGGATTGTTACTAACTTTCTTTGGTTTTTATATCAGGTGTTTTTGGAAAGTGTTCGATAATCGAATTCCAGTTCATTCCATGAATAGTAATTAATTTCAAAATGTTCGACTAATCTAATCTTTACAATGTATGCCGTATGCTGTTTATACCTCTTTATTTCATAGTGCTTTTATAGCACAGCTAGTTGCCACTACTACTACGGCCTCCTCCAGTTAAATGGGGGTAATTAGCCTACTGTACCACGCTGGCCAGTTAGGTTCGCAAAGAGTTTCGTATAAAGTTTTCCTTGACTTGTCGCTTATTTATCGGCGTTATCATTTGATTTTGTCGACTCTTACGACACGCTTATGATGGAATGGGTGGCGACACTAGGGTTTCTAAATTCGTAACCATGCGAACAAGGTGCCAGCCCCTACGGACAAAGACAAAGTAAGAAAGAAAGAAACGTTTTTTATTTTGTTCTCACATCTTTAGACACAAAAGACACAAAGAATTACAATTAAAATAAAATTAAAAAAGGAATATTACAAATTAAATAACAATAACAAATTTTTAATTATACTGTTTTGTGAGAACAAAAATGCAGCACATACACACACATTCATGCATCAGCATATGCCACGTCATAGCAGTAGATGACGCAGCGCTGGTATTCTGCTAGGCCCTTGAGCGACTACACGGGTATCGGACAGCTGTGTATCACTACAAGACTATAATAAACAAACAATATAATGACAAGATTCTTATTATATTAAATACATACAATAAATACAGTAAATATAAAAAAAAGTAGATACAACACAGAATTATGTTAAAAGAATTAGCGTCTACGCCATAAGAATTAAAAAAAAACAGAAAGAAGAATGTTGTCAACATTCTTCTTTATTAACTAACTACTAATTTAAGATGATATTAAATTTAAGTAGATAGTGATAGTTCTAATAGAAGCGGAAAATGACTACCGGAATGAGCTATACGAAAATGTGCATGTGCTTACGTCAGCTTTGGTTCCATCATTATCATTTCAGCCAAAAGACGTCCACTGCTGGACATAACCTCCCCCAAGGATCTCCACAAAGGCCGGTCCTGGGCCGCCCGCATCCACTGCTTTCCGGCGACCTTAACCAGGTCGGCGGTCCACCGTGTGGGAGGCCTACCAGCACTGCGCCTTCCGGAACGCGGTCGCCACTCGAGGGCTTTTTTGCCTCATCGGGCGTCGGTCCTGCGAGCTATGTGCCCTGCCCACTGCCACTTAAGTTTGTCAATCCGGTGGGCTATGTCGGTGACCCTGGTTTTCATGCGTATCTCATCATTTCTGATTCGATCTCACAGGGCCCATCTCCATTGCCCTTAGGTTACTCAAATTTATTTGGTAACTACTACTACTACACAGCCCATAAATGACCCACTGCTGGGTCGGGCCTCCTCCAGTTACATGGGGGGTAACTAGCCTACTGTGCCACAGGGTTTATATCAAGATTTCCTTCTCTTGCGGCTAGATGAGCCTTGTAATTTCCTTTTGTTGGCTCTTACGACACCCTCAGGATGTAATGGGGAGGTGGTACTAAGTATTATTAATCCATCGCCACACGGTCACTTATTAAGACATCGTATAATTAAGCAATAAAGCTCTTTGTAGTAAATGAATAGCTACAACTTGAACGGCTCAAAAGTCACGGGTGGACGCTGTGTCGTCAGGTTTATGCATGTGAATTAAGCTTCGAGCTATTCTCTTTATGTCTACGGTCATTTTGATCGATACTACACAATTATCGTGGACCAAATCGACACTCGGACAAAGCGCGGCGTGTAGTAATTCTATGTGCTCCTATGGTCTCGGCGACAGATAGAAAAATTACGTAGTATTGAGTAGGTGCCCATTGACTCACGTCTTTTAAAAAAGTTGAAAGTTGTGTTTTGTTTTTACAGATCTATCAAAATGACCCGCAGTCTCAGTCTGATCTGTGAAGATTCGATCTTCGTCGATAATATATTATCTTAGATAATATAAGATAAGCAACTTACTTAAGCGAAGCAATTTGATTACAAAAGTTATGATATACGACTGCAGCTTGTGAATTCTTATTTTTTTATTTACAAGTCTTAGTAAGCAATATTGCAAGGAACCAATAAAACTTAAACTCTACATTAGTTCTGGCAAAGGAAATTTGCAATAAACTGTTATGCTTGGAAAAACTTTTCAGAAACATTTATAAGCCATCATGGTTTAAGAGCCTCTATAAGACACAGTGCTGAGTCGGGCCACTTCCAACTTGGCAAAGGGAAATCAGTATAGTCTATAATATAAAAATGAATTGCAGAATGTATTGGTAAGCGCATAACTCAACAACGCCTGGACCAATTTGGTCAATTCATCTTTTTTATTGTTCGATGGTTTTTACGGCGAAGAAAAAATCAAATAATTGCCGGAAAATCCTCAAAAACAGCTTTTTTCTTTTTCCCATACAAACTTTTTCTAACTAAAACGTAAGACAATATTTGAGCTTTATTGCTATTGTATAAAGTTCATATTAAATTACAACCATTCACTGTAAAACAAACACTAAGCAATGTAGGTGTGTTCCTAACGTCAAAGAGTCAATTTGCAATTTATTAACGCTATCTTTTTGACAGGACGAAGTCTGTCGGATCCGCTATCTAATATAAAATTCTCATGTCACGGTGTTTGTTATTGAACTCCTCCGAAATGGCTCAACCGATTTTCGTGAAATTTTGTGTGCATATCGGTTAGGTTTGCGAATCGGACAACATCTATTTTTCATCCCCTTAAATGTTAAAGGAGGGGTGAACCAAAAAAATAATAATAATTTTATGCTAAATAAAATACGGTTCTATTTTTTATGATACAGCATAATAAATACATACAACCCTTAATTTTCATCCCTCTACGATGAACTCCTATTTTTAGTAGCGATATTTATATGGCAAATAACGTCTGCCGGGTCAGCTAGTTATATTATAATTTAAAATTCTGTGTGCTAAGGAATTTAGAATTACAGATGTCACCACCCCATACTATCCAACCTATGTTTTTTTTTTGTGGCTGGGGAAATGCTTTACGCATACCACCGCCCCCCGGGGGAGAGGTCGGTGATTATGTGGGACACCCGGGACAGAACCCGTATACCCACTAAAACCCCAGCGGTATACCCTCACACGGCACGCTTGGGGCGCCAACGGTTCGCGTAAGCGCAGTCAACGTTGACGCCCTGACGGCAAGCGACTATCAGAGAGGGCGCCCCGGTACACTGGGACGCCCTCAGTCATCGAGGCTTTCGTCGGTGGCGGGTCCCCCGACCCACCACCGGCCTCTATGGCGGGGGAAGGAGGTGGGCGTGCAGTCGCCTCCTCCTCCCCGGCCTCCGTCTGCGGCGCGGGTCGGCCAGGACGTCTTCCTCCCTGACCCGCTCCGCGGCCTCCTTCTGCGACATGACGTCCTCGCAGAAGGAGGCCACCGCCTCCCATGCCTCCTCGCTGTCGAGCATCCGTCCGATTAGGCTCGACAGCGAGAGGTCTCCTCCGACCTGTGCCGCCAGGGCCCGCCTCCTTGTCACCCAGGCGGCACACTCCTCCACCGTGTGGCGCGCCGTGTCAACTGGCGAGACAGCCAGCGATCCAGGTGGGGGCGGACTGCCTCCACCGTCGCCAGCCCGGCGGCCGGGGACCCCAAATCCTCCTCCCAATGGCGGATCAGGGCCTCTCGCACTCTGTCCCTGATCCGCCTTACTCCACCACCGTCGAGGAGGGTCAGCGCTCCCTCCTCCCTCCGTGCCGCACGGTACCTGTAGACGGCCATACTATCCAACCTAACCTAGCCTAACCTAGCCGCAAGAGAGGGGGAATCTTGATACAGAGACCCGAATCAGTAATGAGTTCAACCTCAAGAATGATGATGATAATATAAAGCCCTGTAGTATATTTCCCAATATTTTCACCCTACAAACAGTAAGTGTTGAATAATAGAAAGTCTTCACCGATTGAAAGTATCGCCTTAAACATTGGAAACCATGTCAAACCAGTTGGAGTTAATCAGCCATAGGATCTATTAGTGTGAAATATTCAACGCATTAGCATAACTTATGCGCCCCGTCTCCGCTCGCCTGACGTCTCTATCTCAGCACAAAAATATATTATTTTCATCTAATAATGTTACAATGCTATTTGTTAAATATAGCAATACTACGCAAAACGTTGATAACTTTTTTATTACATAACTATATTGCGAACTAGTGTTTGATTTCAGAGAGGATCAGATTGGAAAATTGTAGGTTGGCTTATTGTATTTTATTTCTGAACGGAGTTTTCATCGTTTTAATTGTTTCTTTTTTATTGCATGAAAAACGTTAGGTTTGAAACTTTATCGACATTTATTTGAAGTGACAATTCGAACGAATGGAATGCTTTAAAAAATCAACTGCATGAATTCTATGGTTGAATCTGATTTTCTCGACATATTCACTTTGTTTTTAGGTTTTATCGTAATAATGTATTGTTGGTTCGTTATGGCGTGTAGTGATGGTCATAAAAGCTATTAAAGGAAACTGTGGCCCAATTAACATTTACTGGCTATAAACGCTTAGTGAAAATAAATAAAACTATAACAAATGCAATCTTATTCTGTGTCTTTTAAACCGTAATGAAAAATTATACCAGGGTGAATCAAAAAGTTCTTAGAAGTGCATATATATGAAACCTTTTTGGATCAAGTTCGATATTCAAATTAAAGAGTGTCTATCACACTATATTTATGCAGACTGTCACTTGTTTTTGTCAGTTCGTTCGCATGTAATAAATTTTTTTGTGCAACGAGTTGCTAAAAAGTCAAAATTATGGATAAAAGTGAGTTACGTGCGGTGATAAAATATCTCAGTTTGAAAAAAATGTCTACGAAGGAAATTTTTTTGGACATTCAGCAGACATTAGGGGGTGATGCTGTACCCTATTCTACGGTTGCGTACTGGGTGGCTGAATTTAAAAGAGGTAGATCAAGCTGTAAAGATGACCCGCGTTCTGGGCGGCCTTCAACCTCCGTTACAGAAGAAAATGTCAAAAAGGTTGAGAATCTGGTTTTGGAAGACAGAAGAATGACTATAAAACATATAGCTGAGATCCTAAAGATATCTTTTGGTAGCGTTCAATCCATTTTAATTGATTCACTGGGGTTCAAAAAAGTGTCTGCAAGATGGGTGCCACGAATGTTAACCGACGAAAACAAAAAGCGACGTTTGGAAATTTCCAAGCGTAATCTCGAAATGTTCCAGCGTGATTCGGATAATTTTTGCCGTCGTCTTGTCACCATGGATGAAACGTGGGTCCACCATTTTGATCCTGAAACTAAAAGACAAAGCATGTCTTGGAAACGACCATCCTCTCCATCCATTAAGAAATTTCGAGTTGCTCCTTCCGCTGGCAAAGTTATGGCCTCTGTGTTCTGGGATAGTGAAGGAATCCTTTTTATTGATTACATGCCAAAAGGCCAGACGATAACTGGACCCTATTATGCAAATTTAATCCCGAAAGTGCGTGAAGCGATTAAAGAAAAACGTCGTGGAAAACTGTCGTTGGGCGTGTTGTTCCTTCAAGATAACGCTCCTGCCCATCGATCGGAAGTTGCGCTCAACGCAATCCGCTGTGCTGGCTTCAATCTCCTTGACCACCCACCATATTCTCCGGACTTAGCCCCAAGTGATTTTCACTTATTTCCAAAATTAAAAGAGGAAATTCGTGGAACAAAATTTCACGATAATGACGCGGTTATAGCTGCCGTAGAGGACTTTTTCGAGAGTCAAGAAAATATTTTTTTTTCTCAAGGAATAAGGAAGTTAGAAACGCGTTATTCTAAATGCATTGCATTGGAGGGAGATTATGTAGAAAAATAAAATATTATTATTTAAATCTTTGCATTTTTTAATATTGATTCCAAGAATTTTTTGATTCACCCTCGTATATTCGGAGTTACCTGTAATAATTTGTTAAATCATACGAGTTATATAGTGGTTTAACTTTGAACTAGACCCCACTCTGCATTTAGCGACCACACCGGAGAGGTGGCAGTGGCACATACTGGCGGACGTCCAAGGTTACGCAATATTACTAAGGCAAATTAATACAGGAATATAATCTTAAACATATATGGAATCAACCCTATTATAATTTTACGCATTACTGACTATTTAAAAAATGTGTGTCTCGTGTCTTTTATTAACAAATAAATCCTATTTCCATTCTAATCTAGGTCTCTTTTGTTCTGTTTGAGTGCTGATGTTTCAACATTTCAGTCTAAATGTTTCTCCTAAATCCCAAATACCTAGTGACTGCATGGCGAGCTCACTCCGGTAATGGAATCTTGGTGATTAATTCGATCAGATCTGTTCGTTGGGTCGGTTTTGTTGCAGGTCCATCGCAATGTTTGGCTGCCGAATCCATTGACAGAAACGGACAGTGGGCTAGTCCTAAAGAGATAGGTTTAGAGTGGAATTCTACAGAGAGACTTTAATTATCTCTGAAAGCATTAAAATATAGTATCGACTGTGTTACTGACATAAATACAGTGTGCCATATTTAAAAAAAAAGCCAGCTTATTTTATTGAAACTTTGGTCGCCACGTGGTGGCAGAGGTGTCGTAACTTGAGCAAAAGTGACAGAAAAGCCAGGGAACGTCGTGGACCTCAGGTTACAGAGCTTGGAAGTCAATATGCTGTTTAGTGCTGTGCTTCTAAACAAGACCAATGATTTGAAAAAAGCAACAACAGAGTTTCTTGCCGGCTCTTCTCCGTAGAGCAGCATTCCGATCCGTGGTAGTTTCAGCATGAATGTGGGTGGGAGCAAGAGTTGTGGGATATCAAAAGAGATGGATGGATTAATTGGAAGAATGAGGAATTGTGTATGAAAGGTGTGACTGTAGATATGACGACTGATAGGTGTTTAGGGAGACTACCACCTAGCGTGGGACAGGGGTAGCCATTATCTACATTAATCCTTTTTTTCTGTCTAATCAGTATTATATTAACGGAATAATAGAATAATTTTCATACCGCCACTGTTTACCGACAACATAACATGTCGAAATGACGAATGGGAGCATGATATTCGAAGAGATCTATTCGATTTATGCGATTCTAGTCACACATGTCGGCATCGTTCGCGGCCCGTCCGCCGAGGTCACCTCTCGCCCATATTTTACTCGGCCCACAAACTAGCCAGTGATATTTCATTATAGATCATTTGGGGACCAAGTGAACCATACACAGCGTGATTTTGTTTTATCGAACCGACAGAAATATATATATTCCTTTCACAAAGTAACCAACATTAACTGACTTTGACTGTAATAAGTCATTATATTTAGTTTCAAAACGTATTCTATTTAAAAGAGTTTAAAAAAAATACGTTTCGTATGCAATATTTAAAATTTTTCGAGTGTGCACCTATTACCGGGTTGGACAGCGCCTTTGAAGACTGAATACGTTCGGAAATTTTAATCATAAGTCATATAAAGAGGTACTATAATTAATAAACATCCAATATCAGTCCATGTGCTGACGGATTTAGAATACATAGTTTCACCACCCCACTCCATCCTGAAGGAGTCGTAAGTTTGATACGAAACCCTGTGCCAACCCCTCCACTCACCATGTAACTGGAGGTTAGGTTTTTATTTTTCGTTACGGAATTTCTTGATTCAGTCACCGCGCTCAGAGACCGCGATAAAAGCTAAAGCTATACAATATCTTAAAAATATATACGCATAATATCTTTTGTAAAAAATCCGACACGCTGTAGATCAGGTAACGATGGAGCACTATTAATAACACCATGGGCGATCCATCACGAGATGGCGGCCCAAACCACCATGGCGAGACTATGGCGCATGGAGATTTTGCATTACTCACATTGTTTCAATCCAAATGATATATGACAGGTTGTTCTGAACTAGAGAACAAGTGACCCTAGAACCCATATGCTATTATTATTTTAAATGCCATCATCATCAGCCAATTAATTAATCTTTAATCGATGAAACAGTGGTAGATCACAACCGATCCTACTACTACTAATCAGCCTATGAATGAACCACTACTGAGTCGGGCCTCCTCCAATTACATGGAGGGTAAATGAAGGGGTTGGCAACATGGAGTGTAAGTATCATATTTTTCTTCTCTTGTAGCTAGGTTATCAGCTATGTCATTTCCTATTGTCGAACCTTAGGACACCCACAGGATGGAATGGGGTGGTGTCACTATTTATCCTTAATCCGTCATCACATGGACCGCTCACCGCTCCTCGACATCTCGGAGTCCAGTGGTCAAGAAAAAGCTTTCCGTTGCTTAAACCGTATGCGTTCCATGATAAAGGTTCGGTGGATGCTACGTTCCGAAATACAACACCACCCAAAAGCAGTTTTTTTATTGCATATTTTAGTAAAGCGCGGGCAGTTAAGAACAATGTGAGATTACTCAGAGAACGTGCCTTCGGGTTAAACAAATATTCTTGGCCACCCCCGAAAACAAGACCGGTATTTTGAAAAAAGCATCTACAGAGTTTCTTACCGGGTTTTTTTCCTGTAGACCACCATTCCGAACCGGCGGCGGTAGTTTCAGTATGAATTTGGGAGATCAAAAGAATTCATCTCTATTGGATTGGAAGAATGAGGAATTGTTTATGAAAGGTTTGAATGTAGATAGGACTGATCGGGGCCGTGAGACGTTATTGCTAATTTGACGATTTAAAACGTTATTGCTAATTTTACGACGATTTACAGGAGTTTTGTCACAAAACTATGTACATAAAGTTCCTTAAAAGTTTGAATCGAACTGGGATCGTGTCCAACCCCTAAAGAAATTCATACTCGCGTATTTGCCTTAAGAAAGAAGGAAAGAAGATAATTTTATTGTAGCACACAATTGACAGGCAGTGGACTCAAACTTCTATAAAACTAATATTATCATACTAATAGAGAATATAGAGGCATAACTAATAGAGGCTAATATATAATCATTAAATATCAAATTTGAAGAAAAAGAACATGACTACTTAAAAAAGTAAAAGGAGAAAAACAAGTACAATTTATGGGGTGTGAGGCTACAAATGGTCCCAACTCAGCTGTGATGCATAACTATATCATAATCATGTCTATGTCCACACAACAAATAGAAAATCCATCCGAAGCGTGAAACTATTGATTTTGCCAAGGCTTTAGGGGCGACAAAGACAATTCAGAATTTCTGGAAATTCCCTGGGTTTCGACACCTATATTGCTGGTTCCAGGAAATAATACTGCCAACGCGCTATTGACTAGCGTTGGTAAACCAAATTAGTTGCTCGTATTCTTGAGTTTCTCTTTGATGGTAAAGTGACCTTTGACACGGGAACATTTTGAGTAATCCTCCGTAATTGGTGCAATTTGATTTCAATAAAACGTCCAGACCGCTTCATTCGACAGACTTAAACTGTGAAAACACAAATTTCGTGGCAGAAATTAAAACACTTTCAAATAAACTTCAACGGGCTTATTAATATAAGCTTTTATCAAACGCTTATTACACTATTATGAATAATGGCTAATGGTAGTCTTTCAAAACATCAGGCTTTACGTATTGGGACGTATTTAGAATACGTAATGTCACCACCCCATTTCATCCTGAGCCGAAAAAAGGAAACGATAACTTTGGATCAACGGGTCCCGGGTTCGATTCCGGGGTCGGGTAAGTGTCTTTTTCTAAACCAGAGGCCCTTGCTTTGAGTCTGGGTGTTATTTGTGTTCGTGAATTACATGTTTGTAAACTGCCCCCGCGACACAGGTTTCGTTGTTCCATAAGTCATCACTGGCAACACACATTGGTTATATAGGTTACTAGTGGCCCGCCCCGGCTTCGACCGTACAAAGCGGCGGTGGGTTATACACATAAAACTTCCTCTTGAATCACACTATCTATTAAAAAAAACGGCTTCAAAATCCGTTGCGTAGTTTTAAAGATATAAGCATACATAGGGACGGACAGACGACAGCGACTTTGTTTTATACTATGTAATGATGATGATAACTACTGAAATGGAAACATTAAAAAAGTAGGGGTGGATAGAAATCAGATCTAAACGAACAGACTATTTAAAGAGAGCAATTAAAAATATATTAAATCCGCCCCGGCTTCGCACGGGTGCAATAATGAACCTCTAAATTTATCAGTGTTTCTCTACAATATTAAGCATAAATATAAATAAATATCCTTGGACATTTCACACAACGCCATCTCGTCCCAAGCTAAGCAACTTAATGCTTGTGTTATGGTAACGAGATGGATGTTAAAACATTTTGTAAATACATACATATTATGTATAGAAAACACCCAGACCCGGAACAAATACCGGTAGGTCGTACAAATATTTCTTCCGTGCGGGAATCGAACCCGCGACATGCTGCGCAGCAGTTGATCGCTCAACCACTGCGCCAATTAATTATACTCGTAAACATAGATACTTCTTCTTGAATCACTCTATCTACTAAAAAAAACCTTTAGGTTAAAAAGTTTTAAAGATTTAAGCATACATAGAGACGGCCATGCGACTTAGTTTTATACTATGTAGTGATAGTGATGATGATAGTGATGTTCTAATAATAAATGCAATATATATACGTCAAATATTGACGTTAGTTATTTTTCTTGCCAACGAGCTTGCAAAGGACTAACTTGCATGTGCAATGAAACTCTACAAGTAATTTAGAAAAATTAATACGCCATTTTATTAGACAGTTACACGTATTATCTCATACACGCAGCTGATTGATTGTGCCTTAGGATCGTGTGACTGCAAAGGTCATGTCACGAGTGAGGGCGCCTGTTCACATAGGTACTGACTAACATCATCATCACAACCTGTAAAAGGCTTACTACTCCAAATACAACTACTTCTCAGCCCATAAATTCCCCACTGCTGAGTCGAGACTCCTCCAACAACAAGGGGGGTAATTAGCGGACTGTACCACGTTGGTCAGTTTTCTTCAAGTTTCCCTTCTCTTGCGGCTAAGTTTTCGGCCTTGTCATTTCCTATTGTGGACGCTTACGACAAACTTAGGATGAAATGGGGGGGTGACACAATGTATTCTAAATTCGTCACCACATGGAATATCTCCAAATACAAGAAGGGAAATTAGCCTACTGTACCACGTTGGTCAGACGGGCTGGGACAGGTTGTCTTCAAGTTTCCTTCCTTTTCGGCTAGGTTTCACTCAGAGCGTGACGGATCAGTCTAACTTACTACCTACGGAAAAATCTGTGTGCGGTACGCCAAAATAAGTTTTCACTTTTTTTATTTATTCTGTTACAACACCACAGACTTGTAGTCCGTGCTCTTTTTAGCAATGAATGGTAGTTATTTGCTCTTTTTTTTTTTTTCGTCTGTCGTACCCTGCGCCTTGGCACCTGGGACATTGGTGTTTCATTTAACCTACTCTCAGTAGGTGCTTCCTTAGCTTATGTTTGGTAATAGCTATTTGGTCTTGATATTTAAATTATATTCCGTGTCCGTGATATTTTCTCGTTTAAGTTTTCACTTCAAAAACACCTGATGAGAAATATGTAGCTTATCACATGTGGTATCCGTTCTCATCCACAAAAATCATGAAAGTGACTTACTTGTAACAGTCACGTCTAGCAAAAATTTAAGGTTAAAACAAACATACAGTTTTTTTTAATCGATTTTTCTCTCGCGCTTTGGTCGCGCCCTTACTATTTAAGTCGGGCAAAAAGACTCGATTCTTTTAAATCTCGAATTAAGCACTAGCAGTACAAATAGAAGCGTAAAACAAGACTGGGAATGAATGCCGCTTTTATTGCCGATAATAAGCGATCCCACAAAAGGATGGCGTCATACAAAAGCGTGGAAGTGTTAAAAGATAGACGGCGTTATGCGGCTGAATGAAACGACTGATTGCGTGTTTTGATCGCCTACACCTCGCGGGATGATACTATGCCAGATGTACGCAAAATTGGGGCAAAGTTCAGGATCTTTTCAATGCGTTTTCCTGACGCGGGTGTGTATAATTGTAGCGTCATTTTGCTCTGATTTTAAAGTATTCACGAACACAATACACCCAGTCCCAGAGCTTACAAAGACACCTGTCGGACCCCGGAATCAAACCCGGAACCCGTGGTTCAATGGCGACGCTTGCGACCCTTACACCCGAGATGACAAATCCGAATAAGAAGAATTCTCATAGGCAACTATCACTTAGATGCAAGAAAGAAATTCAGGTTGTGAGAATATTGTCTTCAAATTTTATGGCATATTTACTTGTACTTCTCAGCCCTTATTCAACTACATTCAAGGTATTTACTTAATTAGCCTACTGTGCCACGCTGGCCAGACGTGAGACGAGAGTTTCGTATCAAGTTTCCCTTCTCTTGCGGCTAGGTTTTCAGTCTTATCATTTCCTTTTGTCGGCTCTTACGACACCCCCAGGATGAAATGGGGTGGCGACACTATGTATTCTTAATCTGTCACTACCCGTATTAGCAAAGAATACGTAGTTTGTATAGGTAATAAAGTATGAATTACTAATATTACTTACTGTATTATAATTGTGTTGTCTCGTAATCAATTTTTTTAAACGAAACACTTGCACTAGTTGTATCCAACTAACCAACTAATATTATAAACGCGAAAGTTAGTATGGATGTTTGTTACTCTTTCACGTAAAAACTACATAATGGATTTTAATGAGGCTTTAGAACAATATAGCTTATACATCAGAATAACACATAGACTACAATTTATTAAGATATTGTGTGTCCAAAATATAAAAATAAGTGTCAAGAAGGAGAAAAAAAAATCAGACTAATAATCAATTATATCATTACGCGGATAAAACCACGTGGCGCAGCTAGTCATTTATAATAACACTAGTTATAAATATCCTATAAGCAGTATTGCGGAGGCACTTTACAAACATGAAATTCACGATTTCGAAATTCACCAAGTGAAACAATTAATAGATAAAGCCATTTAAAAAAAATGTGCATAGAAATCTAGGAATCACTAAACTGCTCGCATTGATGAATGTATGAATGCGCTAATATATAATTGCAAGCAAAAACATTTATCGAAACGATAAACATTTTTAGATCATTTCGTGGGCATCGCTCGTAAAATCGTATGATTATTTACAAATTCTTATTTATAATATGAAACCATTCCCACTTCGAAATGTACTATCCACAAAACAAGGTGTGGATGATGTAATTTCCGCTACAGTTCACCTTTTGTTCCTACCCTCAGTTTTAGTAACGCTCTGAGTATTTCTTTGATTCTATTGTGCGATAATCGAACCCATCTTTTGGTCTGTCTGTACTTTGACGTATAGAACCTTCGTGCTTAATGTAACTGTGTATTACTTTAATTGATGCATGTAATATGTTGTTGACTGTACATTGACATGTATTGTATTGCTAAAGAATTTGTTCTTGCTTGCTTCATTAAGATCTGAGGGAGATACAAACACTAAAGTTCTAAAGTCTATTTTTGTTTAAAATTTTTACTCCGTTTTACTACTGGACATTTTGTATTAATTCATTTTACTAAACTCGATTAAGTACGTAAGTAAATTAATCTAAGTTACAGTATTAGACGCGAATGAGTTTATCTAAAAATAATGCAATTAAAGTTACATCTAAGTATGTTGTGACATATCATAAAGGATAAAAGCAAACATTTCCGATATCATATGGTTATATTGCTGCGTTTAATTAAATGCATGACTCTTTTGAAAACGAGAATATTTATCATATTAAATGCGCACAGCAATAAAATCTAGCGCAATTTTCCCGACATCAATATCGCTCACCTGATGCTATAAATATTATTCGCAGCAAATCGCTTATTAAACGTAGGACATATATTTATACATCGAAAACTCGAGTTAATGGAATCAAAAAGAGAAAAATACACGATTGAACATCAAACGCGCGGGCTTTCAGCGAAGTTTGACGTCGGCCGGAAGTATGCGCCGGCCATCTTGTCTCGCCATCGGATGCAGCCATTTTGAGGTGCCCGTGTTTCTGTACAGACCTATGAAGTTTTAGATAGGTATAGATAAATATTTCTAATATTTGGCTACCGTTTATTTTACTAACTATCTTATCTTAATGTTTTGGTATCCAAATGGTTTAGTTTCCGAGATTCAAATATACTTATTTGATTAAAAACTTATCGGGACTTATCGCGCACAGAATTAATACCTGTTTTTGCTCGACGTTTCGACCATGTTACAATGGCCGTGGTCGCGAGCTGACTGCAGACCGCAAGTTTTTTCGGTGGGAAGTGAGGGTACTTTGGTCTCCTACCCTCACTTGGTTTTGCACACACGTAGGGTTGTCACTACGGCACACCACACTGACTGTATCGGTTGAAAACTTAGTACCTATACCGCGAACTACACATTTGCTTATAATGGGGTTCCACGATGCCGCCAACTTGAATCCATCTTCTCGGTTGAAATTACGATGTTTTCTGATTTCCACCGCTTCACGAACCGTTCTCGCATAGTAATGCCGTTCAGTGGAGAGGACTTTCGGATCGTGGAGCTCGATCCAGTGATCAGACCCCGCCTCAAGCAAATGCTCAGCAATAGCAGACTTCTGTATCTGGTGATTTTTGACAGCTGCGATGTGTTCTTTTATCCTTTCCGCAATAGTACGCTTCGTTTGACCGATGTAGGAACTACCGCAGCTGCAATCCACCTTGTATACACCGGGAGTCTGGAACGGAATGACATCCTTCGGCGTCCTCACATGCCTGGTTAACTTGGATAAGGGGGTATACACCGTTTTGATGGAATACTCCTTCAACACAGTCCCCACCTTATCTGTTACCCCTTTAACGTAAGGCATGAAAGCCGGCTGCCTCTCGACGTCAAACTTGTTCCTGTGTCCTCTGCGTATTGCTCGTCCTCTCTTGGTCACACTATAGCCATTTCTTTTAAGTACCTCCTGAACATGGGCTACTTCAGCCTCCACATGTTCAGGGTCACAGAGGGCTACAGCTCTGTCTAACAGAGAGCTGGCCACCGACTGCAAATGGCGCGGGTGATGGTGTGACGTAGCATGTAGGTACCTGTCCGTGTGTGTGGGTTTTCTGTAGACCGAGTGCGCCAACGAGCCATCTGGTCTAACCATCACTTTGATATCAAGGAATGGCAAAGTTCTTTCCACTTCCAGTTCATATGTGAAACGTCGAGCAAAAACAGGTATTAATTCTGTGCGCGATAAGTCCCGATAAGTTTTTAATTATGTGTTCAAATCGCGAAAGTTTAAAAATAACAAATACTTATTTGAGTTCTAAACATGGTAAGGCCTATGTTAATTTTTACACGTTGCCGCGCTCTATTGCTAAAATTACTCACCTAATATGACCCGAAAGTACCTTCCTCGCCACACTTAGTAGATATTCATAGTTGGGACCTCTACACCGTGGATTACATGCTGTATCTAATTCTTATGTGTAGGTAAAATAGTCCGTGTAACTATGTAACCCAATAATAGTGTCAGTTGGGGACCTACGTCACACGCATTTCATACCGTCTCGGTAGAGGAAGAAGTAACTAAGTCTACGAAAAATGTTTGGCCATTTTCAACTTAAGTTGCTGATAGCTTAGGTCGAAATTTAACTACATGTTTTTGGAGACTTACTTATTTCTCCTTCTACGGGGACGAATTACAACCACTTGGCAAGAACTTTTGAATTTAGCAGACCTAAACTAAAATTTGTATCGCGTCCGGATGGATAAGTAATTGAATAAAAAATATTGTGCCCTTTTTATTGCGTTCTTTTCAAGATGTTTTTTTGTTTAGCCTGGTCTGTTACGTTACTATGCACTTAAAATGTCATGTCAGACTGAACTAGGTGCGGCGTGCTTTCATAATATTGCGAAGTGATAGTCACTTGTGTAAGGTACTTGAATATCTGGATATTATATAAATTTTGTTTAGTTTTCATATACCACGAATATAATGTAAAATTATACAATCTATGTTTAACTTTATGCCCGTTTGGTGTCGGATTCAGTAAACATGGCATCACAACCCCAATCTATCTGAGGGCGCCAAAAGAGAAGTAAATCTTCATACGAAACTGTGTGCCAACCCGTCTGGCCAGCGTGGCACAGTAGGCTAGTTAAACTGGAGGAGGCCTGCCTGAGCAGTGGGTAATTTATGAGCTGATTAGTAGTACGTATAGCTGCAGTATAATTTAGCGGATATTCATGTACAATGCCCATTTGCTTAATTTGTACTACTACTGAGTCGTGCCTCCACCCATTATATGGAGGGTTACCCTACTGTGCCACGCTGGCCAGAGTGGTTAATTTGTACTAAACCCCTTTATTTCTCGCAAAACAAAATACCACTGATTCCAAATCTTTACAAGCCACTTAAATAAACAACAAACCAATTTCGCATTTTAAGCAAAATTCAAACACAAAATGTTCCTTTGCTCTGCTGAATACGCGTTTGCGTTTGAGTAACGTATTCTTTACTTTAAATCTAGGATAGATATCCTAGCAAATGCTGCAGTTCCCCCGGAGAAAAACTTTTGTGCAACTAAAGCGAATATTACAATTTGCGTGGGAATACACACACCTGAACACTCCGGTCCATTCATCTGTTCATCATGGACTCCAAATGCCAGTGGCTATAAAACTTTAGAACCAACAACTGATCAATTTCTAAAGCTTTTTACGTTTTAAAATCTTTTCATCATCAACACATCAGCTATCTATGTAGTGACGGATTTAAAATCACTACCCCTATCCTTTTGTCGGCTCTTACGACACCCTTAGGATGGAATGGGGTGGTGACACTATGTATTCTAAATCCACACGGACTAAGAAAATTACTAAAAACAAAATAACCCACACTGTTATTAAATGATGTTATGCAGCGGTAAGGAATATAATAGAAAAAAAATTAACACACATTTTTATGGATTTATCGCGTGTAAATTAATTATTTATTATTAATTAATTATTTATTAATAATTAATTATTTACTATTAATTAATTATTCATTATTTAATTCCCGACGTTTCGAATGCTTTGCAACAGTCGTGGTCGCGGGAGAGACTTTTGAACACAAATGTCATCCATATGACATCTCTTAACTTAAATGTGTACCTAATAATCGCCATAACCTAAGGAATCACCAAGGTTTATTCTTGGGCTTAAATCTAAGCGGGCAGAAATCACGAATGAAGTTAGGTTTTCTTTTGTGAATAAGTAAGCGTTTGGCTAACTTGACTAAGTTTGACAAACACTGTCTTACCATTTAAAATACCGTTTCAAGATATAATTGTTACAAACAAGATGGTCATTATATTTTATTTCCGTAAAAACAATTATTTCAAGTTAATTGTCCTTGATGAAGTGGAAATAATGCGGTCAGTTGATTGGAGGGTCGTGGGTTCGATATCCGGGACAAATGGAACGGGTTCTAATATATAAGTAAGTCGGGTTTAGTTAATTGTTGTTTCAATGTGCAAATACGTGAGCAATTAAAGATAAGCCTACATTAAATGTAGGTAATACCAAATTGTGACAAAAAAATCTTTATTTGTCTATCGTATCTGAGTGAAACTAACATATGTAATGTAATGTTGACACCCTGTACAGAGGTGTCAGATATTGAGGTAGACTGATGCCATGAAATATATTCGCCTTGTTATGACGGGACACAATGTCCTACATACATACATATAATCACGCCTCTTTCCCGTGGGGTAGGCAGAGACCACTTCTTTCCACTTGCTACGATCCTTACATACTTGTTTCGCTTCGTCCACTTTCATTATTCCTTTCATACATGCTCTTCGTCACCAACCCATATCATCCTGAGAGTGATGGCCGAGGTGAATAAAGGAGCGCAAGAGACAGATCCCGTAGCCGAAAGGATATCTTGATACAATCGTCCTAGATTCAACCTAGTATAGGACCTTTTTTCGGAAATCTTCTTCGTTACCGGCCAGGTTATGTGGGACTCCAGGGCGCGTGGACGGTAAGTGGCGCCCTAACCCATTAAAACCACCGAACCTCATTAACTAAGGCCACAAGGTTTCGCTTCTCCTTTGGAGGAACATGCTCCGCCACTCTTTACCCGCCTGTGTAACCCTTTTTTTTACGTTCGACATCCTCATGTATACCCGACCGCTGAACGCCAGCCGCGTTATGTAGGAGTCCGAGGAGCGAAAAAATAGTAATTATCCACTAAAACCAGCTCTGTCCCACGGGTTTTACTCCCCATTCGCGAGCATACTCCGCGACCCTGATGGGGCCTTGGCCCGCTTGTACAAGCGGGTCCCACGCTTAGATGGGGAGCTCTGGGCGCTCCAGGACCCAAAAACCGTCACGCCTCTGTGTGCCGCCAGTATGGCCACAACGGATCCTAAAGGCACGCAAGCCCCCTCACCATAACAAGCAGCCTGGTCGGTAACCCTGGACTAGACAATGTTTTATTTTGCCATGTTCTTAATGAGGCTATATCCTCTTACAGATTATTCAAGCTCTTTATATTCAGCTATTTCCATATTTTAAAAGGCATCTATTCCGAGTGAACCGTAGCCTAAGTCCATTAACAGGAGATTAACATAGTAATAACTTGAACAGTGTCTTGCAACACTATGTAACTTATAATGAGACTGTGTTTTGTTTAACGGTGGGTAAATTTTAAATAAACTAGTGGTTGTTAAATTAATTTAAATTATAGTTCTTTACTATAATTATAATTTAAATATAATATATTAATATAAATAATTGAGAATAAATCGAGATTGATCTATTCTCAATTTAAACACAGCCATTAAAACGCAAAAGTAGATATGCGTGTGTGTGTCAAATACATCGTAGTGTGGGTAACGCTTTTTTATCGATTTAATTTATTTTTAAGCATAATTTAAATAATAATTAGCATTGGGTACTCATTCTGTATATAATACTTATGTATATATTTACAAAAAGAAATGTATCTAGGTAGTTTATCATCCATCTCGTTACCATAACACAAGCATTAAGTTGTTTAGCTTGGGACGAGATGGCGTTGTGTGAAATGTCCAAGGATATTTATTTTTATTTATTTTAAACTATAAGTGTGGGAAATTTCATACTAATCCGTCCGCGCAGTTTCCGTAAAAAGGGGTACAAAGTTATTACTTCACGTGTTAATATTTATATAAATTCTTATTGTATCATCATCATCATTTCAACCGAAAGACGTCCACTGGACATAGGCCTCCCCCAAGGATTTCCACGAAGGCCAGTTACCAGCGACCTCAAACAGGTCGAGCACTGCATTTCGCGAACGCGGTTACCACTCGAGGACTTTACTGCTCAATCGGGCGTTATTCCTACGAGCTATGTGCCCTGCCCATAGCCACATAAGTTTGGCAATCCTGCAATTCTTTTGGGTGACTTTGAGCCTATTGATGGAGCCCATAGTGAGCGACCACTTCTCAGTACCATATGTAATCACTGGCAACAGCAAAACCTCTTAATGTATATCAAATAAAAACTTTTTTTTTTAAATCGTTCTTAAGGTGAATGTTCCAGGGTAGCCCGCGAAATTCAAATTTTCTTACGTTTTTTGCAATTTGCAGGCCAGTGCTAGGTTGTATGATGATGAACATTTGATTCGCGGCTGTAAGACGTATGTAGTTACCGAGTTATAATCATCAAACTCATCAATACAACCCGCGAATAACATTTTAATCAACATACAACCTAGCACTGACCTGCAAATTGCAAAAAACGTAAGAAAATTTGAATTTCGCGGGCTACCCTGGAACATTCACCTTAAAAGCGTTCTGTTGTCGAATGCGTAATAGTCGATTGTTGTGTCTCATTAGCGGTGATTGGCGGAGACGGCAGACGTAACCTACGCGATTGGCTGCAGACATCAGTAAGCTTTCCCTCAATACTTTGTACTCAAGTTCTTTCAATTTATCAATAGTAACATTTGAACGTATAAAAATCGTTTGATGAACTTGTCAATTTGCCCGCTATGTGGGCTAAAAATAACATCGTAATGATTATAGATTTAGAATACATGAACTCAAACTCAAAAGCAACTTTATTTACGTAGGTTTATCACAAATCGTCATATTTAAAGTTAACATTATCATCGTACGACCCCTGTCCCACGCTAGGTGGTAGTCTCCACTCCTATCAGTCGTCATATCTACAGCATGTTACCATCCTGTTCCAACCTGAGGGTGTAGTAAAAGCCGACTAAAGGCAGAAAATGATGCCACTACATCTTTATCTGTATCTACACATAATTTCGTGAACTATGCAGAAAGAAATAATGAACCGCTCAAATACCTTGCGAAATCGCAGCTTTTTTGTAAACGAGGGGAATGTGTAGAGTATATAGTTGATTTGTGTCGAATCTTTAAAGTTCGGGTCAATCAACAGTTTGATTTTGTATTCGCCGTGACCGAGTCACACGTATGGGATTGAGCCCTTATGTACAGTCATCGATAGAACTAGCAAAATTTTCTTAAACTATGTGGGCTCTTTATAAACTTTAAAGGACGCCAAAACTACTACCTTAATAGAGTTAAAATTGTCAATCATCGTGCCTTTGATTGTCGATTTTGACAGTTTTGGTAACCTAATATATTTTCTTCGTCTATCTTAATATATATATTTCTTGTGTGCGTGTGTATGTGACTGAACTCCTCCTAAACGGCTGGACCGATTTGAATGAAATTTTTTGTATGCGTTTGGGTGGCACCGAGGATGGTTTAGATTCACAAATCAGCCCGACAGATGGCGCTGCAGTCGGTAAACAAATATCATGCAGGACAACGTCTGCCCGGTCAGCTAGTGTTTTATATTTTAGTTTTAGCAAAAACAAAAAGATGCACGTGGTATAAACCTGAATCGCGGGGGCAAATCACGATTTCAAATGACACCCAGGCTCAGAGTAGGTAAGTGCGCCTACAAAGACACATGCCCAACCCTGGAATCAAACTGTGGACCACTGATCCAACCAATGTAAGCCAACATTATTAAATTAAAAGAATGCGTTTGATCAATTTATGTGTAGAGTTTATGATTAAGTCTTGCAAAACACTTTTCCTCTCGCCAGTCCCATCCAATCAACTCTAGCGCGTTATAGCGTAAAAACCATACTTGCACTCAGTTATAATAGTTATAGTTACTATGAAATCAGACGATATAACAGCAATTAGCTAGCCATTGTAACAATAATCGATTAGCGACGCCACTCAGCTGTTGGGGTACCTTATGAATGAACAAGAAATTTGTTCATTAATCTACCAAAAGATAAAGGCACAGACGTAAACTGATGCGTTTGTGGACAAAATAAAGATAACTAGTGGAACACTAGTCACGGCACTCACAATTCTAAAGGATGAGACGGTGATGAGATGTGTAAGTAATATAATTTAAAAAAATCAACCACAGAATTTGTTGCCAGCTCTTCTCTTCTGTAAAGCAGCTTTCCGAACCGGTGGTAGTTTCAGGATGAATGTGAGAGGAGGTAGGCATTATGAGCGATCAAGGGAAATGGAGGGATTGTAGGAATGGGGAACTGTGTACGAAAGGTATGAATGTAGGAATCACTGATAGGTGCGTGTGGAGACTACCACCTAGTGTGGGACAAGAGCCCTAAGATGTTAATGGTATTTTAAATATGATAATTTATTAGGACCTTTTGAGTTTGAGTAAGGGTAATACGCAGTGTTGCCGTCGCTTCTACCTTGGTACGAGTAAAGTTACTAATAGGCCAAAAAATCTAGACACAAGAGAAGAAATCTTGTTACCTACAAATCAGGGATCCATATACTACTGACTCGACAGTGCATAGAAGGTCATTAGCCTACTGTGCCTCACTGGCCAGACGGGTTGGCACAGGGAATCGCATCAAGTTTTCCTTCTCTTGCAGCCAGATTTAGGCCTTGTCATTTTCTTTTGTCGGCTCTTACGAAAACTTGTTACAGGCGTGTAGCGTACGTCCCGAACTGACACTACAAACTTCATTCACGTTAACTTCTTTCCATATTTTTTTTTTAAATTTTCAAATTTAAAAAAATAAAATCATTAATTTTTACCTAAAAATGCTTGGGAAAACTACGTTGCTGTTGCTGGTCCGATGCTCTTAATTAAACACTTAGTTTATTTGTAAAACACAATGCTGTAATTAACAGCGATTTTTGTGCATAGTGTATTCATGAGCAATAGTTAAGACCTAAGATGATGCCTTGAACATGCGTAATGCTTGTAAAGGGGTGCTCACCCTGAAGCTGTTAGGCAGAGCAGCGTTTGAAATGGTGGTAAATGGTAAAATTTGTTGACGAGCCAATAGAGCTCACATGAGGCAAAAGAATAATGGACGATTGGATTTTTATTGAATCGTATACCAAAACTACTTACTTTAATTTACGGGCTGAAATGTCGACGAAATAATTCTGAAATACATTCAACAACACTTAGGTATACTTATTCGACATTCACAGAAATTATTGCAATGAGTCAAATTAAAGTGGAGACTAAGTAAACTATTGAATTCCATTTCAATTCGCTACTCTCAACTTCGCACAAAGTTAGCGGGAAGTCGGGAACTCTTAAGGTGAAGTGTACCTCAAAGGTTACCACAAATTAAATTGCAAAGCAAATGACGTAGCGTACGCCCACGCTAGTGATCAGAGCAGTATTTTCAAGTTCCAGTCTACCGTAGATCGGATTTGCGGGAGAATTGCGGTACTGGTTATTGGAGAATTTCTAGTAATGGAAAGCAAACGCTGCGGAATAAGATGAAAGATATAAAACAAAAGAGCACTATCTTTTGCGCCTGAGTGCTTTTTATGCCAGCCTTTCATTTCATTTTTATGTTCTGATTATCGTCTTTCTTACATCTTGAGAGTGTATTTAAAATATCTATTGATAATCCGTTGAAATGCGGTTACTGTAAAAGTTTGTATTGTGCTCATGATTTAAGTTTTCTTCTGCGTGGTTCTGAGTGTGCGTTCTGCGCTGTGCGTGCTTCTTCAATTTTTAACCTAATTTAACTACATATGTATATACATATACATAAGACGGACTGAATAGTTGCTCAATCACTTATTACTAAATTACAGAATTATAATATTAGTAGGCTATTCAGGTAATGTTTTGGACATTAAAGGATTTGAAAAAGTAATTTATTCATCCAACCATTAGTCCTAGGTGTACCAAAGAAAAGGCCTTACAAAAGATATGAACTAGACCCGAAAGGTAACTTGAAGGTATAACTTATAATTGTTTATTCTTTTATCTGCAACGCGCGGGTCGTTGCAAGCAGGACGTAATACACTAACACAATTACACTCGTACCCAGAGCAAGTGTATCTCCTTTTCAAGCATTTTCTGTTACCTACCAAACATATTTCGACGGCATCTTCAAACGCTTCAATTCAGAACCAAATAACCGATTTTCACAGTTTGTCAGCGGTGGGCACAAAAGGCTATTAATGAGTGGAGCAGGTATGTTCGAGTTCACAGCGATAGACATAGTATAGCACAATGCAAGGCGCACTAAGAATGACTCACTTAGCGACCTAGCTTACACCGTCGCGTACCACTCGTACAATATAATCTGAGTACATAAAAATTCACGCCGTGAATAAACGTGAATATAGAATAGAACTAGTTATAAAGAACTTTCATTTAGATTAATTATGGTATAATTTCGAACGCTGGACGACCGATCAAATTAGTTCGAATAAATTCATAAGAATGCTTTCAAAAGACTGTCTTGTTGGTCTAGGAGTTGGATGTCCCACCTTCAGATCACGGGTCCCAAGTTCGATTCCGGGGCCTTGTGTAAACTAGTGGCACTTGCTCTGAGCCTGAACTGTCCCCGCATTACAGGCTGTACTTAGAGCAGGGGCTTCGTTTACGGAAAACACACAAAAATAGTCAAATAATAAAAAACATGACACGTATTTTAAAATAAACCGGTATACCATTCCACGGAGAAGATCCGGAACGAAGCTCCATGGTCGTTCTTTTAAATAAAAGGGTTGTAATTTCCGTTTATTTTTGGTGGTACAAACAAGTCTGACAGATTAGTGAAAGTACTTACACGCATAAACTTGTAACATAGCCAAAAATAATATTTGATTAATATCAATATCATTGAAATGATATGAGGTGCGTGCTAAAACTGCACTCACATACTGTGTACGACTCGCAACAGGCTGCAAGATCAGAGCAAAACCATAAAATAATGCTACCCGGTGTATTTTGTACCACCGACAATAGTTTGTATGAGAAGTGTATTTCACTATTTTCGTTGCAACTTCTTCATGATTTCTCTTTATGAAATTTCCTTTTTATGCAGGGCCGACTTGGCTAATTTTGGTTTTGAAATATTTGTATAAGTCCAAGGAAGGTCCTTGGACTAGGTCGGCCCTGCCGTTCCCGAGTTTTTGTGAGGATAACAAACGTCAATATTATTTTAGACGAGTATATACAGAAGATTGAGTAAAAACTTCATTTTAAGTATATGTCATAAAACAATGATGTAACCAAAAATCTACGTTAATAAATATAAATATAAATAAATATCCTTGGACATTTCACACAATGCCATCTCGTCCCAAGCTAAGCAACTTAATGCTTGTGTTATGGTAACGAGATGGATGATAAACTACTTATATACATTTTTTTTTGTAAATACATACATATTTTAGATAGAAATGACACCCAGACTCCGAGCCAGTGCCTTTGGTTTAGACAAAGACACTTGCCCGACCCGGGAAATCTTTGGCGGAATTATCGGAGCAACGTACCGTTCATATTACAAATCAGTGTGAGTGTGACTCGGATCGGAATGATATCATAAAGACATCGTCTAATAGAGCCGACAAAGCGGACTTTCAATTCTGTATTATACTCATGAGCACTCATTGTGTTCATTTTAAACAGATACGGGCAATTAGGAAATTTTACTAATGCTGTGGTCAAACTAAAATTGTTAAAAAACTATTCATCTATATATAGGTATTATTATTGTAACTAATAAATACTTTACCGTCAGGTCTTCAACATAAGTCTAATCTTTGTTCTACTTATAACATTATTTTCAATTAGCTATAGTATAATCTAATCGTTTAACTGAAACATACGATACAATGATTTAATGAATTAAAGTAATAAATTATACTAATTAAATTAATGTCAGTTCTCTCAGAATTTAGTCGTAATTTAGTGGACAGCGAAGAACGCAATTCTGGTTCTATACAGACTTGATATGACAGACGGGCATTAAATTACACTACGATACTATATGTGATTAGTATAAATTCGAAACGGTACAAAAAAAATACACGTGATTGTTCATGGGGGGTGGAGGGGTAGTCTTAAACCTCACCAGGTATCACCAAAGTGGAGGGAGGGGTTAAAAAATGTTAGAAAACATCACGTGATTAATGGACAGCCCCTAAGGTTAATAAACGATGCGTTAGGCATAAACATCAGTTAGGAAAGATACATCATGTTCAAATAAGGCAAAAAATTTAAAAATCATTTGCTGCTAAACTATTGCTCCAATTTAATAGATTTTTGGTACAGAGCCTGGAAATGATACCTAGTATAGGTAGTTAAAAAAAGCCTGTTTATAGGTAAATCAATGTACCGTGAAACTATTAAAAAATGGTGTAGTATTTATGGTAGTGGCTGATTATAGGAACCAGCCCGTTAGTCGCGTACATTTTAGGATCATGCTTTTAGTACGATACCTAATACCATTAATATTAAATTTGGGGCTTGCGTCCAAATGATTTAGTGGAAATCTGTCCCCATCATATCCACATTACGTATGCACAACCAAAATAGATGACCAATATCGGTTGAAACTCTGATATCTATTAAAACTGAGGCCGTCGGGACCAACCAATAACGGCAGCTAGTTGTGTGTTTTTTTTGTTTGCAAAGTAAACCGTTTACCGTCCTCACTAGGGCTCATATTTAGGGGTAGCTTAGCCACCCACACCATCAAAAGGTTAAAGTGTAGTGACAATGTATAATTAATGTATAATTAAGTTGAACGACAAAATGAATTTTCTGATTTCTTTCTTTTGTCATCGTTTTAGCCCGTACGTTACCCACTACTGAGTCTCTTCGAAATTAGTCTACTGTGCCACGCTGGCCAGACGGGTTGGCACAGTTTTCCTTCTCTTGCGGTGCGTGGTTTGATAATGTCGGCGCTTACGACACCCTCATGATGTAATGAGGTGGTGCCACAATGTAATCTTAATCCGTCACCACACGGGCAACAAATAAAAAAACAGTGCTAAAGCTGTCACTGCTCTGATTAATCTTATATTTCAATATTTATAAACAGAAATTATTTTACAGAACTAGTTAGAATTTGTACATTTATGACTATCCCGTTATTGAACTTTCAGTTAATCTAATTACTACGTATTGCACACAACTATGTTTGACGGTTGTTCGGCAACTGGAAGTTTATTAAGTAGGTATTTGAGTTAATATGCAAAATTAAACATTATACATAACTATAACACTTTTGAATATTAACATATTGAAGATGTATGTGCTTAACTATTCTCCACGTGTTTTATTACTTGTAATTAGGTGTATTTTAATATTATTACTTACTTTGAATCCCACCACCGATGGTTTGGACCCTTGGCTACTAATAATACTAATACTATAACTATAATATATATAATAACTAATAGACTTATATATATTACCCCAGGGCTTAGTTGAGCCTCCTCCAATTTCATGGACTAAGCATTTTCTAAGCATTATTAAACAGTCATCTTCAAAGTGCTAAATTAAAAAAAACTGTGATGTACCAACCCTACCTTAACGAAAAAATATTTTCCTTGAGAAAAACGTGAATATGATATTAAAATACCAACCATGGTAGGAAGTCTGAACCATGGTAGAATTTCTCATGATAGAATTTTCCATTACTTTCCCAGCATTGTTACTTTAAAATGTGTACAAATCGCGAAAGTTACCTTTGTACAAAATTTTCGTCACTTATAAGTAAGTACCTATTTAATTATACAGAAGGAGAGAATGCTAATATAATTTAATTTAAGCATAAAAATTCAATAAATTAACAACAAAGTTATTAGACATACTATATTACATTTAGTATTTGACACACACACACATAATATAATAATCTTTTGTCTATTGTTAAAGTATGTGGTTAAATTGAGAATATAACTATCTTTCTAGAAATATAGGTACCTACCTATTTAATATAAATTATTTGTGGTCGAATTTCGACACAGGGCTAGCAAATATCTAGTAAAAAATAATAACACGAAGAAAAAAGTTTTCGTATTATTAATAAATCTCATTTTGAGAGATCACAGAATCAATTTACCTAAACTAGCGACCCGCCCCGGCTTCGCACGGGTGCAATTATGCTTATAATATACCTATAAACCTTCCTCTTGAATCACTCTATCTACTAAAAAAAACCGCTTCAAAATCCGTTGCGTAGTTATAAAGATTTAAGCATACATAGAGACGGACAGACGACAGCGACTTTGTTTTATATTATGTAGTGAGTAGTGATGATGATACCTCAAGTTGCAAAAGTAAGAAAAAGCAACCAACCCATCTGGAGTTTATACTCATCATGGGGAGTTTGTAAAAATAAACAAAATTCATGAACACCTTTAAATCTCCGGTAACTTCTAACGTATCCAGAGGAAGTTTTACTTTAGTAATTTGATTCGGTAACATCAAAGAAGCTCACAGTTTATTCTCGGCCGCCATCTTTCTAGCAACGTGTCAAATTGTGGCGCGAAAATATTGTAATTAGAACGCCCCTATCGTTCTTGGGTATACTTTTGGTTTCACTTGCATGGTATTAATATAATAATATTTTCCACTAACACCCAGTAAAATATTCATAATTACGTAAAAAAATATGCTATGATGTCTATTATCTAATATTATGTCACTCTAGCCAAATGACTTTCATATCGCACGCTTTGATAGTACTTAGAGAAAAACTTATAAACGATGTCAGTGTCAAACCCAGACATGTCTTTTTATTCTGCCGGATAGGTATAGGTTTTGGAAGTCATTTGACTCCCGGCAAAGGCCAATTTTTTTAATATTATAGATGGCAATAGATTTTATTTTTGTGGATGTATGTTTGTAACCATTAAACTCAGAATTTGCACACATAAGCTAGTACAAACTAAATAGATAAACAGAAAATACAGTAGTGTGAGACAATCCCCCTCGACCGTGCTGCCACTTTGTTGTGGTGAAGGGGCTTGCGTGCCTTTAGGATCCGTTGGGGCCATACCGGCTCAGGGTCACCCATGCCTCTCCACGTGGGCGGGCCCACGGGGAGAGGCAAGACGAAGCACACACAGAGGCGTGGTGGTTGTTGGCTCCGGGGACTCCTCTGTCCTCAGAGTTGTCTCGAGAGCCTTAAACTACCGCTACAAATGCGGACCAGAGCTGACGCCCATATCAGTGGAGGCTCGGCAATGCCGGCGGGCCAGGGCTACCGCCCCTAATTACGGAGGGGCGGCCAGGCAGGCGGGCACGTGCAATGTCCCGTTCGTGCCTCTCGGTGGTTTGAAGAGGCTCGCTTATAAAAGCGGGCCAAGGCCCCATCATGTTCGCGGTGCATGCTCCATAAGGGGAGTGAAACCCGTGGCCCTGTTTCGGGCAGTCGAGGGACACCGTCCGTTGGTTTTAGTGGGTTGGTTGGGGCGCAACTGCCGTCTTTCCGAGCCCCGGAGTCCCACATCACCCGGTCGGCTTTTAGCGGATGGGCAGCCACGAGGATTTCCACCGTAAAAAAAACGTGACAATATTTTTTTTAATCTCTACACGGGTGTCCTATTTTCGCAATTACGCAGTACATAAGAATTTTAATATTATTTGATATTTATTTTTTCAACTACCTATGTGCTTCAGAACTTTATACTTGAGCAGAATGTCCTAGCTCTTTGGTTTTCCATACAGCCATCTACAGCCAGGTACAGGTACAGCCATCTATCGGCTGAATACATCAAACTTCAAAGTTTAAATTAAATGTATTTTCATTAAATTTGTAGAGGAGATTGTTGCAAATAGGCAAGTTTAACTTACTATGCTTTACTCTCATAATTAAATTAAGTACTGGTGTATTTTGGAAAAAGACAATTCTATTAAAATAGTTTAAGTTTGAAGCTGATGCTGAGGCTGACCCCATAAAATGATGAACGAATGACTGAAGTGTTGCGAACTGATAGCCGAAGCCAATTGCACACGTCAGCTTCTGTCACTGTCAATTTATCGTCTTGTCTTTTTGTCAAACAATAACACGTCAACTTACAGTATTCCGTGAAAATTTTGTGAAATAACACAACGAAATTTATCAAAGTATTACAAAATGGTGCACACAACTATGGAAGGATCACTCTTTGTAAGTAACTTATATCTATACGGACACTGAAAGTAACCTCAAAATATCATGGCTGATAGTCTATTCAAGCTCTTGGTAGATTATGCTAAATTATATTTGCTGATGTGCAACTTTTGTGATGTTAAAATCACGTTTAAAGCTTACTGTAATTTAAAAGAAACTGCGTCAGAACTCGCATTCTTGTCAGCTTACCGAATGTCTACGATTGCGCAGTATTATTGCGATTGCGTATACCACATAATAATTGTGGTAATACTTACTCGAGATACGATGGAGCCGGATCTCGTATATGACGAATATATTTTGGTCACAAAAATTCACTATAAACTTTTATTTTTATATAAATAAAGACTTAGTATAATATATTTCAAAATGATGTACACTAAAAAGTGTACATCATTTTGAAAGTAATGAGACTGAAGACAATACAAATAAACCATGCCTGCCTATACTACCAGTGGTTTAAGTAAGACTAACAACACCATACACTTTTGGCACATTTAACAGATGAATATATTCTAGAAATAGCATTGTAGTTGTAAAGCTAATTGACTGTTCCAAAGATTAAAGACCTATCTGCAATACTGCTTTGTAAAATTTTTGAACTAATATAATATGAAATTCATAATGGTCTCAAAGCATCGCAGATAGGTCTTTAATCTTTGGAACAGTCAATTTGCTTTACAACTACAATGCTATTTCTAGTGTATATTTATCTGTTAAAAGTTATAAACATACAAGCCCAAACTTGCTTATTCAATAGACTCAAAATCGTCAATCAACATGTTATTTATTGTTGATGTGGCTGTTTTGGTAACTTACAAATATTATACTGTTAGTTTGGGATGACACAAGCTTTTGACAAACACTTGGTATTTTTCTTCCAATTTAGCTAGCAATTGCATAGGTTCCAGATTTGAGTCCCTGTTCATTTTATCTATTTTGAGGAAATAATTAGATGTTGTGACATCAATTCCAGGAACCCACACTCTATTTGGTTAAAGGCATGTGCATCCTTGACAATGATGGCAACAGGATTCTGGCCAAGTACTATGATTCAAATGTACTGCCCACAACCAAAGAACAGAAGGCATTTGAGAAGAGTTTGTTCAACAAAACACACAGGTATGCTCATTTATTCATCACCACAGCAACGTCACTGGATCTTCTAAGCATGCTCAAAGGATCTCAATAATCTGGCTTTACTCTTGTAATATTGTCCATTTACATGTATGAGCCATATAATTTTCTGTATTGTATTTTGTCAGCAAGACCCATCTACTAGGTATAAATACATAGCATATCATCAATAACACAGATTAATTATTAGAAAGAATTGTGTTCTATATTTCAAAACATGATATTAGAAAATGCTGGCCAAGACCCATTGTTATTGGGAGAGGCCTATGTCTAGCAGTGAACTTTCTTTGGCTGTAATAATGCTAACCTTCAAATTGAATACTCTCAAGGCCATTAAAAATGGAACTTATTTATTATAATCATATTTATATTATTATAATTCTGAAAGTAACTGAGCCATAATTGATACTGTTGCTATGCTGCAATTTGGAATAAAAAATTGATGCAATAACATCTTTGCAAACAATATATTAACTCAATTGAAAGTCAACATATACTACAAAGTTGAGAACATCACTTAAAATATATAAGTATAACACATTAATACCAAAAGTGACCCATTTTGTCATACACTGCAATTTGTGAATGAGCATTCCACATTTAAAAATGTCCATTATAGCTTCAATATTTAGTGTTATCTGTTTTCAGAGCTAATGCTGAGATTATTATGTTGGAGGGCCTGACATGTGTATACAAGAGTAATGTTGACCTGTTCTTTTATGTCATGGGCAGCTCACATGAGAATGAGGTGGGTAAAACTGGGTATTCCCACTGATTTATAGTATTAAGAGTAAATAAAAATTAACTTTATTCATCTATTTTGATAACAAATACTTATGAAACGTCAGATGTAGTCACTGGTTTAGAATGCACGATCTACAGAGAAGAGCCAGCTAAAACTCAGTAGTAAAACTGCAAATAATGTTTATTCACTAACTTGACATTTGTATCATTTGTATTTTTTGTCAGTGTCTATATTCTCAAAACGAGTTTTTTTTAAATAGCTACCACTGTTTTGGTGCAAATGTTTCCAATGTCTACAATTAACTTTCAATGGGAACAGTATAAAAGGCTACTGATATACAAATAAGGGGACATCTTAGTCTTAATAGTTATGGAAGCTTTAAATAACTACAATTTATTATATGTTGCTGTCCCTTTCGTTTGGCTGTGCAATGTCAGAGACAGACTTATTTTTAAAGTTTCGATTAAACGACAACTATTATGAATAAGGCTGTAAATATTTACTGTTCATTTATGTACAATATTGCTGTAAATTTAACATTTTTGTCACTCTGCGACGGTGTTTGTTTGTGTTGGCTAAGCGAAGTAGTAAGTGGTTGAGCGATCGACTGCTGCGCAGCATGTCGCGGGTTCGATCCCCGCACGGAAGAAATATTTGTACGACCTACAAGTATTTGTTCCGGGCCTGGGTGTTTTCTATCTATAACATGTATGTATTTACAAAAAAAATATGTATATAAGTAGTTTATCATCCATCTCGTTACCATAACACAAGCATTAAGTTGCTTAGCTTGGGACGAGATGGCGTTGTGTGAAATGTCCAATGATATTTATTTATTTATAAATATTCTAAGCGTATATGCATCTACGAAAAGTTCACACATGGACATACAATTGCATTGCACATTAAATGACCTGTTATGGCGCGAAATTAGTACTACTGTTTTAAAATTGATTTTAATATAAAATTCTGAACATGCAGTATCTTCACTTCTATCAGCAAGTTATGTACGAACCTTGTTATAACTAGCTAAAGTGTCAGAATTAAAGATGCTGAAAGTGCATATAAATGTATCAATACTATTCCCGACCACGAAGGTGAATCAAAAAGTTCTCAGAATAAACTTCTATAAATAAATCTCCGTTCTATTAGCCATAACTGAATGAACAAAAAAAAAAGCTTTGCGATCGACCAAAATGTGATATAGTTACGTCCATCACCAAAACAAAATTCTTAATTATTTTGTTGCTTACTTCTCTAACAGACATTTCATCATTTCAATTAAAAATCTATATCCTCGGTACTAAGAGAGATCCATATGCATTTCTAAGAACTGTTTGATTCACTCTCGTTCATGCCAAATGAGCAAGTATTTATTGATGGCGGTGCTGGTAATAAATAAGTATTTATTCCCATAGTTATGTTAGCATTTCCAATATTTTCCAGCTGATTCTCCAGTCGGTGCTGAACGCCTTGTACGAGTCTGTTAGTATCCTTCTAAGGAGGAATGTCGAAAGGAGAGTTCTTTTGGATCACTTGGACTCTGTCATGCTTGTTTTCGATGAGATATGCGATGGCGGGTAAGTACTCTCAAACGGAAAGTAGACTTCCATTATAAAGTTCCCAGGTGGTACTTAACAGAATGCGAGGTTAAACTGACTAAGCCTAGCGAATAAATAATAAAATATAATTCAATAGAGTGAAAATGAATCATTTTGATAGTTTTGTAACTTTTTTAACGTAAGGCCAGGGGCTCTAGTTGTAACCTGTATCGCGGAGGCAGAATACAAACATGTAATTCACTAAAACAAATGACACCCAGATTCAGAGAAAGTTCCTCTGGTTTATACAAAGCTTCCTTCCTGACACTGGCATTGAACCGGGGACCCCTGTGGATCCCCTAGACCAACAAGGCAGTCAACTTAATAATAATTTAGTGTCAGTATGCCAAAGGCTTCAGAACTAAGCAGATTAAGTCTAGCAATTGCAAATTAGAAAATAGCAGGTTGGATTAAAATAACAAAAATTGGAAAATATCAAAGGCTATGAATAGATTTATTTATTCTTTATTATTTCAAGTAGGTAGCTATGTTTTCATTATTAATTACATTATCTTAAACACCACGTTGCAAAGCATTTGAGACAGCGGGTATGACATCAATTAAATGAGCGTGCATGCGTCATGTGAACAGGTGCCGTTGCTGGGGGTCGGCTGGCTCGGGCATTAGAAGGTTACTATTGTTGACAAGGTCTGGCTGATGTTTGGCCCTTTGCGATTTTCGCGAGTTTGCTCTCACAAATCTGTCATATGTGCAATTACAGAGTTTCTTGCCGGTACTTCTCTGTAGAGCTGCATTCCGAACCGGTGGTAGATAATAAATAATCAATCTTAAATTTCAAATTTTATTTTATTGTTTGACTTGTCAAAAGAGCCCTAATGAGTTTTGATTTGATTGTGGATAAAAGCTTTAAGGCCCATTTAGACGGGGATAGTTTCTCGCACCATTCGGTTCGAAAATCGTACGCTACTATCGCAAGCAATAATCGCCATAACATTATCGCATCAAAATGTTTACACACGGGCAAGAACTAAATTCTCGCCTACGATTAGGGTAGACTGGGTACGGTTGAAACATTTTAGCATTTATTATGCATAGCATCGGGATTTGTTAAGCGAGCGATATCGGAAACATACTAAATAAAAGACCTTATATCTGTCTACTATAGGGCAATCTTATTTAAGATCGCTGGATAGTAATTTCGGAGCAAAATCAAATTAAAAAAAAACAGTAATTTGTTTTAACCGTCCCCATGCCAGGGTCGGTTGAAACAGTGTCTGGGGTCAATTGAAACACATGCAAATAATACAAAATATAATCAATTATCATCTTTTATTAATCTTCTAATAACATGTTTCGAATGTTAATGACACAGTTGACTATTACAATTATTTTTATTAAGTAATATTCTAGTCTTTTACTATATTTTTAATCCAACATTATTCTTAATCAGCCTTCAGTTTTATATGAAGTACCTACAACTTAAACTAAATAATAATTAGATGTTGGTAGCGATAATTCTTTTGCTTTAAGTACTTATAATATATCTCATCAACATTATACACATATACGAGTATGTTGTGGTTCAAATTTATAGCGGTCCATAACATTAGCCAGATTGTCGTAGAAAGCATCTACGTTGTTCCTATTAAAAATAGTAGCTAGAAAGACTTGTAGCCTGTGCTGCATGCACCGACAGTTCAGGATTTCTTTTCATAAACGTGCGAAACCATTCTTCGCCAGCCATTTCGTTGTCATCCCAAGTCCGAGGTCGTGATAAGTCATACTTGATGGTTAATTCGTATGCCAATTTCATGACATCCTTTTTAGTTAGGCCTAAATATATGTATATCAGCACATCTAATTAAATATTTAGATAACTCACGCTCTTGTTGCTGGGTAAATACACGATTATGGGCCATATATCCCATTTCTTGATTGTCACCGTTACCAGTCGAATCTCGTTTACGTATATATCTGAACAGGGAACAGTGGTTCAGTCTATTTTTTTCTGCCGCTGTTCTCAACGAAGATCCCGCTTTCACATCTTCATAGGCTCATTGGTATGTTGATAAGTCGGCTTGACCTTTTGTAGTCTTTCTTTGGCGTACCCTCGGCATCTAACTGCTTCAACATAAACTGTTTCAACCGTACCCACAAATAATGTTTCAACTGTCCCCACCCCCCATCTTGGTATAAAACGGTTCATAGTAAGAATGACAGTAAATTTAAATAAAAACTAATCATACTACGATATTGTACAACCTTCAATTTAACTGTAACAAAACTCTCAATACTCTAACTATAAATGAAATCTTAATAATTGCAAAAATGTAGATATCGAAATACTTACTTTTCCGTTAAAAAACACAATGGGGCCTCCTACAGACAAGCACAGTGCCCGAAGAGCCATGCAATTCTAAAATTCATGTTTCGACCTGTCATCCGCTTCGTACTCCCCTTGTACCCTTCACCTCATCGCGCACTATTCACAAGATATTCACTTTGTTTCAACCGTCCACCGTTTCAACCGTACCCAGTCTACCCTATGTCACACGAGACTCGAATGTGACTTATCGCTAGGCGATAATTTCCTAAGTCTGTTTACACAGCGACATTTTATAGGAAGATTCTTGCTTACGAGAAACTCGACTCGATCTAGTATGACAGTTCTTCAAGTTCATACGAGTATCGTACAAATCGGTTTGAACCGTTTTGAGTGCGAGATTTGATCATTCGAGTTTAGTAATTACTAGGTTATTGTTTTCAAAAATGACACAATAATCGTTTAAATATGGTGCTGCCGATAATATTAAGTTGTTTCTTTGCTCCAAAATGGTTTCTTCCCGCTATCCAATTTTTAACCCAACATCTTTTTTTCCGTTTCCGTTTAAGTAATTCTTGTCTTAGAAGAGCAGATATAATTAAAACACCCTCGCGCATCACACTCATGGTAGCAACTGGCACAAAAACTCGAAATACGATTATTGCTTCAAAATTCTGTTTAGACGGACACTGACAATATTGTAATGCGAGGCAATTCTCGCCAAAGCGAATGAGCGAGAGGTTTGAATGTTTAGACGAAGCAACTTTTTTATATTCTTTCGATAATCGTATCTTGGAGGCGAGAAACTATCCCCGTCTAAATGGGCCTTTACAGTGAAGTAAGAAGGTGGCATACATCTCAGTTTAGTTTCACTGAGGTCATTCGGTGTTCCCTTTCAGTGTGATCCTAGACTCAGATCCGACTTCCATCGTGAGTCGAGCCTCCCTGCGTACAGAGGACGTACCTCTGGGCGAGCAGACGGTCGCACAGGTAATGGACCAGGTCAATAAGTTTTTCTGGTAGTGTGTCGCCTACTCAGAGTTAGGTTACGTCACGGGGATTTTAAAACTAAAACAAACCATAAATGTTCTATTTTTTATTTTGAGTAAAATGGCGAGACTTAAAAGAGTACCAGTTTAATTTAAGGTAGAAAAAAGAAAGAAAGTAAGAGCGTTCCATAGCCCATAAGCTACGGGGCAAAGAAATTTCCCAATCAGTGACGTAACCTAACTTAGCCAGAAAACTATTCACTTTTGCGTTCACCGCTTGATTTTGAATTAAGTCGATAATTGATTATTGAAATTGTTGCACTCTTTTTTCGTAATTATATGGTTGCATGTATCATTTTCATAAATAAGGTATTCAATTCGGTTGAATTACGTTAAAAATGTTTACATTCCAATTTCTGGAATACATCAACACATACATTTTGATGTTGATGTGATTTGAAATTTGGATAAGAGGGAAATGTATTGTGCCATAACGCGTATTATGTTTTATAAAATAACAATTTCAAATCCATTGATGATGTGCTCAGTTATTAAGATATTAATAATTTATCGACTCCTTCTAAGACTTGCGTTAGCAAATAAAACGTTCACGTAGCTATTTTTCCACATTACATTTTGGTGTTTCTTTCCACAGTTATAATGTTAAATACATCATTCGTTTTTGTTATAAAAAAGTGTATGTAGCTGTTTTGTTTCTTTGATTGTTATTGTTGATTCACGGGTCCAAAACTAACACGAATCTATGATTGTTTTATTTAAAAATATATGATTATGATGACTCTAAAGTTCTATGATAATGTTAACTATATTGATGCATGATTAGACATGAAAATATATATGTTTTTATACCCTCAGACGATCTTGTTTTAATTTGGTTGAGGTTTTGAGTTTGTGGAGCTACAATTTTCACTTTCTTTGTCCGTGGTTCATATTTTGCATTGCTCTGTTTTCTTCTGTTTCTTCATTCTGTTTTGCATTTTTATCCTTCATAATGATTACTAACAAGGTCATATTACTCACCTACCCTATCATTTACGTATTGCCTAACAAGTAATTTAATTATTGCATACAATATTTTTATTTATTAAATATTTCAGATTCTGTACAACATAATGAATAGTTAACGAATCATCGAGCGTAGTAAAGTCCCCAGAGTAGTATTGCAATAACTCTGCGTAATATTTATTTATAGATAAGAAGCTTATTAAATTTTTCTTTATATAATCACTAACTTTTTATTCATTATTTTCCTTTTGGCTGCCCGCTGTATGTAGTTTATTTATACCTAGTTAGTTTTTTATTTATTTTTACGCTTATTTGTCTTTACAGACAAGACCGCATCAAATTGTGCGATATGATGACATATCGCGCAAATATCAAAATAGTATCATTACATGTAATCATTTGCTTAGCAATCTTAAAAAGTTAAATCACATCAAAAGTTAAATTGCAGTAGAATCGTAAAAGTAGACACTACTTGCGTCATTATGCCAATATGTCTATTCTACTACACTTGCCAAGATGTAGGCATGACGATTTTATTATCTTTTGTTATTATTATAAAAATTGTATTATTAATATAATAACAACTTCAAACTCCAAAGGATTATCTGGGAATATTTATGTATAAACGTTCAATTTGATGGGAATCGTTAAAATAGAGCGTATGGTTTTTATGATGGACATTTTACAGGAAGCATGATTTTTGTAAATATCATTAATTCAATTTTATTAAAAATTAGGAAAAGGAGTTCCTATAAACGTTTAGAATTTATTAAAATCGGTATTTAATGTAACAACAAGCAAAACGTAGCATGAGTATTATTGTAACAATTATAAAATGATATATTTAATCAATAATAATGTCCCTATATTTCCTTTATGACAAAAAGTTGTTTCCATACAAAAAGGAACTGACCCCGACGTGATTTGAACACGCAACCTTCTGATCTGGAGTCAGACGCGCTACCGTTGCGCCACGGAGTCTTGTGGTAGGGTCACTAAACTTCCGAAATGTATTGAAATTAGTCGTTCGTTCAAAAAAGAAGTGTAATGTTAATATTCGGACTATAACGGTTTTAGGTATTCTGGTACTAAAAATACTACTAGTCTATTTAAATGAGTAATGAACGACAATACACATTTTGTAAAAACTCACCATATTTATTTATATAAGTCCTGGCAGACTTGAGTGTAAAATAATAAGAACTTGGACTTACTTGTAATCATGATGTACCATTTATTTGTATTCCTCAGGTCGCCCGGGCGTCACTACGTCCATATACTATCAAATGCAGATTTGAGTTGGTTTATTTACAAAATGTTATTATTCGAGTGTTAGACCAGACTGGTGTTAGGTTTTGTAAAACGTTATGTGTTATTTTAATGTTGAGTGGTAGCCTCGATCATACCCCTCGTCCGTAGGTATAGCGGGTCATAATTTAAATTCTTACAAAAATGAATTGGAAATGAAAAATGTATTGAAATAAGCATACCATTAAACATCTGCTGAACAAATTATTTTGCAAATTTCTTCATATAACGATATTAGAATTAAAAATAATAAGCATACTCGCGATGATATGATGAATAGTCAAACGAGATCTAGTTAGAATTTCGTTTGACTAATCATAGCGATATACATATATTACTTAACGATATTGATGGATCATCATATATCAATATGGTATGGTGATTTTCTGCTCAGTACGGCGGACATATATTATGTATAAATAAATACCATAATTTACAACTCGCTGCTTACATACAATAAAATTGTACATAAAAATTTATACGCTGGGAATATGTTGGAAAGTCGGATGGTGCACGTGGAACTACAAATGCAAAACATAAGACCTAATCTAAGTTTAGGTCAACCGCCAACAAACCGAGAAGTGACTTAGTACTACACTCCATAAGTTAGTATTTTTATGTATTTTCAGGTATTACAGTCGGCGAAGGAGCAGCTGAAATGGTCGCTCTTGAAATGAAACAAAAGTTCGTTCGAATAAATCATTATGTATATTCCATTTTATTAACATCGATGAATTATCTACAATAATTGATCGACACACAATTTGTATGATTCTTTATATTGCATTTTTCCGTCATTTCCAGTTTGTATGGTGTTTTACACACACACAGCACACATTAGTTGGGTGCTGATGAAAAGGCTAGGACCGTTTTGGTGGTTCTGCATTAAAACCAGCCACAGACCCAAACATAAATGTGTGGCGATGAAAATTTATAGATAATCACAGCTTTCGCCCCCTAGGCATGAGCCCAAAATTATGTGCTTTATTGATAATATAGAATAAATTATGGTTGAATTTGTTTTTTTTTATTGCGTCATTTTTCGCCAGCGTTGCACAAATAATTACTAGTTTATCTAGTTCGTTGCAGCCCATAAATAACCCACTACTGAGGCGGGCCTCCTCCAAGTTCATGGAGGGAAATCAGCTTACTGATTTAGTGTATTACCGATTTAGTGTAGTTATATTATGTCTACTGTGCCACGCTGGCAATGCTGTGTTGCCAGAGATTTTATCAAGTTTTCTTTCTCTTGCGGCTGGGTATCCTGCCGTTTGCCTTCCTTTGGTCACCTCGTACCTCTTAGGATGGTATGAGTTGGTGACATTTTGTGCTCTAAATTGTGTAGAAAATTGTATTTCATGTATAAATATTGCACGTTATTCAAGTCTAATATTATTCATCCCATCATCATATCACACACAAACCCTAAAATATCTCACATCGAATAGCTATTTTGATACATAACATACAGTTATCAATCACCGACCCAGAAGGCTACACAACAGAGAAGAGCCGGGAGAAAAATCTGTACTTGCTTTTTGGGATTGCTATTATTGGATACCCGACTCTTCTGTGGGTCATATGTGGGCTATAGTAGTATACAATACAAGATTGTCAGTCACGTTTGTGAGAGGCAGCTCACGAAACAGTCAATTATTTACCATCATATTGCAGCATACAATATCAGCGTAAGAACCATGAGTGACCGAACCCTAGCTGTTCACAAGCATGACGCATGTGACATCCAAGCTGTCTCACAGGAACCCTGATCCAGGAATACGGTTTGCTGAGCGATCGCCGTGGCCACCAATGCCTATTTGTTTGTCCTGTCTACCTTGTTTGTTCAATTTTAAGAACTGTGATATCGAAATTATATCCGTATAATTTCGATATCCCAGTTCTTATCAAATAGTAGCAAGTACCGATTGAAACAATAGTAGGTATGTATTACAAACTCTTTAATACAAAGTTACTGTTAAAATTTTGATATTCGAGCGAAATAAAATTTGGAAAAATTTAATAATATACATAAGCATGTTCATAGACAGTTCTTCAAATTGACAATTCCTTACCCTAGAGGTAAGTAAATGGCGATTGCAGTAAATTGCGTGGCACAGTATGCCAATTACCCTCCATGTAGTTGGAGGAGGCCCGACTCGGCAGTGGGTAATTTATGGGATGAGAAGTAAGTAGTAAACCCTTACTACTCTCTTACTACTAATCACCCGATTCTGGCCTTCATTAAAACATTACTGTGGGACACCACTGAATCGGATCAATTTCTCCAAATTCATGGAGGGATATTAGCCTACTATACCACGCTAGTAAGTAAGACGAGTTATCACAGGGTTTGTGTCAAGTTTTCCTTCTCTTAGTGCTAGTGGTCTGCCTCTTGCGTTCATTTTAGACACCCTCGGGACGATATGGGGTGATGACACCAACAAATTATAATAATATGTTCAATCACATTTATTACCGAAAAAAAATTCCTTGAAAGCAAACAAGCTGATTAAATTTTACCTTGATTGACTGTACTGATAAATAATTCATAACATTTTTTTTTATTTTATCTTTTAATATAGTTACATAAGATAGCTAGGTATAATTGTTATCAGATAATGGAGGTTATGTAGCTGTGGCCGTAAATTTAATCAAGTTCGTTCCTCAGCTTGTCTTGGCCAAACGCATCAGTTGTGGGTTTCATATTGAGCTTGGAAATAGATTTGAAAGCGGGATGACTCTTGTCTTTCAGGAGCTTGAACAAAACGTTCTCCGCAGTACCCACAAAACAACCGATCGACTGAAAACGCTGCAATAAAAACACGATTGGCTGAGAAACGTTTATTTAACAAAGAAAATATAAAATCTATATAAAAATATATCATCACATTTGAATTGCTACCAAATAATCTAGAATACGTGATTTTTTTTTTGTTTAAGATCATTCACAGCCTTATTACTAAACATGGTTTAAGATAATACCAGGACCAAATCAACTTTAATCTTCCGACTACAAGTAACAAATGCTAACAATTTATATTTATTGATAAAAGGTCCGAATTAATGAAATGCTTGCTAAATAAAATTCAATTCAAGGCGCTGGGTACGACAGACGAAAGGAAAAAAAGAAGAGCAAATAATTTCCATTCATTGCTAAAAAGAACACGGACTACAAGTCTGTGGTGTTTTAACAAAATAATAAAAAAAAAATAATAATAAAAATATACTACATTAATTTACTAGGTAATTTACTCAATCTATAAATTACCCACTGCTGAGTCGGGCCTCCTCCCATTACATGGAGGGTAATTAACTTCTTTTTTTTTTACACTTAACCCCTGCACTAGCTGTAACCTGTATCACGGGGGCAGTTTACAAACATGTAATTCACGAGCACCTATGACACCCAGACTCAGAGCAAGTGCCTCTGGTTTAGACACAGACACATGCCCGACCCAGGAATCGTAGCACAGAGTTAAGTTTCAAGTTTCCCCTAAGTACTTTGTTTTCAATAGGCTAGCTGGCAAGTAATCTCCTAATCAATAAATACCATTTTTATATTGTTTTCGCTCGTACGTTTAAAAAAGATAACAATTTGGTCACGGTATTACCAGCATCATGCCTTGCCATGTAATTGTGGATGAAAATAGTATTGGAACCTTTTTATTATAACTACTAAACGAAACGAGGTTAACAAACAGGTTAAACATTGCCCCAATTAAGCTATGTAAAAATAGTTTTCTGTTAATTAACTTTATTTAAAAGATGTATTTCACCAGTGGATCGGTGACGTAATTTTACTTTACGGTATTTGTACCGACAAACACAATGAAACTCTTCACTAATACTTCGGCGATTTTACAAATTAATAAAATGAAAGTAGCTCGCTTAGAGCTTTGACTTAACATTGAAGCCAAATATGTCTAAAGTAGGCTGTTTATTCAATTTGGAAATGTTTTTAAACTGCGGACTGTTCTTGTCTTGAAGCAGTTTGAACAGAACGCTCTCAGACGTAGTAACGAAGCAGCCTAGTGATTGCATGCGCTGGAATACAGAAAAGAAGGATCACTGTAACTGGCAGAACATTAAAGAACTGTGTGCAAAATACATATTTCTTTAGCAAACACCAAGAAAACTAGGACATAACGCAAGCTTTTAAGGTGGTACAATGATAATATCGGCTAAGCTATGCGCCCAGCCTAGTTCTGTGGCACCACGGGCCGCGACTACTATTATTACTACTCACCCCAGAAATGACCCACTGTTAAGTCGGGCCTCCTCCAGTTACATGGCTTGCTGGACAGACGGTTTGGCACAGGGTTTCGTATCAAGTTTTCCTTCTGTTGTGGCCAGGTTATCGGCCTTGACATTTCCGCATTTCATTGGCCGCGACTACCACTACCAAATCTCAAATATGTTATCCTAATCAATTATGTGCTTTATAAACTTTAATATACGCAGACTTATTGGTGCATATTCTTGATGATTTATTGGCGTTATTCATTTATTTAAAGTTAGTGACATGTAAAAATTTGAAATAGCACCACGTAAAATGTGCTACACCATCTCATAACTCCGAATTGGAATAATGTTTCGACACAGCTGATCGCGAGGATAACCAATAGACATGTGGAAGTGCCACTGGTGTGAATAGGACCCGGAAGACGTACCAATAAAATGCGTGCGTGCGTGCTTTCCCAGATTTATTTAGGATTATGTGCTTTATAAACTTTAATATACGCAGACTTATTGGTGCATATTCTTGATGATTTATTGGCGTTATTCATTTATTTAAAGTTAGTGACATGTAAAAATTTGAAATAGCACCACGTAAAATGTGCTACACCATCTCATAACTCCGAATTGGAATAATGTTTCGACACAGCTGATCGCGAGGATAACCAATAGACATGTGGAAGTGCCACTGGTGTGAATAGGACCCGGAAGACGTACCAATAAAATGCGTGCGTGCGTGCTTTCCCAGATTTATTTAGGACTAGCGACCCGCACGGGTGCGATGTTAAACGCGGGGCCAAGCTAGTCAAAAAACGTAGCCTAAGTTACTCCTTATATCATTAGCTACCTATCAGTGAAAATTCCGTCAAAATCGGTCCAGCCGTTCCAGAGTGCCGGAAATTATTTTGGTCTATGTACTGTGTATATACTAATTTTATTTATTTTTTTAGAAGTGTGCCATAGTTAAGCTACTTAACTTAGCTGCTATTTATACGTGGCTAGACCTATTTTAGTGTCTATAAATTATAAAAATAAAAAACAAGAAGTTTGATATGAATGTGAAGGCATCTGATTTCTCGTAGGCAGTACGTTGGTACTTGCATATAATCCAGTATCCGGCCGCCTCGTCTCTAAGTGTAGGTATTTAGGCATGTCTATGGTAATGGATTTTCATACAGTTCGCTTATCAGATAATGCCGAACAGGAACTGTTCCCGGGAAGCTTTAGGTTTATAATCCTCTAAAGATTTATATATATATATATGTTCTGCTACTCGTGTGAAGCGGGACCGGGTTGCCCATCCTATAAAATTGGTAGATTATGTCGGTAAAGCTCAGTAAAAGGCGGTTATTTTTAAATAACGCGCGACGGATAAACTACCTCTACCCTGCTCTATCTATCGATGTCAAGCAATCTAAAACATAATTTTCTTACACTCTTATATCTCTAGAAAGGAGTCGCGATTCCCAAGCGCAGACATGTACTGTCTAGCTATTCTTAGAACTAATTTGTAGAAAAATCAATTGGGGTATATATGTGCCGGAAGTATCGCTCACGCTCTATCGTCACATGAGAAATAGGATGCTGATATCCAATCGTTACTTTACCGATTCAAACAGGAAAACAGTGGACGTTGCCATAAAAAAAAATTGAACACATAATAAACGGTGTTTTTCGTTGGTAATATTTCGTCCTTAGTTGTAATTTGTATTTTAATTATTGCTTTTGTATTGTTGTTAATCTCCAGAAAGCTTTCCTACATTCTCTGTGAGACTCAACCATCAACTGTGGATGAACTACGTCTATGTAGTCTTAATTTTTTCCTCTAAGAAAACGATGATATTTTTATCACAGTGGCCACACCAAAGTTATTGAATGGCAATGAATGTCCTGTTTGAAAATTTATTTGAAATTTGAACATTGTTTCAGGTGAGCATATTTTAATATTATATTTTAAATAATAATTGGCCTTATTTATGCATAATTTTGTCTATAAAGCTGAGTGTATACTCAGCTACAGATAATGTACTTGATAATCCTGACCTACATTGTTCTATTTTTAATCACTGAACATATGTATATGAAAACAAAATCAATAGAATTCCCCTTGGCATTGGTGTAGTCTTCCTATTTTTTCCCTGTAAGTTATATTTGATTTGTGTGATAATACATACCTAAGAGAAAATGATAGGATTTATTTGTCATTAAGAAATATACATTTATGTTAATCAAATATAATGAGCTGGTGCAAATAATTTTTCTCTTTTTATTCAACTTAAAAAAAAAGTAGTTTTCGATTCGAATGTCTGATTTTTTAGTGGTCTCATATGACATCTTCAGGATGGTTTGCTGGTCATGTGTTCTTTAAAGACTGAAACTTTCTACTGGCAAATAAAATATATCCTATGATTTTCATACATAGGTATCTGTTTATTTAGTTGATCACTGCTACAAAATGTCCGTATTTAATTGGTGATAGTGATAGTAATATAAGATTGTATTATGTTTGGGAAGTCTTTTCGCATTATATGTAGTATGTATGAACTTGTAATAAAATCTCTTTGGCTATACTATTTGTACCTGGCTGGTTTTGGTATCATTGAAAGTTTAAATTTTAAAGAACATAATTCCAAATTCAAACTAGGAAATTGTGTGATTTTCATTTGTTTTTCGTATGAAGTCAAGTCAAAATGAGTGAATCTAATGAAGAAATTCGATACATTTTAAAATTTTACTACAAAAAAGGAAAAATGCAACGCAAGCCGCGAATTTTTTTTTGCGATGTTTATGGACCTAGTGCAGTGTCTGTGAGAGTAGCACAAATTTGGTTTAAGCGTTTTAAATCCGGAAATTTTGATGTCAAAGATGCACGTCGCTCTGGTCGCCATATTACGGATAAAATGGATGCCATTTTTGAAAAAGTGGAGCAAGATCGGCGTCTCAGTAGTTACGACGTAGCTGATGAACTGGGAATTGACCACGAAACAGTTTCGGCGCATTTGAAAAAAACTGGGTACACAAAAATGGTAGATATTTGGGTACCTCACGAGCTCACTAAAAGAAACCTAATGAACCGTGTATTTACTCATTTGTGATTGTTTATTACGACGTAATGAAACCGAACCATTTTTGAAGAAGCTGATAACTGGTGATGAATAGTGGATCACGTACGACAAGAACGTACGAAAAAGGTCGTGGTCAAGGGCCGGTCAGGTTTCACAGACTGTGGCGAAACCCGGATTAACTCGCAACTAGGTGATGCTGTGTAGGGGTGTGGGTTTTCATCATGATAACTCTAGACCTTTAGCCACTCAGCAAAAATTAAGAGAGTTTGGCTGGGAGGTGTTAATGCATCCGCCGAATAGTCCTGACCTTGCACCTTCAGATTTCCACCTGTTTCGGTCTCTTCAGAATTCTTTAGGCAGTGTCAGGTTAACATTACGAGAGGACTGCCAAAACCACTTACACCACGTATTTTGATCAGAAGTTCCAAAATTTCTATAGCAATGCGATCATGTCCCTACCTACAAGATGGCAAAAAGTTTTCGAACAAAATGGTACCTACATACTTTAGTTAAATGTAAATAAACTATACTAAAAATGTTTTGAAATTTCTTAAAAAATGCGAAGAAACTTTTTCCCCAACCTATTATTTCTTCGAATATTTCTGGTTCTTTACTCGGCTAGTAATAATCAAATAATGCAGTTTCAATTTGGTATAGGACTCTTCTTTAAAAAATCAACTTGTATTTAAGAAAGAAAATTGGTGTAGCCATTTTTTTTTAACAAAGTTTATGCAGACCCGCGTTTGCTAGCGAAGTTAGTTTAGAAGGTCAAAGTGCAGAACATATATTTTTACAAAATAATATTATATTTTATTATATTCCATGTTGTGACGGTTTTGGAATACACAATGTTAACGATGATAGTATAATTTAACAAACAAAATACTAGTGTGCGTATTTTGCATTTTCACACACACATATAAAACTACATGTTCATGGTGAAAATCATTGTCCAACATTTACATTGTCAAAACCAAATGTCTTCTCAGAGCTTTACCACCGCCACTTATATTTACCACCGGTTCGGAAGACTGCTCTATAGAGAAGGGCCCACAAAAACCTCATTTTCTTATACAATTAATATCATCAACATTTTTTAGCACAATCATTATTAAGACAGTTTTGCAAGAGCAAGATCGCGCAACAGTCACAAAGAGCCAAACATCAGCAGTATTTTGTTAGTATTTAGAACTGCTTGACTGAGCTGACTAACCCCTAGCAATGGCACCTCTTCACACCCCTTCTCAGTCATATTGCAGGGAAGAGGGTGACCCATCACATGATGCTGCCACTGCCATGAGTCTTTGAGTGAGCATAAGATGTGGAAGATAGGTTTCCAATTTCGATATCTGGGTGTTCTCTAGTTAAGTTTAAATACACACCTGCAGAGCCAGTCCTCTATCCAATAAAGATCTAGAAGACACTCCATCAGCTAACACATGGACTGATATGTCTTGGTTGAGTAAGTCAATCACAGTTTGCTCAATGCATACATGTGCCTGAAAAGTTAAATGGCAACAATTAATACCATTTTGTATCCTACATCCTGTTTGTTAAAAATTTAAAATGATCTACAGTTAATTTATACTTAGTTAATAATAAACATGACATAGCTTCACCACTCTATTCCATCCTCAGGCTGTTGTAAGAGTCGACAAAAGGAAATGACAATGTCGTAAACTTTGCCATGAGAGAAGGTAAACTTGAAATGAAGCCCTGTGCAAACGGGCCTGGCCAGTGTGGCACAGTATGCTAGTTTCCCTGCTATGATCCAACTCTGCAGTGGGTTTTTTATGGACAGAGTAGTAGTGGTGGTACTATTGTGACAAATTCAATAAACCAAAGTAAATATACACACTTCGATACCAAACAGTACCACAGAAGCCAGTTCTGGTACATCCTTCTTCAGCCGTTCTTGAAGTTCTGGTGTATACATGGAAAATTTGGTTTTTTCATATACCAATGCTGCATCCTCCACTTTAATATCCTTAGTTGTATGTCCCAATCCTTTGGGATACTGTTCCGAAATGTACACTGGGATTTGGAAGTGCTTTGCAGCCTCCAACTGTAAATAGAAATGTATGTCTGTGAAGTGTGGTGCTAAATTTAGAATACATAATTGTCAAGCCTATGGGTAATGAGCCAATTGACATAATGATGATGCCTACCAATAATTTACCACTTGCTAAAGAATTTGACAAATGTGCAATAATACATTTTTGTGCCTCATTGGCTAAGGGAAATGTAATCCACACTGGTTGATCTCAAGTGTGATCAGCCCCCGTCCCCCCAGAGCAATTCAGTTATAGGTTCTTTGGAAATCATTAAACATGATCTGTGCTACCATTTGTTATTTATATTGTAATGGGTAAAGTTTTGATTGATATAAATTATTTGATATAAATCTACGCAACGGATTTTGAAGCGTATTTTTTTAATAGATAAAGTGATTAAAGAGGAAGGTTTATATGTATAATCCATGCATAAATTTAGATGTTTATCATTGCACCCGTGCGAAGCCGGGGCGGGTCGCTAGTAAATATAATATATAATTAGAAATTGAATTTGTTTTTTTCATATACCACTGCTGCATCCTCCACATATGAATTAGTTTAATTTATTAAAGTTATTTATTTTTTCATAAGCCGATTGTAATGTAGTTTCTTAAGCGTAAAAACAATAATAATTATCAATTTAAAAATATCGCAACTTAATTACGTAACAAACTTTTTTATCAATAAGAAATTCAAGTACCTACGTACCATCTTATTTGCAACTTTAACAACTTCGCCAAAATGTTTTACGTGAGCCCGGAATGTTTCTTGGAGGTCACATAAAAGGAATGCGGTTTTTGGCGCCTCAAGAGCGCCTAGTTTCAGAAGAGAACGGGATGCCATGGTTTTAAAAATAATAAATGTAAAAACTCTCCAAGAATAACAAAATCTGACTGACTGACCGAACCGATGAACCGAACCAAACTTAAATGTCACAGTCTGTCAGTCATATGCAACAAAGAGGTTACAGTGTTATGATACCTCTATCTATAGTCAAAGAGTAATACTGTCATGTCAATCTAATCATGTCAATAATTGTACATAATCGTTAATGTACTGTAATTTTTGCTAAACTATAACCTTAAAGCGGGAACAACCAACAACCAAGAACAATAAAATGTGACTGACTGAACCAAACACACACTGTCACAGTCATATGCAACACAACAACCCCCCAAAAAAATGATTTTTTACTATTTTCAACTTTTTTTCTATTAAGTCGTTTATTCTTTGTTAGCTGTTAATAATTGTTTGTTCTCCATTTATAAATTTTTAAAAAATAATTGAGACCGCGAGTGAGTGGAGACCGCGAATCGGCAAGCGTAGTGGAGGACGACCCTCTGCTAGATGGAGCGACGATCTGCGAAAGGCTGCGGGCAGCGGCTGGATGCGTTAGGCCGAGGACAGGGCGCTATGGCGCTCTTTAGGGGAGGCCTATGTCCAGCAGTGGACTAATGTGGGCTGATGATGATGATGATGAATTAAAAATATACTTTCAAGTTAGCCCCCTACTTGCAATTTATGATATTTTTCCGTCAATTATGACTCGTAAATATTTATTTTCGATTGTTCGTACATAAAATACGTTTGTTCTCTTCAGAAATTACTCAGTTTTTGTTTAATTAACTATTTTAATTTGCTGAATATTGATGATTTTTTTCTTCTGTGGCGTTCGCAATTATTGCTTTGCCAGTATCAAGTTAATATAGTAATTACGTTTAATTTTAATAACTAATATAACTTTAACGTTATAGGCAATTAAATTATTGCTTTGTTGTCAAGTTTCGTAAAATGAATTTCGAAAACTTCTAAAATGGCATGATTAGCCCCCGTACGCACTAGCGGCTGGCCGCCTTGGCGGCGTACAGAGGCCTTTTGAATAGTCGTTTGTCATTTCTCTATCAATTTATACAACTACCTAAAGCAAAAATATTTATGAACGTACACAGCCATGTATATTTTTTAAAATATAGATAATAAATTTGAAAATAACTGCAATAGCAAATTTTCTGTTTTAGAAATTAATAAAAATGTACATTGAGGTATTGAAAGTTGACTTCAATAATTAACGTAGCATTTCGGTTTTATCAGAATGGCAACTCAACGATATCGATTTTTGATTTAGATATATTTAGAATTGAATCATTGTTATAAATAATGTTCCTTCAGGATTTATAATGTTTTCACGATTAATACCGCGTTGGAAGTATAAGCGTTTAGTTGACGCATGCGCAGTACACAATGATTTTATATTACTAGTTAAGTTACCTTCATACTAACCGACTCTTCAAATCTGATCCCGCCATAAATATATACCGATATAGTGCGCAATGTTGACAAGTAGTATTAATGAAAAGTACAAAAGATGGGCTAAGCATGTGAGTAAAAAAGATAGCTATAATGGAACGATGGCACTTCAAGTGTTATGTCGAACCATAGATTATGATTTTGTTGAACAGAAGGATATTTCGATAGGAACTAGGTAAGAAACAAAATTTGATGAAAAAGTTAATATGAACAAGGAAATTAAACACTTTTTAACGGATTTATCGCGTTTATTACATTATTTCGAATTCTATGCAGCAGTCGTGGGTGGGTCGATATGTTTAAGTGGGTAATACATATTTATTTATTATCCATTTAAATTCAAATCTCATATAATCATGATGATGATGATGATGATGATGATAATCAAGTTGCCTCATAAAATAAAATTTAAAATTAACCATCTACCACCGGTTCGAAATGCACTTCTACAGAGAAGAGCCGGCAAGAAACTCTGTAGTTGCTCTTTTTAGATCGCCATTTTCATCGCCAACAAATAATTACCATAGTAACACAATAGTCAATAATTAAACACCTTCGAATTTATTTCTTTTCTGCTTGGTCTATGACAAATATTAAAACATCACAAATAATTAAACAAGCATTATTATTAATTAATTTAAAAAAAACAGGTAAAGGAAACTGTACAACAGGGTAATTCTTACTTTAGTGCCTACGTTCGCATCTGTACTTAAAATCTATGTTCGTAGTACATGCGTCCTTGTCGTGCTCGCGACAAAAAGTATTGACTGTCTCGTTTCTTTACCAGCATTATTTATGAATATTATTAAAATAATTTTATTCAAATACACTATTAAATCGAAATATATTTTATGTACTTACATGTGATAGGAAATCCCTTGTGATTTATTAATTTTGGAACAATAATTTGTACACTTTATAAACACACAGGACGGCATTTTTGTTATTATTCTAAAATTCAGTACACGTGACTACTCTGTGTGTGGTTAGACGCGACTAAAGTCGAAACGTCCCAATTGGCCTGTTTCCGTTTCTTCACTTGGCGTGCGCTTGAAACATATCTACCTCTTTTTATTATTGGCTTTTTACCTATATAATATCATTGGCAGTACATATATTTTCATATATTCAGCTAATTAAAATAGTTAATCAAACAAAAAAATGAGTAATTTCGAAAGAGAACACTCATATTTTATGTACGAATAATCGAAAATAAATATTTACGAGTCATTATTGACGGAAAAATATTATAAATTGCAATAGGGGGGCTAACTTGAAGGTATATTTTAAATTATTTTTTATAGATAATTAAATGGAGAACAAACAATTATTAACAGCGAACAAATAATAACAAACGATGACAAACGACTTAATAGAAAATAAGTCGAAAATAGTAAAATATAATTTTATGGGGGGGGGGCTAACTTTAATGAGCCCAGAACAAGAGCGAAAAGACTGACTGACTGAAACGCGAAAGTGCGGCACACTTTCACTTTTCCTAAGGCAACATTTTAAATAACGTTGTTCGTAAATACAGAGAAACCCATAGTTTTTGCTATACTATCGCCGTTTGTCCACCGCCGCCGTCACCGGCACGTCAACGAGAACGAGATGACGGCGCCGAGTTAGCTATACATACATTTACTATGGCTGTGTGTCCACCGCACGAGCCGTCATCCCGGCCGCCGATTTTTCCAGTAGTTCGGCGTGACCGCTAGAACTCGGCCCAAATATATTTCGGGCCGATGTGCCGGCAATACAATAGTAGATTGTATGACAAGGGAGTAAAGTAATAATTTTACGACGAGGGCGCTATTTTGAATCCAGAGCGAAGTGAGGGATAAAACGATCCTGCGATGTATCGTTCACGTATTAGCGGATGAATCCAAAATTCTTTGCATCGCCTACGCCTTCGAAAGTACAAAAGCAGAAGAAGCAATTGTCGCCCGTTGAAACTAGCCATCCTCCTAGTTTGTTTATTTCTAATAAAAAGGGAAACGCGATTACCATGCGCTATTATAATATAAGAATTCTCTAGAACTGAGCCACCGAGATATCGTCGCGGTGGACAAACGATCGCCGTCACATCATCTTAAACTCGGCCCGAAATAATCTCGTTCTCGTTGACGTACCGGTGACGGCGGCGGCAGTGGACAAACGGCGTTTAGGCACTGCAAAAATATCATCTTTAAACTGAACGCCACCTATCAAATAATCAATGTAGCACATTTGATTTTATTCACAGGCGTGCCATCTAGATTGAAGGGCAAATAATAGTACAGGCAATTGATCCGCTGCAGAAACCAAATTAGAAAGTAATTCGAGGGTAAACCGCAAGATGGAGACACAACTAATCATTAGGTCGTTTGTGGATGGACAACAATATTTGTAACAACTAGGAAACTGAAGAAAGATTCACATTAAAAATAAACAGTAACTTATGCAAGACATGCTTAATTATGACCTCCCAAGTAATGGAGCGACGATCTGCGAAAGGTTGCGGGCAGCAGCTGGATGCGTCAAGCTGAATACAGGGCGCTATGGCGCTCTTTAGGGGAGGCCTATGTCCAGCAGTGGCCTAATGTGGGCTGATGATGATGATGATGAAGTAATACACGAAAAGAATATGTTACAGATCAACAATAGCGTTAATAAAAATATTGAAAAAATAATAAGGCAGGATACCACTTGTTCTAGTTTAAATGATACAAAAATTGCGAAAGTTAAAATAATCAAGAAAGAAAAAAGGATAATCTATCTCAAAAGCCTAGCAACACGTTGAAACACAAATTACCTTAAAAAGTAATTTACCATGTATTGGCGACCCGCAACCTTTTTGGTCTTTTTATTATAATTTGAAATAGTATTCTTTTTATGTGTGAATTGCTTCAGTTTTTCGGTTCTTGTTAGTCTCTTGTAAAAGGTCGTAAGATGCGCGCGTGCCAATAAAATTTATTAATAATGTGCTTCAATATGTTTAATTAACAAGCCCCGCCAACGTTAGGTCTCGTCCATAACACCATGATTTACTAAATATAAAAAAATTACAGTCCGACGCCTGATACTATATTGATAATAAAAACATATCGTCATTGCTATTCTGAATTATTAGGAGTTGATTTCTGTGGTTGTACTGACAATGTACCAATGAGAAGAGTTTGAAATTGCTAACGTCGCAACAATCTTATCTAGTAAGATGTCATCTTTAAATAATTAAAAGCAATGAAGCCTATAATACTTATGCTATACCTACCTAATTAGGCAACTTACGTAATATACCTATAAGTAGTTGAATTTATATAAAACCATCTTAAATTAACATTTGCTTACACATTTAAGATATATGATAATCGTTTACAATTTAGCCCGGGTAAGATCAAGATATTTTTATCTACATACCTACCTAGGTAAGTTTCTACATTATGTGTCATTTGGTTATAATATTATTTAATTTAATTTTATTACTATTCGGGAATCTTACAGCTAGTATAAATTTAAAAACAACTTATAAAAATAATGTTGGCCATTTATAAGTTTCCACTGATAAAACTTTCGTTCATTAAATACAGTGAAAGGGTCGATCAGCACAAAGTGATTTTATAAAAACTAAGCTTCGTTAACGTATGTTTAAGCTTGGAAACACTGGTGTTAAATAAATCTAGAACATATTCTCATTATTACAGTTCATTGAAAAGTCTACTCGCACGTAGGTGTATTAAATGGAACAATAAGTAATCGAGGATTCCGTATAGGGTACGTGTTATACGCGTTGTTAATCCTAGCTTGGCTAAAAGTTCGGGACAGTCAATTTAACCATTCGCAAAGCCAAATCCGCGATGCGTCTAAGTACAATTTTTACCTATAAATCCTCTTCAACCAATTATTTTATTATACCGTTAATCGTTAGTCGTCGTCGCAGTAGGTTAATTTGACTTGAGTATGTAGGTAACCTACCCAAACTTATTTGGCCAGTCTGCCACTAAATAGGCCTTGTACATAGTTGTCAGTATCTAATAGTTAATTGATATAAAACAACCGTAAACATATAGCGACGTACTATATTTTAGTTAAGAAAACAAAAAATTAAAACCGCTTAGGCGATTTAGAGCAAACCCAAAAATCACCGCAGGCGCAGACGTATCATTACTAAAATTCGAGCACGCAATTTCTACTTAAAACCATACACGGTTCGGACCAAATCTCTAATTTACTGAAAAAACTATATCATTCACGACCCTTTTCTATTTTTTATTCTTTATTTTTACGAACGCGTGACTTTTGACTGACTGCTTTTCGCCCGCGGCCCGTCTTCTATCCCGAGCGCAACCGCAGAATGAAAAAAAGATGGCGCCCGCGATCGCGTGCGCGCGCCTTTCCTTTCGGGCGGGAACGGCTTTGGAAAAAAATACCACCATTCAGTCAGAGTACTCACTGACCAGACTATTCAGACAAAACTTTTATTATACGAGTACCTGTGACGTCGAGGGGTCGTTTATACAGAAAATAAATTTCGTGTATTATGTTAAATTATTCTGGAAAGTTTGTTGGAATAACGTTAATTACTTATGTAATGTTTCTTTAAATCTTTCTTAGTTTATAATCGAGTAGGTCTTTTAACCTACCTACTTTTAGGCAAATTAATTATTTGAGTATTTGGTAAAATAGATAGATTAATTATTTGACCTTAATTAATAAATGACCTAACTATTTGTTGACACGCTATTAATTTACACAAATGAAGTAAAATCAAAACTATAATACGGAATTAATGATTTATTGTTTTCTTTCTTGGAATAATTTATTTTTACGAGTCGTAGTTCTAGTACTTATTATGTTAAATTATAATTTCATGGTAAAACTTTGCATATTTTTCATTTATTGAGTTAATATAGGTCATCCTGCAACAATTTTTACTCAGGTATATTTCACGATTGTAACCCTGTGGAAATGAAACCAGTAAAATCGGGTCGACCTTCACAATTTTCCGTTTTGTATAATTGTAGGATACATACCTAATATCGATGAAAGTAATCATAGAAATGTCACCCGAACAACAGTATCCAACAGATGACAGTGTCTGAAGACTTAAGTCTTTGAATGGTGTGGGTTGTCAGTGACGAAATTATGGAATCGAGAATCCAGCCGTAGCTTTTACCGAAGGGCTCATTACGCGGCTGAGATTCATTCAACGTGCAATGGAAAATGCTATGGTGGGATTTATATTCGACGTTATAGATGAGATGACGGATTAAGATATAGGTATAATGTCACCATCCCATTGCATTTTGAGCGTGTCATAGCAGCCGATAAAAGGAAATAACAACGCCAACAACCTAACTGCAAGATAAGGAAATCTTGATAACAAACACACAGTTGGCACAGTGCTTACTACATAACATACATAGGTACATATAACGACACTTCTTTCCCGTAGGGGTAGGCAGAGATCACTTCTTTGAACTTGCTACGAACCATATATGCTTGTTTCGCTTCGTCCACTTTCATTATTTACTTCATACGTCATGCTCTTCGGTTTAGGGTACTCTTGACCTGGCCTTTTTTGAAGACGTCCCTGTCTTGGTCTCGAAGCATACCAATAAAACTTAATACTCAGTTCATTGATGTCCCACTGCTGCTATAAACTACTACTCTACTAGTAGACCAACATAGCTCTATGGATTTTATCGTTGAAATGGCATTGGGCTAGCAACTATTGGGCCAAAAACGTTCTGAACTAGTAACCGATTACCGACCACGTATGAAAGCGAAGCGTGGAAAGAACTCGTATTAGGTGGATGGATCATATTAGACTGGTTGTGATCTGTACGAGGTCATATTTTGTAAAGATCTACATACGAAGTTCAGCTGTGGATGTAGTAGTTATAAGTAGAAGGAAAAGAACAAATTAACACTGAATTTTTGTTAATGAACCAGGAATTGTACCTACTAAAAAATAATCGCCTTCATCGACCATAATATCCAGATCCCACCACAGTTGGTATCTCTAATCGAGCATGACTCAAAAACGTCAGACCATAATCCATGAGCTAAGCACACAATTTATTTAATGACGAATGACCTCACAGGATACGTCCTTGCGTCCATCCTTCGCTTTCAAAAAACGCGACCCGCTGCCGCCTACAATTAGCTGAACCTCTGGACTACGTAAAACGTCTAATGACCGTAATTATAATCTGTTTTTATTAAAATAAAAAGCTCACCTCACAAAGCACGCGTCGGCGCCTCAGGTTATGGTTTCATACCAAATTAGGGTTTGGTAGCTAGTTTTGTTATAGGTACCAGTGACGGCTTTTGTCTACGGAACAGTGCCTAAAGTCTGTCCCTGATGATGATTTTCCGTGTGGTGACGGATTTAGAATACATAGTGTCACCACCTCATTCCAATATGAGGGTGTCGTAAGAGCCTAAAAAAGGAAATGACAAGGCTGAAAACCTATCCGCAAGAGAAGGAAAACTTAATACAAAACCCTGTGCCAACCCGTCTGGCCAGCGTGGCACAGTAGGCTAATAAGCCTCCCTGTAATGAGAGGCCTGACTCAGCAGTGGGCCATTTATGGGCTGAGTAGTAGATTGTACTGGGTGTTGCAAAAAATGCATACAGCAGAATGCAGTTTCTGTCAAAATAGTGAACATGCCTCTTTAACATAATTGACCAATTGACAATACACAAAAATTTTCTTAGCCCTACCTAGATCTGTTTTTTTTCATTTTCGGCAATTGTGACTTTTACTGTCTTTTTTTTTACTTTTTTAGAGAACTTTCCTGTTTCGCGAGGGGGGTCCGATCAAGTATTTCACAGCCACACCCAGAGAAAGTAAAACTACTAATACTACTCAGGCCATAAATGCCCCAATACTGAGTAGGGCCTCCTCCAATTACATGGAAGGTAATTAGCCTACTGTGCCACGCTGGCCAGACGGGTTGGCACAGGGTTCCATGCCAAGTTTTCCTTCTCTTGCGACTAGGTTATGGGCCCTGTCATTTACTTTTATCGGCTCTTACGACACCCGCAGGATGGAATGGGGTGGTGACACTGTGTATTCTAAGTCCATAACCACATGCTTACGCATAGAGATACTTGCTGGAACATTGTTACGTTGCATGGGCCCAAAGCTGTTATTTCAATAGATTCATTATCAACATTCGCCGTGCCTTTGATTTTGACAGTTTTGCTACCCTACTAATACATTACTCAGAGTTAGTTCGGGTCGTGTGCGTAAGTGATAAGTATTTGGCAATAGTCCTTGTAATCGTTGAAAATATTTTGTGCGCATGCCCGAATTTCCGTCATTATTTTCGGGCACTTTATTTAAAATAGTGATGTGTGTTAATGCTTGTTGCACAGTCATAGTTATGAAAAGTGCCCGAAACTGTCATACTGCTGCGTTTTTGACATGGTGGACGCGCCTGCGCCATGCGAACTATAAAAAGGCCTATACGTTTTGAATAAAACAGAAGAATGTTGCTTGAAATTGCATTGACCGTTTCTTTTTTAAACCAATCCCCTGCACTAGGTATATCGTGGGGCAGCTTCTAATTCTCAGCCCTTAAATGGCCCACTGCTGAGTCGGGCCTCCTCCAACTACATAGAGGGTAATTATTAGCCTACTGTGCCACGCTGGCCAAACAGGTTGGCATAATGTTTCTTATCAAGTTTCCCTTCTCTTTCGACTAGGTTGTCTGCCTGGCCATTTCCTTTTCTTACGACACCCTCAGGAAGGTTATGGGGTGGTGACACTATGTATTCTAAATCCGTTACCACATGGACGGTGAATAGCTGTACATGCCTAGTGATTTACTACGGATCTATAGTCTTGGACCCGTTTCATCGAGATCCATCCGAAAGGAGCGGATGAGAATATGATCTGGAATTGGCTGATACTGCATGTTGATCACTTGGTTAAGCTAGGCAATGAAAAGTTCTAAAACGTTAAGGTTACATTAAAAGGTGGGTAATCATTTTATTGTACAGATTTCTTTCCATTTTATAAATGTGTTCTATACATTTTATCCGGGCGCAGCGCGGCGCCGTGGGCGTGGTTGGGCCACAAAACCGTAGTGTCAGTGCCTCGGTGGCGCCAAAGCTTTCCGCTTTGACGTTTTACTTTTTTTTATATAGACGCCCCGCAGCAAAGGCGTTAGCGCGGCACGAAACATAGGTCCCGATAATTTAATTAGTTAGGTGCCTGTAATTTTGGCGGGATCAATAAGAACAGCTACATATCCGAGATTGACCAAAAAGAGAAAAAAAATACCATAAATAAACTAATGTCAAAACGAATTTCCCCAAATAAAATGGAGGAACATTGCCTATAATACCCTTCCACAAGGAAGAACGGTTTTATAAAAAAAAAATATCTTTTCTTGCGACTAGCTTACCTAAGCTCATATAATCACCTATAGCACCTGCATCTACCAAAATTTACGATCGTTTAAGTATGTATTCACAAATGATATGACACCAACAGTTTAGTGTTGGTCTCACTCTTAATGTTAAAGAAATGAAGAGGAAAATCGATCGTTACTCGATGATAATTTCCTTGTTAATGAAATAAAGAGCATTGTACATAAGCCGGTATATATATGTGTCTCGAATACAAAACGGTAGGTACATAATATTATGAGACTGTATTGCTTTGCCAGAAAATGACTTCTACAGTAATAGCGTATATAATATTAAGCGGGCTTTCACTAGGTATATATTTATTTTAACAGTTTTAAGCCTGCTTTTTGCCAATTTATCTGGAAAATGGTATTCGTCCTCATATTCTATGTATATCTGGACTCATTCACTAATTTTTAAATGAAACCTGTCTACTTGGTACTGTCCAAAATGCGTGCAGTGTGTAAACCTATTAACCTAACTTCTCGAGTCAAATGGAGTTCACGCCACGCCACACAATGGACAATGGAAGTACAGATAAAAAACAGATTAGTTTTATTCTATCGGTTCTGACTGCATACATGACTCGATTGTGTGATAACAATGAATTAATAAGAACTTAACAAATTGTTCAGTGCATTTTTGTTGTATTATGAGTTAAGCAGTATTATAGACGCGTTACGTTAAAGCTTCACAAAACAAAAAATAACATTAACGAACAGGGAGCGGTCCCGGTCCCAGTTTGGTCATTAGATATGAATGTATGTTTTATAAATTACCAGCTGATCCAGTGAACTTCGTACGCTAAATGGTTTTTTTTATAAATAAATTTCTCACCTTTATATCTTCTACAAATACTTATTTCAAAAGCAAGAGGCCAAATACATAGTCAGGCCATTCTCGGGTATAATTGAGAATAACAAACGTCAGTTCATATGGTATAGATCATATAAAGATATTAGGTACAAATATATAGTGGGCTGGTCATATCTGTAGAAGAACCGACAACCGCTGGGGTAGACGAGTTCTTGAGTGGAGACCGCGAATAGGCAAGCGTAGTGTAGGACGACCCTCTGCTAGATGGAGCGACGATCTGCGAAAGGCTGCGGGCAGCGGCTGGATGCGTCAAGCCGAGGACAGGGCGCTATGGCGCTCTTTAGGGGAGGCCTATGTCCAGCAGTGGACTAATGTGGGCTGATGATGAATGATGAATATAGATTATTATAGTCTTCGACCAATGTGTGTGGCCAGTGATGACATAAGGAACAGAGACACAGAGGAACAGAGATCGAATCACAAATGAGGAGATACGCAGGAAAACATAGCCCATCGGTTTTTCAAACTTAAGTGGTAGTGGGCAACTTAAGTGACGCCCGATGGGGCAGAAAAGTCCGTGGTAGAGTGGCGACCGCGTTCCGGAAGTCGCAGTGCCGGTAGGCCTCCCACATGGTGGACCGACGACCGGAAAGCAATGGATGCGGGCGGCCCAGGACTGGGCTTTGTGGAGAACCTTGGGGGAGGCCTATGTCCAGCAGTGGACGTATTTTGGCTGAAATTATGATATAGATTATTTATAGAGGTATTTTTTTCCTTACATCGCATTTCATTCTTACCTGACTTTGTCCACTTTACTTGTATGACAGGTGTTTATTGCCAATCGGCATTTAGTCCTCTTAGTGTACACGGTGCATCAAGGGTAAAATAAATAAACATTTTAGTTACATAAACTAGTAGGTAATATTATAATGTTACTGAAGCTTTTTTTAATTTTTGGAACAAAGCAGCTTTTCCTGAAATTAGAATGAGAAGTGAATTTACCTAATTGTGTTTGTGGATTTTCCTACTAAACGTTTAAAAATAAGTTTTTCTTTTTGTAATACACTAAATATTGTTATCACCATACTCCACACATTATCTAAGTCAAAAGAACAAGTTTCCCGCGCAATGGATGACGTTTCGACCCGGCCGACATGGTGACGCAACTAAAATGGCGAATTAAAAAGTAATTAATCTTCACCTCTTCCGCTCTGCGTTCGTTCTATTTTGTTTTATTGTGATTGTGTGTGAAAGTTACATGATATTAAAAAAAAAACTTATTATGATATCTTGTTAATAAAATAATCATCTAAAACTAGATAATGTATATAAATGTTTGTGACTGTCTATTTATAATGATTTATTTGGACAATTAAATACAACAAAGTACATAGTAAAACACAAAAACACGTGTATGGGCTGAATTAATTTCCAAAAGGCATTGACACATCAATATAAAAATATAATAAGTAGTACCTACATATTATCTACATTCGAACAAATAGTTTACAAGAAAAGGATAAATACCTGACTAAAAGTTTAGTTTCAGGATGTTACTAATTCTATAAGTCTGAGGTTAGTCTAGGAGAGAGGATCTGATATGTTAGATACTGCCAATTAATGGATTTTAAATTTAGCAGCGGTGTTACAAGAACGTGGTTGGTTGATAGGTATAATAAGAAAAGTTTTTCTAGTGATCAAAACAAAAACAGTTATTAGACTCTGATACTCGTACGTAAGTACTTAAAAACAACTTAAGAATGTTGTCAATGACATTTTAAATTTGGGTACCATACTAAATTATCTCTGACTCAAATCTACTCACTTTGCATAGGAATTTCGAAAACGTATATAATAAAAAATAATTGTGTTGATATTATTAACAATTATTTTACTTAGAAAATATATCTGTTATAATATATTATACCACATTCCTACAGTACCTAGATAAATATCCATACAACATATATAAGCCACGATGCTCTACAGTCGTGAACATAAATCATAATTTTATTATACCTACCTAGCAACTCATAGTTTCTTGTGATTGATGACTTATTGTTTTCCTTGTAGCTCATAGGTAGATCATTAGTTGCTATGCACGTAAGCTACCTGGCTTGGCTGCAACTTACTCACGATAACAAATTGATTGTTGTAAATATATTTTGTTGTGGATTTACCTACTCTACGACTAAGTATTACAAAGGAGGTTTACGGTGTTATGTCAGTCCATATTATAATCCTACTAATATTATAAACGTGAAAGTTTGTAAGTATGGATGGATGGATGGATGGATGGATGGATAGATGGATGGATGGATGTTTGTTACTCTTTCACGTAAAAACTACCGAATGGATTTTAATGAAACTTTACAATAATATTGCTTATACATCAGAATAACACATAGGCTACAAGTTATAAAGATATTATGTGAATTACAACAATATAAACAAGTCGAATTCAAAATTTCTAATTGTCAAATTTTCGGCCATATTAAACTATAGACAACATAACGTTTCGCTGTCAGTTGCGTTTTGTTAAAGTAGGTTTTATACGGACGGGATAAAAATCTCAGGTATCCTATGTCCAACTTTCTTTTTGTTTTAAATATTTATAATGCGCAACAAAGTTCGCCGGGTCAGCTAGTAAACTATAATGCACCATACCGCACTACGGGTCCTGTCCACATAACATGTTTAAATAAATTTAGTGGAATGTTAGATCATAGTACAACTACTACTTGGCTCATAAATTACCCACTGCTAAGTTTAGCCTCTTCCCATCTCAGAGAGGGTATTTACCCTACTGAGCCACGCTGGCCAGATGGGTTTACAAAGGCGTTTCCCTTGCGGCTAAGTTGTCGGTCTTGTCATTTCCTTTTGTCGGTCGAGAACCGATTAAACGCGTATTTGACTGAAAAAAAATTTATTTGAGTATTCTAGGTATTGAATTTAAACACCATCAAACGGATTTATCGCTTGCAAAGTTGCATTCATCATCATCATCATCATTTCAGCCAAAAGACGTCCACTGCTGGACATAGGCCTCCCCCAAGGATCTCCACAAAGGCCGGTCCTGGGCCGCCCGCATCCATTGCTTTCCGGCGACCTTAACCAAATTTGCCAAATAACATTGTTTAATGCAAAGTTGCATTAAACAATGTTATTTGGCAAATTTTATATGATTAATTTCAATAGGTAGATATGTAATAATTTCGATCTATATGTTGTAAAAAATCATTACAGCCAGGTAGCTTATACTTAATAAGGATGTAAATATTAAAGAACAAAAAGTACTAATATCCAGAGTATAGATTAATTATGAACCGTACTATAAGAGGTCAAGATTGAATTTAGGTTGTGTTTAATCCAATACCAATGATTTGAATTGGCTTAAAAGCTTCGTCATCACTTGCTGGTGTGATTTAACTGTAGACTTTTGATTTAAGAACAATTAAAGCTCCCGTAGACATAACATTCAACGTTGTAAAGATACCATCGAAATCTCTTCGAAGATTCGTCGACTATTTCCACTACTACAACGCTATTTTATCGTTGGGAGGGTAGCCAGTAGTCCTTTCAACACGCTGTAAAATATAAACAAAAATCCGGCAAACGTCGGTGTGGCCAATGCAAAGAAACTTGATCTACTTTTAATTGCCGTAGATGATAACTGTACAATAAACTTTATATTCTTTTTTCTCCAGGGCGTAGACTGATTAAACTGTTCCGGGAATCAAACCCCGGCCCCTGAGTCATAAAGACTGTCTGTCGGTTTTACTTGGAAACCGTTGGGGCCATAGTTGTAATCAATAGGGCTGTACCGGCTTGAGGTTATCAAACTTTTCTGTTATTTGGCAAGTGATTGCCGTACGTGCATGGCCGGAACGCGCATGCCCATAATGTCTATACATTTACATTACATACTTGGTTTGTAGCACGGAAACTGCCAGCTGGTCTAATCATATAATTACCGGTGATCTCAGGCCAGACTGAAATCGCTTCTTGTAAATACTGGTATTTAGACGAATCAGGTAAGACCACGATAAAATTGGGACAATAAGCGAGAAATACCTTTAATACGGTGATATCAAAGGCATTGTCAATTAATTATAGAAGAAAACTAAGGCTCCATGAACCTAAGGGATCATAAATCCATAAATAAGAGGTTTCCATCTAGATACTGACTCATCACGATATCTCTGGAACCATAAACGTGACACCCATGTCTGGGACATTTGAAATTTGGTAGGATTAATCATTTAGAGGAAAGCTAAGTACAAAATTATACACGGGCGTTCTTTATTTAAATGGCAACACCTTTACCTGGTCAGCTAGTATATTACAAAACATTCGTTACACACCTTGAACGTTCTCCGACTACAAGCCGTTACCGCGTGCGTGTTGCCCATCACTAGTCGTTTTGTGATTTGTCTTTTTTGCCGACTCTTTTACTCTAATTTAATTTTATAGGTACATTTATACGGGTTGTGGATTGTTCTTAGATTGAGTTATTTGGTCTTTGCCGCGAATCGGTCATGATTGTTTGCGTTTATAGGTAGCAAACATTAACAATGGCTCACTAATAAAGTGCTCCGATTAATGTTAAACACGGGCAAAGCTTGATGCAATTTCGAAATCTCACTGCAGTTTGAAGCGGAATAAAATACATTTACCTTTATCTGCGTGGTGACGGATTTAGAATACATAGTGTCACCAGCCTATTCCACCCTAGGGGTGTCGTAAGAGCCGACAAAAGGAGATTACAAGGCCGATACCTACTACTACTACTCAGCTCACGAACTACCCACTGCTGAATCGGGCCTCCTGGGTCATTAGCCTACTGTGCCACGCTGGCCAGACGGGTCGACACAGGGTTTCGTTTCAAGTTTTTCTTCTCCTACGGCTAGGTTTTCGGCCTTGTCGTTTCCTTTTGTCTACTCATACGACACCCTCAGCACAGAATGGGGTGGTGACACCATGTATTCTAAATCCGTCACCAAACTGACTCACGGAAGGCCGTTAATTTATGTGCAAAGGAATGAAAACTTGAAACGAAACCCTGTGCGAACCAGTCTGGAGAGCAGTAGCCGTATTACCCTCCATGTAAATGGAGGAGGCTCGACTCAGCACTACAGTGAGGCACTACAGTGAGGCACTACAGTGAGTAGTAACGCACTTTCTGCTCCTCTGGTGTTGCAGGTGTACATGGGCGGCGATGATTACGTAACCAAATCAATCGTTTGCTTCCCCCTTATATAAAAAAAAATAGATTTATGTGACTTGGTACTCATTAAGTGACAAATCCGAACACTGACACGTTAAATACTGCTACCTGAGGTGACGGGGTACAATACACAATGTCACCAACCCACACTATCCTGAGGGTGTCGTAAGAGGCGACTAAAGAAGCGTAAAAGGCAGATCACCTAGGCGTATGAGAAGAAAAACTTAATAGAAACCCTGTGCCAACCCGTCTTGCCAGCGTGGCACAGTAGGCTAATTTCCCTCCATTAATATGGAGGAGGCTCGGCTTGGACGTAGTGGGTCATTTATGGGGTGAACTGAAACGACGACCTGGGTGTGGTTGAGATGGACAAGCTACTGATTAAAAAGTATAGCATCAAAATTCTTATTAAGTTTTAAGATCATACTTCGGGTTTACGCCGAAAAAATCATTAATCTTGCGTGAGGGGAGACCTATAGGTATATGCGCACCTATATATTTTCCAGCATTTCTCCTCCAAATCGATTTTGAATTGTCGCAATATTTTTAAGAACAATGCTTTGAGTTCTGTGAAAAAAAATAAGGAGTAACGGATCAAAAGCTTATTACTCCATAACCAGCCATTTAAAAACAATTTCATACTGGCTTTTATGAGCGCGGTGTATGGAAATCACCTTGGATGCTGGTCACATGCTGAATGTTGTTTGTGTCAATTGTCAGGAAAAAGAAAATCAACTATTAAAATAATGTCTTTTTCTAATGTTAATTTATAAAATATAGCGACCATCACACTCTTTATTTTCACTGTAACAATACATAATAGTTAATATATTTTGAATTAAAAAAACGCGTCTCTATCTCGAAATCATTAAGATATGTTTTGAATATTATATTCATTCCATATAACTCCTCAGGACACAACATTGTTTATAAAATTCGCATCATATTACCTCATCTACGCAATTGACCTATAATCTTGCTCATAGTTCGATTGAAGCGACATCTATATCAAAGAAGGATTTTTCACCGCGAATTATTGATGATTTGATCATTGTTTTAAATGAAGGCGGTATGGTTAGTTTTACATGTTAGCATATAAGTCTACCCGAAAGAAGCTGTGAACAGCAGATAATATACACATACAATTCTTAAAAGTTCATGTTTATAACGTAGTATTAGAATAAGACAGAAGATGCAAGTGAGAGGCTAAGCGTCCGTCAAAAGCTGCGGTGGCGCCATTGGGCAGAGTAAAGTACAGACAGCAACAATAGTGTAATAGCTCAAGGACTGAATGACAGTGGAGTGAATGAACGAATGAATGGAATGTCAGTAGTTCTCGGGAACAATTAAGCTTGAATCAAGAGAGATTAGGTATACGCCGTGCACCGTACAATTATCCTATTTGATTGAAGATGAAAGAAGACCTTTCCCTGTGAATAATTCCATGTCTACACAGTCTCCTTGTAGTCTAGTCCATATTATGTCTAAATATGTAAAATTCAAAATTTTTAACCTTTTTTTTAAATGAAAGTCATGTGAATTACACATCACTTTCATTATTTTGTAAATTAAATACCTATGAACAACAAGGATTGCACAAAAAAAATATTAATTACCTTCCATGTAAGCCCAATGCAGCAGTGTGACATTTATTGGCTGCGTAGTAGTAGTAGTAGTAAGTACAAGGAAAAAGCTAAGTTATTGATGTAAAACCTATTATCATTGCATAGCAACAGGCTTTTTTGCCATCGGTACCTAAATAGACAACTGGAATCATGTCTGCGAGAGGAAACGCGATTGTTTTTACGTCTCTGACAAGCATCGAGACGCACGGGTTGATTTCTATTGCGGTACAACTCATGAGTTAGTTGGTTAAGCCAATTCTGCACGGAAAATCTTAAATTATTATTGTTGTACTCCTAAAAGAGCTAACCTGCGGCAAACGTCATCTGGCAGCTTGACATAATAAAGACTGACATTGACGGCTGTCACTAATTATTTACTGTCAACATAGCGGAATTATCGCTGCTACATCACTTCCTTTATTATTCAAATGACAACCTATTATTGAAGATGTCTTAGGTTTTCACGATCTTTACACATTGCAGGAAATGATGGCTTCACGGTTATGATCGTTTTATTTTATTTTATTCCCAACGTTTCAGACACTTTGGAAATACACTTTGGAAACGTTGGGAATAAAAAAAAAAAAAAAAACGATCATAACCGTGAAGCCATCATTTCCTGCAACCTATTATTGAGTTTTATTACCAAATGTCATAACATTATTGTGTGCTTTCGACAATAGATGGCGTTGATTATTATTTTAAAAATATTTTACCAACTTCGCTAACTTTAGGTAATTATCACTTCACTACATAGTATAAAACAAAGTCGCGTTCTTCTGTCCGTCCCTATGTATGCATAAATCTTTAAAACTACGCAACGGATTTTGAAGCGGTTTTTTTAATAGATAGAGTGATTCAAGGGGAAGGTTTATATGTATAACCCACCCCCGCTTTGCACGGGCGAAGCCGGGGCGGGCCACTAGTATAAAATAAACGTGGCCGTGGGTACTTATTTGAAGATCATACTTTTCATAGTTAACTGAATAGAACAATAGACATATAGTTTTAAATTCGCCGCTATAGACAACTCAGCCCATAGATGACTCACTGCCAAGTCCGACCTCTGCCAATAACATGGAGGGTAATTGGCCTTTTGTGCCACGCTGCCACACGGGATGCCACAGGGTTAGGGTTTCGTATAAAGTTAAATAAATAATAAATAAATAAATATCCTTGGACATTTCACACAACGCCATCTCGTCCCAAGCTAAGCAACTTAATGCTTGTGTTATGGTAACGAGATGGATGATAAACTACTTATATACATTTTTTTTGTAAATACATATATATTATAGATAGATATGACACCCAGACTCCGAGCCAGTACCTCTGGTTTAGACAAAGACACTTGCCCGACCCCGGCACCGAACCCGGGACCCGTTGATCCAAAGGCGGCACATCTAACCACTAGACCAACGAGGCAGTCAAGTCAAGTTTTCTTTGTCTTGCCTAGCAAAACCTAGCCGTTTTTTGGCCTAGTCATTTCCTTTTGTCATGACCCACTGCTGAGTCGGACCTCCTCCAATCGCATGGAGGGTAAATTGCCTACGCTGGCCAGATGAGATAGCACAAGGTTTTGCTTCGAGTTTTACTTTCTTTTGGAGCTAAGTTTTCTGCCAAGTAAATTGCTTTAGTCGGCTCATAAAACACCTTCAGGGTGTAATGGGGTGGTGACTATGTATTCCAATATATCTTAATCCAACTTTAAAATTTGTCGTGTAGTGTGCCACCACAGCGCATGCGTGCTACGCTCGCCCTGTCATTATCCGTCCTGTGCGGACGCAAATCATATTATCCCCGATACATAGGGAATTATATACAATTATTCACCTCGCTCTCTTGAAGCTGGCACGCGATGTTAGAATTATATACCGATAGGTATACAAGTGTCCGTTTGGTGAAGGATTAAGAATACATAGTGTCACCACCCCATTCCAACCTGAGGGTGTCATAAGAGCCGAATAAAGCAATTTAAATGGCAGAAAACCTATCTCCAAGAGAGAGATTTTTTTTCCGCCCGGGGTAAAATTCTTTATGGACTTCCTCGCCGGCCACCCTAACCAGTAAACCTCCCCGGGGTGCTCCAACTCGCGTCCTGTTGCGGCATTGTGGGATCTGAGTGCCAATCCAGCTGGCCACTTAGGCCGTTTGCGATTGGAGGAGGTCTTATTCAGCAGTGGGTCATGAATGGGCTGAGTAGTGGAAGTAGTAGTGTCTGCGTGGTGACGAATTAATAATACATAGAGTCAACACCCCATTCTATTCTGAGGGTGTCGTAAGAGCCGACGGAAGGTAACGAAACCCTGTGCCAGCCTGTCTATCCGGCGTGGCACGGTGGGCTTAGAGTGGGTCTTTTATATGTTGAAAAGTAAGTCCTTCTTTTGCATGTAAAGAAAGAAAGAAAAATAATTTATTTGATAGCAAACAAAGACAATTTAAGATAACGCAAAAACAATACAAGAAAAATAAAAAAAAGCACAAACGTGTGTCCCGTTTGCAACAAACCGGTAACCTTACGACACCTTAAGAACGGAATGGTTTGTCTTAAATGAGTTGAAAACAATTTGTAGCTACTGCAGTTCAAACACTATTGCGAATAATGTTTAGGTTAAATATATACATACTTATTTATTAGTTTTATTTAAAGCATCATGCATATTCAAATACAAAATCCACAAAGGTACATCTCAAACAGTAGCGATAGACAAACAATACCATTGTTTTTTTTTACCATAGATAATACAACCCTGTTTCACACAAGGGGTTCATCGAATCGTGTAATGTTATTAGTGTATATTACAAAGTAGATTTTACACTTGAATTGGGAGGATTTAGTTAAAAAAAATACCGTTTCAAAATAAAGACACATGTATTTTAGTTCTACGGCATCTATGGAAGACAAAAATAAGTCAGTAATTTTGTTAAAATGTTTTAAAATGTCTTGCGTGTTTTGATTTTGTAGCGATTTTATTCTAGGTTATTTTAATTGAGAAAGTGACGACTTGTTGGTTGCACGCGCCGCTTTTGGATCTCGAGTCTTTGGTTCGATTCAGATAGATATAATAACAATAAATAATATAAATAAATATCCTTGGACATTTCACACAACGCCATCTCGTCCCAAGCTAAGCAACTTAATGCTTTTGTTATGGTAACGAGATGGATGATAAACTAATTACTTATATACATTTTTTTTTGTAAATACATATAAATTATAGATTGAAAACACCCAGAACCGGAACAAATAGGTACTTATAGGTCAAATAGGTACCCGCGACATGCTGTGCAGCAGTCGATCGCTCAACCACTGCATGTATGTAAAAAGCCGTCTTCACTATCACTACATATTAAAAAACAAAGTCGCTGTCGTCTGTCCGTGCCTATGTATCCTTAAATCTTTAAAACTACGCCACGGATTATGTAGCGATTTTTATTTAATATATAGAGTGATTCAAGAGGAAGATGTATATCATAATATTGTAGAGAAACACTGATAAATTTGGATGTTCATCATTGCACCCGTGAGAAGCCGGGGCGGGTCGTTAGTTAGAATTAAAACCAGAAATCAAATTGTGATATTTCAGACCATAGCATACCTACCACTGCAACGTAACTGGAGGTGAACTGTATGTGCATATGGATAACAAAACGCGAATACTTTTTTTTAAAAGTTCTTAACTGCATTTGGTTGAAACATCTGCGTCCCAAATTTGGAAATCTTCTGTAGATATATATATGTATAGATTTGTTTCATGAAGTCTAGTCTTAATGACTCGTCTTCAGCCATTATCGATTTTCAAATCTCATTTCGATTACATTCAATTGCGTAACTATTCGATAAAATATTCTTACCATCCCTATAAACAAAAAGAATAACTGCCCTGCCACCCAACGTTTATTCAAATATTGAAAAAACGTCACGTAAATCATAAATTAATTATAAACACAGACCATATTGTATTTAAATCATGCATGGACATCAATCACGGATACTTTGTCGGAATACACAGGTACCATTTCACTGGAGAAAGCTTATGCGTATTGTGGCAAAAAATTGCGAGTTTGACAGTTGCATGGTTCGTTATAGAACGGTATTAAATTTTAAAAAGGAATCTTTGGTAATATTGTTATTTGTTTTTAATACGTTCTTAAGGAACACTGGTCGTAGTTTGATTTTTTACAATTATATTACAACATACCCATGTAAAAAGTGGCGCTTGGTAGTATTCCCAAATATAAGGTCACAGGTGCCTAAATGCCGTCGATACAAAAAAATATCTTAGCAAAATAAAGTAGCATCACGAACCAAAAGTGCACAATCATTAGAAACTAATGCATTTCAATAAAAACTATTAAGAATTTCGTCACGTCATCGCTACCAAAATGGTAGCTTACATCTTTGTCAAAATATTGTAAACGGGTAGAAGATTTATGGTTTATTGTGGATTGTTAAACAAGTCATCTGTACGTTCCAAAGAGTATAGGCAAAATATTTTTATATGGATCCAACAAATTATCTTAGATATTAATTATTATCATAATAGATCTGTGTTTTGTCCAAGGTATCATTGGCATAATATTACGAATATTTTTCTGTATGTTTGTAGGTACAGAAACTATCCTACTTTTAATGATTAAAATTAGATCATTACGCAAAAAATACTGTACGAAATGTTGCAATGATCACTTGAAATTATACAATCTGCCTTGAAACACCGTCATGAAGAGATATGGCGAAAGATTACTTAAAGGTTCGTTCAGGAAATTAGCATAGCCTAAGCTATTCAGCTATAACCCAACCTGAAAACCAAGCCATACTACGTGGCCTAGCGACTAGCCTGCTTGGCACCGACTACTGGCTGATGACAGTTATCTGGCGCAAATTTATTTTTCATAATTTTAGTGTTTTATTTTAGTGTTATTTATTTATATTTTGTTCAATAAATATTTTAACTGATTTTTTCTTCGTATTTTTCTATTCGAATGTGAGACTAGGATAAGATCCCCGTTAGAGTGGCACTTGAAATTGTCAAATTAAATGCTACTCATCTTCGCTTGATTGAGTGGCACATCGAATATTCTAGACTTTTTGCGGACAGAAAATACTTACCTATGTACTCACTGCAGCTACCTACAACCTGTAAGACTCACGAAATGAACGTCCCAAAAATATCATATACTTACTTGTATTTTTTTGTATACTTGTATTTTAGGACATTAGTAATGAAATTTCGAATATTGACTTCTTTACAAGATTAACAAATATTGCAGCATCAAGGAGCGGTAGCGATATGCAACTCCATAAAACCATAGGGACAATCAAATAAACAATAAAACGTGAAATGCAATTTACTTCGGCACATTTCGAAATGAGAACAACAAACTTAATTATGATCTGTCCAAACATGTTGCCATGGCAAATTCACCTTTAATTGCACGTGTTATGGTATCAATAACTTTTAGCTGAAGTAATGGAACATGTATGTTTAGTAAAAAAACACCGAACATCGACTAACAAGGTGAGTTTTAATTATTTAAAATTTTGTGTTAATTTAGTTTTTTTCTTCAGCCCAATCTCGCGGTACCTTTGCGCGGCGTTTCTTTTGTTTTTTTTTTTCGTTTGTATAATCTGTAAAATGGCATGTTAGCGCCATTTTAGCACGGAACTGATCTCTTCTAAATGATTATCGATTTTAAATTATATTTCCGGTTGTTTCTCATTGACCACCCAAATGGTAGGTATTTACCTACCACTCGGCCCACAAATTACCCACTGCTGAGTCGGGCCTCCTCCCAGGGAGGGTAATTAGTAATTACTTTGCTCGCTAGACGATTTGCCACTTGTTTTCCTTTCAAGTTTTCGCTCCTTTGAGGGTAGGTTTCTAGCATTGTAATTTTTTTTTGTCTGTTCTTACGACACCCTCAAGATGAGGAACAAAGTGACACTATGTATTCTAAATTTATCAGCACACGGATTAGTACGTACCTACTGGATAAGAATTATTGTATTAACACCAATCATCATCATTTCAGGACTTAGAGAAGTCCACTGCCGGATATCGGCCTCGGTCCTGAGCATCCATCACATGACCTTAACCAATTCGTCGGCCAGTTCGGGAGGCTTACCAGCCCTGCGGTTTACGGAAAGTGTAAGTGCCCATTGCCACTCTGGAAATCCTGTGAGCTATGCCGTATAACTCTGGTTAGCCTTCTCATTGCTAATTTGATCTCGTTTCTATATAGAAAGAAGAATATAAAGCGCGCTACAAGCTTCTTACACCGCTTCTTTCATTCCAATATGGACGACATTACACTGTAGTCAATTCATTTAAATAAATTTACATAAAATATCGAGAAGGGGTCTATTTCTTATAATCAGAGAGTTCCGACACAGGGTAACTCCGATCGTACCCCTCTCCATTTCTGTTCGGGTGAATTTAAGCCTTTTATGAACCCTGGCAATACACGTTAATCGAAAACTTTAACAAGCTTCAAGCACTTTGGTACCGTGAACGAGAAGATCTTTCGCAGCTTAAGTAGATAGCAATAAGATCACAATCGTACAATATATAAAATAAATCGGGCCTAGTAATTTTCATAATAATTAGCGATTTTTATTCTAGTATGAATTAAAATATTGTATAAGTACTGTTAACTTTGCCAATGAACTTTAACAGTTACATCGATGTACATATTAAGGTTTAATGTTCAATAAAATATTTTTTTTTTATTAGTATTTACCATTTTCTTATTAATTTTTATTACATTATTATTCCATTGCTATGCTATAAACTTGAGACAGCATTCGGTTTAGATAATATAAATAGATAAAGTTTTATGTTCTTTAGATTACGTTTATTATGCGAAGCTTATAATTAATAAGCAAAGTAAAGGAAAGGAATTATAATTTGTAAGGAAAAAAATGAACTATTCTTTTTTAGAAAATAAAGCCCTACACTAAAGATAAGAAAATAACACTAGAAAAATATATACCTAAGTACCTTTCTAATAATAGGTATGTATATCACACTTTGTAATAGCATGGATAGATATACTTTTCTTACTTACCCAAGAACGTAGAAAATCCAGGATTTAACCATGGAAATATCCTCGTAAGTTAAAAAAAGATGACGGACTGGGATCTAGAATTTACTTTGTATCGATATTGTTATTTTTAGCGATATAGCGAATAGTTGTTCAGTCTGACAATGACATATAAAATATTGCAGCTAACTACAAAAGTCACTAAAAACGTTATTCCATTAACACGTCGAGCAATTATTCAGATCTAAACCCATTTTTAAGAAAGGGTCTAAATCTAAATCTTGGATCATAAAAGTAAAACTTTTGCAAAGCTGTGCAACTTATTGGATATATATTTTTTCGGAAGATCTTCAGTCTCTGTAGCCAATCCATTGCTGGTATCATGATGTGTTTAAATTCTGCATTTAATACAAATACGAAAAAATTACCAATCTTACAAACTTTTTATTCTTTTATTTTTTTGTTGTGTTACGTTTATGCCAGTCCTATAGGTATAATAATACCTCGTTCTATTGGTTTACAGCTACATGATAACAGATTTTTTTTTATACTTGATTATGCTCCTAGTAGGATTGGACAATATATATCGATATACACCTAATTGTTAAATACTTAACTTAAAGCTAGAGTAACCTTACAAGTCTTAGCAAGTAATTTAGCACATTATGTGCGGCTATACTTATCACCGGAATGAATGTCGATAAGCAAATAATGTCCGTAATGACTAGACAATCACTTGAACAAAACGATGAACAAATTGATCGCGTTAGGTAAGTGATCATTACAATTTGATCATATGATCATATGCATGCAATGGTAAATTATGGGAAAACTGGCTGTAGTAAATGAGATTTGTGTGATCACTGTACTTTTGTTCATAATGTATAGGTGTCACATCGTATAAATATTGTGTGTACTGGCTTTATTTTTTACCACGTGTCCGTGTGTGCAAATAGTACGTAGTATGCCTCCCTGACGGATTTCCAGGCCAGCTTTGAGCTGCCCGCATCCATCGCTTTCCGGTGACCTTAACCAGGTCATCGGTCCACTGTGTCGGCGGCCTACCAGCTCTGCGCTTTCCGGAACGCGGTGGCCACTCGAGGACTTTTCTCCCCTATCGGGCGTCAGTCCTGCGAGCTATGTGCCCTGGCCATTGCACAGAATCTTGTGGGCTATGCCAGTAAATCTGGTTCACCTGCGTATCTCCTCATTTCTGATTCGATCACGCAGACAAACTCCGAGCATAGCCCTTTCCATTGCCCTTTGGGTACATTTTTATACTAGCTTCACCGTATTACCCTCCACGGACCAGAATGAGGCCCGTCTCGGCTGTAGCTGATTTATAGGCTGAATAGCAGTAGTAGTAGACACCTTATCAAGCGATCTAACGCTCTGGAACTCAGTCACTTAAAATTAAAATTTCTGTCAGTACTACAGTGAGAGATTTTGAATAAGATTTTGAATCTATGGGGTTTTTTTACGAAGCGACACAAGTGATTACATTTGCCAAAAATATTAAAAGGGAATAGAAGGATTTTGTGGGCTACATGTCGTTCTAACCAGTCTAATCACAGCGTCCACTAAAGATGGCCTAGTTTAGTGTAGCGTCACTCTAGGGCTGTATTAAAAAAAACATCGGCTATCTTCTTCGCTTTTGCTTCGTATCTACGATGTATGTTGAATAATATTTTAGCGTCAATCATCGTCTACTTTCCTGCTGCTAAAAAGGCGTTCTTTGGGCGCAAGCCTTTTTTGTCTTCGGAAATGCTCTTCGGTAGCCAGCCGTTGGGGACTGGCCGGGCTATGTGGGATTTCGGGGCGAGTAGCGCCCCGACCTGCCGCCTAAAACCGACGGCGGTCCGATGACAGGGCCACGCAGTTTACTCCACCCGTTTGGGGGAGTATGCTCCGTGACCCTGGTCAGGCTTGGCCCGCCACATTTAGTGGAGCCCCAAGCTCCGGGGGGCTATGTAACAACTCCCCTGTTCCGCTACTGCAAGGCCCGCCTTCCTCCCGGGGCCTTTCCAGGATTCCCAGTGCCCATCCGATACGTCTCAACGTTTGTGCTAAGTTTTTGTATCAAAATCAAAATAATGTACGTGTCAACCGAAGGCGAGGGAAAGACTGTCGATTTCGACTATTGAATTTGCAGGCCTGTGTGGTGACGGACTTAGAATACATGGTTTCAACACCTCGTTCCATCCTAAAGGATGTCGTAAGAGCAACCGAAAGGAAATGACAGTGATAAGGTTGTAAACCTAGAAAAGGAAAACTTGATACGAAACCCTGTGCCAACTCGTCTGACCAGCGTGGCACAGTAGGCTAAATTAAAAGCCCGACCCAGCAGTGGGTCGTTTATGGGTTGAGTAGTAGCAGAATTAGCAGGATTCTGGCCCTGGTCCATTGTCGATTAAAGAACTAACACGAATTAATATTAAATTAAATTTCTGGGGTGAAAGAATATCTTTAGGTGAGATGTTTGTATCTCAACGAAGTTTCCAAAGGTAACAGCACCATCTTCCAGTTTTCTTTAAGATTTATCATGTGAACATTTTTAGGTAATTAAATCTCAATTAAAAGAGCTAGTTCCGTGGGTTTTAGAACATATATACATCCTCCTTTCTGTGGGTGTCATCAAAGCCAACTAATGTAAATTGTAAGGCAGAAAATCTAGCCGCTAGAGAAGGAATACTTGATACAAAACCCTATGCCAATCCGTCCGCCCAGCGTGACACGTGACTACGCTGTATACCGTCCATGTAATTGGTGGAGGGCCGACTCGGCAGCGGGTCATTTATGGGCGGAGTAATAGTAGTTAGGTAATACAACTTATTCAACAAAACACAGATATTAGGAGCATCGTTTATTGTTTGATAAGAATACTTACCAAATAAAATATATTTTGTAACTATCCATAACATAATTATGGAATTTAATTCCATAAACACTAACTTAAGTAATATGTACTTACATAAACACTAACTTCACTATCACTACATATTATAAAACAAAGTCGCTTTCGCCTGTCGGTCCCTATGTATGCTTAAATCTTTAAAACTACGCAACGGATTTTGAACCGGTTTTTTTAATAGATAGACTGATTCAAGAGGAAGTTTTATAAGTATAGCATATGCATAATTGCACCCGTGCGAAGAGGGGGTGGGTCCCGGAACAAATACTTGTAGGTCACCCAGACCCGGAACAAATACTTGCAGGTCGTACAAATATTTCTTCCGTGCGGGGATCGAACCCGCGACATGCTGCGCAGCATTCGATCGCTCAACCACTGCGCCAACCGTGTCGTCATCATAATCAACCTATAAATGACCCACCCCTGCGTCGGGCCTCCTCTAAATTCATGGAAGGAATTTAGCCAACTGTGGCACGCTGGCAGGACGGGTCAGCAAAAGGTTTGTATCAAAATTTCCTTCTCTTCTGGCTAGGCGACCTGCTTCTTGCGCTCTCTTACTAGCTTCTTGTGACACCCTCAGGATACTGCGGGTTGGTTACAGTGTGTATTCTAAGTCCTTACTTATCAGCCTCAGTATGTATACTCACTTACTTATCAGCCCATAATTGACCCACTGCTGAGTGGGGCCTCCTCCAACTACATGGAGGGTAATTAGCCTACTATGCCACGTTGGCCAGACGGGTTGGCACAGGGTTTCCTGTCAAGTTTTCATTCACTTGCGGCCAGGTCTTCGGCCTTATCATTGCCTGTTGTGGGGACATACGACACAATCAGGACGAAATGGGGTGGTCACACTATGTATTCTAAATCCGTCACGTTTAACGGACAGTAATTAATACCTTTAACACTGAAACAATATGTTTGAACACAACAGGCAATATGAATAACATTAAATAAATTGACAACCCCTTTTGACAGAACGCACTTCACCTGTGCATCGGTAAAAAAAATCGCAAAAGGTTTATTAGACCTCCCCGTAACAATGGATGAATAGGCTTCTATTATGAGGGCAAAAAAATTGCTAAGCGGTCCCTTTTGGATTGTCATTTTGCTAGTAAAAAATGATGGACGGGCATAAATAGGTGAACAAAGATGCCGACTATTCGGATTCGGATATGTCGGAGGACTTCGGTCATCTTCGGCCTTCTTGCTTAGGCGCATGGCGCTAAGCTGCGAAATACATTTAGTCTAGCTATTTCACATGCCTCATTTATCTTCTTACTTACTTCTTCTCAGCCATAAATGACCCACTGCTGAATCAGACCTCCTCAAACTACACGGACAAACTACATGGTAATTAGCATAATGTGCCACCTTGGTCAGACACATTGGCTCAAGGTTTCGTATCAACTCTTGAGGCTAAGTTTTCAGCCTGAGATCTGCTTATGCCTTACGACACCCTCAGTATGGAATGCAAAACGATACAAGCAGCCCAAACATGTGTGGTCAACTTTGTTATCGTCATAACTTTCAAGAGACTCCCGATTCCAGGAAAGAACTACATAAGTATCAAGATATTTCGTCGTAATGCATCGACCTGCCAGACCGTGTCTGTTCGTAACGGTGCACTCTGCCACCTATGATGGGGAGCATATCAGGCCAGCACTGCGGGTTGTAGACGAGTTTGGAATAATGTTTGACCGAGAAGGTACGTCACAGCATATATGTAGCGCTTGAGACTGTATCTATTGTTTATTTGCGATGGGTTTTTTTTGAAGTCTTCGACTTTTGCAAGTGCAACGCATTTAATACAAGTACTTTATCACAGTGTCGTCCACTCATTTCTACTCATGCGTTTATTTGGACAACGTAACGGAAAACAATCAGTAAAGTAGTAAAATATATAATACTGACCCGGCAACTTCGTACCGCCTCAGAATCCATAAATAAAAAATGAATGATGAATGATATCTCCTGAATGATAATTCCAGAATGTTTCAACTTGCGTATTAAAAAAAGGGATTTCAACCATAAAACCCTTCCCTGGACTGCCAAAAAAAATGCAAGCTCAAAATTATCCAAATCGGTCCAGTCGCTTTTGAGTTTTAGCGAGCCTAACGAACAATTCATTTTTATTTATATAGAAGATAGATAGAAAATAGATTTTAGGTGTATGAGCTAAAAGATATTGACATATCATTATTATACGAGTCTTCAGAACTCCGAACTCCTCCGAAATGGCTACGTTCACGAAAATCGAAAATAAGTGAGTTACAAAATAAATGATTGAAACCTAGAAGTTACGAATTGTTGTTCTAGAAGTCGTCAGTACTAGTTACTAATTAAGCTGCGTTCGGTTACAGGGTGGATGACTCTACCTAGGAATCTTATCTTATTTCTTAACTAGCGGAACCTCTTAATTATGGGAGAGCTGGAGATGGGAGAACAGAGTCTATTACTCATATTTAAGTTGAGCGCCTCGGAACCAAAGGAAACTAGTTGTGATGTACAAGGTCGTTTGAATATGGCGTTTGTGAGGGCCGTAATTGGTTTATCATCATCATTTCAGCCCACAAATTACCCACTACTGAGTCGGGCCTCCTCCAAATTCAAGGAGGGAAATTAGTCTACTGTGTCACGCTGTAAAGACGGGTTGGCACAGGGCTTGTATCAAGATTACCTTTTCTTGCGGCTAGGTGATCTGTTTCTTGCGTTCTTTTAGACGCCTCGTACGACACCCTCAAGACAGTGTGTGCTGGTGACATTGTGTATTCTAAACCCGTCACCACACGGACCATAGCATTTTTCTATTTCTCTTTGCCCAATTTAGTTGGGGACGACGCTGGTTTAAGCTGATAAGGGTTAGCCTGACATCGTTGGTTTTAGTGGGTAGGTTGGGGCGCAATCACCATCTCTTCGCGCCTCGGAGTCCCACATAACCCGGCTGGCGTTTAGCGGACGGGTATCCATGAGGATATCTAACGTAAAAAAACCCCGTAGATAGCTACCAGTACTTATTAGTTACACGTATAGTTAGTCCAGCTGTCAGTTTTCGCACTACTGACTACGTATAACTGTCTTAGATAGTAGAATGGCAGCCGGAACGGCCCCTTCGAAGCACAGAGGTGGTCAGATATACCACGCAAATGGACATGACACTGTCTAACATTCAGCTGAGCTAGGCGTTGTTTAATCTGCCGGTAGATTGCGGTGTGCGCTAGGCTAAGACAGCTAGATTTTACACCATCATCATCATTTCAGCCAAATCAGGGTCATGCATGGACTGAGTAGTAGTAGTGTGCGTGTGGTGAGAATTAAGAATACATAGTGTCACCACCCCATTCCAATCCGAGAGTGCCTTAAGACCAGACGGAAGGAAATGACAAGGCCGAAAACCTAGCCACAAGAGAAGGAAAACTTGGTACAAAGCCTGCGCCAATCCGTCTTGCCAGCGTGGCACAGAAGGCTAATTACTCTCTGCCTCCATGTAACCGAAGGAGGCCTCAACAGTGAGTCATCAATGGGGTGAGTAGCAGCGGTACTGAGTCTCGCCTCATCAAAATTGGCAAACTGGCCAGACGGGTTGGCACAGGATTTATGATTAAGTTTTTCTGCTCTAGCAGCTGGGTGGTCTGCCTTTGCGTTCGTTTATTCGGCTTTTACGCTTTTTACTAATTACGCTTAGGATGGAGTAGATTTGTGATAATACAAAACGATCTATAGTAATTAGGGTGGGGGGTCATTAGGTCAACGTCAAGGTCAACGCAATCGATCTGCTAGCTAAACAACGTCTTTCATTTAAAATTTGTTACATTTGGGGTAAAAATATGACTTCTTCTTCTTCTCAGTCAATAAATTATCCACTGCTGAGTCGGGCCTCCTCCAACTACATAGAGAGTAATTGGCCTACTGTGTCACGCTGGCCAGACGGGTTCGCAGCGGGTTTAGTATTCAGGTTTCCTTCTCTTGCGGCTAGTTTTTCGGTCTTGTGATTTCCTATTGTCGACTCATCGACACCCTTAGTGCTTGGCCCCTACGGACACTCAAATAAGGTTTCATATGTTTAGCCCGCGACCGCCTCGCGCCCGCGTGTTCATTCTGGCCAAACACTTAAGATGAAATAGAACTCTTAACACACATTAGTGACACAATGTATTCTAAATCCATCAAAACACTGAGATATGAGACAATATGACACGAATGTATGCAATATGGGACGGACGTAGAAGATTAATGTTAACAATTGCATCGGGTCAAAGTCAAATAAATTATTTCTGTATGACACATTGGAAACCTACAAATTGTCAACGCATTGATAAAAAATATACAAAGCAAAGTAATTAGTTTACCGGTGTCAAAGCAACTTCGGGATTCGGTTGAAATTCCGGTCACTAGAAACAGTAGTTGCTTGCACTACCTTTACTGAAATTAACAGCTTAACTATCATAAAATAAAAATATTCTGTGTCTTTTATCCGACATGGTTTCTTTTTTATTTTGGCTGGAGGTCTAGAAAAGGGAACGCTATCAATGAAACAAAATTATAAGCGATAGATAATGTTTCTTTGTACTTTTGAAGATAACTGTGGTCTGTCTCTCAAAAAAAGCATTCGAAATTCGAAACGTCGGGTATTAAATAATGTAGTAAACACGCGATGAGTCCGTTAAAAAGTGTTTAATTTCAACGTGTTATAATAGCGAAAATCTAAGAAATCATTAGAGACAATGAAATACGGTAAAGATAACAATCTAAATAAGTAATATTGACATTTTTAATTTTACCGAAAACACTGCTCAACTAAGGAGACATTTTAATGATCACAAACAGAAGCAAATGTCAGTAACAAAAAATGAAATTAAAAAAATGAATTAAACCTACTTAGTTTTAGTTAGTTATTTTTTGTTTAATGCTGGTTTATATATGAGATATTCAAAGTAGGTATTAGAGGGCGAGAGGTGGTGTTTTTGAACGATAAATTTGAAGTTGGTGTCAAATTAAGTTGATTAAGTGGTGTGCATGGACGTATAAAAAAAGGCGGACGGAACTCTGGCTAAGACAAAAGTGAGACGCCAAAATGGCGGCAGCTCTGTATGTGTGAGTTAATTTTGGGGTTGCCAAGATACACAAAATTTTGCAATAAAAACATGGTTAAAATATAAAAAAAAAATGTTCGAAATTGTTATGTTTAACTTTAACATCCTAAATGCCGAGAATTTTTTTCTATAATAATGTCTTTTACTTTGTGAGGCTTTGGAAATTTCCTCTAAATTCGAGATGTGTTGAAAACGATTCTAAATTAAAAGAAATGCTTTCATTACCAAAATTCTTTTTTTGATAATATTATTATGTTATAATTTATTGCGCACCTCTTGAGAAGCACTGGTATTAAATGGTACAGTAACAGTTTATTCCTCTGCCACGTGTCTTGACTCAAACAAATATTAAAACCAAATAAAGCACTGGGGATTAAAATAATGTATTAATATTTTTACGATTCGACGACACGGTTGGCGCAGTGGTTGAGCGATCGACTGCTGCGCAGCATGTCGCGGGTTCGATCCCCGCACGGAAGAAATATTTGTACGACCTACAAGTATTTGTCCCGTGTCTGGGTGATTTTCTATCTTTAATATGTATGTATTTACAAAAAAAAAATGTATTTAAGTAGGTAGTTTATCATCCATCTCGTTACCATAAAACAAGCATTAAGTTGCTTAGCTTGGGACAAGATGGCGTTGTGTGAAATGTCCAAGGATATTTATTATTATTATATACCGACACAATAGCTACAATGTACATTTAAATTTTGAAAAATAAGCGGCATAGTTTCATTTTATTTTGTATTATCCATGTCTCGATAAATTGCTAATTTACCTTATAAGGTACTGCATAAGCAACAACACGCCGGAGTCCTCCTTTAGTTGTTTATAAGTCATCCGCATCAAAATGTATACTGCAAATGACACTGTATTTGTTTGGAATCCAATCGTTTTCACCATTACAATTTCTACTAAGTAATTTTAATTCAATTCTTTCTCCATACTTAATTTTCCTTAGAAAATCTAGCAAAAGGAATATAAAATAAAATACCCAGTAGTAACTATTAAATAATTAACCATAATAATATATTGATTTTTATAATAAACGAAAAATTGCCCACATTTCGGTTAATTTGCACACGTGAATATTGGCAACACTGAAATTAAAATTAATTGTTTTGTTCTAGCAAATACAAATTGATTTTAATGTTTAAAATCTGGAAATAAGTGATTAAATTATTCATTTACGTATGAAACGTGATTCCTGGATTGTTTTTCTTTCGGTCACTACGGTTTTTACACCATTTTACCACGCAAGACATGATTTATAGTTTTTATTTTTTCGCCGCATATTGCGTCATTAAGCAGCGACGTTCACGCGCGTAATGGCCGACTAATGTGTGAAAGTGTGCGTGCTGGCCTGTACATATAGCTGATCTGGCCGACTATGATGTCACAGTTTTTAGTTAGCGAGACTCTGTCCGACTTTTTTTATACGTCCATGGTGGTGTGTTAGCTTTTAATCTTCGATATATAGTGCTAATAAATAAAATAAATCCTTTGTAAAATAGTAGAATTATTGTGATCGGAATTCGTAGATTTAAAATAGTTGTAACATATTTTTATACTTTCATACAAGTCCATGTTAGTTATATCTATACAAAACTACTGAAATGATAGCGATTCATGGGAACCACTCGAATAATTGAAGTGTTTTTCAAATCGGTTAATAGGTGACGGTATATTTTTTTATATTTTGGTTGGGTAGGTAGGTAATGAAACTGTAAGAAAGTACGGTTGTAATTTTCGGAATACGTTCGGCCGATTTTCGTATTCAAATCGAAACACATTTGGCTCATTATTTTACTAGAATACTTTCATTAACTATATTCAAATAATGGCATTACAAAACTCATCTAAATGAAGTCTTTATTCGAAAATGAATCCCAAATGCATTCATATCACTAAATGTCTTGTCTATGGTGACCAAACTAACGGGACAGTAAAAAAAGTTGCAGATTAAAAAAGCAGGACACTACCTGCCATCGCGCACGGTAGTTAATAAAGTTTTGTCCAAGTTTACGACTATTTTCATCATTATTTATATATATTGGACGTTTATTGTTTGTTGCCCGCGTCCCTGAATAGGCCCTTAATTTTATGAGGCGTGAACTTGTCTTTACGGCTTTGTATTGTGGTCGGTACGAGATAGACGTGATTTTTAGATAATTAGGTTGGTTTAGTGAACACGATTTTTTTATGCAATAACCAATGTTTTTAGCAACTGGCAATAACGTATCAAGTTTTTGGCATATGTTCCTTTATAAGGTTGATCTTTGATTGAGATGTTTTGTAAATAGGTGGGCATTCGAAAGACACACTTCTGTTGCGAAACGCATCTTGTGGCAAAACTCGAAAGGAACTTTATTTACGTAGGTTTTATCATAAAACTCTTATATAAATGGTCATACTTAAAGTTGCCATTATCATCTTACGCCCCCTATCCCACGCTAGGCGGTAGTCTCCAAAAGGTGGTAGCAGCCTTTACTGATACCTACCGAAAAAAAAAGTCCGATTTCTTTATATCTATCAGAATATCGTAAGCGAGACTCCTTTGTGAAACCGCAGTGCTTACAAACACAACGCAGTTTTTAGGGATTCATGCACATGTTCCAAGGCAAAATTTAATAGGTAAGAATATTATTTACTGAATAACCATTTCATCTAGATTTAAATATTCAAATAACGTAATTATTCTATTAATAACAAATTAAGAGCTATCAACCCTTAACCCGACGCCAAATTGGTACGATTCGTTCAAAATAATAGATTTTTTTAACTCCCTTGAAATCTCACCCCGCCATTTCCAAGTAGAATAAATAAACAATAAAATTATAAAGCTGTATACACACGCGCCTATTACCCGTTTCTAGGAACGAAACGAAATTCAAATGTCGAACGCGCTTTATAGAGCTATAAAGTTTCTTTAAATGCTATTAGTAATTATTATGTTAAAGTTGTCTGTGTTCATTTATAAAAAAATAACGTATTACGTAGTTGCCATACATATATAACAAAATAAGTAGGAACGTACGTATATTTGAACATTACTTAGACTAAAGGACTAGGGTGGCAAAAATAGAGCAGTAATCTAAAGAAAACTTGATTTAAGCCAAGTGCCGACGTGGGGCGGTAGGTTAATTAACCTCCATGAAAGTATATAAAGTATTGGATCTTTTATGAACTGAGATTACGATATCCTTAAAAGTTTTGAATTAATTTTGTTTGTTTTCGGTGTGGCAGTGGGGTGACGGTTTCCATCCTGAGGTTTCCGTAAGAGCCGCCAAAATTGAAATGATAAGGCCAACAACCGCAAGAGAAGGAAAACTTGATACGAAATCCTTTGCCAACCCGTCTGGCCAGCGTGGCACATTAGGCTACGACGGTCCATAAAATTGGAGGAGGCCCGACTCAGCAGTGGCATATACGGGCTCAGTAGTAGGTGATTTTATTTATTTATTAACTAGTGGCCGCCCCGCGTTTGCGCTACGCACGGGTGCAATGATTAACCTCTAAATTTATCAGTGTTTCTCTACAATATTATGGATGTATTATACATATAAACCTTCCTCTTGAATCACTCTATCTATTAAAAAAAACCGCTTTAAAATCCGTTGCATTGGTTTAAAGATTTAGGCATACACAGGGATGGACAGCCGTCAGCGACTTTGTTTTATACTATGTAGTGATGATTAACAAAGTAAAGGAGACTAGTGCGTAGTTGAAATGGGCTCTAATGGGTACCAACCTTTCCAAGAAGACCAAAAAATGGTCTTCAAAAGTACAACTACTACTCAGCCCATAAATGACCCACTGCTGAGCCTGGCCAAGGAGGCCAGGGAGGGTAATTAGCCAACTGTGCCACGCTGGCCAGACGGGTTGGCACATAGTTTCATATTATCGAGGTTTCCTTCGCTTGAGGCTAGGTTTGTCATTTCCTTTTGTCGGTCCTTTTGTCGTTATAAAGGAATGGGCTGGTGACACTATGTATTCTAAATCCGTCACCACACGGAGTCACACACACTATTGAGATAGGATGCCTTATAATCTCAATAGCTTCGCGAATTATTACATCCTAACAATGAACGCGACTTCTGCGTGCACAGGGAACGTTATCAAGAAACAAATATTAATGGCTGTACATTTAATTGTTTCTTTGTCCTTTTGAAAACAACTATCATAAATCTAGTCTCTCAAGTGACCACGTATAAAATTGGAGGCACATCTCCAATTTTATTTCACTTAACATGCCAAAACTACGCATCTAAGACTAATAGGGGTTGTATGTGGCAATAGGTCCCGTCGTGCACTATGGTGGTTACATATCGATAATTATAAGGGTGTAAAAGATATGTGGGTTGAAACATTTTAACTTTAAAAATATGAGACTATCATTGGTCTAAAATGGTCTAAATTGTTTTAGAAAATCCTGGAATGATCTAGAAAGTTCCAAAATGTATGCCTGATAGAATGATAATGTTCTAGAAAATTCTAGAATGATCTGGGAAGTTCTAAAATATCTACGTTTAGTAAATGATGACTCGCAGCTAGTGAAAACTATTTTCAATAAATTTGCTAATGGCTGTATTAGTTCGTACAAATAGTAATCTCAACGAGATTTGTGAAATTGATTAGGTATTGTATGTCCTACTTGTGTTAGTTGGGGTTACAGGACACGATTGTGAACAAATTACCAGACACCCGTGTAGTGACAGGTTTAGAATACTTAGTGTCACCACCCCATTCCACTTAGGGGTATCGTATTCCTAATTCATTTAAAAGAAATGATTTAGTTTAATCCCTATCTGAAAAGCTCTCACAAATGGATGCTTAGTTTAAATTTAAAAAATATCAATTATATTAAAATAATACAAAGCTAAACCATTCCAACAGCAAGCAATTTATGACTTTGATGAAGACAAAGACTTTTATAAATATTGTTCAGTATTAGTCAATTTATTGCAACAGTTGTAGTGTTTATTTAAAATACACGCTCCAAATGAGACATTTGATGATCAAAGACAACCCGTTTTAGACGGTACATTGCAATATGCAGACCCTAAAGACGTAAGTACGCAGTGCTACAAGTAAAAAAAAGTGACACTTCGACAATTGTGACACCGACCGTGTCGCCATCTACAGGATCGAAACACATAACTACATAGCACGATGTTCCGAATAGTCAAAGATCCCAATAACAGCACGCACAAATTCAAAAACACTCACGAAAATTAAAAAAAGCGCACTTGAATAAAAAACTAAAGCCTTCGGCTCAAGTCTGGATTGATAGCGGCTATGTCTCTGTCTGCACGTATCCGCGAAGCCAGCTGGGCGTGGCCTCCATAACAGGTTACCAAAGCACAGAGCACCGCCAAAAAATACCCATAAAAAACATATAATAGTCACCCTGGCGCCAACAATCGATCTTGTAGTGCCAACCCGAGCGCATAGCACGTACGAACGAAAAAAATCGCGCCTTTGCAACCTACCAATCCAAAAATAGCTCCGCCTTTGTCGGATACCGCCTAAGATTAGGCCACGCCCCGCACAACACACTACCGCCACGGTTTTCATACAAGTGGCGGAATCGCGAACTAATTAGAAAGAGACGGCATGAGACTGGGCCGTTCGTTACTCGTACAATTTCCCCCAACCGATCATTAAGTGCTTAAATTCAACAGGAGTTGGTTGTGTCGGATGTCTACGGAGGGGTACGCTATTAAAATATCCACAAACATTATCTTTAATTGGACAGAATTTTGTGCTTGTGTGCGTCGGCGGGCTTGTTTTTTTTCTCGTGTCAGTGACGATTTCGTTTTTTCCGAAACTTGATGACTGTTATCATTCGTGTTTAGTGTGAGGTGACCGCTCGAGATTGCCGTTGTAACTCTACCAATATTATGGCAGACAATTAGACTCGATAATCGAAAATAAGTGTTTGTGACTGTTAAAAATGACATCGGTGACGTAAACAAGTTAAATAACGCCGCGAAAATCTAAATCGACGACGGTAACGATATAGTAAAATTGGAAAATGATGCCACGTGCTCTATAATTGCTGAATCGTAATGCATGGATCGCTAATTGATCGGCAATTATCATTCTGTCCTGTTCTTTCTAATTGCTGGCAATAACAACTTTGATTGCTACGCGTCACTACACCGTGTTACCTACTTCACTTCGTTTCAAATTCGTAATCCCTAAAAACGAAACCCCTAGAACCCCAACTAACGCTACAGTCGACCAATCAACGTTCTCCAAACAATTAATTTGATCTTACATTGAAGGACTATTTTCTCTAAGTGCACCACGAAAGAAACTTTTAAATTGTTGAAAAGTTTGACATTGTTGTGACGTTACAATATTTGTGAATAAAAGTGATGCTGTGTATCTTCGCTTGATCTTCCCAAAACCGTAAGTAGTAATTTATATGTCATTGGTTGCTATATTTAGTATTAAAATATTTTAAATTCCAATACCATTTAAAGAAAAAAAATTACCATGGCTAAGTCTCTTTTCAGTACAACAGTTTACTGATACCTACTACAGTTAATAAAAAAGTCATCCAAATTAACATTTTGCGAAAACATTTAGGCCTAATAAGACGCTTATTGGAATAAACTTTAATGAGTCTACGTAAATCTAAATAGTGATGGCGTATGAGAAAAAATATTTCGTATATTTTCATTAACATCCCATTTCTTCAAATATGACTAAAATTTAATAACAATATTAGTAGAAACCCATTTCGTAGTTCCATAACACATATCGTATCTATGTAAATATATACGAGTAAGTTGTGTAACTAACGCAGAGACTTTTTCCTATAATGTAAATATTGTATATTACGTTTAATTATACGGTGATTTAAAACGTGTTAATGCCTAGGTATACTAATCTAAACTATTTACGAATACTAGAATCGCAATGGTAAGATTCTGTTCCGCTATCTACGTAATTGCGACAAAAATCTCCAATTCTTATTAGGAGTGGTTTTCTAACAAACGATATATAAGGACTATAATATATACACTTCTATTAAAATATGATTGTATGATATTGTGTCCGATCTCTTTTCCTTCCAAACGATTACGTTAATCAATAGTAATTTGATATATAAAAGTAATTCCTATCAGTAACTCATTTTCAGGTCTTCAATAAGTATCTCAGTTTCTATGAATAACCATTGGCAGTTATTGGAGATTAATGTATTTACTGATTTGGGCTTTAATGTCCAATATATACACGGAGGCAATTTATATTATATTCGGAATTGAGATCGATTATTATAATAAATATGTTATTCAAAGGAATAAAAGCATCTTCGTATTTGGATTTTCCTATACCTATTTCTTTATCCTTATTATCTTCAATCAGGCATCCAACTACCGCTAGGTATGTAAAGACAGAACTAGTAACTGTAACGAACGTTTTTCATAGGAACTCCGTTCAACCTTGTGAATTATTTTACAGCACATTTATATTACAAATGTATTTATCGTTTACCTTTAACAGAGATCCACATACAGTTGCCTTAGTTAATACTCCCAGTTATAAAATAATATATATATTTTAAAAACAATAATTAGCTTGAAGATTAATATTATGAAATGCAATTTTCTGCAGTTATAATTGAGTTACTCAACAAATATGTTACATTATAACAATCTTTTAGTAAGTTACGATATTTGATGATGAGGAACCGAACCTCCTGTAGTATCGAGAAGTTGACGTAGGTAAGTATGTTAAACCCTATACCAATTAATTTAATACAGCTGGCAGTAATTATCCAATATTTTCGAAAACATTAGGTGAATTTCAACAATACATATTTTATTAGCTTTTACGGTAAATATGATCTTAAATATTATTTAATCAGATTTTGATATTTGTATCGTATGTTCTTACTAAACCAGCAAGCTATGCCCTAACTCATATGCATTATTCATTTATTAGACGGCATCGGTAAAATATAAAATAATTTTGTGTAAACACCTTCCGTCCCATTACTGATTAGAATATAAAATAAAGTCGCTCTCAAAGTTCTTCCAAAAATATTGTCTCGTCTTCCGTTTGCGAAAGGAAGACAATGAATGGCACTGAACAATTTGCTGTGAAATCTTGTACGATTACTTTAGAAGTATTATTTTTATCACTCATATAATATTCATAGTACCTACGTAACATATTTTCATTAGTGTTACATCAAAGCAGATGAACCGACTTTTCAATACGCCCTTCCAATTTTTCCTCTTTTACCAGTCCTACATACAACCAATAAATGTTTGTGAGGCTGCGATTTCACGAGCAATCAATGTAGTTTTTATAGCATCGATTAATTTTTCACGAAGATTCACGGATATATGAGTAAGTGTATAAATGCGCAACGTGCGCAGCATGTATGTCCAAGGTAATTTGCCTACAAAGTGTTCTCTAAAAGCTTATTAATATGCATCTTAGATTGGCATTGTTATGAGCATTTTTCTATATTATTTTTATTGGATACACCATATATATTGATATACTTCAAAATCAAAAAAATGTTTTGTAATGATTTCCACTGAAGCTCATAAGTTACTTCTCAATCACGATTTTGAACAAAAAAATCATGTAGATTTTTTAAAGTTCGAGATATCCATCCACGTCGGTAGGATGAAACAATCTCCACTGAGTCCACATTTAATAACTGAGACGTAGTATATGATACCTCGTGGCCAAAATACGTATGTTAATACCATATTTTGCCACTGTTCAATATGTGAGAAACTTGTCACATTATGTTTCTTTTTCGCTGTGGTAATGATGTATTATTGCGTGAACTTTACCTTTAATGGAAATTTAAAAATATTCTCCTCCTTGTTACTTTGCATACCTCGGTAAAGTTCACTGTACCTACCACATTTAGTCATCCAAGAGTACTTCTGTTGTACTTAGGTAACGACGTATAAAGATTTGAGTCTGAGTACGGCACATGAAGAGTCATGCATTGTTTCTAAGCATTTATTCTTATGTTTTGTTTAGAAGGTATCATAGACAAAATTACGTGTCAAGCATACCACTCAACTTAGATAAACTTATGTGTACCTTGTTCATTCCCAAGAGTATCTATAGGAGCAAAATTTTTCATATAGGTGGAGTACCATCAAACTCTTTCTACATTTAACTTCTCAATGCCATTGGAGTTCCTACTTTAGTTACTATGAGTCAAACATCGTTTTTACGTTTAGATTTTTCTTTCGGAGTGCACTATAATAATATTGATTCCTGAAATGTGATCCATTGACGCAGCAAAGTATGTGAAAGGTTGAGAATTCAATAAAATAACACGATCGGAACCGTCAAAAATCATTAACTGCAATATTACGACAACTTAATTCTATAATATAATACAATCCTAAATGAAGACTTGAAAAATAATGTTTTCAACTCGGATCCTGTTAAACCATCTTTATTCCGTATTCACAAAGGAATACATCAAAGCAATTGTAGATATGTCCAGTATCGATAGCTAATTTATTATTAACGGCATGTGACCCCTTTACATCAGTAAAGCATACACTCCAATAATGGTTGTTTTACCCCGTCCATAGGTTATGGTCGATAATGGACGTTTTCAGTCGTGTCAAAATGATTATTATGATTTTATTGTACTACAGTTTATGGCCACTAAGCTTTGACACCTAATTTTAGGGATTTGTTGCTGTAAGTGTTGTTAAGTATTAAGTTTGGCGCTTTGGCAAGTTTGCTTCCTCGATTTGGTATTACTTAAAGTGCCTACAATTAGGGATTTGGTCAGTTATTGTTCTTTTTTGTTTTGTTTGCAATCGCTGGCCTGTAATCAAATATTTTTAAGGCCCTTGTCATTTATGGCCTATTCAGCTTGCGTACCTACTAGCTCCATTTGGAATATCTAGTGAGGAATCAGGTTTTAAATTTACACGGAAGTTCCAATTTATTTTAGTACTGTGTACCTCAAGAATTTACTGAAAAAAGTGCACATGAAATTAACCATAAACTGAATTATTTGAATAAAAGCAATCAATTAAATAAATTATCTGTTAAAATTAATATTATAAAGTTTACGTATCTTCAATAGTAGATTGTCTCATATACTGTTCGTAAGGCCATCTCAAGATCTGGGAATAAAGTGGGATTCTTGCAGCTAGTTCAAACCACGGGGACTGATTTAAATGCTTCACGCAATCATACTCTGGGGTACATTATATTGGATATGACAGTTTTAAACACTTATGTAGTTTTTACATAAACTCCCATAATTTTATGTATATACATACATACACACGGTACAGGAGTGATACGGAGGAGTTAAAAATGAAAATACTTGAACTTAATTTATTATATATCTTTCAAATAGATATGTTAAATATCTATAACGAGACCCCTAGCTTGTCTTAATAATGAAAGCCGTAATTTCTTGCGACGGAATTTTCAGTTAAAGAATTGACTGTAAGACACCTGCTATTTCAAATTAATCCAGATTTTTTTCAGGAGTAAAGATTAACACGGAACATATATTACAGTAGTATAATATATCTGTTAAATCAAATGGGATATTTGTAGTCTTATCACCTCCAAGATTAGATTTCGTTCCAGTGTGAAGCCAAGTCTGTAATTGTCTACACATCCATCCCGCTTAAAAGCTCACCTTTGATCATTTTTTAAGTTACTTTACTATAACATTGAGATCAGAATACCTTTTTGACAAGTTCATACCCCAAACACTTCAGCCGGGATCATTACGTCAATGTGACAGTATATTTGTCCACACACAAGGGTTCTGTCGTTCACTATTGATTTAGTAGCTATTGAGGAGCCATTCTAACGTTGCCAGTGAGTGATTGTGATCACTTCGTGAAGTGTAGATTGTGATGTTAATTTATCTATACTAAGCTATATTAATATTATAAAGAGGAAAGATTTGTATGTATGTTTTGTATCGAATTTGCTCAAAAAATACTGGTCCGGTTTTAAAAATTCTCTCGCCATTTGAATGCTGCATTTTCACTGATTGGTATGGGCTATTTTAATTACAAGAAATAATAATTGTCCACCCATGCGACGGGACGGACCGCTAGTCTTGTCACCAGGCAAAACAGCGATAAGGCAAAATTATCGTACAACCAGAAACTATGGCATTCAGTATTGCTCAGATCTATTAGGTACATGTAGATTGTCATTATTACTTCAAACATAGCCAGCATATTCCCCTTGTCAAACCCCTTGTCAAACTTCTCCATTTTATGAAATACCTAATATTGGGATATTTTAACGTAGGTATAAATAGTTTGCAAACAACACGGTGGAGCATTTAAAAAAGGGATTGATTTAACTTAAAACTCTTAAGTAGAAATAATGTAAACATACAACCAAAATCATTTTTCTTGTCGGAAAAGTCTTTTTCCCAAGCCTCTGTAGTTAGTACTAAACATTTAATGATAAAATTCCTTAATACTTGTATAGAGATATTTAAATATTCATTGTTCTTTATTCAAATGCTCAAGAACTTAATTTACCTGATTCGAGTCCACTAATCATAAATAGCAGTCGTCATTAAAAAAATAATGATGTTCGAAGCAAAAGAACATTACTTATTGGAAAGATAATTGACATGTAGACAACGGTAGCTTATTTCGTATTATTCGATCTTAATAGACACGCATTAAACGAATAGTGATGCGTCTGATCTGGATTCAACTTGTCATGTTTTCAAGTTGGTACCGATTACAATAGCCACAGAATAACCCTTATACTTTAATCGGTTAAATATAAACGAAATAAAGAAACATAAGGACAGTTGGGTTTAGTTTAAAATACTTACCGTCAACAACAGTTTTAATTTAGGCTTAATTAATATGCAGCATTAGGTATCGTGCGTTTGCACTGAAATACAGTACCTAATTTGAAAGCATTTTAAATTGTTAGTGAATTAATATTAAACTTTAAGAGTCATGGCAGCAGGCATTTTCAAAATGTACAAAGCCACCATGAACGACAATAAAAGCCTTTTCAAATATTAGTGTTAATTGCTAAAACTTATTTTGATTTTTTTAGCCCAGCTCGCACTATGGAAGTGTAGAACGCATAAGCTGTATATGTTGAATGGATACGCTGTATAAACAAAAAAAAAGAACACATTTCTTGACTATCTCACGCGAATCTGCGCCACGCCATCTTGGATACTCGGAAAACTGATTGCTATCGGCTCTTTGTTGAAAACGGTCTGTGAGGTGGCCTGGATGGGCGATGGCTTCTGAAAAGCCAGTGATGAATGATAAACCAATTCTTAACTGTGGCTAAAATTTACCTAAAATTCAGCGTGCGGCTATTTAAATGTCATCTAATGATATCCATAGATAGATTTTATGACAATATTCAAAGTAAATGAAACATATTATATGCTGCTCCGAACTTTAGGGCTGGATTATCAAATGTTTTGCTTTTAGTTATCTATAGATAAGCGCTCTTAATATATTAAATATAAGGGCTTGTAGGCGTTAGGAACATTTTGTGTTTTTTATTAACCTTCTGGAATCTGAAATTCCCATTGAACCTGAATATCTTGAAGTTCTTTTCTGCATTGTACTGTTGACATATGTGAAATAGGCCTCAGTGGGGATATTCTGACGTTTTATTGCCAATTCATGGACAGTAGGTAACTTTGTATTGTATAACTGTCATCAGTGTGAGACAGCTGCACTTGCAATCGCGTGCGGGACAGCATTAAAACATGTTAAGCCAATTCCAATTATAGATACATGGCTATTGATTATAGACAAATTAGTTCGTGAAAAGATGCCGAATGAAAAGAATTGCTGATAGGCTTTAAATGTGTCTTAAACTTTTATATCCAACACCTACGGCTATCTCTAAATTTTACATAATAACTAATTATTGAATACCTGTAAAATGCACGAATGCACGGAATTCGCATAATAAATAAATAAATAAAATAAATATCCTTGGACATTTCACACAACGCCATCTCGTCCCAAGCTAAGCAACTAAATGCTTGTGTTATGGTAACGAGATGGATGATAAACTACTTAAATACATTTTTTTTTGTAAATACATACTTATTATAGATAGAAATGACACCCAGACTCCGAGCCAGTGCCTCTGGTTTAGACAGACACTTGCCCGACCCCGGAATCGAACCCGGGACCCGTTGATCCAAAGGCGGCACATCTAACCACTAGACCAACGAGGCAAATTAGTCTTTTAGGTTGTTGGCGACCCGCAACCTTTTTAGTCTTTTGTATACATTTTTATTATAATTTGAAATAGGTAGTGTTCTTTTTATAAGTATTTAGTAGAAACTCTATCCGGCCAGAAAATATATCTGTACTTACAAATTCAAAGTAACAAATGATCAATAAATATGAATAAATTGATTCTTACGACAAATCAGTAACTCAATACGTCGCGTGTCGCGCCCCGCCATTTTGTTTTCTTAACCCCATTGACAGTTAGCCGTAATGGCCGCCGTGACAATAGAAAGGGCGCGAAATAATAGCTATTGTATTTATTAATCCGTCGACGTCACGGAGTGAAAAAAATGTGGTCTGATCATGTTAATTGAGTTTTTATGATAATTCGGCGTTCCCTTTATGTAGGTAGGGGAGACTGGGGACACTTGATCCCCATTTTGGTTTTTCATTCTTAACTCCTAAAATAATAAAGTTTTGTAGAATATTTTTTCACGATTGTCTAGGAAATTTATCTGTCTACCTTTTTGCATCATTTAATCATGTAATATATTTGTATTAACCTGTTTATTTTTCGTTTTCACTGAAGACTACAAAAGGATCAAGTGTCCCGTGTTCTGGGACACTTGATCATGGTATGGGGTAGATATGATCATAGCATTTATTGCACCACACACGGCTACTAGTTCACCATGAATGATTTTTCCGATTTGCTTGACTTCCTTAGTAGCCACTAGGTACCTTCTTAGGTTTATGGACTGTAGTCAGTCCCATTTCATCAACGTTCCAAATGGCCCCAGGCCAAAATTCTAATTGATCGAGTGCGAACGCAGATTAAGAAAAAACATGGAAATATTGTGATGAGAACTGATAGACCTGCTGAGGCTAGTTGCTTCGTGTACTCGTAAAGAGAAATGTCAATTTCTGCGCATGAAACCATAGAACCAGTCGTCGGTGGCAATATTATTGGTCCGTTTTCGTATTTTATTAGCTGGATTATTGTTTTGGACAGCCTATTCATATGCTAGCTTCCGTAAAGACTGCGAGGACAAAGCATGGTGCAGTTTAATGGCTTTTCGAAGTATTTGACTAACTCGGACTCATCTACATCCGTAAAAATTTTTAGACTGTCGGTAGTCGGGTTCATATGCTTTATATTGTATACTGGTTGGCGTTTTTTTCACACTGTCCTTCCTTTCGTAAGTTCTCGTCATTTTGTAGTCAATACTAATAAATAAAACAAAATCTAATAAATCTATTGTTAGTTATGAATGTAGGGGACACTTGATCCCATAATCAAGTCTACCCGTGTTCGGCATGATCAAGTGTACTCTGGACCGTTATTTTTTAAACAAGTATTTTTCGTCATCAAATCAAAATGTTATTTAGACAAATATCATCTCAACATACACTTGAATAAATCAGGTTTAAGCAGTTATAAATGTAATCCCTAATTTATTTATATGAAATCCTTAAAATAACGATCAAAAAACCTACAAAAAAAGATGTCGACCTCTTGTAAACAAAATGTCGCCACTGCTCTGAAATTGTCAATAATATACTTTCAAAATGACATTTGGTCATTGACAATGACAGTTATGATTAGTGTGGCATGTATCGAATTTAAAAAAAATATGTAGTTTTGTAGTTACGACCCAGGGATCAAGTGTCCCGGGGGATCAAGTATCCCCAGTCTCCCCTACGCGTTATGTGTACCTATCATGTTTTTCCGAATTTCCTCTAGTAGGGATAATTATCACCGAGAAACGAAAATCCTAACATATTAAATATTTTCAATAATAGTGTAAAATTAAAGCCGCCAACATTTCTACGGGTTTAGATAACTTTTAGTACTCCACTGCTGATCAAGTCTGTCCTTTTTCATTCAACTTGTTCAATCAGCCTTACTGAATAAAGTTATAAATAATTGATATGTTATTTAAAATTCGCTCAACAGATATCGTTTTCCGTTCATAAAATCGTGAAATGCTGTAATGCCTTGGGCGATTAGTCAAATGCCAATATCTTGCCACAAAAATATTCGTAGACAATGTGCCTAGTTTATGTAGTAGGTAAGATATTTTAATGTCTTTTACCATAATGGCCAGAATACAGTCGTGAAAAGGCATGACGACCTTCAAGTTCTCAAGTAGGCGCTCGTGACAAAGGATAAGCAGATTCTTAGCTCCTGGCGGAGTTGGCGATTGTTGACAAGCGTTTGTAGCGTAGATATTATCACAAAGGACATGCAACCACTTTTATAAAAATTTGCAATTACTTTTAGTGATGCGCGTAATTGCGGAATAATATGAAAGATTACAATACACCATTATTTGCAATCTCATGAGTAAGATATTGCTTTACGGATTACATTTTTAACAATAAAGTTTAGTCACTCCGTTTAGGTTAGTACGAGTAGGTAGGTAAATTGTATGAATGTGAGATGGAATGGCGTCAATGTGGTGACGGTCAGAAAGATGAAATAGGTATTGAAAATAAAAAGTTGTTAAAGGATTTATCGCGTGTAGGTGTATTAGGTAAATAAAGTTAATTACCGACGACGTATCGAATGCTTTGCAGCTGTCTTTAAAATAAAAAGAAACAGTGAAATATATCGATAGTATATGTATAGTATATGATTTTACTTGGCAAGGATTTGTGTTTAATATCAATGTTTACATAATAATCGCGAAAATCTAAGACCAATTATAAAATAGATAGTGTACTTATCCTTAAATGTAACAATATGTATTATATATCGTAGGCATTTAATGTCGAAGAGAAAACAATAAGCTTTATAAATCAACCGGTGAAGATAGCACAGTGTGGTAATTTTTCTTCTATTAAAGAGATGATGCTCCTGTGAAGGACCACGATAGTCTATCATTGTGTAAGCATGTATAGGTATATATAGCCTCCATGAAAATGGCGTGACTAGTTCTTATTATCTTGAACTCCTTTACCAAAAATGGTATTAAATTTGCTTCATTTGCAGTCTCCAACACGAATTCTTACATTATGCTGCATCTTAAGATTATCAATAAAAAAGCTGTTAGGATGTGACGTCAATTCGTCATTGTATTCATTCGATTGTCACATTTTCTGAGCAAAAACTGAATATCGGCACGCAAGGATAAATATAATTGAATAGAAAGAACAATTAGCCATATTTTAACATCTTTATTACGGTCTCTATTTATTATTCCGTCCGTGGATTACAAATACACAGTGTTACCATGCCAAACCATTCCGAGGTTGGTGCAGTAGGTAACGTAAGGAACAGGCATCTACCCTTTACTAGTATTTACAAGGAGCGGTTGCCGTCTGCCTTCCGATATAGTGGGATAACCACCTCTTCTCTCTATGGGCGGAATACCTATTAGGTACACATCCCCACCACACGCTGGGAAAAACGCGTGTAGCAAAAGTCAACAAACCCCAGCACGCTTAGTAGTAGGATCTAATCGTCCGGCTAGCTACCACCCTACCTCAAAGTCCGGCGGCGCCAAGCAGTTTTACTGTGTTTCGTGGCGTGTTTGCGAGAGCCTGTGCCCGACAGGGCATTTCATTGAATTGCCTGCCCTGGCGTTGTTTTCCATCACGCAAGCCTAGGGTCAAAGGTATAGCCTAGGGTAATAGTACAATGGCAGCCGGGACCGACGGCATTACATGCCCTCCGAAGCACGGAAGAGCTCAGATATTACACACAGATGTTGGACATTTCCGTTTGATGACGGATACATAATACATAGTGTCACCAGCCCAATCTATCCTGAGGGTGGCCTAAGAGCTAACAAAAGGAAATGACAAGGCCGATGTCCCAGCTGTCAGACAAGGAAAACTTGTTACGAAACCATGTGCCAACCCACCTGGCCAGCGTGGTACAGTAGGCTAATTACTCTCAATATAAATGGAGGAGGTCCGACTCAGCAGTGGGCCATACATGGGCTGAGTAGTTGGTACTAGATGGACATGATGGACACGGAGAGGTGCGCTAGGCGACGACTTCGTTAGTAACAGATTTAATTTTAACGAATATTTCTTCTGATTGGATGGAATGGTTATTGGATGTAAATTTGAGATGTTACTTTCGGCACGTGCGGATATTATCATACATATGATTGGATGTCTTTCAAATGGATAGCTGAGCGTTTTGTACACGTATTCTGCCTTATTACAAAACAGGTTTATAAGTTAGTACCTATCTTATTTTAATCAACTTTAACCAAACAACTAGCATAGTTACCCTACCCTAGCTAGTACTATAGTTAGCCGTAGTCTGCATTTTGTAATAAGACATTTTGTATAACGAATTTTAAAGTTCATTAATATATTTATTTATTTCTCTTCTCATTGTAAGCTGGTATAAAAAAATAATTTCCCCTGACCACAAAAATGTCCGGGTTATACCCTGACACTTTTTAAAACACTGCTGGACGGCTTTCGGGCGGATGGCAGCCTTCTGCTGAAGTAATGATGTTGATGATTCACATGGAAAATGTCGATTGTTAGCTTAAACTCACTTTCGCATCCTCAAACACGTTTGGTATTAATAAGGGCTGCAGATAAAATCATAACTGGATCAAACTGGTATTCAAGATTCCTGATAAACGGGAACTAGTTTAAATACGGCTATTAATTCTAAACCTGGAGACCAATCCGGGATACCTAGTAAGAATACATCAATCGCCGTATTTAATTTAAACATAGAGTTTTCTTCAGCAATTTCTTATATTAACGCTTGTCAATGTATCATCAATTTTGTCATATGTTTGTTTTATTTACGGTGAAAAGATAACTAAGGCTTAGCGAATCAATACAATAATCTGCGATTATAAAATGTCGGGTTGCTCCAAATGCTAATCTAAGTATCTAATTATTTACTGTTGATCAAAATTTGGTACATAAGTTAACCTAACTTATGGTTAGGTTGAATCTACCGTCCGGAGTGTTCACAGTGTTCCCATCCCATTTTATCATGAGGCAGTCGTAACAGCCATTTGGGCTGAGTAGTCGTAGTATTTCAACATTACTTATCTCGTCCCTGTATTTTTTTTTTATGAAAGAGGGAGGCAAACGAGCAAGCGGGTCACCTGATGGTAAGTGATCACCGCCGCCCATGGACACCCACAACACCAGAGGGGTTGCAAGTGCGTTGCCGGCCTTTAAGATAGGAATAGGCTCGTTTCTTGAAGGTTGCCATGTCGTACCGGTTCGGGAATACCTCCGCTGGTAATTGATTCCACACAGAGGTTGTGCGCGGTAAAAAGTTTCTTGAAAAACGCACGGTGGTGGACACCCATTCGTCCTGTATCTTGATATTGCAAATATTATTGACGATATCCTAAGCTTGAGAGTTTAGAATGCGTAGTTTTAAATCTGCAATATATCCGCTACTTTCTGTATAATTTAGTTGTATTAATTATGTGTTGTTGTTTCATAAGGTGCAATAAAAGTATTAACACTATTTTATTTATGTATAAACACATAAAGCCCCTGAAGTAAATAAATAATAAAATCGTTTCTTTCGTCTCTCTTTATTAAGTCACTTTTAATGATGATTTGATTTTAGGACTTTGAGCGCGTGTGTTAATGATGTTCGCAGAGACCAACTATTTTCATAACATCCGACCTTTGAAATCCCTTGGTTTCTCAACGACCTTCCGAGTTATCGTGGACCGAGTCATGGACATTGTTGCAATCGCATGATAGTCAACACTAATTAGTAAAAACAATAAAACTTTTCTTTGTAATCGTTAGGCTGCAGTCAGAATGCCGACAACGTTTGAATAATATCCCGCTCACATGTCGCGAGATATAACAGATATTGAATAAGTATTTGAGATACAATAAATACACTATTGAAAAGGAATTGCTTTAAAAACAATATTGCAGATTAAAAATAATATATATATATAAATATATGTATGCGAATTTAATCTTATTTTTACACTTTAACCGACGTTCTGATCATAGGTTGGTTTTTATAATTAGTATTCTTAATAGAAACATTTATAAATGTCTCAAATACTTATGACATTAAATGTCGAGCTGCTAAAGAAAAAGATAAATCACAATACTTGTGCGTCCTATTTGAACGTAGCCTAACGTTCGCGTGCTAAAGTTTTTTACGATTGAAAATATTCGATTCGACGCGGTGTCTACGAATTATCGATACCGCTAGATTGCTGGCCGGTTTTATGTTTTTTTTTTTATTTATTTCTCGTAATGATGGCGGGTGGTATTTTGGGTACATACTGGTTTCTAATAAAGAAACACGTCTTATCTTTGAGGTATTTTTCTGAAGTATTTTTTTCATTCGATTGTTAACTACATTTCAGTCTACAAATGTGAGTGAATTTACGTTCCTCGTTTAAAACTAAGTATCTATTTTCTTCTTAAAATAGGAAAAAAGAAACCGATGCACAGTACGTTTTAGCTTAGACATAACCCACTGCTGAGTTGGGCCTCCTCCAATCATATGGAGGGCTATTAGCATACTGAGTCACAATGGCCAGGCGGGTTGGTTTCATAATAGCAACTACAAAGTTTGTTGCCTGCTCTTCTCTACAGAGCTGCATTCCGAACTGATGGTAGATGTTCAATTTTGAACGGTTTTTTTTATTTTGTTGAGTTGTCAAAGGACCTCTAATGAGCTATCTTGATTAAATGGGTTTCGTGTGTCTATGAAATCTCTAGGAAGTGCTGTGTCAAGTTATTCAAAAAGGCTGTAAAACTAAATAAAGCAAGAATTATTGAGAGACCAACCTGACATTATCATACACACGTTGTAAATAAAGTGTTCATATAACTAATAATTAATGTTTATTAAGTAAATCATTGGTTTTGAAACAACAATTGCACTGAGAGTTACGCGTGGTGTGTCATTAATCAAATAAGGAATAGACCCTAAAGAAAAACTGCTCACGTTGTAAAATTCTCTAGAGAACATAACAAAGTACAAGTCATTGATTATAAATAATTGGCGGTCTAGCGTAAAAAGATGTCGGAAATATAGGTTCATTTAGGGATAGTATTATTGTTGACTGCCTCGTTGGTCTAGTGGTTAGATGTGCCGCCTTTGGATCAACGGGTCCCGGGTTCGATTCCGGGGTCGGGCAAGTGTCTTTGTCTAAACCAGAGGCACTGGCTCGGAGTCTGGGTGTCATTTCTATCTATAATATGTATGTATTTACAAAAAAAAAAATTATATAAGTAGTTTATCATCCATCTCGTTACCATAACACAAGCATTAAGTTGCTTAGCTTGGGACGAGATGGCGTTGTGTGAAATGTCCAAGGATATTTATTTATTTATTTATTTATTGTTATTTATATTTATTCTATGGTCGTTAAACCTTATAAATATCTTCATTCCCTGTGGTGAGGGATTTAGAACACATAGTGTCACCAGCCCATTCCATACTGAGGGTGTCTTAAGAGCCGACAAAAGGAAATGACAAGGATGAAAACCTGAGCAAGAGAAGGAAAACTTGATACGATACCTTATGCCGTTTGGGCATCGTGGCACAGTAGGTTAATTACCCTCCATGTAACTGGAGGAGGCCCGACTCAGCAGTGGGCCATGTATGGGCTGACTATAGGCACTACTACATTCTATGAATTATTTTAGAATGAGTAATTAAAGTTTGGTATATTGGCGATAGTAATCGCTATCTGCTCCCATCACATTGATTGTTTCAATTATTCTCTTTTCTTTGATTTTAAACTGCATCAAAAGCAAATAATTGTAACTTAGGTAAGTTACAGTTATTTGCTTTTCATGCAGTTTTCCTTCTTTTGCATCTACCTTACGATTCTTTAAACGCTTTTCTCATGAAATTCCACACGTAAGGGGTCATCCCCTTACGTGTGGAATAGCTTTGTTATCATGTAAAAAACTCTAAGCCCGTTACCGCACGATCTAGACTAGAATACTATTCAGCCCTTAAATGACCCGCTGCTGAGTCAGGGAGGGTAACACTGTGTGTGCTTATTTTATAGTATTCCTTGTCTTGTTTGGCCTAGTCATATCCCTGTCGGCTCTTGAATCGGAATGGGGTGGCGACACCTTGTATTCTAAATCCGTCATCATGCGGACCAGACAAGACTCAACATCATCATCATTCCAGCCGAAAGACGTCTGCTGACCATAGGCCTCCCCCACGGATTTCCACAAAGGCCGGTCCTGGGCCGCACGCATCCACCGTTTTAACACTGACCTTAACCAGGTCATCGGGCCACGGTGTGGGAGGCCTACCAGCATTGCGCTTTCCGGAACGCGGTCGCCACTCGAGGACTTTTCTGCCCTCGGGCGTCGGTCCTGCGAGCTATGGCCCTGCCCACTGCCACTTAAGTTTGGCAATCCTGTGGGCTATGTCGGTGACCCAGATTTGCCTGCGTATCTCCTCATTTCTGATTCGATCTCGCAGGGAAATTCCGTGCATAGCCCTTTCCATGCCCGTTGGGTGACTTTGAGCCTTCTGATGGAGCCCATAGTGAGCGACCACGACTCTGTTCTATATGTCATCATTCAGACAAGACTAATTCATTGGAATTATTCGAAACTAAATAACTAAAGCACTCTTCCTGGTACAGTAAGAATCGTGAGAAAAAAATTACTCGATTAATAACTAAGAAGTGGTCTACCCTCCCAGTACTAAGGCAATTAAGCGTCTAGCTCTGGCGCCAATTTTTTTTCAAACAAGGAACAAGTAAGTACATTGTTTCTACAGAATAATACATTCACGATTGATTAGTTACGCTTAGAAATGATTGATGTTTGTATATGATTGTAGATGCGGCTTTTTGTTTAATTTATTTGCATAAGAGAAGTCTAATTTGACTGATACTAGAGGCTTCGTGTGGCAGTGACAGATTAAGAACACACAACATCCTCTGATCGTAAGAGGCAGATCACCAAAGCCGTCTAAGAAGGAGAACTTGATACAAACCCAGTGCCAACCCTGTGCCAGCGTGGCGTCCAAATTCATGGAGGGAATTAGCCTACTGTGCCACGCTGGCACAGGGTTGGCACAGGGTTTGTATCAATTTCTCCTTCTTAGACGGCTTGGTGATCTGCCTCTTACGATCTCAGGATATTGTGTGTTCTTAATCTATGACTGCCACACGAAGCCTCTAGTATCATTCAAATTAAATATCCTTGGATATTTATCCTTGGATATCGACTCAGTAGTGGGTCATATATGGGTTGAAACGATGACAGGATTATGTTTATTATGTACGATCGAAGCATATAGGGTCTCGTACCTGCCATTTACTATTATCCGGCTAGATTCAATTGCTAGCCCGTCAACATTCTACTACTTAGCCCATAAATGACCCACTGTTGAGTCGGACCTGTTGCGTCGGCTACTTATGATTATCCTACTGTACCACGCCACACTGTTTCACTCAGGGTTTATTTTCAAGATTTCCTTCTCCTGCGACTAGGTTTTCGGCCGTCTTTTCCTTTTGTCGGTTCTTACGACACCCTCAGGCTGAATGGAATGGTGACACTATGTATTTTAAATCCGTCACCACACGGAAATTCTAAATTCGTAATCTGCTAAACTCAAAACACACGCTTGCCACAGAATACGTCCCCAACTGAAACTATAGTACATATTAGTAGGTTAGCAAAACTGTCAAAATAGTCAATCTGTAAAGGCATTGTCGATTTTGACTCTTGACACTATTGAATAAGCTGGATTGAGGCCCAGGTGTAATTCGAAAGTCTACTTCACTTAATACACAGAGTAAAATTTACTATTCACGCGTTAATGTGTATATAAACTAAAGTGATTAAGTGGCGCTAACTCACACAGTCATAGGTTTTCGACTTCAACTTAAAAAAATATTTTTACGTAACTATCACTCTAAGCGTTATTACTCTAAGGTATCTAGGCTATTATTTCTTGGCGTACCCAGTGCACGTCGCCCCCACTGATCCATGTCGGAGCCTGGGAACCCATGGAAAAACCCCATAAATTATCAGTACCCCATAAAGTAGTATTAAGGACGTCGCTCACGCATCGCTGGTTTGGACTTTTGAAGTACCTAAGTATTTTAGCTAAGTATTTATATAAATTCCTTTACGTTTTACTAAAGATTTCATAAATTGAGGTCATTTTTGATGGAGCTCTTCTTCCAGCTAGATACGACATTATGAATTATGGCATTAAAGATGTTTATTAAACAGGATTTTTTTTGCAAACTTTGAGTTTGAGAAGTCGGTTGTACTTATGTTTAAATCGTCTCTTTATAGGAAGAATTAACTATGACTTAAAAAGTGTTTGGCCATGTTCAACCTAAGTTGGTGATATCTTAGGTCGAAAATTAACTACATATTTTTGGAGACTTGCTTATTTATCGCTCTACGGGGACAATAATATATTGTTAAACTAGCGACCCACCCCGGCTTCGCACGGGTGCAATGATAAACCTCTAAATTTATCAGTGTTACTCTACAATATTGTGCATGTATTATACACATAAACCAGCCTCCTGAAGCACTCTATCTATTAAAAAAAACACTTCAACATTCGTTGCGTAGTTTTAAAGATTTAAGCATACATAGGGACGGACAGACGACAGCGTCTTTGTTTTATACTATGTAGTAGTGAAGATGGTGCTATTTCAGAGTTTTGTTTGGCAAATCACACACAAGAGCAAACCCTGCCTTTCATTTGGCCTATCTAGTCTGTGTCCCACATATCCCATCACTTATTACCAAACCAACAGATGACTTGTCACAATATTGAAAGCGCATCATCTATCGTGTGGTCCATTTTCATTAAAATTAATGTGATTCCCTTAAAAAAATAATTGGGCGCGTTAATTTCACGTATCTATTCTCACAAGCGCGAGTAAAGTCTTCGGCATTAAAACAAATGGACCGCCGAATAAAAAATAAAAATAACCCTTTTCGGCAAGATCTTTGTGTTAATTGCTAGTAGGGCTGCCTCTACGTGCTTTAATTAATTAATATTGATTATTTTGATGAGGTGTTGGCGAAGACGGCATATCAATAGTTGGCCGTAGCAAATAAAACTAAATGAGTAATTTGACTATTCAACAGTGATCATAGGACATTCTAATAATAAAAGTAGGTATGTTTTTTCAGTCGTCATAATGCGAGAACTAATGTAATTTTCTATATTGATTGTTATCGTTGACCAATTAGGTTTGGGTCTACCAGAAGTGTCAGTTTGACCAAGTTGCCTGATATTTATAGCAATTTTTTGCCAAACTTATGCAATGTAGATATTTAAAGAACCCAGAAGAATTGAACTGTATACCTTACTTACAGTTACATCAAAATTTTTACATTTCACAAGAATTCAAAATATTGTTAGTTTAATAAAAACACTAAACCTTGCGAAGACAGTGTGATAGACTCATAAATTGGAAACGAAAAAATATTTTGATTTTTTTCCCAGTCCCATAAATCACTTTTCTCATTTGACTCAACCAACCCTACACAACGATACTCTGTCTCTTTTACTCTACTAGTAATTAGAACACTATCTGTCTTCTTTCATTTCTTAGGAAGGTCTCCGCCGGCGCCTACAAAGGTCGGGTCAAAACGTTTTGTTTTTTGTTTGTTTGTTTGTAAGTTTGTTGATTGCTCGCGTTCATAATAATAATGTTTAGTAACAACTAATTGGTGTAAATTTTTATTGAAAAATATTACCGGTTGTGATATTCGTAAAGATTCAATTAGATATTTTAAATATTGAGTTACAATTGATGAATCGGTGTATTAACAGTTGGATGTTATTTTAACAAAACAAATCGTATTGTTTTAGGGAAGTGTAATTTTTCATTGTTACTTTGAAACAAAACCAAATGCCATCCTCTATTTTATTCCAAGTTTAAATTAATGGCGATTGTCCCATACAAGGCGACAGGGGCCCTCATTGGTTCAATTGACCGTATCGACAAAATTGGTCGAAGAAAACACACAACTTTGAACCCGGTGACCCCGTGAGAGTGGGTGTTTCAAATTATTTTTAAGGAATTTAAAACTGTATGTAATGGTTGAAGGTTCTGTCTTTCTGTAACTACCGATTAAGTACGCTCTATGCGACGGAATTGAACTAAACATGATTTTCACCTTTCAATTATCAATTTTGAAAGTTACGAAGTGATGCGAATTCCTTCTTAGTCTACATATTGGGGCTGGCTAGGCTATTTGTGTGAAATACATGTTAAGCAAGAGGCAGATCACCTAGCCTTCGTTTACCCGCAGTGAGTCATATATGGGCTGAAACGACACGGTAAATTGTAATTAGTGTACGTCGAACACATGTTTGTAAGCTCAGGCATTAAATGGATACCAAAGACGAGTCATATTAAAAAAAAGCAATAATTTGTTTCTTTCTATATTTAAATCCGTTTAAACAACGACATGGCATGTCTTAAACGTTTTTATATTTGACATACGGAACCCAGACATTAAAAAATGGCTACGCACGATTGGCCAGCATCGCGATATACGCAAGAGTTGAATATTTTGTGCTGATTGAATATCTATACGTTATTGCTTTATCGGATTTTTTTTAAATTTAAGTTTCCTTATTTTTACCGCTTGTGGTTTTCAATATATCCGGATTGTACGTGGTCGGCGGATGATGTCATATTCATATTTATAAAGTTAAAGGCTGTGTCATTAAAATTATTAGGCAAAATCGTGAGTTCTGCAATACGTTCAATGAACCGGACGTAAGATTTTCAGCTACATTTATTTGCATATATTCCGTATGGTGACGGTTTTAGAATACAAAGAGTCACCACCCCATTCCAACATGATTGTGTTCAACCCGTCTGGCCAGCGTGGCGTAGTAGGCTTGTGTCATGTAATTGGAGGAGAGGCTCGACTCAGCAGTGGGTCATTTATAGGCAGTATAGTTACTACTGTGCTTAGTAGTTATTTGCATATAGGTACCTACAACATAATGTAGTTGTTAATTAAGACAGATGAACAAAATATGCTGCAATATTATTTTTCGGTACGGACGGATACCCAATATCTGCAAATATATGTGGTGGGGAGAAAATTAGAAAGCGACAAGAATCTATGTATTGACAACTTATACATCTACATCATAATAATCGTGTACCTTTATAAACAGAAAATAAAAATTAAATTAAAAATTTTAATAAACCCCCGACACAATGACCTAAGTTCCCTTTAAAAAGACCAGGGGTCAGGTAATAAATAAGTAGGAGCGGTCCCCCAACGCGATATATTTTTATTATTTTTTACTTTTTAAAGGGAACTTAGGTCATTGTGTCGGGGGTTTATTAAAATTTTTAATTTAATTTTTAATATATTTAAGTTATTATTTAAGATTTTTCAATATTACTGATTGTATATTTTTAGGTTCCTCTTCCAATATCTACTATACTATAATAAACACATATTATAATTATATTTGTAAGTGTCCATTACAAAATAAATGATTTGACTCTGACACTGTAAAAAAAAAGGTTGTTCTGACATTTGTTTTATTTCTTTTTCAGGACGACCCAGCGCCGCGATACCCACCGAGGCTTCCAGAACCCTCAAAATTACTCGAATTCAATCGCCCAACAACAAACCATCCACCCTGAGTTACACAGATCCATTCGGGCCTCCCCAGTCTTCGGACGGGGGGGGCCCATCCACCCCCCAGCCGCCGCTCAATAACCAAGAGACGTTGGACCACCAACACCACCATTTAGGTGGCTCGCAAACCCCTCATGACTCCGCAAACTCGACTCCCACAAACGTCTCTTCAAAATCAGCTTTTATCGAGCTTCAGCAACACGGCTACGGACCATTTAAGGGAGGCTATCAGCATCCCCACCACTTTGGCAGCCCGGGTGGCCAGCAGAATCCCCACGAAGCGTCAGGGTTTCCCAGCCCTAGGTCCTTAGGTTACCCCTTTCCCCCCATGCACCAAAACACATATGGTTATCATTTAAGCTCCTATCCCCCTCAGTGCGCGAGCCCGCCAAAAGATGGTAAGATTTTTTTTACTGCTTAATAATGCCTGGGAGTGTGACGCGTAAGTGTAAAGCCGATCGTCCACCGCCAGCTAAGATAATTTAGTTTAGTTTAGCTTGCATAGTCGAGCCAGTTTTTCATACATGTTAGTTTACCGTCGGTGGACGCAACATGTATGAAAAACTGACTCAACTATGCAAGCTAAACTAACTTATTTTAGCTGGCGGTGGACGTTCGGCTTAAGACACTCTCCGGCTAGCCGGATAGATGTTAGCCGAAATGTTAGCCGAACCAAAGATAGGTCGCTAATTCGCTTAGTTGGGGAGGCTTCTGTCCAGCAGTGGCCGATACAGCAGTGAACATATGAGAAATTTTTCGTATATTTTAACTTCAAAACTTAAGTCTTAAGTTTTAAGTGCCAGTAAAGCAATCTTAGTAAACTAAAACTATACAAAATGTATTTCGAATCTACTCGTTGGGCAAGATATAACAAGACGTAATTTTTTTAAAGCATATATAACATTTTCGTGATATACTTAGAGAAAAATACGACACTATCGCGTTTACATTAAAATAACATTGGAGCTGAAAGCCTTCAGCACTTTTTCAAAGTGCTGAAGGCTTTCAGCTCAAATTGTTTCAGCAACAAATTGTTCACTTATTTGTCTAACATCCCAATTTACTTACGAAATACCAGTTTTTTAACTTTCCGAAACCTCGTATTATCGCGGGAATGGTGTTTTGATCGACGCATTACATATGACAAAACTGCCTCATTATAGGAGGCGTGAAAATATGGGTATCGATGGAAAAAACTTTTTACTACAAAAAAAGAAAAAGAGAAATAGTTCTGTATTTTTGCTTGAATAATTTAGTAAGGCTGCTTAAGGGAGAAACGCTGTAGTCACGATACGGCAAATAGCCGATAAAATTACAAGTCGTATCGGAGTTTATAGACGATCTTGATTGGATACTCAAGAGCAGAAACATCGCGTATTTCTGAAGGCTGCTACTTCCATATCTATTCCGTGTGGTGACGGATTTAGGATGCACAAAGTCACCATACCCTGTGCCACCTTGCCTGTGTGGCGCAGTAGTGGATCACAAATCTGTCTTAACCCGGCCTTCTACCTAAAATGGCGATCTAAAAAGAGCAAAGAACTACAAAGTTTCTTACCGGCTGAGCTGCATTCTGAACTGGTGGTAGATAATCAATTTTCAAATATAAATGGTAGATTTAAAAATAATATTTTGTATTTGTCTTGTCAAAAGAGCTCTATTGAGCCTTGAGACTTGATTAAATGAGTTTTGATAGGGGCTAAAACGACGACCAATCTCTTTGGAAGATTCTCTTGTTGTCCTATAACAAAATTGTGTCTAAAATTGATCTGAACAGAACCTGGTCATAATCTTTATTTCTTTCCAATCAGAATTTGATCCTCCAATTAGAATAGACCAAGACTGTCTAAATCATTGATTTCTAAATCGTATCAAAATATCGCACGTAAAATCTACGCTCGAAAGTAAAAAACTAAGTTCAAGGGTGTTCCATAAACTTCAATTACAATCACTTTTATAATGGCGCTATTCTTACTTTAGAATGTCTTTACTTGTTTCACAAACGCGTGATGAAGAAGAAAGGATCTTTAACATCATGATCGTACGGTTGAAAGAAGTTAAAAACTATCGTATGAGGAAAGTGGCCCCAACATAAGTCTAAACACTTGAAATTGAAGGATAGTACGGAACCATCAAGTTTAGTTTCAATATTTAATACGGTCGCTTGTGGCGTACCGTTCAACCCCGATTAGGGTTGACACATTTTTCGTAGTCCTTTTTTAACGAAACGTTGGGTATATAAAGAGGGGTCTCTCCATTGGTGTTTATGATAGCTAATAGAACAGTTGAATACCGGTACACAATTTTTTTGTTTGTTTTAAAGTTACAGTTTGACAAGCGACACAAAACTGTGACAATTTTTTTTTTAATCGTTCTGTAGTAAGAACATAACTAAAGTAGCCAAGACTCTTAGCTCAAGAGTCGAAGTACAAAGTTGCACCATCTTCTCAGTCAAGCAAAAGACCCGCTGCTGACTCCAACCACCTGCAATTTACCAGTGAAATTAGTATGGCGTACCAAACCGGGTTGGCAAAATCATATTTGCACTAGCTGCGCCCCGCGGTATTATCCGCGTGGTGATGGAATTTATTTTTCGTCAGGCTTTTTTTCTACTTCCTTGACACTTATTGTTATATTTTGGACAATTCACACAATATCTTAATAAATTGTAGCCTATGTGTTATTCTCATGTGTAAGCTATATTATTGTAAAGTTTCATTCCAATTCATACCGTAGTTTTTAGGTGAAACAGTAACAAACATCCATCCATCCATACTTACAAACTTTCGCATTTATAATATTAGTAGGACTGCATACAAAAAGCGATTGCATAGTTATTATTATATAGCAAGTTGACAACCCTATTAAAAAGTGCTATGAATTTTTCAAAACGCCACCTAATTCTGGATCTACTGCATAATCATTTGTTATATACGAATGATTGGTAACGATTTTTGAATTATTTTTAATCGATTCGTTATAATAAACTCTTGCATTAAATCCTGATATGAATTCCAATTTAATTTTAAATGGGTGCAATAGTAATTGATTAGTGCGAATATTAGGCCACTTAGCCATCTAGGCCACGCTAGCGGGTTCGTATCAAGTTTCCTTCTCTTGCGGATAGGCTATCGCCGTTTTCATTTCCTTTTACACAGACAGAATAGGGTGGTGAATCTATGTATTCTTAATCCGTCACCAGCCGGACAAGACAAGAAACTACTGAAAATTAACTGTCTCATAAAACCATTAAAAGCCGACATTTTAAATAGTATGACACTTTTATTTTTATGAACAATCGTATAGCCTTGCTCATAATAGTTCCGAGCAAAATCCAACAATGCATTTAGATCAATAATCGATTCCACTGAAATTGATTATAAAGGATCACAATCGATTATTGAAGTATAGATTTCGATTTCGCGAATGCCATCCGTGAAAAAAAATAGCACGCGAACCAGAGTGCAGAAAAAAACATATAACTTTTTACCCGCCAAAAATTTCGTGCGAAGGAAGTCTTGCCTGATGTTATTGATGCGTTCCGACATACGTTTTCCTTGCGCGTAGAGTTAATTGCACTTAATAGGGCTACCACCCTTCTATTTTTGGTTGAATGAGTTAAGTAATAATATTAGTGAGGATCGCAAGTCATAGGGTTTCAGTAGTCACATATTAAAATAATTAGGCATCAGCAATGGATTTTGAATAAGCAATACGCAAAATTCCGTGTAGTGACGAGTTTAGAATACATAATCTCACCACCCCATTCTATCATGAGGGTGTCGTAAGTGTCGTAAGAGCCGCAAAAGGAAATGAGAAGACCGATAACCTAGCGGTAAGAGAAATAAATCTTGATACGTAACCCTGTGCCAACCCGTCTTACCAGCGTGGCACAATAGGTGTAGATCCACTCAACAGTGGATTATCTATGGGCTGAGTAGTATATGCAGGAATAAACAAACATACAAACAAATATATCTTTATCGTCAATTAATTCTTTAAAGATATCCCATTCTTTAAAGATAACCGGATGCAGTGTTCATACAACAAAATTGTGAATGAAAACACCACGATAGATATTTTTGGTGATACACTAGAGACATTTAAGACTAAACTGATAAGGTGATATAAATAAATAAATACATAATTATTTCTCACACTTGTATTAGAATGTTATATAAACCTAGGTAAATGTATATTATTATTATTATTGTATCAATGAATATTATTAGTATGCGTATTGATCATAAATTAATTCTAACTATAATTAACTTCTTTATAGGACATACTTACTCTTTTATATAGGTAATAAATTAAATTAATTTCAATCCAGTAGATAAGAAATATTTTTGTACAATAACAATTGAAACAATATTGTAATAGAAATTATGCTTCACACGACAATTGAAGGTTATGTATACCTATAAGTAACGCTATCACAGAGCACGAATAAATTATGTTCTTTTATATTCTAAGATATGAATTGTGATACGTTGTTGGTATGCTGAATAAATAAATAAATAAATAAATAAATAAATAAATCCCATATTTGGATTGCACAAAATCATTAAACAATACAATTATATCATTTAGTGATTATTTCTTAATTGTAAGTTTTTTTTATGAAGTAGGTCCCTCTTTCTATGTAATTTTAAATAATTTCGTTTATCTGAAGTATAAATTGATGCGAATCAAATTACATCTTATTTAAAATATACTTCTCATCAGAAAAATCGAAACACTTCCCTTTTTAAGGTTGTTAAACAAAATACGGAACTTCTGAAATTTTAATTTGAATTGAACATTAACATTATGCTTTGAAAACCTTTTAATGTTCACTAATAAACGACATTTGACATATATATATTCCTAAATATATATTTTTCTGATAACCCTTACAAAACATAAACATGCAAGGCGTTTCGATTTTTCTGATAAGAAGTGTACATTAAAAAAAACAACAAAGCAGTGGCAACCTTAAAGCACTAAACCAAGGTCGATTTTCCGTCGCTCGCCGTATCCTAGCGCTAGGAGATTTCTAAACCTTTCCTGACTCGTCAAGGTCCCAAGGTTTGCAGACAAAGTTACTATATAATTTAGACCGGATAATATAGAAACCCCTATTTTACTATAGGATGCAGTTGAAGGAAATTGTTCGATATGTAATTATGTTTTGAGGAAACACGAATAACAAAAAAGCAAAACGTGTTAGGTGTCGCTACAATGTCGTTTCAGCCCCTAAATAACCCACTTCCGAGTCAGGCCTTCTCCAAATAAACGGGGGGATATAAGCCCACTGTGCCACGCTGGGAAGAATATAACTAAACCAAATTATCGTTGCATGACTTAGAATCAAAAAATCAAAATCAAAATGTTTTTTTTTATTCGAATAAATTCTTGCGAATGCTTTCAAATAGTCAAAGCTTATAAGAGAAAAAAAATTAAAAATAAAAATCATAAAATAAAATTAATAATTTAGTTTTTACCACCGGTTCGGAATGCCATTCCATAGAGAAGAGCCGGCAAGAAACTCCATGGTTGCTCTTTTAAATAAGAGGGTTACAATGATGGTGGTACAAACAAGTCTGACAGATTAGTGAAAGCAATAACACGCATAAACTTGTCATCATCATCATCATCATTTCAGCCAAAAGACGTCCACTGCTGGACATAGGCATAGTGCGTCCTAATTACCCTCCTTGTGATATGAGGACGTCGCTTCAGTAGTGGGTCATCTATGGACTGAGTATTAGTAGTATTGCAATACATATTGACCAATTACTCGACCTTCTGGTCACCACAGACATGTAAGGTCACGTTGTGAAACTCATACTGGTGGTGTACTTGTAACGCTTAGGTCACGAAATGACATTATACAAGCTGCTTAACAAGTAAACGAGAAAAGACGTTTAACTTCTCGGGAACATTTTCATACCACGTTGGAATTCTGCCACACCTGCAATACCACGTAAAAACGAACAGACAAATACGTGAACTTATAAAATTATTCTCAAGAAAGGCCAGTCAGTGACTCTTTCTGATAAATCGCACTAATATTAGGTAAAGGTTCACTCAATCGCTGATATTAGAAGGATGATTGTTTGCTACTTAATCATGCCACTATACCACCCATTCCACCCTGAGGGTGTCGTAAGATCCGCCAAAAGGAAATTATATTAATCTCTATCACTACATAATATAAAACAAAGTCGCTGTCGTCTGTCCGTCCGTGTTAAATCTTTAAAACTACGCAACGGATTTTGAAGCGGTATTTTTTATTAGATATAATGATTCAGGAGGAAGGTTTATTTGTTTAATACATCCTTATTATAGTTAGTAGAGACTGATAAATTTAGAGATTCATCATTGCATCGCGGGTCGCTAGTATTTGAAATATAAGATATCTCCTGTTTTGCAAAAAAAAAACAGAATGAACGATATCAGCACGCTTGCGACTTCCACGCATGCGAAGCCGTAGCCTAACTCTAGTTTGTACGATCCTTCATTTCACACGGAAAAAGTCGCGCGAGAACATTAGTTGTTTCCACGCACGCTGCTTAATGAGTAGTCAGATTAAATCTTAAATACACATTCACTAATTTTATAGCTTGTATTTATAATAATTGTGTTTAACATAATAGTGGCAAATTATTTATTATGACACTACAAACTTGTTGGGCATTGTTGATAATTAGCAGCGTAATTGTAGCAATAAATTACACGATAATTAACTGGTGACCGTTTTATTAGTTTTGGTGAAACGGACGCTGTGAGAGATTGAATATGAATTTGAATACGCACCACATGATTATTATTAGATATAAGATGTTAGATTAATTCCGTCGGTTTGTTACTAAACCCTAACAAAGATCATTTTCCAGCCAAACATTGGATTTTGGGCGGGATAACTCTTTGCGTGTTAAACTTATTTTATAATATTTATAGTTGCGAAACAATATATTGTTAGAACTTTGAAAAAAAATTCCGTCTTATTAACTTATTATGCTTGTATACTAATGGCATTAACAATAGATCATAAATCGTAAAAGTAAAGCCTTACTTTTCTTAATAAATTATATCTACTAAATACAAGAAACAAAATGAATAAAATTTACAGCATAACTAGTAAAAGTATCGGAATATTTAGTTGAAATTAAACTGTATCTAAATCGTATTCTCATTATCACCTAAAACTTTACAGCGCATAAGTCGAACCTGTGACGCCTACAACTATCCAAAAACCCTTCAAAAAGAAAAAAAAACTAAGGTACAGTCATGTTAAAAAGCCTTTATCTTATCGTTCGTACGGTAACACCCACTGTGTGATATGCTCGGAAAGATGCTCTATATGATTATTTACAAATAATGTCATAAGTAGTAGGTATATAATTACAATTTCTTCTAATTTAGAAAAACGTTTTACTGTTTATAGACTATTATGATGATAATATATTTACACATCAGTGTTGCATTGAAAGCAAATCCAATAAGTACTTGAAAACATTTTTTTTCTTTTTTTTAACAAAAATGTGGATACAGAGCACCTCACTTGAGACGCGGAAACGTCGTGAACGAGCTATCCGTCTAACCATCAACCAACTGGCGACCACAGCCCTGAGCGTGACAGCAAAAAACTATAATAACACACCATAGACCGTTCGTGCTTTTAATTATTACTTTGGACATCATTTTTATCAAGTTTTACAAAGAATTCGTTGCTTTGGGCGAAGAGCACGTGTTCGGTACAGGGGGCGACAGAAGCGTCTATTTCCACAGAATAAATTAATATGCATTAGAATAGTTTTATATTCTGTGACTAAACATTCGTTGGTTATTTCTTAACAAATCAGTTATTCAATAAAGTTACCTTAAAATTGATATACTTATTTTTTTAAATTGTATGACAAAACACGTCACATAGTCGCCAAGAAATTTACTTGCGTTGTCTTATAGTTATTTATATTTATAGTAAAGACGTGCGAAATATAAATTTCGTATTAATAACGTGTTAAGTGCTCAACCAATTCGTCAAGTATACATCGAGGAAATATTGTTGACAAGTAGGTTTCATTAATGTTTATTTACAGGTATTTAGAATGTCAAGAAGGCTTTAAATGCCAAAGTAATGGTAATTATAATATTGAGATGGTGTAGTATTAATTGGTCTAACTACTACTTCTGTTACTACTTAGACCATAAGTGACTGCTGAGTCGAAGGTTCGTCGTTGGAGGTAGCTCCAACGACATCTTAGGTAAATATCGTACTGTGCCACGCTGGTCAGACGAGTTGGCACAGGGCTTCGTTTCAGACACGGAGCATGCTCTCTGCAATGGGAGTGAATCCCGTGGCCCTGGCTTGGGCAGTTAAGGATCGCCGTCGGTTTTAGTGGGTAGGTCGGGGCGCAATTTACCATCTATACGCGCCCCGGAGTCCCACATACCCCGGCCATTTCCCAAAGGCCGGGTATCCATGAGGATCTCCGACGTAAAAAAAAAAAAAAAAAAAAAAAAAAAGGGCTTCGTTTCAAGTTTTCCGTCTCTTGCGGCTAGGTTTTTAGCCTTCGCATTTCCTTTTGGCGGCTGCCTCAGGATGAAAGGGGGTGATGAAATAATGTATTCTAAGTCCGTCTACACGTTTGGTTTAACGTTACAGCTTGGATCATCATCATTTCAGCCGAAAGACGTCCACTGCTGGACATAGGCCTCCCCCAAGGATTTCCACAAAGGCCGGTCCTGGGCCGCCCGCATCCACTGCTTTCCGGCGACCTTAACCAGGTCGTCGGTCCACCGTATGGGAGGCCTACCAGCACTGCGCCTTCCGGAACGCGGTCGCCACTCGAGGCCTTTTCTGCCCCATCGGGCGTCGGTCCTGCGAGCTATGTGCCCTGCCCACTGCCACTTAAGTTTGGCAATCCGGTGGGCTATGTCGGTGACCCTGGTTTTCCTGCGTATCTCCTCATTTCTGATTTGATCTCGCAGGGAAACTCCGAGCATAGCCCTCTCCATTGCCCTCTCCAGCTTGGATAACGTCTGTATAATATCTTATTAATCTAGAAGCTATTATTGCAACAAACATAATTCCCATCAGGGATAAAAAAATGCTAAATACAAAGCGTTACGTACGGTTGGTCACTGACTCTACTGCTCGTTACAAGCCTCCACCATTATTCGGCACATTATTATTTATGTTCATCATCATAATTTTAACCTTATGAACAAATACCTCCCCAGAGGATTTTGACATCGACACCAATCCTATAATATTTTGTTTTACACTTTTACACAGTTTTAAACTTTTGTTCACAGCAGTAGCTTAAAACTGGAGATCTAAATAAGATTACTTAGAAGTCCCGTCCCTGGGCTAAATTTTGGACACACCTCTAACTAATCTCTAACAGTTTTGGTATCACAATGGATCTACGTTGGTCTTATAAAGTTCAGACAGTTTCGTCTATACTAGAATAGTAAAATATATTTAAAAACATCTGTTATGTACGTATATCGATGTAGAATGTAAAGGATATATACTTAAAATTGTTGGTGGTATTATGTTTAAATTGTAAGTACCTATCTGTGTGGTGACGGATTTAGCATACATTGTGTCACCACCCCATTCCACCCTGGTGGAGTCATAAGAGCCGACAAAATCCATCTAATGGGAGGAGGAAAGACTTCGCAGTGAGTCATTTATGGGCCGTGTAGTAGAAGTACGTAGTAGAATGTTAGTTGTATTCATTCATAGATTTAAACCTGTTCTATTTCTCTGGAATTAATATTAGCTTAATCCAGAGTAGTCTTTCATGAAGGTATAGATAGATGATAGATAGATAAATCTTTATTGTACAAAGTTACAACAATTAAAAAAGGAACACCAATAGAACATTTAGACAATAGGTTATCCTATAGGTTCTAAAAACATTGATATTGAGATTTGTAATATTTTTTATTACTTCATTGCATTGCATCAAAATTATAAGAAAAAAAAAAGTTTTTCGAAAGCGCTCTGACTTTTGATTTTGCTTTCTTAGTAAAACCAAAGCAGACGAGGCGAGCTTTTAGTTTAATTTTGGTACTGTATCATTACATTTTTATGATAAATAATGTTAATAAGAAAAGAGCACAGATAAATTGTATGTATTAAAATTATACAGATATTAAATTTGTTTGAACGGGTTAGTCCCCGCACTATCAATCGGATTTGAAATACTTTTGTTTAAATAAGAATATATAATTATATAAGTACGTAACATCAATGCAAAACTCAACGAACGCACTCAAGTTTGCAGTTTCCCATGACATACCTATTGCATACGACGACGCATGTTTATTTTTTACTAGTAATTTAATTGACAGATTATGTCTATCAGTTGTCATTTTTTTTTGTTGTGTTTTATTAGAAGATTAGATACAATTTGCGAACGCTTTTTCTTTTAGAATTTCCAAGTCAATTAAGTTGTTACCTGTTTGCGGTGAGACAGTCGTCGTTGTTGTCGTTTCAGCCCATAAATGATGGAAATCCATAATGAAAATCCAAATTCGTGGAGGCCTACTGTGCCCCGCTGGCAAGACGGGTTGGCACAGGGTTTGTTTCAAGTTTTCCTTCTCATACGGCCTCTTACGATCCTTTAGTCGTCTCTTACGACACCCTCAGGATAGTGTGGGTTGGTGACTTTGTGTATTCTAAATCCGTCACGGTGAGACAGTAGAACTTTATAATCAACTCAGTCCATAAATGATCCACTGCTAAGTCAGTCTCCTCTAACTTTATGGAGGGAAATTAGCCTGTTGTAATGTGGTCTATCTAGACTTAGGGCTTATATAGATGAACAACACAGCAATCAAATTAATAAAGCTGTCCGTTATTCACAGGAGTCAAATTTACCTTAGACACAACACACACAACAATATATAATATTAATTCACACTATGTCTTAATAAATTATAGCCTATGTGTTATTCTGATGTTTATGCTATATTATTGTAAAGTTTCATCGAAATGCATTCAGTAGTTTTTGCGTGAAAGAGTAACAAACCCATCTTGCAAACTTTCGCGTTTACAGTATTAGTAGGATTGCAGTTTCAAATTAATAAATAGGTTATCAGAATGACAGTATGCTAGTGAGGCATTTATTCTTCACGTAAAAGTCGCTCGTCTGCTCCAACAGCGTTTTTATTTTTTCCTACTTTTCGTTTGAGGTGAAAAAGGGTTTTATTGTTTTTTATCTCGTACATTTTACGTTCCGTTTTTCGGTAGGCGGCCACGGTGGGCGGGGTACGTGTAACGAAACGGCTCACGTGTGGCTCTGCTTGAATTTTTAATCATTTGCTTTTTTTTTCAACTGATTACTTCATTTGATTTCAACGTAATATATTATATTATTATCTACAAATACATTTGTGACAAACTGTCTAAGGAATATTATCCATTTATTATTACATACCTAAATAATTTATTTGCTTAAATACTTACTTACTGTATAAATTACATTCTTAGTTTGAAAAATACTAAGTATCTTTATACGTAAATGTAGTACTTAATTATAGTTAATGAATACCGGACACATCAAAACTTTGCTGAAACGCCAATTTTCTAGATTTGTTGCAAGTTAAATCGGGGAACAATAACAAGGCAATCAGCAAGATAGTTTGTTTTTTTAATTATCCTTTACCTTTATGTGAAAATGAAACTGTAGTGTGACACCGATACATAACCGTAAAGATAATTTTGCGTCCATCGATTATTTCCATCACTAAGCTATCGACATGTTAGTGGCACATCACTAGTGGCTCGGGGGAGTGTCAGCCCTAGGGCCAGGGCCCTCTGCATTGTACTGTCCGTACGTATGACGGCCGCCGACATGTTTGTATGTATGTATGGAGCATGAGAAGCGTTTCTCGGAAACGGCAGTCGTTTTTTGAATTGTGTATTTTAATCACTTACACAAATAGATGTAATCGCAAATGTGTTATGTTGTGAGCTTACAGTTGATTTAACGCTGAGTAGCTATAAACTTTGTTATCATAGCATATTTACTGACCATTTTAGGTTTAGCTTCTCAAATTAATTTTGTGTTTCTCATAGTATAATAGTGTATTGTCTTTTCTTGTAATAACTAAACACTGGGCGAGATTCAGATTTATTACTCATCGTTTCAGCCCATACATTACCCACTACTGGGTCGGGCTTCCTCCAAATTCATGGAGGGAAATTAGTCTATTGTGCCACTCTGGCAAGACGGGTTGACACAGGGTTTGTATCAAGTTTTCCTTCTTTTGGGGCTAGGTGATCTGCCTCTTGCCTCTTACGACACCCTAAAGATGGTATGGGTTGGTGACATTGTGTATTCTAAATCAGTCACCACACGCACCATTCCTAACCTATATTAAAGTTGATTGTAGACTATGTGAAAATTTAAGGTTGTATGTATTTTTATATGCTGTATCATAAAAATAAAATCACAAAACAAAATACTATAGAATAAAAATTAAATAAAAGTGATGGACTACCCTTAGTATTTAGGGGGATGAAAAATTGATGTCCGATTCGCAGAACTACCAAATATAAAAAAAACTACCTTAAAGACTATAAAAAAACATCAGAATCGGTCAAGTCATTTCGGAGGAGTTTAATAACAAACACCGTGACACGAGAATTTTATATATTAGAAGATTATGATACTTAGTGATATTTCAGTTATATCGAAAACCTTTCAAGGACTCTGTTCATATAAAATAAACAAATAACGAACTAAAAACAACCGAATGAACTTTTTTAGAAATAGCGTTTTAAATTTAAACTATTACTACCAGCCAGCTCTACGATTGCAGATATGCAAAACTGTTTACAGAGCCGGCACTCGTTTATCAACTTCCATGATATTAATACGTTTGCCATAACGATAGCTACCGACCCATAGTAGTTAACACCAACACTGTTTTAATATGAGAAAGTTACTGAACGTTTATACTGAGTAATGTTTTCAAATAAACAAGCCATTGAACGTCGCAAAATTATAACTAGTATAAAGTTACATTATTAAAATTTAAATATTATAATTTTACGTATATTATAATTAGGACAGACTCCACTTTAGTCTAAATCGCGTATTCATGTAAATTAAAAAAGGAAATAAAATTGCGGTCTGCTTATAAAAAAGGTTGCCGCGGTTTCGGAATTAAAATTTTACACGCGTCTTGAATCTTATTCGGAAAGTCCGTAAAAAATAATATTTTGATCGATACACTTTATAATACTACTCGATTAAAAAAGCCTGTGCTATATCTGATTTTTGCTTTGAACTAATATAATTAATTTATCAAACTAACTCGAGTACATACGCCAATTTACTAAGCACACATTGCCCTACCATTAAAAGTATTACAAGTACCTTGGTAATAGAAATCTAACGGTTTTATTTCGCAATAGACAATATTTTTTAACTTATGGAAACACATTTTTTTTTATGTGTGTCCTTTATGCCTAATTAATGTATTTTCTTTCTTTCTTGTCTTTCTCATATACCTACCTATAGTTTTTATTTAATTAACAATCAGAAACATTAAACCATTACATTCAAATATTACAATATGGCGATTAGATTTCTAAATTGAAACTTACAAATTCAAATATTGATGGCAATTAAGAAGCTCGTCGTAATCGAGTGATCGGTCGTAACTCGATCGCCTGTATCGCACCACTAGCCCACCAAAACCAGGGTGTTGCCATGCTCTCTCGAGGCGATCCGATCCAGCGATATGAGCCCAGTAATTACAACTTACCACTGACTATTATCAAGTAGCGGTTGCCTTTCATATATTTTACAAAATGGATGGCGATGCTTCACAAGCCGTCTTGTGTGTTGAATATTTATATTGTAGATTTATTGCGCCATATTCCGCGTTGATTTATCGAAGGGGTGTGTGTGAACGAGCAGTTTGGCGGTTTTAAGTTTGTAATTCGAATTTGCAGTAGTTTTCTCGGCTAGAATTAATATTCTTAGAAGTACCTACATATTAAGGCAAACTATAATATTAAACTACTTTCAGTGTAGCCAGTTTTAATTATTTTATGTTTACTTGTAATAAAATTATTTACGAAACATTATAACATAATTTCGTAAGATTACGTAACAAGTCGTTTGTAGACTTATATCTAAATTTCAAATTCAGCGAAAAGAATTTGCATAGAATAAAACAAAACACATTTTTAAAAGAAGATCTCACGGCTATAATCTAAGAATACATTTTTAAAAGTACCTACGAATAAGATTTCAACGTACTATTTTCCACTGAGCACATAAATGAGCCACTGTTGTGTCGGCTCTCCTCCAGCTACATGGAGGGTAATTAGTCTACTGTGCCATGCTGGCCAAATAGGCTGGCATAGGGTTTCGTATCAAGATTTTCTTTCTTTTGGGGCTAGGTAAAATGGGAAAGGGTGAAATGGGATAGTAACACTATGTATTTTAAATCCGCCATTACAGAACTAAACACTCTTTGAGGCAAACTAAAATTGTATTTTAAGTAGAATCAAATAATTACACCTATTCCCTAAAAAGATACAACAAACAATAATATCGTATATTTAATATCGTACAATAATATCGTATATTTTATTTTGTAAGTTATTCAAAGCGGTACTTAGTAATGTAATGACTAAATCATCAGTCGATAGAAAGGAATAGACACAGACAAATTAATTAAAGCGGCATACGGCGCCAGCGTTTAACTCTTGATTGATTTTTATTGCATCAATAAGTATTTTATGCCGAGTCGATAGTTATAAAAAAAATCTAGCGGTTTTTTTTAGAAAGGCTGCCATATACTGAAAATCAAATTGTCTACAGTCTAATCATTAAAACATTTTGTTCACTATTGAAATCCTTGTGGAACTTTTTGTGCCCCTATAGATGAATAAGACAAGATTTCATAAAAATTGCAATCGAATATCGTGAAAGTTTTACTAACTTTTTAATAAATTTTAATATGACAACCTTAAATTTAGTTATATGAGCTGGATTAATAATATAATCTAATGTATTTGTGTATCAGTGTCCTTGGTTGTTGTCTACAGAAAAATGTGGTCTCTCAGATGACCCGGGTCTTCGCGTGAATGGAAAAGGCAAGAAGATGAGGAAACCTCGAACAATCTACTCCAGCCTTCAGCTCCAGCAGCTCAACAGGCGATTCCAGAGAACGCAATATCTGGCATTGCCAGAAAGAGCTGAACTCGCTGCCAGCCTGGGACTCACGCAGACACAGGTCAGTGGTGCTTGGCGATATAACAGTATTTCGTGCCCTTTTCTCCACTTAAAAGGCCTTTTAACTGACCTAATAAATAATCTGACAAAAAAACATTTGCTTTACATTTTGCTTTTTGAGTTTAAAATATTCTGATAGATAACTATAATATAATGACTTTTTAAATTGTCTCAGTGCATACAAATTGTCTCAGTCATTTGAAAATAAAGTAGCTACATTTTTTGTTAGATAAATATATTAAATTAATTATGATAATGGTTTATTTTTGTCAGTTATTTGGAAAGCAGTTTATAAGGCAATATTATGTACTGAAATTAGAACATATAGTAATACCAAGAAAAATATTATGGAAATACAATGTAATCTAGACCCCAAACAGCTGACCAAGAAGCCATGAAGATTCAATTGCAGTGCTATAACTGAAGCAGCAAAAGGTCAGTGATGCTTAGCGATGTCAGATCATCATCTCACTTTGTACAAATAACATCGTTCTTTATGTAGATCGCAAATTGGAACCGTTAAGCGATATCCTTAAATAAAAACTCCTTTGTTTTTATTACTTTTTTAAGATGTAAACTGTTGATGTTTACTGTACCAAGTGAGTGTTTCATGTTTCAGATAAATTATTTAAAATGTATCTGACTAATACGCCGTGAGTGCAGACTAGAGGCCAATTATAATGTACATTTCAAATATTGTAGTATCTTACATATGATTAAATATATATTAATAAAAAATCTAATGACTATCAAATACGATAACGTGCTGACATGAAATAAAATATATCGTTTAAAATAATTGTAAACACTTTTTTTCGAAAATGAATCAATGTCAGATATATTTTCACATCATGAAGATTTCTCAACTGATATTTTAACTTAATATTACATACTTGTAACTTTAGCACCTACACATATACGGTAATGTGTCTGATGACACAGACACATATGCCTACAGATGATTCTGAACTTAAAAAGGAGCTATTGCTGAGTCGGGTCTCCAATCACATGGTAGAAAATAAGCTTAATAAAAGGAGCTAGCCACTTGGGTTGACACAGCCAATACAGTTGAGAAATATTCATCCAGGCTCTGGCGAATGATTTTGATATTCTTGTTAATTTAATAATAATAATTTTCATCGACACACTCGGCTGCCGCAATTAAATATCACAAAAACAAAACTTTATACTAAAAAAATACTCCCCACGCGTTTCCTTGCGCAGTAATTATGTCACACAACTAGCAATTAAGTCGCTAGTGTGTACGTTCACTTTATTTTTATCACTAAATCACCACCCGTCTAAAAATAGACCTTCCGAACATTAAAATATAATAGAAACTACAATGCCGACTGTCTGTCATGAGATAGCAAAGGTATAATTAAAAAGACAAGGAGTTTTTTTTAAATATCTGTCACAGATAAGGCACTTCTATTTTCTAGGTAGTAATTTTATTGTGAACATTCTACAGTTATGCTTTTGTTTTTTGAGACAACATGTAAAATGATTTTTCGTGATCGAAGATGAAGTCAAATATTTGTATGATTTGAAACGTTAATATTAAATGCCTTCAGTGTTTAGTGCTGGTCATTCCGTAATATGAACTTTTCTTTGTATTTCACCCCTATAAAACCATAATATACCTAGTAAATAAAATAAATAAGATTGCATCCATTAAACCAGCGTCATTATACATACAAGTCCCTAATAAATCATCATCAGTACATACAAGTCCCTAATAATTCATTTTTTTATCGCAACTATAAAAAACGTATTACCGAGTATTGCAAGTCCCTAATACATCAGTATATCAGTACATACAAGTCCCTAATAAATCATTTTTTTATCGCAACTATAAAAAACGTATTACCGAATCTAATTACTTCAACGCAATCAAAGGCTACGCCTATCGTTGTTTCGAAAAATGAAAATAAAAATTAAAAAAAAGAATGTTCCATAGTCAAACGCGTTCGGAAACCATATTCCGATTGGTTTGGCTCGTAACAGATTGATTCGTCATGTGTCACCGTAGGGAATGAATAATCGCGCCGTAAGGTACGGTACGTACAGAGCGGGAGCGATGCCAAGCGGAGCGGTGCCCAGTGTGGTACGGGGCGGCCGTGTGAGACGAATAACATAGACTGCACGAAATATAGAGCAGTAATTGCATTTAAAGTTACAGTAATATAATAATAATTTACAAAAAAAGTCATAATTTTAAATTATGTTAGTTATACATAACTTTATAGTTTACACATATTATTTATGCAACGATAAACAATATTTATAAAGATTTATTTTTGTGGTTGAGGTTCAATTTTAATGTTTTGTTATCTGACAGTAGGTATACACCATCACACCGATGAAAAATCTCACAATATGCATGTAACTACATAGAGAAAGTTACTCCTCAAAACAACCATTTATTAATCCTGGTAATTGCAGTGCAATTAACTTGTCAGCTAACTAATCTAATTTATATTTACTATAGAAATATTTGACCTTTACTTCCTAACCTTTACTATAAGCGCCTTCTGTCTGTTTCTATCACTACATCGCGCTAACGGTATAAAAAGTGAGCCCCAAGTTAATTTTATTATAATTTAATATTTCTCAGTTATTGTCTGTACAGGCACTTTGATGAGCCCGCATCGGTATACGAAGGGATGTGAATGTTTAAGTATCGAATACAAAAGTCGATAAAATCACAATGCTTAATAGAGAAACTATTTTTTTTATTTTCAGCCCATATATTAATATATTGAGCTGAGCTTCTCTAATTTCCAAGACCAGGGGATTTGCATATCTTTTACAATCTACCTTAGGTTCTTTTTAGCTAAGTTTTCACTTCGATTGGCTCATACCGTGTCAGTTCTGACACGGTTCTAGTTAATTTTAGTGACTCGTATTCACCTCGCAGTTGATAACCAAACAATTAGTATATTGCATCTCTCATAAACCTCTCTAATTATGATATATTTTTGTTCGTACCTATAAAATTTTTGCCAAGTTAATATGCTTCAAATATTTTGTAAATGTAAAACAAGTAGGTATAACGTAATGCATATTCATAAAACAGTATTGTAAATTAATTTAAAAGCGTACCGCCATTGCAATTAGGCGGCTTTTAAATTAGGTAGTAGATTAATACTAGTAATTCTACTACCTAATACATACAATAACAAGGAAGGTTGACTGTAAGAAATCGCATTTAACGATAAGACCGCCCGTTGTACAAATTGTTGCATAATATGGTGTTCTGTCTATTTATCTCGTGCACATTAAAGAGTTTATATATCCATCTATCGACTAATACTTAAATAAGTTTTATAAAATAACATATTCACGATGCCAAATACTCGCTATTTAGTATCGATAACCGACCCCCATCTCGTAGGCTGATTCGTTCGATTCTACATTAAAACAAAAAAGGCGGAATAGAAGTTCATACTATTCCGGGCTCCACTAACAAAAACAGGACAATCTAATCTTCTAGTTGCCTAGAACTTAATTAAGTTTTCAATGAAAAACTCAACTGTTCTAGACTTAATGTCTTACATAGTACAGATTAAGATCGGTGCAAATCTTGCTTGCATGATGTTGTTTTTGTCAATGGCAATAAATCATGGCATTTGTCTGTAGGTGCTATTGTTATGACGCTATCATATTTCTCATTGCCTTAAGATCGAGTTTTTAACGAAATACGAATTTGGAAATATATTCCTTTGGTAGTTGCTAGGTCTTAAAACTAATTTTAGTGGTTCTGAAATTCGGTTAATAACTATGTATGTATGTTGTATGTTACTTTAAGGGGTCGTCGTCATGTATGTATGTTACTTTAAGGGGTCGTCGTCGTTTCAGCCCATGAATGACCCACTACTGAGCCGGGCCTCCTCCAAATTCATGGAGGGAAATTAGCCTACTGTGCCACGCTGGCAAGACGGGTTGGCATAGGGTTTGTATCAAGTTTTCATTCTCTTCTGGCTAGGTGATTGGCCTCTTGCGTTCCCTTAGTCGCCTCTTACGACACCCTCGGGAAGGGATGGGTTGGTGACACTGCGTATTTTAAATCCGTCACCACACGGAACACTTTAAGGAGTATTTATCATTATAATGTACATGTTCCTATTACGTCTGCCCTTGTGAAATAGCTTTGTTTCCTAATTATTACTTGGATCATAGGAAAAATATGCAGCCTTTTCATAAGCGTAAATATTTATTTGACATGTATAAGAACGTCTTTAAGAACCTCCATACGCAGAAAGGTTTTTACCAAAAAAACACGCAACTAATTAAAAAAGGGGTCAATGCCGATGCCTTCATAGCTATTAACACATTCTATGTGGGACAATTTCATTAGAGAAATTACACAACATTTTACCCAAGAGATGCGTAAAACGAATATCGATTATAATAAGCGTGTCATCGATTCCCACAATATCTGGACAGAATCGGTTACGCCTCTTTCGTTTTTATAATTAAACGTAGACTAATCGGATAGATACATCGACTAAATAATATTCGTTTATAAACAAAAGTTTCATATGTAAAATATTAAATGTTTTCTGATTTTAAAAATAAAACGTTCCAAATTCAATCGAGTGTTCTTTCTTTTTCTAACTAAACAAGTCTAACTCTTCGTCACACTTAGACGAATGCGGAAATTAAGTAAATGAAAATAAGGCCGCCTACAGACGTAGCAGTCAGACTGATATGCCAGCTATAGAAAAAAGTCGTTTGATCACACGTAACGTCAGGACAGAACGAAATGATGATGGATTATCATCGGCCAAGTTAATTCATATTGCCGCAGCTGTGTCGAATGAACAAACTGTATTATGTAGTATTGTAGTTTCTCTACGATTATTTTTATAATAAAGCATTATTTCCTTCGTTGATCACTTATTGGACAACACGGGTGTGTCTGCAGCCATTATTTTCTTATTGACAATTTACTATAGTACAATATCGTTTCTCGTTTTTTAGAAAAGACGAGCAATATTTTAGTATTTTTGAAATTAAACGGTATTTTATTTACGTTACGAAGCAATTTCCTTTGCGTTCTTTTGTGTAACTTTAAAATAAAATCCTTCCTCAATGTTTGCACATGTTTAACAACCGATAAATGACCCACTGCTGAGTCGTGCCCCCTCCAACTACATGGAGAGCAATTAGCCTACTATGCCACTCTGGCCAGACGGGTTGGCATGGGATTTTGTATCTAGTGTTCCTTATCTTGCGGCTAAGTTTTCTGCCTTTTGGATTTCCTATTGTCGATTCTACGTCACACTCAGGATGAAATGGGGTGGCGATGTTAACGGTGACTTACACTGTGACAACTCTGTGACAATCTATGAAACAAACTCCCCACTGTTAATACTAGCAAAGAAAGATATCAGTGAAAAAACAACGAGTGTACTGGTTTCAAATACGGATTCTATTTATGAAATGCAGTACATAATAACTTTAGAGCGAGTAACTAGCAAAGTCACCGTCTCGAATGTTAAGAATGATGACTTACTTCTTTCGTAACACGTCTCTGATTGGCTGTCAAACCCGATGCGTCTACCAATCGGAGCTCGTCAAATGTCATGACTTTGCGGTTTAAGAACAATTGTTCCAAAAGAAAAAAAATCGGCTTCCGTTAAAGTGGCAAGGCTTCTGTCTTCTTTTTTTTATTCTATTGAGACGGAGCCTTTGTGAACAACGGGCGAGACTCAATTCTTTTATTATAGCTCTCTTATAGAGTCATCTGGGAATAAAAGGAAAATATTTAATGTACAACTAAATTTTAGGATGAGGAAAATCTTTTATTAATAAGATTCCTTTTGTTATATAAACTCCATAATACGAAATATGAATATAACATTTTTACAATATAAAAAGTGATAGCGTCGCTCACTTAATTCCCTATCGAATTCTATTTAAACAATGCATGGTTAATTGAAAACTATATAAATTAATGTTTCAAATTAAAAATAAACAAGTCTAATTAAAGCTTTTCATGCTAGAAGGATAACCTCCTTTTTTTTAATTGAAGTAAAACGAGTAAGAGAATATTAATTATCTAGTGAATTTTTACTTCAATTCAAAAAACATACTAACTGGAACTGGCTTGAAGGTCGTTCCAGAAGTTTAAAAGCGGGAACCCACAATGAAATTAATTGGAAAATCATTATCCAATTGTTGACAATTGCGACCAATGAAACAACTGTTGGTTTTAATTGTTTTAAATAAAGACACGTTTGTTACAATTATTGAGTAGGTTTGTTAATTTGTTGCTAATAGTGAATTTAACAAATTATTTCACTAGTATAAAATATGAAGTTTTATTTAGAAAGTCAAAATATTTTTTCCTTCTTATCCCTCGTTTATTTAGTTTCTTTCATTTTTAAATATAACTATGCGAAGCCGCGATTGGTCACCAACTGCCGATTTTAATATATTTTAATATTATTTTTCTTTGAGATTACTCAGTATCTCTCACTTTACAAATACGCAAATTCCGGACCACCAAGATTTGCCAAACAAGATCGCTATTTGCAACATGACATAAAAAAATATCGACGTTAATGGAAATTTCATAATTTATCTCTGGAGGGGCTTTCCAACCTTCATGATACGTTTTATGAAGAATACATTTGATTAAAAATATGTATTCTTCCCGTTCATAAAACCCTCAGTGTGGCCAAGTCTTTATAGTAAAATTCGTCAATTACAAATATTCTAGTTAGAATATTACAATATTTTACTATAATTCTTTGTCGGCTCCCACGACACCCTCCAGATGGAATGGGGTGGTGATATTATGTATTCTAAATCCATTGGTGAAAAATCTACTTTCCCTTCTGCTTCCAGCCTAATGGTTTTGCTTTAAATTAAATTAATCCTTTTATATGTAAAATAAAAAATACCTGATTCATTCAATTTTTCGACGTCACACAGTAGGGTTAGAAACAAAAGTAAGTGATGATCCAAGAAATAATGTTCGGACTATTAACTAACAATTTACAATATTTTTTAATACAACTTAATCTTAATACAAGTATTATTTAATCTCCATCGTCACTTGCTTTATGTACTCCATGGTTTTATAACCACAGCTAAAGCGAATACGTTTCCGAAGACATAATTGAATAGGTTGTCTGAAGAGAGAACAGATGTGTTACTCCACCATTATACAGAATGGGATCAAAAATGGCGGTCGCTCTGTAAACTTCTTGAGCGCTTCAACAACATTATGCAGGTATGATCTGTAAAAATAATATTCTTACATAGGCACATAGTTAGCTTAGGAATCCATAGTTCTCGAATCATCGATCGTTTAAAGTAAAACACCAACAAAGATAAGTCCTTCCCGTTTCTTGAATTTTAAAACGACAGCCCTAATATGAACCTACTTAATCGAAGCCAATAGTAAAAATAAAAACACACCGATAAAAAGAATTGGTACAAAGTTAATTTTCCGACGGTACCGCCAATTTGAGCCGCCATTTTCAATCCCATTTCCACGTGGTCCTAAATTGGGAGATTTCGGAGTAAATTGTGTTCAAGCGATGCGAATGTTTTATTGGTGTGCGATAAAAAGTAGGCACTCTATCTATGTATGTAATGGCAGGATGGGGCTCAAGAAACAGCTATGGAGGAAAAAGGCCGGCCGCACATCTATCTGAATCCGGGTCAGACTAGGGCGTTTCTGGGACTTTCTGTTTCTTGTATGAGTACAAGCTGAAAACCGAAGACATACCCTGACCTGATCCGAATTCTGATAGACCCACCACCACCGCCTACAGCTTGTTCACCCACTGCTGAGTATAGGTAAGCTCCTTTAGTTTAATCATTGCGGTTTGTTTGCTAAACGATACATATGCGGCCGGCCTGTAGGTTAGATAATTGCCTTGTAGTGGGATGTAGATTAATTAGGGTAGGGTTAGGACTTGCATTGATATTGTAGGTTCCAGTTGGGTCAGCGGTCGGCTTCTTTATTGGCATTGAATAAGTAGAGACAGATAAGTAGGTCATATTCGGGAAGTGTCGTTTTAAAAAATAATATATTCATATAATTATAACCTTACGGGAATACGCTTTGGTATCGAGATGCTCATAAATCCTTCAGAGCATACTTTGACACATAAATACTACGATTATAAGTAAAATATCTCACTTAAACAATTAGTTCTTTTCAAGCTCCTTCAGCTTCATTACTATTGTGCCTTAAAAAATAACTCCATATTTAAAATTATACTTTTGATAGTGTGCCGCAAACCTCATAAGTTTATTTGAAGAATTTTTATCAATTAAATCTATAAACGCGTCTTCTAGAGCCTTGTCGTCGATTTGTGGTGCCTCAAGTATCTATTTTCAGGCAGAAAGCACTGCGCTGCTGCAGAGTAAATTTAAGTCGTTTGAGTCGAATACCTTTATACCTTAATCCTAGCAAAAGATGTTTAAACCTATCATGCGGATGTATTATCGGCCGGTACATCAGCGGCTTGGCTTGCATGTCCGTTATCTTCAGAGCTGGTGGTAGCAGCCACTTTCCATTTCAATATGGCGCGGCTTCCTGTGTACTTGAATGTTCACTTGCATAAACCCAAGCTCAGTTGCAGTTATTGAAAGGAAAATCGGTTTGTTGAGCTCATAATGATTATTATCAATTTATATTGACGTGAAAGTTGCATCTAAAGATAATGGAGTGGGCAAACAAAACTAGCACTCGTGTTCCTAAATAAAATCCCTCTACTTTGTTTCCGTTGAGTTTGATTAAACTTAACTTTTAACTATAAAAGGTAATTAAATACGGAACTTGTGCGAAGTTTCCAACAGTTCATAATTACACGTCACGTTCTACCCCTAAGAAGTTAGGTTATTATTAATATTTTATTCAAAGAACACACGTATTTGATTACCGTGAGTTCTCAACTAGAAAAAGAGTGTTTACCCATTTTTTTTTAATTAATCAGTTATGGAAAATTACGATAAATGAAAGATATTTCATCATCACAATCACCTCAAGCCGGCCTTAGGTATCCTTTTAAATCTTTAGTTGGCTCTTATGCCAGCCTCAGTTTCAGATGGAGTGGGTCACCAAGTAGAAAACCGTCACCACTGTCGTAAACTACGTCGTAAACTAGATCTAGTAGATAGTTAAAATCGTAATGCAATGATAAGAATGATTTATACATAAAAATGTAATATAATATTTGTGTGCCAGAATATGTATTTAACAAAAGCTGTTTCGACATGAAAAACCAAGCAAGAACATACCGAACAAAAAAAAAGCTTGTTTATGTGAATGTTTATGGAAATTATTATGTATCCCGATTTTTATGATAGTAAGGTATTTCTTATATTAATTTCGTTGTTGTAAAAATTCTCACGGGGCAGAAAAGTAGTGTTTTATTTTAGATAAACGTATTTAGAATACACAGTGTCACGATACCACATCATCCTAAGAGTGCCGTAAGACTAAAAGTCTAAAGAAGCGTAAAAGAACGAAAACTTGATACAAACTCTGTGCCAACCCGTCTTGCCAGCGTAACACAGTAAGTTTATACCTCCATGTATTAGGTGGAGGCCCGACTCAGTAGTGGGTCATTTAAGGGCTGAAGTGATGATGATAATGATTTTACAAAATCTCATACCATAGGATTTCGATCCCGTCTTACCAATCATATCAAATATTCAAAACCGGAATATTCTAACCTAAAAGTTGTAGACAGTAAAAATTCCTGTAATAGGAAGGATTGAACATAAAATCAATTAATCTGATCCGCAAGCGTGAAAACGCTTTGATTGTTGTTAGGACCTGGTTTTAGAGTTCCGTAGCTAAACCAAGAGGAGGACTCCTAAACCATTGCCAGCTACATCGGACGCTACACCAGTCTTAATCCGATATATCTGGCAACATGGCGTATCTTGTGATTATAACTGACTACACTGGCTATGAGAGAAAGAGAGAAAGAAAAAAATTCGCCCACTTCTCTCTCTTGTTCTTACACTGTCTTAAAGACAAAAGGCCTGCACTGTGTGATAAACGAAATGTAACTGGCTATGGACTCGCTCTCTTGCCCCTGCAGTAATACACGAAACGAAAACGTAAAGAAGTATTATTACTTCAAAACCATACCCTGATATTTTGATTAAAGGTGCCGATTTATTTGTGGGTTTGTGATCGGCCTAAGCCGAAATAATTCTTATACAATACCAATGCACCTATAATTGTACGAGTAAGGGCCGATTTGTTGTAAGTACGTAAATAAACCAGAGATACTATTTTTTATTTACGGTAAGTATGCCTTTGACCCTAGGCTTGCGTGATGGAAAGCAACGCCAGGGTCTAAGATGGAGCAGGCAATTCAAGGAAATGCCCTGTCCGGCACCGGCTCTCACATACACACGGCTAGATGGGTTGGCACAGGGTTTCGTTTCAAGTTTTCCTTCTCTTGCGGATAGGTTTTCGGCCTTTTCATTTCCTTATTTATATCGGCTCTTACGACACCCTCGGGATGGAATGAGGTGGTGATACAATATATTCTAAATCCCTAACCCAACCAGATATTATAAAATTATTATAAAAATGTGACGGTATAAATCCGTTTTTATGACGTCAAAAACGGTGATAACTGTGACTAACGATCTGGGATAACGGTTGTACTTGTATTCTATCGACGCAACCCTTGATACGCTGAGCTCCTCACGCTTGACCGTTCTGTATTTTTTTCATATAAATTTAATATTTGAGGTCACTCACGATCAGTGATGGTATTTTTCCGTTATATTTTTTTGTGATTTTTGAAAGCTCTGACAATTAACGTAACGATCTACGCGTCTCATATTATTTCTTGGTGCTGTTTATTTGACGGTAGATAATTAACAAACGAACACTTTTTAGTAATACTATTATATTTTACAGATACTCTTTTCCAAAATAGTACGTAAGGGTTTTATTGGTGACCCTTTATTTTAATTAAGGGTCACCCAAGAAAAGTAAGATCCTCCGTTTTTTACTATTCTACACAGATGCCTACATACATATTAAATGCTACACAAAAATAACCTACTTAGCAAATGTACTCAAGAAAATTAATTCGGTCAAGCTGTTTTGGAGGAATCGGTTAACAAACAACGTCACGAGATTTTATATGTTAGGCTAATTAAATAGTAAGTAAGTGTTGAATTTGGTGTATATGCTGTTTCATACCATAGTTTCTCCATGCTAATATTAATGAGAATTCATTTTGTCAAAAAACAACATATATGTCGTACTGGGAGGTTCATACATTTACCCATTTTTAAATAATCAGTGTAGTAGCTAGAAAACATTTTAACTTAAATCCCCAATCCTATAATCGAAACTAGGACTTTGGTCACCACCACTAATTCCCACTAACAACACGCTAACAGCGTATGTACCATTATTTTACATAATATTCTAAATCTAACCTGTTGATCAACTACGGGAGAACTTGTTTAGATCTACCAATAAGTATGCAATATAAAGACTGCCATAACTTAGTTGTAGGTACTTTTTGAGTAATTATGTCCATATCAATATGTATTATTGTCAATTATCACAAGTAGACAGACGATAATTTATGTTATACATAAATTATTTTGAATTATAAACTAAGAACAAATAGGGGATATTTTTGAACGATTCCTTTTTAGCCTCTGATTAAAAGAGAGAGGTTTTACTTATGTATGTGTGCAGCATCATAGCAATTACTTCAAACATAGGTAAGGTCACTCTCGAATAGGACACATTACAACAAAACCGCGTTTCGGAAGGTGCCGGAAAGCAATGGATGCTGGCGGCACAGGACCGGCCTTTGTAGAGATCCTTGGGGGAGGCATATGTCCAACAGTGGACGTCTTTTGGCTGAAATGATGATGATAACAACAAAACAAGAAACCAAATTAAAATTGATGATCAGGAGCTACTACTCCCAATACAGACATATAGACAGAAAGGCACATGAGACGTGTAACACCGCTTTTTTGTTCGGGGATTAAAAACAGACTTAAGTTTTCATTTTCTCATTCCACAACATTGTTCTCGCAGTCACCGCACAGCCAACTCATCAAGTTTCCAATAAAAATGTAAATAGCTCACACTTTTTACGCGAAAACTTGTTTCTTCGTTGTATGAATGTAGGTAAACTTGTAAATTTATCATGCGAATATTTTTAATTGCATTACAAGATTGGGTTGTAGTTTAAAAGCGGATACTAACATTTTGATGGTTACATTTTACACAAGGAATAATATAAGATTTACAGGGCAATACAAAAAGGCTATAACCATAACTAAAGGGCCAATATAAGTACTGATTAAAATAGTGCGTCCAAAATTTCAAGCAAGGTTAAAAACTTTTTTCCTAAGATTTTGGTCAGCAACCGGTGACGAAAGTTGTGACACTTGATAAATAACCACAAATAACTGACGACTAAAATAATGGAACATTACTAAGTTTGTGGGATAATAATACTGATTGTTAGTTGGTTGGTTTTTAGAAGAACCTCTCTTTTGTAGTAAATATTGATTCACAATAACAGACTAATGCCCGGTTTCTGAAGATCCCAGTTATATCTTCAATAACAATTGATTCGATAAAGTTATATCTAGTTTAAACTTTCGATAAACTCCACCGCGTTTCTGAATACGTAACACACCATTCAATAACTATTGAACCGATAGCATATTCTTTATTCTGCCACTAGATGGCTCTGTTTTAAATACGAATTTGAAATTGTATTTATCATTTTAATTCGTCACTAATTTCTACTTTTATGTGTGCTATTATTTTTTCCGAGCGTAAATTAATACCCACGCGCTATTTTACCTATAAATTAAACTTATTTTGTGTATTCAACAAGTGAAACAGTTCTCAAACGCATTATAAAAAAAGGTCAAACTCATTGCTTGGGTTGAGAAGTTTCGCTGTGTGTCGTGTCCGTGGTATTTTATTTTAGTTATTTATTTTGCACTGTCATTTTATTTGTATGGACAGTGTCTATTTGCGATGCATAACTGGAGCTAGAGCAGGGCTGTTGATGTCACTTAGGTGTATCACACTATTTTTTAAAAGCGCTATCTCATTTTAAATTCGTCATTCGTGAACATTTCGAAAGGATTCCTTCTACTTCTCAAATTTCTAGATATAGATATAATATTTGTTAAAGACTCGAGTATCAGAACGAAATCAGAATCTGATGACCTGCTTGTATCAAAATCTATGAAAATATTGATCGTTTAGGTATTAATTTTTGTTTATTGATTTTTAATTTACCTATTTAAATACATAATAAGTTTTCATAGCTTAAAAGTTGATATTATGCTATGAAATAAAACTTCAAATAAAGTTATGGAACCGATAAACGGCACACATTGGTCAGTTAAGTTAACCTGAGTTTAATCCAAGTTTATCTTACAACTCGTTGTTCAGAAACGTAGTTTCATAAGTTATCGAACCAATAGCCTTATTGAATGGATAAACTGCCGTTAGTAGTACCTCAGAAACCGGGCATAAGGGAGGGAGTCCCTTAAACTTCAATATAAAAAACTATTTTATATTATGAAGTGCTTCTTTTCATGAGCTCTTTGACCTCACTTTGGATGTTTAAAGGGTTTTTGTTATACCCTGTATACCGCAACACCTGACTGACACATTTTTTTATGACCACTGGGTATAAAGTTTCTATCAAATCCTGTAACAAACCGTTTGGCCAGGGGATCCTTCCATTCAATTTGCGGCGAATATCCTGATACATGTGAGATGACAACACATCATTTTGCTAATAAACACTGGTACATACAAAATTGTTCGTAATCTGCTAAATTCTTTACCGATTTCCGGTGTGAAAATGTGTTGCATAGTTCGCGAACATACACGATTGTATAAGCATATTAGTATATTAACAAACCTCTCAAAAGCAACCGACTCAATGGCTTTGAATGTCGATTTGGAGCCTACTATAGCAGACTTGGAGCCAAGAGGTTTTCTGCTTACCCCATTCAATAGAGGCACTAGAAAAAGCAAGTACATATACAGTTGCCCGTTGCGTTTTCCCTTGGCACCGCTACGGGTTTTTACTACCTTTTCTACCTACTAACTCAAGCAGCAAAGGGACTGAGGTGACATTGGATTCTGTACAAAGTAGGACAGTGTTTCAAATATCACTTCGACAATCAATGTACCCTTATACAAATACGGCAACCCTTTTAATTATCGGAAATTATTTCTATGAGTGATGTCACCTGCCGTCACTGACGGAAGATCAGCGTTGGTTGACGGAGACACTGGCAACCAGCAATATGCCAAGTGTATGATTCGGTTTGTGACAGGTAAAACACATTTTCATGTTTGTTTAGTAAGTTTAGAGTTTTTGCATTTTTATGTCTATGTCTAAAAATATCATCAAATCATAATAAATTATTTTTTGTTAAACTCTATATGTTCACATACTAGATATTTTCGTCCGTTATTTGCCTAGTTTCCTCAAATGTAAGACATAATTGGTAGGTTACAAGTTGTAATATGCACAATTAAGCACGTACAGATAATCTTTATGCCATAATATTGACTCGCAAAAAAATAACTGCACGTCCAGGTTCTGTATTTGAACTGCTTGTGGAATATTTCGGATTTTGTATGTTCTTTAGCCGAAAGGTTCCTAAATGGTGACGACGAACTAGAAAACGCTGTGCTATTAGGCTTTCCACAACCTGGTTATTATTCCACAACATTTTATGCGAATACTGGTGAGGCAAGAATAATTTTGTTTTTTTTTATTTATTATATTTCACTTATGTTTTACTAACATAGTTTTTAAGCTGCCTGTCACTAACCTATGGACCTCTGTTTTCTGCCAAATAAATAAATTATTATGTATATTTCTTTATTATCTCATTGTTACATATATTTTTACAAAAAGAAACAAATTCATAAAAATATATATAAAAATATTATTATTATTATATATTCACATGTCTCTTTATTTCTTATTTTTACATATATTTTTAAAAAAATACAAAGTGTTTAAAAAAATATACATAAAAATAGACAAAAACCGTCGAAAACGAGGTCGATGACCTAAGCTACCGACGGTTCAGGGCTCCAGAGAGAGGAACCTCCTCACAATCCTTGCCGAATCCAGGATGACAGCCTTTTGAATCAGGCCCTTAATCCAGCAACCCAGCGAGAGTTTCTTGAGGTGTTGGTCGAAACTCTTCGCAATAAGACCATTTACTGAAACGACTATCGGCACAATGATTGTTGAATCAACATGCCACATTGCGGTAACCTCGTGAGCCAAATCGAGATACTTAGTAAGTTTCTCTTTTTCGGCTTTAACGAGGTTCTCGTCATGCGGGATAGTGACGTCAACAAGCATTGCCCGGCTCGCCGATCGGTCAATTATCACTATATCAGGCTTATTAGCGGGAATAGTCCTGTCAGTGATAATTGATCGATCCCAGTAGAGCGTGACATGACCATTGTCGAGAACTGGCGCAGGTTGGTATTGGTAGTAGGGCACTTCAGTATCCACAAGACTATATTTAAGGGCAAGCTGTTGATGGACTATCTTGGCCACTTGGTTGTGTCTGTGCAAGTATTCTCCGTTAGCAAGACAAGAACAGCCAGAGACGATATGCCTAATGGACTCTCCTGGACGATGACAGGCTCGACAGATGTCGGCAGTCCCATCCTTTAGGATATGTCTCCGGTAGTTATTCGTCATGATAACTTCGTCCATAATTGCACAGGCAAACCCTTCAGTCTCCCCGAAGAGGTTACTGAAGCGTAGCCAAGCCACAGAAGCGAGTTGGTCTACGTCCGGCCCAGTGAGGGCCTTGTAGAACCTTCCGTGTAACTCCTTGCTCTTCCATATAGTCGTGCGGTCCGAAATGCTTAACACCTGGGGCTTGCGCCAATTCTGTTTTGCCAAGGACAAAGGTGTGAAGGAATTGTCAACATTGGCCATATCCCGGTGCACACCCTCTGTTGGCTGTAGGAAGTATTCCCGCAGGTTGCATACCTCGCGGTTATGTAGGTTTTTGACGTTTAAAAAACCACGTCCCCCACATTTCCGTGGGATATACAACCTCATAACAGACGAACGGGGGTGGTGCATTCGATATAAGGTCAATTGTCGACGTACCTTTCTATCCAAGGCGTCTAACTCAGTCTGAGTCCACCTTAGAATGCCAAACGAGTAAGCAAGTGCAGGCATAACCCAACTATTGACAGCGCGAACCTTATTACCGCCAGACAAAAGACTTTTAAGTACTTTTGTAAGGCGGCTGAAGAAACATGCTGTCAATGACTGTTTTATCTCCTTGTCAGCTATACCTAGTCCTTCTGCCATTCCAAGGTACCTATAGGTTTCCGACTCCGAGAGACATCTGAGTGACATATTTTCAGAGAGTTGTAACTCTTCCGAAGTTACAACTCTGCCCCTTTGTACATGAATGGCCGCACATTTGTCGACACCAAACTCCATTTTAATATCATTACTAAAGTTTTCTGTGATCTTTAATAATGATACTAAATCAGATTTCTTTGGTGCATACAACTTGAGGTCATCCATGTATAAAAGATGTGATATGACCTCACCATCACTGCGGAGTCGGTAGCCTATCTTTGAATGCATTAGCAGTGTGCTTAATGGATTCATAGCTAGGCAGAACCACAAGGGACTCAGGCTGTCACCTTGAAAAATTCCACGCTTTATCCTTAATAAGCCTGTGGAGTCAGAAAACCCCGCCATGTCTGGCAGACAGAGACGTGTGGTCCACTGGCTCATGCATACGCTAAGAAAAGAGCATAGATTTGGATGGAGACGGTACAAATCTAATACTCTACTTAGCCATGAATGAGGCACCGAATCATACGCCTTTTTGTAGTCTATCCAGGCCATGGAAATATTTTTCTTGACTCGACGAACTTGTTGGCAAATAGTCATGTCAATAAGGAGGAGTTCTTTAGTACCCCGAGACCGTGGCTTACATCCATTTTGTGCGGTGGCCATGATATTATTAGCCAAAATGTGATCCATAATTTTGAATTTTAAAATGGAAGTAAGCAGCTTGTAGGTGGTAGGCAAGCAAGTTATAGGTCGATAGTTTTTCGGTTCCGAGGTACTACCGGATTTGTAAAGAAGGTATGTGACGCCGTTAGTCAAAAATGTAGGCAAAGTTTTTGATGAAATAGCGTTTTGGAATTGTGTTGCCAGACGTTCATGTGAGCTGTGGAACCGTTTAAGCCAGAAATTGTGCAGGCCATCTGGTCCCGGGCTCTTCCAGTTTGGAGCCAGACGGACTGCACGGGCTATATCTGCCTGGCTGATAATCACTTGTTCCATGGCCGTGATATGTTCACATGAACGCCTAACAATAGTCATCCAATCGCCTTCAGTGTGATTAATTGGTTGTGCCCAAATATCCTGCCAAAATGTATACATTCTGACTGGATCCGGGGTCACACCAAGACTGATTTGCCGACTATTTTGCTCCCAGTTTCGATATACCTTCTTTGCATCACTTTGGAAGAGGCGATTCTGTTTGTATCTATTGGAGCGCTCCTTGAAGCGTCGTATCCGTTTTGCCCATGCTTGTACCTTTTGTTTGTAAAAGTCAATGCGTTCCGTAATCCAGGCATTATAGTCTTGGGGTCTGACCCCAGTCCCATTGAATGCCTGATGTACGAAACGCATGACCCTTGGACGACTATTTCCATTTTTATATGCATATAATTTGGCAATAATTGTTCTGGCTGTGTTAATTCGCAACTCAATTCTATGTTGCCATGCTGGGATAGTCTCCATTTGTGTAGTAAGCCTGTTTTGATTTGGGAACCTAACACCACCTACTCTACAAACGGCGACAGCACCGCAATATAGGATTGAATGCGTTTCTGTCAAGTTTTCTGATTTATCAAAATGGGATTGTAAAAATGTGTTGAGAACGGAAGTTAAAGCCAGAATATGTTTGTTCATGGGCAAACGTGGTAACCGCGGTCGATCAGATGCAGGGACATCGCGGTATACCAGAATCGCGTCTTCCAAAGCCCTCCTTAATTGCTCATCATACTGGTTGTTAACATTTACCTCCTCATTCTGCACCAATTCCGCTGGCGCGAGTAACGGTGGATCCGGCTGTATAGCAATAGCCGATACCGCCGGGTCAGGTTGCGGGCGAACAACAGGGCGAGAAGATAATGTTTCCAGGCGTAGACGATCAAGTACGGGCTGTGCGAGCAGCTGAAGCCGCTGGATAGCACGCACTTGGTCCGACAGCCGTTGTACAGTAACTGTCGTTCCTGGGTTAAGGTCCTGAAACAAGGCAAACATTCTGGAACGGTAGGCAGTGAGGTTGGTTCCCCCCTCTGTCGCCCCATAATACGCTCGCATGACATTCTCATTTAATTCTTGAGACCATCTCATGAAATATAATTTATTATATAAATTATTATTATTATTATTATTAATGTCATCTATGGTCGGTATTGAAATGATAATCCTGATATTCTTTACCCGATAATTATGTGAACTATGTCGTCTGTGGTCTCATTGAAGAAAGTCTCAGTCGTTCCCAACCCGTGGTCACCGTATCCTCTGCCCGTAGATTACCATACAATAGTGAACACCTCACACGTCCTTGACTGTTTATCTGTTCATCAAGCCACCTTCCTATTTTGTGGTAATTATGAATACAATATTATAGGTAGATGAGCTATGAAGTGTTCAACGTAATTCGTCTTATCATACTTGCGTCTAAATACTCTAAAACGGTAGTCGCATGGTTTATTTATGAGATTACTTAATACAGTTGTTGCTTTGTTAATCTTGCTCATGTTTTCATAATACGATAACATGAAGCGTACCTTGTTAAATTTCGAATAGGAAAGACTCTGTAACTAGTTATTTAAATAACGTTCTAGATCTGCACACTAACATATACGTTGTTTTATTACAGTAATGTATCAAAATGAATAGCTCATAGCGGCCCTTACTACTGATTCGGACCTTCTCCAAATTCATTGTATTGTCAGCGTGACACTTACGCTGACATAACAGGTGCTACATGGTTTGATAACGAGATTTCATTCTCTTGCGACTTGGTTTCGTTACTTTAGCCACCATCTGCAGCACTCAGAATGTAATACCATTGCCATAACAGCCCATAAATAAGCGTACTACTGAGTTTTCCAATTTACGGGGGGTATTAGCCGCATGCGAAGGACTACTTAAAACGAAACCTTGTGCCAACACGTCTGGCCAGTGTGGCACAGTAGGCTTATTGCCACCCATGTAATGAGGTGAGTCCAGACTCATTAGTGGGTCATTTCTGAGATAAGTACCTACTAAGAACGTCAACGTGTTGCAGATGATCTTATTATAAAACTATTCTGCCTGTAGTTAGTAAAAAAAAAGTTTACTGTAATGGCGTGGTAATATATGCAGAATTATGACGATTGTATCGACAACTACCCTCATTTGGTAGCATCCATCATGATCGCGTGTTTGTGGCATGTATGATTGCGGTAGAGAATAGGTAATATTCGTACAGACAGGACACCTGCTGTCTTAATCTGAATTAGCATTCATAAAAACAGCGTACGCGCATATTACAATATCTACTATTAGTGCCTTCCTGAACAATGTGTGGCACAAATATTTCCCGCTATCACAAAACCATTTCAACTAGTATCTATGCTTGGCTGTATATCCCGCGGCTAATAAGTAAAGTATGTATCGCGTAAAGAATATTGCCAGCTAAGTAAAGTATGTTGTATTGCTACCATGCAGTAAAATAACCTCCGTTTAGACGCACAATTATCAACGTCTTGTTATCTTACTCACTTCTCAGCCTATAAATAGCTAACTGCTAAGTCGGGCTAGGGGCCAGGGGTTTAGGATAGGTTTTCCGGACCACGGTAGCAACGTACGCGGTACCCGTGGTCCGCGCGTGAGGGCGGGTGTCGGCGCACGGCGGGTTATTTTAGTGGGTGAGGGACGCGGGATGTGAGGTCAGGCATTTTTTCCCGCCAAACCAAAAAACAAAATATAATACGTGATTTAAGTTCTGTTTTATTAAGGTTTTGCCTTAGTAATTGTTGTGCATAGTGACCAGGCCGTATTAGTCGTATTGTGGCGAGACTGTAATTAGTATGATAATTGTGTCAAATAGAATATTTCTAACTTTTATTCCATGCCTGACCATGGAATAAAAGTTAGAAATATTCTATATCAAGGATATTTAAAAGAATACTTATTATTGGCGATCTATAAAATTCATCGCTATAATTATTGCACTGGGAAAATATTATAGATAGTTGGTAGCGTTTGTGACTGTACAGCAGTGGGCATCCTGCGAGCTAATATTACTAATTACGTACCGATTCTTGTATATTTTTGTACTTGTGTCTATTCAGAAACAAACGAAGCCGTGTTGACAAAGGATTTACAGGCGCTGCATAAGATCTCAGTTCCAATAGATACTTGGCGATGAGATCTAATGGTCCGTCCGGCTAGCTACCACCCTCACATCTAAGTCCGGCGCCAAGCAGTTTTACTGTGTTCCGTCGTGTGTATGTGAGAGCCGGTGCCCAACAGAGCATTTCCTTGAATTGCCTGCTTCATCTTAGACCCTGGCGTTGCTTTCCATCACGCGAGGGTCAAAGGTATTCAAGTCACTGATAAAAAAATATCTGTAAAATCAGACAAAAATATTTTTTATCTGTTTCTAGGTGCTATATACTGTGCAAAGAGCCCTCTCGATAGAGAACCGTACCGTATAGCTGTCTATAAAAAAACAATGCAAGATCTAGTATGCTTCGGTACCACTGTGTGCCCGAAGATTAATATCTCTTGGCCAAAAGCGAGTCCGTAAGTCATATCATTACGAGAAGCGGAAACGCGGCGTATGCGCACAAAAAATGTTCCGCAACGACGCTCGCGAGTCAAAACATCGCCAACTCTTTGAGCAGGTCTGTGGGTCTTTGTCTCAGCAGTCGGCTGCTTATTAAACCTCTTGCTACTTTGTTTAGTGACAAACGCGATGGAACGGCAGGTTAAGTAACAAAAATCCCTGTTGAATGTTACATCTACGCCTACGTGTAAATCTAACGGCAGTTAATACTCACTCTCTGTCGATAGAGGGAAAACTTGACAAAAAAAAAACAAAACAACACCCTTAGGATGGAAGGGAGTGGTGACATGACAGTGTGTACTATAAATCCGGCACCACACGGAAATTTGAAAGGATCCTCCGTAATTTTTAGTTTCTTAAAACGAAACCTCTTTTCTAGCTATGTATCTCTAGGTTCTAGGCTTAGGCTAGGCACTAGGTGCCTTTATCGCAGGTGCATTTTACAAACATGAAATACACGAATACAAATGACACCCAGACTCAGAGAAAGTGCGTCTGGTTTACAAAAAGACACTTCCTGGAATCGAACCCGGGACACCGTGATTCAAAGGCGGTGCAGCCAAACCCTAGACCAACAAGATAGTTACTGGTAGTCCCACTAGATGTCGTTTTCTGAGCCGCTTGTAGCTTACAAATTAAACTATTTTAATGCGCTTGAGAAAGCTTATTATAATACACCATTTTCACTACATAGTATAAAACAAAGTCGCTTTTATCTGTCCGTCCCTATGTAAGCTTAAATCTTTAAAACGACGCAACGGATTTTGAAGCGGGTTTCAATAGATAGAGTGTTCAAGAGGAAGGTTTATATGTATAATACATGCATAATTACACCCGTGCGAAGCCGGGGCGGGTCGCTTGTAATATATAAACACAACCCGAGTATCTATACTAAACACTAACAAGCAGGTCAAGTTATCCACGACTCATTTCAATATTATAATTTTATACACTATAGTTATGACACAGTAAGAAAACTCGTATTATAAGAAGTTTAATTACAGGAAACACAACTACAGTGACAATTCGTGTTTTAGTCACGCACACTGACGCACGTGATAAGTCACCGTACTGAGAGGTACCGACAGCAGGACGAGCGCCTTTTAAAATTATATAACGCAGTTCAAAAAAAAAATGCTGCAGTAAAAAAAGTTTCTCCGGTTTGGATCGTTTTCTAATAGGCCGATTGGCACGATAGTCAATTGAACTTTGACTTATCAGTAGTCTCACAATCCTGTACACTACTATTTATCCCATTTATGACCTGACCTCCTCCACTCACATGGATGTTAATTGGCTTATTACGCCTCGCTGGCCACACGGTACAGGATTTCCGTCTATTGACGCCTTGTAAACTACCCTAACCTACCCGGCTATCAGCCGTCATTTCCATTTGTCGGCTCTTACGATACCCTCAGGATGGGATGGGACGTTGACACATGTATTCTAAATCCTTCACTTATTTTATTTCCACATGCAATTTGATCGGCATATCGCTAGGTTTTAATGGTCTCATAAACGTTCATCTAAGAAGAAGAAGACATTTTATGAAACCACAGTACACACGAGTACCTGACCAATAGTAAAAAAAAAACAAACACCGATTTAAATATTTAACCAAGCCCTTAGTTTTCGCTGCAGTCCCTCCTCATTTTCCTGCTTTAACGAATGCATCTAGATCCACTGTCAAGCAAGATGCAAAATGACTCAAAGCTGGTGATAAACCAATGAAGTATTATGCGCAGTTATGAATCGGCGTAGAACTTTGGCAAACGAGCGTGCGGAGTATTCATATAATATATACATATCATTAAGATACCACATTACCAGTGTGGGGACGGATTTAGAATGCATAGTGTCACCAGCCCATTTCACCCTGAGGGTGTCGTAAGAGCTGACAAAAGTAAATGCCAAGGCCGATAACCTAGGCACAAAAGAAGGATAACTTGATACAGCACCTTGGGCTAACCCGTTTGGCCGCATGGCACAGTTGGCAAATTACTCTCAATGTAATTGGAAGAGGCCTAACTCAGCATTGGGTCGTCTGGAGGCTGAATAGTATTAGTAGCAAGCCATAAACCACTGCTTCTTGATTTGAAAAACATTTTAACGTAAAATTATTACCGACTTCTTAAAAATTAAAAAAGCATAAATTAATTATAAAAACTAAGCGTTTTTTTTTTTTTTGTGCGTAACTTATATTTTATCCAAAAAAAGCCAAAATGCCATACACTGAACTACATGCTTTGAAAAACAAACTACCGAACCGATTTTGATAGACTTTTCCCATTCGATTCCCAAAAAGTTTTTCCCTTTTTTGAAAGCGGTTAAAAAAGGACCGATACTGTAACAATCAAAGGATATTTCGACGTTCCAGCTACCAGCTGCAAGAAAAGACACAAATTCTTGGTAATCAAGAAAACGGCGAATGAATTTACATTGAAACACAGTACCTCAGCGTATAGGCACTGTGTTAAGTTTCTTTTATGTTGCATACACGAAAATGGACTCTGTGTTATAGTTGGAAAGCGGATTGTAAAGTAAACGTTGTTTGCCTTGAAGTTGTGCCGGCGTTCTCTGTGCTGCTCCAACTCGGGCATTATTCTGTTGACGTCTCTGTCTAGATGTTACGCAAAAGGCGATTTTAAAGAATGTCGGCTCTAGTATATAGACTGTAGGTTTTCTAATGGTTGACTTAACGTAATCTGATAACGTTATTGTTGCATTATTGAAGACGCGCTAAAAATAGCTGGAGTTTAAATGACATCACACACAATCCGGTAAACAGTCCGTATAGCATGTAGAGAATCAAATGATTAGTCGTACCGTCAATTACTAGAGACAGAGTTACTTTGTAATTTTTATTATTTAATAAAGTTAGTGCGTAAGAAGATAAAATCATCGCATATCCATTGCGCCAAAGAATCGTGAGGCGGACCCTTATTATTTATTAATTTTCGCATCTCATGAGTGCATACTTACGAACACATTCACACCCATTCGATATGTTTTTACACCGAAGCGCGCATAGGAATGCTTACGGAGAAGGCATAGTGACTAAAGATATAATTATAAACAAAAATACGGTTTTATAAGTTACAAATAATTTTGTCATTGATTTATTGAAGTTGCTTAAGACAGTTTAGGTAGTGGGTATTATTTCAAGACTTCGCTTTCAAGGCAATGCTTCGGGATGCGAAAGATAGGGATAAATAGAAATCGTCAGGTGCCTTAATCGTAGGACAAGCGTTCGTTGCATTTTATTTATTAGAAATTTATTTTATTTCAAATCTGAAGTGTATTTATGTTTATAACAAAAAATAACATATTACCCAGTTTTGGTAGTGTTTACTAAACAGGAAGTGAGCCAAATCGTCCCTTGGTTAAATAGAGGTGTTTCCATATAGGTTATGTTAAAAAAATATAAACAACATACAGTATATTTATATCTGTATGTCTGATAAGAATGACAATGTCTGACAAAATTGTGAATACGTCATCACAATATTATGATCAACTGGTGAAACAAAAAAATGTTGGGATTCAGATTTAGTTTCGATATTAAAGAGGTACGCTTGGGTGTAATACGAATCCGCTATGCACAACTGGGTGTGGTCACTATATTTATTAATATCTCTACATTGCACAAAAAAAATATTATTCAGCGGCCTATTTTCTTTGCTCCCTTCCGTAGATTCGCTGGATACTTGGTTATATTCTTACAATATTACGTAAACTTTTGCCATGTTGCTCGACTATCATCATAAGAGTTAAAAAAACCTGTTCTGTATTAATTATGGGGAAGTACTTCGCTGAATTTTCTAGTAGCTTAGGTATTTTTCTGATTCTCTTCCCGTCTACTCCCTTGAGCCGTTTCGTATAACATTCTGAAATGTAGAGTCGTTTAAAACAACGTGTATTTTAAATGCATCACGAATAATTGAAATATTCGTATGTATTTATTTCATTTAACATTCTTTGTTATTGTATCCATTTTGTTAATTGACGAAAATATTGCTCCTATTGTTAGATTGAGTTTTAATCGTGGAATCGCATCTTTAGCGTGCATGCGTCACATTCCTACTAGTCATTCTTTCATGCCGTGTCCTGCACACAGTTTTTGTGATGAGCTAATACGGTTAGGATCATTATTAAACTTACATTATACTAGGTACATAAATACACTACTACCTAACTAAAACTACAGTCCTTCATTTATCTATACAAATAAATACAATTTAAGTGTCTGTTTGTAATATAAAAATAATTACTTTTTTACTAAGTGCATTTGAATGTATACCAAAAGTACACGATTAGTATACCAAAACATAATTGTTTACAATTTTTGTCCGTCGTTTATTTCGCCTAATCTCTGATATGGCTAAACCGAATTTAACGATAGGGTCAGATAAGTAGAGAACAAGTCAACCCCCGAAAAAAATACTAGGATTAAAACACAATGCTAAATATAAACCCCTAATTACCGTTCCTCATGTTAATTATTAAGCCGAATTAATCAAAATAGAGTAATTAATGTGAATTTTTACACAGCAACAAGCAAAAACGTCAAGCTGCCACGGCGCTGCACACACGCTCCTTCACGCAAAAAATCGACGATCAAACTGATATGAAAGCAACGGTATACTCGGTTATGAAATCTTTTGAGTCATTTCTCGACGGTAATATTTTCGACGTGGAATACCATATAAACATAACTTTGTTATCCTATAGGTAACTCTCGGCAGTGTTGAATTTTTAACATTAACAACGTCTAATAGTAGATGTTTATGCAAACAATAATACTGGCGTGTTTTTGAATTTCCATCCTGTCACGGTCGCCAAAAACACTGTCGGAGCTCTTGATTATGAATAATAACTGCTCGCAGTGTTTAAAAATATATTTTTATTATATGAAAAATACAATTATTTTACTGTGACATGTCGACCATATTCGAATTATATTCTAATTGAAAGAAGCGCTGAAAGAAGCGTGTAGCACGCTTTTCTTAGCGGCCAGTATTTTTGTTTGCATAAACAGTAGATGTCAATAAACCTGATACTTCTTCTACTTTAAAAAACGAAACCCCTGAACTAACTATGACCTGTATCGCAAGGGCAGTTTATATACATTTATTTCACGAGCACAAATGACTCCCAGCCTCAGAGCAAGTACCTCTGGTTTTTACTAAGATACCTACTTGCCGACTGCGGAATCGAACCGGCGACCCGTGATCAAAAGGCGGCACATCCATCCCCGAGGCCAGCAAAGTGATGAGGCAGAATACAGGGCGCGGGAGATGAATGTGTACCATATCGTTTCGCCAACCTATAACTACTACTTTCCATTCCGCAGCCTATAACTGACCCACTACTGATGCGGGCCTCCTCCAACTCATGGAGGGTCATTTTCCTGTACTACGTTGGCCCGACGGATTGGAGACTGGTTTCATTTTTATTTTTATGTATGAGCCGGCAGATGACTGCCTTCCGCCTGATGTTAAGTGGAAATGCAGTCTCGAAGTGGGGATACCTAGTGCCAAACTATACGTACAGTACTAGCCATCCTCGCCCTGCCGGCCCGCAACGTGCCTCGTATCAAGATTTCCTTCTCAAGGGGATCGGCTCTTAGGACACCGTCAGGATTAAATAAGACGGCGACGCTAGTTATTCTAAATCCGTCACCACAGGGAATAACAGCGGCAGCCTAGAACAGAAGATGGATATCTGAGAATCAAAATTGCAGAAACCCATTACTGGACATAGGGAGGCCAAAGTGTCCCGCGAAGAGTTCTCATGCGGCTGCTATTCTATAGATAGCACCCGCATTCTCGCATCCTTAACCAAGTAATCGGTCTACCGTCTGGGAGGCCTACCAACACTGCGCTTAACAATAACTACGGCTAATTAATAAAATGTTCTACATCTGACCAACTCAACAACATGGACGTATAAAAAAAGGCGGACGGAACTCTGGCTAAGACAAAAGTGAGACGCCAAAATGGCGGCAGCTCTGTATGTGTGAGTTAATTTTGGGGTTGCCAAGATACACAAAATTTTGCAATAAAAAAACTGATATAATATAAAAAAAAATTGTTCGAAATTGTTATGTTTAACTTTAACATCCTAAATGCTGAGTATTTTTTTTATAATAATGTCTTTTACTTTGAGAGGTTTTTGAAATTTCCTCTAATTTCGAGATGTGTTGAAAACGATTCTAATTTAAAAGAAATGCTTTCATTACCAAAAAATTTTTTGTGATAATATATTTATGTTGCCTAACTATAATTATAATTCATTGCGCACCTCTTGAGAAGCACTGGTATTAAATGGTACAGTAACAGTTTATTCCTCTGCCACGTGTCTTGACTCAAACAAATATTAAAACAAAATAAAGCACTGGGGATTAAAATAATGTATGAATATTTTTACGATTCGACGACACGGTTGGCGCAGCATGTCGCGGGTTCGATCCCCGCACGGAAGAAATATTTGTACGACCTACAAGTATTTGTCACGGGTCTGTGTGTTTTTCTATCTATAATATGTATGTATTTACAAAAAAAATGTATTTAAGTAGTTTATCATCCATCTCGTTACCATAAAACAAGCATTAAGTTGCTTAGCTTGGGACGAGATGGCGTTGTGTGAAATGTCCAAGGATATTTATTATTATTATATACCGACACAATAGCTACAATGTACATTTAAATTTTAATTTACCTTTTAGGGTACTGCATAAGTAACAACACGCCGGAGTCCTCCTTTAGTTGTTTATAAGTCATCCGCATCAAAATTTATACTGCAAATGACACTGTATTTGTTTGGAACCATTACAATTTCTACTAAGTAATTTTAATTCAATCATTTCTCCATACTTAATTTTCCTTAGAAAATCTAGCAAAAGGAATATAAAATAAAATACCCAGTAGTAACTATTAAATAATTAACTATAATAATATATTGATTTTTATAATAAACGAAAAATTGCCCACATTTCGGTTAATTTGCACACGTGAATATTGGCAACACTGAACTTAAAATTAATTGTTTTGTTCTAGCAAATACAAATTGATTTTAATGTTTAAAATCTGGAAATAAGTGATTGAATTTTTCATTTACGTATGAAACGTGATTTTTTTTCTTTCGGTCACTACGGTTTTTACACCATTTTACCACGCAAGACATGATTTATAGTTTTTATTTTTTCGCCGCATATTGCGTCTATAAGCATCGATATTCATTCGCGTAATGGCCGACTAATGTGTGAAAGTGTGCGTGCTGGCCTGTACATATAGCTGATCTGGCCGACTATGATGTCACAGTTTTTAGTTAGCGAGACTCTGTCCGACTTTTTTTATACGTCCATGCTCAACAAGAATGAATAAATAATAATAATAAATAAATCATTTATTGCTGCAAAATTACATAATATAGTTAACATAGGATTAACAAAACGATTACAAATTTAGAAAATTGTGCAGAGCACTTGGTTTACTTAAACAAAATTATCCATCGGTTTCCTCACTAGGCAAGCCTGTATCGAGGAAACCTGATAACAGTTGTTTTGTTCTTCTGTATTATCTCCCTTCGGAAAATTAGAAATTTAAACCCATTTAATAATATTAAAATTATCTCTTTTCTTAGCCAATTAAATACCTAAATAAATAATTGATTTATTTAATAAAATTTCCAAACCCGCGGGTAACGACACTACTTTTTGAAACTGTCATGATAACATAGCTAAATAGCTGAAGTGTATGCTATACAGTTACTAACGCAGCTTGAATGGATGGGGCGGGTCTCCCAACCTCGATAGCCGATACACTCGAGATAACACTGTTTGCTTTATTTTTTAAAGTTGTAATACCTGGAGACGGCTCTTTGCACTGTATCGATGTACTACTACCACTATTCAACCCATACATGGCCCACAGCTGAGTCGGGCCTCCTCCAATCTAGTGGTCATACAAAGACATTGTCCAACTCTGGAATCGAAACTTGATCCCCTGATCCTAAAGCAGCCCTTGCAGCGCCTATACCAACAGGACGTCCCAAATATTTGCTATTTCTTTTGGACCGCTAATCAAGGCATCAATTCATCTGGTCAAATAGCTTAAAGATATTGGTTGCAGCCTCCAATTTGTGATAGGGGTGATAGGGGACCCACTACTGAGTGGGGCCTCCTCCAATTTAAGGGAGGCTAATCCTATTATGCCACGTTGGTCAGGCGGGTTGGCACAGGCTTTATGTCAAGTTTTCCCTCTCTTGGAGCTAGGTGATCTTCCTCCTGCGTTCCTTTAGTCGCCTTTTAACATTCTCAGGATAGTTTGGGTTGGTGACATTGTGTGTTCTATATCTGTCACTTAATTCGTACTATCGGTCACATTCAACAATGATCTTAATATGAACGTAAGTAAGGTTCAACATTAAATAAATATTTCAGGAAATTCCAGTTGGACAGTCATCAGCATATAAGCAATATAGTTTCCAATAAAATATGAATCTACTATTAAATATTTTAAAAAAAACTACAAAGCACCCATAGACATGTTTCTCAGAAATAGTTTAAATAAAAACTAAGTAATAGATAAAATAAAAAAGGATTGTTAGAAACCAGTTCGAATGGGGGAGTCAGTTTTATATTGTAATAACTCCTCTTAGAGGTAACAAATAGGGTATACAGGTATGTTACATGCACAGTTGCTGACTGACACAGCATGAATGGAAGAGGCGGGCCCTGTAACCTCAATTCAAGGTACAGTCAAGACAACACTAGCGTTTTCTGTTGGCTAGTTTAGTGGGATTTAAGTGCTCGATTTGGCAATAAGTAATGCTAGTTTGATTTCGGCATGAGTGACACAGCATTTGGCTATTACGAGATTAGACCCACAGCTCGGATAAAAGTCAATAGTTAAAAAAAAGGTTGCAGTAGAAGTGGTTCCACAAAAATCATAGTATGTTTTATAATGGTTTAGAATGTTCCATACTGAGGGTGTCGTAAGAGCTTTGATCCATAAGAAACACGCTCTACAAACGCGTCTGGCCAGCACGGCGCAGTAGGCTAAAATCCCTCCCATAAATGGAGCAGTGATTCGGAATGCAGCTCTACAGCACGGAGCCGCCAAGAAACTAAGTAGATTTTTAAATCTCCATTTTAGGTACAAGGCCGGGGTAAGATTGATTTTTTGTGACATAGTGGAGGGTCAAACAGTTGTAGCGCCAGGCCATCTCCAATTTCATGGCGAGAAAGAAGCTTTGGCCAGACCATAAGAACCCTCATGACGCAATATGTTGGTGACGCTCCATCTTCTAAATCAGTCACCACCCGAGGGGGGCTTCGGAATTAATCAAACTCATTAATGGTTTCACGTCTCCCCACGTAAGACGGGCTGAAATGAAGATGATGATAATATTTTACAATCGTTTTTACAATTCAGTCGAAATACAATGCAGTCGAAATACAATGCAGTCGAAATTTGAGTTTGAGTTTGAAATATATGTTATTACTGCCACGAATAAATAAAAATTCCAATTATCTTCTGTCCGTTTATAAACTATGTCACCTCGGACGTCGTAAAAGGTGACAAAGGGAACGCAAAAGACAGTCAACCAACAAGTTAGTAAGCAAGAGAACGAAAACTTAATAAGAAACCCTCTGTCTAGCGGTAACTTCCCTCCATGAAATTAGAAGAGACACGTCACACGACTTAGCTGTGGGCCGTTTATGGTGAGATGACGCCCACATTAATTTTCAGTTTACATCTAGACGCAAATCAGCAATCAGCAGCTGATGTTAATCACGAGTTGTATCAATATGCGTAAAAATACTCATAACACCGTTTTGTTCACATGTACACAAGAAATTCCTGCTAAACGAGCCTTCAAACTGCTCGTGTACCTTTTACCTTTAACCGTTGTATTTGCCAAGTTTTTATCAATGCCGATTAAAAAGTCAGTGCCGCAAACAGGTTGGTTACCCCCACATTGAAAAAATGTGCTACTTTCTCTCTTGTATTGCAATTTAAATTGTATGCAAACATGTACGTTCTATGCTCATAATGAGATTTCTCGGAAACTACCTCAAGGGAAAATGTTATGCAATATTTTTTTACTTTTAACTTGGCTGTCGGATTCCTTAATTGCATTAAGGCATTAAGACATTCGATTTTCAAAAATTACAGCTGCTCTAAATAGAACAGCTACATTTATATGCATAAATTATATTTCAATAAATATAGTTCTATTCTCAATTTGACTACAGACTTTAACAATAAGCAAAAGTGTATTTAGACACCTGTGTGTCAAATACATACATTGTGTGTGTGTAATGGTTTATTGATTTGATATATTTTTTTATAATTATTTTAAAAAAATAAGCTTCCTTCTCTATATAAACCTATAAGTGTGGAAATTTCATACTCTTACGTTTTCGAAGTTTTGGTAAAAAGGGGTACAAAATTGTAGCATCATGTATTTAATATATAGATACCATGAGATTTATGAAGACAGATAGTTTTAATACTTTTTAGTTATGCTTAGACACCTGTGACCTCACGCTTTTAACGCAAACTGCCACAGCACACGTAATGTGGCGTACTGCAAGAATTGCACAATTAGGTATTCAGAAGCAAAAAGTCAGCCTTGGCATCAGTCACTCTTAATAAGCGAATCTTTGATGGACTTGCGTGTAAAAATAGCGAAGACCGTAATAAATTTATATCAGGATTCCGTCATAATGATTTGATAGTGCAACTTTATTTAATGCAAACTAACTATACTGACTTTCTCTTAAATGAAAAGATGATCGCTCTAATGAAAGCAATCCAAACCCGTTCTCAACTCTCTTCTCTGAAAATGAGATTTTTTTACAAAGAAATGATATTTCCTTGGCATCGACTTCTATTTGGCAAATATTGTAGTCTATTACCAAAAATATACAAATTCATCATCAATACAAATGTCATAATATGTCAAATAAACACAACAGACTACTACAAAACAGTATTTCCCAATAAACTACGGGACCCTAGAAACTTGAATCATCCTCCTATGCATGAATACGGTTGAAAATCGATTACAAGTTGATGCAATGTAGAAAAAAAAACAGTAATAATTAATCATCGTCGAGGAAACAGATCGCTTCAAAGGCAAAATGAGCATTGTGTCTTTGACAGCAACCATCTACCTACTGGTAGCTTAGGAAAACCTTGAGAAAATATTACCTCTTCTTAACACTATTATAGCATTACTCAAAATTCATATGGGTATTATATCCCGTTGTTTAAATGTCATCATTATTATTTTTAAAAACCCTAAATCTAAGGTATAATAAATTGAATACTGCATTGTGAGAGTCTCACTGAGGGTGTCGTAAGAGGCGACTAAAGGAAATAACAAGGCCGATAACCCAGCAAGAGAAGGAAAACTTGATACAACCCTGTACCAACCTGGCTGGCCAATGTTGCACAATAGGCTAATTACCCTCCATCTATCTAGAGACGGCCCGACGCTGCAGTGGATCATCTATGGGCTGAGGAATCCAAAGGCTAAACTTAATATACAAAATGGTAGTCTTTACATCTACAATTCGCGTTACAGTTGGTAAATTACATTATATTTTTTTACTTCAACACTGCCCATACAGGACCCACTGCTAAGTCGGGCCTCCTCCAACTACATAGAGGGTTACTGGCCTACTGTGCCACGCTGGCCAGACGGATGGACGCAGAGTTTCGTGTCAAATTTTCCGTCTCTTGCGGCTAGGTTATCGGCCTTGTCATGTCCTTTTGTCGGCTCTTACGATACCCTGAGGCTGGAATGGGGTGGTGACACTATATTTTACCGTCACCACTGTGTTTTAATTGAAGAGTGATTCGTTACAAAGGTTCAATGGATTTGGAAAATTGACATCAGTCTGAGAAGAGGTAGGCCAATTAGTGATCTTTAAAAATCGTAATCAAAATCATTACTGGTATCAATTTTGTTGACCAATATTCTAGATGGACAGTAAAAGTGCACCTGTCCTTTAACTTTTAAAAGCAATGGTAGACGTTTTTATCCTATCTGATATACATACATATTGTATACCCATGTATAAAGGCTTAAGTAGGAAAAAACATTGCCAGTACTAGGAAACCCGCATACGAGCCACGTGGCGAGTTACATGCGTTTCCATTGTTTTTCCGTTTCGTTGTTAGTGGTCCTTATTATACAGTATTGTGTGTACTGACGTTTATTTTAGAATTACTAGGTTAAAGGTAAAAACAACTTTTTTTATTTTTTTTGATACTGCTTACAAAACTACAGACAAGCTACATTTTCACCCCTCTACCATCAACCCCTATTTTTTAATAGTGTTATTTATATGGCAAAACAACGATTGTTGGGTCAGCTAGTATATGTATACATACTTTGTACAATAACCAATCCAGTAGGCAGCGTATTAGTATTGCCTACTTGATTGATTAATGTACAAAATATGTGTACATTTATGTAGAAGCCAGAGTCCCACACAGCCCACATTGGCCTTTCTCTAGGCCGATCTGAATAGTCAGCAATGCATTTAATCCCCCGCAAAAACGTTAAAGATGAGACTAGAAACAAAAGGAAACGTGCAAACCAGAACTTTGTATTTTTAAAACAAAAGCAAAAATACAGTCTATTTTAAAAGCTAACACGTCACCACTCGACACGAAAGTGCAAAGACATAAATTCTCCTTCACACGGCCGCGCCAGGTAAAACAGTGGTCATTTTTAATAAAAATTAACACATAAATCGTTATCGAATGGACACGTACGATGTTTAACGGCGAAGTAATATTAAGCACGCTGTCCAGCACACAGAGACACCTGAATATTTTGTGACAAACAGGAGGACGGGGTCAACCTTTAATGGACATTGTGTTAGCTGTTTTTCTGCGATATTGAAGTCTGTTATATTATTATGTAATAAAGATATGTACTAGGTCTTGGTAATGAGCAATTATAGCCAAAGGTCTGGTCTATGTAACCTGCTAGGTTTAATATCATAATTGAGTGGACGAATGGAATCGTTGCCTTAAAGCTGTTGTATTTTCAACAACGTAACATACAACAAAATTGAAAAGGATATATTGAAGTATATTTTTTCTTTATAACAGACATCGTGTTACTTATTAGTATGCTTTTATTGAATTGGGTACCATATTCGAAAGTAAAATTATTTAGTCTACCGTATCTACCGCACCGTTTTTCCAGATTCATTTATACGGTTGGCCTAATATAAATTTAGCCTAATTTATAATAATATACACACTAAACTAATACGTAATGTGAATAAAATTATTAATTAAGTGCAGTGTTATTGAAAACAGACTATGAAGATGATATATGTAGGTATAACTGCATAACTTTAAATACGATAACTCAATCCAGTGATCATTTATCTAATCGCCACACTCCAAATGAACCCTTATTGTGAGGTAATCAAACAGCATAATTCATTGCACAGTGCAAGAATAAATTTCCCCGGTATTAAATAAGCAATAAAAACTTCACACGTTCAGTCGCGGACACGTCAGTTCAGACTGTCAGTCATGCTGCACCCACTATAGTAGAAAGCCATAAATATTCCGGGGCTCAACTAGCATGCTTGATCGTGTGAACGAAGCACAGTAATGAGTTTTTTATGCTGAATCGTAACAGCATTATGGTTTTATAATCAAGTCCGCCGCTCGCACCAAACATACGTTTTTTTCTTTACTTCTAGATATTTGGCAATCATATTTTTAGTTAGATACATAATAAAATATTATTTTTTCGTTAAAATGGGTAAAACTAGTGCATGGCCGTACCTTAATGTATCTAGGTACTGCCAAACATAATTTCTTGCATTGAGATCCAGTTGCTAAGGCAATCCATAAGAAAAATATTACCCAATGTTTAAATCTACCGCGTTATCGGACCCACAATTGGGCAACACGATTGTTGGCCAAATGTGCTTTGAACTGATAAAACACGCAATTTCTTACGCAAATTTACCAAAATGTGTTACTCTATTAGCATCGTAGATATTACTATATGAATGTATTTCAATATCCTGTGAGAAATTTCAATTCGTTTTCGATTAATTTATATGCCTTAAAAAGTTGTTAGTAGACACAAGAGCACTACAGAACTAAAGCGGATTAAAACATTAAAAATCATAACAAATAATGAAAGTACACATACATTTCCGAACAGTAATTAAGAGTAATATTTATTGGCAACAAAAGGTCAACTTTAAATGCCACGCGATATGACCTTATGGTCGCTCCACATACGTCTGGAAATAAAAATAAACTGAGGACTGGTTTTGTCAACCTGGATTTAAAGAAATTATCAGCTGGCGCGTTCACATTTAAAGTATAATAAACGCGTTGTCAATATTGAGGTTTGGAAAAGTGAAATGTCCCAAACCATTAATGATGTCAAAGTAAGAAACATCTATCCTATTAGAAACGTGTGAATTTATAATTGGATGCTCGTATTCATTACGATCTTTGTTGGTAAACAGTGGCATCAATGTGCTCTGTTGGAAGTTCTAAATTAATGCAAAAAGTAGTGCTCACACTGTTGTGATGATTTAGGTCTCTTTATCACAGTCATCATAGAAATTGTTGATAGAAATTAGTCATTATAGAACTTAGTCTTTTGTGATAGCAATACTGTTCAATGTACCTTATTCGAACAGTTTCTTAATCGTCCATAATACATATTATAATGATTTTTAAATAAAAGAAATGTATACTAAACAAAATCACCCATCGTTGTAGTTTTGAGTGTACTTTGGCCACTAGGACCACAAAGGGAACACACTAGTAAATGAGAACTACCAACAAAACATTCTACTAGACGATCTGACCATCTTGAGTAAGCTTCCGGCGGTCCAATCTAGCCAATATGAACCGCCAGCAGTGTTTGAACCATCCCGGTGCCGTACCTGGCCCCTTGGCGCCGGTTATTGTTAGGAATTCGAAGGGGGAAGCGGGTCAAGTGACACTGGTGGTTTTAACAAGGCGACGTCACTTGAACGTATTGTCGGTAATCGGGACTTCCTACTTATAGGACCAGTGTATAGGTACCGAGATTTGTGCCAGTTCTGGATGGCCAGTACGCATTTGCCCTTTGGTCACGTGTTTGGAAGAAACCATCGTAGAATTCCATTCAGAACTTTTTCTCAATATTACAGACGTCTATTGCTCGATGCCCTCGACCATAGACGCCACAAAGTGCGCTCTTACGCCCACCGCACCCATTTCTCTCTTCTATCTAATTCTTCTCTCTAATTCTCTAATTCTCTCTGAATTAAATAGTATATTTAATTGCAATTTATTATTCTCTTTAACATTTAATCGATCATAATGTCACGTGTCCTAAAGTTGGTTGAAAATTTGAATCATCATCATCGTAGTTGGTACACCGACATGTTCCGTTAGCCATACTCTCAGGATCATTTAATCCTTTACAACTAGTTCTACTATAACATCTTAGTTCAGGTTTAATAATAACAAGACGTATCAGGTCGTATTTTTTTATATTCAAGAATAATATTGACAGGCTTCTATTTACATGTAAAATTTCTATTTACCGCAAGACATTAAGCAGTTGGGTTGCTTCCTATCAAAAGAGGCCGATTAATAATTAACGTTAATTAACCGAACGCCGTCAAAGGAGTAACATATTTTTTTAATTTCTTAATCAATTTCTACGTAATAAAAGTTCACAATTAGAGTTGGAAGCGTTGTGCAATACTCGATTATTATCGATGTTGAATCGATCCAATTAGTGAGATCGATTTGTTTTGGTGTTATTGTAAATCATAATACGGTACTAGCCATCTGATAGAGAATGCTTTACAGCGGTTCGGTTTGTATGGATGCGGTAATTTTGATTTATTTTATAGCGCACATGTTAATTACGAAATGTTTATAGCAATAGTAATTCATTATTTTCATTCAGTTTGATGTAATTATTTATAAAGATTAATTTGATTCGATTCCAAATTCGAACGTAGAAGGCTCACTTATACATTTGAATGTTGTGTTTTCTTTCGGCCATGTTTACTTTGTCCATTTGTTGAATAAAACATCATCAAAATATTTTTCATCCCCCCATCTCGGAAAGAGTATTTTTGCTCTTCGATATCTGAGTGCAAAAGCCGTTTTTATTCGCTAGAGAATAAAGTATTTTTGCTCTTCGATATCTGAGTGCAAAAGCCGTTTTTATTCGCTAGAGAATACCTAAAGTAAAGATTATTCTGTAATACTTACCTGTCATAATGTAGTAATCAATACCTAAACTGAAATAAAAGTGTACCTATCTTGTGATTGTAAACGTTTTTTTTGCATTTAGTCATTTCCTCGCTGAGGTGGAATGAAAAGTTACGTGTTGCACTCGAGTGCAAAGATTTTTCACCTCGTGCTCTTTTGATTCCCCCGCTAACGTTCAGGAATCTAAAATTGATTCAATTTTAGAATCCTTCGCTTGCTCGGTCATCAAAATTGAACACGCGGTTAAAAAGCAATTTTGCACTCTTGTATAACAAATAACTATTATCTTACTGCTACTACTATTCAGCCCGCTGCTGAGTAGGACCACTTCCATTTACATGAAGAGTAATTAAGTCTACTGTGCCACATGGACCAGGCGGGTTAGCAGCTAGATTATCGGCCTTCTCATTTCCTTTCGTCGGCTCTTACCCTTGGGATGGTGACACTATGTATTCTAAATCCGTCACCACACGGACAAAATCATTTTATACATGGACAATTCTTTAATCTTACTTTTCATTACAAACTCAACATTGCACGTCAAGACAATTATGCAACAATACCAGTGCGAAAGGTGCCCATCATAGCCTTGGTACAACTTTTCGTAATGCATTTTTTATTGAAATAACTTAGGTAATGCGATCGGAACCTGGCCCTCTTAGATGTAATATTTTACAAATTGCGTAACAGTATAACTCATATAGTAAAAATTTACAATGATGTTTATACACAGTATGTGATGATGCTCACTTTAAACTATGGCAGTGGTGGCGTGTAGTTCTCTTCCCTGCAATATGGTTGAGGAGGGCTACCACATGCGTCAGGCTTGTGAACAGGTGCCGTTGCTGGGGGTCAGGTCAGTTGGCTCGGGCACATGATTATTGCTAGACGTTGCAAATGTTTGGCACTTTGCGAATATTGCGCGAGGTTCTCACAAATCTGTCTTAGCCGGCCTTGTATCTAAAAGCGGAGACAAAAAAGCAACTACTTACAGAGTTTCGTGCCGGCTCTTCTCTGTAGAGCTGCAATTTGAGTTGGTAGTAAAGGTAAATTACCAATTTGATTTTATTGTTTGACTTGTCAAAAGGGCTATAGTGAGCCAACTTGATTAAATGACTTTTGAACATTACTTACATTCTTGCACATTGTTTGACGTAGTCTGTCTAACATTGTAGTTTAGTCATTAGTGTTGCCACCTCCACATTATAGCGCTCCTTGGTCAAACGAGCATGCTCGCCAACAAATGATCGACTTCACAACTAATTAGTTAGCTAATGACGTAACAGAAAAAAAGACATCAACTCTACTATCAATCATTCGTCTATTAGAAAAAAAATGTTCCAAAGACCGATCGAGTTGACGTTTTTTCTATGCGGGTTCCGTAATATGACCGTTAAAATATTGCGACCGTTATGCGGTTTATTTGAAGTCATCATAACAGCGCGTAAATAGCCTATAATTCCTCTAGTTACTTCCTGCCCTTAGAATATGCACCAGGCATGCCCAAAAAAGGTTTGTTTTTCTAATTAAAATTGCATCCTTCCAATTAAAGCCCAATGTTATTTGATCTCAAATTTATTTGACAAGTTCTTCGACTTATGCTTGAGTTCGAAATTTGTCAAGCCTGGTTGTTGTGAGTTTTGAGAATATTCATTTTAAGAACAAACCGTTGTATTGAAATTTACTATTAGGTACAAATCTTGAACTTTTGAAAAGAGGAGCTTATAAAAGGCCCTATAGAGCAATATGAGCGTTATTCCAGTAACAAACTCATATAAAACTCGAAACACACTAAAGTATTACTACTAGTACTCGGTCCATAAATGCCCCTCTGCTGACTCGGGCCTCATCCCATTACGTGGAGGAAATCAGCTTACAAGCTGACCAGATGGCTTCATTTCAAGTTTTCCTTCTCTTGCGGCTACGTTTTCAGTGTTTTTATTTCCTTATGTCGGCTCAGTGGCAACTCTATGCACTCTAAATCCGTCAGCACGCAATTTTACTCGTTACTCTAAAATTTATATGATATATTTACATATACAAAGAGAAAGATACCTATAAAAAGAGAATAAAGGTGTTTAAAACTGCAGGCTTATTTATTCCTTTTGGTGACAGATTTAGAACATACAGTGGGCAACGCGATGCTTCAAATACTTAAAACATCAAATCTGGTGGAACCCTAAAAACCGAACGAACTCACACGAAAGCATTCATAATTCTTAATTTAAATACAACTTGTAGATTCTTTTGTTTTACTTTTAATTCACAAAAACTACTATTTGCAATAGGGCAAAGCATTGGGAACACCTGTTACCCCTAACCTATGCTATTTTGTGATGACATTTAATAAAAATGTGTAGAAGATTTTTTTATAAGTCTGTTGTTAGGACTAAAGATTATGGACGGATTATGGTTATAAATACAACTAGTTCTTGTCTGTATTGCGATGCGGTTGCTTGTACCTATATACCTGCCAGTATTTTATGAGGCTACTAAAAAAACTATACATAAGCAGAATTTAGATGTAAAGGATGGAAACATGATAACAAACGAACTCTTTCGTTTACGTTGTAAATCCTCGTGGTTTCCACCCGATGGGGATTAGCCGGATTATGTGGGACTCCGGGGTGCGAAATAAAGATAGGTAGGTCGGGGCGCAAATCGACCTACCTAATTCAGGGTAATTGTACAACTAAACCCAGATCAACTGTCTCTTACACTTGTCTATCACACAAATACACTTATTCTTATTGATCTCAGAATAGAACCGAGAATCTGCTATTCAAAGCAGCGTTTGGAATCTGTATGCAGTGGACTCTAGACATTTTTATAAAAAATATGTCATCAGCCTGAGACGGGCTGATGATGATGATGATGACCACTGTTGGACGTAGGCCTAAAAAAATATGTGTCAATGATTATTTCCTTATAACTCCAAAACGGTTGAAGCAATTTGACGACATTGACAAATACTGCTACAAGTCTCTTGGAATGAATAAAACTATATTTATTTTTAGTTAGACGTTCATAACTAAAAATAAACCTTCCAGACCTTAGGCCACCTGTTACCGCATCGTACAAAAGAGTAATTCTTACTACATATTTCTTTTTGCGTCGGTAAAATAACAGAACCCAAATCAAAAGACGGCACCTTTACAACGCAACAAAATAACCACCCAAGGTAATATTTTCACCTGTGGAACAAAATACGTGCTAACGCCAACTCTATAGCCATAAAAATAAGGTCTCTTTTATTCCAAAACGTAAAACAAAGTCGGTTTTATCACTGTTTTAGGAGCCGGAAACGTCAAAACGTTAGTTTTTGAATGTTCGCGTGTTCAACATAACTGTTGATTTTGTTTTAAAAAAATATACATATTATAAAAAGACGTAGCTGGTTTTAAGCTTTAATGAAATTATCAAGTTTTGTTTAATCATCATCAATTGAGACAGAATAAGTCCACTATACATATGGCCTCCTCTACATATAAAACGGCATTCAAGTGAATGCAATCAATGGTATACGAAATAGGTATGTAATTAATACAAATCTTATTTATTCGTCATTATTTTTACGCGATATTTCCATGGAAGCATTATTCCACATAAACTATTCCATAATACATACTTTCATAAAAATGCACTTTCTTGATAGCTTACTATTAATTTCTCACTGGCAAACCCGATTTAAAGTGTCGCTTCATCTGTTAGCATAAAAGGCCTATTTCATTTATCATTATCATTTTCACACATCTTAAATCGAAACGAAGCCTCGTAACCTCTCATTAAAAGCATTCTTTTATAAATGTCTGTCAATAAAAAACACATTTTATTGCAAAAGTAAACTAACAGTACAACGATAATCTCACGATAGTGAAGTTATAACATTGTGCATCAAGCGTGGTTACCGGACGGTGACGTCATGGTTGCGTGCCCTGACCACGGTAACCGTCCAACGCAAAAAGACCCCCCACTTCCTCCTAAACCCAAAAGAAAATTGATACAATTCCTTTCAACAAAAGGCCATCTTGCAATTGACGGTTGCGTGTTCTCTTTTCAAATTTGAATGTATTTCGAATTGCTTTTTTATTGGACTAGAATTTATGGAGCCAAGCATTTGTTTCGGTATAAGAATTTATTATTTTTCTGTGACCTCAATTCGATTTCGAATCGTATTGTTTGGTATTCTTTTGGCTTGTGTCAAGTAGAAATTAAAATATATTGTTTTTGTTTCAGGTATGTTCCGCTGTTCAGCGAAAGTAGTGTATCACTTGAAAATTAGTAAGTAACAAATCGGATATTTTAATAGTTCAGCATAGAGCAAAAGGTAAATTCCCAGATTGCTTCAAGTCCAGTTGCTCCATCAATTTTGCTTTTATTTCTAGTATTAGTACACATAGGACAGGTAATATAGTCATTATACAACAATACGTGACATTACAATTTTTTTTTATGAGTGATTTCATAGCTTTTCACCCTTTGTTTGCGTGATGGAAAGCAACGCCAGGGTCTAAGATGGAGCATGCAATTCAAGGAAATGCCCTGTCTAGCACCAGCTCTCACATACACACGGCGGAACACAGTAAAACTGCTTGGCGCCGCGCCGGACTTGATGTGTGGGTGGTAGCTAGCCGGGCGGCATATATCCTATAATCCATAATATCCTAGCACCAAGCAAAAATATAAAACTGACAGGATTAATTCTTCCATCATTAGCTTTACTAGCTCGTGAGCTTACTAACACACAAATAAAAAGACATGGAGGTATTTTCGTAATCAAAATTGTAATTGAACGTACAATTCAGTTGTATTGTAGTTTTCCCACTATTACGAGAATAGAAAATGGCGGTCGTCACGGAGGACAGTTGCGATAATGACCACGTATCTTGTGTGGCATCGGCCTTAGACGCATCCGTGACTTGACCATAGTATTTTAAATTGTTTCTTTTTATGCTTACGAAGGCATAGGCTTATCTTGTATCAGATATACCATAGACATGAACGAATTTATCAGTCGCAGATTTTACGAAATTTCTTATTTTTGCCTCTCACCGTTTATTTTACACGCCGCGTTAAATTACTAAAAATAATGTGTGCATTTGAAACTGGAATAATTGAATCGCATAATGAAGACACATTAATATCCATGCACTTATTGAAAAAATCTTGTTGAATTGTTGAGATATTTACGGTCTTGGAATTTCACGGTGACTGGTGCTAGTATCAAACCAAACCAGACAGTCTAACTTAACAAAAACAATAGCGGTATACATTTAAATTTTATTACCAATACCAATAAGGTAATTCCTTCGCTACAAGATGCGGGAGAACAACTAACTTTTTGCCTTTTTCAAATTAAACTTTTGTTTGGCAATGACAAGTGTTATGTTTTGCTCGCAATGTAACCTGGGGCGTCACACCTTGCCAACTAATAACATTCCCAATTAACATGGCAGCTTGGCTTCGCAAAACTATAGACGTGACACGAAACAAATTGATTTAGACAATGCCCTCGTTCTTGCTGGTAGTATTTAAAGTTTTTATATGCGCTATAAATGTTATTCTAGATAAAGAAATATAATTTTTGATTACAGTAAAATAATATTAACTATAAAATCAACAGACATCTGTCGTGGGACTTATTTATTGATCATTTATATAAAACTTCAAGTAGTTAAGACATAGTAAAAAACGTTTAATTAAAAATAAGTACATACGCACAATATTAAAATCATTAACACGCACAGCTCTACATATTTTTAATGTCACAATCTTATAGACAGGTGTCGATCTATCCTTACGTACATATTTATTTTTTAGAACTATCAAACATGTTTTAACAAGGCAATAATTATGTAGATTATGGAATGTCACAATAGGCAATTTATTCTCACTTGTCATTCTACTGCTAAACAGTGTCGCGCCACTTTGAAATTAACATTTTTATAGACACTTTTATAATCTGCAAAAAATAATGTCACTATTATATTATAATACATATGAAGTGTATACATCTACATACAAATTAAACCACCAATATAAAGCAATTTCAGTTCAAATATAATATATTTTTCGAATGCCAATATTTTTTAAATAGAAGATTAAATTTTATTTTGCCAAGTCTATAACGTTTAAAGCGTTTTAACATTAATTTTTACAAGGGCGGGAAATGGGGACCCGACATATGTCGATCGGGGCTTGAACCGGCGAATCTTCAATTTATTTATGGGTTTTTAATGACCGCATCGTCAGTGCAGCTCCTGTGTACGCGTTTGATACTTGCGAATGTAGAATCGAATAATTACATGTTTCATTACACTGTGGACAGGTGGACGGGATAGATACGACTAGATTAAGGTTACCACAACATTTTATGACTCAGTCCATAAATTACACTAAGCTGCACGAAATATCTTCTTAAAATTGGGAGAATGATCTAAGGGTTGCCATTTATTTTAATATCAAGGTTTCCTCTCGGTTTGGAACAGGTTGATGATGGTTGATTTATTTTAATCTATCATTGCACACAAGTTTGCCCAAAAAAGAAAAAAATATATATAATGCTCAGTATTAAAAATCAGACAAAAATATATATACTTAATGCTCGGTAATAAAAATCAGATAAAATATATATAATGCTCGGTAATAAAAATCAGATAAAAATATATAACTACTATTCAGCCCATAAATTATCCACTGCTGAGTTTCCTCCCATTACGCAGAGTAATTTTATTAGCTTACTGTGCCACTTTGGCCAGATGGGTTGGCACAGGATTTCGTTTCAGTACAGGTCGCCGACGTCTGGCGCATGTGCGCCATTTGCCGGTAGAGTACCACCTCCCGCCCACAGGAGCTGAGGTCCCGAGGAGAACTTACCCGGACTAGACGCATTCCTGGACTTGACACGCTGCTCGTCATGGATGCACGTACCTGGATTGGCGAAAGAGAAGAGTCTTCTTTTCAGAGACTTCTTCTACAGGTCTGAGCAGCGGACTTGTGACGGATACCTGCTCAACTAAAGACCTCCGAGAGGGAGTGGCGCCTTTCTCATATAGCGCCACACACAGCCAAAGAACCGAGGGTCGAGTTCTGACATCCCCTCGCCCAGCCATCATCTAGTGAGAAGAATAGAAGCTTTCCCGCAGATGATTTGGCTCGAGTCTGGATAAGCAGTGGTTAGGTTTTAGTGGGTACACCGACCGCAATTCACCATCTTGTCGCGGTCGGGATTCCCACATACCCCAGACCCGTCCCTCGGCTGGGGACATATAAAAGGTTTACTCCACTCAAAAAAAAAAAACGATTTCGTTTCAAGTCTCTTGGAGCTGGATTTTCGGAACTGTCATTTCATTTTACCGGCTCTTACGACACGATTCTCATCTCATCTCTTTATATTTGATATCCGTTACCATACTCAAACTCAAAAGGAACTTTATTTACGTAGGTTTCATCACAATACTCTTATAAATCGGCATATTTATAAACACAATTGTCATCTTACGGCCCCTGTCCCACACTAGGTGGTAGTCTCCACACACACCTCTCAGTCGTCATACCTACATTCACACCTTTCACACACAACTCTTCACTCCTACAATCCCTCCATCTCCCCTGATCGCTCACAATCCCTGCGTTCACTCACATTCATGCCGAAACTACCACCGGTTCGGAATCCGCGAATAAAGGTCTCCATTGCGTCATTGCTCACACATACAGTGTACAATATATGACATTTTCTAAATGCATACGGACAAAATACAACAATTAATATTTTTATTATACCAATAATAGTAGGTATGATTATAAAAGTATAGAGAACTATATTGAAGCTATGAGGCAGTAATAAAAACCTTCCATTAAAATGTAACCAAATGTTCCGCTAGTACCTACCTACAATATACCTAAATTGAAATTCAACGGTAAAGGTTAAATAGTTGTTAAAATACAATGTTTATTGGGTTACTTCTTCTGTGACCACAATTTGTTACCGTCAAAGCTATCCAAGAATGTCGCATGTGACTATTTAAAAAAATGCAATGATAGGTATTTATAGCAAATGAATTTAGGATTTTTAAATGTTCTATTATTTTTAATCGCGCGCGTCGTCTACTTTGTTCGGAAGTTGAAAACACTCCTTTATAATAACAAGGTTCGGTGTTCCGATCAAGCCCTATCACAAGTACCTATCATTAAAAACCAAATATTCTTTTATTATTCATGTCTTTCCATACAAAGCCCCCGCATCCATAGACTATTTGAATCCACTATTCGCCATTTTGTGTCGCCTTGGAATTCCAAGATAATAATACTATAGAGAATTCCAAGATTATAAAAAAATACACATGATGATCAACTGCTTTCTAGACTTCAAGGCTTATTTGTAAAATAATTAGTTGCTTCTGTTCTTACTAAGTTCAAATTGATTGTAATTGGGATTTAATCCTTGACAAATGCTCCAGCTGGCTTTAAATGCAATTCAAATGCTTCCTACTTACATAAAATTAACAATATTCTTACATTCTTCATTAATTTTATGACAAGTCAACCTAGATTTTGTTCATTTGAGATAACCTCGCAAATATTGCAATATTCTCATAGACATTATGATTATTAATAACCTAAATGCCAATGTAAATATGTATAGACCTTGATATAAACGGCGGAAAATGAATTTTTGTGCCCACTATTTATTTACCATTGCATAGGTAAATAATAATGACGGAACACAAAAGAAAAAATATCCAACCATTGACAATTGCCATAGAGAGACAATGTGAATGCACATCAATTATTATTTTAAAATAACAGTTTTGTCCGTACAAAATATATTTACGCACTGCTGCGCACGAGTCGATATGTGAATGTGTGCGTTAGTGTTTGTACTATGATTGCATGTGTGTGTACTAATATAGGATGTTCGTGAAGCCGTTGATGATTGATTAATTACGATGGCTTGTGCTTTCTAAAATATAATCGCTTATAGGGCGTTATTTTATTATTATCCCGAAGTTAGATCGGATACCGTGGTACCGTCGTAATAACCTAATCATAAATTACGGAACGGAATAGAGAATTTTAGTAAGTAATCGAGAGTTTTATATTATAAACTAGCTGGCCCCGCGAAATTTGATCCCAGTTTGCATGAGAAAATAAAATAGACAAATATTTCAAAACAAAGTTAGCCCAATCTGTCCGTCTGTTCTCAGGATTTTGAGAGACAAAGGAACGGCATTTCGGGTTTATAAATTAAGAGAATATGATTTTTTGATGATACTTTCTCACGAACCTGTTAACATGACACGATGCATTTTGTGGGAAGCGATCAACCAATTCAATACAATTATATATACTTCGAATTTACAATCTGCGTGAAATCCTAAGTAATAGTCTAGTTTGCGCCTCGATCTTAATTTACATTCAAGATATATTTATATGCAATAAAAACTATAAACACCCTGTACAACCGTCGTGTTTATGCACATCAATTATAAAGGCAGCGCGCGGAACGGCGTCCGTCGGAGGGCGCAGCGCGAGCGCCGAACATTCGGAGGTCACGACTTACGCATACTCACGGCAACTGACGATTTACCTTACTGGCAAAAATACACCTTTCTTTAATTTGCCACGTTTACGAGTAGGTCAACTGGAGAACCGACCGCCATCCGCTACTTCAGTGACGTATGCACATAGACGACCTGCAATAATAATTCAATTTTATTAATTAATTAAGAAAATATTTTCAATTTTTATTCATAACTGTCCGTAACTGTCCGGTGTCAAAAGAACAATCATTGCAATCCTAAAGGTGGGTCGATAGACTTGAACTGTACCTTTTATTTGCGGATTACTTTTAGTGGATGTAAATTTGACAAAGCTTAGCAAATTGCCGGGCTAATAACTATAAAATCAAAATAGCTTTTATTACTGATAATTATTTACATTTCATCTAATTTATCTGTTTACAATATAATATATCTATCTATCTATCTATCAGCCACAGAAGTCCACTGCAATAAAATACATTGCAATTAATATTTATTTTAATTTAAGAAATTGTCATGCACTTTTAATAATTAATGTTTAGTCTATATCTTCGACATCAGTAACAGTTTGATGTTTGGCATAGGCCTCCCCTAGGCTTTTCCATGTATCCCTGTTCGCTGCGTTTCTATGCCATACCTCCCATCTTATGTTTTGCCGCCCTTTCCTTCATTTTCCGTCTCGACGGTACCATTTGGTAATGTCTTTTGTCTCTTATTAACTGTCAAAATACCACTAATAATAACCCATATGCAATAGATGCGCTTAATGATAATGATGATACACCAATTAACATGCATATTTCTTTATCGCCTGCGTACATGATATATATTCATGAAAAGTGTGTCTGTTTGTTAATAATAAAATACAATGACATCATGTCTAAATGCACGCGGTACTTCTGAAAATAACACTAGACCTAACACTAAGTCTGTCTGTCACTAAGTGAAGTCTAAAATACATAACACAACAAAGCCGCAACATTTCATAATAATAAGGTCAACAGACATAATAAAATAAACGATATCACAATAATCCTTCTGCAATTATTAGTAATGGAACATTAAAATTAATTTATTCAACGTTTTATTGCCATATTAAAGTTAAGCGCGGGGATTAAAATGGCTAACTTGCATTGCCTTAGAGAGTTCCTTAAGCGAGGCTTTGGAACAGTAGTTCTAGAGTGAAGAGTGCACTTTTTTCAGCTACTCAATCTCATTCATCGATTTCAATGGTTATGCAATAACTGCATATATTTGAAACTAGATGGCGCTCTTTAAAATTGATCTTACGTTAGCACAAGATAGTGTGTTTACAACTCACACTCAGCATTCAGAAAAATATGAATAATCATACATATTATAAAACTAGACATTAAGTGAACATTATCATAACAATACTTAGATTTTGTTTTACAAATGATCTTTACGGCATTGTCGATCTGTAAGACATGTGCCTTACGAAAATTGTAACTTAGATGTGATATAAAATGCAGTTCTTTAACGTTATTGTAATATATCAAATCAAGTTTATTTATGCCACTCGCTTATTTATAAACTACGGTATTAGAATTCTATAAAAATTAAGCCTGCGCTACAATTTTTTTTATTGTAATACTTGCATTATTGTATTGGTTTATCTGTGATGATAATTTAAAGTATGGTAAACTTAAAAATAAAAATATTTTTCTTACGTGTCTATGCTGTCTATTATATGTACGAGTATATTACTCAACACAATTTCTTTTTACTGAACCGTCATTGTGTGATGTAATCTATCCTTTTCTCAAGATGTTGTACGAGAGGACTACCTAAAACAAAAACATTGTCTCGCCTAAGAGACGAGAAACATTAAATGAAACACTGTATTCGTCTAGCGCTTAGGATAGCTCTTCCAAAAAACACACTTTCACGACCGAGAAAATGATACCAACCTGAAGATGATGACCAAACGTAAGACATAGGCAGTTGAATTGTTTACACAAAAGCTAATGTTTACCTAATGAAATGTCATAATGCACCGTCCTAATACGTTTTCTACTTATAGTAATTACAATCATGTTGTAGCAATTACACGGCTCGTTGACTATGCAAAAATTTGCACAAAATACTCAAAAATGTGAGCCTCTAACACAATTAGGCGTTTACTGGTTAAAAGCTGATATGAATCTTATACAGTTAATCATAGTAATTATTATAGTTAAACACGAAGCAGTTTCGGCGCGCTATGAAATTTATGTGATCTTTTCAATTTGTTTTTCGACTAATATATATATCATTTTTACAAGTAAATTATTTAAGATATAAAATATTTACAAAGCAACTTTTTGTGTTATGCATTTTTGAGTGCTATTTAATACGAATTTATGCGATTTTAATTGGTTTTTTTTTTTTTTTTTTTTTTTTATTATTAACAACTGTCCGGCGGTTGACCTCTATCTCACCTGATGGTAAGTGACGATGAGGCCGACGGTGTAACCCGCTGGGACAGTAAAAGCCTATTCACTCCAGACTTGAAGGCATCCAAGTCATATTTACTTGGAAATACAGACGTAGGAAGCGAGTTCCACTCCTTAGCGGTCCGCATCAAGAAAGAGGAAGCGAAACGCTTAGTGCGAATATGTGGAATTTCAACCACATAAGGATGAAGTCGCTCCCCACGCCTGGATGTCCGATGATGGAAAGGGGATGGTGGAATTAATTCGTGCAATTCCTGCGCACACTCACCGAAATGTATCCTATAAAACACGCAGAGGCAAGCAACTCGTCGTCGGTGCTCGAGGCTCTGCAATTTTGCCTGCACCAACCGCGTATCACCAATGAGCTTGTAGGCCCGGCGCTCCACAGAATCCAAGGCGGCTAACTGATACTTGGCTGAGCCATCCCAAAGGTGGGAACAGTACTCCATACCTGAGCGGACCTGAGCTTGGTAAAGAGTGAGAAGCTGTCCAGGTGTGAAGTACCGACGCACCTTAAATAGGATACCAAGTTTCTTTGCTGCAGTTTTCGCTTTGGACTCTATGGAACTCCCGAAGTTAAGGTCTGAACATAACCTCATGCCCAAAAGCTCGAGTCGACCCGCAATTGGCACGGACACATTTCGGAAAGTGGGAGTCAAGTTGAACGGACGGAATTGGTTTAGACTTCGCTGTGATTAACGTTATTTTTCCGCTGGATGACGGATTTAGTTTATTTAAGCTTGTGTCCTGTCCAAATTCCTAATAACAGAGTACCTTATTAGTCTAGGGGTTCGATGTGCCGCCTTTGGATCACGGGGTACCGGGTTCGATTAAGGGGCCGGGCAAGTGTATTTGTGTAGACCAGAGGCACTTGCTCTGAAGTCTGGATGTCATTTGTGTTCGTGAATTACATGTTTGTAAACAGCCCTCGCGATACAGTTTAAATGCAATGGTCTCGTTTTTTATAAAGAATGAAGAGGGGAATATTGGTATCATTTCTCTCTCCATAAACCTGGAGTAACTTCAAGACCGATAACCTAGCCACAAGAGAAGGAGCACTTGATAGGAAACCCTGTGCCGACCCGACTGGTCATCGTGGCACAGTAGGCTAATTAACCTCTATGTAACTGGAGGACGCCCAACTGAACAGTCTATGGACTGACTAATAAATATGTACTGTAAAAGTCTATAATACAAGCACAAACTATTCACTAAAACTCAGCAACGTCCGATCTCTTTAATCAAACCAAAACGATAAATATATTAATTGAATCAACAGCAGTTTGCTGTGTGGTCGTTTTGTAAGTCACAATCACTCATAATCCTGAGAAACTTGTTCCTGCACACACTGACGCTGCTTCTGTGTGTGTTCCGTGTAAAGAACTGTGTTTACCGTCACACCGACATTGAAGCTGCACACTAAATAGGCTCCGATATGCATCGACCTACCTAGTAAATATATGTTTACAAACAGTACTTGAGTACATATAGCGGTATCTATAAGACAGCTAGTGCTGTCACTCAGGGCGACTATCGATTTTTTTACACTGTACATCATCTCATCTTAAATCTTCATCGCGTACTCTAATCTAAGATATAAGAATTTTGCTGTTAATACTTTTAATATAAAAAAGGTGCTAATTTACTTGGCTGGCTTGGGTATACTCTTTAATGTTATAGTCCCTTTATCGATTGAAATTATTTACCGTATGATTTCATATTGTTTTCTAACTAACAAGCTTGAAAGTAGGTACGGTAGGTTAATATGTTGTCAAAATATTTTTTATGTCGACACTGAAGTTTTATCGATATTCCCCTCCCTATAAAGCTGGACTTTTCTCTTGCACGTAGACAGACAGTATTATCAGAATAATGACAGATCTCAAGTGAAGCCGAGACCACGCTACGTGAGGCAAAAATACCGCAACCACTGGTACTTCTCTGAGTGACAATTATGTTCCGACAGACTATTTTGGACTTTAAAACTCCAACAATAAAACACAATTTGAATGAAAGTGCTTCATAGAAAACTAACGTTTTACAAAACTTTTGGGCTTGAAGCTTCACAAACTGGAACGCCGCAATTATACTTTGAATATCGAACTTTAGTTTTAAGATTGGTTTACGGATAAATTCGACTTTTTATTTTTTAATTTAGGAAGTTTCTGGCAGGTTCCTAAAAAATCCATAAAAGTATATCCACCCACAAGTAATGCTCCGCCATCCCTGGAACTGTTCTTCTCCGACCAACTTCTACACCCATGAAATGACCCTGAAAGACCTTGTGTTGAAGTTATATGAAATTCCAACCAATGTTTTCTTTGTGACCTTAATACAGAAATATTGCTAACCTACATCTGCCCTATCAGTCTTTTGTTCTTACACCATGTGCCCTACAAAATTAAATATTGTTTCCATGGTTTCGGTCAATGATGTTCTGCGAATTTCGTCATGTCTAGTTCGACATCCCCAAGTAGCTCCAAACATTGCCCTCCGTATTGATCGCGACTGGCAAAACTTATTGGCTACCTATAGCTCACTTTCATTATCTGAAACTTCGGATTGGAAATACGAGACACTTAGTAAGATGGGCAGCTTGGAATAAGGAGAATCCCACAAAATGTTACTCAGAAGTCTAAACACGAATATGATTACGATATTAAACTATCGATATTAATATAATTATGTATAATAAACGATATTAAATGCTTAAACTTTACTTTCAATTTAATTATTTGGTAATTAAATCCTCCGTATATTTGTCATGAAATTCTCAAAAGGTTTAATTTTACCCATTTTTAACGGTAATATTTTACCTATTATCAATATATTGAAATTAAAGTACCAGGGACCCATAATCGCCGCAGCGTTGTCTTTGCGTAATCACAATCATTTTCTGTGGCCTTGTGAATCATCTGCAGGTTGTAATGAATGTGTTGTCCAAGTACCTTTATTATGTGCCAGATATTTTGCTCTTTACACTTGTAACCTTCGCAAGTTATATTTGCTATATTTATACAGTTATTTTTATCAATTTCAAGAACAACTCTAATTGTTCTTAGCTCCATGCGGTAAGATACAATGAAAGTACGCCATCTAGTGCCAAAAAGATGCAGTTGCTGCATTGTCAAACGAATTATCGTTTAGTTTAGCGCTATTGACTAGATGGAAAAATCTTAGGCAATAGTTGTTCCTTGCAGTCCGTTTAATATGTTGCTGTTTTGTCCCATTCAACATAGTCTATCCGATCGGCAGCGAGGCGTACCCGATTTGCGTTCAGTATGCGTTTATCATAATCTGGACCTGTCAACTCTAATGATTTATAGGAAAACTCAATAGGCTTGTAAGCTAGGGCTGTTAACATTGCCACGGAAACTTATTGAAAGGTAACTACCCCATAGAACTGGGCATTCAAACTTAAACACGAAGTTTTTAAAACACGTGAATACTTAATAGTTTATTTAGAAAGAACACATTATAGTAACCATATCTAGTCCGTGTGGTGATGGATTTTGAATACATAGTGTCATCACCCTAATCCACGCTAAGGGTGCCGTAAAAGCTGACAAAAAAAAATGTCAAAGCCTATAACCTAGCCGCAAGAGAAAGAAAATTGATACGACGAACCCTGCGCCAACCAGTTTGATGAATTAAAATGTTCGTAAATGCCATTTAATTCACAAACTACAACTTACATCGTAACTATTGTATATAGTAAACGTTATTTCATGGATATTAAATACAATATAACCCGTAGTGAGTGTTAATGTTCAACAAAAATGCAAATCTATGCAAAATTGGTTTCATGGGAATCAGAGCTGGAAAGAAAGACGTAAATGTTGATCGTTCACGTCGAACCCTAAAACCGTTTTTTGTTTTTAGAAAATATATTTCAAAATATATTTATAAACAAAATCAAGATACATTCGTCTTTTACTCATCCACTCGATTTACATATACATTTAACCGAGTCAAATAATGATTCAAAATATCAAAGACTGAGCGTTGGTCATTAGAATCTACTTGTGCAAAGTAAAAAAAAAACACGCATCTAATGTTTGTTTTCGGTTTAACTATTTTATTTTTTACTGTTAACCCTGTTCGTGGTCGGGCGGCGAAGTGGCACAAGTCGACTGCTCAAGGATTTGCCGTAAGATTGATGATTATGTAGTTTGTACAATAAATGTGTTTAGCTATATTCTTAAATTTTAAAATATTCACAACGCCGACAAAGAGCTAAGATGCTCACTGGTGTGTTAACAACAACATTATTCCAACGCTTAGTTTATGTAACGTAACGAGAATAATGCCCCCTTCATTGTAGTCCGAATATAAACTAGCGAATGTGTTTGAGCTCAAAAACTTGCTAATATTTTGTCCGATTGTGTTCGCCGGTTCACACGACTAGTGTTAAGGTACTTAAAAACAAATCACATATCAGTATGTCATTACAGAAGTGTCGCCCAAAATTCTCAGATTCTCACGGGCGCGCGGGCGGGCCTAAGACATCCGAAAACTCACAATTGCGACTAATTTAAAAATAATTATATACCGACTTCCGTCTCGAAGAAAAACCACATACAATTGCGCGGTTGCGTGCAGCGTTGAAACAATGTAGAGGAAAAAAATATAAGAAAAAAATATATATCTTGGACGTAACAAATTTACTTTTTCTCACGGCACAATTCTTTTTTCACGCCGATGCATCTTATTTTGTGGGAATAAAAACTAAAATGCTATTGCGCTATGCTTACGCGGATGTATGCGATGTTGGGAATGGTTGACGAGTACTGAATACCTAAATGGAATTCCAGGTTCAAGATTTTTATAAGAACTCGTACACATTTTGCGCAGTTTCTATACTGATGTCATACCTTTGTATACTGATGTATACTGATAAACAAATTTCTTAGCCAGACCGGTTTTTCTCTATCTAAGCGTCTACCTAGTCGGGAGTCATAGGTATACAGCTGCGCTTTACCTTAAATGATCGCTACTCTATTCTGTCCAAACCTGCTGCTGTCATTTCAACTATGCCACTCTCGTCCGCAATACTGTAGTGCTTGAAGAGAAAAGTCTTCGATTTACGTGTGTTGCCAGCGATGAACATGGACTATGAGGCCTTGAGAGAGCGATGCCCGGTCTTTCTCTGCGGAATCGAATCAGAAATGAGGAGATTCACAAGCGAACCAGAATTATCAACAAAGCGCACAGAATTTTCCAACCTATGAAGAAGTGTGTAGGATACAGTTCACAAGGCTGACGGCAGATGAAGCAGAAAGGTCCTCGAGTGGCGACCGCATGGGCAGCGCTGGAGTGCCACCCACATGTTGGACCGATGATCTAGTTTTAATATGCAACCATGGTCCTTTCCACACGTTGAGTGACTCTTGGGAGCCACTGCTGTGTCAGGCCTCCCCCACCAGCAAGGAGAATAGTTAGCTTACTGTACCACACTGGCTAAACGGGTTGGCATAGGGTTATAAATCAAGTTTTCCTTTTAGATTTTCGGCCTTATCATTTCCTTTTGTCGGCTCTTACGACACCCTCAGGATGGAATGGGGTGGTGACACTATGTGCGCCTAATAAACGCCATTTTGAATATCCACTGCGTGTTCTCGAGAGCACCATAATATCTATTATATGATCAGTAGTAGGTAGCCGATGTCTAGACACAATTAACGACACAAAATATATTTGATATGAGGCTGAAATCGCGTCAAATTACAGCGACTATTTGTTCATGGGTTCATTATTTTGCAATCAGACCCCCGAATCGACCGAGTGTTAGGGGGTAAGTTGATAGAGTTAACTTTGGAAGTATTCCATTGTATACATCATTTATTTCTTCATGAAAAGGAGATATTTAAAAAGTATTTTATATTACTTTCGATGCTCTCATTTAAATAGATTTTAGTATACTGAGGTAGCGTTGTTGGCTACCTCAGTAATGGTAATTTAATGGCTCAGCCATTTAACATCAGCTGTTCAGTAACATGAGCAACATCATTTTATTGTTTGACTCGTCAAGAGCTCTATTGAGTCAAATTCATTAAACGAGTTTTGATTTTGGCAACTAAAAGAACGCAAGAGGTAGACCACTCACACACAAGAGAAGGAAAACTTCATACAAACCCTGTGCCAACCCTCCTTGCCAGCGTGGCACAGTATGCTATTTGGAGGAGGTCCCACTAAGTAGTGGGTCTTAGTAATAAAATAAGTAGGTAATTATAAAAAAAGTTAAAACCATAAATTAGTAAAAAGGCTTAAAACATAAAACAAAATCACTAAAGTAACTCTAAATAATAAAAAATATAAAAATAGAATTTGTACCAGATCGCTGTTATCGGGTACGGTGCCAAGAAGCATTGGCACGTTGTATGGCAATGATAATTCGCTGAGTGAAGTACTAACGAGCCTTCCGGTCACCGGTTGGCTTTTATAAAAAAAAAACAGTTAATTTGCTTACTCAAAACTCAGACAGATTTTAATCTGACAAAAGCAAATTACTTAAATTCAGTGAATCTAATGAAACGTGAGTCGTTCGAAAACAAGCACAATGATGATTTGATTAGTAAGCCCTCAATTGGCTAATAACAAGGGTTGTCGCGAATATAATGCCAGCGCTAATTGTAATTGGCCGCTAAGTTGAAAATCCGTCAGCCCTAGTAGGGCGTTGTTATGGCGACGGGGGCCAAAGACATACGCAGCTCACTTTGAGGTATAATAGACCTCCTGCCCTGGTTCAACCATGACCCAAAACGCGTTTAATTTTGGCATTGTTCTTCAAAATTATAAACACAGTTTATAAACTGGCCGAAACAACCTGAAAGGGGTTGTCTTATGCAATAATTCTGCGAAATGTACTAATACACTTCGTACACAGATTATAAAACATTTGGACAAAGACTGCATCATTATCTCAACCAATTTGATGTCGCACTGAAGATTGTCATTGATCTCTCTGCCTGTTAAAAGTAAGCATACGATCTCTATATTTTTCCCCACATATTATTCAATACTAAATGTTTCTCTTACATAGTCTGCTTCTCTCTGCGTCTCCTAGCACAGAAAAAGTATATTCCTTAAAAATAATATAGATTTCGTAACACCTAGATAAAGTCTCAAGTTGTCGATTAACTTATTCTATATTCGTATCTACGTATACATATTTTACTAGATGCGGCGAGCCAGTAAATAAATGTTCGTTTTTTAATTGTTTATTCAAACATTTCCTATCGGGGACAGGTGAAACATAACTCTTTTGTTCGTATTTCTAAATAACTGAGGTACGGGCATAAGCACATGAAATTCATAACAGCAAAAACGTCGTCCAAGGTGCGTTTCCATTGAATAATTCAAGATAACCAATGTTTTGGCAGAAGTTGCGTGTCAAACGAGTGTTGAAAGACTGTCTTGTTTACAAATAACGTTTATGTTGGATTTTAAATTATAGCCAAGGCTTGTCGTTTTTTTATTGGTCGAATAAAATATTTTAGACGACGTTATCGAATGACACTATGCTTGGTTTCAAAATGGATGTACTTTTAAACGCAAATAAGAGCAGCCCCGCGTGTGGATTGCAAAAACATAAAAAATCACGTCATAAAATTCATCAGGGATTACGCAAGTCGTTTGTGACGCTACTGAATCGATAAAAACGTCGCATATCGACATTGATACGCTATAAAAGCGATTCCCAATGAATAGGGTCTAGGGCTGCCGCAATTTCACATAAAAATCCTAATTGGACCGAGTGAATTTCACAAATGTGCTGGATGACCGTTATCAAAACTATAAGAAATATCGTAACACGCTCAAAAGAATCTCGAGTCTTTTGAGATTATTTTTGTTCACTGTTAATGTTTTCGTATTTTGTGATCGTATACTGAGCGTTTTTTTTTATTGATTTGGTACATAATATTACTTTTCAGAATGTGTTATTAGAGACAAAAAAGAAGTGTAACAACTGAATGTAATTCTTTTTTCAAAATTTTCGGTTTGACTGCCTGGCTGGGAATAATGATATTTTTAAATCCAATTAAAAATAATTTACATGTGACATGTTGTCTTTGCTTACCCTTTATACAGATATCAACCCACCCCAATTAAAAATAAAATTACTATTTTGAGGCAACCTTAAAAAATGTTGTTTAAGATGAAGCGCTCATTTATGATAATCACAGTCGGTACATTTCAAGAACTCACCTTAAATGGCGTATCTTAGATTTGCTCACGTCAATGATATGCCGTAAAACTAAAAATACATGCAACCACAACATGGTTCTATTATTTTTGTCTTGATTGTTCACTAATACACATGGAGGGTAATCATTAGCCTACTGTGCCACGCTGACCAGACGGGTTGGCACAGGGTTCCCTTGCAAGTTTTCCTTCTCTTACGGCTAAGTTTTCTCTTACGCTTACGCCACCCTCAGGATGGAATGGGGTTATGGCACCATGTATTCTATATCCGTCACCACACGGAAAATCTTTATGTTGATATGACATGTGTCAATATTAAATCATAATGATCATAATCATCATCATTTAAAATACGATCATAATCATATTATTTTAAAACATACATTGCCTACTACCTACACGTTGTGTTCAAATGTATCACTTGATGCTCATTGAAATTAAAAACCATCCACCTGGATTTTTAAATTTAAATTCGCAAGGGTTGCCAGTTAATGAATTCTTATCAGTTCTATAAATACTACAAAGTCTAAAGACGTTAAAACTACATAAACACAAGGTACCTCATAAAATTACAGTTCTAAAGCTTTTAAAACCCATGTTACAATTTGCATAGTTAATTCACGATAGCCAATAATAAATATTCAGTGCCCATATAATATTTTTATACAACGATGTATCGTCTAAACGGCTGTCAAAATAATGCACTATCGATACGCAAGCGCATTTGTGCATCACTAATCTACAGATTACCACGATAAAGTGTCAACGGTGCTGACACCTGTCATAGACCAATTATGCTATTATGGATTTTATATCCTTCAATAAAAAGCCAATATACAATTTTGAATTCATTAATTACGCAAAATACCGTGTGTCCACGAACGAAAATGTTTATAAGTTTTGTTTTGCGTATTATAATTTACTAGCAACCCGCCCCGGCTTCGCACGGGTCCAATTATACATGTATTATACCTAAAAACCATCCTCTTGAATCACTCTATATTATTAAAAAACCGCTTTAAAATCCGTGGCGTAGTTTTAAAGATTTAAGCATACATATGGACGGACAGACGTCAGCTACTTTGTTTTATACTATGTAGTGATGAATTGAAACGCACAGTTGCAACTTATATAGAAACGACAGCACCCACAGAGTTAAGATTCGGTTCTTCTCAGCAGAGCAGCATCCGCAGTAGCTTACAAAATTTTACCGACAAAAGGAAATGATAATTCCGAAAACCAAGAGAAAGAAAACTCAATACGAAACCCTGTGCCAACCCGTCTGGCCAGCGTACCATAGTAGGCTAATTCCCCCTTTTATGGAAGGAGGCCCGACATAGCAGTGGCTCATTTATGGGCTGAGTATTAGTAGTATACTGTGTATATAATATTCGCCGTAATCCGACCTCCTCCATCTACCATCAATGGATATCTATTATTACACGTAGTCAGTAGCTAATTTCCCCCCATGATTTTCGAGGGGAGCCGACTCAGTAGTGGGTAGTTTATGGGTTGAAACGATGACGAGGAGTCAGTAACGTGACCCAAATAATGACTTGCACTCCCAATAAATGGGTCGCGGATCCTGGCAGTTAGCCGGCTTGGCTAACTACCATTCCGGACCGGTGTTGGCCACAATAAAATTGTGAAAATCCGAGAAAAATTGCACCATTGCAGAACCAGGTACTCCAGCTACCAAGTCTAGTCGACCAAGCCCGCTGCCACGACATATCCAGTTATAGTCCACGACAAAAAATAGCCATACCATACCTTACTATTGTTTCCAGCAACCACGGCAAACTTCGCGCAATTGCAATAAGAACTCGTCCCGAATAAAAATAAATAAAATGTGAATAAAAAAATGCGTCTCTGCATCACTCACTGTCCCGACAAGGCACGCAGTAGCTACCGTTTTTTTTTAAACACAGAACCGCGTTATGCACCACTGCGCCTCACATTAATATTAATATATTTTTGATTAATTATTTATATTTCTCATTTAGCGATTCACAGATTGAGTCGTTGGAACTGTGATTGATATTTTTAGTTATTCGAACGGACTGATGTGAAACAGTTTTGTAGTTTTTGTGGAATTGCGACAAGTTTGATCTGTTTAAAATATTATTCGTTCCAATCGAATATCGACAAGCGAATGAGTGTTGTACAGTCGAATCATTATCATATTAGACTGCCACCAGTTATCCTTGTGGGATCTAGAATACATAGTGTCACCACCACATTCCATACTGAGGGTGTCGTAAGAGCCGACAAAACGGAACGATAAGGCCGATAAGGCCCAGCTGAGAAGAGAAAAGAAGCAAAACTTGATAAGAAACCCTGTGCCAACCCGTCTGGCCAGCGTGGCACAGCAGGCTCATTACCTTCCGTGTACATATATGGAAAAGGCCCGACTTAACAGTGGATCATCTATAGGCTCGGTAGCCACTAAAAACTTTACCTATGCGTCTAATATACATCACTTCTAATCCTGCTAATGTAACCAAACTTCACAAGACAGTTATAGCTTCTACATGTTAATTAAAGTTTAAATCAATATACTCATTAGAAATCGATTGCTTTCATCAAGAATCTGGTTTCTGAACTGGAACTAAATAGCGGCGGCATTTTTTTTTTCAAAACTGCAGCGTAATGTCAATCAGTCTAGACGACACGGACCTTGCCACCGACAAGACACATTCCGAGTGAGCGCAATGGTCGCAATTAAAAAGCCTAATGTCAAGTAGTTGACTAATCAATCGCTTTGACCCTTTCCTCGATCGATAGATTGCAATTACCTCATAAACCGGTCCATGGAAGTGGCGGGATAGTTGTATCCGAGAGACACCAAGTTCTTCGTGCTATGGCGGGTATGTCGGACATCTCTTTGTGGCCGCCGCCCGATGTACGACGGATGCCGCGCGTACGGACCTCGGGATGTGTTGCATACCGCCGACCGTTGCGCCTTGACGAATCGCGACGAGTGATGGGAAAGAGTCGTGCCTTTTTGTTATTTTTTAGACTATGCACTTGAAAGGCCTTAAAGCTCTACAATGTGAACCGGTAAATAACTACGTCAGTTCTTGTGAGGTAGGTTATGCCGAACCAGACCGTATGTATCGCAAAAACAACAAATTACATATCTTTGATACTTGTTAACTTAGTGTATCTATTTTGTGTTATGTCAATTTTAGTTCCATGAACAAACATATGTTCAGATTGTACTATTGACAGTATACATCATTTTCCACTCCGGGACTACAAAGTCGAAAACGGCAGAAATTTCACGTAAAAAGTTTGGTGCGTCGTGACCGACAAAGCACCAACGTAAATATACCCCATTGTGGTCACCGCATATGCTATGTGGTCGGCCATATTGTCATTTTGCAGCCTTTTTTATTTTTTTCCAGCAATTGAAATACATGACAGGTAACTGGCATATTTTTATAGTGACGTACAGTTATTTAAAAACAATCGTTTCGACAAAAACATCTTTGAGTACTGTGTTACCTTAAAAATCCTACAAGTTTTATCTATTTACAGAGTAAAATGTCGTTTGTTTATTTGTTAAGATTTCGCTAATATGTCGAATTTGCCAGATTGCAAATTCAGCACACAAAAGTTTTGTTTTATTAATAATTTAACGTATTTAATAAGTTATGTTATCCATATATTGCTCCTTTGTATGTTTGAAAAAAGCCACCAGTACAAATTGTACGGACAAAGAATACACAATAGCACCAACTCATACTATCCTAAGGGGGTCTTAAGAGGTGATGAAAGGAATACTAGATGCAGATCACCTAGTCGCAAGAGAAGGAAAATTTGATACGAATCCCTGTGCTAATCCGTTTGGCCAGCATGGCGCAGTTGGCTAATTACCTCATTATGTAATTGGAGGCGGCGTAAGTCATCTGTCAGCTGAGTAGTGGTAATCTTTCTGCAACGATTCCGAGTCGAAAGTTTTTTTTAAATAGCGTTTAAAAATATTATGAATCGAGTTGGGCTTTATCAGGGTTGGGGCCTGTGTGTACGTTCACATAGAGACTATATAAGTACCTAAAATGTAAATACATTTCTATGGTGTGTACCTATTCCAGCATATAATTTAGAAACCATACAATTGTAGAACATCTTTTGTCATCGAGTGACAATAGTCCATGGTCTGGTGATTCAGATGATTTGCTTTTTGACAATATTCATACACACTGGTATCAGTGCCTGCCACAATACTAAATCTTTTGAATGCTTTTAAATTCGTTTTAAAATAATTTATTGCTCGTGAACCGCAACTTCATGTAACTTGGCTTTTGCGAGTTGTATTTAAACCTATATAAAATGCAGGTTGATGTCGATTACAACTTTGGCAAAGTACTCAAAGACCATAAATGACTGAGTACTTCCCCCCAGCACAGGAAGGGTAATTAGCCTATTGTGCCAGGCTGGCCATATGGGTTGGCACGGGGTTCGATTCAATTTTTCCTTCTTTTGCGGATAGGTTTTCTGCCTGGTCATTTTATTTTGTTGGCACTTACGACACTGATGGAAAGAGTAGTGACACTATCCAAATCATTACATAAGATGGTATTTTCTTTTTTTTACGTTGGAAATCCTCATTGATACCTGACCGCTATACGCCAGCCGGGTTATGTGAGACTCCAAGGCACGGAAAGATGGTAATTACGCCCCAACCTACCCACTAAAACCAACGGTGTCCCTCGACTGCCCGCCTTTGTCGCGGCAGTTTAAGGCTCTCGAGGCAACTCTGAGAACAGAGGAGACCCCGCATCCAAAAACCACCACGCCTCTGCAAGCCGCTGTTCGTCAGGCCTCTCCCGGCATGGGTGACCCTGAGCCGGTATGGCCCCAACAGATCCTAAAAGCACGCAAGCCCCTTCACCGCAATAAGGTAGCACGGTCGAGGGGGGCATAAGATGGTCTAATGTAGTAGCATTCAAGCTATGTTTGTTTCAAGGCAACCTGAAAGTACTGACCAATCATTAGGGAAGAATCTCTCGAATTAACCTTGTCTGTCAGGAATAAAAATGTACTACTTTTTGCAAAACCTTCAAAATGTGTTTGTATTGTTTTTGTACTGCCAGGAATAAAAAAGTGCTATTTTTGCAAGAGCTTCAAAGTATTTTAGTGTTGTTTTGTACTGCCAGGAATAAGCATGTACTATTTTTTTGCAAAAACTTCATAATGTTTTTGTACTGAAACCATTTCGTTTTTGCAACTAACGAAAGGTCCAAATTACAGCAATTAGACGAGGCGTTTTTAGGTACATATTAAATTATCCAATAGTTCTACCTTATTACAAATGAATCAGTAACTTTCTTAAAAAACATTAACTTTACTGGAATCTTAAGACTTAAAAACCTTTGACTGCCTCGTTTGTCTAGGGTCCTGGGTTTGATTCCGGGTGCGGGCAAGTGTCTTTGTCTAAACCAGAGGCACTTGCTCTGAGTCTGGGTGTCATTTTGTGTTCGTGAATTACGTGTGTGTAAACTACCCCCGCGATACTAGGTGTACGTAGAGCACGGTTTCGTTTTTTTTTTAAATAACAGAAACATAACAAAAGTAACCTAACCTAACACTTGATATATGATTGGTGTCTCTGTAAACATAGGCTAATGAATTAAAAGCCAAATACCAGTAAAATAGGTAGCAGGGTCAAGTTATATCGCACGCCGCGACCCGTCTAATTGAGGCGGGGAAAGCTGGTGGGAGTTAGTGATGGGACACAAATGTCGGTGGAAAAGTCGACGTATTAATATACACTACTATTACTATTTAGCCCATACATGACCCACTAGTCGGGCCTCCACAAGTTAAATGGAGAGTAATTCGCCTACTGTGCCCCGCTAGCACAGGGTTTCTTCTCTTTTGTCTAGGTTTTCGGCTTTGTCATTACCGTTTGTCGGCTCTTGCGACAACCTCAGGATGGAATGGGGTGGTGACACAATGTTTTCTAGATCCGTCACCACAAAGATAAAAAATAGTTGAAATTATAAAGGGTGATCAATACGGCTATCAGAAATATAAAATAATAAATGTATTATTATAGATAGGGATAGAAATAGGTTTTAAAGAAATATCCAACACGCTAAATTATTGAACAACTTAAAATATTTATCGGTTCTATTATTAAAAATGTAAAAACAGCACAATAGAATCAACGTTAAACTACGACAATATGTATTTAGTTAGAGACGTCCGCCACGAACGAGAGCCAGCCAAAAAGTGAGTTGTGCCGCCGATGCGCTCGGCTCGGCAGCGCCATGACAGCCGTTACGTCATCATATCACGCCACTTTGCCCCGCCTCTTCACACAGTATTTCTAACACGGCCTCTCCTGACTGCGAGGCGTCCTCGTCCGCTGACATCGGGATGGACACCTCAGGAATTGGGAGGTCATCATCATGTTCATCATCAACTTCTGTAAAAGTACATTTTGTTATCAAACGGAAAAATGTCTACAGTTGAAGAGCTAAATCAGTTCAGCATTACGGTCGTAAGCGTGCACTCAAACGATCGCAAGCAAAACAGATTACACTCAAAAAGCAAACGTATATTTTTTTTACAAGCCGATATGCACTAACAACAAACTCCGGATCTTCGTTGTTGTGCCGCAAAACAAAGCATTAGGTTTGTAAATGCAATTGCTATGCCCCGCGATGGAAGCACAAAGTTCGCTAATCGCGTCTCCTTGACCATAGCCTATGCTCCAAGTTCGCCTGCTATGGCCCCCTAATCACACAACAATGGCATCAGGCGTGTAGATGCTATCGCTATGCCCCGCGGTACAAGCACCAAGTTCGCTACCGCGTCGATGACATGTGATCATAGCCTATGCTCCCAGTTCGCCTGCTATGATCACTGTGACATACTACATCATCATGTAAAATACATCACCAGGACAGACACCCTTGTTTCGCAAGTGAAACACAGATACCAAGGCCAAAATGTATCAGGCGAGATACCACGTCCGCTTAACTCTCTCAAAGAAAGCTGCACATTCATCCGGCGTCCATTCGCCCCGCCAGCGAACGATGTGCTTAGCTGCCGCCTGGGTTCGCTTGCCATATGAACCCGCCGATAGCCCCAGCACATTGCGATGATGTGGTAGATCTTTAACCACCTTGTATGGACATCTCAAGCCGGAATCCAGTTGCCAGAGCTCTGCGAGCTCCTGCCGACGAAAACAAAATCGCCAACTGCAAAAGCACACGGTTCTTTACGTTTTTCGTTAGCTCGTCGGTTTGTCGGTGCTAGTTTGCCTCTAGCAGCTCAGAAATTCTTTGTCGACTGAGAACAGCCTCTCGGTTTACGGGGCTATTCTCTAATGCTACATCTCTGACAAGTGATCTAATAACATCATCCCCAATCAAGAGACGTAAAGGTTAAGAAGAGTAGAAGACCGTTTGGTTATGTTAAGCGTTAACCGTATTTTTCACAATACATAGGACCATGCATGCATCTCCTAAAATATCCCACTAGCCCCAAAAACTGTCGCACTTGTTTGAAACAAGTCGGCTTTGGTGAATCAACTAATGCTTCTACTTTCCGAGGGCTCGGCCGTACCTGACCCTGACTAATGAGCCAACCCAGATACTCTAATTTGAAATTGGTCCAAGTTCTATCACTGGTAATCCAATCATGTAGCCATGTGCGCGCATCGCCCTTTAGACAGCCTCCTATGCGCGACAGGCACTCGTGATCAGCCCAACGGTTCGTCACGCGACCACGGTCGACCTCAGTACACCAAACATCGAAATTGTGGATACTAGGACCAAAGTTAGATATGTAGTAATGGTTCGATCTTACTTGTATCGAAGGTGCTAATGCGCCAACAATCTTGTCCGCTACATCATTGACGATAGGCTCTTGGGTGGTTTGTCCTACCGTAACCTCAGCCGCAATGGAATATGATATCACACTGGGCGTCGTGGTTTGTAGTTGTGGGGTATGGCACTCTCGTGGTGGACATGGCGGTATGAATACTGGTGACGATGAGGGAACAGACAGCCGATCCTCAATCGCATTCCGTCTACCAAGAATTGCATCTAATGCCAAACTATAAGAACTATCACGGTTGCTATGTGGGGCGTCGCGATGCCACTTACGAGAACTACTGTATCTACAACGTGAACGATCGCGTTTTTTTGTTATTTTTTTAAGATTGCTCTGCCATTATTGGCACTTTAAGGGTACTTACGTATTTCACAAAACTCAAAAACTTTCTAATAAAATGCCTGTGTACTGTGCATTTTAGAAACTAATTGCATAAAAGATAAAATTTAACCGAAAATATGTAGGTAGGTCAATTCACAAGTACAAAATCACAAAAAGAGAAAAATTATCGGATGCCGTTAGCGTAAGGCGCCGCAGTGGTCCCACTTCTGATATTATAGATAGGGATAGAAATAGGTTTTAAAGAAATATCCAACACGCTAAATTATTGAACAACTTAAAATATTTATCGGTTCTATTATTAAAAATGTAAAAACAGCACAATAGAATCAACGTTAAACTACGACAATATGTATTTAGTTAGAGACGTCCGCCACGAACGAGAGCCAGCCAAAAAGTGAGTTGTGCCGCCGATGCGCTCGGCTCGGCAGCGCCATGACAGCCGTTACGTCATCATATCACGCCACTTTGCCCCGCCTCTTCACACAGTATTTCTAACACGGCCTCTCCTGACTGCGAGGCGTCCTCGTCCGCTGACATCGGGATGGACACCTCAGGAATTGGGAGGTCATCATCATGTTCATCATCAACTTCTGTAAAAGTACATTTTGTTATCAAACGGAAAAATGTCTACAGTTGAAGAGCTAAATCAGTTCAGCATTACGGTCGTAAGCGTGCACTCAAACGATCGCAAGCAAAACAGATTACACTCAAAAAGCAAACGTATATTTTTTTTACAAGCCGATATGCACTAACAACAAACTCCGGATCTTCGTTGTTGTGCCGCAAAACAAAGCATTAGGTTTGTAAATGCAATTGCTATGCCCCGCGATGGAAGCACAAAGTTCGCTAATCGCGTCTCCTTGACCATAGCCTATGCTCCAAGTTCGCCTGCTATGGCCCCCTAATCACACAACAATGGCATCAGGCGTGTAGATGCTATCGCTATGCCCCGCGGTACAAGCACCAAGTTCGCTACCGCGTCGATGACATGTGATCATAGCCTATGCTCCCAGTTCGCCTGCTATGATCACTGTGACATACTACATCATCATGTAAAATACATCACCAGGACAGACACCCTTGTTTCGCAAGTGAAACACAGATACCAAGGCCAAAATGTATCAGGCGAGATACCACGTCCGCTTAACTCTCTCAAAGAAAGCTGCACATTCATCCGGCGTCCATTCGCCCCGCCAGCGAACGATGTGCTTAGCTGCCGCCTGGGTTCGCTTGCCATATGAACCCGCCGATAGCCCCAGCACATTGCGATGATGTGGTAGATCTTTAACCACCTTGTATGGACATCTCAAGCCGGAATCCAGTTGCCAGAGCTCTGCGAGCTCCTGCCGACGAAAACAAAATCGCCAACTGCAAAAGCACACGGTTCTTTACGTTTTTCGTTAGCTCGTCGGTTTGTCGGTGCTAGTTTGCCTCTAGCAGCTCAGAAATTCTTTGTCGACTGAGAACAGCCTCTCGGTTTACGGGGCTATTCTCTAATGCTACATCTCTGACAAGTGATCTAATAACATCATCCCCAATCAAGAGACGTAAAGGTTAAGAAGAGTAGAAGACCGTTTGGTTATGTTAAGCGTTAACCGTATTTTTCACAATACATAGGACCATGCATGCATCTCCTAAAATATCCCACTAGCCCCAAAAACTGTCGCACTTGTTTGAAACAAGTCGGCTTTGGTGAATCAACTAATGCTTCTACTTTCCGAGGGCTCGGCCGTACCTGACCCTGACTAATGAGCCAACCCAGATACTCTAATTTGAAATTGGTCCAAGTTCTATCACTGGTAATCCAATCATGTAGCCATGTGCGCGCATCGCCCTTTAGACAGCCTCCTATGCGCGACAGGCACTCGTGATCAGCCCAACGGTTCGTCACGCGACCACGGTCGACCTCAGTACACCAAACATCGAAATTGTGGATACTAGGACCAAAGTTAGATATGTAGTAATGGTTCGATCTTACTTGTATCGAAGGTGCTAATGCGCCAACAATCTTGTCCGCTACATCATTGACGATAGGCTCTTGGGTGGTTTGTCCTACCGTAACCTCAGCCGCAATGGAATATGATATCACACTGGGCGTCGTGGTTTGTAGTTGTGGGGTATGGCACTCTCGTGGTGGACATGGCGGTATGAATACTGGTGACGATGAGGGAACAGACAGCCGATCCTCAATCGCATTCCGTCTACCAAGAATTGCATCTAATGCCAAACTATAAGAACTATCACGGTTGCTATGTGGGGCGTCGCGATGCCACTTACGAGAACTACTGTATCTACAACGTGAACGATCGCGTTTTTTTGTTATTTTTTTAAGATTGCTCTGCCATTATTGGCACTTTAAGGGTACTTACGTATTTCACAAAACTCAAAAACTTTCTAATAAAATGCCTGTGTACTGTGCATTTTAGAAACTAATTGCATAAAAGATAAAATTTAACCGAAAATATGTAGGTAGGTCAATTCACAAGTACAAAATCACAAAAAGAGAAAAATTATCGGATGCCGTTAGCGTAAGGCGCCGCAGTGGTCCCACTTCTGATATTATAGATAGGGATAGAAATAGGTTTTAAAGAAATATCCAACACGCTAAATTATTGAACAACTTAAAATATTTATCGGTTCTATTATTAAAAATGTAAAAACAGCACAATAGAATCAACGTTAAACTACGACAATATGTATTTAGTTAGAGACGTCCGCCACGAACGAGAGCCAGCCAAAAAGTGAGTTGTGCCGCCGATGCGCTCGGCTCGGCAGCGCCATGACAGCCGTTACGTCATCATATCACGCCACTTTGCCCCGCCTCTTCACACAGTATTTCTAACAGTATATTATCCAAGGATATTTTGTATATGAATTATTCATATTATACGATATGGCGACATTAATAAGTATACGCTACATGTGGCATTTTTAACACAACATGACAGACCTGTTATGCATTGATTGCACGAATTTGCTTTATAAATTGATCACTTGTTATACGGCCCTAGAAAAAGCGATCAAAAAGCAACACTAAGGAGATTCCCATCAAGAAATTAAATGGCCTATAAACGATTCACTGCTGAGACGCCTGAGTCGTCTGGCCACTGTGCCACGCCGGCCAGACAGGTTGGCACAGGGTATCGCATTTTTCCTTCTCTTGTGGCTTGGTTTTCGGCCTTCAGGATAGAATGGGGTATTGACACTATGTATCCCTTTGTGGAGGTCCCTGGGGGAGGCCTATGACAGCAGTGGACTTTTGGCTGAAATGATGATGATGATTGTAAACCCGCTACTACATGGATGTATAATAGTGATAATTTTGAAATGTATCGGCAACTGCTGTTGTAGGCTTTAATAATGTAAAGCTATTCTGTTGCAAATGCTTTTATTGAGCTTAATTAATTAAATTTAGGTTCTAAATATAACGTACATTGCTTAAATAAGTCATTGTTAAAAATAATATTTCGCCATACTGATTTTACCGATCACATTAAAATCTTTGTCTGACTTCTGTGTTGTCGACTTTCAAGTTTAATACTAATTTAATAAGAAACAGGTAATGTGTGCGGAATGAGCGAAGCAGCAAGCGGGAGCTATGCAAGATGTACATACTTTACGGCCCAACATTTATCAATAATGTTACTTGTCACTCAGGTCTGGCAAGTGGCATGCCAATGCCTAGTGCTAGTATCACAATGCATTAATTACCTGTAACATATGTACCTACTTACAATTAAATATATTAACATTACATACAGCTATAAAAGCTTAGTCGTGATCGCCACAAGAAAATGGTAGGAAACGGTAAAATAACCACTATTACCACTCACCCCATAGATAAGCCACTGCTGAGTCAGGCCTCCTCCAGTTACATGGCGGGTATTTAGCCTACTGTGTCACGCTGGCCAGATGGTTTGGCACAGGGTTTCGTATACATTTTTTCTTGTCTTGCATACCCGGTTGCCGATAACCGGGTTCTCCTTTTATCGGCTCTTACGACAGTTCTAAATCTGTCACCACAATGAAGGCTTAAATAACACATACTCGTATTCATGTAAAGTGATGAATATTTATTGCTCAAGATTTTTTATTTGTAAAGCATTTTCTACGAACTGTTAAAAATAGAGTGTATCGATAAATTCGACAGTTCCCATCCCTATTCAGTAACGGTACAGTAACGGCTTTCAACCCCACGCGAGGCTCCGCCCCCATTGGCGTTTACCCCTACTATACTTGTTTGTATGTATGTATGTATGGGTACCGCTTATGAATGGAACGAGTGAAAATTTGCTACAGAATTAAAAATTAGTTTCAACAACGAATTTGAATTTTCCTCCTGTCTGTCTTTAAACTTCATATGCAATATAAGCTTATTTAATTTGGGATATTATTTTTCATACGTGTGGTGATTTTGAATACATTGTTTCACCAACCTATTCCGTCCTTAGGGTGTTGTAAGAGCCGATAGAAGGAAATAGAAAGACCGAAAACCTAGCTGCAAGAGAAGGAACATTTGATACGAAACCCTGTGCAAACCCGTCTGGACACCGTGGTACAGTAGGCTAATAACCCACCATGTATCTGGAGGAAGCTCGTGCAGCAGTGCGTCATTTATGGGCAGTGTAGAACTTAGCAAATATTGTTAACTAGTGGCCCGCCCTGGCTTCGCCCGTGCAAAGCGGGGGTGGGTTATACATATAAACCTTCCCCTTGAATCAATCTATCTATTAAAAAAAACCGCTTGAAAATCCGTTGCGTAGTTTTAAAGATTTATGCATACATAGGGACGGACAGAAGAATGCGACTTTGTTTTATACTATGTAGTGATATGTTCTTTAAAAATATGTATTCGTTCTTATAAATAGCTAGTTTCAACTTATGTATAGAAATATCTTTTCCCATGGATTCCAAATGAAATTATGAATACTACGTTTAGAAAAAATGCTTAGCATCAGTATTTTTACAATTGATGTCACCTAATGGTCCTTTATGTTTGCCCATAGGTCAAGATCTGGTTCCAAAATCGGCGCAGCAAATACAAGAAGATGATGAAGGCCGCTCAAGTCGGGGCACCTCCTCCTAGCTTGGGCCTTGCCCCAGGCAGCCCTCCAAACAACAATCAGTTGCTACATGGTACGTATATCTTCCGTATCATCACGGATTTAGAATATATAGTGTCACAACCTAATTCCATCCTGAGAGTGTCGTAGGCGCTGACAAAAGGAAATAGCAAGGCCGAAAGTCTAGAAGGAAATCTTGATACACGCTCTATAAAAACCCGTCTGGCGAGCATGGCATAGTTAACCCACCATTTAACTGGAGGAAGCCCGACTCAGCGGTGGGTCATGTATGGGCGGAAAAGTGAAAATTATGTATATTTACATGCATCCATTCAGAAAATTGGTTTAAGTATACAACACTAACCACAAGTCGTTGGTGCTTTCTCGATTCTCGTGCTTCTGTCAAATTGTTTGCAGTCAGCGATGTATGTCTTCCTCTTTCGTGGCATTCTACTACCACCATAGATGAGCCACTATGGTGATAGTAGAAGTTGAGTTGAGTTGAGTTGGGTTTCCCCCAGTTACATAAAGCCCTACAGATTAACGGCTTCGTCATTTCCTTTAGTCGGCTCTTACGAAACCCTCAGGACGGAATGGGTAAATGTAATCGAAAAAAATCTGGTCTGTCAGCTGTTTAACATATATATTTTATTATATTCTGTAAAATTGCGTCCTCGCACTTTTACAGAATATAATGTTTTGAGGCTTTAAGGGTTTAAGTTTAGTAATATCTGCATAGACTTGCTGGTCTCTCCGTTAGAGGTTTGCGGAATAGACCTTAGATATTATGATACAAACACATTACAATATATTAGCCTGGTCTAAGTTGCGAACGCTGTTACCTGTTGAGCAATGGTCTCTAAACAAGCCAGGATATTTTCTACGTCTGGGTATAATTTCTGACCGATATTTGCATGTCATTAAGGACCCTTGCGACCGCCTTCAGGCATACAAAGTGGGGTAATTGACTTTTCTATAAATCACTACATACTCTTAGTATAAAACAAAGTCACTGTCGTCTGTCCGTCCCTATGTATGCTTAAATCTTTAAAACTACGCAACGGATTGGAAGCGGGTTTTTTAATAGATAGAGTGATTCAAGAGTTATGTTCATATGCATAATATTGAAGAGAACCACTGATCAATTTAGATGTTCATAATAGCAAGGCGAAGCCGGGGCGGGTCGCTAGTATAAAATATATATGTTTAGTTTAAGTGGTTAAAACAAACCACATAGCCGTCAGTTGAGAACGCCTTTTTCCTGTAATATCTAAACGGAGCAACCGATATTTTGTTAACTATTCAGCCCATAAATGACCCCCTGCTAAGTCGGGCCTCGTCCAATGACATGGAGGGTAATTAGCCAGACGGGGTGGCGCAGGGTTTCGTTTCATGTTTTCCTTCTCTTGTGGCCAGGTTATCGGCCTTGTCATTTCCTTTTGTCGCCTCTAAGACATTTTTACTTACACGTATGTAATTTATTTATTTATCCCACAGGTGGAGGTGGCGGCAGCTCGAGCGGATCCCAACATTCCCCTTCGGCGTACCAGAGCGCTGGGCCTGCGCAAGCCCACTCGCCCACGCCTAGCTCTACGCCAGTCTCGGAACTGTCCCCTGGGCTCTCCCCTACTGGGACCCCGTGGGATGTGAAGCAACCCCCTCAGCAATCCTGGGACGTAAAGGTCGGATATGTAAGAGAGTATTTTAAATTCCAAAAACAGTATAATTTCAGTTAATTTTTGTCAAAACAGCAATAAAATTTGCAGATAATTTATTGAAACTTTAAAGTGATTTCATAGAGAGTAGATAAAACATATGAGAGGAAAGAAGATTCGTTAATGATGGCAACTGTTTTGATAAAACATGTATGTATGTAGGTATGTAAAACACGCCTTGTTAGGGGTTACAAGCGCCGCCATCACGGGTTGGATTCAGGTGTAGGGCAATTGTCTTTGTGTGAACCAGTACTTGTTCTGTGTTCGTAAACTATATCGAAACGCTTTAGTCTCCTGCTGAACAGACTACTCGTGCATCAATCGTCAAGATCACTCGATCTCCAACATCTAGCCTTTCACAAATAAACCTGCTCATTGGCGACAAATCCTGAAATGTGTATATCTTACAGCCGACAGCGGGCAGGTCGCCAGATGGCAGCTCCTGCGACGTGAAGCCTCCGCATCAGCAGTCCTGGGACCCGAGGGTCGGATACGTAAGTCAACCATTATTACACTAGCCAACATATTTATCTAGATGTTTTCACAATATATATTTTTACCGAAAATGATGCTTCTCTGATAAAATTCTTTTGTCTATGCAGATAATAAAATAAATATACGTCATATTAAAAAAGGAAATATGAAACATGCATTGACTCAATTTGAACAATTTTATCAGCAATATAACGATACATAGACAAAAACAAAAACAGATGGAATACTAAATGGAAAAGCGTTATTTTTTACGTACAACATGTTCAATATGTGGTATATTAGGGAACGCGATGGATTCTAAAAGCGTACTTGTTATTTTGGATAAGCATATTCTTGAGGGAAGTTACTTTTTTCGTCGTAGGAGGGCTATTTCGCGCCCCAGTCAGATGACATAGATGGGTCGCCGGGCGCTGACGGAATCAGAGGTCGACCTATGCCTTGGATGCTCAAGGTAAGGACGCTGGTTCTTAAGTGTGCCAATTTATTTATGTCTACTTAGTTTCTGTTTGAAACTAATTTACCATCGGCATCAGCTCACTTTAGCCCACTGGTCGGCAGAAGCCCTTTAGCTTGATGCATATAGCTGATGTGCCCAGCTTTTCGCAGATAATAACAATTACATTTAGCTTTATTTGCAACACTGTAATGAAAAATAAAATGTTTGGAAGAAAAACTGATTTGTAATCTTCTTACGCTAGTCACGTTTCTTATGTGCATTTGTAGGTAAAACCTAATCTTTACGAATAACTAAAAGGGGAGTGCCTTTTTATAATATATTAAAATAACCGATTGTTTATCTACCTGGATATTCTGGCTAGACCGATTATAACGGGACTTTCATTGGCATATAGGTGATGTAACAAGGAGTAACTTTGGCTTTTAATGACATCCCGCCCGCTTTTCAGAAGTCACTGAGTTTTTCACATTGTTAAATACCACGCGGACAAAGTCAGGGGGTACATCTTGTATGTACCTATAATAAAATATCTACTTTGAGAAACATGTCTAATTAAATTTTACGGTATTCTACACCGTTATTTTGTATGAATCATGTTTTAATTACAAGCGAATTAACGTAATACATTATGCAAAATAAGTAGTTTTTTGATATTTCGGACACCGTTCGTTCTTTTTAGTTATTAAATCACTAGTTTTGAGAGCTTTTTGTTTTCGTTGAAAAATGGTGTAAACTGGTTTTCTGTGAGTGGTTGCGTGTTAAAAAATTATAAAAGCTATATTATACTAAACGTTATTAGATAATGGATATGTATGGGAGTGTCGGGCGCGCCTAACGTTTTCTATGATTAGTTTTACGACTATACTTTTACTCGTGGCTTTCATCGTTTTGTGTTGGGAAATTAAACAAATTATTCTGACGTCGATATGTGAAACTAACAAACTATTTAATTGTTAACGTTACCATCATTTTCTATTCTGGTCACAAAGCTCTCGTAACTAACTACTCTCGTAACTCTCGTAACTAATAATTTTGTACAAATATACAGAGCGTAACAAATACACTCCGCCATTACTACCTAAACAGATAGGTAGGTACCGTGTTCAAAATTTTACGAAAAACTATGAAATTATTTTCATATTCGAGAATATATGCAATAAAATTTAAAAACACCTCGTAGAACTAACATATCTAAGCTAGTTGGTTAGTTATTTAATTCAGTTGAACGTTGGTATCTCAAGTTATTTTAGAAAAAAATAACTAAATAGAACAGCTTCCCTTGATTAGTTCCGTACCCCCTTCTTATGGTTATAGGCTTTTTGTTACACTCGTAAGACTATCTGAATACCTACTGCGTGAATTCATCTTAACCTATAGCTACCTACGTTATTACTACCTAAGTTATTAACTAACTTTAACCTAGTCTGGTTAAGAACAAGGTAAATTGGGACGTCAGCGGAATATCAATTCGATTTTTGAATCCTGTAAGATTTTATGTAACAACATTTCTAAAGTATTAAAATTTATTTACTCAGACTATGTCAGATGCAAAAATTTGGGGGTTTTCGAATAAATTCGTTTTATTTTATAATTCATCTACTAAATCACATTGCAGTTGTATTACAGATTAATAGTTGCCATTATGTTAGTGAACAGTAGCACTATAGATTATTGTCTTATTCTTAATCTAGTGGCAATAACATAACTGTTAATAAAGTAGCCTGAAGCTTTATAATCGATTATTATAAAAAAATACTTTCCTAAAACTAGAAGGTGTGTTATATTTGTTAAGGTTGCTTTTCCATTGTCGCAGGGAGCGCCGCCCGGGCCATGGGACATGAAAGGCGCACACGCCGCCCACGCGCTCCACCACCAGGCTCCCCCACAGCCACATCCCCCCTACATGCCGCAGTACTCCTGGTACCAGACCGAGCCAAACCCAGGACTATTGACGTAAGCATCATTGGCATACTAAACATATCGAGTCTGGTCATGAAAAACATTGTAAGCGTAAATTTTATTTTGTGTCTCCCGTCCCTAATTAACAATTATTAATTGTATATTTTTGAATTCCTGGAATATATATATTTTTTTAATAATTACATTAAAGCGACTCGGTAGAGTACAAAAAAAAATTTTCATACAATATAGCGCTCACGATGTTCTGAAAAGGGTTGATTAACTAAGACCTAGGATAAAGGTAACTTTTAATTAGCTTCTTAGCTGAATTGTGATAGCATCAGATGTGAATCTTAATAGACAAGGTGTATACAAAACGAAAGAATCGATAATGCTACGAATTGAGATATTAGGTATCAGGAAATTAACACCAGTTTCCTGAAAACGTTGGTTACAGTATAAAGAATCGAAAATTGTTTCAATTATATAGAGAACTTTTGGTAGGCTATGTGCCACTTCGAAAGTATTGAGCCTTTTTTCCATATTTTATAATCAAATTATCTCAAATAAATAATCACATACATATATTGTATACATACTTCCTGAAACCCTTCGGTAAATATTTCTCATATGCAGGTATTGCATACTTATAAGCGATATTCATAAACATTCTGTTTTTTTTATTTAAATCTTTGCAAGTTATAGTTATACATTTTAGTCTTGGTGACATATTGTTACCTTTTATTTATATTATATATCTGTATTGTGAGTCCTATTACAGTTAATTTTAATTTTAACCATAGTCTTTTGTCCTCAGGGTATGGCCAGCTGTTTAATAGCCATTCACAAAGTAAGTAAAATATAATTGTAAATTCACTATAAAAGGCGGATTATGGACGGCGCATCACAAAATGGCGTCTTAGCAAAATGGCGGGAATGTATCGGCACAACCAACTTTTAATTTTAAGCAGAATTATTTAATAATAATAAAGAAATCAATGTACATTTTTATAATTAATTATAAATAGGGAATAATTGTTCATAATGCTTACTGTATGTAATGAAATAATTAAAAAAATGACCAACGGGTTGAGGTAGTGTCACTGAAAATAGAAAATTAAAAGAATGTGTTTTTTTTTCACCAAATCGATTTAAGCTGTGCTTATTGGGGTTTAAATTTCAAACTCAGCTCGTTCGCCATTTGAAAAATTGTAACGTACCTAGCTTAATTATTATGACGTCGTAGTACGACAGCCAATGAATGATTTCGCATAAACTATTGTCCTGATTGGTTGATATATAATCACGTGATCATATAAGATGTCCAATGATAGGTGCGAGTATGTTTGTAGTTTTTACTGTTGTAAAGTTTATTCAAATAAAATGTATACTAGGCTACGCGTGGCCTAGTTATTTATGTATCCTTTTGGTTTCCCGTGTTCAAAATAACATTCATTTACGCGATTAACACAGGGTGGGTACGTATTGTATCTTAGGATATGTACGAGTAACAATTGGTAATAAGTACCGTAACTCAATTGGGCAAGATCACCATAACACATTATTAATTTTTGTTTTTGTGTCGTATATTTCTATCCAGTTAGACACTTCTTTCAACCAAACATTTAAGCCTTGGATTCAAATACATCCAGATATTACCTTTGTAAATAAATATACTACAACAATTAAAAAAATAATTGACACCCATCCTGATGACATTCCTTGAAGTGATTAAAAAGATAATTACCAACTTTTAAAGAACGCAACGCTATAAGTTTATTTCCTTTATTATTTTTATTTAAATTTAATTCTTATTTAACGATTTGAAATTTATATTCATAAATTAAGCTTTAATTCAATATTTTATTTATTTAGAATTAACTGAAAATCAAACGGGAACACAAACCAGTCTGTTGTGATAAATAATTTTAAGTTTTTGTAGAACAATAATTTTGATAAAAGGAACTGTATTTATTACATTTTGTGCAAAAAAGATGTGTTCTGAATGCGAATATTTAAGCTAAATATAACTATTATATTCAATGCAAATTCTTTTGTAACTTAAAAATGTATAATCTATCCTTGCGTAGACAACCTTTTTTAAAATCCTACGCATTCCTTTTTTTATTTTGTACACACTTTTGTCTATTGCTGTGGATAGAATATATGTTTTTCTATTATTTTCTAATAGGGGTCTTTACGGGATGAAATTCACTTTTGTAAATACTTTTTTGTAATATATAGAGAAATAAAAGTATACATATAGATGTGCACTGGTTATCAATGCAATTGAACCTAGCCTTTTCAGCTTTGTGTAAGCGTAACTACTTTTCAAGTACTTTTTTTGTATTTTTAACTTCAGGGACAAGATTTTTACTTACAACCAACTTTGTTATTTTAAGGTACCTATTACAAAAATGTAATATATAATTTAGTTACATTATTGAAAAGATATGATTGTATATGTTTTATACCTTAACGCAGACACTGTGTCTTTTCCATTGATGACCCGTGTAATTAGAATAATTACTTTAAAACTACAGTGTAATTAATATAAGGAAAGTGGAGATAAGGAAATAAGTGAATTAATTTCTTTTGTCAAATAAAAAGATTAAAATATTATAACTTTTGTGTTTTAATCAAGTACTGTCACCCATAGGTATTGTATCTAAATGCAGCAACTCTAGTTTTGCAGACAAAAACAGTATTTCTAATACCAGGTTCACACGTAAATAAACCTAGTTCAAGCATTAATTTACCGTTCTAACGTAGGTACATACTATTCTGACTTTAAATTAAATCTGTCATTCCAATGACAACTAGAACATTCTAAATTTGAAAAATGTACGACTACCGATTGTTTGACTTTCAATAGCTTTTCCATTCGGCTCTATAGGTTAAGAAATTAAATTGAATTTGAAATTTAAATTTGTTTTATTTTGAGTACGCGTTCTGGCCTGGAACTAACGCAGCAGAAATTGCTTGCAACATCTAAGTACGCTCTGTTTTGGGAGAGGACAGGGCTAATGAACGCACTGTGCGTTTTGGTTTAATTGGGATTTTTTTTTGTAGTGGAAACTTCGATTTATAGAATGTATAAGTATTTAAAAATAAATCAGGTAAAATAAAAATGAATATATAATGGGTGCGTAATTTGACTGATCTGCAGAGGGAAGCACGCATTGTTGCTTTCTTTACCTTAGGGTCAGCGCCAACCAGCGGAGTGGCGGCGAAGAGGCTTTTTCAGTAACAATTAAATTTCAACCTAAAGCTATTCAGAATACGACTGTATTTAGAATACGCTCGCCGCGAGAGGCTCGCCGCGCGTCGCTCGCCATCATTGTATTTCGTTGTACCAAATGCAGTTGTATTCTGAAGCGATTTAGGTTGAAATTAAATTTAAGTTTAATAACTACAGGTCAAACGCCGCAAAAGCTCCAAGTGAAACTTACCTATATAAATGATGTTAACAGTTTTTCCGTGTGTTGCATTTAGAATACATAGTGTCACAAGAGCCAACAAAAGGAAATGGAAACCCGAAAACCTATCCGCAAGAGAAGGAAAACTTGACACAAAACCTTGTGCCAACCCGCCTGGCCAGCATGGCACAGTAGGCTTATTACCCTCCCTGTGATGGGAGGAAGCCCGACTCAGCAGTGCGTCTTTTATGGCCTGTGTAGTAGTAACAGTTTGGAGGTCATTTCATGATGTAATTCACAACAGGTTTCTCAGTTAAGGTCAAGTAATAACAGCAGATGCCTATTGTGCTGGGCTTAAAAGAATTAGGGCGCCACTCGCAGCCATGCAGCCCTGACTTGTCAACCGATTTTCGTCGCTATTGCTCCGTAATAACACCACCCCAACTGATCGAGTAAACGTTTCAACATTACAGGACCAGTTAGAAACATCGGTATTTGTCGGACCTTTCGCCAACCGATCACTATTTTATTATCCGCGACTTGTTTTTTTTTTACTAGTCTTAAACATATTCCCATGAGACAATGCAAAACGCCTTCACACGTTTTGTTGATTGACCCATAGACAGAAATGACTTTCCCGTTACTTGGCAAAACTATAAAGAGAGTGCGATTACCTTAGTAAGAAATAGTTGTAATTTTTCAGTACAAACAAAATTTCATATTTTGACCCCTAATCATTTCATTCAACTATTTAAAAAATCGAATACCAATCAATCTGCGAATAAGCGTCACGAATGTATTAAATTAAAATAACACTAGGGAATAACTACTAACAAGTTAAAAATTCATATTTATTTTTTAATATCGATTCGTATAAATGTAATCTTGACTCACTAGAACTCTACTCCGAATACAAATAGAAATAAGAACGAGGCTAACTAAAATAGCGTCATTCAGCGAAGTCTATCCGGTCCCTCTTTTCTTTTATGTGTAGATAAAATTTAAGAAATTTTACACTAAACATAAGTGGTAGAGCTATCGCAATCAAAATCCACATAAATGATATAGTTACTCCATAAGGGATATAATGTTAAAAACTATAGAAAAGCTACTCACAATCACACAGTTGCATTGTACTATAAAGATCTCCAGAATGCTATTTAATAATAATGCAATGAAAACCTAACAATCTACTCAGAAACATATCACCAACATCTATAGAGAGTTAAACTTGAAAGTGGCTTTTCAATTTGAACCTAAAAACAAACATCGTCTACTTCCCAGTCCACAAATTACCCACTACTGAAACATCTCCTATAAGTGATAAAGAAAAATTAGGCTTCTCTAGTAAATACCAACCCGTCTTGCCAGCGTGGCATAGTAGGCTAATTCCCTCCATGAATTTGGAGGAGGCCCGAATCAGTAGTGGGTAATTAATTGGCTGAAACGACGGCGACGACTGCGCTGGTCAGACGGGTTGGTTGACACGGAGATTCATATCATGTTCAAGTTGAGTACCTTCTGTTCTGGCTTAGTTTGCTCCGTAGTCGCCTAATATAGCCTCAGGATAAACTTTATTGTAAATCTGTCGTTATGTGACTTAGTACTTGTAACTTATATTTTGTGACCGTGCCACTTCTAGGACACAGTCCGTCCCAAGGAACTGAAATTTGGTGAAAATTACAAATTAAATATTCCTTTTTCAATGTGTCGTGCTCTAAGCACAAAACGAGTGGATGTAAGTTGGAATAGATAGGTAGGTTACAACATCATTCACAAAGTTGTGAGTTATATAAATTCTACAAAATTTTAACGGAAATTCAGCACGCAATATCTATTTGTTCCGCGATGGAATTGAGCTCACGCAAGACTTGGGTCAATGGTGTATGCTGCAACAACAACAGAGGCGCCGCGCCGTGCGCCGTCGCCGTGTCTCATACTCATTTGGGCCGCATAGCCGGACCTCCTGCGCGATAGCTGCGTTGGACGTAATGGTACTAGACATAGTTGATTAAGACCGAATATTCGCCTGCATGGTGACCGATTTAGAATACAGAATGTCACCACCCCATTCCATCCGGAGGGTGTCGTAAGAATCGGAAAAAGGAAATGACTAGTTGCAAGAGAAGAACCCGTCTGGCTAGCGTTGCACAATAGGGTAAAGATAATAAATATACAATGGATAGTTTTATACAAATTTAGTAAAGGTACTTCTCTGTGCCTAAAAGGGCAATAGAGAGGGCTATGCTCGGAGTTTCCCTGCCAGATCGAATCAGAAATGAGGAGATACGCAGGAAAAACAGGGTCAGCGATACAGCCCACTGGATTGCCAAACTTATACGACGCCCGATGGGGCAGAAAAGTCCTCGAGTAGTGACCGCTTTTCAGGAGGTTCAGTGCTAGTAGGCCTCCCACATGGTGGACCGACGACGACGAAGGTCGCCGGAAAGCAATGGATGCGGGCGGCCCAGGACAGGCCTTTGTGGAGATCCTTGGGGGAGGCCTATGTCCAGCAGTGGACGTCTTTTAACTGAAATGATGGTGATGATGACTTCTCTGATAGCTTTTGCTCACTTTTGCTCACTTCATATCGTAGGTGCAAAACAAAATGACAATACTGTTATGTAAAAAGTTAATTTGAATACTACTTGTAAGTATAGGTATTTTAGTCCCTCGGAGTCATTAAGCGGGTTCCTAAGAAGCCAGGTTGTTTAGACACACCTTACCTCGCCGACGGCCTCCTTCACGTCCTCGCAAATACTTCATTGTACCCGCGACAAAAACATGCCTCCTTTGTGTAGTCGCCGCGTACGACAAAAAGTCGCAACCGTAGCTCCATCTGCACGACGTTTCAATAAAGGACGCTATAATTGGCTGCCGATCGCAATTTTAATTACATTTTATGTTTTTCACGTACGAAAACTAGTAACGTTTCCCTTTTGACTGATTTGCCAAGTTTTGTAAAACAAATTAATAATATACATCTCGGTAGACGGTTTTTGTTGGAGACATATTTCGAGTTGACTGCAATTGAGTGACGTGCATCATCGCGGCTCAATAAAGATAGATGTTGGCTATTCGCAATTAATGGAACCCGAAAATTTTAAGAGCTGACTCCGAGATCAGCCTGTCTCGGAGTCAATTGTCTATAGGTATTATTCATTGATTTTTATTCTTTTACATCTTAAAACAATTTGATTTAAATATTAGAAAACTGAATATTTAATAAATAATAATAATAATAAGTATCCTTGGACATTTCACACAACGCCATCTCGTCCCAAGCTAAGCAACTTAATGCTTGTGTTATGGTAACGAGATGGATGATAAACTATGTACTTATATATATATTTTTTTGTAAATACATACATATTATAGATAGAAATGACACCCAGACTCCGAGCCAGTGGTTTAGACAAAGACACTTGCCCGACCCCGGAATCGAACCGGGGACCCGTTGATCCAAGGCGGCACATCTAACCACTAGACCAACGAGGCAGTCAAAGTAGTAAAAGTATTTATTTTCAGTTTATTTCCAGTTTAGTTCCTGGTAAGTAAAAGTCAAAGTCAAAGTCAAATAGTTAATTTATTTTGCAAAGGACACAATGGACACTTACAAATTGTCAACATATTAATAAAATTTTATACAATGCAAAGTAATATTCTTTACCACCAGTTCGGAACGCGACCACTGCTGAGAAGAACTGACAAGAAACTCAGAGGGCTTGTCATTTTTTCTTTTTTATTACTTTGCGGTCCTATTCATAATCTAATATGTATATATTTACCCAACAAATTCCTTAAAACAAACTGTTCAATCGAATCTGGAAGGCGTCAGCTGAAATCTGAATATTAAAACAAAACAAAACAAACTTTAATGAAATAAAATAAAATCTTGCTTGGTCCAGTGAGCCGACCAACCCCAAACAGCAGCACCTGTTCACAAGTATAACGCATGTGACAGCCATCGGTCTCCTCAATCATATTAAAGGGAAGTGACCGACCCGTCACACTTCGCTACCGCTGCTCAGAGTATTTTAGTGAGCATATATAATGTAACTACTACAACTATTCAGCCCATATATGACCCACTGCTGAGTCGGACCGCCTCCAGATATATGGAGGATAATTGGTCTGCTGTGCCACGCTGGCCAGATGGGTTGCCACAGGGTTTCTCATAAAGCTTTCCTTCTCTTGCGGCTAGGTTATCGGCCTTGTCATTCCTTTTGTCGGCTCTTAGGACACCGTCAGTATGTAATGGGATGGTGATACTATGTTACGTGTTCTAATTCCGTCATCACACGGACTAATGATACTAAAACGTGATGCAAATATCAGCTTTTATTTGAATAATAGTACAAATACAATGGTACAGAAGTTTCTGTTACTTAGGAGGCCGACAGTTATCCAGAAAAACTATATGTTTTCTATAAATAGATCTTACGATCAAAACACAAGAACAATCTTACAATTTCCATTAAAGCAATATTCTTATGTCTCACAAGAAACATATGCGCCAAACGCCCAAAGCTCAAAAGTGTCATGTTCGAAAAAAAAATACAAAAAAGCGTGTTGCCAACCCCAAAAAACTATAACAGAACGGAAACGACACGCCTACGGAACCCTTTTAAAAAATAATAAAGACCTCTTTATAGGGACTTTATAATGCATTTTTGATACAAAAGGCATTTAAAAAAGGAGCTGTTTATACATCTGGCAGCGCCCGACGTATGTGAGCTAGTTTATATTACCTATTATTTTAACTAATAAGTTTACCAGATGGAAATACTATGAACTATTTAAAATATCAAAGTGTTTACTTGACTTTATGATTACCAATTTAATCATTTCAACCCACAAATAAATAGCCCACTACTGAATCGAGCCTCCTCCAAATTCATGGAAAGAAATTCTGGAAAGAAGGGTGACACAATAAAAAATCCACCAAAAAGTTTTCCTTGTCTAGCAGCTAGGTAGTCTGCATCTTGCGACATCCTCAGTATAGTGTGCGTTGGTGACATTTATAGATTTAATACGTAGATTTAATTGAAGTTCTTTAAGTTTCAATATTATTCCTGAACTATTTCTGAATTTATAATCAAAAATATGTCATTATATTAAAATTGTAAAGGAAAATGAAAATTAATTACTTGTTTATGGTTCTAGTACGGTAATGGGAGGCAGTTCTATGACGGTAATGGAAGGTGTAGTGAAAGCAAGATGCGTGCCAAGGCCCCCAAGGTCGCAGAGCATGCTCCCCTATTGGGGTGCGCAACGCGTGGCCCTGAAGCGGGAAGTCCAGGAACGCCGTTGGTGGGGGCGCGAGTCCCAACTTCCGCATATCGATGAGGATTACCAACGATAAAAAAAAGAAAAAGGCTAGTGAAAGCAATTTAGAATAAATATCACCTCGATGCAGTCACGAACATCATCAGCGTCATCAGCAGAGCTTCAAGAATTATGCACCGCTGCTACGTACTCTACGCTGATCAGAGACATTGGTAAATTCATCAGAAATGTTTGAAAACGCGACGGCTTACGTAAATGAAATCTTAAATGTAAATTTTCTTTACACAAACATTTTGTTCACCTAATTTTTTCCTCTGGTTACGCCCTTAACGATGCCACGCTGGCCAGACGTAGCTTTCCTTCTCTTGCAGCTAGGTGATCAGTTTTGTGCATTCTTATTCGACACCCTCACTATGGCGCGGGTCGGTGACATTGTGTATTCTAAACCCACCACCCGGAGGTACTGCAATTAATTAGTGGTAATTCAAAAAGTTTTGTATTTAAATCACAATAAGATTTAATGTAGTGGTTCAGTCTTTAAAAGAAAAATAGACCGACCAACTTAGTATTTAACGAAAAAGGTTAAGGACAGAATTCGAGTGAAATACAGTCAGTCATACAAAAATCGGTACTTGGTAAAGTGTTTGTCTCTACGCAACGTAATTTTAAGGTTCAGGCACTGGTATAAAATTTATTGTGGTGTAAATATCAGAATAAGTTAGTGAGGTACTAAAATGTCAAGAATTCTGGAAAACAACGGATGCGGTATTTTTTAAATCAATACTGTGTTGTGCAAGCCTTACCCTTATTTTATAACCTCCAAATTGTTTTGAATTATTGTATACGTCATCTTTAGTTTAATCTAAGTTAAAGCCAATCCAGTACGTACGCAGTGGAATAAATAAACATATCTGGATAGATTAAATTTGAAATTGTAGTATTATTTGTAATGTAATTGTAATGATATCCGATGATTTTTTATAATTATTGTTTACTACAGGATATCAGGTACAATTTAAATAGGTAATCATATTTAGATGTGCCGCCTTTGGATCAACGGGTCCCGGGTTCGATTCCGGGGTAGGGCAAGTGTCTTTGTCTAAACCAGAGGCACTGGCTCGGAGTCTGGGTGTCATTTCTATCTATAATGTGTATGTATTTACAAAAAAAAAATTATATAAGTAGTTTATCATCCATCTCGTTACCATAACACAAGCATTAAGTTGCTTAACTTGGGACGAGATGGCGTTGTGTAAAATGTCCAAGGATATTTATTTATTATTTATAGTGACATTCTGAGCCATTTGTTTTGTTTGCAAGCAAATTAAATTTAGTTATATAGGCGGGAGGTCATCTTCTAGTCCAACACCTTACAGAAAAATGTTCTAGAAACTATTAAGCCAGAGGCACTTGCTCTGAATTCGGGTGTAATTTATGTTCGTGAATTACTTGTTTGTAAATAGCCCCTGCGCTTATTATAAATTATAAGACTAATATCTTTTAGGGACGTAAATTTTAGTTATACGGACATGATGTGATGTTTAAACATAAAGTTTCCAAAGAATACTTAAAATACTTATTTTATGTGAATACATCTGGTATATATTGTAACAATAATACATACCGATCCATTTATACAAGCTTACAGATACCTTCTCTGTGAAATCAGTGTCCTTTCGTAGCTCGCCGTGAGTCCGAACGAAGCATGCTTTTGATAGAGCCGCACGCATCCACAGTATTTCACTTGTTTTTTGCAACAAAAATATTTTCTTTCTTGTGTCCCACGGCAAAGGTTCCAACGGACAAATATGCCTTACGTTTTTACCTCGTTTGTAGGGCTGAAGCTTTGTACTATCAGTGTAGACAGCTTCAAACAAGACCGCAGGTCAGACATACAAATCGTATGAGAGTACTTTCTATGCACGCGAAAAATTCTTGCACCATTGCTGCTGTCTTACCAAAGGACCAAAATCCTTTGGTAAGACGTGCTAAGTGTAATCCGTGTGGTAATGTCACCACCCCATCGTAAGAGCTGATTAAGGAAGAGACAAGGTAAAAAAAACTAGCCGCAAGTGAAGGAAAAGTTGATACAAAACCCTGTCCCAGGTTATCAGCTTTGTCAACCTTTTGTCAGCTCTTACAGTACCCTCATAATGGAATGGGGTGGTGACACTATGTATTCTTAATCCGTCACCACACGGAAATGACACAAGAACAAAAGTGGTACTTAGCTGCAGTATTTCATAGGGATAAGGTTAGATACACGCGTGGAGTTCGTCTTCTTCAAATTAAATTAGACCATAAGGCCCCATTTACCTAACTCTAAGCTGCCTTAGGGTAATAAGCGTTTTACTGCGCAATAATTTGTAAAGCGACAGCCCTGAGGATATGAGAATTCTTTCTCCGCTATTGTCTGTAACGTGGCCGTTGACGCGATGTGTATTGGTCAGCCTGCAGTCTCGACACTCTGCCCCAAATCTGCTTTCCTGGTCCCATCGAATATACTTACTTACTTCTCAGCCCGTAAAATACCTGAAGAGTCAGGGTTCCTCCACTCGTAGGAGAGAAATTAGGCTACTGTGCTGCACAGGTGAGACGTGGTCGCTCACTATGGGCTCCATCAGAAGGCTCAAAGTCACCCAAAGGGCAATGGAGAGGGCTATGCTCGGAGTTTCCCTGCGAGATCGAATCAGAAATGAGGAGATACGCAGGCAAACCAGGGTCACCGACATAGCCCACCGGATTGCCAAACTTAAGTGGCAGTGGGCAGGGCACATAGCTCGCAGGACCGACGCGCGATGGGGCAGAAAAGTCCTCGAGTGGCGACCGCGTTCCGGAAGGCGCAGTGCTGGTAGGCCTCCCACACGGTGGACCGACGACCTAGTTAAGGTCGCCGGAAAGCAGTGGATGCGGGCGGCCCAGGACCGGCATTTGTGGAGATCCTTGGGGGAGGCCTATGTCCAGCAGTGGACGTCTTTTGGCTGAAATGATGATTCTAACGAATATGTCTAGCCTCAATGTACTACCAGTATATCATAAACAACCTATTATCTACAAGTCATCTATAGCAGCAAATCTATTTGGTAAGAAGCAAAATCATTTACACAGAGTTAAAAGTTACACTCTAGTACAACAATAAAGGAAGAAAGATGTAAAACGGTGGTGATCACAGTGACATTATGTTGATGGTAGATTACCCTCCATGTAATGGGAGGAGGGCCGACTCAGCAATGGGTAATTAATGGTCTGAGTAGTAGCAGTTCTAGTGGTTAGATGTGCCGCCTTTGGATCAACGGGTCCCGGGTTCGATTCCGGGGTCGGGTAAGTGTCTTTGTCTAAACCAGAGGCACTGGCTCGGAGTCTGGGTGTCATTTCTACGAGTATCTATAATATGTATATATTTACAACAAAAAAAGTGTATATAAGTAGTTTATCATCCATCTCGTTACCATAACACAAGCATTAATTTGCTTAGCTTGGGACGAGATGGCGTTGTGTGAAATGTCCAAGATTATTTATTTTATTTATTTACTAGTGACTCGCCCCGGCTTCGCACGGGCGCATGAATCTCATCAATTTACCAGTGTTTCTCTGCTATATTATGGATGTATTATACATAAAAACCTTCCTCTTGAATCACTCCATCTATTAAAAAAAACCGCTTCATAATCCGTTGCGTAGTTTTAAAGATTTAAGCATACATAGGGACGGACAGACGACAGCGACTTTGTTTTATACTATGTAGTGATAGTTACTCAGCCATAATTTCTTGTTGCATATAGGTATCTAATTAACATACCTCCTCCCATTACCTGAAGCTTAATGTGTCTACTGTACCAGACGGGTTAGGTCGAGATTCGTTTGAACTTTCCGTTCTGTTGCGGCTAGGACGGCCTTATTATTTCCTTTTGCTGGTTTGCCATTAACCGATAAAATAATCTTCATGGACGTTGTAATATTGGCAAGTAATTAATTGAACTATATCCAGCAAACAACAACAATCACTAACAAGGAAGGACTGGCGTCGGTGGCCTCCGCCGCTGTTAGCACTGCAACGCGCCCGCATCACTGTCCCAGGAGTATCTATCTGTCTGAGTCCAAGTCTCTGTCAGAGTCTGAATCTCTGTCTGAGCTTGAGTCACTGTCGGGGTCTTTGGCTGAGTCTCTGTCCGAGTCTCAGTCGGAGTCTCTGTCGGAGTCTCTATCGGAGTCTCTGTCGGTGCCTCTGTCGGAATCGCGGTCTGAATCTCTGTCCGAGCTTGAGTCTCTGTGTGAGTTATTTCACAAGGGCTGCCATGTTTGAATTCGTTACACATAGATGAGATGGATTTATTTATTAGCCTGTCATATTGGGTAATCATTACGGGTGGGTAATGGTGGCTCTGGAATGAAATAAATAAACAAACAAATTAAGTACGTTAACAAACTAAGAATAACATGATTATTAGCACAGCAGGCATATCAGTATTTTAGCGCATAAATGACCTGATTCAGGGGACCTGTTAGAGACTTGAAATCTTTGGGAGGTTAGGAAATTAGCCATCAATAGAAAATTGCGTTATTGGGCGTCAGAGGCTGACCTAATATTAAAATGAGGACTCGTATTATAATATCGAACACGCAAAGAGGACATGCTATATTGGAGGCAAATTGTACCACATTCATGTTGCCCTAATAACCTAGAAAGTTCAATAAGATGAAATGATAACAAACATTCACAATAGGGATCACCACGGGTTCCCTTAATGATACGGAACCCTAATAAGCGGTTAATTTAGACACGCGCCAAAGTCCCGAGTCAGCGGAACCCGCTGAGCTTGATTGGCAAATTACTACAATCTGCGCAGCACCCTGTTGCCTTGGATTGATTGTATTTATGTATATTATTTAAAAAAACACTTTCTCTACGTGTTTTTTTTAATATTATGGTTTGCTTTGAATTTGACTAGATTTGTCAGTCAGTCTTTATACATTTCTCGGTCGGTCGGTCGTCATTTTAACCACATAAATGACCCATCCACTGCTGAGTCGGGCCTCCTCCAAATGAATGTAGGGAAATTTGCCTACTGTGGCAAGACGGGTTGGCACAGGGTTTGTATCGAGTTTTCCTTCTCTTTAAGGCTATAAGGCCTGCCACTTGCATTCCTTTAGTAACCTTTTACGGCACCCTCAGGTTGGCATGGTTTGGTGACTTTGTGTATTCTAAATCCAGTGTGCCACGCTGGCTTGACGGCTTGGCACAGGTTTTTGTTTCAAGCTTTCCTTCCCACGCAGCTAGGTTTTCTGCCATGGAAGTTCGACACGCTCAGGATGGAATAGGGTGGTGACGTTTTATATTCTATTTAAGGACGAGTTTTTACAGAACAACACACGAACTTAGTACAGGTCGTTAATCATAATTATATTGTGTTATCAATTCAAATCAAAGTACAATCTCATATTACCCGAAACCCTATACCATGAAATTAAGTTATAGCGAAATGCCCCGATATAGTAAGCGCGTGCGCTGTTAACCCGATACTAAAATTACTAACGCTCAAAAGGCAGTTTTTTGTTGTAAGACTTTACAACTGTTTTATAAGTTATTTTAATAAATAAACAATGTTTGCGTTAAAGTGAAATTATAGTTACGAGTAACTTAGGTCCTGGCATGGCATCATCATTAGCATCATCATCATGGCAAATATCACTCCGTTTAATTAGAGTATTAGAGGAATCTCGTCATTGGGTGAGTATTTTCTATTTTCGGCTCAGCTGATGACGATGGATGTTCGACGTGACGAACATAGAACACATCATCATCATCATCATCAGCCCACATTAGTCCATTGCTGGACATAGGCCTCCCCTAAAGAGCGCCATAGCGCCCTGTCCTCGGGCGCTATGGAATAATAATACTAGAACACATAGTAGAACAAAATCCAACCCAGTCGTACAAGACGACTAATGGAACTACTCAGCCCTTAAAAGACCCACGGGTGTAGGCCTCCAACTACGTGGAGGGTAATAAGCCTCCTGCGTCATGCTGGCCAGACGGGTTGGCACAGGGTTTTGTATCTAGCCCCGGGAGGAAGGCGCGCCGGGTGCTCCCAACGGGGGAGCGAAACCCGTGGCCCTGTTTCGGGCAGTTGAGGGTCACCGTCAGTTTTAGTGGATAAGTTGGGGCGCAACTTGCCATCTCCACGCGCCCCGGAGTCCCACATAACGGCCGGGTATCCATGAGGATTTCCGACAAAAAAAAAGGGTTTTAGTATCTAGTTTGTTTTCTCTTGCGGCTAAGTTTTCAGCCTTGTCATTCCCTTTTGTCGGCTCTTACGACACTCTCTGGATGGAATGGGGCGGTGACGCTATGTTTTATAAATCCGTCACCACACGGAATGAGATTAGAACGGTGATATACAAACATTCGCTAATCCAGTATCGATTCTGTCCAGGTACCTAATAAAAGTGACCGAAAATATTCCCTCGCGCCTTCATTGTCGAGTAGACATACAATAACATATTCACAATGGTGTAACTGAACACCCTTCTTCCTCGGTCTACCGTTTAGGGGTGTGGTCAAAGCAAAAAATGCTTTTATAAACAGCTTTAAGGATTTTCTACAAAATTCATTGTACATCAACAACGGTGAGCTATGAGCGTAGCAAATACTTGAATGAAATTAATATTATTTATTAGTACGGATTAAGAATTAAGCCCTTCAGTTTCAATTGTTTGAGATCTGAGAAGAGACAGTATTGAATGAGTTAGTGACACTACTACTACACTGCTGAGTCATACCTCCCCCAGTTACGTGGAGGGTAATCAGCATACTGTTCTACGCTGGCTAGACGGGTTTCGTATCAAGTTTTCCTTTCCTTCTCTTCCACGCCTAGATTATCGGCTTTGTCGTTTCCTTTGGTCGGCTCTTACTACACCCTTAGGGTGGAATGGGGTGGCGACACTGCGTATTCTAAAGCCACCACACAATCATTCGCTTAATATCTTAACGTCGGGACTCCTCCAAGTCCCTTAAGGGAAACGACGGTTCCACATAAAGAAGGAAAACTGGATACAAACCCGGTTGTATTAACATTAGCTTCCCTACACGATCAGTCTCTTACGACACCCTCAGGATGGTATGGGTTGGTGACACTTTGATAATTAAATTCAGAACAACCAACCAATATGCAAAAATTGAGGTTTTTTATTTCTCCCCACCGCATAGCACACCTTGCTTCCGAAATATGACCGCACCATTGTTAGTTATTCTTTAGCAAGACGGGCGTGGCAATGAGCCTTTGATAAAAACTCTTACGGTTACCAGTTTTAATACAAAATGAGAAACGCTATTTTGCTTGACACAGGAACTTGACGTATCCGTGTCGTGAGGAATTTTGAATACACATTGTCACCAACACATACTATAGAGGGAAGAAAAGGAAAACTTGAGACAAACCCTGTACCAATCTATATATAGGCCGCGTGGCATAATTTTCCTCAATGAATTCTAAGCCATGCTCACACTCGCATTGGCTGTCACGAGCCGTGTGAGAGTAGCAGTATTTAAAACCTATGGCGCAGTACCAAATTCCGCATGTACGCGAGTGCGTCGACACGTGAGAGCAAATGCGGAGCTTGGTACTGCGCCATAGGTTGTAAATACTACCACTCGCACGCGGCTTGTGACAGCCAATGTGAGTGTGAGCATCTGCGGCGGGGCTAACTCAGTAGTGGGCCATTTAATCGGTTGGCTCGGGCGTTAGAAGGTTAGTATTGTTGATTAGATCTGGCTGATGTTTGGCCCGTTGCGACTATTGTGCGCGTTTGCTCTCACAAACTGTCTTATCACGGCCTTGTACCTTAAAATGGCGATCTAAAAAGAGCAACTACAGAGTTTCTGGCCGGCTCTTCTCTGTAGAACTGCATTCCGAACCGGTGGTAGATTATAAATTTTAAATTTAATATTATTTTGTTGTTTGACTTTTCAAAAGAGCTTTAATGAGCCAACTTGATTAAATGAGTTTTGAATTTGAATTTGAATTAATAGTGGGTAATTTAATGAATGATCAAGTAATATTAGTGGAGCCCGTGTGGTGACGGATTTAGATTACACAATGTCACCAACCGTCACTGTCCTGTGGGTGTCGTAAGAGGCGACTAAAGGAACGCAAGAGGCAGACCACTTAGCCGCAAGAGAAGGAAAACTTAATACAAACTTGGTACAGGGTTTGTATCAAGTTTTCCGATACTTTCCAAATGAGTGACGCTTTAGAGAGGTTTATCGTTCGATCTGGAAAACGGGACCACTACTATTACTTACTTCTCAGCCCATAATTGACCCACTGCTGAGTCGGGCCTTTTTTTTTTTTTGTTTTCGCTGGGGAAATGCTTTATGCATACCACCGCACCCCGGGGGAAAGGTCGGTGATTATGTGGGACTCCGACAAGGGTCGTCTACCCAAGCGTCGTTTACCCACTAAAACCCCAGCGGCATACCCTCACACGACGCGCTTGGGGCGCCACAAGTTCGCGTAAACGCATTCTACTGTGACGCCCCGGCGTGGTGCCCGCAACGCGGGCAAGCGACTATCAGAGAGGGCGTCCCGGTACACTGGGACGCCCTCAGTCATCGAGGCTTTCGTCGGTGGTGGCTCCCCCGAACCACCACCGGCCTCCTAGGCGAGGGCAGAAGGGGCCCGCATCGTCACGAACCCCCCTCCACCCCCGCCTCCGTCAGCGGCGCGGGCCACCCGGAGCTCCCTCCCTTGCGACCCGCCCCACTGCCCCCTTCTGCGACATCGGCCCCGCACAAGGAGGCCCGTCAGCCCTCGGGCCGGCGCCAACCAGAGGACACCGGCGCACCGCAACCGTCCAGGGCCCGCAGGGAAACCCTTAGGACAGGGTCCACCGTCTACCCAGGTCCCCGGAGCCCCCGTCCAGGGCTCGCAGCGAGACACTGGGGACAGGGTCCCCATCCACCCAAGTCCCCGCAGCCCCAATCTACCGCAGCGCACCGGCGATCCGTCCCGCAGCCCCCTTCTGCGACATACGGCCTCGCAGAGGAGGCCCGTCAGCCCTCGGCCGGCTGCTGAGGCGGGCCTCCTCCAACTTCATAGAGGGTAATATGCCTACTGTGCCACGTTAGCCAGACGGGTTGGCATAAGGTTTCGTATCAAGTTTACGGTTAGGTTTTCGGCCGTATCATTTCCTTATAATGGCTCTTACGACACCCTCAGGAAGAATTGGGGTGGTGACACTATGTATTCTAAATCCGTCACCACACGGATAATCGGGACCCCTAGTTTTAGCAAAATATTACATCATCATCATCATCATTTCAGCCCATAAATGACCCACTACTGAGTCAGGCCTCCTCCAAATTCCTGGAGAGTAATTAGCCTACTGTGTCACGCTGGCCAGACGGGTAGGCACGGCGTTTCATTTCAAGTTTTCCTTCTCTTTTGGCTAGCCTTGACATTTCTTTTGCCGGCTCTTACGCCACCCTCAGGACGGAATGGAGTGCTGACACCACGCACTAACTAACACGGCGAGTAACTAGTTCACAAATAAATCAAGGGTCTGTCAATTAGTAAAAATAAACTTGAAATGATACAACGACCGAAAACTGAACCAGTTATATGAGTTCGTAACACTGATAAATTTAATTGGATGCCCGTAATAAATGATAAACATATGTTAATGACTACATTATGAGTGAACGACAAGAAAGGCATTGTTTTTTGATATGCCTTAATTATCACAATGTTCTTTAGACATATTTTTTTTAAATATTTTTTCTTCCTCTGAAATGCGACGCTGTTTATCTAATTCGCGTAAGGCCCGGTTCCACCAAAGCAGAGAGGAGAGGAGACTAGAGGAAATGTTTTGAATAACCAATTAGATTTCGTTATTCTATTTCCACCGAAGCTAAGCGGAGAGGAAATGTGGAATCTTCTCTCGTCCCCTCTCCTCTCTTCTTTAGTGGAAACCGGGCCTAAGTCACCTTTCAATATGACAGCCAGTTGGGACCGCTGTTGAATAAAGAACTTCACAACAGGTAACCACTAAGTATGATCCTTCACGGATCCATCCGCCTTTGGATAAACGGGTCCCGGGTTCGATTCCGGAGTCGGGCAAGTGTCTTTGTCTAAACCAGAGGCACTGGCTCGGAGTCTGGGTGTCATTTCTATCTATAATATGTATGTATTTACAAAAAAAATGTATATAAGTAGTTTATCATCCATCTCGTTACCATAACACAAGCATTAAGTTGCTTAGCTTGGGACGAGATGGCGTTGTGTGAAATGTCCAAGGATATTTATTTATTTATTTATCCAGTCAGGGTTCTTTCTACCCTGGGTTTTCAATTGCTTGCGATTACTTCTAATCCTATCATCCCGTTCAACAACGTAACTCTCTTGTACGCTGTTTGATTCTCAACTATCTAATGACTCCTGTTGGTGACTTAAAAACCAGTTACAACCCAGTTTTCATGTGATGACAGATTTAGAATAGTGTCACCATCCCATTTGCACACCAAGAGCCGACAAGAAGAAATGCTAAGGCTGATCACGTAGCCGCGGTGGAGGATTATTTGGATTACATATATTTGGAGGAGACCCGACTCAGCAGTGGGCCATGTACAGGCTGAGAAGAAGAAGAATATAAAACTAGCATCATCATCATAATGTCAGCCATACGAGATCCACTGTTGTACATAGGGCACCCTATGTACAACAGTGGATCTCGACGAAGGCCAGTTCTGAAACACCCGCATCTATCGGCCTACGGCGACCCAGGTTCAGCACTCGCCACTTATACGAGCCGTCAGTCCTATGAACTATGGGGCCTCTATAAAAAAAACCATAAAGAAGCTAGAACGAAATCACACCGAGAAATAAGGTAAATATAATTAATCTAAAAGACGTCAGCATACGTTATTAATAAATTAAAAAAATATATCTTGTTCACAGCGCCGACAATCCACACGCGCCCTATTATAATTAGGAACTAAATCTCCATCAGAATAACAATAAAATACAATACGAACATAATATAGAAACAGTAGGACACCGCGGAACATTAGTGCCACTGAATTATATTGGTGTGTTCACAAAAAGATCAACGCTGATCCTTTAAAATGCCTCCAAGTTATAGGAGATGGCAGCGTCCAACTCTTTAAACCCTAATATTTATTGACGCTATTTCTACCTTGATATACATTAACAAGCCTAAATTATACTATTTTTAATAGTCTTTCTTTTAAAAAAACTAAAACTCCTGCACTAGGTACATGCGGCTCATGTAGGCTCTATTCCAAGACATTGTATTGGTATTACTATGGGGGTATATTATACCAGAGTGAAAATTTTGTTTTATGCCATATTTCCAATTTGAGCATCTATTTTTATATATACATATCTAAAGTAGCCTTATATGTAATAAAACTTTTTGATGCAATATGAAACTGCCGATGAAATGAAATTTAATTAAAGGCCTTTATTGTGGTTCCTAATTTTAAAATGAAATGGTTTATGGGTACACAGCTACCCTGTGATTTACTTAACTTTAATATACTATTGGTAAACTTTATAAATAATTTACTATAAATAATGTAGCTATTACATATACATATGTACATCGGCAAACGGTAGTTATTTTGTCATAACTTGTACCACAACCTAAAGCGGTGTTCACACGTCGCCCGCTGTGCACATTAGCGTTTTAGCGGCGCGGCGGCGCCCTGCTGTCTCCCATTGTGATATCAGCCTAATCGACAACTCTGGACAAGGGTGGCGATGACAGACTTACTAATTGGGTTCCTCATGTTTGACTTACGACTTGCAGAAACATTTAATTTTGCAGCCCAAACATTTTGCGCGCTAAATTAGCTCACAATTTGTTATTATCAACACCAGTAAAACGTCATAAAATCTGACCATTGTTCAGCCGGGGCGTCCTCTGAATTGGAGTAATATTCGTTGGTCTAGGCGTAGTTTTCATCTGTTTGCTCTTACCATGCTGTTTAGTGCTTTTTGTAAACAAGACCAATAATTTGAAACAAAGCCACTACAGAGGCTCTTCTCTGTAGAGTAACCTTCCGAACCGGTGGTAGTTTCAGCATGAATCTGGGTGGACGCAAGGGTTGTGGGAGAGCAAAAGAGGACATGGGTGGATTGTAAGAATGAGGAATTGTGTGAATGCAGATATGGCGACTGATGGTATGGAGACTACCCACCTATAGTAGGACAGAGGCCGTAAGATGACAATAGTCATTTTTAACCCCCGACGCAAAAAGAGGGGTGTTATAAGTTTCACGTGACTGTCTGTCTGTCGGTCTGTCTGTCTTTGGCACCGTACCCCGCGAACGGATGAAGCGATTTTTTTTATGACAGGTGAGTTACGGGCGAGTGTTCTTAGACATGTTTGATGAAAATCGGTTAAGTTGTTTAAAAGTTATGGGGGGTGAAAGTGGGGAAGAATAACCGAATGTCTGCAAATAGAATCAAGTGGGGTCTCAAATGAAAGCGCATCACGCGCAATTTAACAAAATCTACATTATAATAAGTGTACAAAATGTGTGTGTACAAAATCTACCTATAAAAAGTATGAAATAAAAATTAAGCGTTCCCCCAACAGCGGTCCTCCTACACGATGTATTTATTTTTTACTTTTTAAAGGTAATTGTGTCGGGGTTTTCTTAAATTTTTTAATTAAATTTTTATAAATATGACGATTTATAAGAGTTTCTTTTGATTTTGAGTGCGGGGCTTAGGCTTGCCTCCTACGTCACTCCCAAAATATAATAGGCTGGTGACACCATGAACATCAAATGAAATCACCACGTCGTCGTATTGTCACACCACATTGACATACTTGTCGCACCACGTATTGATTATAATATACATTGTGGTATACACAGACTCTTAGGTATACAAAATTCCTTGTAACTGTATACTTTATGTCTATCTTCTATCTGACACAATATTACATTTCCAATTTTAAGCCAACCTAATGGAACTCCAAAGTGTGCTCGACCAAAAAAGTCCCGCATCTTTCCGGTGCTGATGGGTCCACAATCCATCGTATAGCTATAGATGTGTGCCATAGATATAAAGTGTATTTTTTTATACCACGAGAGATCCCGATGCGGAATGAATCGCTTTTGGAAAAAATATAGGAAGCTGCGGAATAGCGATTTTGTTCAGTTTTTAAACTATTTACTTTGAACTTTATAGACAAACCTATTTATGTCTATTATTACTAAATCCGTGTGGTGACGGATTTAGAATACATAGTATCACCACCCCATTTCATGCTGAGGGTGTCGTAAGAATCGTCAGAAGGAAATGACGAGGCCGAAATCCTGTACTGCAAGAGAAGGAAAACTCGTCAGACCAGCATGGCACAGTAGGCTAATTACCCTCCATGTGTTTGGAGGAGGCAAAAATATATATAATATAATATGATATGTAATCTAATATAATATGCAAAAATATATAATATAATATGCAAAAAGTTTGTAAAACGGTCGTTCAACTCTTTGTAAAACGATCGTTCAACTCTATTGAGATCAATAACGTATGTTCAGGCGTATGATAAAAAAAGTATTGTTTATACAATTGTCTAAATCATAGGTGGTAAATGGAACAAACCAGACCAAGGACGGTTTTTGCCCAAAGTCAATATTAATTCTTTTGCGGCAAGATGAGAAGCAAAATGAGAAACAGTTAACCTTTTCGTGTGATGATTGTTTTTTGCACAAACTATGTAACTTCGCATTAGCTTTTTCTCATCTGGACGTTACACGATTTAATGTAGGTATTCTTTAATAAAGTTTTTTTTTGGATATCTATATTCCCTGCTCTGCTAAAGGTGTAATCTGTAACGCGGGGGCAGTTTACAAACATGAAAGTCACGAACACAAATGACAGCCAGACTCGGAGCAAATGCTTCTGGTGGGGACGGGTCAGAATATAAAACTTCCCCACCGCACGCTGGGAAAAAACGCGTGTTGTAAAGGTCAATAAAACCCAGCACGCTTGGTGATAGGATCGAATGGTCCGTCCGGCTAGCTACCACCCTCACATCCAAGTCCGACCGGCGCCAAGTAGTTTTACTGTGTTCCGTCGCCTGTGCTCGACAGGGCATTTCCTTGAATTGCCTGCCCCAACTTAGTCCCTCGCGTTGCTTTGCATCATGCAATCCTAGGGTCAAAAGCATTCAAGTAGTGGGTAAAAAAAAATCACAAAGATACATTCCCGACCCCGGCCTCCAATTTAGGCTGTATAAGTTTTAAATCGCCATCGCAAGCGCAATATTCATAAAGGGCTGATCATCAACAGTATCAACCATACCACCCATAAATGAGCCAATGCTGAGGCCGGCCTTCTCCACGTTGGCCGAGCGGCCACCCTATTCACCTACCACCTCTGATATACCCGTCAGAAAGTCAACAATGTAAACGACGAGGCGCTGGGTTCTTGGCAGTTTTTGGAATATTAAAGCTTGGGAAAAACTAATAAGTGCCTACTTCGCCCGTTTATTGAATCTCACATCACATATTCACATAATATAAATAAAAATATAAAATTAAAACCTAAAATTACACCATTTTCTCTTGACTAACAAATAGAACGTAAAACATTTAAAAAGTGACAGCGCTTCTCGTCTTCTTCACTATCACTACATAGTATAAAACAAAGTCGCATTTTTCTGTCCGTCCCTATGTATGCATAAATCTTTAAAACTACGCAACGGATTTTGAAGCGGTTTTTTTTAATAGATAGAGTAATTCAAGAGAAAGGTTTATAGGTATAATATAATTGCACCCGTGCGAAGCTGGGGCGGGTCACTAGTATCTAATAAAAAAGGTAAACTAAAAATAGGTTTGAATAGATTTATACTAATAACTAAGGCGACCGCTCATCATCGCCAACATTAGGTAATGACAGTACCAAAAACCCATCAGCAAGAGAAGGAAAACTTGGAACGAAACCCTATGACAACCAGTCTGGCCAGCGTGGCACCGTAGATTAATTAACCCTCCAAGTAACGAGAGGAGGTCCGACTCAGCAGTGGGTAGTAGCAGCAGCGTAAGAGCTGCATACGGCAATACCACGAGGAGAACCAAAGGAGAGATCCGTAAGTTCCCGTTACCAATTCTCACTAGAACTCACTAGTACTGAATGCAACCAAAACAAAGTATCTGATATTAGGCTCCAAACACCAGGTGCAACAGATTGTCGCAAACAGTCCTAAAATAATTGTTGACAACGTACTTATTGAACGTGTTCATGAAGCCAGAAATCTGGGACTGATAATGAACCCCTCAGGTTACGGTTCGAGCGTCATGTTGCGGAATGCGTGAGAAACTGTTTTTACCGGTTAAAAACTCTGTATAAGATTCGGGACTATCTGAATGTTGACCTCCGGGTGCACTTGGTTGACTCATTAGTTATGTCCAAGTTTAATTACTTGGACGTAGCATATGGTCCTAGGCTCCTAGTTTAAACCGCAAATTTAATTCAAAGAGTGCAAAATGCGTGCGCTCGTTACTGTTACAAAATCCCTCCTAGGAGCCATGTCACTCCCTTTCTAATAAAGGGAAATTGTTTAAAAATGAAATACAGGAGGGAGTTGCACCTGGCGGCTCTAATGTTTGGAATAGTCGGAACAGAAAAACCAGCATATCTTTATTCTAAACTCGAATGGCTGCATACATATAGTGAATATCCTACGCGAGCATCCAATAATACCTTGCGCATCCCGCAACACAAGACTACTGCGTTTCGGGGTAGTTTTAGGTACGCAGCTACTAAATGCTGGAACAATATCCCCCCACCATTACGGACCCTAAAAAATGAAAATACATTCAGGACCACTTATAGGAAGCTGCTGCTTGACAGACAGAAATCCAGCGCATAACTTAGACATTCAAATTACGTAAATAAAATTAATATTAAATATATATACATACATTATAATACCCCAGTATATTTACACTCCTTGACTTTGGACTTGACTTTCCTAGCTGACACAAATAGTAATAATAAATAATTTACCTACTTCAGAATTGCCTACTGCTGTCTTCTTGTCTTCTCGAAATATCAAATAATAGTACCTATTTTTTATTTACTTATTTATCTATACAAATTTCAATTAACAATTAAAATAAATATTAATATATGAACAGACTTGTTTACAGAGTTATCGTATCACAATAATCTCAGAAAGATACACGGAATTAATAACGCCAATTAGCTACTTGCGGTCCGTGGCTTCAGCTGAAAATCAGCGCTGCAGATACCTGTAGCATATGCTGAGCTGCGGCCTTTTGAACGCATAATTCCACACCATGCCTATCGTTTGCGAATACTCAAATTATGTATTTTAGTAGTAAGTGGTAGTTTTATTTGTATTTGTCTTTGTATTTGTCTTTGTTTTATAATATTTATATAATGTCTTGTGTGGATTGTGTGGGTTCATTAAACTTACTTTCTTTCTTTCTTTCTTTCTTTCTTTCAATTCTGTTCCCAGTTTAATCTTATTTGGGCTACTACCAATATTTACATGCCACATTACCATATTGTTCCAGCCTCCTTATTTTGCGATCAAATAAATAGTTTCTATCAATATCTAATCGGCGATGCATAAACTCGACCCACACTTTGCCTTTATAGGTTTAGTTCGATTTGCCCCAAACATTGGTGTGATGATTTTGTACAAAGGGTTGAATGGATGTATGGGTTCATACGAGGGATTTGTGCACAGTATTATTTATATTTTGATACAAATCCGTCAAAATCCGGCCAACAAATATTTTGAAAGAATATAATGTGTACACTCTTGTAGAGAATAGTTTATATTTGATTTAAGCTTTGTGTAAAGATTCCGTTGTTGACTACAGTGTGTAACAAAAACCCTGTAGCCTTTGTGTCACACCCTGTATATTAAAACTCTGTACAATATCGAGATTATATGTCAGCTATTACTATAATCGTTTTAAAACCTTTTTTATGAAAAAAATTATGTTGTTGTACCTACTATAACAGAATAACTTGATCGAAACTTGTAAACTTGAAATATAAATTAAAAGTATCAAGAATTCTGTGAAACATCATTTCAGCTTTCACGTAAACCTCCACCGTTGTTGCCATTCGAGGACCTTCCTGCCATAACAACCATACATCCATTTTTATTTTTATTTGTTTCTCATCATTTATTTATTAAACTATCGTATTAGGTTAGTACCTAACTGTAATGATGACTCAAGAATGAATTAAATAAATATATATTGTCAAAAACTTTTCACTTAACTGTACCTCAATTCAGTTAGGGATGTGTTCATCTAAACTCATATCGCTTCGCACAACGGACCCTAACAATAGCATAGTGCTTCGCTGAGCATAGATTGTGCACTTTTGTGCCTCATTGTACTCTGTAGCTACCTGTAATATGCATGTACCGTAACCACTGACAGTGGACGATATCTATTCCTATTAAATGTTTTATTCCTTGTGGTCAACGCTGGATGATAAAAAACGGACTTTATGAAAAGGACTTAGATCTTATTTTCAAACGGGAACCTGATGGAAGAACCGACTGCAACTCATACAAATGGTCACTACTGCCATACGTCTTGTAACCTACCTATAATATGGTTAGCATTTGTTTCCTCCAGTTGAATATTAGATTTATTCATAGAATAAATATTCATAAGGAGCGAATAAAGCCCACTAGTTTCATGTAAAGCTTGTCTTCTTTCGGTGACAGCGATCTGGCGCAAATTATAATTATACGTTAATGTCTTTTTATTAAGTAAAGCTTTTTTCTTCTCTTGCGACTAGTTTTTTGCATATTCCTTTATTATATCCTATTTCATTAGTTTTGGCAGCTTTCTATCGTTAGTATTTCCAACAGTAAAATATATCACACACACATTATGTATAAAACATAGAAATTATGTGTGTTTTAATTATAAGATAACACATTATAATACATGTAATGCATTATGCAGTCTACTGTTTAAGTTGTGCTCACTTTATTAACAATTATGTGTGGTTGTAATACTACTTACTACTTTTCTACTTTTCTACTTTTCTACCCACTGTTGGTTGTTAAAATCTGATACATCAAAAATATTGTTTGTCTGTAAGTCCTTTAAACAATCGTAAACTATGCATCTAATCATGTCATTATCTTCAGCAAAGTGTGCACAAAGTATCCTGAACAAAAAAAAAATCTGTAGGTAATGTCTTTCCCTCAAATTTATTTTCGTTAGTGGCATAGCAACGTGCCCAGGGTACCGCCAGTAAATAATAATTATTATTATGCTTATAATGAACTAAACTGGCCCAAGGGTTCTGCCCAGTTTACATTACTCGTACCGTATGATATGCTCAATTTAAAACAAACGGTAGGTCTTGATGTCTGAAATATGGTTGTTATATTATGATTGCACAGTGACGACACAGTTATAATAGCCGTGCTATTCGCATCATATCGATAGCCCCTATCAGATGCTCAAATTCTCTTAGACAAAGCATTACCGGCTTATTTGTATACTTCAATGTATTATTAAAAATGGTTCATTCGTTCGTTTTAGCTCATGAATGACCCACTGCTGAGTCGGGCCTCCTCCAAATTCATCGAGGGAAATTAGCCTACTGTGCCACGCTGGCAAGACGGGTTGGCACAGGGTTTGTATCAAGTTTTCCTTCTCTTGCGGCTAGGTGATTTGCCTCTTGCGCTCCCTTAGTCGCCTCTTACGACACCCTCGGGATGGTATGGGTTGGTGACACTGCGTATTCTAAATCTGTCACCACGTGGAGTTATTAAAAATGATAACACATAAACACATATTGCGAAGCATTTTGTTTAAATGAGCGTATCATTATTATGTATTACGAATACGCCCACACATCAGTCTTATATTTAATATAATGGAACTAAGAAGAGACATGTTCACTTACCCATAATGATATATTCACTGTGCTCGTAAATTGGTTATAAGGAAATCGCCTTGTTGGAGGCGCTGCCTTTGAATCTCAGTTCAATTCAGAAGTCGGCCAAGTAATTGGCTAAAATATCCTTGCTCTGGACTTTGTAAAGCAAAATTGCAAATTTTTAATCTACTCTACTGAACCCATATATCGCAGCTGAGTCAGGCCTCCTCCAGTTACATGGAAGGTAATTAATCTATCGTGCCAAGCTGGCTAGACGGCTTTCGTATCAAGTTTTCTTTGTCTTGCGGCTAGGTTATCAGCCTTGCCATTTCCTTCGGTCGGCTCTTATGCCACCTAAGGATGGAATGGAATGGTGACACTAGGAAGTATAAATCCGTCACCATACGAAAATTTGTAAAGATCCTCCATTTTTTTTAAACGACTCCGTGCACTAATGTAACCTGCATCGCGGGGCAGTTTACAAACACGAAATTCAAAAACACAAATGACACCCAGACTCAGAGCAAGTGCCTCTGGTATACACAAAGATACTTGCCCGGCCCTGGAATCGAACCCGGACACCGTGATCCCAAGGCGGCGCTTCCAACCCCTAGACCAACGAGGCAGTCAGGCAAAGTAACTAATCTAATAATAGGTATTTGGTTATAAACAAAAGACAAACCAGTTATCAGTTTCAAGTCGCGGCTGTAGAACACCCCACAGTCCATTCTGCCTGGAGATATAAGCTTGATGTCAGTAGGTACGTCAAACGTCCAAAATTATAACCCATTACCATTGTCGGCACAACATTTTATTAGTAACAGATGCGTTAATAGCTCATTGTATTGGTTTCAATTCATCCCCCGAGAGCCCTCGACGACTTTGCCTAAACACAAATAAACTGTTCGGTAGCACACGGCCTTATATGAAGTTGTTAAGGTTTACTTTCCTCTACATTACACGATCATAACATTGCTTTGATACTTTCCTTCTGTATACAGACAAGTTAAGTCTTATTCGTAATATAGTTAAAGTTGAAATTTGCCATCGCAACCGCATATTGTATTGTGGTTCTAGGAGCCTTCTTCAAAAGTAGTAAGTTAAGGGTACTCGATGCATAGATTTGTATGGGACTTTAAAGTAGTTAATAAATGAAGTTGTATGGAGTAGTTGTATCATTGTATTACAATTGCAGCGCAAGTAAGATAAGTACATTAATGCTCCTCTTGATGACTAAGAATCATCATAGAATTTTATTGAATGTTTGGTATAGAGAGAGTGAATTACGCGAAAAATTATGATATAAAAAATAGACTTTGATGTACATAAGCCTATCCGAAGGCCGCCGAAGATTGCCACAAACCATGCGCCTGTTCCACCCGCAATCGCATTTCAGCGACCTTAACCAGCTCGTCGGTTCACAGTGTACCAACACTGCTGTTTCCGATATGTAGCCGCCTAGGCAGCCAGCCGCTAGTGCGTACAGGCGCTTCCAAGGGTTGTGGGAGATCAAAAGAGATTGATGGATTGTAAGAATGAGGAATTGAATATGAAAGGTGTGACTGTAAATTATGACGACTGATAGGTGTGTATGGAGACTACCACCTAGCGTGGAACAGGGGTCATAAGATGATAATGGTAACTTTAAAAATGACGATTCATAAAGGTTTGGTGATAAAACCTACATAAATAAAGTTCTTTTTGAGTTTGAGTATCAGCTATAGAATGTATTTGGTAAAATAATTATGTTACATTAGTATACTTTAAATCTCTTACAGATTCATTATGCTTAGAAGATCCAAACATACATCAACATGTTGGTTGGTAGAGTAGAGAATAAAGCCGAATGTCCACCGCAAGCTAAAATAAGTTAGTTTAGTTTGAGCACATGGCACATGTATGAGCCTGTCTTTCATACATGTGCGTCCACCGACGGTGAACTAACTAGTATGAAAACTGGCTCAACTATGCAAGCTAAACTTCACTAACTTATTTTAGCTGGCGGTGGACGTTCAGCTTGGATCTAACAGCTATATTTCTAGTTGGCGTTTTGGGAGTTCCTCGACTAAATCCTGAGGTTGCGAAACTTAGCAACCACACCATCAACCCTGTGTAGGTACAACCATTTGACCTCTGTGGCATGACATCGACCGAAAAATCCCACAATACGCTTGTCTAATACAGCTGAATTGGCTGTAATTGGTCCTTCCTTTCAAATTGAGTTCGTTTGATTTTTTAAACGGCGCGTCCATTTCGAATACCCACTGTAAGTCATTCGGCATAAAGATACAATTTGGCTGTAAATCTACAATGTGGTTACGGCGATCTGCAAGGATATATTTTTATATTACGTCGCTCAAGTCCAAACTGTATGTCAAAGGGTTAAGGTCAGTTTTGGCTAGTGTGATCTCTGTGACCTTAGGAACAGGAAAAGGGGTGCATCTACGTGCTAAATCAAATTGATCCATAAGATCTGATTGAAGAAGTAGTATAATACTGTGATCAAAAATGTGCTAGCACGCGATATGGCGAGGAAACATCGAGGAATATGCCCGGTGTGACGGCAGAAATGAATCGGGCAACGGCAATTGCTTTGAAGCGTATGGAAACTTTCTCAGCACGGTTGCCCAAGGTTGTACCTACTCTTTGTACAAATTGTAACCAACCCGGTCTTTTATAATTTACTTGGTGTACAAGAGTGTCTATCTATCTTAGGCCTTAATAGACCCGTTGCTGATTCAGGCTTCAATTGCATGGAGGGTAATTAGCCAAAAGTAACGGGTTAGTTGAGGGGTTTTTACCAAGGTATGAAAGTTTTGATTTTCATACCTTTATTCGGATTTTTTATTCGGATAAAAAGTTAAAATAATCAATCATTCAGTCTTTAACACCGGTTTCGAATGCCGTTCCATAGAGAAAGCCGGCAAGAAACTCCATCAGTCCTGACTAAGTAGCGGGTAATTTATAAGCTGAAACGACCTATTCCATTCTTAGGGTGTAATAAGCTAAAGGAAATAACAACACATAAAACCCAGCCGAGAGAGAAAGAAAACTGGAAATGAAACCCAGCTAAATTCCCTTCTATTATTGAAGGAAGCCTGGCTCTGCTGCTGCTGAAATGATGATGACGATGAATAAATCTGGGTAATGGGTAATGTCTTAACGTTGATTATGAAGAGATCGTTGCCATAGAGCAATTTGTGATAGGTAATGTTACATTACTTTTCGTTTCTTTTTTAATTATTCACACAGAACATAATATATAGTAGACCGAGCAATTATGGTATAAAATACAACTATAATATATTATATGTTATAACTGTCTTTAGCAGTTTTGAAGGCACAGGTTGGCCGACTGCATTTTGTTTTTACAATGCCAGTGGTATTACGACTAGTGCCATCTATCGACAACTTACGTAAATAAGTAACATTTCAATTTCAAAACTTTTGTTTCTTGTTTAGCTCCTTTTTAGAGCTAAGCGAAACTCGAAAGAGTGGGTTGCTGCATTGTGTATATTGCCAAAGAGTATTTCTTGTTGCTTTTGGTTTGTTCAAGATGACTCATCTGAGCTCTATAATACTATAATACATAATTTAATAATCTTCTTGTGGGCTGCTTTATCCAGTTAATCCGTGTGGCGGCTGATTTAGAATACATAGTGTCACCACCTCATTCCACCCTGAGGCTGTAGTAAGAGACGATAAAAGGAAATGTTATGGCCAAAAACCTAGCCGCAAGAAAAGGAATACTTGATACGAAACCCTGTGCCAACCTCTCTGGCCAGCGTGGCACAGTAAGCTAATCACCCTACTTATGAGTGGAGGAGTCCCACTCAGTAGTGGGTAAATTATGAGCTGGGAAGTAGTAGTAAATCAGTCATTTGAACGCGTTATGAGATGTCCATCCATGATAAAATTAAATTAAAATCGATTCATCTGTTCAGGTGCTATTATATCACAGACAGACGGACACATCAAACTAATATCCATATTTTTGTCGAGGTTAAGATAATACATTGATATTTCAAATAAATAGACTGGTTATAGTTATTAAAAAAGAACTAAACCAAATGCATTCGGTATAAGATTACAAACATGTAACTCACGAACACAAATGACTCCCAGACTCCGAGCAAGTACCTCTGGTGTTAGACACTTGACACAAAAAACACTTGTCTGACCCCGGAATCCAGACAGGGCCTAGTGATCCAAAGGCGGCACATCCAACCCCTAGACATACAACGTTTATGTGGACCACATACAGCTATTCGATCGTGGGGATCAATGTTCTCTCTGCCATCCTAACATTGTGATTGGCGTGATGTTCTTGTTTGGAAATGGGTTAAGACTGAGTGAGAGGTAAAAACAATTGCTATCCCGGTCTTTTTGCGAAATGGCGTGTGTCAAATGGCAAGTCCCACGGTATTCGTGCAGGGGCGTACTCGTAACTCGATATAGATACAATTTAATCAACCAAATAGTTTCATTTAGCATTTTATAACGCTCCTTACATCTTTTAATACTACTCATATTTTATGTGTGAATGTTTGTATCACGCAAATTGGAATGAAGAGACTCGAATGACTTTTGTACTTAGATAGTTTATAAACAGGATTTAAATATAGAACTTATACGTCTCAAGATAATGGGTCTTTAAGTAATGAAAATCTAAGTATATCCTATTGATTGTCTTATCTGTCAGACTGAAATTTGACCGTCGGCAAACATTGGATTTGTTATATAGTTAATTCATAGGTGATAAATTACTTGAGGTACAGAAATGGGCATCTATAGAAATAGTGTAGGTTACAGTTCCTATGATTGCTGATTAATATTATTTAATTATGGACATAAAATAATTATCTCCGTCTGCTGACGGATTACATAATAATACATATCACTACCCCATTCCATCTTAATGAAACCCGACCTGAAATCATCAGGCAACCCGATTAGCCTGGTTTACATTCATGATTGGTGGAGTCCCGATTGTACCGCCATCATTGTAACCTTTATATTTAAAAGAGCAACCATAGAGTTTCTTGTCTTCTCTGTGGAATGGCATTCCGAATCGGTTATAAATCATTTTAATCTTTGTGTTATATTTTTTGATTTTGGGGGTTGGTTGGCTCGGGCATTAGAAGGTTATAGGTTATAACCAAAAATGGCGATCTAAAAAGAGCAACTACAGAGTTTCTTACCGACTCTTCTCTGTAGAGGTGCATTCCAAACCGATGGTAGATGGTAAATTTTAAATTTTATTTTATTGTTTGACTTGTCAAAAGATCTCTAATGAGCCAACTTAATTAAATGAAATTTGAATTCGCAAGAATTTATTCGTATAAAAAACATTTTGATTTTGAATTGAGTGGGTTTTTAAGCGTGGCGATGATGATAATTTCATAGATTGATGTTTGGGCGATAGTTGTATTATTCGATTTACAGAGCGCATTTGAAATGAATGGGGTAATATTTATTTTGTTCTCCTGAATACGCCCCATTGGGATTGCCAGCACGACATTTTTGGTCGTGTAGCTATGCAGGCACATGACTTGAGTAAGGTTTATATAACACTAGGGCCCCGATACCAGTTCGCGTGGCTTTTTAGTAGATAACAGCCGACCAAGCCGTTTAGTTAAAAAATAAAACTAAATTCTTCAACTAGGTACTTAGAATGTACCGTTTGCGTGCGGTGACGAAATTGAGAGTACTAAATGTCACCAACTGATACCATCCTCAGGCTGTCATATGACCAGAACAAGGTTCAGATCCTCTAGCCACAAGTAAAGGAAATCTTTGACCCCTCCGGCCACTCGTCTGACCAGCGTGGCACAGTCAGCTTCCATTAATTTGGAGAAGGCCCGACGCAGTAGTTTACTTGGTCTTTTGTGGGTTAAAATGAAGATGATGATACTTATCATCAAATCCTTAACATTAAAATGATGATGATGTCTCATACTATCATTTTCCTTTGTACCGCAATATTAACTATAATATATTTATTTTATTACTTACAGGCATTGCTGAGTCAGGCCATAAGGCGGGAGGGAAATTAGTCTACTGTGCCATACTGGCCAGACTGGTTGTATTCTAAATCCGTCACCACGTAATTGTATTTGTGTTTCTCCTTCTTCTTTGTTAATTTAAGGTAGTCGTGTTTTGTTTAAGTACCTACCTACCTATGTATACATTTAATAATAAAATTAGCATCTAGTTACTAAGTTATTATTTTAGATTTATTGAAGTTTGAGATGCTATCTCCTTCATGTCAATTGTGAGCTACAATCAAATTATTTTCTTATATCTACGGCGTGCGCCCGTTGCTTTTATGTACGAACAAGTCCCGACGGACAATCGATTTTCAAGGAGAACACTGACAATAAACGAAAAAATATTGTCCTATGACTCTTATTGGTGAAGTCACTTAGAAACCAACAAGAGTTGGCGATGATTAATTAAATTGCAACTATGATTTTTACCCCGGTCCTCGTAAAATTGTAACATTTGAGTAAAATTTGTTGACAATTATTGGTGAGTTGGAAATGGTTTTGTTTGTCTTAATAAATAAAATAAAAATTGGTATAAGTATAATAAATTTAATTAGACCAGCTGTCTATTTTCAATACGTACAAGACTGTCGTAGATGGTAGAATTGCGGGCTCAGGACCGACGTTCGTGAAAATCTTTGGGGAAGGCCTAATAGCTGAAAGAAAATGATGATAAGGTCTTATGTCATCCATCAAAGGTAAACAACACAAACGATCTGAATTTTAAGTTTAAAATACGTATATCTATTAAAAAGAGACAATTAGTGGCGTTCTATCAACCGATCTGCTGTGATTTTCCATTTGTTGTACTGCATAGAAACGTAGGATGGTTTAACCAGGCATACGTGTTTTTAAATCGAATGCCTTCAGAAGTCCTAATGAAATCACATGTATCTTAAAATGAAAAACAACAAAAAATGAATTTCCCAAAAAAAATATAAAAACGTCCGCGATGACAATATATTTTAAGGCTATATTTTAAGAACGGTTGGATTGTTTCGGTATAAATTGGTTTTGCAATATTAGTAGAAGTCTAAGAAATGTTTAAACGGTGAGAAAATACAATTATTACAGAGAAATCCCGTGTACACAGTTCGCTGGTGATACGAAGTTCGCCGGATCAGCTGGTCACTTGTTGAGCATCTCGAGTGAACGGAGTTAGCTTAAATTCTTAAATAATATAAAGCACGTCTAAGTGCGGGCGCATCCACTACTACTACTCAGTTTATAAATAGCCCACTGCTGGGACGGACCTCCTCCCGTTACATGTTGGATAACGGTCCTACTGTGCCACGCTTAGTACCACAGGTTGGCACAGGGTTTCGTTTCAAAATTTCTTTCTCTTGCACCTAGATTTTCGGTTTTGCAATTTCCTTTTGTGGGCTATTACACCCTCAGGGTGGAATAGGGTGGAGATACCATGTATTCTAAATCCTTCACCACACGGACTGGCTTCATAATTAAACATGCACTAGCTATTGATTCCTGCAGTTATATAAAGTTTCATAGATATACCTTTTTCGCAATTAGTAAATAATTACTTTAATGTCGATGAAAGTCTGTGAGCTGGAATTCGGACTCTTAGACTAAAGGCTTGTTGAAGCGACTTAACTAAATAGGTAGACAACTATGCCCCAAGAGATGGAACTGTATTCACCGTTGGTCTAGTGGTTAGATGTGCCGCCTTTGGATCAACGGGTCCCGGGTTCGATTCCGGGGTCGGGCAAGTGTCTTTGTCTAAACCAGAGGCACTAGCTCGGAGTCTGGGTGTCATTTCTATCTATAATATGTATGTATTTACAAAAAAAAAAATATAAGTAGTTTATCGTCCATCTCGTTACCATAACACAAGCATTAAGTTGCTTAGCTTGGGACGAGATGGCGTTGTGTGAAATGTCCAAGGATAATTAATTAACCTGTCTACCGAGTGTGGTGTTGTCTACTTTACTCCATCAACCCAATAGTTAAAATTGACAATCAACGAGCTATTGTTTGTCGATTTTGACAGATTTGGTAACTACTACTACTAATTAGCCTACTGTTCCACGCTGGCCAGACGGGTTGGCACAGGGTTTAGTATCTAGTTTTCCTTCTCTTGCGTTATCGGCCTTTCGTCGGCTTTTACAACGCCCTTGGATGGAATGGGGTGGTGACACTATCTATTCTACATCTACATCCGTCTGCAATCATTTAGGAACTTCTATTATTATAGTGTCAGGTCGGGATCAACGCCTCATACTATAAACACTTGTACTTGGGAAGAACGTTTGAATTTAGCAGATTAATGGTGCCAATTTCAACGTGTCGGGTGGTACTTTAGTAGAAAATAGCAGATTTGATTGAGGAGGGCTACCGCATGCGTCGGCATGGGGTCGGTTGGATCAGGCATTAAAGGTTACAATTATTGACTTAATGTTGCTGATGTATGTCCCTTTGCGACTATTGCGCTCACAAATATGTCCTATACCATACCTAAAGACGGCGATCTAAAAAAAGCAACTACAGAGTTTCGTTTCGGCTCTTTGCTGTAGAGCTGCATTCCGGGGTCGGTTGGATCAGGCAATAAAGGTTTCAATTATTGATTAAATGAGGCTGATGTTTGTGCCTTTGCGACTATTGCGCTCACACATCTGTATATGCCATACCTAAAGATGGCGATATAAAAAAAGCAAATACAGAGTTTCTTATCGGCTCTTTGCTGTACAGCTGCATTCCGAACCAGTGGTAAATGGTAAATATGAAATGGTAAATTTTACATTTTATTTAAGTGTTTTGTCAACCGAGCTATAATTAGCCAATTGGAATAAATGATGTTTGATTTAAATTTTGGGGCTCAGGACTTCTGTTTGTTGTCAGAATTGTTATAACAATTATTTATATATATTTATACCATGAGGGTATTGTATTTTATAAATCTTTTTAACGAGTTTAATATTAAAGTAGATATTACAATAACAAAGTTAAACTTTGCCTTAACAAATTTATGATCATAACCGAACAAAGCCTATCTTTAATAAACACAGTATTATAATTTTACTTTTGAAAGCATAACTTCACACTATCGAAGTAATTACTATGCAATATATTTAAGCACGTTAAGTGCCGGTTAAGCAAACGTGGCTAAGTGTAATGTAAACACAAAATAAATCTATTTTAATAACCAAATTGTAGCAATTACACTTATTTTGATGTACGACGCTTAATGGTACTTAAAATCACCACACCGTAAACATGGCGCTAGCGTTGAAGTATTACGCTACTCACTAACAGATGGCGATGTACGATCGATAGAATAGCAGTAGGTGGCATTACTATGAAACTTTTGTCGTATACGACAAAGCTATATAAAAGTGACCTCGTACTACTACTACTATTCACCCCATAAATGAGCAACTGTAATTCGCCTACTGTGCCACGTTGGCCAGACAAGTTGGTACAGGGTTACGTTTTAAGTTTTCCCTCTATTGCGGCTAGATTTTCAGCCTTGTCATTTTCTTTTGTCGACTCTTACGACACCCTCAGGATGGAATGGGGTGGTAACACTATGTATTCTAAGCGTAATAGTGGTCAACTAATGCAATTAAAAGCCATATCGCATTTTTTAAAATGAATCATCATTTCAGCCACTGCTGGACATAGGCCTCCCCCAAGGATCTCCACAAAGGCCGGTGCTGGGCCGCCCACATCCACTGCTTTCCGGCCACCTTAACTAGGTCGTCGGTCCACCGTGTGGGAGGCCTGAATACTGTTAGAAAACTTGTATACTTCGTCTATTGTAGGTAAATCAGCCTTCTTATGCATAAAGCAGACCTCATAGCGTGAATGTTAAGCAGGCAAAACATTAACAACGATAATGACAAGTTACGTGAGCATAATGCAGAAATTTGTTGCCGAACGTATTATTTTGTATTCATGTTTTTGTGATAAAACATCTATGATATATAGTTTTTTGTACTGCCATTGAGCAAAGGGCAATTTGAGCTTTAGGACGTGACTTAGTCTCCAAGCAGACTGCCGAGCGATTCTCTCTTGATCCCGGCGTTACTAAGTTGGTTGGAAGTCATTAAGTCACGATGGTCATTAATTACTGGAATACACGAGTAACCGAGTCATTTATGGGAAATTCACGCCTCACGTGTATTTAATGCCACATAATAAATATGTAGGACGATACAATGTAGGGAAACTTGTTCTAAAAATAGTTGCATAATCTTATGGCTCTTGTGTGAGTTTATCACTTTCCATTTCACCGGTAAGAGAAGGACGACGGAGTTGGATGGATTGTAAGAATGATGAATTTTGTATGAAAGGTGTGACTGTAGATATGACGACTGTTAAGTGTGTATGGAGACGACCACCCAGCGTGGGATAGGCGCCGTAAGATGATAATAGTAATTTTAAATATGACGATTTCTAAGAGCTATGTGATAAAACCTACTTAAATAAAGTTCCTTTTGAGTTTCAGTTTATTCTAAATCCGTAACCACACGGTCAATCGTGTCAAATAAGCCCTTTATGTCCTTTGAATTTCATCATGATGGTCACGAGTCCCACCAGAGTTAAACATTTCCAAAGAAGTGGCTAGTTGAAGCAGACTGTCCTGTTTCAACTAGCCCCCGCGATACAGTAATACAATACGATACAAAATCATCATTTCAGTCAAAAGACATCCTCTGCTGGACATAGGCATATAAAAAACTTTAAGTTATAACTACTAAATCCTTTAATCATGTTTCGTATTCCGTGTGGTGACGGATTTAAAATACATAATGTCACCATCCCATTCTATCTTGAGGGTACCGTAAGAGCCGACAAAAGGAAATAAATGCTGATAACATAGCCATCAGCATATTTCTTTAGGATACAAAAGAAAAGCTTATATATAAGCAAGAGAAGGAAAACTTATATATTGTGGTTATAGTGAACTGGAGCAGACTCGGCAGTGGGTCATATACGGGCTGACTAGTAGTAGTAGACCTCTGGACCACAAACTTTTTTTTTTGCCCGGGTAAAATCTTTTATGGATTATCCCCGTCGGTCCCGGGGAGGACCGGCGAGGGGAGTGTGGGACTCTCCTCCGAAGAGGCATACCCAATAAACATCCCCAGGGTGCTACCTATCGCGTGTCCATGTTTGTGGCATCACGGGTTGCACAGAAGCGCTTCCGCGTGGACCCCAAACCTGCTAATTCAATAGAGACACATTGGCCAACACGTTGGCCTTCCATTATCGAATTTGACAGTTTTGGTAACCTACTAATACAGTAATGTCAGTGTGGTTGTACTGGAAGCGCTTACCGTACCACAAATGTTGCTTAAGCATCGTCAACCCTGTAAAGGTGAAAAAGATCAAAAAGAAGCCAATTCCTTCCGAAAAGGAAATCTTGAATAAAGCCCTGTGGCAATCCGTTTGGCCAGCGTGGCACAGTAGGATAAATTCATTCCTGTTATTGGGGGAGATGTCGTGCGTGGTAACGGTTTTAGAATAAATATAAATAAATAAATATCCTTGGACATTTCACACAACGCCATCTCGTCCCAAGCTAAGCAACTTAATGCTTGTGTTATGGTAACGAGATGGATGATAAACTACTTACATACATATTTTTTTTCTGTAAATACATATATTATAGATAGAAATGACACCCAGACTCCGAGCCAGTGCCTCTGGTTTAGACAAAGACACTTGCCCGACCCCGGAATCGAACCCGGGATCCGTTGATCCAAAGGCGGCACATCTAACCACTAGACCAACGAGGCAGTCTTACAGTTTACAGTTTAGAATACAGTTTCCACCACCCCATTCCATCCTGAGGGTGTCGTAAGAGCCGACAAAAGAAAATTACAAAGCTAAACACCTAGTTGCAAGACAAGGAAAACCCATCTGGCCAGCGTGGCATAGTAGGTAATGATCCTGCATGGAACTGGGGGAGGTCCGAGTCAACAGTGGGTCGTATATGGGCTGACTAGTATGGGAGAAGGTTCGGGTTAACCCATACTATTATATGCGGTTATAGACATATAATCTGTAAGGTTTGCACAAGCGTAAATTGTTTTGTGTATGTACTAAACAGACTTAGGAACACATCAACCCATCAGACGGTAATGTTAGCCTACCATAACCATGGGGCTTCAATATTGCGTTATGGGCTTATATTGTGGGGCAACTCAGCAGAATATCAAAAAGCCTTTCTTTCTCAAAAAAGGTGCATAAGAGCTATGGTTGGTACCCCTCCATATGTGTCGTGCAAACCTTACTTTGAGTCTTTAAAAATATTGCCCTTACCAAGTAGGTATGTATATTATATTCTAGAAATTTGTGTATTTGTTCGATCCAATTCGAACTTATTTGTCAAAGCCCGTGATATATTTCCTCGCAATACTAGACATGGGGAGCAGTTAATTAAGTGGTACCAAGGATCACACGTTTCCATAAAAACTGTTACGCTATGTGCATAAAGATATTTAATAGAGTACCAACTGAAATAAAAAATCTCCCACTACCCAGATTTTAAGAAAAATTGAAAGATCTGCTTTTCAAAAAAACTATATACTCTGTACGTGAATGGTTTTAGAGAAATATGACATAGCTTAGTGAATTTGGTGGCATTAACTTTTTTTCTTATGTAATAGTAATTATTTGACATCCTTAACTTATTTTGACATTTTAGCAATTTTAATAGCATGAATTTAAGTATTAATATGTGTTCCGAAGTTTAAAATGGTGTGACATATTTAAAAAATAAGCGTAATGATAATCTATTTTAACACAATCTATTGATTTAACACAATTTCACATGCCAAATGCTGGCTAAATAGAATGTGCTTAAATTTAACATAAATACTATCAATGTAGGTAATTACTCTATTTATGTGTGAATAAATGAATTAGGAATTAAGGTCCTTACCCAATCAGATCCAGCCTTAAGAATGACTCTAATCACTGTATCGAAAACCGAAAACATCAAAATACTTATTTTTTTTATCGTGGGGGAAAACTATTATAGGTTCCCAGCCATGGGTTGGCGCTGGGGTATGTGGGATTCTCGGTCGCGAAGAAGATGGTGTGTTGCGAACGGTGTACCCACTAAAACCTAACCACGTTTAGTGCACTTGCCTTTATTGACTTGTGGTACACTTCTTTTTCCACGCCTCATTGTAAGGCGTGGAGGAATACTTAACCCTATATCAAACCACCTCAACCTACTCAACGTGGCACGTAAGCCAACAGCCTACAGAGCATTGGCAGACTCAGGCATTAAAGGTTGAGAAATGTAGATCCGGGGCTGGCTCTAAATAAAGTTCTATTAGACATTCAGTAATTTCCTCCTCGTCGACATATTTCGTGACATAATCACCATGTTTAGACACTTTCGAAATAAAACTATGAAATGTATCAATTCTCTGAAAAATTTAAGGCTCCATAGGTATGAGAGGCAGGAATATTTTCCCACGTATAATAACACTTATAATTTTCAACAGTTATTGTTAACGAAAAGTTTAAGCTGTTGTTCCAGTGTATCGAAACTAAACTAAAATTGTATCGCTTGAGCTAATCTCTCCGTATGGTATGCCATATATTTTGTACTTACAAAATTATATTATATATTAGGCACAAGAAAATTCCCACATTTAATAAATAAATAAATATCCTTGGACATTTCACACAACGCCATCTCGTCCCAAGTTAAGCAACTTAATGCTTGTGTTATGGTAACGAGATGGATGATAAACTACTTATATACATTTTTTTTGTAAATACATACATATTATAGATAGAAATGACACCCAGACTGGCCGAGCCAGTGCCTCTGGTTTTAGACAAAGACACTGGCCCGACCCCGGAATCGAACCCGAGACCCGTTGATCCAAAGGCGGCACATCTGACCACTAGACCAACGAGGCAGTCATATATCGAAGGGCACAATGCTAATATTTATGGAACACAAATAAAATATTCATTAAATCAATAAAAAAAATATTACACACACTAGCAAGTACACACACACATAAATATTTACTCTTCTGTTTATTTTTAAAGCCCGTGGTCAAGTTGAGAATAGAACTATATTTTTAATTAATTATAGTCGAATTCCGACCGCTGGGCGATCACTAGTATATTAAATTGTGAGATGCTATTTGAGCTTATCTTCGCCATTAAGTAATAAATGTAGTTTTTGTTCGTAGCACTAAAATAGCAGATGATTTTTTACATTCAAATTACAACTTTCCCGTGTGGTAATAGATTTAGAATACATGGTGTCACCATCCCATTCGATTCTGAGGGTGTCGTCAGAGCTGATAAAATGAAATGACAAGGCCGACGACCTAACCGCAAGAGAAGGAAAACTGTATTCAATCCCTGTGATGATGGGTTGGCCATCTTGCCAGCGTGGCACAGCACTAATTTCCCTTCATGAATTTAGAGGAGGACCGACTCAGTAGGTCTATAGTACCCACATAATTTTGGACAGACCCCGATAAAACTTGGCTACCGTAGTATAAAAAAAACTGTCCTATTCTCTTCAAAATATTTCACCATCCGAACAACTTTGACGTGACAACGTGGCCTAAATACGTTGGCAACATTATCTAATCTTGTATTAATTAAAAACGGCCTAAGATACTTTTTGATACCAGAGTCTCTTTTGTTATTGCTATAATTCTGAATCAACCAATTCCACCGTCATAGTTATAGAGTTAAATGATTCCAAACATCGCATCAATCAGAGGACAACCATCTTAACAACCGATACTGTAACATAATAAGTAACATTAATTCAAACATCCAAAATGGCGTACCTTTAATATTCATAATTTTGGCCGTGCCCTTATTATGGGGATATAAACAATATTATGATTAACTCTAGAGGTATTTTAAAATATACTTTAGTTATATTTGAGGGTCTAGACTTTTTTTACTCTCTGTTAAAGGCATTGCATTAAGTTAGGCCTGATTAGGTGAGAAATACACAGATTCTTTACTTCAGATCTCCTTTATATGTGTCACTTCTTTTATTATTTTGGAATACTACTACTTAGACCATAGATGATCCACTGCTGAGAGGGACCTCCTCCAGTTACATGGAGGGTGATTAGACTACTGTCCGACGCTGGCCAGATGGGTTAGCACAGGGTTTCGTTTAAGGCGTGGTTCTGCATCAGATCCCACAATGCCGCAACAGGACGCGAGTTGGAGCACCCCGGGGAGGTTTAGTGGGTAGGCCCCCACTATGGGGGAGCCAGCCCCGTGGCCGGCGAGGAAGTCCATAAGGAATTTTAAGGGTTTTTCTTGCGGATAGGTTATCAGCATTGTCATTAAAATAACTACAGTATATCCAGATTATTTTCTGAATTGATTATTTTGTTCCTTTTCCTGGTTCATTTATATTTGTCTAATACTTCGTCTATTTTTGATGTTGCAATATTATATTAATTAGATATTTATAGATTTTTGGCCCTTAAAAAGAGCTTCAGTTTTCTTTTACTCCTTTTTTTTAAGAATAATTTAACACATACCATACTGTACAAACAAATAACGCAATGATATGACATGTATGATGGTTTTCAACTTATCTACTTCAATTAATGTACAGAAAGACTTTTAAATCTCTCTGGCACTTTTAATTAATTTAGCAAATGTTCTAAGATTAGTACGTCTTCACTATTGCTCTGCTCTAACGTCTCAGCGTCAGTAATTATGTTAATTCACGCTTTTCGTCTCAAAACTAGACTTGTTTCATGCTAATTCGAGTTTAACAATATAATCACGATACCTTTATCGACGGCCATTTTGAATTCTATAATGAAATTAAGCCTTGATACTATTTTAAAGTTATAACTCATTTGAGAACTAAAGTATTGGTAACATAGACTTTTCAATATATTTTGGATTTGGAATATGCTATAATTTAGCGATAAGGTTGATTGCATGTTGAACCGCAAGTCATGAAAATCTCAGGGTTTTCATAACTACAAAAGATCATCAATTAAAACCAATCAAAACTTGCTATTCCCGTGGGTGTCGTAAAGGCGACTAAGGGACAACAGACGTTGGGCAGCAGCGACGTTCTGTACAGAAACATACCATCCGTACTGCGATCGCCAACCCGCCTGCCAAGCGTGGCGATTATGGCAAACCCCCCCAATGAAAATGATAATCCCAGGGGGAGGCCTATGTCCAGCAGTGGACGTCTTTTGGCTGAAATGATGATGATGATGAAAACTTGGAAAACTGAACTTTAGGAACACAGCTAAACGCTGTGCTTCTAAGCCTCCCACACGGTGGACCGGTCGTTGGTCGCCGAATAGGTACAGGCGGCTCAAGATCGGTCTTGTAAATCATTGGGGGAGGTCTATGACCAGCAGTTGACTTCTTATTGCATGATGATACCTAAGAACACTGACGATTAACAACATATTTTAATCAAAATAAATCTAATTCGTTGAGACCCTGTATGCTACAGACATGTACCCCCATAAAAACATAGGACACCATTATTTTTCGTCAGAGATTAAAAAGTGGCCATCTAAACAAAGCCTAACCTTTTTGAGAGCTTCCAAAAATCAACTTCGCCTAAATTATAATATCCTAATCCTAATTTTTCGTTGGACTCAAACGCATTATACAAAATAAGCATGCGACCAAATTGGTACTGACCTCAAATTAATGCTCTTTGCTCATACAAAATTGTTCACCATTATAATTGGGTAGAAAACCGCACGGTGTATAGTGTCGTATCATTACGGTATAAACTTGCGATGGGGACAGACAGACAAAATGCTGTAAAAGTGGCAATCGATATTTGATTAAGAAGAAAAAGAAAAGCATCTAGTGTCAGAACAAAGTGATGTGATCAAGTGAATTTCAAACGCCGAACACTGATGTGTGATAATGTACCTAACTGCCGTGTGAATTGTGCCTAGAAATTTAAAAATCTATGGACGAAAATATCTAAAATAATTTCAGATTATTATTATCTCATATGAAAACGAAGTGCCATTAAAACCGACATTTAGTTTTGTTGTAGTTTTGACGCAGATACAGTTTCAGTAAGTACCTACCCAGGTTTTATCATAATAATTTAACATGTTTATTAAACAAGCGTGAGCGTCATTCATAAACAATATAGACTACAAATTATTCTCTTTAAGACATGAAATGATAGTAAAACAATTTCATGATCTCTAATGTAACTATATCCACTACCAGTGGTGGATTTACACTAGGGGCAGTCGGGGCTAGTGCCCAGGCGGCAAATTTTCTAGGGTGGCAATATTTGGAAAGTAAGATAATTATTTCTATACAATATATAATTAACTAATTCTTTTAAATAAACATTTTATCTTTCAAGAAATATAATTTAATCAGATTAAAATTTTGTATATTATGTAAAAACTATGAATAGTTTAATTAATTTATTTCCATAAAATAAAATTTAAGTCATAGGGCGGCATTTTCTTCTGCCCCAGGGCGGCACAAATTTAAATCCGGCCCTGTCCACTACTACTACTAAGCCCATAAATGACCCACTGGTGAGTCGGGCTGCTTCTCCCATTACAGAAGGGTCATTAGCCTACTGTGCCACGCTGGCCAAATGGGTTGGCACAGGGCGTATCAAGTTTTCCTTCTCTAAGACCAGATTACCTTTCGTCCGCTCTTACGTCACTCTCAGGTTTGACTTGACACTTTGTCTTCTAAGTCCGTCACCACATGTATATCTAGTCCTGATATAATGATGGCGGTGTGCTACGGCAGTGTGCGTATCCTTGCACACTGCCGTAAACGCTGTTTGACTCTGATCGTGTTGTTTTATTTAAACCTAACGTTTCATACACATTGCAGTGTACCTCGACCACGGCCACATATACACACACATATACATACACATATACATATACACACATGGCAGCATGTTCGGCATTTCATGAAATACACATTTTTAACCATTTTACTATTTGTTTTAATTTTGTTATGCTTCAATTTGTTCCGAAAATCACTTAGGAATATCATTGAAACAAAATCCAAAATTTAAACAAGTTATTTAAATATCAGATCGCCTAATAGTGTATAGATGTTAATTTTTGCTTTCTTCATAACTTTTTCTTTAATTATAGTGCCGTAGCAATCGTCCTAACAAATTCAAAGTCAAAAAGTATCGTTAGCCAGGCGCGTTTTCACAAAATAAGCATACCATACTCCCCAGATATGTATTCACTCAATTTGTTTTGGGTTTTCATTTATAGCTGTCTTATTTTAATATCACTATCATCACTATCACTACATAGTATAAAACAAAGTCGCATTCTTCTGTCCGTCCCTAAGTATGCATAAAACTTTAAAACTACGCAACCGATTTTGTAGCGGTTTTTTTAATAGATAGAGTGATTCAAGGGGAAGGTTTATATGTATAACCCATCCCCGCTTTGAACGGGCGAAGCCGGGGCGGGCCACTAGTGAGACTATAAGAAGACACCTACAAGAGTCACATGATAAAATAGATCGTGGTCTTATTACTCTGATAAACAATGGTTTTATACATTTTTCCCACAAAAAGGCTCGCACTGCTTTCTACTACTACTCAGCCCATAGAAGACCCACTGCTGAGTCGGGCCTCCTCCAGCTAGATGGAGGGTAATTAACCTACTGTGCCACGCTGGCCAGACGGGTTGGCAGTATCAAGTTTTCCTTCTCTAGCGGCTAGGTTATCGGCCTTGTATTTTCATTGTACTGCTTGCTTGGGATAAATAAAAGAAGGCAAACCAATACTGATTGATTGACTGCCTCGTTGGTCTAGTGGTTAGATGTGCCGCCTTTGGATCAAAGGGTCCCGGGTTCGATTCCGGGGTCGGGCAAGTGTCTTTGTCTAAACCAGAGGCACTGGCTCGGAGTCTGGGTGTCATTTCTATCTATTATAAGGATGTATCTACAAAAAAAAATGTGTCTAAGTAGTTTATCATCCATTTCGTTACCATAACACAAGCATTAAGTTGCTTAACTTGGGACGAGATGGCGTTGTGTGAAATGTCCAAGGATATTTATTTATATTTATTGTACTGCTTGCTTGGGATAAATAAAAGAAGGCAAACCAATACGTGAAATTATTAAAAAATATTAATATTGCCAGATACTCGGCCTATAGATGACCCACTGTTGAGTCAGCCTCCTCCATTTCCAAAGAAGGTAATTAGCCTACTTAGTCACTCTGGACAGACAGGTTGGCACTGGGGGGGATGTCTCGCCCCACATGGGATCTGAGGGGAAGCGACGCCCTGCCGCGTGCTCACGGCAGGACGTCGAGTGCTCGTAAGGAGCCTGAGGAGAGGAGGAGGGCCTCCTCGTCTGCGGCGGCGTGGTTCTGCATCAGATCCCACATTGCCGCAACAGGACGCGAGTTGGAGCACCCCGGGGAGGTTTTGTGGGTAGGCCCCCACTATGGAGGAGAGTCGTATCAAGATTATCTTCTCTTGCAACTAGATTTTCGGTTTCGTCATTTCCTTCTGTCGGATTTTACGACAGCCTCAGGATGGAATGAGGTGGTGACACTGTGTTCTGAATCCGTCACCTCACGGACGTAATATCATTTACATACACATTATCCCTGTTTCGTCTAGACCGGCGGAACATTATCATAATGAGTTTAGGCGCCGTGACCTTATATTATAGTCCAAAACCTTATTATTCATGAGAAAATAAAATGTTTCCTGTGATTATATTATAGGTAGGTAGGATCTACTGCCTTTATGAGATTCGGAGCGACATAAGTTTTTGGAGACACGTTAAATATATGTATTTAAAAAAAAAAGTTTTTAATGCAAGGAAAAATTGCACTGAAATGACATCTTAAATGTTTTCCTAATTCGCAAAACGACTGAAGGTTCTCGAAAAAGTTACATAAAGATTAAATAAATAAATATCCTTGGACATTTCACACAACGCCATCTCGTCCCAAGCTAAGCAACTTAATGCTTGTGTTATGGTAACGAGATGGATGATAAACTATGTACTTAAATACTTTTTTTTTGTAAATACATACACATTATAGATAGAAAACACCTAGACCCGGAACAAATACTTGTAGGTCGTACAAATATTTCTTCCGTGCGGGGATCGAACCCGCGACATGCTGGGCAGCAGTCGATCGCTCAACCACTGCGCCAACCGTGTCGTCGTGATTATTATATCTGTGCCTGAAGAAAATATATCACCCGTCATTTTTATCTAAAATGAAAATTAACCGTGTGCTGACGGTTTTAGAATACCTACATAGTATCACCACCCCATTCCATCCTGAAGGAGCCGACATAAGGAAATAATAAGGCTTAAAACCGGAGAAGAAAATCTTGACATGCAGCCCTGTGCCAACTCGTTTGGCCAGCGTGGATCAGTAGGCTAATTACCCTCCTTGTAATTGGAGGAGGCCCGACTCAGCAGTGGGTAACGTATAGGCTGTGTAGTAGTAGTAAGTATATCTATTTACGCGAAAATAATTCATAGTTTTTCAGACAGGTTGGCACAGAGTTTCATATCAAGGTTTCCTTCAATGGCGGCCAGGTGTTCAGCCTTGTCAATTCCTATTATCGACTACGACACCCTCAGGGTGGAATGGGGTGGTGACACGATGTATTCTAAATCCGTCACGGAATAACAAATAAATATACACTTTAAGAGTATAACACATAATAAGATTACTTGGTTACAAATTGAAGTCTCTTAGAAGTTATAGAATCTTAGTGCATTTTTTTTCGCATCCACATATTGTGGGATACCTGTGGGTAAATTGCAGTAAATCATCATTAGTGTATCTTTAAAACCCAAACATTAATACCTACTCCGAACGGTCATAAAAAAAATTAAAAGCACAAAGAAGTAAAACTTTAAGCGATATAAAATTATAGAAAATAATTCGATCCGTGTCTATGATCTATTTTTAATGATGGCCGCTAGGACGCCATTACGTACCAATTTCAAATTCAAATTTGGAAACCCTGCGTAGGCGCCGCGCGTCTGTCGCGACTGCGGTTTTCGAAAAAATATATAGTCATTTCTGTTTCCGGATAAACAGGGATGCACGGTGTTTTAAGGGTTGGCCCACGTCAGGGCTGTCAATTTTGAAATGATTATTGTTATGTAAGCAATCGATTTGGGTACGGATAGATTATCGATTGAAATAATCAATATATTTTTGTATTCCTTGCTCATTATTCGGTCTTGATTCATATTGTTTATTTTGATTAGGGCACAATGTAAACTAACATATTGCTAAATAGTTTACAAGAATTAGATCCGAACGCGACCACATCCAAATAGAATACGCAAGAAACGCGTACTAAAATAACCTTTATTTGAAACATTTTTTCGTCATCATTTGAGCCATTTAAGGTAAATAGCCAACTGTGCCACGTTGACAAGACGAGTTGACATAGGGAGTAGGGAGTTTAAATAAAATTTATTTCATCACCATTTGTCACTTTGGGAGACATGAAAAATCATGTACACCCAACCATTTTACATTGAACTACGTTACCAGTCGGTCGGTACGAAAAATAGTTGCCCTGAAACACTAGTAGGTAGGGAGTAGTATCAAGTTTTCCTTCTCTTGCGGCTGGGTCTGCCTCTTACGTTCCTTTGCCTCGTTGGTCTAGTGGTTAGATGTGTCGTTGGTCTAGTGGTTAGATGTGCCGCCTTTGGATCAACGGGTCCCGTGTTCGATTCCTGGGTCGGGCGAGTGTCTTTGTCTAAACCAGAGGCACTGGCTCGGAGTCTGGGTGTCATTTCTATCTATAATATGTATGTATTTACAAAAAAAATTATATATAAGTAGTTTGTCATCCATCTCGTTACCATAACACAGGCATTGAGTTGCTTAGCTTGGGACGAGATGGCGTTGTGTGAAATGTCCAAGGATATTTATTTATTTATTATTTGGTCGCCTCTTACGACACCCTCAGGATGATGAGGGTTAGTGACATTTCTTCTCAGACCATAAAAGACCCACTTCTGAGTCGTATTCCAGGGTAATTAGCCTACTGTGCCATGCTAGCCAGCCGGGTTGGTACAGGGTTTCATAACCAGGTTTCCTTCTCTTGCGGCTAGGTGGTGGGGCTCTTGCGTTCCCTTAGACGGCTTTACGACACAATTTAGTGATAATCTTCTTCTTCTTCTGCCTGGCGTTAGTCCCGGCTATTGCCAGGGTCCACCTTCCGACTGAGCATGTGTATTCTAAATCCATCAATAAATGCGCAGTCCAACAGAAGCATTTTTTGATTAATATATGTCGGAGATAGCGACGGCTGAGCGATAGAGTCGTCATCATCTTGATTTGGTACGAGGTTTATTACTTGTAACTTTATAATTCACAATATTAACCACAGTATAAATAACAATGTTCAGTTAACACACTTAGACAGACAAACCGACAGGTTCGCAACGGAGAAGTGTCTCGGTCCGTGTCCCAACGTCGACTGACTGATCGAGCCAACCTCACTTTCCATTACGACTCTGTCCACGTGCCGCCATTGCAAAACAACTGACGTCACCGCGTTTGCCGCACTACTGTGTTAACAATCAATTGAGAAACTTAATAAAACGATATCGTTATCCACGACACGGCCATTCTGACGAAGCACACGTCCTCGTGTGTACTTGTAACAAAATAACCAACTGAGGCACATTTTCACGTTCGGCCAACCTGATGCTAATGGTCCGTAATCGTATCTTAAGAATCAAGTTAACAGAGATCACGTTAGCATACAAATAATTTCAACAACTTTAACACGAAAGGTTCCTCTAAGCCCATAATCTTTAAATCTCAATACTGATACTTTAAAACAGTAAGTTTAAGACAATAAGTACACAACACATGGCCCAGCTGTCCCAGCAGCTAGTGACAATTCACGTGCGGTGCTGTCGGTGTTCCAGGGCAGAATGAATAGAACATTCATCCACTCCTGCGATGACCGAACCACTGACTCACTTCATTCGCGAGCGAAACCATCCATTTACTCGTTCCTTCGTTCGATACGTCACAGCTCTTCAGAATCTATGCGCAGCGCCATCCGCGAGTAATGCCACGGAGGCGGCATAGATGGCGCTAGTAGTACTAAAACGTTAACTCAATACGCCACACGACCATCCTGACAGTCAGCGCGTTCTCGCGCGTCTTTCATTGTCGTTGTGTGTGAAACGTAATAAAAGGAAAAACTCGTACGGTTATCGGGGTGCCCCGAGTCACAAAGCGCCAAGCTTTCAATGGTCAACTGTACGCGAAGCGCGTAGCTCCCGACGTAACAGTACGGGCTACACAAAACACGGAGTTCCGACGTACAGCAACGGAGCTACGTGAAGCGCGGAGCTTCCAATACACTATAGCAGTGTTACACGAAGCGCGGAGCTTCCAATGCACTATAACAGCGTTACACGAAGCGCGGAGCTTCCAATGCACTATAACAGCGTTACACGAAGCGCGGAGCTTCCAATGCATTGCAACGGTGATACACGAAGCGCGAGGCTTCCAGTGTACAAAATGCCGATAGAAAAGTTGTGAAGTTTCCAGGAAGTTATGTGTGATGAGCATCGATGACTAACAAAGTTGTACCCCATGTATGGCAAAAGGTTTTGCCACCTATTACATTTGGGACTGGAAAATTAATCCAGCGTGTCGAGGCATTATTGCCGCTGACCACACCCTCAGGTATTAAAGGCGTGAAGTTACATAAGCACATAGCCATATGATGTTTTAATTAAAGAAACTATTCCAAAGATCATACCGTCCTTATTATCTGATAAGCATGGATCCAGCTCAATAGGGACATATGATTGGGGGAGTGGACGTAGGCGTTCTCTCGAGTATTTGTAAGTGCGATTAGCGTTCAAACTCTTAAGATGATATCTGTCACCGTCAAGTACCTCAATGACTTCATAAGGTCATTTATATTTAGGATCCAATTTGGTTTGATTCCGTTCATGATTTTCGACTAAAACATAATCTCCCACCGAAAATCTAGTCACATTTGCCTTATTTTTATCGAATCTTACTTTATCAAGCTGTGCATTATTTTTCATTAATTTGTCAGCTTGTTCCCTAATCTCTTAAATTTATCTCAACCTCATGATCGTCAATAGTTAATAAATTTAGTGGCCTAGCTACTCTACCTATTAGCAATCCTAATGGACTTGCCTTAGTTACCCTATGAATCGTGCCATTTATAGCAAGTTGGACATCATCCAACGCACCCTGCCATGACCAACTTCTACAACAGTCAACACATTTTTGAGGGCACTCACAACTCTTTCCACTAAGCTTTGACGCAACACAATGTTTGATGAGAGAGCATTCGGCACCAGAATCAGAATAAAATGGATACGACTCACAAGTGTTCATCAGCGTACTGCTGGGATTGCTAACATAGCAAACTTCCACATGCCTCTCGTTACTCGCCGCTGCTGCAGGCGCTGCTCCGAACTGCTTGCGCCTATTGCCGCGCCAGCTCCTCCGCTGTTGCCACGTGGACACTTCGTTGCCAAATGTCCGGCGGTGCCGCACCTGAAACAGATTAAGTCCGACCGCGGCCTCGGTCCCGCAGAGCTTGACGCTGAAGTGACAGCACTGGCTGCCTTGCCTTTCACCTCGCCTTTGGAACGGCAATCGGACGGTCGGTGACCTATTTTACCGCAGTTGTGAAATTTCACCGTTGCCGACTGAAACTTCGATCGCCTGAAGTCTGGATCTGCTGTCCTATCGCCTTATGTTTATGCTCTCAATCTACCTCACCGATGCAAATCAAGGCATATAATGGTGCCATAATCTTGGAAAACTGATATAACCTGCCGAAAATATGACGCTAGACCGATGAACTGTCAAGCTAAACAAGCACAGCAATCTAAACTTCGTATCGCAAGTAATTAACAGGTAAACATGTAAAAGAATTTCAAATAATATTTTCTTACACCGGTCAAAGCCACACTATCGTAAAGTCGTATACCATACAATATACCCGAGTAATAAAATGGAAACTGCTCACCGGAGTGACGTAAAATTGCAGCTGGTGCGCTTACTACAGATACACTCACTATTCTTTGACCTGGCTGACCGCAGTACTGTTGCTCGCCTTCCTGCTGCTCCGCTCAGGGCAGTTAGACGCATAGTGTCCTTGTCCATCACAATGAAAGCAAGTGATCCCCACTTGGTTAATCGCCGCACTATGACTGCAGCTTGTGATCTTCAGTTTAGAACAATCTTCATGTAGCTTAATGTCTCCTTTATAGTGACAATGAATCGCCATTATCGGTTATTTCCATCGCGTACAGAAGCACACACATTATCACTACACTGTTTTCTCCACGTGGGCTGAATGAGTTACATCCC